>JAQPPZ010016861.1:12778659-14167989 GCA_028583015.1 Wollemia nobilis | reverse complement strand
TGTTATTTCTTTCCTCTTTTGGTCACAAAATGCAACATGTCGCGATATCGCGACACTTTTTCTTTTTGTCCGCGATGGTGCAACATGTCGCGATATCGCGACACTTTTTCTTTTTTGGCCGCGATGGTGCAACATGTCACGATATCATGACACTTTTTCTCTTTTGGCCGCGATGATGCAACATGTCGCGATATCGCGACACTTTTTCTTTTTTGGCCGCGATGGTGCAACATGTCGCGATATCGCGACACTTTTTCTTTTTTTGGCCGCGATGGTGCAACATGTCGCGATATCGTGACACTTTTTCTTTTTGGGCCATGATGGTGCAACATGTCGCGATATCGCGACACTTTTTCTTTTTGGGCCGCGATGGTGCAACATGTCGCGATATCGCGACACTTTTTCTTTTTTGGCTGTGATGGTGCAACATGTCGCGATATCGTGACACTTTTTATTTTTGGGCCGCGATGGTGCAACATGTCGCGATATCGCGACACTTTTTCTTTTTGGGCCGCGATGGTGCAACATGTCGCGATATCGCGACACTTTTTCTCCTTGTGGTGTTTTGCTTTTTTTCTTTGAACTTTAGCCTATGGGCCACTTCGGTCTTCTTGGAACACATGCAAAAAGGTGGGTCCCCAATTTTGGGGTACGTTGTGGATCAGCCACAACAAATGGCGACTCTGTTGGGAAATGCTCCTGAGCATTTCGGTGAGAACTCAACCTGAAAACACACATACTCAAATACAAGCGTCAAAAAATATCCTAAGAATAAAACTAGATGAGAAGTACATGAAACATTAAAATTATTAAGCATCATCTTGGTGTGTGCAATGTGCTTCATTCCCTATCGTTTGAAATTGATCAACATTCCATTGTCAGTTTCACTTATGATTCGTATGCAAGGCTATGAATGATTTGTGCAGGATTTGATGTATGATGAAGATGCTAGAGATATAACAACCTACTTTGCAAAGGCTCAGACCTTCAAGCATCATGAACAAACATATTAAAACTGTCAAACCCTCTTAGGACCAAAAATATGTATACTAAATTAATTTACTAGATCCCCAAAGTTGGTTATGTGTCACCACCATCTTGAACCCATGTGCAAGTGTAAGTGAAATCAGAGCTTTGGGGAATAGGATTCCCAACCTAAGCGAGATGGGAATTTAATCCTATCCTTACTACTCTGATCTGGAATTCATTACCTCATCTTGAACAAAATGATTTAACCTGTTATGGATGAAACTGTCAGGCTAGCCTATCCGTTTGAGTAGTCAGTGGTCTTGCTTTTAGACAAGACATGTTGCCATGCATGAGCATACTCCACTACCAAGCGTCTATAGCCCCAATGGAGATTAACCCCATAATCCATGATTTGGCTCTACTTTGATTTCTTGGACCTTGGGGATGACTACCCATCCTTGCAAGGGACATGTAGTACGATCCTTCCAATCCAATATTAATAAAGAAATGAAAAATATTTTCTTTTGAATTTCAAGTTCTTGAGTGGGCAAAATAGAAGCTTTGGGGAATCGGATTCTCAACCTAAGCGAGATGAGAATTAGACCCTATCCTTACTACTCCATGAAGGTCAAATCGGAGCTTTGGGGAGTTGGATCCTCAACCTAAGTTCGATGAGGATTTAACCCTATCCTTACTACTCTGATTTTAGGCTTTAAGCACTATGGGAGTGGTAAAAACCACTGTTTTAAGGATTATGTTGCATGATAGGACAGACACGAAATACTCCTTTCGCCTCACCTTTTCTTCCAAGTATGGTTTTGACCATTTTGCTCAAGATCCTCTTTAATATGCGTAGAACGTGCTTGGTTCAAGATAGTTCGGGCATCGGTTCCCAACCTTAGGATCCTTTTAATATATGTTATGTAATAACCCTAAGAGGATTCGACACCTTTTCAATTATTGTACATGAAATGAAGATGCAAGCTGAGATGGAATGTATATGCAATGCGGAATGTACATGAGATATGAATGCATTGCTCCTTTTGAAATGCGGATGGAGTATACCACCTACTTTGCCATAATTTATAAAACTGACAACTTCATGCATCACAAGTTCCAAATGATATTCTTTAATGTGTTTGCAATATTCGTGGAGCTTTCTGCAATACAATTCCGATGTTTCATATTCTCCTAGTCTTAGTCAACATTCATAAGGACCTAAGTTGAACAAACCAAAAGTGTCCAAAGGACCAACACACAAAACTAAAAACCAAAATGAGATCCAATCCAAAACCAAAACAGAAAAACCAACAGTATATACAAATGTACAATATAATACAAGATGGTGCAAAGTTTGGATTATCATTTTCCCGGATCCCAAACCTGATTAGAATTCTTTAAAAGACATATGACGTGATACACATACCAAGTTTGGAAGGAATCAAACAAGAACAATGCTAGACCAAACAATGCAACCAACTTCAACTTTCCCCTCTCACCCCACCAATTAGATTTAGTTCCATTAGTATTATCACAGGTGAGATTCAAATTACCAAATTGATTAGACAATGGTTGATTTTCAATTCTTTCTTGTCTATTCTTTAAGGTGCAAATTCCATAATTCCATTCATGATTTAGAACTAGGCTTTCTTTATCCGAAATGAAACTTTGTAAGTAAGAGCCTATTTCTAAACATTTTAAAGCCAATTCATTTTCCAAGTTTGTCGGCCAATCAAATTTTTGCAAACCTTTGCAAGCATCTAGGATATTTAGTAAATTGGGATCATTAGGAGTTTTTATCCTAGGTTCAAGAATTAATTGTTGATGAATTTGATTTAGCAATTTAAATGCATCAAGTTCCTTTTCATTCATTAAAGTAATGTTATCAAAGGTGTGGCTAGAAATTAATTCTTGTTCTTCATTCACCTCCAATAGCATTTCATCATAATGTAGCACTTGTTCTTTCTCCATGATTTGTTTATCAAAGGCACCAAACCTAGGTACCCAATTGAACACATGTCCATCCCTTTCAAACCATAAGTCTTGTCTATCTAGAGGTGGGTTAACTAACATATTTCCATGATCAATCACTTGGGTTGTTTTGGGTAACGTGAGATTTTCAATTGGATCATCAATGATATCAAACCCAAATGATTTAGGTTTTGTAATTTTCTCATTTTGAAATGGCATAATCGTTGTAGCACAAGTAAGTGGATCAAGATTTTCAATTTCTTTTCCTTCAAAGGAATCTAAAGCAAGTGACTCTCTTTCTTGATTCATGGTTGTAGAATCCTTATCATGTTCCAAAATTTGATGAGATTCGAATTCCTCTTCCAAAACTTTCTCAAATTGTACAGGATTTATAGTATCCTCATGTGAGGAAGCAATTGAGTTATCCTGCATATTAATTGACACAACAAGTTTGTTAGAAGATTCAGATTGATAATATTCTTCCCATTTCTTCCATGAATCATAGTAATCATCTTCCAAGTTCAAGTTGTGACGTTCAAGTACTTCTTCTTCATCTTCTTATTCATCAACCTGTTTCTCATCCAATTCATCTTCACCCTCCTTAGATGGTCCAGTTATTTCCAAAAGTGGGTTATTTCTTGAATTCAAATTGGTAAAGCTATCATAATCCAGATTTGTAACCCATGATTCAATTTTATCACAATTTGGAAGGTGTGGATCCTCTTGGTCATCACTTTCGAGAGCATCATCCAAAGTGTCTTTCAAGAACAAGTGGTGAACTTCAATTATGTCTTCAACTTCATTTGTTGATTTTATTTCAGATTCATTTTCAACCACTTGTGATGACTTAGGAGCTTCTACAATGGGATCGATTTTTGAATTCCGTGTCATATAGTTGCTCCAATCCTTTGCAAATACATCTGACCAAATCATGTCCACATGAGTTTGTTCATCCAAATCCTCCTTTTTGGGTAATGATTCTGGATATTTCTTTTCCAAAACAAGATGGTGATCATTTGATTCCAACTCCTTGTTACCCATCCATAGAATTTCTTCTCCAAAATCTTCATGCTCTTCAAGATTTTTTGAATAGGTATTTACTTCAACGTGAGTCACCTCAAAATCTCTTGTATCGCTTGAAGAAGCATAACATGAAACATCATTAAGATCGGCATTATGAATTTTCTTCCTAGGATGATTTGGATGCACACATTGATGTGCTCATTTTTGTGGTGGAACATGCCTACATACCTTCTTAACCACTTTCTTTTGCTCTTTTACTTTCGATGCGAACTCTTTGGGTTGAGTGGTAGAAGTAGTAGGATTAGTTGGATTGATACCCACGGACAAAGCTTGAACATTTGTTGCAATGGTTCCATGACTGACCACATAATTTTCTAATTGAGGCGTAGTTGGATGGGTGGAAGTACTTGTATAAGCACATGTGGGAGCATAAGTTGGTATGGTAGGATAAAGTTGATTGTAGGGAAAAACATTTGATATCAAATTTTGTTGTGCCCATGCTTGATTTACCATCGAGCTTTGATTGCAAGCCCCTAGTTGTCCTACCATAGTTGATTGCTCCATTCCATAACCTTGTGGCCTCAATTGTTGATCTACAATCATAGCTTCTATGTAGGCCGATGCAAGATCAGTAACCAAAGGATTCATCCTAACAAATATGGCACACCATGGATCCAATGCTCGAAAGTATATTTGAAGAGCACCACTTTCATCAATAGTATAGGGAGAAATTAATCTCGCATAAAGCTTTCGAAACCTCAAGTTGAAACTTCTCACTGGCTCATTAGGTTCTCTTTTGCAAGCAATAAATTGTTGATATATCGTGAGAGGGTCAATGAGCAACCTAAATTGATCGATAAACTCATCTTTCAATTGAGTCCAAGATGTAATAGAACCAGTGGGTAAATTGATGTACCAATCATATGCCACCTCATCTAAGGTTCCAGGAAACATTCTACATGCCACATCCTCATGTTCGACATTCCATCTAACTAGGATATCCACATAGGCTTGAATATGTTCCTCGGCTAATGTTGGACCATTGTGTTTAAATTTGGGCAAACATTTTTCTACATTCTTGGGTAAATCATGAGAATCTCCACTAATGTTCAAAGGATTACCATGTATCCCATACCACGTTCCTACAGTTGTAGCCATTAATGAAACTCAAAGAATAATTTCAAAACCAATTTGTTAGTCATGAATAAAAGAAGGAACCATGACAAAGCAATATTCTAAAAATGTAAATTAGTTTCTGATTCACCAGATCGCATATGCGCAAGTGAAGAGCATACTCCTAGTGTTGTAGGCTTTCTGATTCACAAGATCGCATTACACGCAAGTGAAGAGCATAATACCGACAACAACTACATTTTAAACAAAATAATTCCTTACAAATAAGCATGAAATGACTAGCAAATATCAAACATGTAACGTATGAATAATCATGTTAGCATCAACCAAGAGATGTATCCATTAAAATCAAATGAAAGTAATTGCATGGAGACAACCTCGTTAGTCAAGAAATTATTATTATTATTATTATTATTATTATTATTATTTTTTAAACAAACCAAAACACATTATTCCTGTATGAACAATCAAAAGCGTTAGAACAATGCATGGCAATTCATGTCCTCCTTTTAACACTACAAGGTTGTATTGTTAAAAGAGGGCTAAAGATAATAATCAATAGGGCATGAAATATTCAAAATTTAAATCCCTATAGCATTTAAATCATACTAAAATAAACCAGTTCAGGCCCTCCTTCTAGCGCCAATCTGTTGAGTGGTATTTTCACCCGGTTGTGAAAGTACACTCTCCTTTAGGATTTGGGTTCCAAATCCCCTCTTGCAAAGAAGTTAAACAAACAACTTCTCCAAGGTCTCCACTTGTATTAGCATTTGCATATGTGTATTAGTAATCTCAAATAAAGATATTCAATTTAAATGCTTGGAACACCTTAGTGATTGCAAGTAACTGTAAACAAGGGGCAATGTTGGTTTATTTCACCATGAAACTTTAGTGATTGTTCATTGTTTTTTTTGGATTTTGAATTTTTTAAATGTTTATTTTAATGCCTAAATAAAATGCAGAAAATGAAAATGAAATGCAGAAAGCTGAAAATAAAATGCATTCAGTATGATGCTATCCTATTTCGACAAAACCGAAGATGTGAGGTCTCCTTGCATGCAACCTAACCTATTGGACCTACAAACAAGCACAATCCGGATAGGCTAAGTGTTGGTTCCTAGGGTACGAAATAAAATTTAGATTTCAAATATTCGCCTAATGTAACCCAAAGAAATGGCATCAACATTATCTATAAATTCAAAATCTGAAAAGATGAAAGAATAAACATTAAATCCATAGCATGCAAAGAAAATCTCCTTCTTTCTTGCCCACAAGATGCAAATTTCTGAACACTTATGCATTAAAAATATGTCATTTTACAATAGCAGAATTTCTGGTTTTCCCAAACCAATCTGTGGAAGAAAAACAACTCAAATAGGTCCAGAATGGCCTTTTCGCCTTCAGCTCTACAACTCTGCTCACAGCAGTTTCCAACCCTTTCTGTGGAAGAAGAAAAACCAGTCCAATGTGGAAGAAAATATCCAGAGAAACCCAGTGCTAAGGCCTTGCCTTCATTACTGCAATCTTCTCTAAAGAGTTTCTCCCCCCTTTTTGGCCTCTTTGAATGGCGTATTTAAACTTGTGAAAACATTGTTTCCTTCCCTGACGGTTCATTTCATTTGTCGATGGTTGTTCGTTTCACCTTCCCTGACTATTCATTTCACCTTCCCTGTATGCGTGTGCTTTGCTTTCCATTTTGTGGCCCTTCGCTATGTTTTCTCCACATGGGCTTGCATCTATTTCCCTCCATGTGTAACGACCATCTTAAATGATTTCAAATCATTAAATATTCCTTATGTAACGCTTTGTCTTCTTCATTGGATTTTGTCCTTATGTCCACGTCACTATGCAGGTCTGTTACCTTGGCAAAAATGGAACATGTCACGATATCGTGACGCTTCTTGTTTCTCTGTTTGCCTGCCCCTTTTGAATCGTGAAAATGTAACATGTCACGATATCGCGACACTTTTGGCCCCTTCCGTATTTTGTTGCTTTTAGCCGCAAAAATGCAACATGTCGCGATATCGCGACACTTTTTGTCTTTAGCCATGAAAATGCAACATGTCACGATATCGCGACACTTTTTTCTTGGCTACGAAAATGCAACATGTCGCGATATCGTGACACTTTTTTCTTCTTCTTTCTTTTCTTGTTTGGTCATGAGATGCAACATGTCACGATATCGCGACACTTTTTCCTTTTGGCCGCGAAAATGCAACATGTCGCGATATCGCGACACTTTTTGTCTTTGGCCGCGATGATGCAACATGTCGCGATATCGCGACACTTTTTTTTTTTTCTTTGGTAGGCAACATGTCGCGATATCGTGACACTTTTTCTTTCTTGGCCGCGATGGTGCAACATGTCGCGATATCGTGACACTTTTTGTTTTTTTGTCCGCGATGGTGCAACATGTCGCGATATCGCGACACTTTTTCTTTTTGGCCGTGATGGTGCAACATGTCGCGATATCATGACACTTTTCTCTTTTGGCCGTGATGGTGCAACATGTCGTGATATCGTGACACTTTTTCTTTTTTGGCCGTGATGGTGCAACATGTCGCGATATCGTGACACTTTTTCTTTTTGGCCGCGATGGTGCAACATGTCGCGATATCGTGACACTTTTTCTTTTTTTGGCCGCGATGGTGCAACATGTCGCGATATCGTGACACTTTTTCTTTTTGGGCCGTGATGGTGCAACATGTCGCGATATCGCGACACTTTTTCTTTTTGGGCCGCGATGGTGCAACATGTCGCGATATCGTGACACTTTTTCATTTTTTTGGCCGCGATGGTGCAACATGTCGCGATATCGCGACACTTTTTCTTTTTGGGCCGCGATGGTGCAACATGTCATGATATCGTGACACTTTTTCTTTTTGGGCCACGATGGTGCAACATGTCGCGATATCGTGACACTTTTTCTCCTTGTGGTGTTTTGCTTTTTTTCTTTGAACTTTAGCCTATGGGCCACTTCGGTCTTCTTGGAACACATGCAAAAAGGTGGGTCCCCAATTTTGGGGTATGTTGTGGATCAGCCACAACACATCCCTTGTACAATCATCTTCAAGATGTCCAAATTTACCACATCTAAAACACCTGAGAATAACTGGAGTCTTTTTCTTAACTAGATCTTTCTCTTCAACCATAAATAGGACTTCATCTCTATCATTATCTGAAAAACTAGCATCACTATCATTTGAGTACTTACTTGCATTATCTACATAGTAGCTTCTCTTTTACCTTTGAAAGAACTTATTTCCTTGTCTGCTTTGTCCATCCTTGATTTTCTTTTGGTGCTTGTATCTTTCTGATTCCCTGTAGTTGTGGTCCTATTTTTCTTCATCATTGTTGCTCTATGGCTCTTTGCTCTCTGTTGCATAATGCCCATACTTTCCACAATTAAAAAACTTAACAAATCTTAGATCTATGGGTCTTCTAGAACCTTTATCTCTTCTGCCATAATTTGCTTCTTCATCACTAGATGACTCACTGCTTGATTCTGTCTTCTTACCCTTTTTTTTGTCCACTTTGAATGCAGCTTCTTTCAAAGGAATAGGATCTTTTGTTCTTATCTCAAAAGTAGTAAGCATGCCAAGCAAAGAATTCCTTGTCATAGAATCACTATCAATTGATGTTTCTATAGCAAAAACCTTTTCACTATACCTTTTTGGAAGAGTTCTCAAGATCTTATCACAAGCATCAGATTCATCAACCTTCATTCCAAGACCTTTCATCTCATGTATAAGTTCATCAACCTTGTTGAGATAGTCATGAATAGTTTCATCATCCTGCATTCTTAGGTTCTCAAATTCTCCTTTGAGATTTCTAATCTTAGCTTTCTTGGCATTTTTATCTCCTTCATATATGGTAAGCAATAGTTCCCACATATATTTTGTTGTTGTACACTCCATAACCTTCATAGATTATGATCTACGCAACCCTTTTATAATTGCATTTATATCTCTTGAATTTGCATGCATTAGAATCTTACCTTCCTTATCTGTAGGAGGATTGGCTTTTGAATCATATCCAAGTTCCACTACATCCCAAACTTCATTACCAAGTGCCATCAGGTAAAATCTCATTAGCACACACCAATACAAGAAGTCACTTCCATCAAATACTGGTACTGCATTATTTATGGACCCATCCCTTTGATCCACTATGTTCTTACAGAGATTTTCCTTCAATATGTCAAACTCTTCTGAAGGAACCTACTTTGATACCAATTGAAGAACACAAGCTTATACTGAGAGGGGGGTGAACAGTATAAGACCACTTTTTACTTTTCTTTTCAAATCAATATTATGCAGTGTATAGATAGTAGTATCAATAGAAGTAATCAAAGCAATGCACAAAACACCATACACAATAGAGACACATTTAACGTGGTTCACCCAATGTGGGCTACCTCCATAGAGAAAATATTTCTTCTAAATATTTCTCAAATAATATTTTGGGAATCCTTCCCAATTACAATGTTTATGGACCTCTGTCCAAAGGAGATGTTGATCCCCTAAATCTGGTTTGTGGATCTCTATCCATAGGAGAACTCCTTCTCCTCTACTCTGGCTGGTGATCCTCTAGAAGACACTGCCTCCACTACACTGACTATGGATCTCTCTCCACTTGAAGACTCTTGTCCTCACTCAGAAGACCTATCCTCAATGTCTTGGTTGATGGATCTCTATCCACTGGAGACTTTGTCCTCTCTTCTCTATCACCTCCAAAGCTCTACTCAATAGGTTCACTTAAAACCTACTCAATAGGTCCACTCATAACCTTCTCAAATCTTCTCAATAGGTCCACTTAGAACCTGCTTAAATCTGCTCAATAGGTCCACTCAGAACCTGCTCAAATCTTCTCAATAGGTCCACTCAGAACCTGCTCAAATATTCTCAATAGGTCCACTCAAAACCTACTCAAATCTGCTCAACAAGCTCACTCAAAACTTATCCAAATCTTCTCAACAAGCTCACTTAGAACTTGCTCAAATCTTCTCAACAAGCTCACTTAAAACTTGTCCAAATCTTCTCAACAAGCTCACTTAGAACTTGTCCAAATTTGCTCAACCAGCTGACTAAGAACTTGTCCAAATCTTCTCAACAATCTCACATAAATTGTTCAAATCTCTCAATAAGTCCTCTCTAGGACTTACTCAAATCTGCATTGCAAGCTTCCACAAAAGCTCACACAAAATCAGTCCACAAGCCTTCTCAAAGACTTACCTCAAATCAGCTTAACAAGTCCACATAGAACTTTTCCAATCTCATAGAATCATAAAGAGAATTGTTAGAGACTCAATATGTTCTATACTCAATGCTCAATCACTTTCTCAACTCAATCTCATAGAAGCATAAAGAGAATTGTTAGAGACTCAATATGTTCTATACTCAAAACTCAATCTCAACTCAAATCAATCTCATAGAAGCATAAAGAGAATTGTTAGAGACTCAATATGTTCTATTCTCAAAGCTCAATCTCAACTCAAATCAATCTCATAGAAGCATAAAGAGAATTGTTAGAGACTCAATATGTTCTATTCTCAAAACTCAATCTCAACTCAAATCAGAATATAGAATAGTTTATTTCATGGAACTTGAACAACCACTTCACACAATCACTTGACTAGGCTCAATCAACTCTACTCAACCAATCACTTCAAGGAACAACCCTTTCTCACAAACCCTAGTCCAAGCATGTATCATCCAACTCAAAATATTTCCAACAATGCCCAACACAAATCTCACATAACAATGATACTCATGTTCTTTTCTAACTCAAGTTCAAGTTCTTTGCATAACCAATTGGCTTCAACAACAATGCTAATAAAACATTCTTCATCTAACAATGATACTCATGTTTTTCTCAAACCCTAACTCAAGTTTTTCATACAACCAATGGTTTCAACAACAATGCTTATAAAACAAGGTTTTAATCACAACTCTCAAATCAAAAAACCTTGAAGCATTAAACCAACCACTTTCAAAAATGAAACCCTAATCAATTCCTTTTCACTCCAAACTTAATTTTCAATCAAGCCAATCACCTAACTCAACAAAGAAGAATTTTGCCCATACCTTTTCTTGAAGAGTAGTTGTCTTTGCAAATCTGCCACACTCACAATTACTTCTTTGACAAACTCAATAAGGGTTAGAGGATATTTATTTTCTCAATAAATCACAACACAAAAATAATATCAACCAAAATACACCTTATCACTCCATCTATAAAACAATACTCAATATCTTTCAAAAATAATCTCCTTGGCAAATATCTCTTTCACAATAAAATCAACTCTATTAAAGTCTTACTTCTCAAATATCCAAAATTTATTATCTAAGACTTTAATTAAAATAATACCTAAACTCCTTATGCCTCCTAAATTTATTTCCAATCAATAATTCTCAACTAGCAATTTTCCAAATAATAAAAACCTTTTAACTCCCACTTTGCTAAAAGTAATTAATCATCAACATAGGCAATATTATTAAATGCTCAACAAAAATATTACCTCTTCCTTGGAGGGGATTCAAACCCCTAACTCTTCCCATGACCTACGCCTTAGTCGTGGCTCTATTGCCATGCAAGCTAAGTGCTCGCTTGGAGCATTGAGAGCACCACATGCTCTAAGTTCCTTATGCTACCGACAAAAACAAAAATGTGCACAGCTCTTTGGTGTTCCCAACACCAACCGAATTACATCTTGCCAGGATTCGAACGCAGCTCAACGTTGCCACAAAAACTTAACCAATGTCTCCTTGCCACTACGCCACACTTCCCAGCTGGCTTGAGGATTTCAATGCACTTTCCTTTATTTCGATCATCGTCCTTCAAATCTATTCATTGTTTCTCATGAGCTCAACCACCAATTCGTATGCCTTTTCTTATTTCGAGCAAGGATTAATTAATCAATGTCTTTTAGGCATTATATATAGTGCCCTTTGTCTTCCATGCAATCACGTCGGTGCATCGATTTAATTCGACGTCGGCTTGGTTGATTAGGTTATAATGTATTTAAATTTAATTAAAATTAAATTTAAATATTATAAATTAAATCAAACCAACCTTAGGCTTTAACTTAATTAAACCTTGGAGCCTTGTCTTATTGCACAACCTTGTAACGAATATTTATTTATAAAATTTAAATTCCTTGTGAATTTAAATAATTTATAAAATAAATATTAGACCTCCTTTTTAACCTTTGCAATAACCCTTCTTGGGTTTTTATGAACCAATCACTTAACTTGTGCTCCCAATAATATTAAAATATTATGGAGCCTTTTTACCTTTAACTTTTGCACTATTGAAGCTTTTTCCTGGATGATAGTGACAACCTTTGACGACTTTATTTCTTGTCGAATTCCTTGATATGAGTGATAACTCTATCAGGTGACATCAATGACAACTTTGACTTAGAGGACTCAAAATGTCCAACAATCTCCCCCTTTGTCATTGATGGCAACCCAAATCCTTTTTTACTGAAAACTTGACCTTTCTAAATTTTGCTCCCCTTGGGACATTGCTCCCCCTGGCTCAATGCTTTCTCAAATATCAAATCTCTCCCAAATACACAAATCTCTCCCCCTTTGACATCAATGGCAAAGGGTCACCTTTGGGGCTCGGGGCTAAGAATGAGCCTCTTAGCTTAGCCCCTCCCCCACCTCCACATGAGGTGGTTAATTCTGGGGTGGGAGTATTTCTACTCCCGAAAGCACTGTTCTTTACCTTTATATTTTTCTCTTCTTTTCTAAGTTTTCTGAATCCTCTTTCCCAAGTCATCATCCCTGTTCCTGTCATCACTTATGTTCATGTTCTTGTTCTCATCCATGTTCCTATTCTTGTTCCTGTTCCTATTTTTTTTCTCATCCATGTTCTTGTTCCTTTTCTTGTTCCTGTTCATATTTCTATTTTTGTTCATGTTCCTATTCCTGTTCATGCCTGTTTCTGGAATATTTTCTCTACACCATCTTGTTGTGTGACCATCATTATTGCACTTATAACACTTAATGTTATTATTCCTTGGAGGTGCAACTGTCTTAGGATTTCTCCTAGTGAAGCCATATCCTCTTCTGTCATGAATCTTGCAATTCATTGCCTTGTGACCAAACTCATTACATGAGTAGAAATACCCTTGGAAAAGTTGTCCTTTTCCATATTCCTATCTTTCATGTGTCCTACACTGTGAAGCCATGTGCCCAAACTTGTGACATGAAAAACATCTTCCATTGAAGCTTCCTTGTCTTGACCTCATTGGTCTCCTATTCTGATTGTTGTTCCATCTGTATCTTCTCTGTGCATTGTTCCTATTTTTGTTGAACTCTTTGTTGTCCAACTCATCCTCTGATGTCTCACTCCCACTTACACTATCTTCTTCTGATGTATCTTCTTCTAAAGTTTCTTCTTCTTCAAGACTTGAAGTAGACTCTTCTTCCCTTTTCTTTTGAACCTGTTTAGAACCAAGACCTGTCTTGTTTGTTGCTCTTCTTTGTATCTTGATTATTTTATCCACACTCTTTGCACTATTTACATACTTGTATAACTTATTCTTGGAATCCTCTAAATCTTCCTTTAGTAGGGCCACTTCTTGTGTTAACTTTTCACATTCCATAATCTTTGCTTCTAACTTATCTTTGAACTTGCTTGCCTTAGCCTTTGACTTTTCTAAATCCTCTATGAGCAATAATATTTCTTCATCACATTCTTGAAACTGATTTTCAAGCTTAGAGTGTTGCTTTCTTACCTTCTTTACTGTGTCAAGGGCATAGATAAGTTCTCCCTTGAGATCATAACCATTCTCTACTGAATAATCCTCTATTTTTTGCCTTTCTCCATATCATTTCTTTCTTTTGGCTTGTCTTCTATAGGATCACTCACTTCTTCTTCTAATGCCATTAGAATATTTTCATCTGGTCTTTCAAGTGCATCTTCAAAATCATCATCACTGAAACTATAACCATCCCTTGTACAATCATCTTCAAGATGTCCAAATTTACCACATCTAAAACACTTGAGAATAACTGGAGTCCTTTTCTTAACTGGATCTTTCTCTTCAACCATAAATAGGACTTCATCTCTATCATTGTCTGAAAAACTAGCATCACTATCATTTGAGTACTTACTTGCATTATCCACATAGTAGCTTCTCTTTTGCCTTTGGAAGAACTTATTTCCTTGTCTGCTTTGTCCATCCTTGCTTTTATTTTTGTACTTGTATCTTTCAGATTCCCTGTACCTGTGGTCCTATTTTTCTTCATCATTGTTGCTCTTTGGCTCTTTGCACTCTGTTGCATAATGTCCATACTTTCCACAATTAAAACACTTAATAGATCTTAGATCTATGGGTCTTCTGGAACCTTTATCTCTTCTGCCATAATTTGCTTCTTCATCACTAGATGACTCACTACTTGATTCTGTCTTCTTACCCTTTTTATTTTTGTCCACTTTGAATGCAGCTTATTTCGGAGGAATAGGATCTTTTGTTCTTATCTCAAAAGTAGTAAGCATGCCAAGCAAAGAATTCCTTGTCAGAGAATCACTATCAATTGATGTTTCTATAGAAGAAACCTTTTCACTGTACCTTTTTGGAAGAGTTCTCAAGATCTTATCACAAGCATCAGATTCATCAACCTTCATTCCAAGACCTTTCATCTCATGTATAAGTTCATCAACCTTGTTGAGATAGTCATGAATGTTTTTATCATCCTGCATTCTTAGGTTCTCAAATTCTCCTTTGAGATTTTTGATCTTAGCTTTCCTGACACTTTTATCTCCTTCATATATGGTATGCAATAGTTCCCACATATCTTTTGTCATTGTACACTCCATAACCTTCATAGATTCTGATCTACACAACCCTTTTATAATTGCATTCATAGCTCTTGAATTTGCATGCATTAGAAGCTTACCTTCCTTATCTATAGGAGGATTGGTTGTTGAATCATATCCAAGTTCCACTGCATCCCAAACTTCATTGCCAAGTGCCATTAGGTGAAATATCATCAGCACACACCAATACAAGAAGTCACTTCCATCAAAGACTGGTACTACATTATTGATGGACCCGTCCTTTGATCCTTTTGATCCATTGTGTTCTTAGACCACTTTTCCTTCAAGCTGTCAAACTCTTCTGAAGGAACCCACTCTGATACCAATTGAAGAACACAAGCTTATACTGAGAGGGGGGTGAACAGTATAAGACCACTTTTTACTTTTCTTTTCAAATCAATATTATGCAGTGTATAGATAGCAATATCAATAGCAGTAATCAAAGCAATGCATAAAACACCATACACAATAGAGACACAAATTTAACATGGTTCACCCAATGTGGGCTACCTCCACAGAGAAAATATTTCTTCTAAATATTTCTCAAATAATATTTTGGGAATCCTTCCCAATTACAATGTTTATGGACCTCTATCCAAAGGAGATGTTGATCCCCTAAATCTAGTTTGTGGATCTCTATCCATAGGAGAACTCCTTCTCCTCTGCT
Organism: Wollemia nobilis; assembly: GCA_028583015.1. Classification (NCBI taxonomy): domain Eukaryota; kingdom Viridiplantae; phylum Streptophyta; class Pinopsida; order Araucariales; family Araucariaceae; genus Wollemia; species Wollemia nobilis. The sequence continues at coordinate 14,152,391 of JAQPPZ010016861.1, read as the reverse complement.
CTGGTTGGTGATCCTCTAGAAGACATTACCTCCACTACACTGACTGTATGGATCTCTCTCCACTTGAAGACTCTTGTCCTCACTCAGAAGACCTATCCTCAATATCCTGGTTAATGGATCTCTATCCACTGGAGACTCTATCCTCTCTACTCTATCACCTCCAAAGCTCTGCTCAATAGGTTCACTCAAAACTTCTCAAATCTACTCAATAGGTCCACTCAAAATCTGCTCAAATCTGCTCAATAGGTTCACTCAGAACTTGTCCAAATATTCTCAACAAGCTCACTTAGAACTTGCTCAAATATTCTCAACAAGATCACTCATAACTTGTCCAAATCTGCTCAACAAGCTCACTCAGAACTTGTCCAAATCTTCTCAACAAGCTCACTCAGAACTTGTCCAAATATTCTCAACAAGCTCACACATAACTTGTCCAAATATGCTCAATAAGTCCTCTCTAGGACTTACTCAAATATGCATTGCAAGCTTCCACAAAAGAAGTCCATAAGCCTTCTCAAAGACTTACCTCAAATCAGCTTAACAAGTCCACACAGAACTTGTCCAATCTCATAGAATCATAAAGAGAATTGTTAGAGACTCAATATGTTCTATACTCAATGCTCAATCACTTTCTCAACTCAATCTCATAGAAGCATAAAGAGAATTGTTAGAGACTCAATATGTTCTATACTCAAAACTCAATCTCAACTCAAATCAATCTCATAGAAGCATAAAGAGAATTGTTAGAGACTCAATATGTTCTATTCTCAAAGCTCAATATCAACTCAAATCAATCTCATAGAAGCATAAAGAGAATTGTTAGAGACTCAATATGTTCTATTCTCAAAACTCAATCTCAACTCAAATCAGAATATTGAATAGTTTGTTTCATGGAACTTGAACAACCACTTCACACAATCACTTGACTAGGCTCAATCAACTCTACTCAACCAATCACTTCAAGGAACAACCCTTTCTCACAAACCCTAGTCCAAGCATGTATCATCCAACTCAAAATATTTCCAACAATGCCCAACACAAATCTCACATAACAATGATACTCATGTTCTTTTCTAACTCAAGTTCAAGTTCTTTGCATAACCAATTGGCTTCAACAACAATGCTAATAAAACATTCTTCATCTAACAATGATACTCATGTTTTTCTCAAACCCTAACTCAGGTTTTTCATACAACCAATGGTTTCAACAACAATGCTTATAAAACAAGGTTTTAATCACAACTCTCAAATCAGAAAACCTTGAAGCATTAAACCAACCACTTTCAAAAAGGAAACCCTAATCAATTCCTTTTCACTCCAAACTTAATTTTCAATCAAGCCAATCACCTAACTCAACAAAGAAGAATTTTGCCCATACCTTTTCTTGAAGAGTAGTTGTCTTTGCAAATCTGCCACACTCACAATTACTTCTTTGACAAACTCAATAAGGGTTAGAGGATATTTATTTTCTCAATAAATCACAACACAAAAATAATATCAACCAAAATACACCTTATCACTCCATCTATAAAATAATGCTCAATATCTTTCAAAAATAATCTCCTTGGCAAATATCTCTTTCACAATAAAATCAACTCTATTAAAGTCTTACTTCTCAAATATCCAAAATTTATTATTTAAGACTTTAATTAAAACAATACCTAAACTCCTTATGCCTCCTAACTTTATTTCCAATCAATAATTCTCAGCTAGCAATTTTCCAAATAATAAAAACCTTTTAACTCCCACTTTGCTAAAAGTAATTAATCATCAACATAGGCAATATTATTAAAATGCTCAACAAAAATATTACCTCTTGCCTTGGAGGGGATTCGAACCCCTAACTCTGCCCATGACCTGCGCCTTAGTCGTGGCTCTATTGCCACGCGAGCTAAGCGCTCGCTTGGAGCATTGAGAGCACCACGTGCTCTAAGTTCCTTATGTTGTCAATGAAAACAAAAATGTGCGCAGCGCTTTGGTGTTCCCAACACCAACCAAAATGTATCTTGCTAGGATTCGAACGCAGCTCAACGTTACCACAAAAACCTTAACCAATGTCTCCTTGCCACTACGCCACGCTTCCCAGCTGGCTTGAGGATTTCAATGCGCTTTCCTTTATTTCGATCGTCGTCCTTCAAATTTGTTCGTTGTTTCTCACGAGCTCAACCACCAATTCGTATGCCTTTTCTTATTTTGAGCAAGGATTAATTAATCAATGTCTTTTAGGCATTATATATAGTGCCCTTTGTCTTCCATGCAATCACGTCGATGCATCGATTTAATTCGATGTCGGCTTGGTTGATTAGGTTATAAGGTATTTAAATTTAATTAAAATTAAATTTAAATATTATAAATTAAATCAAACCAACCTTAGGCTTTAACTTAATTAAACCTTGGAGCCTTGTCTTATTGCACAACCTTGGTAACGAATATTTATTTATAAAATTTAAATTCCTTGTGAATTTAAATAATTTATAAAATAAATATTGGACCTCCTTTTTAACCTTTGCAATAACCCTTCTTGGGTTTTTATGAACCAATCACTTAACCTGTGCTCCCAATAATATTAAAATATTATGGAGCCTTTTTGCCTTTAACTTTTGCACTGTTGAAGCTTTTTCCTGGATGATAGTGACAACCTTTGATGACTTTATTTCTTTCCGAATTCCTTGATATGAGTGATAACTCTATCAGGTGACATCAATGACAACTTTGACTTAGAGGACTCAAAATGTCCAACACATTTAGCTCTTTTCTCTTTTAATAAGGATAAATCCCCAAGTCCAGATAGGCTCTCCGCAGCTTTTTACCAACATAATTAGGATATAGTGAAGGATTCTTTATTGGTGGTTGTGGAACATTCTAGGGTAAAACAATACATTCCTTATAAAATAAATGTAATTTATCTTACCGTGAATCCAAAAAAGAAGGATGCTTAATTGTTTGATTCTTTTAGACCCATAAGCCTATGTAATATGGCATATAAGATTATTTCCAAAGTGATGGTGAATAGATTAAGTCCAATGTTAGACAAAATTATTTTAGAAGAGCAAGGAATATTTGTGAAAGGGAGACAAATTCTAGATGGGATCATAGTAGCTCATGAAGTTATTCATTTAGGAGCTTCAAAAAAAGAGAAAGCTATGATATTACAACTTGATATGAGTAAATCCTATGATAGGGTTAAATGGGATTTTCTTTTTGTAGTTTTAGATAAGTTTGGTTTTTGGAAGAAATGGGTTAGATGGATTAAAGCTTGTGTCTCTTTAGTTTATTATTCATTGTTGGTCAATGGGTTAGTGACAGAATATTTTATAGCCAAGAGAGGCCTTATACAAGGATATCCTCTATCTCTTTATTTGTTCATTATTATGGTAGAAATTTTGAGTAGGAACTTAAATAAGGCTTACAAATATGGGTTTATTAATGGTCTTAAGGTTAGTAATAACATCGATAACATCACCCATCAACAATTTTTAGATGATACAACCCTTTTTGGAAGGGCAAGGATAAATGAGGTTAGTGCTTTGAATAACTTTTTAAAATAGCACAAAAGAGCTTCAGGGCAAAAAATTAATAGGACTAAATCCAAAATTTACTTCCTTAATACTCCTCATAATATCAAAGCAAGAATTTATAGGTTGCTTCAAATGGAGGAGGTAAATTTACCAATAAATTATCTAGGGATGTATTTATTTGAGGGGAGAATGAGGATAAATTTATGGAATCTAGTTATTAGTAAAGTTTAAAATAAACTTCCAGCTTGGAAAGGTAGATGGTTGTCGTTAGTAGGAAGAGTGCAGTTAATTAATTCAGTCTTACAAGTCATTCCAACATATTATATTTCATTGTTTTCTATGCTAAAATCAGTTGAAAAAAGTTTAATATTTATTATGCGATCCTTTTTATGTTCAATTTTACATGATAAAGGAAATTTCCTTTGGTAAAATGGAGCAAGTTGTGTGATGACAAAACTAGGGGAGGTCTTGGTTTAAGAGCTCTTACATATGCAAACTTAGCTCTTAGGGGAAAAGTTATCTGGAGATTGTACAAATAGAGTCAAAGACAATGGGCAAGAATACTTCTAAGTAATTATGTTGACCCTAATGACCCAAGTTTAATATTTACTGCATTCTCTCTCCCAAATAGTTCTTCTCTTTGGAATGGTTTAAAATAATCTATTGATATTATGATTAAAGGTTTAAGATGGGTGGTGGAAACTAGAGAAAAAAATTCTATTAGGATGGATATTTGGTGTGATAAAAAACCACTCAATTTAGATCCAGTTTTGAAATCTTTGATGAGATTGCTTCAAGAAAAATGCGGTGATAGGGTTTCAAATATTTTGTACAAGGATCAAGAAGGAAGATACAAATGGAAAGAATATTTTTTTATAAGTATATAAGACATTGATGCTAGGAGGCAATTGAGTAGAAAGATAACAACTATGATTATTTCGAGGGGTGCCAAGGATAAATTGATTTAGGAGTTGAATAGCTCAGGATAATACACAACAAGAAGTGGATATAATGTTCAATACCAACATAATAATAATATCACTAGAATATGGAGAGATATTTGGGATAGCCTAAGAATTCCTAAAGTCACAATGTTTGTTTGGCTAGTAGATCATTGAAGAATTTTATCCTGGGATAACCTTATAAAAGGGTTTTCATGGCCCATCTCAATGTGTTTTTTGTAATAAGGAGGAGAGTATTGACCATCTCTTGGGACATTGCTCAATATTTTGGAATCCATGGTAATGGATTCTTAATATGTTTGGTAAATGCATGGTGATGAATAGCAAAATTGAAAATTGGTTAAAGTAATGGCAGAGCACTTATAAAAGTGAGGCTTTACAGATAATATGGGATATATCAAAAGATACAATACTTTGGACTATATGGCTAGAAAGGAATAGAAGAATATTTAAAGGAAAGGAAAGAAGTTTAGAGGTAATAAAAAAGAAGATATGTTTAGCCATAGAGGAGTCTAAACCAACTCTATCAACTTACCCAATTCCTAATTTGGAAGCAGAGAGTCTTGATAGATGGAGTCAAGCCATTAAATGGAATTATGATTATATATCGTTGGAAAACTGATTTCAAGGGCTATTTGATTAACTTATTTAGAGGAAGAAATAAGGTGTATATAAAGAGATATTTCTATTTTTGTAAAGGGTTTCAAAAGTGAAGGTGTTTTGTTCTTTTTCAAATTTTGTTGAGTGTGGCAGATTTAGTGGACAACTAATAAGGCATCAAAAAGGTATGAGCAATATTCTCCATTGACTTTGTTTATGGTGGTTGATTTCTGAAATATCATTGGAGAGAAAAGGATTGATTGTGGTTTCATTTTTGAAAGTGGTTGGTTGAAATGCTTCAAGGTTTTCTGGTTTGAGAGTCATGTTTAAACCTTTTTTATAAGCATAGTTGTTGAAGCCCATTGGTTATGCAAAGAACTTGAAAAGAACATGGGTATCATTTTTATGTGAGATTTATGGTTGAGCATTGTTGGAAACATTTGATTTTGTTGATACATGCATGGACTAGGGTTTTGTGAGAAAGAGTTGTCCCTTGAGATGAATGGTTGAGTTGAGTTGATTGTGCCTAGTCAAGTGATTGTTCAAGTTCCATAAAAGAAACTATTCTATATTCTGATTTGAGTTGAGTTGAAGTTGAGAAAGAAATTGAGATTAGAACATATTGAGTATCTAAAAATTCTCCTTATGATTTTATGAGATTGCTTTGAGTTGAGAAATATATTGGATTTGAGTATAGAACATATTGAGTCTCTAACAATTCTCTTTATGCTTCTATGAGATTGATTTTAGTTGAGATCATTGTGGATCATAGTTGTCATCCTTTGAAGAGTGTATTACCATTCATTATTGAGTTCATATTTAAGCCTTGCATTTGATTTGTAGATGAGATTTGAGTGCTATTTGAGCATGATTGGTTGAGCTTTTGAGAAGGTTTTTGGGATAGATTTCTAGACAACTTTATGGATAGTTTTTGGGACATATTTGAGCAAGTTCTTAGTGAGCTTTCTAGATCATATTTTGAGCAAGTTCTTTGTGAGATTGCTTGAGTAGATTTGGACAAGTTCTGTGTGAGCTTGTTAAGTATATTTTGATAAGTTCTATGTGAGCTTGTTGAGCAGATTTGGACAAGTTCTGTGTGAGCTTGTTGAGTAGATTTGACAAGTTCTATGTGAGCTTGTTGAGAAAATTTGGACAAGTTCTATGTGAGCTTGTTGAGCAGGTTTTGAGTGAGCCTATTGAGCAAGTTCTGAGTGAGCCTATTGATAGAGCTTTGGAGGTGATAGAGTACAAAGGATAGAGTCTCAATGGATAGAGATCCAACAACCAAGAAAATTGAAGATAAATTTGAGTGAGGAGTCTTCAAGTGGAGAGAGATCCACCAGTCAATGCAATAGAGAGACAAAGTCTTCTAGAATATCACTAGCCAGAGCATAAGGGGAAAGAGTTCTCATGTGGAAGATATTCATGAACTTGAGATTAAGGGATCAACATATCCTTTGGACAGATATCCATAAACATTGTAATTGGGAAGGATTACCAAAGAGATTGATTGAGAAAGTTTTAGTAAAAGATTTTCTCTGTGGAGTAGCCCACATTGGGTGAAACACGTAAACTATGGTGTCTCTATTGTGTATGGTTTTTTATGCATTTCTTGATTACTACTATTGATATTAATGTCTATACACTACATAATATTTAATTGAAAAGAAAAGTAAAAATTGATCTTATACTGTTCACCTCCCATTATCAGTATAAGCTTGTGTTCTTCAGTAATAGTATTATAATGATTGACTAAACAATACCTCCCTGGTAAAGTAAGGTGATGTGTTTAACTTGATTGTGTTTTGAATGCTTGTGGATGGGTATTGGGAAGAGGAATCAATTCCAATGCTAGTAGTGTATGAGGAAAAAAATTAGGGGGTAATTCTAATTATAGGAAGCTTTATCACTTGTAACCTTACCCCTCTTTCTTATGTTTATGGTAAGTGTTACATATAAGATTTTCTCTATTTCCAACAAGATATGTAAATATTACAAGAAAAAATATATGGAAAGTCAATTCATAAATTTTAGGTCCTTTTCAATGCCTTTGAAATTGTATCCATAAGATATCTCGCACATTACCTTCTTGATTGGGTGTTGGTATTATAGTAGTTCAACTATCAATATCACACTTAAATATTGAATTCAACTATGCAGGAAGTGGATGAGAGAAAAATTGAGGTAATTCCAATTTCAAAAAGGTTGGAGGTAGTTAGGAAATCTAGAGGGAGACTTGAATTGCATGGAGATGGCTTAATTATGATAAATCAAGACTAGAAGTTAATAATTTAGAGGAAAATTAAATCTTGAATCTAGTGATTTATGATAAATTATCAATGATTTGCCAACAAGCCAATGAATTGTTGATCATAGCATCATGGGTGTAGATTTCAAGGCATAAATTTTGACAAAAAATTCAAAAGTGATATTTATCATACTAAGTGGTGTTGTTAGTAATGATATAAATTATTTGGATTTGGTTTTAGTGCTAAATTTAGCTAGCAGTGCTTCCTTTTTCCATCTAATATAAATTTTATGCTAAAGACATAATGACTAAAATTTACTTTCTTATAGATATAAGTAAACTTAGCTTTACTTTATCTATAAATAAGAGCTTCATTCTCATTTATAGAGGTCCTCTTAGATATCTAGAATACTAGAGTTACTCTTTGAGATTAAATTTGTAGTTGTCATTTTGAATTGTAATTAACAAAAGACTATGTATAGATTTTATGGATTGATTGTCTCCAAACTTTTATTCATGAATATGTAGCATGAGTGTATCCATCCTCTTGTCCCAAATTAGTCCTCTTTATCATTCTATTGTAGAATGTTCAAATATTTGGTGCAATAAAATTATTTAGATAGATATTTTAATTGGATGACATGCTAATCTTGCCATAATCGCATGGTTGTATATGCTTTATTGCATTTGCTTTTATTCCTCGTAACTCTTTTTCCAAAAATAATTAGAATAGTTTAGTTAGATTAATACAAAGTTGAACTAAATATAAATTTTAAGAGGACTCATTCTCTCTCTTTTAATTTTGAATTATTATCTTGTGTGTGCATAAGGATATTAGATGTTATCATAGATCAACAAGTCTAATATGCTTTATGGGGCCAATGGGCTTGATTTCCTTATGAGATCACATTTATCTAATTACTTGCATTTATTAGAGTTACTATTTTATGGATTAGATTTTAGATCTACTCAAAACCATGCATAGTTTCTCTAGATCTACAAAAGGGTTTGTGAAACACTTCAAATTTGAATTCACCCAAAAATATTTTCAAATCTATACACAACTTTAGATCTAATAATTTTGCATCATGATTTCAAGTTTTGTTGCATTATATTTTAGATATACTTAAAACTCGTTAAATTTTATGTAATGGTATATTTATTAATGAATTAACACATTAATTTTGCTTAGATCTAACTAATTTTTGTGTTTGTTATTTTTCACAAGTTTAAATTTGATATTTTTAGGTATCCATGGCTTGATTCCCTAAAAGTAAAAAATTATAAACATTCTCATAAGTCCTTAGAATTTCTATTTACTAGCCTTTTGGTAAGTTGCCCAAAAATCCCTAAAATTCATAACTACCCCTTCTAGTGATTTGTTGGATTACTTGATAATCTATCCAAAATTACTTATAAAACTCATGAAGCCCATAATTCCCTGATTCATAGAGTTCCTATGTCCTATCAATCAAAGAACCTTTAAAAAATCACCAAGTCTCAGAGCTTCCAATTCATCAAACACAACTAGTAATTCATCAATAGTGATTAGTATGACTAACGAAGAGCTCAAAATATGACTCAAATATTCATTAAGTATCCTAAATAGGAATTCACCAATAGTATCTCATTTGACCTACCAAGAGCTCAAAATTTGACCATGTTTTTCTCTCTTTGTAGGTATAACAAACAAATATATATGTCTACTTTCTAACAAATTAATAATCTCAATATAAATTGATTTAGTTTATCCTAAGATTTTACGAATACTAGATCAAAGTATCATATCCCAAAAATAACATCAATGTATCTAAATTAATTCTATAATAGAGAAAAGATTTTAATTCTAAAAACATGAAACATACTACAATTGTTTGGATACGAGGGTTGGAAGAAATACTAAAGACCCTTAAGAACCCTAGCTCAAACAAAGAAAATGAATCAATATTAACCTCTAGCAACTAGATTTTAAATATGGATCAACTTAATGAAATCATTGCTTGGGTCAATCCATCCCTTGATTTACACAAACAATAGAATAGTTATAACCAAATGATCTATCATAGATCGTATATGGTGTTTTAAGGTATATCCCACAATAAGTAGTCATACATCAATAGGTGGCACAACAAAAATAATAATAATTCATGTAAAACCTAAAATAAGGTATCCCTAACCAACAAGAAGTTACCCAAAACCAAAGTGCTCAACATCAATAGCAAGTTGCATCAAGTTAACAATAAAACATGCAAATTCAACAAAACATATTTAGCAATAACAACATAAGTTGTAGCAATAGTAGAATCTATAACATAATTTATAGCAACAACAAAAACATGTTGGACCAAATCAACAAGCTTCACATAACCTTAATGTTGCTCAAAATAAAAAACTAGTGCACAACACTCAAAACCCTTTAATTGGTCATCAAAAAGTATACATTGGGCAATTAATTTACCAATATTGTATGAAAAATGAATGATGCCTTATGGTCAAAAAATGTAGTATGCATAAGGTCATTCATTCTTTCAAATTCAAATGTAAGCATGACCTCAAAATAGCTTCTTTTATTGGAATAATTAAGGTCCATCAAATTTATCTATTTATTCATCAATATCATCTATAACTTTGAAATATTTGCCTACATTTGAGAAAAATAAAATATTTTATATGAACATCTTAATGAATTATATGCTATGAATTCAAAATTAGGATGTCATGAAAATATTATTTACATATTCATTATAAAATAAAACCATATTATGGTATAGGGGTTTAAGAGATGGAATAGCCACCAACTAGGCTTCAATAACATAATATTTTACAAGATGTTTTGGTGAATATTCAAACACATATTTAGTGTTAGTCCAATTTAATGCTATTATGATGCACCATAATGAGAACACTCATGATTTCAATCCTTTAAAACTGATACCTTTAAATATTCTACCATCAAACTAATGTGTTAGTACAATATATAAAAGAATTTACAATATGATTTGGCAATAATAATTAAAAATGTAAATCATATCACATTACCAAGAGCATTGAAGAACTTGCATATATTGAGAAAATTAAATTTCAAGCTAAGAAGTTACCACCTACACTATTAATGGAATATGCAACTCATGCAACCAAACCTTAATGTTAAGCACTCCATGCTAGAATGTGCAAACCTATTAGCAACCACTGACCTTGCTTTTGTCTCCTCAAATAACTTTGTTGACATCAAATATATCTATTTACCAACATATATCCCTATACATAGTAACTTTCATACGTCAATATACAACAAGATTTGATGTATATCCACTTTTTCTATCAACATTGGCTTTGGCACCATTGTAATTAACTTCAACTATTATCCTAATGTGTTAAAATTAAACAATACAATAATTATGGGAAGTATGCAATCAAATGACAATGTATGGATGATTTATTTTTGTTAATGAAGGATATGTCCAATGAATTAATGAGTAATGGATATATAATGGGGATTGGCAGTGAGGAAGGGTACCTTATATTACTAAAGATCAAATCCATTAGTAGGAAAACATATAAGCAACTAATCAAGTGTAGAATAATATGGTAACTATAAATTTGGAGCTAAAAATATTTGGTGCTTCACTTATAATGTATCCATAATTTAATAGGTTGTGTCATGGCAATCTATAATGCTCAAAATATAATCTATAATTAGTAATGATAAGCATCATAGTAAGTTGCAATGGTGATCCAACTAAACCAACTAGTGGGTAGTTAGTTGGTCATAAACCAACAAGTGATGAATCAATGAGTTGTAAGTCAACAAATTGCTACTCAGTAGGTCATACCCATGGTAGAAAATACCAATAATACAATATTTGCTAACTTTGAACTACCATAAGACAATGAAGATTTCCCTTTGGAAGATGAGGCATTTTGACCAAATCAATAACAAGGGATTACAAAATAAAGTAAAATATAAGCAATAGATGAACAACCTACTCATCTACACTCTAACTAAATTTACAAAACCAAGTTGAGAAGAGGATGACCACCAATTCATGTTAAGAATATAATGCCATTAGTTCAACTAGTTCCACAATCATAGAATAATAAACTTGTGTTAACTTAGATACAAGTATAGTTATCAAAAGAAAAAATAAAGTAGCGTCTAAATATTCAATCAAGTAGAACGAATATGACAAGCTATGCAAAATTGTTGAAAGAAGGTTGAAATACTTCTCTTACTAGTGATAGTCAAACTACTATAATGAGACCATTCAAAAACTTATATCACAAAATAAGGTAAATAATCATGAGCTTAGATTTAATGTAGTGGATAAATTCAATAAAATACCTATGAAGGTGAATATATTGGAGGCACTATGATTACTGAAATGACAAGAATTGCAAGAAGCTTTAAAAGAACAAGAACACCCATACTCTAAGGTTAAACCCACCCAAAAAAATAATATTTAACTTAATTTAACTTGATTGAGCAATAAAACTTAATGGTTGAGGATCCTTTAAACATACAAGTGAACATAATAGATATTTTAACACTCCTAAGCTTAACAAAATAAAACCATTTCCATTCTATATAACTCTTAAAATCAAAGGGTATAAGTTGGACAATTGCATAGTCAATTTGGAATCAGCTTTCATGATATTTTTGAGAGCCATATGTGAATAAATAGCTCTTTCTTGCACTAGTAACATAAGATGATCAATCCAAATGGATGGAACATGAGTGCATATTATAAAGTCTTTATAAGATATAACTATGATGATTGCCTCATATTCTAAACTAATTATGGTATAAGAGGTCATTGTAGTTGACCTACTATCTTTAGCATGTTGTTATCATGTGAATGGTCTAAAAAAACTCTCTAGAAATGGCTACTTATCCAAATACTATATGCACATGAAGGTGAAAAAGGTCATATAGGTTATAAGCATTAATAATGAGCCACCATATGATGTACAACAATTTAAATATGAACAATTAGTAGAAGTGATCTCTAAAATGGATGTGGTCAAATATATTTTTTAGACAAATAGTTATGATGCATTGAAATATTCATTTCAATAGACTAAACTAGGCAACTATTTAATGTTTTACAAACTTGAAATTATGTCATCCTTGGTGAAGGAATAAGTACAAAATATTGATAATGTATGGACCATAGAGTTTGATGGGGCTAGTATTAGAAATTGTGTAAGAGTAGAGATAGAATTAATGAACCTGTAGGGGATTACTTTATCTATGCTTTGGACTATTTTTTAACTCTATAAATAACATGGAAAAATACAAAGCATTATATATTGGATTATATTACATAAAAATTTGAGATAAGATATCTTACGATGTTTGATGATTTAAAACTGGGGGTGAATTAGGTTAAACCACTTTGTGTGAAAAATAAACAAATGAAGGCTTACAAACACAAGGTTCCAGACTTGCTTGAATGATTTAAAACTATAAAATTTAGTAGATCTAAGAGAATAAAATAAAAATGATGATGGATTAACATTCCTAGCTACATAAAACAATTGACATATGCCCAAGGAGTTGGAAGTAGTGTTCAAAATTTCAATACCTAATAACTAGGATCATTAGCAAGTGTTCAATAATAATGAATAAATTATAATATTAGGGACTGGATTTAACTCCATTTCGTGCTTTGGCATAATGACCACACATTATGATTGTTAGGTGCATCAGGTGTCTACTCCTTTCATAGAGTGTACAATCTAGGAAGTTTGGGGAGTGTGGGATATTGCTTTAGGGATAACATCTAGTATTTTTTACAAAGGATAAGTCCTTGTCTAGGTGTCTTCTTGGTTTATTCTTCCTACTTTAGAGTAGACTATCGAGTTTGTGTGGGGAAAGCGGTTAGAATGAAAGTAGTAAAGAAAGCATGTAAAAAATATCTAGCCTAAACTAAGGGGTGGCAATGTGCCAAGAGTAAGATCCTTTGTGTAGTGATGGGATTAAAGGACACATGAGCCACCCATGCTAGGAAGGTGAAAACATATCACTGAAACACAATTTATTTCTTATAAAGCCTACATAAATAAGGGACAAATACTATTCATGAGGTCATCATGCAAAGTTGCACACACATACAAAGAATGGAGGAAAAATTAAATAGACACCTCAAATATATTTGTTGATAACCAATGAATTACATGTGCTATAATGAAAGCGATTGAAGGGCCCTGCACATAGAATGACTCGAGGTTCGAGTCCAGATAGCTACACAAGAGAAGAGAAAAAGAAGACTAATTGGATCAAATACTAGGCACAAGGAACTAGCACTATATTTTCTCTGCCTACTAAGTTATAAAATATACAACCTGAATCAAAATTCAAAATTCAAATACCCCCTAATATTTTCCTAAGTGGGAAAGTTGGTTTACCTTTTGGTTGTTGTACTCGAGGTGTTATGCTACATTTATTTCTAGTAGATCTAGATCCAATTTGAGGTCTAATCACTATAAATATAGTTTAGGTGGGGTGACACCTTTTGGAGACATTGTTAATGGGTCCCTTCCCACCCTTTTATGGGTATTTGAGCTTGAGTGACTCTTGGTATAAAATCTGCTAAAGTGGATGAGATGCACCCTAGATCTTGGTTAAGATTGGAAGACCTAGAATTTCTTATAAGTTCAACCACTAGAGAAGGTGGGTTCCTTGCTAAATTAACTAAATGAAATGGGATTTAGACTAAATAGAGAGATATAGGGATAAGAAAAAGTGTAAGGTTAGAATCTTGAACTAAAAATGGTCAGGCTTCAGCTAACAACAAAGATATATATTACATAAGAGTCTTACACACACAATATAAAGCAAGGCCTAACATACTAGCTAGCATCCAATCTCATATAAATTTATTTTAACCAATTTATATAGTTCAAGCATTCCATAAACTAAATAAACAATAATCCAAACAACAATCTAGATAGCAAAATAAACCTAACATAAATTTATATTCATTAAGCATAAAAAAAAATTAAATTAGAAGCATAACTCACATTCTTCATAAACTTTGTGACACCTTTTATAGAGGCCAAATAACACTTAATTATATTGATTGATAACATTCATCATATATCATATGTAATAAGCAGACACTAAAGAACCCCCCTTTTTTTAGGTACATTGAACTATTTATAATATTACATTACATTCTATTAGCTCTAATAATTTTATGAAAATTACTTGTAGGCCTGATAGGGGCAAGTGTGGGAAATGGGTGTCACTTTCTAGCTTGGTCCATTTCAACTATTTTGATTCTACTCATGCTGGTGTGGGTCAGTCCTAATTTCTCACATGAACTTGATGACCACATATTATTTAGTATTTTGAAGCACTTTGGCAATTTTAGTTTTTCATCACTACATTTGTTGTATCACCAAATCATATAAGGTCTTAACTTATTATGATAGCTTTGATATGGGAATTTGGTCAACATACATAGATTTGGTTGACAAGGATAGGTTTGGGAACCTTTTACCTAATGTTAGGGCTTAAAAATGTGACCAGACTCCTTCAAGTATTCATATATTAGGTTGGGTCTCCTTCATATCATGTTCTATGCCTTAGCAAAATTTCAAGTCTGACAATGTATCTCAATGCTAGATTTTCCTTGCCCTCGTGATGATGTTAGCTTTTAAAAATTTTGACCTCTTTTCACACTTAGCCAGATTTTAAATTTGTCTAGATGATACAATGTTGGACATCAAATATCAAATACCATATGTCAGGATTTTCTTCCTCCTATGCAAACTTTGGAATGTATAAAAGTTTAATGCTCTCCCATGCCTTAGTTAAATTCATAGTTAGGCATTAAAGGTAGAATTTTTGGTATCAAACATCTTTGCCTTTGTGATTGTGTCAACATTCTAGGAGTCTAGCCTGGCTATTTCCTTGGCCACTTTTTAGATTTGACTTCTCCCATGCTAGAATTTTTTGTTGCCTTGAATGGCATTAGTACTTTCAAAATTATAGCCTCTTTATTCTTCATGTTGGGCTCTAGCCTTATCCAAGTTTTATGTCTCAAACTATGGCAAAACATCAAATTTTACTTATTCTTGGGGCAAAAATTTTGGCTTTTTTTCTTCTTTCTCTTTTTCATTCCCCCTCTTTTGGGCGGGGGGGGGGGGGGGGTGGGGGGCTTTTTGGTGGTTTTTGTCTTGTGGGTTTTTTGGTTTTCTTGGGGTGGTTGTGGGTTGGTTTGTGTGGTTGATGGTTTTTGTTTTGTTTTTGGGTGGGTGTTGGGTTGGGTGTGGGGTTGGGGTTTGGGGTGGGTTGGGGTTTGGGGGTTTGGGTTTGTGGGTGGTTGGGTTTTGTGGTTGGTTTTTGTGGGGTGGGGGTTTTTTTGGGGGGGTGGTTGTTTTTTGTGGTTTGTTTGGTGTGTGTTTGTTTTGGGGTGTTTTGTTTTTTTTTTTTTTTTTTTTTTTTTTTGTTTTTTTGTTGTTTGTTGTGTGAGTTGTTTTTGTTTTTATTTGGTTTTGGTCTGGTTTTGTATTTTTTTTTGGTTTTTGTTTTTTTGTGTTTGGTTTTGGTTGTGTGATGGACTGGGTTTTGTTGGTTGTTGGGGTGTTGGTTTTTGTTGTTTTGTAGTTGTGTTTGTTGTGTTGTTTGTTGTGGATGTATGGTGGGGGTGTGGGTGGGTGGTGGGGTTGGGGTTGGTTGGGTGTTGGTTGTGGGTGGTGGATTGTGTGGTTGTGTTGTGGTGGGTGGGTTGTTTGGGGATTGGGGGGTGGGGAGGTGTTGTTTTTGGGGTGGGGAGGGTTATTTGTTGTTTGGGTGATTTTGTTTGCGTGTTGTGTTGTTTTGTGCATTGGGAGGTTTTTGTTTGTGATTTATGGATTAAATATTTTGTGGATTTGGTTGGTGGGGCCACCAAAATTAAGGATTTATTGGTTCAAAGTTGTTGTTGTGGTTGGGTATGGTTTTTTGAGTTTATGGGTTTTTCTTTATTTTTCTTCTGGTGATTGGGATTGTGTTCGTTTGATATATTGTAGAAAGGAGTTGGTTTTATTATTTATGGGGTTATCTGTATTTATTTAAAAGGTTGGAATGTTGGGTGGTGTTTTTTTTATGCTGATGAATTTGCTTTTTGTTTTTGTTTTTAAGCTTGTTCTGCTTGCTTTTTTTTTGATTTTCGGTAAGGTAATTCGATGTGGGTTTGGGGATTTGGGTGATTGTGCGAGGATGGTTGATTTGTTATTTGTGCGTTTGTAGTTTTTTTTTTTTGATCCCATCACTCCCCTGTGCCATATTTCCCATTTCTTTCCAACCTTTTAAATCTCTTTCCAACAACCCTATCTTAAAACCCAATTTTAGAATAGGAGGAACCCCTGAGATTGGTGGCCTTTCTTGCTTCCCCTTTCAATGTTGGTCGGGTCTAGGGCACGGGAATCTTCACCAACACTGACTTAGCCAAATTTTATGTTTTTACAAGATGTATTATGTATTTGTTTATTTTACTTCTTTTTTATTATCATGCATTAAATAAATGTACAAAAAAATATTTTGACAGTATATTTATGCAAAAGTGACACTTCTAGCCAAGCTCTAGGGCTATTGCCTTGGCAAAAATTAAAAAAAAATTCATCAAAGTCAAAATTTAGCTTGCTCTGCAGATATTTGTGGATGTGGGTGGTAACATTGAACCACATTATTGGTGCCTCCCAAGGGTTCCTGCTTGCATAAATAAAGGACCTAGAGAGTCTTATCTATTGAGTGTAGGGTCAAAAAGAAGAAAAGGGAGCTAGAAGATAAGATGACAAGGTAGCAAAGCTTAAGGCTACAAGATATAGAAGAACTACAAAATAGGGAATCGAGGAAGAAAATGTGGAGATGTGGAGGTGAATAGTTTTTATATCTGAAATAGGGGTTTTAAAACATACATTGTAAGATACCCTTATTGAAGGTCCATTCTATTTGCCTACAAAATATAGTATTTTCTATGAAATATGGAGGAAATGTTCTAGAAGAAGAGAATGTTGAGGTTTACATAAGGATGAATGATTGGTATGTGAATAGGGAGAAAAATGGTCGAAGGAAGGAGAAAGAAAAAAAAAGAGAGGAGGGAAATATGAGAAGAGGAAGAGAGAGGAAGAGACAAGGAGATACTTGGCTAGAAATAAATTTGATAAAATTGAATCCTTCATGAGCATAGTCTAAAATAGCTAAAAGTGTTTTAGGCCAAAACACGTTGCCTTAGGTAAATATTCCAAGAACTTGGAAAAAAGGGGCCTTCATTTCCCCCTATTTCTTTCTCCTTCACAAAATTGCATAGGAAAATCTCTTTAAAATTGCAAATAATTGTATAGTGTCCTCAAACTTTTGAGACATGCATGGTTGCATTGTTGCTTTAGCAAAAAATATACAACTCAAGAAAATTTTTACTTTATGTTAGGCTCGTGTTCCCTTTTATAGCTTGTATTGATGATCATGCTAGTTAAGTTTTGCAATAACTATAGGAATCCTATTTTGAGTTTGTGCGCTTTCCAAAAAATGTATATCTCATGCAACTATTTTCTCTTGCACTTTCTTTTTATACCTTCAATGGTCTTTTTCTAGCAGGGCTTTCCTACTTGGACACCTTGCATTTGCTTTTATTATCAAAGTATGAGGTGTCATATTGCATCTTCATATGTACTCTTGTGCTTGGGTGTCATCCCCACCAGTCTCCCAATCGGCCATGGTACCTGAATGATGAAGCCCTCTAAATTCCTTCTAGTTTTATCTTGCATTGTATTTTTACATTCTCTTTACCTTTTTACCTCATTGTTGTTTGTTGCTTCGACTTCAAATAGCAATAAGAAAAAAGAGGTGAAGCATCTCCCTTTTGATTGAGGAGTTCTTATGGAATTTAGCTCTTCTTGTCCCATAGATGGAGATAAATTCCTATTTAATCAATTTTAAAGAGCGTGCAAAGCTAAATACAGCTACATGCCTTACAAACTCCCACAAATTGAGAGAAATTTCTCCCTTTTTTCTTTTGTCATTGGACTTTTCTATTTTAGCATGAATATGGTATCTTTTCAAAATAGAAAAATCCAACTAACAAAAGGGTGTGGTTGTTCCTACTAGTCCTCATCGTAGGGTAAGAGGAGTATAGATATTATCAATGGGATTGCTATTAGGCTACCATCCATTATAGTACCTACATTAGCTAACATTGGAAAGGCTAAAATAGATTGTTCTTCACCTTTGATAGTTTAGTGATTCCCCACGACACAATAATTTTTAGGCTCATATGCAATTTTTGTTTGACACCATTGCTTGTACACAACCCTGTCATTCTTAAAACATTGACAAATTGTAAGCAATATAGCTTTGTAGGATGATATGATCTTTACAAATAATGCAATCCTAAAAGGAGAGTCCTTCTTATATAGGTATCTTATTCTAGATAAACCATCAATTGACCTTCCATGTCTATCCTATTTTTCTTCAATTGATATGCTTTCAACTTGCTACAAAGAGCATTTCCAATGCAATTAAAGTAGCACTCTAGATAATTAGATTCCTTAATTATCTAGATCCTATGCATGTGATCTACCTAGTGCTCTTTTCAAGGCCTTTCTTATGTTACAAAAATTTCTATTTGGTTAATTGCCTTACATATATATAGTTGTATCTACCTATAATCAACTTTATTTCTTTGTTGTCTATGTACACAAAATTATGGCATGCCTTCCTATGTCAATGGTGCTTGAATTTTCTTCTTCATCAGAATCTATAGTGGTTTGGCCATATAATGTTGAATTTGTGCCTTTCTGTATCGCTCCAAATTTTTTGCATCCTTACCTTCAAGGCTATAGGATCCGCGCCCGAAAGGGGGATGCGAGAAGGATGGGACAATACCTCGGACTGAGAGGCCCTTTGAAGGTCCCGCCTCTCGGGGGAGGGGTATAAGGGTGAATTTTTGATGGATGGTGGGTTCACCAGGAAACTTTTGAGTGGCAGTTTCCACGCCTAGGTTGAGAGTAGGTTTGATGTGTTCATTTTGTGCTTTAATCATTCAATTCCTAGGTTTGGCCAAGATGAATCTAAGCTATTCTATATGCCAATGCTGATTTTTATGAATACAAAAAACATGCGTAAATGCTAAACACAGAAAGTAGGCTAAATAAAATAGAACATACCTGATTTCGGATGTCTGATGAAGATTCTGAGTTTTGTAGAAGTCCAAATCATCTCAAATCGTACGTAATCATCTGTTATTGCACAGAATCATCTCATATCACAGACGACCATCTGAGATCAGACCGGATCATCCATGATCTGACGAATTCGTCATACAAATTCGTCAGAAACCTGAAATCATAGAAATAGATACAAAATACCAAAAATGCAACTGCAAAAGCAAGGGGAAATGATAGAAATAACAATAAACTTGCCTAAATGATAAATCTAGATAGCAATTAAAAGGAAATGCATCAATTTGACAATTTATTTTGACTTTATCATGCATCTATACTAAATGAGGTGAACTCCAGGATGCATAAATATAATAAACTAAGATAATGCATAAAGAAATGCAGAGAAACGATAAGAAAATGCAAACTTTGGGCTCTGATTGCCCCCAATCTGGACTACAGTTGAGATCACCTCCAATCGTACGAGATCATCGTCGATCTACGATAGGATCATCCGAAATCATCTGGAATCGCCTACGATGATCCAAGCTTGCTCCAGCTGAAAAAAAGTAAGATTCCTGCAAGAAAACTTGAAATACAGAATGCAAACGATGATGCGAGGATGCTCTAATGCATAAGGAACTAAATTTGCAGGGAAATCAGTCAGCTAGGGGGTTCAGGGGGGATAAACTGAGAAAATCCCAGTTTATATAGGATTAGGGAGAGGTTAGGAGGTTGGAGATCATCCCAATTTGGGAGATCTCCAATGGGGGAGACTCTAACCGTGCAGACACGCTTTCTGCCCAAGTTAGAGAAGCTGTTGAAATAGAAGCTAATTATGAAAATTTGGTTTTGGGACGAAATCGTCTGGACGTTCTGTTCCAGACGAATTCATCAGATCTAGGATGATTTCATCTGATTTTAGACGATATTGTCCAACGGTCAAAACAAATCCTAAAAATGGCACGAAAAACAAGGAAAGCGGGTAACAAGCGGTTAACGGGCGGTTTTGGGTTAAAATTCAAATTTTTATCTTTTTACTAAGGTTTAACTGCGCCAATTTTAGGGTGCTACATTTTGCCCCCTCTTTAGCGAATTTTTTGAAGAAAATGCGTTAAAGACGAGTTCTTCCCGTTTTACGAGAAAGCAAAAATTTACTCAATTTTCTAGATGATGATTCTTGGTCGAATCGTTCGACTGTTGACTATGGTGCCCCCTCCGTGTTTTTACCCAAATCGAACGTTTGAGGTAAAAGCATGGAAAAGCAAAATTAAAAAAAAGTTGTTGATTTAAAATAAAATTAAGAAAATAGGGTAAAACCCTAATTCATTTTTACTATTCATTTTTTGTTTTTAGAGCTCTGCAAAAAAAATGGTTGAGACAATGCACCGATCGACAGAGGTCCGACGCGGGCTACGGGTAAGGATCTAATCCTAGTGAATGATGTTTGGATTTAATTTGTGCAATTTTTTGTTTTAAATTTTGACTGTTTGGGGCATCACGGCCATTTTTAGGCCGTCGACGACGTCGAGATGAAATCATCCTTATTTCGTCGATATCGTCTCTAGATCGTCGATTTCGTCTGAGGGCGAAGTCGGCGAACTAGGGGCGATCTCGTCCAACAAGGGGCGATCCCCAAGTTGCAAAATAGGAAATGATTTCGTCCTACACAGGATGATTTTGCCCAATTTAGGACGATATCGTCCAATAGTGGACGATATCATCATTTGATGAATTTTAAGTTTGTTTGAATTGCATTTAATTGATTTTAATAATTGGTTTATTAATAAATTTTATTGTTTCATTGTTTGTTTTGTAGAGGGGATTACTAAAGAGTCAGGAGTGGAAATACGAGGGGCTAAGAGATGACATAGCCATGCTCGACCAGGCGGAGCATGACCGACTAGCACAGGTCGGTTTGCAGCATGTGGCAGAGATGCCACAAGTATCGATGGACATGGGGCTACTGACAACCCTAGCAGAGAGATGGTATCCGGGGTCATCCTACTTTCGGTTATCGATAGGGGAGATGGCTCCCACACTAGAGGACGTATGGAGGATCTTGAGGATCCCCATACAAGGATGGCTGATGACTCCTACGGCCAATCAGGGCCAGGCTATGATGAGGCTGAGCAGAGACCCGAGCTTCACCCTGGAGAAGGGCGAAGTGAACATCGAGTCTCTAAGGCAGATGCCTGGGGCATCTAGGCTGACTCAGGTTTTGATAGGGGTAGTAGGTGGCTTACTATTGTGCCACCAGAGCGGGTGCAGATTACCCTGGCTCCTATCAGATGTGGTCTGCGACATGAGAGACCACGGATACAGGTTTGCATGGGGTAGTTTTGTACTATGCCACTTGTATAGGATCCTGCATGGGGTCGTATACAAGGGAGGCCGATGTCTGGTCTTGACATCACTACTGCAGGTTTGGTGCTAGGAGCACATCACGGTGCAGAGGCCGATAGGGCTCCCACTAACAGGGGTTGACCGGGAGAGGCCCCAGGTTTTCTATTGGTGGCTCCAGAGAGGGTCACAATGGCGGATAGATCTACCGATGTCACGGAGGTTGCTAGATGACCTCATCCTAGACCAGATCACCTGGAGGCCATGGAGAGAGCATCCAGGGTGGGCAGAGGATGGGCAGGAGCTGGCTCACATCAGGCGAGTCTGCTGGCTGAGGATGGAGTGGGGAGAGGTAGAGCTCCACCGCTACGACCGAGTTTTGTGGTAGTTCGGTCTTCAGCAGGGGATCCCTTCTCTCAGGGATTACGAGTACTCCTAGACTATCTCGGATAGTACTACACTGAGCGGGGCTCCAGACATGCAGTGGTTCTAGATTCAGGACACGAGATGATGCCCCCATCCAGCCAGTGGATGGTGATGATGTTGGGGTTGCCGATGGATACGATGCCTGGTACGTAGGCATCCGCCCTCCTCGGATGATGAGGGCATAGGGTCCGATGCATGCTATGGTGCGACGGATGGGGAGGCGACGTCAGGCTGCTATTGAGGTAGCACGGGGTCACGACGGGAGAGAGCAACGATGGTCTCCATAGGAGAGATGCCAGAGGATGGCATGGGCTCCATAGAGGCCATAGCAGACAGGGAGGAGGGAGGAGAGATTCCCTTCTCAGTAGGGGGAGAGGCCACCATCGCCCGATAAGGGCAAGGGTGTCGAGGTGGGGGAGAGCAGCGAGATGGCGGCTCTCTAGGCTGAGAATGCCCGCCTTCGGGCTCAGGTGCAGACACTTTAGGATGAGGCTACACGTCTCAGGGCTCGAAGTGGAGGGGCGAGCATGGAGGAGCTGGTGCGGTCTATGATGCAGACCACGTTCTACTAGGGGGTATACTTCTAGCTGGTTCCAGAGGGCCAGAGGGTACAACTACCAATCGGCATTGTTGAACCAATCAGGATGGGATCGACGAGGACATCCTCACGATCGACAGTGAGGACCCGAGACATAGCATGGACCTCTATGGGACCACCTCCTCCATGCCAGGGTGGGAGAGGAGATGAGGCTGAGAGCTCGAGGGCTTCTCGAGACTAGCTGACTATAGACTGCACAGAGATTGTATAGATTTTTGAGAGGATTGAGTATGCCAGGGTATAGATTGTGGCATACCAATCCAGATATGATGTACATAATTTGATATATATATAGATGGTCTTGTTTTTGATGATATGACTTGTGTAAATGGTGTATGATGCTTTAATTTTGGATTTGTTGATTGATGATTCATGTAATTATGTCGTTTGGAAATAAATTATAATTTTTATGTCATGCCATAAAATTGTAAATGAAATAATCTGATGTGGATAAATTGGTTGTTTTGTTGAGGTGATTTGATGAAAAATAAAAGGGACTTTTAACAATAATTTCAAAGGACATTGTCGTTGTTATAGACCATTTCATGGAGTCGCCGCTCGCTAGGTCGTCAAGCTAATCCCAGTATAGAAATATTGTTAAAAGTAAAAGAGTACTTAAGAGACTGTCTTAAGACTTGGTGTTGTGATGATGAAAATGATGATGGTGATGATTTGTTTTCAGATTTTCATAAAAATATTATGCATGAAATATTAAAAATATGATTTTTTGCTAGGCATAAAATTCCTAAGTGTGATAAATTTTTTGAATAATTCCTTAGAGATTATACCATGGTTGCAAAAATGGAATGTTGACATAATGAAATAAAAAAAATGTGTTCGTTCTTTTTAAAGCTCAATTGTGTAACATAATGATGTAAGCCATATGTTTTTAAAATGAATGGGAAAATAAAATTAGAACAATGGTTTGCGCTAGGCATAGAATTATAGGTATAGACTTATACCATCATCGTGAAATCCAAAGAAGAAATTGATATTTTAGTTTTATTGCATGATTGAGTTTTGATTTTGAGATAAACAGAAAATAATAATATATAAACTTAACTTTATTTACTAGATTTTGAAGATGTGAAAGAAAATTTTGGGATTTTTGAAAACAATGTATGTAATTGTTTTTATACTAAACAGATGTTCTGAAATAAGAAGAAAAAATTATTCCAAAAGAGTTGCAGAAATATTTTAAATTATCTCAAAGACAAATGTAGATTTATAAGGAACCCTCATGTGCATATGTGAGTTCATTGCCGATCTTGATTTATCATAATGATACAAAAATCTCTCAAATACAAATGTGTGTGCAATTGTATTGTTCATTTACCAATTTTGAGCAAGATAATTTGATACAAGTAATTTGAATTAACCAAATAAGTGTTCGTTGACCATGATTTATATGCATGTAACCGTACCAGACTACTATGTAAGTTAGGTCATCAAGAGCTAGCTGATCCATAAGCGGACATAGGTCTGTACAAAAGAAGGTCGCTAATGTGACAGACATATCACCACGCTAGGGATTACCCAAGGCCAAGCGGGTTGGGCACAAACCACCTGTTATGGGGCTTACCTCACAGTTTTCGAATAATTGAGAATTCCAAGGATTCAAGCTCATTCACCCTTCTTTTCTTTTCAAGGGGTAGGGAAAGGGATTTATTGCATTTTGCTTTTTCTTTTCTCTTTCTCTTTTTTTTTTTTGTATTTTTTCTTGGAACTGAGATAATGCTGAAATATTGCTGCGATGGTACAAAATAATATTTTTCTTTTTCTCATTTGCTTTGACTTTTCTTTTTCTTCCTATGCTAGGGATACTTGCTCGGATTGGCTGTAGAGCAAGGGATTTTATTCTGGGTAGGGGTGAGCTTGTCCTTTTGTCAATTCTCAAAGATTCTAGACCATGTGCATGATAGGATAGCAGGGGAAACTTTTCGCTCAAGAAACCATTTCTACTATGTAGCATCATATCGAATTTGCAATGAAATCATTTTAATGTGAAGAGATATACTTGGTTCAAGTAAATAACAAGATCGGTTCTCTATGCTCAAAACTTTATTTAATTCAACTGTGGATTTTGATATAAGAGAGATTAATAATCATACCAAATAAAATCAAGATATTTATTCATGTGAGTGTGAAAGTGCGGGATTCCAAATAAATGTTAATTTATCCAAAATAACTGAAAATATAACTGCAATACTTCAAGAATTGATAGGTGCGAATATAAAAGATGTTTTTGAAGATTTTGATGATTTTGAAGTGTTTTTATATTTTGATTTTAATTTATGAATGGAAAGAATAAATACTATTACTATTTTTTTTTTTGAAATTTTTATATGGATGACGACAATGAAACAATATGCAAAAGAAGAATATATACAATGATGAAATGACCAGATTTTATGCATAATAGCGCTTAAGATGCATAATGTTCATAGGTTCTTTAAGATCTTTACCATCTAAGGTAGATAATATGTATGCTCCTGAGCCAAATTTAGCAGTGATGACATATGGCCCAAGCCAGTTAGGTTCAAATTTACCTTTAAGATCTTTAGTTGCATTAGTATTTTTTTGATTTTCTTTTAAGACAAGGTCGTCGATCTCAAAGGATCGATGATGAACTTTCTTGAGGTATGCTCGTTTAAGCTTGTTTTGGTAGGCACGAAGATGTTCCAAAGCATTGATGCGCTTCTCATCTAGGAGTTCCAGTTGACTAAGTCTGCCAGCATGATATTCATCTCCTACTTCAGTATCTTGAAGTAGCAGAGCCAAAGAAGGAACTTCTAATTCAAAGGGAAAAATAGCTTCAGCGCCATAAACCAAAACAAAAGGTGAAGTACCCATGGGAGTGCGAATGCTAGTTCGATAAGCCCACAAAGCAGGATATAATTGAATGTGCCAATCTCGACCAGATTTATTGACCAGTATTTTGAGGATTTTGATTAATGTTTTATTAGATGCTTCTGCTTGGCCATTACCCCGAGGATAATAGGGAGTGGACCAACGATGTTGAATTTTATATTTTTGACATAATTTTTTGACATCTTTATTTTTGAAACAAGTTCCATTATCTGAGATAAGATTTGCAGGAATTCCGAACCTACAAATAATTTGATTAAAAATAAACTTGGAAACTTGGGTTCCAGTGCAAGAAGCTAAGGGCATAGCTTCAACCCACTTCGTGAAATACTCAGTGGCGGTTATGATAAATTTGTGTCCATCAGATGACACAGGGTTGATTTTTCCAATGATGTCTAAGCCCCATTTTGAAAAGGGCCAAGGAGATGAAATAGCCTGCAGTTCTTGTGCAGGCGCATGGACAAGGTCAGCGTGTTTTTGGCACTTGTCGCAATGGCGCACATAATCATGTGCATCATTTTCCATGGTAGGCCAAAAATATCCTATCCTAAGGAGTTTTTTAGCAATGGCGCTACCACTAAAATGTCCCCCACAAGATCCATTGTGGGCTTCACTCAAAGCTGATCTAGATTCTTCTAGATTCAGACATCTCAGTAAGATGCCTTCAAAAGATCTCCTATACAAGGTATTACCAATAATCATGAAGCGACTTGCTCGTCTACGTAACAACCGATGCTGGTTGCTATTACAACCTTCAAGGAAGGTCCCATTTTGAAGAAAATTAAATATATCAGTGTACCATGGTTCAGGAGTAGTTTCATTGATTAGAAACACATCCAAAGGTTCTAAGCATGATTTATTTGAAGCGGGTTCCTAGAGTCGATGAATAATGATGGTAGCATATTCGTCATCTAACTCCAAGGGCAAAAGAGATGCAACTGCAACCATAGCGTCAGCCGCACGGTTGCTAGTTCGAGGAATAGCTTCCAAGGTAACTTGATCAAACAAAGATAATAATTGTAAGACATATGCTTTGTATGGACGCAATTTATCATCTCTGGTCTGATAAACATCATTAATTTGATTTATGACAAGTTGAGAATCATCGAAAACCAATAGATTTTTAATTTTTAGTGCCAAGGCAGCTCGTAATCCTAGGATTAGAGCCTCATATTCAGCAGTATTATTAGTGCAAGAAAACGTTAATTTAAAGGACAGAGGTATAAGATGTTTCTATGGAGATATTAAAATAATACCTGCACCAGCCCCACTCATACATCGGGCTCCATCAAAGTATAGGGACCATTGCTCTGGATGGTCTGCCTCTAGTTTAAGGCATTCATCAAGAAACTCAATGATGAGGGGATGGGTAGACTCTAAGGGTGCAGCGACTAATTGATCTGCTATGATTTGACCCTTAACAGACTTTTGTCCTATAAACGTGAGTTCAAACTCGCTTAGCGCAAGAACCCACTTTGTTGTGCGACCAGATAAGTACGGTCGACTCATGAGATATCGCAAAGGGTCGAATTTAGCAATAACATACATTTTTTGACTGAGCATATAATGGCGTAGTTTTTGTGTAGAAAATATGACTGTGAGACATAACTTCTCTAATATTGTATAGCGAGTTTCATAACTGATTAAGGTTCTACTAATGTAATAATTAGCACGTTCTTTCTTCTCATCGTCAAGTTGAGCTAACATAGCTCCTAAGGCAAAATCTGAAGCAAAAATGTACAAGATAAATGGGCGATCAGGTCTAGGTGGTGAAAGCACCGGTGGTTTAAGAAGATATTGTTTGAGGAGTTCAAATGCTTCCTGACATTCGTCGTCCCAATGAAAAGAGACATCTTTCTTAAGAAGCTTAAGAAAGGGTCCTGTTTTGTCCGCCAACTTATCGACAAAGTGACGAATAGCTTGAATTTTACCTTGTAGACTTCGTAATTCAGATATATTTGTGGGTGCGGGCATATCAGTGATAGCCATGATCTTGAGAGGGTCAATTTCAATGCCACGTAAAGAAACTATAACCCCCAATAATTTACCGGACTTAACTCCGAATATACATTTAGCTGGATTTATCCGGATAAGATATTCCCTTAACCGATCAAAGACTTTTCTCAAGTCATCTAAATGATCATCTTCTTTAGTGGAACGAGCTATAATATCGTCTACATAATCATGTAGAATATCATGCATCATATCATGAAAGATATAAGTCATGGCTCGTTGATAAGTTGCACCTGCATTCTTCAAACCGAATGGCATCACTTTCCAACAAAAGGTCCCCCAAGGGGTAATAAAGGTTATTTTAGCCTGATCTTCAGGAGCTATCCTGATCTGATTATAACTAGAAAATCCATCCATTAAGGATATCATTCCACTCCTAGCAGTAAAATCAATGATCTGATCCATGTTGGGAAGAGGAAAATCATCTTTAGGGCATGCAACATTAATATCTCTGAAGTCTATGCAAACCCTAACTTTGGTAGCTTCTTTCTTAGTTACTGGAACTACATTTGAGATCCATTCAGCATAATCAATGGCTTGTATAAAAATAACCTTCAAGAGCTTTTCTAATTCCCCTTTGACTAGTAAGGCCACTTTAGGATGCATTTTTCTAAGTTTCTGTTTAACGGGTTTAGCATCCGGATGGACTACTAGGTGATGCATAACTACGGAAGGGTCTAATCCTGGCATATCTTCATATGTCCAAGCAAAGACGTCTTCATATTGTTTAAGAAATGCAATGTATTTATCTTGTTTTTCTTGACTCAATTCTGATCCAATGTTGATTATGTGAGGGTTATCTTCGGTTCCAATGTTAATTTTTATGACGTTTTCTACTTCCATGTGTAGATCTCTCTCAAAATTAGGTGGGGCGGGTGAAACGCCCAATTCTTGTAATTCTTCCAAGGTTAGCTTGGATAATTCATCTTGAGGAGTCGTGGCCTCAAGCTGGGCTATACTAGGTATAGAGCCATCGAAATAAAATCCATTATGTAATAATTCCTCAACGGAGACATCATGGAAAATATCTCCCTCCAACTCATCGTCGGATTCAGCGATCATCTGAGGGTAAGCTATGGAGAGCATATTACACGTAAATGACTTATTTATTAAATGCAAAGGATCGCGTTCATCCAAATAATCTTGGTAAGATATGAGATGGTCATCATCCTCGAATGGGAAGGGCTGACCTTTACTAGGAAATAGGCCCACACCACATCGGGCAGGCCATGGTTCTACCTCAAAAGGTTCTTTCATACCATTCTGGAAAGGTCCCAAACCTTTCCCTTTATATCCCAATTTAAGCATTATTGGCTTAGCTTTAATATACTCATTAGTAAAATAACAACGAGCATATCCATCATAATGAGCCGTGATGTTTCTAGGTATTCTTCCCCAGTCATATCCCTTATAAATAAAAGTGCAACTCCCAACTTGGTAAATACTTCCCATGGGCTGTGGGAGACCCAAGGTGCGAGGAGAGGGCGACAATTTATGTAAAATAAGGGAATCTTGCATAGCAACGTTTGTTTTTTTTGATATAAGAATTTTAGATAAATCGGGTAAAAGCTCGTCAGTAAGAGCATAAGAGGTAGAAGGAACATTCCCTACATCTTCGGATGTGGAAAGTATGCCTTTAGTGGATGTAGATGTTGTAGGGATGTTGATGGATGAGTCTTTTATAGGTATGGAAGTTATAGGAGTAAAACAAGAAGCATTGGTTGTGGGTTTAGGATCTTTTTGAGGTCCTAATGTGGTTTGTTCGAAAGACGGTTGAACTATATGTAGAGGTGTAGTTGGTGGGGAAAAAGTAGATGATGTTATGGGTGTATGTTTCACATGTTTAGATGGTTGATGAGAATTAGGATGTGTGGATGATAAAGCAGGGCAAAATTGAACTCCAACAGGTTCTGCCAAAGCACACATATCAAAGGGTCTGGGATCACCATGAATGGTAACCAACTGATTTTTAAATTCGAATTTAACACATTGATGTAAAGTTGAGGGAACAACTCGCATTGCGTTGATCCACGGGTGACCCAAAAGTATATTGTACGATGCAGGGCAATGTACAATAAATACGGTTGTGTCTAAGGTTCTTGGACCAACTTGCAATGGGATAGTGATAACTCCACACGTTTCTTGTGTTTCGTCATTGAAGGCTTTTATGATCATATCAGTTCTTTTCATTTCATCACTTCTAAACCCAAATATTTGGTAGAAGTCAAAAGTGCAAATGTTTAAAGATGAACCATTATCAATCAAGACTCGTTTAACTGCTACATCTCCAATTAGGGCAGTAATATATAAGGGGTTATCCTTATGTAAACTATGTTGTGGTATATCTCTATCCCGAAAGTCAATATAATCGACTTCACGAGTTATTATAGTATTGGCCATGGCTTCAGGTTGAATATTTTGTGGTACCATCATTTGGCTTAATGTGAGCATTAATTCATCCCTATGTGTAGAAGAAGATCTTAAAAGGTCCAAAAGGGAAATTCTAGCTGTAGTATTTGATAATTGTTCATTAATATTATAAGGAGGTTTAGGTTGAACATTAGGTGCATGATTCCCTTTATTAGGAATTTTCAAAACAAATGGAGCTGATCCATCGTTCTGAGCTTGATCTTGTTGAGAATTTTGAGCCTGTTGTCTAGTAACAACTTCGATGGTACCGACAATATTATTTTGCAGATGATGAATAGGTCTTGGTCTAGCGTTTATGGCTTGTTCATTAGAAAGTAATTGGTGAGAAGATGGTCTAGTAGTGACTCTTCTTGGAAATGGTTCTTCTGGAACCATAGAACTTGTGATAGGTTGAATAGGATCTGATTCATCTTCAGAACTATTCGATTGATTTGAGGTAATTTCCATGTCACTTTTAGTCTCATATTCTACATCACTAAGATCAGGTATCGGAGTATTATATAGAGGTCTGGTCGTAACCATGGATAAATTTGTGTCAAATATTTCCAAATCATGAGTAGGTAACTGTCCACTAATAGTTCCTACATATCGGGTAGGAGGGGGAACATTATGGTGCTCAATTTGATTAGCCACTTCTTTACCATGCTTTGGTAAAGGATGTTGAAATATGTCCAATGATTGATTGGCATTCTGATTCTGATTTTGGGGAATATTCTTTTGAGCATTATTAGGAGGATTTTGTTTAGGTTGAAAGGCTTGCACCTCCATCTCATTGTTATCAATCAGGTCTTGTATTTTATGTTTTAATATTTTACAAGAGTTGGTAGCGTGTCCAGGTCCTCTATGGAAATCACAGTGTAAATCAGCTCTGTATCCGGGTATAGTTGGATCAGGTTCCCGGATATTTGGTAATTGGATCAAACCTCGTGCTAGTAATTATGGGAGAATGGTTGATAGAGGTTGATTTAACCTAGTAAATTCTCGAGGTGGTTTATCAGGAGGTTTCAGTATAAATTTCTCCGTTGTTTTCGCAGTATTAACATTGGCAACGTTTCTGCTATCGGTGACTCCATCACCCACAACTTGTTTATTTTTATATTGATTTTTGGATGTTTTCTCATCATCTTTCTTTTTAAGCTGACCTCTCCTAATGAGAGCATCTTCCACTCTTCGGGCTAAGTCTATAGCCTGATCGAAGGTGGTCAAGGTAGCAGTTGATAACTCATAGGATAGTTGTTCTTGCAAATTATTGATAAAGATATCCAACATTTCTCGATAAGGTAACACAAAGTGCAATTTTCCTATCAACTGTCTCCATCGAGCTAAGAAATCAGCAAAACATTCATCTTTGTCTTGTTTTAGGTTGTACAAATATTTAATGGTTACATGCCTTTCAATGTAGGCACTAAATTGATGCACAAAAGACTCAGTTGTCTCTTCAAAATTCCTCAAAGAATGAGTGGGTAGTTGATAATACCATTCTAATGCCATTCCTCCTAAACTTTTTGGGAACATCTTTAGTAATAACAAGTCATCATGTGATATGTCATGACATGCTATCCTAAACATACGAAGATGCTCTATGGGATCTTCGGTTCCTTTGTATATAGGTAGGACAGGCATAGGGAAGTGCTTAGGATATGGTTGTGCTACAACTATAGGATCTAGAGGTCGACTGCACATCTCTCGATAATTGTACGAGGGATGGTAGGGATCTATCTGGTCCATGCGGGAGACTAACTGTTTCACCATGGCTTCCAGATTACTAGTTTGTCCACCATGTTGGTTCGGTGGTATTTGAGCATGTGATGGCGTGACGTAAGGATTGGATGCTATATTGTTGTTATGCAAATGGTTGGTAGGAAGAGTGTTATGAAGAAGATTTGTTGTAGCATTATGTTGTATCCCAGATTGTTGTAAATTGGTGTTTGGTTTGGTTTTAGGCTTCTGTTGATTTGAGGTATGTTGATCAATAACTTGGAGAAATAGAGTAGTGAATGACGGTTTCTTTTGTGTGGGAATAACCCTAGGCTTGGTAACAGGCACTCTAGGTGGTTGGGTAACCTGTTGTTGTTGCATGTTCTGGATTATAGCGGCCATATCCAAATTGGATGGTCCAGCTTGATCACTTTCTTGATCAACGAAGGACAAGGGATTAGTGCATGTGTGATATATTTCTTCTAGGGTTGCTTGAGTGTCACTAATTTGATCCTTGTCCATATGGATTACTCGATTAAGAGTGCCAATATTAGTATTGAGGAACTTCCAAAAATGTTCCATGTTCTCAAAAGTAACAGCTCCTTCTCGAGTCATTTTAGGGGATGAGGATCCTTCCTCTCTAACAATTTCTCTTTGTTCATTTGCTTCAACAAACTCTTCTTCTTGTTGGTCTAGTGTTCCTTCCTCCTGAATTGGGTCTTCAGGAAGTACATCTGGTTTATTTACTGGTTTTCCTAACCAATCTTCTTCTACTTCAGTCTGTTTTCCATTCCTAAGTCTAGTCATTATGCTTAAACTTAGATTTTAGCAAATATATATTTATATATATTTGTTTGCAACAAGTTTGGGAGGTATATATTTTAATTATATACCTACTATAATACTTAAAAGAAAATGTTTTGATTTTTGTTATGTTTTTTTTTATTTTATTTTATTTTTATTATTTTTATGTTTTTATGATTATAAAGACAACAAACAACACACTAAATGCAAGAAATAATAAAATAATGGCTTAGTTTTCTATAAATAGTTTATAGATGTCATTGATGGGATCAAGTTCATCAGGAGTCATGAAATGCTCCTCTTCAAATTGGAAATGGTTTTTCAAGAATTTGACAAAGTGTGCTATGGTGATGTTATCTACTTCTGACTCCGACTTGTAAAAATAGAGCTCATGGCAATACTCTCGATATAACACAGCTCTAGGAACTCTATTCCATCTCTTTCTATCCGTAAGGACGACCTCTTGATCCTCTATACGAGACAAAAATTTATGTACTACAACTGCATTGTCGAGGTATTCCTCAAAGGTGTACAACTCGGAAGACACAAGGGCTCTTTTATCTGCTAACCACCTATGGCAAGCTCTCTGAAGCTCATGATATAAGGTCACTTGATCAGGATCCAAGGATTCTATCTAGGACAAACCTCTTGATTTGCCTAAGTTCTGTTGATCTAAATGAAATAAGATTCAATCTCCTATTAAGTTCGTCCCATAAAGGTGGGACTCTATATGTTTGAGATACTCTAAGCAAAGAAGTAATCTCTATGGCTGCTAATTGGTTCTCAACATTAATGGTGACAACTCGTATTTTATTATAATCTACCATCTAAATATGATATGCAATCTTACTTGTTTGTCTGATGATTCTAAATGCATTTATGTTTTGTTTTTGGATTGTTTTCAAAAGGTTTTTAGTTTTCACGTCGGGTTCACCAAAATGTATCGCTCCAAATTTTTTGCATCCTTACCTTCAGGCTATAGGATCCACGCCCGGAAGGGGGATGCGAGAAGGATGGGACAATACCTCGGACTGAGAGGCCCTTTGAAGGTCCCGCCTCTCGGGGGAGGGGTATAAGGGTGAATTTTTGACGGATGGTGGGTTCACCAGGAAACTTTTGAGTGGCAGTTTCCATGCCTAGGTTGAGAGTAGGTTTGATGTGTTCATTTTGTGCTTTAATCATTCAATTCCTAGGTTTGGCCAAGATGAATCTAAGCTATTCTATATGCCAATGCTGATTTTTATGAATACAAAAAACATGCGTAAATGCTAAACACAGAAAGTAGGCTAAATAAAATAGAACATACCTGATTCCGGATGTTTGATGAAGATTCTGAGTTTTGTAGAAGTCCAAATCATCTCAAATCGTACGTAATCATCTGTTATTGCATAGAATCATCTCATATCACAGACGACCATCTGAGATCAGATCGGATCATCCACGATCTGACGAATTCGTCAGACGAATTCGGAAACCTGCAATCACAGAAACAGATACAAAATACCAAAAATGCAACTACAAAAGCAAGGGGAAATGATAGAAATAATAGTAAACTTACCTAAATGATAAATCCAGATAGCAATTAAAAGGAAATGCATCAATTTGACAATTTATTTTGACTTTATCATGCATCTATACTAAATGAGGTGAACTCCAGGATGCATAAATATAATAAACTAAGATAATGCATAAAGAAATGCAGAGAAATGATAAGAAAATGCAAACTCTGGGCTCTGATTGCCCCCAATCTGGACTACAATCGAGATCACCTCCAATCGTATGAGATCATCATCGATCTACGACAGGATCGTCCGAAATCGTCTGGAATCGCCTACGACGATCCAAGCTTGCTCCAACTGAAAAACAGTAAGATTCCTACAAGAAAACTTGAAATACATAATGCAAACGATGATGCGAGGATGCTCTAATGCATAAGGAACTAAATTTGTAGGGAAATCTATTAGCTAGGGGGTTCGGGAGGATAAACTGAGAAAATCCTAGTTTATATAGGATTAGGGAGAGGTTAGGAGGTTGGAGATCATCCCAATTTGGGAGATCTCCAATGGGGGAGACTCTAATCACGTAGACACGCTTTCTGCCCAAGTTAGAGAAGTTGTTGAAACAGAAGCTAATTATGAAAATTTGGTTTTGGGACGAAATCGTCTGGACGTTCTGTTCCAGATGAATTCGTCAGATCTGGGATGATTTCGTCTGATTTTAGACGATATCGTCCAACGGTCAAAACAAATCCTAAAAATGGCATGAAAAACAAGGAAAGCGGGTAACAAGCGGTTAACGGGCGGTTTTGGGTTAAAATTCAAATTTTTATCTTTTTACTAAGGTTTAACTGTGCCAATTTTAGGGTGCTACACTTTCTCACTAATTGTCATCTTGAAACATGTAGCTTATTCTAGAAAATATTTATCATCTAGTTGGCCTTGAGCATAGATGAATCCCAAAGTTTGTTTGAAGCATGGCATCAAAACTCCACATGGATGATCTTCCTCGAGCATATGACTCACTGGTCATCTTCCTCATCTGCATTGGTTCAATTACCAGATCAACATTCATTATTTGGGAAGTCCCAAGGTGTATTAGTATTAATATCTTAGGATCCAACAAAGAGCATTATTTGGTTCTGCTTAAGTTTTCCACTATTTGCCCATTATTTTTTTATTGTGTTTATTAGAAAATATGATCCACCAAGCCTCAAAATTATTTACCAATAGTATATGGGTTTTTCCAATTTCTCAAGTTTGAAAAAATCACTACTTTGGAACTACAAAAGGATCTCATGCTACATCAACTCCTTCTCACCTTGTGGCTAATTTATTACCTCCACCTAGGAACACTCCATGAATTTTTCCATCATGTCTATCATTTTCTATTCACACCTTCTGATGTGATAATTCTATAGCTTCTTGTTATGAATCTAGACCAAATTTTGGGTGTAAGGGATAATCATATGATTATGGTTTAGTGCCAAGTGTCCCCCTAATTATTTCAAAAATTCTTTTGATAGGCACATTCTAAATAGTGATGGCAAGTCAACCATTACTACATCCTAACTACTGTAGAGTCCGAAAACCTTTATAATAATATTAATATATCTTTAACAACTCCCACTATCTAGACTAGCATTCCATTGAAGTGCAGTGTTCTAGAATTAGTCTCAACATAATTTGAGTTCAAGGTATAAAAAAATGCTTGAGGTATAATTGTGATAGTAGCTTCTAGATCTATTATATAGTTATGCAACACCCAACCTTCTAAGCACAAGGACAAATAAAATGGAAAAGACTTAATATTACCTATATCGAGGGGTGATCGTCTATGTATTAACTTGAAGTCCAAAAAGATAATTCCACTAACCAATTAGCACTTTAGAGTTGCTTTGACCAAATTCACCTATTCCAGAACTTGCAAAGACTCTTCTACCCTCTTCACTTCTTTTAAAATGATGCTTTTGGTAGTATCCAACATCTTGGTTTCCTTTTGAGTTGATTTCTAGAGTAATCTTTAATAATTTTCCACCACCCCTTCTCTTTGTTTTCTTGTTATTGCTAGGTAATATAAATTTTGGTAAGCCTATTTTATTTGTTGATATACCTATAATACTTCTATATAGGATTTTTTTACAAGGAACTCCAACTTCTACTTCTCTTGATGCCCTCTTTGCCAATACATTATTATCTTTAACTATTCCCTTTTAGTTTACTCCACTCTTTGCTCTATCCTTTGTTGCATATTGCCTATATTAGGGTCCAAATATGACCCCTGTGCTTCTCAAGTGTGATGGCCCCTCATGATTATGGTTAGATCCTTTGTCTCTATGAGTGAGTGCATCTAGTAACCTAAAACTCATGGAGGGGGAATCGATCCTAGGAATTCTTGGGAAGCATGGGACATGGCTCCCATTAGATGACCTTCAAGGTTTTTTACTCAAGGCTAGCTTATTACTTTGGATGTGATCTTTGGTGCTTGTATTTCTTTTTCTATGCTAACATACTCTAATTGACTGTTGAGGGATGAGGGAAAAGGAAAAATCATAGGAAATAGTGTAAAAAGTAAGATTGCAAAAATAAAAATCTACCTAGCCTATCTAAGGATGGTGATGCACCAAAGAACTAATAAGACCCCATCATGCCACGATGGGTTGAATGAACATATGCACAATGGTTGATAGTGCATGAAGAACATAGGTCCTCCCAATATCATATGATAAAATGGAACACCCATGCTAGAACCAGGATAGGGATTTCATAAGTAGTCATAAATTCTTATTATTGTAAACTTTGAGTTACATACATGCAAAGGGAAGAGGTTCAAAAACTCCTCGATAGGCTATGCAATGCTCGAGACAGGTCGAGATATAGAAGAGAATGAAATAAAGTACCCCTTAGGAGAAAATGTGGCTTTTCTATGATTTTCAATGAGAAGAAAAGATATTTATAAGAAGAGGTAAATGTTTCCCCAAAAAATCTATTCAGGATTCCAAAATTTGAATTCAAAATTTTGCTTGGGTGGTTGACATCACCAATGAATGATTCTAGAAGTTTTGGAGATTCATAGTTGAACACTGGTGTAGAAAATCTCCTTGATTATACATCCATGGTCATTCATCATTAATTTTTAGATCATGTGTTTCCACTTGGGCTATCCTTTATATTGTCACTTTAATGCTTCAGTTATCATCTAGGAAATTGCATTCGGTTATGGGATACCACGTGTAGTATTGGATCATCATCCTTCCCTTGCATCCAATCACTTTGGGTTGGTCTAGTGGTTTTGGTTGGTCTTACACCTGGCTTACTCATACTATTTGGAATATTACCTTGGTGAAGATATCCTTAGATGCACCCTGTAGAGATGGTGGTTATCAACTTCTAAGTTGTTATACTCTTGGTGACTCCTCTTTACCACGTAGCATGAGAAGGCTTGTTGAGAGATGCATGACCTAAAGGTTTGGGGAGGGCATGGTATTCAAAAATATCTCAAGCTACATTATCCTTACTTAGCCTTTGGGTATAAAGGTCCCCCTAGGGGAAGGGATAAGCTTACCTTTTAACCTCTCCACTTGGCTCCTTCAAACCTTCCTTCGTAGCTAAAAAGAATGTTTTATCATTTTCTTTTTTATTTTTTGATTTATTAATATTTTAAAAAATAATGAAATACCATGAATAGTAATATATATAATTATTCATTTTGACAAAATCGATTACATCTCAAAGATTATCTGCTTGTATCGTACGTGGTACGAGCGATCCATTTCATTTGATATCTTTATTATAGGATGAATCTACTAAGGGCATTAGTACTCAAGATTCATTGGTGGCATCAATTTGCAATGGCATCTAGGACTAAGGGATATCCTTGGTTGAGGAAAGGGACCAAATTTGGGATCCCCATTCTTCAAAGGAAAAAAGGGGTATGAATGCTATTCAAAGCAAGGCCTTGCTATAATGGTTCCCCTTTTACCATCATCAAAATGGCTTTGGGGTTCCAAGTATTAGCCAGACCTACTTTATTTACCTTTGAAAAGGCTATTGAGTAATCACGTGATGTTATTATGACAATCGTACTAAGATCCATTGTGAAGGAAACTTTTAATTCAACATTAGTCAATGGTGGTTTTTCCTCACTGGTTGCATTCTAGACGATATTCTGGCTTTATTTGCTTCATAAGTAGTAGGGATGTTGGCCCTCTTCATCTTGTCTTCAAGTAGGTTCTCTTGATCAAAATTACCTTTAGGGGTAGGCTTTTTCCACTATAGTGAATCTTCATTGCACCTATATTTTCCATATTTTGGATATATAATGGCAAAGAAGTCTAGTCAAATATCACACTTGGATTAATTAGACAACTTATAGAGGGTACTTTAGTTGTGAAGTATTATTCTAGGTCAATCATCATGGCCACTTATTCTCTCAATTCTTGAGCTATAGTTGGGAAGTCATGAGGTTAAAAAATTTATTGGTATTACCATTGTGATGATTGCCAAATTCTAAACACTCAAGCTTGATCAGACTAGGGAATTTTCTCTGTTCTTGATTTTTTACAATGCCAAAATGTTCTCTACTGACTTCACCAATGTGCATCAATTAGTCTCTTGAGAAAGATACATTTTTAGGATATGCCTCAATTTATACTTCATCATTTCATCATCCCATAATATTGAGCTTATTAGTTAAGTGTTGAATCATCACTCTTAGCTCTTATGCTATCTAGAATTCTAGGATGGTCATTGTAGGTGCAAAATTTTCTAGAGAGGGATCTAAGGGATATGGTTTGGGCAACATGTCCAATCACATAAAATGTAAGGTTGGAAAAGCAACTTATGAGTTTATCTAATGGATTTAAGGGGTATCTAACCTAGTTACTCTAGGAGCGAGCTTTCTCATTAAGATGAGTATATTCTCTATTATGATAGCCATTAAGTTGTTGTATCAAAAGACTTGGGTCTGGGGTAAAATAATGAAGGTAATAAATGTAGGTTTGGGCATGCGATGACCTTATTTCTTGTGGGATCCTTATCTAGGTTATTTTGAACTAGATATTAAAATTAGTTATGCTCTCCTAAGGGTTCCTTTGAATAAAATAAAATTGAGTATGCAACAAGAAGGGATCTCCTGGGTCATCAAACTCTAGTATGAGGGGTGCAACTAGGTCAGTGAAGAGATCTACAAAAACTTATTCTAGAAATAATGCAAAAATAAATAACTTAGAATAAATGACACCACACAATGCACATATGACACACGAGATTTACCCTGGTTCACCCGATGTGGGCTACTCTAGCAAAAACAAGAGCCACTCCTTGATATTATTATTTTTCTTTCTTGCCTAAAAATGGGACATTACAATAAAATATAAAGGAAAATATCACAACCCTAAACCACTATGTGGTATTAGAATACAATGGGCACAATACCATGGGCTAAACCACCCACACCCACCAACCACCCACCAACCATGGGAATCCCGATAATCTCTCCAAAAAAAGGGGAAATTTTTTTTTCCGACATTGTCGAAAACCGCCTTTAGAGTACGCCTTCAACGTGGTCGGGGGGGGGATACCACCCCTCACAGACCCCCCCAACACCCCCAGGGAGGGCTTCACCTTCCTTGTGAGGAGCTCCGCTCCTCCTACCCTCTCGTGCCTGCCTACAGTATTTCCTCGGCAAAGGATGAGACACATCCAACATTCTCCCACTTGTTGAAGACTTTGCCAAACCCATTTAAACTATACAAAATATAAAAAATTTTGTGCTAACTGCCTTGGTTAAAGCATCTGCAAAATTTTACTTTGTATCCACTTTATTTTTTTCAATCATTTCCCTATTTAAATGGAACTTTGTATCAATGTGTTTCATTCTAGAATGGTAAGCAGGGTTCTTTGCTAGAAATATAGCACTCTGACTATCACAATTTATCTTCATAGCTCCTTGAAAGAACCCAATTTTAGCACATAGTCTTTGTAGCCATATTGCTTCCTTAATACCATTGGTGGCTGCCATGTACTCAGCTTCAGTGGTTGAAAGAGCAACAATAGTTTACCTTTTGCTCATCCAACTAACAACTCCTCCAAACAAATTGAATACATAAGCACTAGTAGATCTTCTATTGTCCAGATCTCCAGCCCAATCTGCATCAACAAACCATTCTATATCCAAGGATCTATCTTCTTTACATATACCCTCATAACAGATTGAAAAATTAGAAGTACCACATAGATATCTGAAAACCCTTTTCACAGTAGTCCAATGCTCTTTACCAGGTTTGGACATATATCTGCTCAAAACTCCCACTGCATGGGCAATGTATGGTCTAGTACAGACCATGGCATACATTAAACTACCTATAGCATTTGCATAAGGAACATGGGATATTTCTTCTACCTCTTCTTCTATTTTTGGACATTGTTCAGTAGACAATTTTTCCCCTAAAGGAATAGTTACCTTCACTGGTTTGCAATCCTGCATATTGAATCTCTTTAATACTATCTCAACATATTTTTTCTGATCCAGCAATAGCTTTCTGTTAGAATGATCTCTATTTATTTTCATTCCCAAAATAAAATTTGTAGGGCCAAGATCTTTCATATCAAACTGTGATGCTAATTGAGACTTCACTTCCCTGATCATTTTCTTACTATTTCCAATTAGTAACATGTCATCAACATACAAAACTATAATGACAAGTACATTACCAATTTTCTTTGAATATAAACAGTGATAAACATTTCTACGAACAAAATCAATTCCTAAGACATAGGTATCAAATTTTTGATACCACATTCTAGGTGACTATTTCAGTCCATATAGAGATTTATTTAACTGACATACAAGATCCTCCTTTCCTGCAACAATGAAACCTTTAGGTTGTATCATATAGATTTCTTCCTCCAAATCTCTATGTAGGAGTGCAGTATTTACATCCATTTACTCTAATTCAAGATCAAAAGTAGCAGGAACATATAACAAAAATTTAATTGAGGTTAGCTTTGCAACAGGAGAAAATACTTCACCATAATAAATTTCCTCTACCTGAGAATAACCTTTAGCCACCAAGCGAGCTTTGTATTTCTCCACTTTACCTTCAACATTCTGCTTCTTCTTGAAAATCCATTTACAACCTATTGCTTTTCTTCCACCAAGTATTTCACTAAATACCATGTTTTGTTCTTTTTTAGGGCCATCATTTCCTCATCCATGGCCTCTTCCCAAAGGTTTACCTCTTCATAATTTATAGCTTCTCTAATAGTTCTAGGATCTTCATCAGTAACAGATAATACAAAAGAAGTAGGAAATGTAGATGGACTATACCTTTTGAAGAACACAAGCTTATACTGAGAGGGGGGTGGTGAACAGTATAAGACCTCTTTTTACTTTTTCCTTTATACTTCAAACTAGTAAAGCAATATACCCAAATCAATATCAAAGCAATGCACAATATCATCCACAAAGTGACACCAATTTTAACATGGTTCACCCAAAATGGCTCGAGCTACGTCCACAAAACTTTTCTCAAAGTTATCTCAAAGTTCTTTGGGAATCCTTCCCAATTACAATGTTTATGAGCCTCGGCCCAAAGGAGATACCTTCCCCTAATCAGAATTTATGAGCCTCTGCTCAAAGGAGATACCTTCCCCTCTACTCCGGAAATGATCCCTCGGAAGATCAATTGCCTCTACCTCTTGCCATCACATGGAACTCCTTTCCATCGAAGACCTCCTATCCTCAATGCTTAGCCTAAGAGACCTCTGACTTCTATGATCATGTCCACAGCAGCTTAGCAACCTGTACCAAACAAAGTCAATCGGTCTAGTACAATTCTTTCTCTGTTTGTCAGATCTGTCCAACGCTTGAACAAATCAATCCTCTACACACAAGCCTTCTCAAAGACTTGCCAAAACTGTCCTCAGGTTCTTCTCAAAGAACCAGTGCACCTTTGTCCTCAAGTTCTATGATAGAACTATCAAACTCAGCTCATAAGTCCTTTTCTAGGACCTGTCCAAATATGCTCACAAGTCCCCATCGGAACCTGTCCAAAACTGCTCACAAGTCCCCATCGAAACTTGTCCAAAACTCAACAAGCTCACCAAGAAAAAAAACTTTCTTAGTAGGAAATAACAAGGTGAATTTTTAGAGACCAAATGTGATTTTTCAAACTCATAGAAGCATAAAGAGAATTGTTAGAGACTCAATATGTTCTATACTCAACTCCCAATCTCAAAACTCAACTCAAATCAACTCAGCTCAAACTCAATCTCAAATCTAAAAACTCAACTCAATATATGAAATGGATAGGATAGAATGCTTTCTTTCAAGAACATGAAACCCCAACAATTGCCAACTATGCAAAAAATCACATAACAATGATACGCATGTTCTTTTCACAATTAATTAGGGCTTCAACAACAATGCTCATCAAACAAGGTTCAATCAACACCATTCAGCTCAAGACACAACCTTGAAGCATTTCACAATCAACATTAGAAAAGGAAACAAGTAGAACTCCTTTTCTCTCCAATATTTTTTGAACAAAAAGCATCCACCAACTCAAATCACAATAGCACAAAACAAATTTTCAAATCATCAACAAAGGAGTAAGCCCAACACTTTAACCAAGTAAAGAATAGCTTGATTATTACAAATTTAATGAAAGCAAATATCAATCTCAAAGCTGCCCACTTAAGGTTTCACAACTTCACACAAGAAGCAATTTTAACCTTAAAACATCATTCTTTCATTTCCATAATCAACCAAAAGCACTCTCAACATTACAAGAAAAATTTATCCCTTATACACCTTATTTCTCCCTTATAGTCTTATCAAAAATAAAATTTATCTCTCATAAGAATGCAATAAAATATTTCAAACAACACCTTCAAAAGAATATTTTATCAAAATAAAACAAGCTTTAAACTCCTTATAACTCCTAAGCTATTTTTCCCTCTAATAAACTTCCTCCATCCGCAAAATACACTTAGCAAAAATTAATTTCGAAAATACCTTGGCCAACATCAAAAATTGCGCTATGGAGAAATTGTGCACAAATTCTAACACCACCCGCTGCGTCCACTTCATGATGAAAAACCCTTTCATGTTATTCGAACACGAAACCTCCCATTCGGGTAGCGTGCCAATAGCCTAGCCGCTACCGGTGTGCCAAAGGCACCTGGTGAGGTTTAAACCTCACGCTGTTAGCCTTGTTCCTTCTACGCCAGGGATTAAATAAAACAATAGTTCCTCCCTTTCTTCTGACGTGAACACAAAGATGAAAACCTTATGACGAATTTACGACAAACGACAAGTACAAAAAAAGTTGAACAGCGAATTCACAAAAAACGGTGAAGACAGTCAAACAGCAGATCATGAATTCACAATGAGCAACTCTTTTCAAAATGTGGATGGGATTATTTCTTGATTTTCATCGAGGGAGATTTATATGCATTTTTACCATAAGCTCTTGACATCGGCGAGGAGTTTAACACGTCGGCGGAGGTCTTGGCTAGCACCCACAATCTTAAAACATAGCGCCATGGGTTAGGAGAACCCATTGCAAACAATAATTTAATATTTATTTAAAAATAATTAAAGGGAACCTTAACAAGGTTTTTAATTATTTAAATAAATACTTCCTTCTGGACCCAAATGCATTAAACTAATGCATCCACCTATAATCTTTAAACCTGCCAACTTCGGGTTTACAAAAGACCATTGAAACTGTCATGCTGTAACCTTCATCAAAACAAATTATTTGACATCAAAAAAATTCCTTCAAGAGCTTCTTGACATCAATGACAACTTATACACATGATCAAGGGCAATGTACCCAATGTACCCAAAATTGCCAACAATCTCCCCCTTTGTCATTGATGGCAAACCTTTACTGAAAACACTTCTCAAGAGCCAAAACTAAAACCAACTGTGCCCACAACTGAGAATCTTCCTTTGAAGTTTTGCTCCCCCTGACTTGAAGCTCTCCTCTTCACTTTGAAGCTCTCACCCTTACTCATATCTCTCCCCTTTTGTCATCAATGGCAAAGGGTCACCTTTGGGGCTCGGGACTAAGAATGAGCCTCTTAGCTTAGTCCCTCCCCCACCTCCTGATGAGGTGATTAATTTTGGTGTGGGAGTAAAACTCCCATTAGGCACGGATCATCATCAATGTCTATAACTTCCTTACCAGGCCTTCTCTTGAACTCTTTGTCCATATTCCTATTCTTGTCCATGCCTTGATCCTTGGACCTGATCATGCCACTATTCTTGTTCCTATATTTTGGAATTTCAGCTCTACACTGTCTGATTATGTGACCTTCATTTTTGCACTTGAAACACTTGATGATGTTGTTTCTCTGAGGTAAACCTAATCTTTGAATCCACCAGTTCTGACCAAACCTTTTCTGACCAAACCTGTTCTAACCAAACCTGTTCTTACCAAACCTATTCTGACCAAACCTGTTCTGATCAAACCTGTTCTTGTTATTTGCCTTACAATAAACTGCCTTGTGCCCAAACTGTTGACAAGAGTAGCAATACCCATGAAAGAAACTAGCACTTCTAAAATTGTCATTTACCTTCTTCACTTGAGCCATGCAATGTGAAGCCATGTGACCAAACTTGTGACAAGCAAAACATCTGCCTTGAAACTTTCCTTTATTTGACCTCTTAGGTTTTGGAAACTTCTTCTTCTCATTCTGAATTCTGTTTTCTATTTATGTGCATCTATCATTCAAGGACTCC
Source organism: Wollemia nobilis (assembly GCA_028583015.1). Taxonomy (NCBI): domain Eukaryota; kingdom Viridiplantae; phylum Streptophyta; class Pinopsida; order Araucariales; family Araucariaceae; genus Wollemia; species Wollemia nobilis. Next base: position 14,107,487 of record JAQPPZ010016861.1, on the reverse strand, counting down.
TTTTCTGAAATACTTTCCTCATTAGAACTCTCTTCCTTTTGGAGTCTCTTACTAGACTCTCCAACTTGTTCCTTGTGTGGCTTAATAAAACCAAGGCCTGTTTTATCTGTTGTCTTTCTTTGACCTTTGATGAGTGACTTAACCTTTTTGGAGCTATCTTGAAACCTGTAAAGCTTATCCTTGTACTCTTTAGTTTCCTCTTTTAAAGAAGCCATTTTCTATTCTAACTCACTATACTCAAGAACCTTAGACTCTAACTCATCCTTGAGTTCTTGTGTCTTCGCTATAGAGAAGTCATGACTTTCTATAAGATCATCTCTCTCCATACAACATTCATCTAACTTATCCTTGAGTCTAGCATTCTTATTTCTTTCATTTTTCAAAGAACTAAGAGCACTAATAAGTTCACCTTCAAGATCTACTTCACCTTCCTCTATATCTTCCTTTATTTGTTTGCTTTTTGAAACATCAAAGCCTTTTTCAGATTTCTTATCACTAGAGGTGCTACCCTTTTCAAAAACCATACATGCATCTTCCTTATGGTTTTCTGAAGCATCCTCATACATACTAGAAACCAAATCATTATTTGTGCAATCATCCTCAAGGTGAACAAAATTTCCACATCTAAGACATTTCATGATAATGAATCTATGTTTCGGTTCTTCCTCTTTTTTTGATATGAACAACATCTCATTTTCATTATCACTTGAAGAAATTTCACTATCACTACTAGAACTCTTACTTTATTTTTCTAGGTAGAAAATCTTCTTGTGCTTGTGAAAATATCTCTTTCCTTGATTGTTGTGCTCATCTTTGTTCTTCCTGTGATGCTTGTGCTTTTTAGAATCCTTGCTCTTAGAATCCTGTTTATCTTCATCACTTTCATTCTTGGGAACAGATACGATCAGTAGCATAATGACCAAACTTTCCACAATTGAAACATCTTATATTTTTCATACTTTTGTGATTTCTAGAGAACTTGCATTTCTTGCTGTAATATGCCTCTTCATTACTAGAAGACTCATCACTATATTGAAGTTGTTTACCCTTGGATTTCTTGGTAGCCTTGAAAGTTGCCTCTTTCTTGACATCAACCTTCACTTGAGTTCTCACCTCAAATGTTGCAAGTATACTATGGAGATCATCCTTTTTCAACTTATCCAAATCTTTAGCTTCCTCAATAGCAGAAATATTTTCACTAAATCTATTAGGAAGAGATCTTAAAATCTTATCACAAACATCATTTTTAGCAAGCTCAAGACCTAAGTCTTTCATGGAGTTAACAACCTCATCCATACAAAGCATGTAGTCACTAATATTTTCATCATTATTCATCTTGAGTTGTTCAAACATACCTTTGAAGTGTCTCAACTTGGCCTTTCTGACATTTGTATCACCTGTATGAACCACCTTCAACTATTTCCACATTTCACTAGCTATCTTGCAGTGAATCACCTTGGTGAGATCTACTTTCTGTAAGCCTTTCAAGATTGCATTCATTGCCTTTGAATTGTTGTGATGTAGGAGCCTTTCTTCCTTAGTAATAGGACCATGTACAGGAATAGTGTACTCATCTTCAATCACTTTCCAAACCTCATTCCCAAGTGCCATTAGACGAACCTTCATCCTTGCACTCCAAAGACCAAAACCTGACCCATCAAGAATAGGTGCTGCATTGCCACTTGAATGATCCATTGTGTTCTTTACTAGCTTTTCCTTCAAGTCGTTAAACTTTTCAAAGGCACCGACTCTAATACCAATTGAAGAACACAAGCTTATACTGAGAGGGGGGTGAACAGTATAAGACCTCTTTTTACTTTTTCCTTTATACTTCAAAATAGTAAAGCAATATACCCAAATCAATATCAAAGCAATTCACAATATCATCCACAAAGTGACACCAATTTTAACGTGGTTCACCCAAAATGGCTGGGCTACGTCCACAAAACTTTTGTCTAAAAGTTATCTCAAAGTTCTTTGAGAATCCTTCCCAATTACAATGTTTATGAGCCTCGACCCAAATGAGATACCTTCCCCCAATCAGAATTTATGATCCTCTACTCAAAGGAGATACCTTCCCCTCTACTCTGGAAATGATCCCTCAGAAGATCAACTACCTCTACCTCTTGCCAGCACGTGGAACTCCTTTCCACCGAAGACCTCCTGTCCTCAATGCTTAGCATAAGAGACCTCTACCTTCTATGATCACGTCCACAGCAGCTCAGCAACCTATACCAAACATAGTCAGTCCTTCTAGTACAAGTCTTCATCTGTCTGTTAGATCTGTCCAACGCTTGAACAAATCAATCCTTTGCACACAAGCCTTCTCAAAGACTTGCCAAAACTGTCCTCAAGTTCTTCTCAAAGAACCAGTGCACCTCTGTCCTCAAGTTCTCTGATAGAACTATCAAACTTGTTGAGCAAGGTGTTGCAAGAAGGTTGTCATTGTTGTCAACACAGGCAGTTAGATCCAAGGATGCAGTGGGTAGACAGATCAGAAGTCATTCAGATGCAGAAGATAGAAAAAATTCGAAGAAAAAGACAAGTTAGAAAACTGTCGCGATATCGCGACATGTTTTCTGTCGCGATTTCGCGACAAGTCGAAGGAGAGAGAAAGTGCAATAAGAAATGTCGCGATTTCGCGACGAAAGTGAGGAGAGAGAAAGTGCAGCCAAAAATGTCATGATATCACGACGAAAATGAGGAGAGAGAAAGTGCAGCCGGAGATGTCACGATTTCACGACGGAAGTAAGGAGAGAGAAGGCGCAAGTCAAACTGTCACGATTTCGCGACAAGTCGGAGGCCAAGAAGTCAAGTTGAGAAACTATAGCGATTTCGCTACATGTTGACTTTTCGCTAGCAGAAACGAGGAGAAAGTGTTAAGTGAAAAAGTTGTAGCGATTTCGCTACAAGTTACAAAGACCAAGTAAAGGTGTAGCGATTTCGCTACGAGTTGCAAAGGCACAAAGTAAAGGTGTAGCGATTTCGCTACGAGTTGCAAAGAGATGAAGTAAAGGTGTAGCGATTTCGCTACGAGTTGCAAAGGCACAAAGTAAAGGTGGCGTTTACGAGCAAAGGCACAAAGTAAAGGTGTAGCGATTTCGCTACGGGTAAAAGATGCGCAAGACAAAGGTGTAGCGATTTCGCTACAGGTCTAAAGTGCAGACATCAAAGTTGCAGCAATCATACTTCAAGTCGAAAGTGTAAGGCACAAGTCAAAATTTCTCAAGAAGAAGTAAGTTGGAAGCACAAGGCAAAGTTGTAGAAATTTCGCTACTGCATGAAGCTCAAATTGTACGGAAGCCGAAAGCGTCGCGATTTCGCGACAAAGATGAAGATGACGTCAGCAAAAGCTGAAAGTGTCACGATTTCACGACAGGGTGCAAGAAAAGCTGCTGGAAGCCGAAAGCATCACGATTTCGCGACAAGAATGATGATGACGTCAGCAAAAGCTGAAAGTGTCGCGATGTCACGACAGGGTGCAAGGAAAGCTGCCGAAGTTCGATCAGTGCCGGGTGACAACATTAAGGGGATACGTCAGCAAAAGTTCGAAGTGTCACGATTTCGTGACATGAACGATGGGAAAGCTTTCAAAGGCCAAAATAGTCGCGATATCGCGACGACAAGGTCAAGGAGGCGTACGGCCACAAAAAGTGTCACGATATCACGACATGTTAGTTTTTCGGGGCTACAACAACAGAAAGGTGACAGAGAAGCAGCAGCGTTTGAGGCCGACAAGTTGAATCGAGGCCGACGATTTTTAGGGTTTCGAAGCCGACTTTTTCTAGGGTTTTACAGTGGACGTTTTTAGGGTTTTGAAGCCGACAGTATCAAGGGTTTTATAGCGGACATTTTTAGGGTTTTGAAGCCGACATTTGCTAGGGTTTTTATAGCGAAAGTGTTTAGGGTTTGCAGCCGACAATCACAAAGGTTAAGCAGCCAAAAAAATTCTAGGGTTTCATGTTGACTTCATTAGGGTTTGCAGTCGACGTCTTTGAGTTACAGTCGAAGATGTTTGATATGGTATTCTCTTCTATAAAAAGGGGGTCTGTTGCGAGGTTAAGATGTGGCAATAGATGTGAAAAGTGCGAAACAAGTTCGCGTGAAGCCGAGAGCAAGTCGTTTCGATCCAGAGAGTGAGAAAAGTGTTAGTTCTTTGGAATGGCAGTATAGAGAATATAGCGATGGGATAATGTGTAAGTGCGAGAAGGGTGATTGCATCAAGTTCGGTTGAGGAAAGTGTAGAGTCGTAATTCGCATCTGCAGATCGTGAGTGCATGGATGATAAGAGCGCGATATGCAGAAGTCGTGTTCTAAGTCCGAAGTGACAGTGCACAGTTTACAGAAGTAATCGATAAACTGAATACGGCAGAGAGTGCAAAGAAATATAGAGAAGCTGTCGGATAGTGCGAATCATTTTGCGCAGAAGCAGCAGAATGCAGACATACAGCAGAATGCAGAAAAATGGCAGATCATGAAAATTAAGGTGAAAGTTTTATTCTACAATTTTTATTATTGTCTTCCAAGTTGTAGCTTGGCATAAGGGGTTGGTGCCTCTTTCCAGTAGGTGCTGGTAAAATAGGAGTTGGTGCTCCATTCTGTTGTAGCAGATAAAGTTAAGGGGTTGGTGCTCCTTCCAGTTGGTCTTGGTAAAGGATTATGTAAAGTTGTAGCTTTGCATTGGCTCGGATTTGGATGGTAGTCCAAGCAGTCTTTTTGAGGAGTAGCCACATTGGTGAACCTCGTTAAAATGTTGTGTTATGTGTGATGCTTTCTTGATGCATTTAGTATCTCTTTTATCTGCTTTAAACTATTTTTTATTTAAAAATCTAAATTGCTGGTTTTAAAATCATATGTTTTAGAAATTTTAAAGAACACACTTGATTCACCCCCCCTCTCAGTGTCATTGTGATTACAACAATTGGTATCGGAGCCAAGTACCCCGAACAGGGCTTAAACGGCTAAGGTGATCTTGGAAGTTACGCAATGGCAAGTGGTGAAGGATTCTCTTCGAACAAAGCGCCACTGTTTGATGGGACAAATTATGCATTCTAGAAAATTAGAATGCAGACATATCTCAGTGCTTTGGGCTTTGACATCTGGGGTGCGGTAGTTAATGGTTACAAAGCTCCTGCCACCGCTCCAACGGACACTGCAGGTAAAAAGGCATTTGAATATGATTCAAAAGCAAGAAATGCTATTATGTGTGGACTAGTTGACAGTGAGCTAGTCAAAGTCATAAATTGTGAATCAGCAAAAGACATCTGGGATAAACTAGAGAAAATTCATGAAGGAGATGATAGGATCAAGGAGGCCAAACTTCAAGCACATCGAGCTCAATACGAATCTTTAAAGATGGACAATGATGAGAACATAGAGACTTTCATGCAAAGAGTCAATGGGATCACGAATTCAATCAGAGGTCTTGGTGAAGAACTAACCGATGTTGCTATCGTGAAAAAGGTATTGAGATCACTTCCTTCTAGATTTGATTCAAAAGTCTCTGCCATAGAAGAAGCCAAAGATTTAAATCATTTTAGTATGGATGAGATGCATGGTTCTTTGACTGCTTTTGAAATGAGAATAGGAAGATCTAATCCCACTGATAGAGAAGCAGCCTTCAAAGCTCTAAAAGGCAAAAGCACAAAACAAGAATCTGAAGAAGAGAATGATTCGGATGAAATGGAAGCAAATTTTGTAAAAAAGCTGAAGAAAGGAAAAGGAAAATACAAAGGGAAGCTACCTCTTAAATGTTTCGATTGTGGAGGCATTGGACACTTTGCTACCAAATGTCCTCTCAATAACAAGAACAAAGGTGAAGAAACTCAGCATCAAGAAAGAGGTGAATGGAGGAAGAAAACAAACTTCAGAAAAGGCAATTTCAAAAAGAAAAGCTTTATCTCCCGAAATGCAGAATCTTCAGAGGACAGTTCTAGTGAAAACTCTGAGGAAGGAACAGGTGAGGCTCTATTTATGGCGTTTGAAATAGACGAATCAGAAGAGGCAGAAAACACAGAAAACAGAGAGGGAATGAACTCTGAAGTATCTATTGAAGAAGATGAGGCTGAAGTTGATTTAGAGGGTGAGCTGGTGTCTGCTCTCATGGAATGGAAATCTGAGAAAAAGAAGAATGAAAAACTGTCAAGGAAACTTAAGGATGCAAATGACATTATAGCCGGTCTAAAAACACAGACAGAAGAATACAAGAAAATGTCCGAAGATCTTGAAATACAGGTAACCATGAAGATAGATTACTGCTGCAAATTGGAAGAAGAAAATGTTAGTCTCCGAATACAGATACAAGAGCTGGATCAAAAAATCAATTGTCATTTAAAACGTGAAGAAAGTTCGATGAAGCTGGACAAAATTCTAAGCGATCAAAGATCCACAGGTATCAAATTTGGTCTGGGCTTTACTGAAGGAGAATCATCAAGTGGACCAAAGGCAAGCAATGTTGAAAGTGAAAAGAGTAAAGACAAGGAACAGTTTGTGGAAAGAAAAACAAATCAGGCAAAAGAAAGTTGTAATACCGAGTCCTGAAATAGCAGTTGACAATGATGGCTTTACCAAGGTCATACATCAAAAGAAAAGAAGATCTAAGGCTCCTGCAACAACTTGGCCAAGACCATCTTTCAGGTTCAATCATTATTTCTATGGTTTTTGTTTTAAATGTAATGGTTATGGGCATAAAATTGTTGACTGCAAATACAATATAGGTCCAAGAAGTTTCACTAGTAAAAATGCTTTTGCTCCTCTAATGAGTTATGCAGTAGAATGTTTTAAGTGTCACAACTTCGGGTATATTTTCAGAAACTATCGTAGTATTTCTGTTCCATATCAATCTCAGAAAAGAAGAACTCAACCATATAAGGCAAAACACAATAGAATTTCTTCTGAAGGATATGTGCAAAATTTTGAAAAGGGGAAATCCCAGCTAGAACCCAACACCACAGTTAAGACAGAATGGAAACAAAAGGAACAGCTCAGGAAAGAACATGAATCTTTAATAGTGCAGACAACTTTTAGAGCTCAGAATAAATATGTACCGTGGATTCTTGACAGTGGTTGCTCAAGTCATATGACAGGTGATAAACAAAAATTTGAAAATCTACAGAAATATGAGGGTGGTTCTGTGAAGTTCGGCAATAATGATGGAGCCAAAATAATAGGTAAAGGATCGGTCAAAATTAGTGAAGGGAAAATCAAGTCGAGAAGAAGTTTTATATGTGGATGGTTTGAAACATAATCTATTAAGTGTGAGTCAAATCTGTGATAAAGGACATGAAGTGGTTTTCAAGAAGCAGGGTTGTGAAGTCAGAAAAATAAACAACGGGAAATTGATAGCAACCGGCTCAAGGACGTCTGGCAACCTATACACACTCTCAAAATTTTTAGAAGGTATGTGCTTCATGGGACAAGAAGAAGAGAACTGGTTGTGGCATAAGAGGCTTGGACACATAAGTTTTGATAATATGGTAAGAATCAGCTCTAAACAAGCAGTGAGAGATATTCCAACCATTAAGAAACCTGCAAACAGTGTGTGTGCTTCATGTCGAAAGGGAAACGAGACCGGAGTTTCATTTAAAACAAAAGAATACCATACTAGCGAGGCCTTTGGAACTCATTCACACGGACTTATGCGGACCCATGAGGACTCAAAGCATAAACGACGACAAATACTTTATGCTTGTGTATTGATGATTTTTCCGGAATGACATGGATATTCTTCCTAAAAGATAAAACAGAAGCTTTTGAAATGTTCGGAACCTTCAAACAACTAGTCGAGAATGAAACAGGGAAAAGGATTAAATGCTTGCGATCGGACGAGAGGAGGAGAATTCATTTCGAATGAATTTTTAGAATACTATGAAAAATATGGTATCGGGAGACAATATTCGGCAGCCGAACTCCTCGACGAGAATGGTGTAGTAGAAAGGAAGAACAGAACAATTCAGGAAATGGCACGCACCATGCTGGCAGAAAGCAAAATAGCAGATAGATTCTGGAAAGAAGTAGTTCACACAGTAGTATACATTCAAAACAGGTATATGTTAAGAACTCATGAATGCAAAACACCGTATGAGTTGTGGTTTGGTAGAAAAGCAACAACAAAACATCTCAAAGTATTTGGCTATAAATGCTACATCAGAAAAACTGATGACAACCTTGGAAAGTTTGAAGATAGAGGAGATGAAGGTGTGTTTGTTGGTTATTCTCCACATAGCAAAGCTTACAAATGCTACAACAAGAGACTCAAGAAAATTGTGGACAGTGCGAGATGTTAAATTCGATGAAGGGAGGAAACAAATAGTTAATTTTCAAGAAAACTACCCAATCTACGAAGAAGTAATTGAAGTTGATGAAGTACATGGCACAGAAAATACATCTACGACTGATACAGATGACTTATCAGATGACTCAGAGATGCAAGAAAACAAAAAATTCAAAACGGGCAGTTGGCAGAAAAATCATCCTAGAGACCAAATAATTGGAGATCCCACAGCTGGCATTCAGACAAGAAAGAAAGTAATAAGTAATTACTCTCTTTTATCCAACATTGAGCCCAAAAACATAGATGAAGCAAGCAAAGATGACAGTTGGATGAAGGCAATAAATGAAGAGTTAGATCGAGATAGAAAAGAACAGAACTTGGGAGTTAGTACCTAGACCTGCAAACAAGAATGTAATCGGCACCAAGTGGATATTTCGAAACAAATTAAATGAATACGGACGAGTCATTAGGAACAAAGCAAGACTGGTTTGTAAAGGATATGCACGAGTCAAAGGCATTTATTTTGAAGAGACATTTGCTCCAGTGGCCAGATTAGAAGCAATTAGAATGTTTTTGGCCTTAGTAGTTCACAAAAACTTGAGGGTATATCAGATGGACGTAAAATCTGCCTTCTTAAATGGGAAACTCGAAGAGGAGGTATATATTGAACAACCAGATGGTTTTCAAATCAGTGAAGATCCCAACCTTGTCTGCAAATTAAAGAAAGCACTGTATGGATTAAAACAAGCACCACGGGCATGGTATGCTAGGCTAGATAATTATCTCTCTCAACAAGGATTCAAGAAAGGATTAGTGGACAGTAATCTGTATGTGAAATCAGAAGATGGGCATCTCATTGTTCTTGTTGTCTATGTGGATGATATCATATTTGGCAACAACAAAGATGAATCATGTAAAGACTTAGCAAACAAGATGCAGAATGAATTTGAAATGTCAATGATTGGTGAACTGTCTTACTTTCTGGGGTTACAAGTTAATCAGAATGAGAAAGGTATATTCATTTCTCAAATCAAATATGTGAAAGAAATGCTAAAGAGGTTCACTATGGAGGACAATAAGCCAGTCAGCACGCCCATGACAACAGGCTGCAAGTTGAGTAAAGAAGACAAATCTCCACCTGTAGATCAAACCATGTATAGATCAATGATAGGAAGCTTACTATATTTAACTGCAACCAGACCTGATATTCTGCAGGCAGTTTGCATGGTAGCCAGATTTCGGGCCCAGTCCCAAAGAGACTCATGTAACAACAGTTAAAAGGATTTTTCGGTATCTCAAAGGCACCATGGAGTATGGGTTGTGGTATCCAAAAGGCAAAGATTTCACTCTTATATCATATTCAGATGCAGATTGGGCTGGATGTGTTGATGACAGAAAGAGTACCAGTGGAGGAGCATTCTATTTGGGGGACAGATTGGTTGCATGGCATAGTAAGAAGCAAGAGTCAGTGTCTTTATCTACAGCTGAGGCAGAATATATTGCAGCAGCAACATGTTGCACACAAGTTTTGTGGATGAAACAAACCTTGAAAGATCTAGGTATTAATTTTAGTGAACCAATATCAGTAAAGTGTGACAACACCAGTGCAATCAATATTTCTAAGAATCCAGTAATGCACTCACGGACAAAGCACATTGCTATAAGGTATCATTTCTTGAAAGAAAAAGTTGCAGAAGGAGAAGTTAAATTGGACTATGTCCCAACTACGAAACGAGTAGCGAGATATTTTTACAAAACCTTTGCCCAAGGAAGTATTTGAGTATCTTCGGAGCAAATTAGGAGTAGTCACACTTCCTAAGAAGTGACTAGCTACGGGGATCACTTTCTCAGGGGGAGCCACTTGAGTGCGTGAGGATGAACTCGGGGGGAGTCAAATTGTGCCCGAGAAGTGTGAGGATGGACACGGGGAGAGTCTACAACAACCCTTTGGTATTATTGACAAAGGGGGAGAAGAGTTACGAGGAATGTATACGGGTGTTGCCAACAATTCCAAAGGGGGAGATTGTTGAGCAAGGTGTTGCAAGAAGGTTGTCATTGTTGTCAACACAGGCAGTTAGATCCAAGGATGCAGTGGGTAGACAGATCAGAAGTCATTCAGATGCAGAAGATAGAAAAATTTGAAGAAAAAGACAAGTTAGAAAACTGTCGCGATATCGCGACATGTTTTCTGTCGCGATTTCGTGACAAGTCGGAGGAGAGAGAAAGTGCAATAAGAAATGTCGCGATTTCATGACGAAAGTGAGGAGAGAGAAAGTGCAGCCAGAAATGTCGTGATATCACGACGAAAATGAGGAGAGAGAAAGTGCAGCCGGAGATGTCGCGATTTCACGACGGAAGTAAGGAGAGAGAAGGCGCAAGTCAAACTGTCACGATTTCGTGACAAGTCGGAGGCCAAGAAGTCAAGTTGAGAAACTGTAGCGATTTCGCTACATGTTGACTTTTCGCTGGCAAAAACAGGGAGAAAGTGTTAAGTGAAAAAGTTGTAGCGATTTCGCTACAAGTTACAAAGACCAAGTAAAGGTGTAGCGATTTCGCTACAAGTTGCAAAGGCACAAAGTAAAGGTGTAGCGATTTCGCTACGAGTTGCAAAGGCACGAAGTAAAGGTGTAGCGATTTTTCTATGAGTTGCAAAGGCACAAAGTAAAGGTGTTAAGAAAGTAAAGGGGGGTAAAAGATGAAGCAAACAAAGGTGTAGCGAATTTTCGCTACAGGTCTAAAGTGCAGACATCAAAGTTGCAGCAATCATACTTCAAGTCGAAAGTGTAAGGCACAAGTCAAAATTTCTCAAGAAGAAGTAAGTTGGAAGCACAAGGCAAAGTTGTAGAAATTTCGCTACTGCATGAAGCTCAATTTGTACGGAAGCCGAAAGCGTCACGATTTCGTGACAAAGATGAAGATGACGTCAGCAAAAGCTGAAAGTGTCACGATTTCGTGACAGGGTGCAAGAAAAGCTACTGGAAGCCGAAAGCGTCGCGATTTCACGACAAGAATGATGATGACGTCAGCAAAAGCTGAAAGTGTCACGATGTCGCGACAAGTGCAAGGAAAGTCGGGGGGAAGTGTCACGATTTCGTGACAACATTAAGGATGACGTCAGCAAAAGTTTGAAGTGTCGCGATTTCGCGACATGAACGATGGGAAAGCTTTCAAAGGCCAAAACAGTCGCGATATCGCGACGACAAGGTCAAGGAGGCGTACGGCCACAAAAAGTGTCGCGATATCACGACATGTTAGTTTTTCGAGGCTACAGCAACAGAAAGGTGACAGAGAAGCAGCAGCGTTTGAGGCCGACAAGTTGAATCGAGGCCGACGATTTTTAGGGTTTCGAAGCCGACTTTTTCTAGGGTTTTACAGCGGACGTTTTTAGGGTTTTGAAGCCGACAGTATCAAGGGTTTTACAGCGGACATTTTTAGGGTTTCGAAGCTGACATTTGCTAGGGTTTTTACAGTGGAAGTGTTTAGGGTTTGCAGTCGACAATCACAAAGGTTAAGCAGCCAAAAAAATTCTAGGGTTTCATGTTGACTTCATTAGGGTTTGCAGTCGACGTCTTTGAGTTACAGCCGAAGATGTTTGATATGGTATTCTCTTCTATAAAAAGGGGGTCTGTTGCGAGGTTAAGTAGAGGAATAGATGTGAAAAGTGCGAAACAAGTTCGCGTGAAGCCGAGAGCAAGTCGTTTCGATCCAGAGAGTGAGAAAAGTGTTAGTTCTTTGGAATGGCAGTATAGAGAATATAGCGATGGGATAATGTGTAAGTGCGAGAAGGGTGATTGCATCAAGTTCGGTTGAGGAAAGTGCAGAGTCGTAATTCGCATCTGCAGATCGTGAGTGCATGGATGATAAGAGCGCGATATGCAGAAGTCGTGTTCTAAGTCCGAAGTGACAGTGCGCAGTTTACAGAAGTAATCGATAAACTGAATACGACAGAGAGTGCAAAGAAATATAGAGAAGCTGTCGGATAGTGCGAATCATTTTGTGCAGAAGCGAGTAGAATGCAGACATACAGAGAATGCAAAAAAATGGCAGATCATGAAAATTAAGGTGAAAGTTTTATTCTGCAATTTTTATTATTGTCTTCCAAGTTGTAGCTTGGCATAAGGGGTTGGTGCCTCTTTCCAGTAGGTGCTGGTAAAATAGGAGTTGGTGCTCCATTCTGTTGTAGCAGATAAAGTTAAGGGGTTGGTGCTCCTTCCAGTTGGTCTTGGTAAAAGATTATGTAAAGTTGTAGCTTTGCATTGACTGGATTTGGATGGTAGTCCAAGCGGTCTTTTTGAGGAGTAGCCACATTGGTGAACCTCGTTAAAATGTTGTGTTATGTGTGATGCTTTCTTGATGCATTTAGTATCTCTTTTATCTGCTTTAAACTGCTACTGGTTTTAAAATCATATGTTTTAGAAATTTTAAAGAACACACTGATTCACCCCCCCCCTCTCAGTGTCATTGTGATTACAACAAAACTCAGCTCACAAGTCCTCTGCTAGGACCTGTCCAAATCTGCTCACAAGTCCCCACTGGAACCTATCCAAAACTGCTCACAAGTCTCCACCAGAACCTGTCCAAACCTCAGCAAGCTCACCAAGAAAAAAAAACTTTCTTAGTAGGAAATCACAAGGTGAATTTTTAGAGACCCAATGTGATTTGTCAAACTCATAGAAGCATAAAGAGAATTTTTAGAGACTCAATATGTTCTATACTCAACTCCCAATCTCAAAACTCAACTCAAATCAACTCAGCTCAAATTCAATCTCAAATCTGAAAACTCAACTCAATATCTAAAATTGATAGGATAGAATGCTTTCTTTAAAGAACATGAAACCCCAACAATTGCCAACTATGCAAAAAATCACATAACAATGATACTCATGTTCTTTTCACCATCAATTATGGCTTCAACAACAATGCTTATCAAACAAGGTTCAATCAACACCATTCAGCTCAAGACACAACCTTGAAGCATTTCACAATCAACATTAGAAAAGGAAACAAGTAGAACTCCTTTTATTTCCAATATTGTTTGAAAAAAAAGCATCCACCAACTCAAATCACAATAGCACAAAACAAATTTTCAAATCATCAACAAAGGAGTAAGCCCAACACTTTAACCAAGTAAAGAATAGCTTGATTATTACCAATTTAATGAAAGCAAATTTCAATCTCAAAGCTACCCACTTAATGCTTCACAACTTCACACAAGAAGCAATTTTAACCTTAAAACATCATTCTTTCATTTCCATAATCAACTAAAAGCACTCTCAACATTACAATAAAAATGTATCCCTTATACACCTTATTTCTCCCTTATAGTCTTATCAAAAATAAAATTTCTCTCTCATAAGAATGCAATAAGATATTTCAAACAACACCTTCAAAAGAATCTTATATCAAAATAAAACAAGCTTTAAACTCCTTATAACTCCTAAGATGTTTTTCCCTCTAATAAAATTCCTCCATCCACAAAATACACTTAGCAAAAATTAATTTCGAAAATACCTTGGCCAACATCAAAAATTGCACTATGGAGAAATTGCGCACAAATTCTAACACCACCCGCTGCGTCCACTTCATGATGAAAAACCCTTCCATGTTATTCGAACGCGAAACCCCCCATTTGGGTAGCGCGCCAACAACATAGTCGCTACCGGTGCGCCAAAGGCACCCGGTGAGGTTTAAACCTCACGTTGTTAGCCTTGTTCCTTCTGTGCCAGGGATTAAATAAAACAATGGTGTCTCCCTTTCTTCTGACATGAACACAAAGATGAAAACCTTACGACAGATTTACGATAAATGACGAGTACAAAAAAAATGAACAGTGGATTCACAAAAACGATGAAGACATAGTCGAACAGCAAATCATGAATTCATAGCGAGCAAATCTTTTCAAAATGCGGATGGGATTATTTCTTGATTTTCATCGAGGGAGATTTATATGCATTTTTACCATAAGCTCTTGACATCGATGAGGAGTTTAAAACATTGGTGGAGGTCTTGGCTAGCGCCCACAATCTTAAAACATAGCGCCATGGGTTAGGAGAACCCATTACAAACAATAATTTAATATTTATTTAAAAATAATTAAAGGGAACCTTAACAAGGTTTTTAATTATTTAAATAAATACTTCCTCCTGGGCCCAAACGCATTAAACTAATGCATCCACCTGTAATCTTTAAACCTGCCAACTTGGGGTTTACAAAAGACCATTGAAACTGTCATTTCGTAACCTTCATCAAAACAAATTATTTGACATCAAACAAATTCCTTCAAGAGCTTCTTGACATCAATGACAACTTATACACATGATCAAGGGAAATGTACCCAATGTACCCAAAATTGCCAACAATCTCCCCCTTTGTCATTGATGGCAAACCTTTACTGAAAACACTTCTCAAGAGCCAAAACTGAAACCAATTGTGCCCATAATTGAGAATCTTCCTTTGAAGTTTTGCTCCCCCTGACTTGAAGCTCTCCTCTTCACTTTGAAGCTCTCCCCCTTACTCATATCTCTCCCCTTTTGTCATCAATGGCAAATGGTCACCTTTGGGGCTCGAGACTAAGAATGAGCCTCTTAGCTTAGTCCCACCCCCACCTCCTAATGAGGTGATTAATTTTGGGGTGGGAGTAAAACTCCCATTAGGCACTGATCATCATCAGTGTCTATAACTTTCTTTTCGGGCCTTCTCTTGAACTCTTTGTCCATATTCCTGTTCTTGTCCATGCCTTGATCCTTGGACCTGATCATGCCACTGTTCCTGTTCCTGTATTCTGTAATTTTAGCTCTACACTGTCTGATTATGTGACCTTCATTTTTGCACTTGAAACACTTGGTGATGTTGTTTCTCTGAGGTAAACCTGATCTTTGAATCCACCAGTTTTGACCAAAATTGTTTTGACCAAACCTGTTCTGACCAAACCTGTTCTGATCAAACATGTTCCTGTTATTTGCCTTGCAATAAACTGCCTTGTGCCCAAAATATTGACAAGAGTAGAAATACCCTTGAATGAAACTAGCACTTCTAAAATTGTCATTTACCTTCTTCACTTGAGCCATGCAATGTGAAACCATGTGACCAAACCTGTGACAAGCAAAACATCTGCCTTGAAACTTTCCTTTATTTGACCTCTTAGGTTCTGAAAACTTCTTCTTCTCATTCTGAATTCCGTTTTCTATTTCTGTGCATCTATCATTCAAGGAATCCTTTTCTAAAATACTTTCCTCATCAGAACTCTCTTTCTTTTGGAGTCTCTTACTAGATTCTCCAACTTGTTCCTTGTGTGGCTTAACAAAACCAATGCATGTTTTATCTGTTGTCTTTCTTTGATCTTTGATGAGTGACTTAACCTTTTTAGAGCTATCTTGAAACCTATAAATCTTATCCTTGTACTCTTTAGTTTCCTCTTTCAAAGAAGCCATTTTTTGTTCTAACTCACTATACTCAAGAACCTTAGACTCTAACTCATCCTTGAGTTCTTGTGTCTTAGCTATAGAAAAGTCAAGACTTTCTATAAGATCATCTCTCTCCATACAACATTCATCTAACTTATCCTTGAGTCTAGCATTCTTCTTTCTTTCCTTTTTCAAAGCACTAAGAGCACTAATAAGTTCACCTTCAAGATCTACTTCACCTTCCTCTATATCTTCCTTTATTTGTTTGCTTTTTGAAACATCAAAGCATTTTTCAGATTTTTTATCACTAGAGGTGCTACCATTTTCAAAAACCATACATGCATCTTCCTTATAGTTTTCTAAAGCATCCTCATACATACTAGAAACCAAATCATTATTTGTGCAATAATTCTCAAGGTGACCAAAATTTCCACATCTAAGACATTTCATGATAATGAATCTATGTTTCGGTTCTTCCTCTTTTTCTGATATGAACAACATCTCATTTTCATTATCACTTGAAGAACTTTCACTATCACTACTAGAACACTTACTTGATTTGTCTAGGTAGAAACTCTTCTTGTGCTTGTGAGAATACCTCTTTCCTTGATTGTTGTGCTCATCTTTGTTCTTCCTATGATGCTTGTGCTTTTTAGAATCCTTGCTCTTAGAATCTTGTTTATCTTCATCACTTTCATTCTTGGGAACAATACAGTCAGTAGCATAATGACCAAACTTTCCATAATTGAAACATCTTATATTTTTCATACTTTTGTGATTTCTAGAGAACTTGCCTTTCTTGCTGTAATATGCCTCTTCATTACTAGAAGACTCATCACTATCTTGAAGTTGTTTACCCTTGGATTTCTTGGTAGCCTTGAAAGTTGCCTCTTTCTTGACATCAACTTTCACTTGAGTTCTCAACTCAAATGCTGCAAGTATACTATGGAGCTCATCCTTTTTCAACTTATCCAAATATTTAGCTTCCTCAATAGCAGAAATATTTTCACTAAATCTATTAGGAAGAGATCTTAAAATCTTATCACAAACATCATTTTTAGTAAGCTCAAGACCTAAGTCTTTCATGGAGTTAACAACCTCATCCATACAAAGCATGTAGTCACTAATATTTTCATAATTATTCATCTTGATTTGTTCAAACATACCTTTGAAGTGTCTCAACTTGGTCTTTTTGACATTTGTATCACCTGTATGAACCACCTTCAACTGTTTCCACATTTCACTAGTTGTCTTGTAGTGAATCACCTTGGTGAGATCTGCTTTTTGTAAGCCTTTCAGGATTGCATTCATTGCCTTTGAATTGTTGTGATGTAGGAGCCTTTCTTCCTTAGTAATAGGACCATGTATAGGAATAGTGTACTCATCTTCAATCACTTCCCAAACCTCATTACCAAGTGCCATTAGATGAACCTTCATCCTTGCACTCCAAAGACCAAAATTTGACCCATCAAGAATAGGTGCTACATTGCCACTTGAATGATCCATTGTGTTCTTTACTAGCTTTTTCTTCAAGCTGTTAAACTTTTCGAAGGCACCGGCTCTAATACCAATTGAAGAACACAAGCTTATACTGAGAGGGGGGGGTGAAAAGTATAAGACCTCTTTTTACTTTTTCCTTTATACTTCAAAATAGTAAAGCAATATACCCAAAGCAATATCAAAGCAATGCACAATATCATCCACAATGTGACAACAATTTTAACGCGGTTCACCCAAAATGGTTGGGCTACGTCCACAAAACTTTTGTCTAAAAGTTATCTCAAATTTATTTGGGAATCCTTCCCAATTACAATGTTTATGAGCCTCAAACCAAATGAGATACCTTCCCCCAATAGGAATTTATGAGCCTTTGCTCAAAGGAGATACCTTCCCCTCTACTCTGAAAATGATCCCTCAGAAGATCAACTGCCTCTACCTCTTGCCAGCACGTGGAACTCCTTTCCACCGAAGACCTCCTATCCTCAATGCTTAGCCTAAGAGACCTCTACCTTCTATGATCACGTCCATAGCAACTCAGCAACCTATACAAAACATAGTTAGTCGATCTAGTACAAGTCTTCCTATGTCTGTCATATCTGTCCAATGCTTGAACAAATCAATCCTTTACACACAAGCCTTCTCAAAGACTTGCCAAAACTATCCTCAAGTTCTTCTCAAAGAACTAGTGCACCTCTGTCCTCAAGTTCTCTGATAGAACTATCAAACTCAGCTCACAAGTCCTCTGCTAGGACCTATCCAAATCTGCTCACAAGTCCCCATCGGAACCTGTTCAAAACTGGTCACAAGTCCCCACCAAAACCTGTCCAAAACTCAGCAAGCTCACCAAGAAAAAAAAACTTTCTTAGTAGGAAATCACAAGGTGAATTGTTAGAGACCCAATGTGATTTGTCAAACTCATAGAAGCATAAAGAGAATTGTTAGAGACTCAATATGTTCTATACTCAACTCCAAATCTCAAAACTCAACTCAAATCAACTCAGCTCAAATTCAATCTCAAATATGAAAACTCAACTCAATATCTGAAATGGATAGGATAGAATGCTTTCTTTCAAGAACATGAAACCCCAACAATTGCCAACTATGCAAAAAATCACATAACAATGATACTCATGTTCTTTTTACCATCAATTAGGGCTTCAACAACAATGCTCATCAAACAAGGTTCAATCAACACCATTCAGCTCAAGACACAACCTTGAAGCATTTCACAATCAACATTAGAAAAGGAAACAAGTAGAACTCCTTTTCTTTCCAATATTCTTTGAACAAAAAACATCCACCAACTCAAATCACAATAGCACAAAACAACTTTTCAAATCATCAACAAAGGAGTAAGCCCAACACTTTAACCAAGTAAAGAATAGCTTGATTATTACCAATTTAATGAAAGCAAATGTCAATCTCAAAGCTACCCACTTAAGGTTTCACAACTTCACACAAGAAGCAATTTTAACCTTAAAACATCATGCTTTCATTTCCATAATCAACCAAAATCACTCTCAACATTACAAAAAAAATGTATCCCTTATACACCTTATTTCTCCCTTATAGTCTTATCAAAAATAAAATTTATCTCTCATAAGAATGCAATAAGATATTTCAAACAACACCTTCAAAATAATATTTTATCAAAATAAAACAAGCTTTAAACTCCTTATAAATCCTAAGATGTTTTTCCCTCTAATAAACTTCCTCCATCCGCAAAATACACTTAGCAAAAATTAATTTCGAAAATACCTTGGCCAACATCAAAAATCGTGCTATGGAGAAATTGCGCACAAATTCTAACACCACCCGCTGCGTCCACTTCATGATGAAAAACCCTTCCACGTTATTCAAATGTGAAACCCCCCATTCAGGTAGTGCACCAACAACCTAGCCGCTACTGGTGCGCCAAAGGCACCCGGTGAGGTTTAAACCTCACGCTGTTAGCCTTGTTCCTTTTGCGCCAGGGATTAAATAAAACAACAGTGCCTCCCATTCTTCTGATGCGAACACAAAGACAAAAACATTACAACGGATTTATGAGAAATGGCGAGTACAAAAAAAAATGAACAGCGGATTCACAAAAATGACAAAGACACAGTCGAACAGCAGATCACGAATTTACAGCGAGCAACTCTTTTCAAAATGTGGATGGGATTATTTCTTGATTTTCATCGAGGGATATTTATATGCATTTTTACCATAAGCTCTTGACATTGGCGAGGAGTTTAACACGTCGGTGGAGGTCTTGGCTAGTGCCCACAATCTTAAAACATAGCGCCATGGGTTAGGAGAACCCATTGCAAACAATAATTTAATATTTATTTAAAAATAATTAAAGGGAACCTTAATAAGTTTTTTAATTATTTAAATAAATACTTCCTCCTGGACCCAAATGCATTAAACTAATGCATCCACCTGTAATATTTAAACCTGCCAACTTGGGGTTTACAAAATACCATTGAAACTGTCATGCCGTAACCTTCATCAAAACAAATTATTTGACATCTAACAAATTCCTTCAAGAGCTTCTTGACATCAATGACAACTTATACACATGATCAAGGGAAATGTACCCAATGTACCCAAAATTGCCAACAATCTCCCCCTTTGTCATTGATGGCAAACCTTTACTGAAAACACTTCTCAAGATCCAAAACTGAAACCAATTGTGCCCACAACTGAGAATCTTCCTTTGAAGTTTTGCTCCCCCTAACTTGAAGCTCTCCTCTTCACTTTGAAGCTCTCACTCTTTCTCATATCTCTCCCATTTTGTCATCAATGGCAAAGGATCACCTTTGGGGCTCGAGACTAAGAATGAGCCTCTTAGCTTAGTCCCTCCCCCACCTCCTAATGAGGTGATTAATTTTGGGGTGGGAGTAAAACTCCCATTAGGCACTGATCATCATCAGTGTCTATAACCTCCTTGCTGGGCCTTCTCTTGAACTCTTTGTCCATATACCTATTCTTGTCCATGCCTTGATCCTTGGACCTGATCATGCCACTGTTCCTATTCTTGTATTCTAGAATTTCAGCTCTACACTATCTGATTATGTGACCTTCATTATTGCACTTGAAACACTTGGCGATGTTGTTTCTCTGAGGTAAACCTGATCTTTGAATCCACCAGTTCTGACCAAACCTATTCTAACCAAACCTGTTCTGATCAAACCTGTTCCTATTATTTGCCTTGCAATAAATTGTCTTGTGCCCAAACTATTGACAAGAGTATAAATACCCTTGAAAGAAACTAGAACTTCTAAAATTGGCATTTACCTTCTTCACTTGAGCCATGCAATGTGAATCCATGTGACCAAACCTGTGACAAGAAAAACATCTGCCTTGAAACTTTTCTTTATTTGACCTCTTAGGTTCTGAAAACTTCTTCTCATTCTGAATTCCGTTTTCTATTTCTGTGCATCTATCATTCAAGGACTCCTTTTCTAAAATACTTTCCTCATCAGAACTCTCTTCCTTTTGGAGTCTCTTACTAGACTCTCCAACTTTTTCCTTGTGTGGCTTAACAAAACCAAGGCCTATTTTATCTATTGTATTTCTTTGATCTTTGATGAGTGACTTAACCTTTTTGGAGCTATCTTGAAACCTGTAAATCTTATCCTTGTACTCTTTAGTTTCCTCTTCCAAAGAAGCCATTTTTTGTTCTATCTCACTATACTCAAGAACCTTAGACTCTAACTCATCCTTGAGTTCTTGTGTCTTAGCTATAGAGAAGTCAAGACTTTCTATAATATCATCTCTCTCCATACAACATTCATCTAACTTATCCTTGAGTCTAGCATTCTTCTTTCTTTTCTTTTTCAAAGCACTAAGAGCACTAATAAGTTCACCTTCAAGATCTACTTCACCTTCCTCTATATCTTCCTTTATTTGTTTTCTTTTTGAAACATCAAAGCCTTTTTCAGATTTCTTATCACTAGATGTGCTACCATTTTCAAAAACCATACATGCATCTTCCTTATAGTTTTCTAAAGCATCATCATACATACTAGAAACCAAATCATTATTTGTGCAATTGTCCTCAAGGTGACCAAAATTTCCACATCTAAGACATTTCATGATAATGAATCTATGTTTCGGTTCTTCCTCTTTTTCTGATATGAAAAACATCTCATTTTCATTATCAATTACAGAACTTTCACTATCACTACTACAACACTTACTTGCTTTGTCTAGGTAGAAACTCTTCTTGTGCTTGTGAGAATACCTCTTTCCTTAATTGTTGTGCTCATATTTGTTCTTCCTGTGATGCTTGTGCTTTTTAGAATCCTTGCTCTTAGAATCCTGTTTATCTTCATCACTTTCATTCTTGGGAACAGTATAGTCAGTAGCATAATGACCAAACTTTTCACAATTTAAACATCTTATATTTTTCATACTTTTGTGCTTTCTAGAGAACTTGCTTTTCTTGCTGTAATATGCCTCTTCATTACTAGAAGACTCATCACTATCTTGAAGCTATTTACCCTTGGATTTCTTGGTAGCCTTGAAAGTTGCCTCTTTCTTGACATCAACCTTCACTTGAGTTCTCAACTCAAATGCTGCAAGTATACTATGGAGCTCATCCTTTTTCAACTTATCCAAATCTTTAGCTTCCTTAATAGCAAAGATCTTTACACCAAATCTATTAGGAAGAGATCTTAAAATCTTATCACAAACATCATTTTTAGCAAGCTCAAGACCTAAGTCTTTCATGGAGTTAACAACCTCATCCATACAAAGTATGTAGTCACTAATATTTTCATCATTATTCATCTTGAGTTGTTCAAACATACCTTTGAAGTGTCTCAACTTGGACTTTCTGACATTTGTATCACCTATATGAACCGCCTTCAACTGTTTCCACATTTCACTAGCTGTCTTGCAGTGAATCACCTTGGTGAGATCTACTTTCTGTAAGCCTTTCAAGATTGCATTCATTGCCTTTGAATTGTTGTGATGTAGGAGCCTTTCTTTCTTAGTAATAAGACCATGTACAGGAATAGTGTACTCATCTTCAATCACTTCTCAAACCTCATTCCCAAGTGCCATTAGATGAACCTTCATCCTTGCACTCCAAAAACCAAAATCTGACCCATCAAGAATAGGTGTTGCATTGCCACTTGAATGATCCATTGTGTTCTTTACTAGCTTTTCCTTCAAGTTGTTAAACTTTTCGAAGGCACCAGCTCTGATACCAATTGAAGAACACAATCTTATACTAAGAGGGGGGTGAACTGTTGGAAATTTTGGGTTTGAGATCCTAGCTTCTTGTCTATGAGTTGTCATTGATGTCAAAAGGAAATGGCATTAATGTTAAGAGGATGTGTTGGCTTCAAAGGTGGAAGATTCCAAGAGAATATTTTTAAGAGAATCCGAAGAGATTCCATTGGATAGGGTTTTTATTAAAACCAATGGAGGTTCTCTTTATTATTTATTTAATTATTATTTAAAACCCTTCAAGGTTTTAATTAATTAATTATTTAATTAATTAAAGGAGAAATTATTTTTAAAATTATTTAAGGGTTTTTAAACCTTTTTTGAAAAGACTTTTGATTAATTTTGAAATGGTCTTTATTTCCGTCGACATCAAGGTGTCTTCGAAGAGACTATTTATTCTCCAACTCCTAAGGTTGGAAGGCTAATGAATTTGAAATTCCTCGAATGCAATTTGTTGTGTTTGTGCTCTGTATTCGCTACGATCGAAGGAAGACTTAGAAGCATGTGCGGTTGAAAAGTCTTCGAGAGTTTTTTTTTTAGGGTGAAGTGGAGGGAAGTTCACTTGTGAACTTCGTAGCCCGCGTGGGCTAGTGGCAGCGAAGGCTGCTATTGGGCATTGCATTGGCGGAGGTTGTCGTTTTGAGTCTCGCGGGGGTGCTTTGCTAGAGTAACACACATTTTTATTAAAACATCTTTATGCCACAAAATTTGGAGTTTCTTGGACAACGATTTATAAGGTGTGATTAAATTTTATGAGTTTTGGCTTTTGTGATTAGCATTGAATAAAAGCTTTGAAGAAATAAGGGCATATTTCTTTAGATGTATTTTTAAGATTATTCTTTGCTTTGCTAAAATTAAAAATGGAGGTATAAGGTGTGAATCTGTGATTGTTGATTTATTGGCATGTTATGGTGGTTATGCTTAAAGAAGTGGAGCTAAAAGGTGTAATAAAGGAAGTTTATATTATTGCTCATTTCTTTTTATTCTAACCCTAACTTGGTTGGAAGTTTGAGAGTTGTGTGTGGTGACAACTTGAAGGTTCAATTATCTTCTACTCCAATAAGGTATGGGCACATTCTTCTTATGAGTATGATTGGTGTATGTTTTCTGAAATAAGGTTGGAGTGAAAAGGTATTCTACTAGGTATCCTTTGGCTAGGTGTAAATCCTATTTTTTGGTTTGTTGAAGACTACTTATGCATTGTTATCCTTAAGGAGAGTTTTTGGTGAATGCATAATTTTTGGTTTGAGATAGTGGAAGCTTTGTGCACTAGGGTTTATATTTGTGAGTCTAGCTACTTGCATTGAGTTGGTGGAACCCTTGGTTGGTTGTTTTGAGTTTGATGGTTGAGTTGCTTCCATAGAGGTTGTTTGATCAAGTTATTGCTTTAATTGATTCATGATATTGGGCTTACTCCATTGAGTTGATTTGAGCAAGTTATTCTTTGCATTTGGTGATATTGTGTTGGTGGCTGTTTTGTTCAAATATCTTTGGAGGGAAAAGGATTTCTAATTATTTCCTTTTCTTGTGATGATTGGTTGAATGCTTCAAGGTTGATGTTGAGTTGAATGGTGTTGGTTGACTAAACATTGTTTGATGAACATTGTTGTTGAAACCCTAATTGATGGTGAAAATAACATGAGTATCATTGTTATGTGATTCTTTGCATAGTTGGCAATTGTTGGGGTTTCATTTTCTTTAAAGAAAACATTCTATCCTATCCATTTCAGATATTGAGTTGAGTTTTTAGATTTGAGATTGAGATTGAGCTGAGTTGATTTGAGTTGAGTTTTGAGATTGGGATTTGAGTATAGAACATATTGAGTCTTTAACAATTCTCTTTATGCTTCTATGAGTTTGACAAATCATATTGGGTCTCTAACAATTCACTTTGTGATTTCCTACTAAGAAATTTTTTCTTTGTGAGCTTGCTAAGTTTTTTGATAGGTTCCGGTGGGGACTTGTGAGTAGTTTTTCGACAGGTTCCGGTGGGGACTTATGAGCAGTTTTTGGATAGGTTCCGGTGGGGACTTGTGAGCAGATTTTGGACAGGTTTCAATGGGGACTTGTGAGCAGATTTGGACAGGTCCTAGCAAAGGACTTGTGAGCTGAGTTTGATAGTTCTATCAGAGAACTTGAGGATAAAGGTGCATTGGTTCTATGAGAAGAACACGAGGACAGTTGGCAAGTCTTTGATAAGGCTTGTATGCAGAGGATTGATTTTTTCAAGAGTTGGACAGATCTGACAGACGGAGGAAGACTTGTACTAGACCGACAAACTATGTTTGGTACAGGTTACTGAGCTATTGTGGACGTTATCATAGAAGGAAGAGGTCTCTTAGGCTAAGCATTGAGGAAAAGATGTCTTCAGTAGAAAGGAGTTCCACGTGCTGGAAAGAGGTAGAGGCAGTTGATCTTCTAAGGGATCATTTCCGGAAGCGAGAGGGGAAGGTATCTCCTTTGAGCAGAGGCTCATAAATTTTGATTGGGGGAAGGTATCTCCTTTGAGCATAGGCTCATAAATTCTGATTGGGGGAAGGTATCTCCTTTGGGCCGAGGCTCATAAACATTGTAATTGGGAAGGATTCCCAAAGAACATTGAGATAACTTTTAGAGAAAAGTTTTGTGGACGTAGCCCAACCATTCTGGGTGAACCACATTAAAATTGGTGTCACTTTGTGGATGATATTGTGCATTGCTTTAATATTGATTTAGGTATATTTCTTTACTATTTTGAAGTATAAAGGAAAAAGTAAAAAGAGGTCTTATACTGTTCACCCCCCCTCTCAGTATAAGCTTGTGTTCTTCAATTGGTATCAAAGCGGGTGCCTTCAAAAATTTTAATAGCTTGAAGGAAAAGCTAGTAAAGAACACAATGGATCATTCAAGTGGTAATGCAACACCTATTCTTGATGGGTCAGATTTTGGTCTTTGGAGTGCAAAGATGAAGGTTCATCTAATGGCACTTGGGAATGAGGTTTGGGAAGTGATTGAAGATGAGTACACTATTCCTAAACATGGTCCTAATACTAAAGAAGAAATGCTCCTACATCACAGCAATTCAAAAGCAATGAATGCAATCCTGAAAGGCTTACAGAAAGTAGATCTCACCAAAGTGATTCACTACAAGACAGCTAGTGAAATGTGGAAACAGTTGAAGGTGGTTCATACAGGTGATACAAATATCAAAAAGGCCAAGTTGAGACACTTCAAAGGTATGTTCGAACAACTCAAGATGAATGATGATGAAAATATTAGTGACTACATGCTTCATATGGATGAGGTTGTTAAATCCATGAAAGACTTAGGTCTTGAGCTTGCTGAAAATGATGTTTGTGATAATATTTTAAGATCTCTTCCTAATATATTTAGTGAAAATATTTATGCTATTGAGGAAGCTAAAGATTTGGATAAGTTGAAAAAGGATGAGCTCCATAGTATACTTGTAGCATTTGAGTTGAGAACTCAAGTGAAGGTTGATGTCAAGAAAGAGGCAGCTTTCAAGGCTACCAAGAATTCCAAGGGTAAACAACTTCAAGATAGTGACGAGTCTTCTAGTGATGAAGAGGCATATTACAACAAGAAAGGCAAGTTCTCTAGAAAGCACAAAAGTATGAAAAATATAAGATGTTTCAATTGTGAAAAGTTTGGTCATTATGCTACTGACTGTACTGTTCCCAAGAATGAAAGTGATGAAGATAAAAAGGATTCTAAGAGCAAGGATTTTGAAAAGCACAAGCATCATAGGAAAAACAAAGATGAGCACAACAATCAAGGAAAGAGGTATTCTCACAAGCACAAGAAGATTTTCTACCTAGACAAAGCAAGTAAGTGTTCTAGTAGTGATAGTGAAATTTCTTCAAGTGATAATGAAAATGAGATGTTGTTCATATCAGAAAAAGAGGAAGAACCGAAACATAGATTCATTATCATAAAATGTCTTAGATGTGGAAATTTTGGTCACCTTGAGGATGATTGCACAAATAATGATTTGGTTTCTAGTATGTATGAGGATGCTTCAGAAAACTATAAGGAAGATGCATGTATGTTTTTTGTAAATGGTAGCACCTCTAGTGATAAGAAATCTGAAAAAGGCTTTGATGATTCAAAAAGCAAACAAATAGAGGAAGATATAGAGGAAGGTGAAGTAGATCTTGAAGGTGAAATTATTATTGCACTTAGTGCTTTGAAAAAGGAAAGAAAGAAGAATGCTAGACTCAAGGATAAGTTAGATGAATGTTGTATGGAGAGAGATGATCTTATAGAAAGTCTTGACTTCTCTATGGCTAAGACATAAGAACTCAAGGATGAGTTAGAGTCTAAGGTTCTTGAGTATAGTGAGTTAGAACAGAAAATGGCTTCTTTGAAAGAGGAAACTAAAGAGTACAAGGATAAGCTTTACAAGTTTCAAGATAGCTCCAAAAAGGTTAAGTCACTCATCAAAGGTCAAAGAAAGACAACGGATAAAACAAACCTTGGTTTTGTTAATCCACACAAGGAACAAGTTGGAGAGTCTAGTAAGAGACTCCAAAAGAAAGAGAGTTTTGATGAGGAAAGTATTTTAGAAAAGGATTCCTTGAATGATAGATGCACAGAAATAGAAAACAGAATTTAGAATGATAAGAAGAAGTTTTCAGAACCTAAGAGGTCACTTAAAGGAAAGTTTCAAGGAAGATGTTTTGCTTGTCACAGGTTTGGTCACATGGCTTCACATTGCATGGCTCAAGTGAAGGAGGTAAATGATAGTTTCAGAAGTGCTAGTTACTTTCAAGGGTATTGCTACTCTTGTCAATAGTTTGGGCACAAGGAAATTTATTGCAAGGCAAATAACATGAATAGGTTTGGTCAGAACAAGTTTGGCTAGAACAGGTTTGGTCAGAACAGGTTTGGCTAGAACAGGTTTGGTCAGAACAGGTTTGGTCAGAACTAGTGGATTCAAAGATCAGGTTTACCTCAGAGAAACAACATCGTCAAGTGTTTCAAGTGCAACAATGAAGGTCACATAATCGAGACGGTGTAGAGCTAAAATTCCAGAATATAGGAACGAGGAACAGTGGCATGATCGGGTCCAAGGATCAAGGCATGGACAAGAACAGGGATGAGAACAAGAACAAGAACAGTGACAGGAATAGGAATATGGACAAAGAGTTCAAGAGAAGGCCCAGCAAGGAAGTTATAGACGCTGATGATGATCAATGCCTAATGGGAGTTTTACTCCCACCCAATAATTAATCACCTCATCAAGAGGTGGGGGAGGGACTAAGCTAAGAGGCTCATTCTTAGTCCCGAGACCCAAATGTGACCCTTTGCCATTGATGACAAAGGGCGAGAGATTTGAGTAAGGGGGAGAGCCTCAAGATAGGGGGAGTTGTTTATGTTGAGTTTCTGTGTTGTTGAGAAGAATGGTTTGCCATCAATGACAAAGGGGGAGATTGTTGGTAATTTTGGGTTTGAGATCCTAGCTTCTTGTATATGAGTTTTCATTGATGTCAAAAGGAAATGGCATTAATGTTAAGAGGATGTGTTGGCTTCAAAGGTGGAAGATTCTAAGAGAATCTTTTTAAGAGAATCCGGAGAGATTCCATTGGCATAGGGTTTTTATTAAAACCAAGTTAAATGGTTTTTATTAAAACCAATGGAGGTTCTCTTTATTATTTATTTAATTATTATTTAAAACCCTTCAAGGTTTTAATTAATTAATTATTTAATTAATTAAGGGAGAAATTATTTTTAAAATTATTTAAGGGTTTTTAAACCTTTTTTGAAAAGACTTTTGATTAATTTTGAAATGGTCTTTATTTTCGTTGACGTCAAGGTGCTTCGAAGAGACTATTTATTCTCCAACTCCTAAGGTTGGAAGGCTAATGAATTTGAAATTCCTCAAATGCAATTTGCGGTGTTTGTGCTCTGTATTCGCTGTGATCGAAGGAAGACTTAGAAGCACATGCGGTTGAAAAGTCTTTGAGAGTTTTTTTTCGAGGGTGAAGTGGAGGGAAGTTCACTTGTGAACTTCGTAGCCCGTGTGGGCTAGTGGCAGCGAAGGCTACTGTTGGGCACTGCATTGGTGGAGGTCATCGTTTCGAGTCTCGCGGGGGTGCTTTGCTAGAGTAACACACATTTTTATTAAAACGTCTTTATGTCGCAAAATTTGAAGTTTCTTGGACAACGATTTATAAGGTGTGATTAAATTTTATGAGTTTTGGCTTTTGTGATTAGCATTGAATAAAATCTTAGGAGAAATAAGGGCATATTTCTTTGGATGTATTTTTAAGATTATTCTTTGCTATGCTAAAATTAAAAATGGAGGTATAAGGTGTGAGTCTGTGATTGTTGATTTATTGGCATGTTTTGGTGGTTGTGTTTAAATAAGTGGAGCTAAAAGGTGTAATAAAGGAAGTTTATATTATTGCTCATTTCTTTTTATTCTAACCCTAACTTGGTTGGAAGTTTGAGAGTTGTGCGTGGTGACGAGCTTGAAGGTTCAATTATCTTCTACTCCAATAAGGTATGGGCACATTCTTCTTATGAGTATGATTGGTGTATGTTTTCTGAAATAAGGTTGGAGTGAAAAGGTATTCTACTAGGTATCCTTTGGCTAGGTGTAAATCCTATTTTTTGGTTTGTTGAAGACTACTTATGCATTGTTATCCTTAAGGAGAGTTTTTGGTGAATGCATAATTTCTAGTTTGAGATAGTGGAAGCTTTGTGCACTAGGGTTTATATTTGTGAGTCTAGCTACTTGCATTGAGTTGGTGGAACCCTTGGTGGGCTGTTTTGAGTTTGATGGTTGAGTTGCTTCCATAGAGGTTGTTTGATCAAGTTATTGCCTTACTTGATTCATGATATTGGGCTTACTCCATTGAGTTGATTTGAGCAAGTTATTCTTTGCATTTGGTGATATTGTGTTGGTGGCTGTTTTGTTCAAATATCTTTGGAGGGAAAAGGATTTCTACTTTTTTCCTTTTCTTGTGATGATTGGTTGAATGCTTCAAGGTTGATGTTGAGTTGAATGGTGTTGGTTGACTAAACCTTATTTGATGAGCATTGTTGTTGAAACCCTAATTGATGGTGAAAAGAACATGAGTATCATTGTTATGTGATTCTTTGCATAGTTGGCAATTGTTGGGGTTTCATGTTATTTAAAGAAAACATTCTATCCTATCCATTTCAGATATTGAGTTGAGTTTTCAGATTTGAGATTGAGATTGAGCTAAGTTGATTTGAGTTGAGTTTTGAGATTGGGATTTGAGTATAGAACATATTGATTCTCTAACAATTCTCTTTATGCTTCTATGAGTTTGACAAATCACATTGGGTCTCTAACAATTCACTTTGTGATTTCCTACTAAGAAATTTTTTCTTTGTGAGCTTGCTGAGTTTTTGGACAGGTTCCAGTGGGGACTTGTGAGCAGTTTTTGGACAAGTTCTAGTGGGA
This sequence comes from Wollemia nobilis, assembly GCA_028583015.1. NCBI lineage: Eukaryota > Viridiplantae > Streptophyta > Pinopsida > Araucariales > Araucariaceae > Wollemia > Wollemia nobilis. The sequence goes on along the minus strand of JAQPPZ010016861.1, from coordinate 14,077,654 downwards.
ACTTGTGAGCAATTTTTGGACAGGTTTCGGTGGGGACTTGTGAGCAGTTTTTGGATAGGTTCTGTGGGGACTTGTGAGCAGATTTGGACAGGTCCTAGTAGAGGACTTGTGAGCTAAGTTTGATAGTTCTATCAGAGAACTTGAGGATAGAGGTGCATTTGTTCTATGAGAAGAACCTGAGGACAGTTGGAAAGTCTTTGAGAAGGCTTGTATGCAGAGGATTGATTTGTTCAAGAGTTGGACAGATCTGACAGATGGAGGAAGACTTGTACTAGACCGATTGACTGTGTTTGGTACAGGTTGTTGAGCTACTGTGGATGTGATCATAGAAGGCGGAGGTCTCTTAGGCTAAGCATTGAGGACAACGAGGTCTTCGGTGGAAAGGAGTTCCACGTCGTTGGTAAGAGGTAGAGGCAGTTGATCTTCGAGGGATCATTTCCAGAGTAGAGGGGAAGGTATCTCCTTTGAGAAAAGGCTCATAAATTTTGATTGGGGGAAGGTATCTCCTATGAGCAGAGGCTCATAAATTTTGATTAGGGGAAGGTATCTCCTTTGGGCCGAGGCTCATAAACATTGTAATTGGGAAGGATTCCCAAAGAACTTTGAGATAACTTTTAGAGAAAATTTTTGTGGATGAGGCCCAGCCATTCTGGGTGAACCACATTAAAATTGGTGTCACTTTGTGGATGATATTGTGCATTGCTTTGATATTGCTTTGGGTATATTGCTTTACTATTTTGAAGTATAAAGGAAAAAGTAAAAAGAGGTCTTATACTGTTCACCCCCCCTCTCAGTATAAGCTTGTGTTCTTCATGAACAGTATAAGACCTCTTTTTACTTTTTCCTCTATACTTCAAAATAGTAAAGCAATATACCCAAAGCAATATCAAAGCAATGTATAATATCATCCACAAAGTGACACCAATTTTAACGTGGTTCACCCAAAATGGCTAGGCTACGTCCACAAAACTTTTCTCTAAAAGTTCTCTCAAAGTTCTTTGGGAATACTTCCCAATTACAATATTTATGAGCCTTGGCCCAAAGGAGATACCTTCCCCCAATTATAATTTATGAGCCTCTGCTCAAAGGATATACCTTCCCCTCTACTCTAGAAATGATCCCTCAGAAGATCAACTGCCTCTACCTCTTGCCATCACGTGGAACTCCTTTCCACCGAAGACCTCCTGTCCTTAATGCTTAGCCTAAGAGACCTCTGCCTTCTATGATCATGTCCACAGCAACTCAGAAACATATACCAAACATAGTCAGTCAGTCTAATACAAGTCTCCCTCTGTCTGTCAGATCTATCCAATGCTTGAACAAATCAATCCTCTGCACACAAGCCTTCTCAAAGACTTGCCAAATCTGTCCTTAGGTTCTTCTCAAAGAACCAGTGCACCTCTGTCCTCATGTTCTCTGATAGAACTATAAACTCAGCTCATAAGTCCTCTGCTAGGACCTGTCCAAATCTGATCACAAGTCCCCATCGGACCTATCCAAAACTGCTCACAAGTCCCCATTGAAACCTGTCCAAAACTTAGCAAGCTCACCAAGAAAAAAAAACTTTCTAAGTGGGAAATCACAAGGTGAATTGTTAGAGACCCAATGTGATTTGTCAAACTCATAAAAGCATAAAGAGAATTTTTAGAGACTCAATATGTTCTATACTCAACTCACAATCTCAAAACTCAACTCAAATCAACTCAGCTCAAACTCAATCTCAAATCTGAAAACTCAACTCAATATTTGAAATGGATAGGATAGAATGCTTTCTTTTAAGAACATGAAACCCCAACAATTGCCAACTATGCAAAAAATCACATAACAATGATACTCATGTTCTTTTCACCATCAATTAGGGCTTCAAAAACAATGCTCATCAAACAAGGTTCAATCAACACCATTCAGCTCAAGACACAACCTTGAAGCATTTCACAATCAACATTATAAAAGGAAACAAGTAGAACTCCTTTTCTCTCCAATATTGTTTGAACAAAAAGCATCCACCAACTCAAATCACAATAACACAAAACAACTTTTCAAATAATCAATAAAGGAGTAAGCCCAACACTTTAACCAAGTAAAGAATAGCTTGATTATTACCAATTTAATGAAAGCAAATGTCAATCTCAAAGCTGCCCACTTAAGGTTTCACAACTTCACACAAGAAGCAATTTTAACCTTAAAACATCATGCTTTCATTTCCATAATCAACCAAAAGCACTCTCAACATTACAAGAAAAATTTATCCCTTATACACCTTATTTCTCCCTTATAGTCTTATCAAAAATAAAATTTATCTCTCATAAGAATGCAATAAGATATTTCAAACAACACCTTCAAAATAATCTTTTATCAAAATAAAACAAGCTTTAAACTCCTTATAACTCCTAAGCTGTTTTTCCCTCTAATAAACTTCCTCCATCCGCAAAATACACTTAGCAAAAATTAATTTCAAAAATACCTTGGCCAACATCAAAAATCATGCTATGGAGAAATTGCGCACAAATTCTAACACCACCTGCTGTGTCCACTTCACGATGAAAAACCCTTTCATGTTATTCGAACGCGAAACCTCTCGTTCGGGTAGCGCACCAACAGCCTAGCCGCTATCGGTGCGCCAAAGGCACCCGGTGAGGTTTAAACCTCACGCTGTTAGCCTTGTTCCTTCTACGCCAGGGATTAAATAAAACAACAGTTCCTCCCTTTCTTCTGACATGAACATGAAGATGAAAACCTTACAACGAATTTATGACAAACGACGAGTACAAAAAAAAATGAACAGCGGATTCACAAAAACAGTGAAGACACATTCGAACAACAGATCACGAATTCACACCGAGCAACTCTTTTCAAAATGCAGATGAGATTATTTCTTGATTTTCATCGAGGGAGATTTATATGCATTTTTACCATAAGCTCTTGATGTCGACAAGGATTTTAACACGTCGGCGGAGGTCTTGGCTAGCACCCACAATCTTAAAACATAGCGCCATGGGTTAGGAGAACCCATTGCAAACAATAATTTAATATTTATTTAAAAATAATTAAAGGGAACCTTAACAAGGTTTTTAATTATTTAAATAAATACTTCCTTTTGGACCCAAATGCATTAAACTAATGCATCCACCTGTAATCTTTAAACCTGCCAACTTGGGGTTTACAAAAGACCATTGAAACTGTCATGTCGTAACCTTCATCAAAACAAATTATTTGACATCAAAAAAATTCCTTCAAGAGCTTCTTGACATCAATGACAACTTATACACATGATCAAGGGCAATGTACCCAAAATTTCCAACAATCTCCCCCTTTGTCATTGATGGCAAACCTTTACTGAAAACACTTCTCAAGAGCCAAAATTGAAACCAACTGTGCCCACAACTTAGAATCTTTCTTTGAAGTTTTTCTCCCCCTAACTTGAATCTCTCCTCTTCACTTTGAATCTCTCCCCCTTACTCATATCTCTCCCCTTTTGTCATCAATGGCAAAGGGTCACCTTTGGGGCTCGGGACTAAGAATGAGCCTCTTAGCTTAGTCCCTCCCCCACCTCCTAATGAGGTGATTAATTTTGGTGTGGGAGTAAAACTCCCATTAGGCACTGATCATCATCAGCGTCTATAACTTCCATGCCGGGCCTTCTCTTGAACTCTTTGTCCATATTCCTGTTCTTGTCCATGCATTGATCCTTGGACCTGATCATGCCACTATTCCTATTCCTATATTTTGGAATTTCATCTCTACACTGTCTGATTATGTGACCTTCATTGTTGCACTTGAAACACTTGACGATGTTGTTTCTCTGAGGTAAACCTAATCTTTGAATCCACCAGTTCTGACCAAACCTATTCTGACCAAACCTATTCTAACCAAACCTGTTCTGACCAAACTTGTTCTGACCAAACCTGTTCTGATCAAACTTGTTCCTGTTATTTGCCTTGCAATAAACTGCCTTGTGCCCAAACTATTGACAAGAGTAGCAATACCCTTGAAAGAAACTAGCACTTCTAAAATTGTCATTTACCTTCTTCACTTGAGCCATGCAATGTGAAGCCATGTGACCAAACCTATGACAAGCAAAACATCTGCCTTGAAACTTTCCTTTATTTGACCTCTTAGGTTCTGAAAACTTCTTCTCATTATGAATTCTATTTTCTATTTCTATGCATCTATCATTCAAGGACTCCTTTTTTGAAATACTTTCCTCATCAGAAATCTCTTCCTTTTGGATTCTCTTACTAGACTCTCCAACTTGTTCCTTGTGTGGCTTAACAAAACCAAGGCCTATTTTATCTGTTGTCTTTCTTTGACCTTTGATGAGTGACTTAACCTTTTTGGAGCTATCTTGAAACCTGTAAAGCTTATCCTTGTACTCTTTAGTTTCCTCTTTCAAAGAAGCCATTTTCTATTCTAACTCACTATACTCAAGAACCTTAGACTCTAACTCATTCTTGAGTTCTTGTGTCTTAGCTATAGAGAAGTCAAGACTTTCTATAAGATCATCTCTCTCCATACAACATTCATCTAACTTATCCTTGAGTCTAGCATTCTTCTTTCTTTCCTTTTTCAAAGCACTAAGAGCACTAATAAGTTCACCTTCAAGATCTACTTCACCTTCCTCTATGTCTTCCTTTATTTGTTTTCTTTTTGAAACATCAAAGCCTTTTTCAGATTTCTTATCACTAGAGGTGCTACCCTTTTCAAAAACCATACATGCATCTTCCTTATAGTTTTCTGAAGCATCCTCATACATACTAGAAACCAAATCATTATTTGTGCAATCATCCTCAAAGTGACCAAAATTTCCACATCTAATACATTTCATGATAATGAATCTATGTTTTGGTTCTTCCTATTTTTTTGATATGAACATCTCATTTTCATTATCACTTGAAGAACTTTCACTAGCCTATCGATGCTTTTTCTCTTGTGTTACTTTTGTGATCTTGCCTTCTTCCTTTTGGTGTGTGATCATTGATATTGTTGCTATAGGGGAGCAAGTGGAAGAATTTTTTATGATAAATTATGCATGATGCTTATCTTCAAGCTCCATCAATATAGAAGGAGGATAGGCTCACCATTTCGGTTGTTTCTCTCACTCCTTTCAATTTGCTCTTATGTTCTCATCTCAGATAGCTATATTATTTTCCATCATTAGTCTATTATTTCATTTATCTTCATTAGCTAGGGTTTTATAATAAATTTTAATGATTCATTTCTTCTTAATAAGTATATTTAGAAGTCAGCTATTATTGTATTAGATCAGTGTTAAGCATATCTTTCATTTTATTGCATACTATACCATAGGTTATATTTTTGTTTAATTACTTTACTGCACCTAGGTCTCTATTTTTATTATTTCACTTGTTCATCCTTCCTCTTTTTTACTCCTTTTTATTAATAGTATATTTATTTTGTATTGTCATATATTTACCCCTACAAATTCTCCTTTTTTTCTTTTATTCCAAAATCATGTCTTGTTTGCATGGGGCATGAATTTAGTGAAACAATTTGTTTCATCATCACTTCTTCCCTACCATTACCTTTCTTGTTATTGCACGAATTCATGGTCACTCGATAGAGGACATGAATTTAGCTACAAGGAGTTGGGGGCAAGTTTCTATTCTTGAAATCCTTGTTTCATTCTGTGCATTTTTTTTTTTCTATATTTGTTACATCCTTTCTATTTGAATTCTAGTATATGTTGGCATTTTGATCTATTTTTTATATCCAATTTCTATTTATGTTGTGTTCCTATTATACATTTTTTCCTTTATTTTAGAATTCTATCTTTCTTATTCTACTCATCCTGCATTCAACAACATTCTATTATGTCTTGCTTATTCTATTCATCCTACATTATGCTAAATTTTAGTTTATCTTGATTTTTTTGTTCATCTCACATTCATCTATATTCTATTTTCTCTCCAAAATACCCATTTTGTTCATATTGTCTTCTGCATTTTATTTTATCTCTAGAACCCTCATTTTGTTCTTGCATTCTACTACATTCCATCTAGTTATCTCCAAAGACCAAAATTTATTTTTATTTCACAAAATAGAAAATTATTTATGTTAATAAGAATAAAGTTTCATAACACCCTTATTGATTTGGATTTGATAATGCTAGGACCAAATCTAGGATAATAGTTGATGATTGATAAATAGAATAGTTTGTTATAGATGGTTGATATGCTACTAGTATTACTTACCTAAGATACAACTTGTTATGCTCGGCACTACTCATTATACATCTATACTTGAGTATATATCATAGCCATGATGCATTTAGTATGACTATGTCTAGCATTATAAGAAAAACACCATATATTATTGATTTTCATATTTACATTGACTATATTTTTTCTACATTTGATTGTTTTATTGATTGGTGACTTGTTTAAGAACTTGGTATTTTATGAGGTAGAGGGTCTTTTGTTGCTACCAAGTATTGTTATTTGACTACAATTTATTGTTTTACCATTTCTATAGAGTAGTGTGATTTTTCAAGGTTCTCACCATTTTTATCATTTGCACTTTTGAATTTTCTAACCATCATCTTGGTTCGATTAAGGAGTGATGGTCTTAGTGTTTCTTTGTGGTGCATTTGGAAAAGCAGGCAATTGTGTCTAGAAAGCGATAAATGAGGGGGTATTCTCATCAAGGAGAGTTACTGTGTAGATGGAATTCATTTGTGGATAGGTGTAGGTAGAAACATTAATATATGGTTGGGTGTTTGGGATTAGGTGATATGATGGGTTGATGCCCTAGAATTTATGGATATTGACATACATGGGTAGATATACAATAGGAAGAGTAGGATATAATATTATTACTCTAATAAACACATATCTAATGTAGGCCACTTCTTCAAATATTGTACGTAAATAAATATGATTAGCATTATAAAAAGTTAGCATCAAGTTAGATTGCAAACCTTTTATGTCATATGTTAAAGCTTGTTCCTCACTATGGTATGCATTGGGTATAATTAAATACAATATTTTTATAAACTTAGTTTTATAATAAAGAATTTCTCTTAAGGATGTTTTTGCATGACATTTTATTCAAAACGTTAAATATCCATTGTCTAAATTATGAAATCTCTTCATATAGAGTTCTACAATAGTATCGTGATGGGAACTAAGAATTCAAATTTTATACCAAAATTAAATTTGGATAAACTTGATTATGATATGGTTTGGCTTAAAATTTGTGCATTGGTGGAGGTTTTTGTAATCCAAACAATGATTTTGGTGGTTGGATTGAGTTATATATTGCTACAAATTTTGCATTGTCTAACTAGTTTGAGAAAAAAATTGATTCAAAGCAATTTATTGAATTTCTTGTGTTCTCATTTGATCAGGTAGCACATACCAATTTTTTATGATGCCTTGGATTGATATTAGAGGATTCATTACCCTCCCATATTACCAACATTGGTATTGGGTGGAGTTTATTGACCTTGGGATGGAGGTTTATTTGGAGGGATATCCATATTTAAAGCATTTATTTGTTTAATTTACCTAGGTAATGACTGACTTCTCAAAGTATTACCTTGAGAATTTGAGGAAGATGGAGGTTGAGTTGCTCTAATTTATTAATTAAAATATACTAGTGGTTCAAAAGTTTGACTATTTTAGAAACTATTAGTCTAAAAGGAATAACCTGAAGACAATAGAGTTTTTGAAGGTTCAAATACCAAATTCCCATTTTTATAAAGTGAAGAAGCATAAAAAACTAAGGCATGTAACATGTCGTAATTTTGTGACATATTAATGTTTCATGAGATCATGGCGAGAAAAATACCAAGGTAGGTGAGATTTTGTGATTTTGTGATATGTCAATGTTTCATGAGCTCATGGTGAGAAAAATACCAAGGTAGGTGAAATATTATGATTTCATGACATGTCAATGTTTCATGAGCTCATGGTGATAAAAATACCAAGACTAATGGGATATCGTTATTTTGCAACATGTCAATGTTTCACGATCTTATGGCGAGAAAAAGACCAAGATCGGTAGGATGTTGCAATTTTGTGATATGTCAATGTTTCACGAGATCATGATAAAAGAAGGACCAAAGTAGACACGATGTCATGATTTCCTGACATGTCAGCATTTCGTGAGCTCAAGGTGAGAAAAATACTAAGGCTTCAAAATGTCATGATTTTGCAACATAACTGAATTGCATGAAACAAAAATATAAATAGAATATGCATTCAAATGAACATATTGACAACTAATGGTAGATCATGATTGAGCATCAAATCTTAAACTTCTACCATTAGTGATTTGATTACCTTACTAAACCAGTGAGAAGCCACGTAAAATATGGTGGTGCACTTGGTAGCACATTTTATTATAATTTATTTTGTGTAATTATTTAGTAGATGTCAAAGCATACTTGTTTTAGAGTATATATAGTAGGGGGCATATCCTAAATTATCAGCTCTTAGACATTTACAAGACTAGACATATGTACTCTAGATTAAAGCAATAATATAAACTTCTATTGGTTTATGGTTCACTACATGCAAGTGTATGTATTAACATTTGATGCTTCTATTTACATTACTAAGTTATACATTGTATTTAATCTGTTATATGGAATCATGCATGATATAAATAGTATTTATAGAGCTTAAGATTTAATATATGTGTGGGTTATATTAGCATCTAAATCACATTAAAGAACTATGATTTCTATGTGAAGATATATCGAACACTTAGATTTGGAAGCTATATATATTCATTTTTGTTGTTTAAACTACACCAAGAGAAAAGCTCAAGCTAAGCTATATTTCCATTTCTTTCAGTAAAACCCTTATCTCTCTTTTCTCATAAAAAACCACCAAGGAACCAACTCCTCTGGAGATTAGATGGAATCCTTCAATACCAAGTTTGTCTACTCAATGTTGGCAAGGTTGTGGGTGCAAATCATAACCATAGGTCAATTTTGCACCAATAGTTTTTGGCACGCCTGGTGGGACCCTAAATCCCATAGTATTTTATAATGTTTGGTGTTTGTATTTGACCTATTCAAGATCTAAATCAATCAACTAGTGACTCCATTTGAAGGTATAGACCTAAGAAATACCTTGTCTATTTATCTGGTTAATATTTGCAATCATTTACATATATGATAACTAGATCTAAAGAAAGAAATTTTGAAGAGCCCATTGAGTTCTTTGAGTTACACCTTGGTAGCCTTAGGTTTCATCAATTTTTATCTACTAGATCAAACCCACCTGCTACCAGTATCACCACCATTGCACCTACTATTCTACCTATTTGAAAAGGCCAAAGCAATGAGGAAAGAAATGTTTGAAGATATTCTGCTACTCAGTCTGAGAACAAGACATATACTAATATATTTATCCAAAGTAAAATAAGTGCTTGAAATAATCAAAGATGATTTAAAAGCTTCAGTAAGCTTTTTGTAGGTAACAGCAGATGCTACCACAAAAATACAAGTCTTAGCTGATAATATACCTGAAAATGTAGCTACTAAAATCCGAAGTGAAGCCTGGTATCAAGCTAAGATTGCAGCTCAAAGTTTCTTTAGAAGGTTTAAACTAGTAAACCAAGGGGAAAAACTCCTCTAGGAGTTAGAATTTGAAGCAAAAGGGTTAGTGAAACATTTTGGTAAACCAATGTGGACTTCCCTATCTTTGGGATGAAAATTCCAATATTCTAACCGAAGATGCACTCACATCATCCTTAAAATATTTTATTTATGATGATACAAAAATAGAGGAATGGGAAGAACCTGTAGAAGAGACTCAAGTATTTGCCATGATCCAAAATATCACATATATCAAGTCATGTTTATAAGAGATGATTTTGAGACATAATATAATGTCTCATGATACAATGGAGGAATTGTAGTATGTATGTCAACTGTTCATAGAATCATTAGATCCTAATGACAAAACTTGGAAGTAAGTCTGCCTTACTTACATTGAAGTTATCAAAGCAACAAAAACACAAAAAAGTTCCAAGCATACTGATCAGAGATATCTAATAGAGAGTGGAACCAATGGCCAACCATGACTAGTTCTACAAAGACTTTGAATTATTGATATTTTATTGTAACAATAGTAAGAGTATACATAAGTTCATAAGAGGTATTTTGAAAGGTAATGCTTTACTTATTCAAATAATTATCTTGTTTTATTTTCTAAAATTTCCTCTTCCATGTTATTTTGACTCCATTTTCCAATGGATGAAGGTCCTAGATTCTAATATTTTTGCTAGCAAAATTCCCTAGAAGGCGCCAAGAATAATAGTCTAAAAGGACTATCCTGAAGACAATAGAGTTTTTAAAGGTTCAAACACCAAATTCCCATTTTTCTAAAGTGAAGAAGAAAAAAATCTAAGGCATGCAACATGTCATGATTTCATGACATATCAATGTTTCGCAAGCTCATGGTGAGAAAAAGACCAAGGCATGTGACATGTCATGATTTTGTGATATGTCAATGTTTCATGAGCTCATGGTGAGAAAAATACCAAGGCAAGTGAAAAGTCATGATTTCACAACATGTCAATGTTTCATGAGCTCATGGAGAGAAAAATACCAAGACCGGTGGGATGTCGTGATTTCACAACATGTCAATGTTTCATGAGTTCATGGCAAGAAAAAGACCAATACTGTTGAGATGCCATGATTTCGTGACATGTCAATGTTTTGCGAGCTCATGATAAAAGAAGGACCAAAGTAGACATGATGTTATGATTTTTTGATATATCCGTATTTCATGAGCTCAAGGTGAGAAAAATACTAAGGCTTCAGAATGTTACGATTTTGCAACATAACTGATTTGCATGAAATAAAGATATAAATAGAATATGAATTCAAAGGAACATGTCGATAAATAATGGTAGATCATGATTGAGAATCAAATCTTAAACTTTTTCCATTAGTGATTTTATTACCAAACTGAACCAGTGAGAATCCACGTAAAATATGTTGGTGCACTTGGTAGCACATTTTATTGTAATTGATTTTGTGTTAGGATTTAATAGTTGTCAAAGCATGCTTGTTTTAGAGTATATATAGTAGGGGGAATACCTTGAATAAGGTTCAACTCTTAGATGTTTACAAGACTGGATGTATGTACTCTAGATTCAAGCAATAAGATAAACTTTTATTAGCTTCTAGTTCACTACATGCAAGTGTATGTATCAACATTTGATGCTTCTATTTACATTACTAAGTTATACGTTGTATTTTTTTTGTTATCTGGACTCGTGCACAATATAAATAGTATTGTTGGAGCTTAAGATTTAATATATGTATGTGTTATATTAGAATCTAAATCACATTAAAGAACTATGATTTTTGCATGAAGATATATCGAACGCTTAGATTTAGAAGTTATATATATTCATATTTGTTGTTGTTTAAACTACACCAAGAAAAAAGCTCAAGCTACAACTATATTTCCATTTCTTTCAGTAAAACCCTTCTCTCCATTTTCTCATAAAAAACCACCAAGGAACCAGCCTCCTCTGGATATTATATGGAACCCTTCAATACCAAGTTCATCTACTCAATGTTCACAAGGTTGTGGGCATAAATCATAACCATAGGCCGATTTTGCACCAACAAAAACTAGTTGCAACAACAAATTGTTCATCTAGGAATATTATGTGAATATTTGATTGTGATTTGTTTGGAGAACCTTGGAAAATTTAGGGAATTCATTACAAGAAAATTTCTATAACATTTGACATGATAGATCCCATAGAGGCTCAAGTTTGATTAGTATTATGAGAAGTATAGTCAAATACCAGGGAATGATTAAGGAGATTTAACTTTATTTACTATAAAGGGGGCATGAACAAAGATTTTAACCTTTTTCAAATATATTAAAATTTAGACCCATTTCCTTTTTTGGAGTTAGATATAGATTAGGATCATTATTCTAGCATATCCCCATGGAATTTGCATTCTTTTATCTTTTGCATTTTTTCTCTAGTATGGTATAAGTTTGATTGGATAGAATTATTTTCCAAGTTGTGTTTTCAAGCTCATATATGTAAACTTGAACTACACTTTGTATGTGCTTGCATAGAAAATAAATTGAGTTAGAAAAAACAATTTTTCAATTGAGGAGAAATTTCCCTCATGAAGATGAACAAATTGCTTACAAAAATCTTAGCAAAATTTTTGCATAAAAAAGGGGTGAACCACTTTATGAATATTCAAGCAATTTTCTTGGTAAAACAAGATGAATGATTTCACCAACACTTCATTCTTTTTATTCTTTATTTTTTCTTCCTAAATATAGACAAATTATTGTCTAGGGTCAAGCAATTTGCTTTCTCAAGATAGACATTTTATGATTTTCTATAGAGAAATTGCTTCAATTAGCAAATTATTCACTGAGTAGAAATATTGCAAAAAGAAAATATGGTGAATTGCTTCTTCCCAGTGGAAACACACATTATAAGCAAAAATAAAATATATTTTATGAATCCCTTGTGAAATATGCTCTTACCTCATAAATATTTCAAAAATTTCCTAAATTTTATAATGGAAATGTCATTTCTCAAAGCACCTATAATTTCATATGCAAAATTTTGAAGGATAGATATATTCAATTGATTTAGATCAATATTTAATGAAAATGACTAGGCTATATTTTAGTGTGATACTAAAGGTGTTAGTCTCACTAGGTATACCAAAGACCACTATTAAATGTAAAATAAATTTTAACTTCTTATGTGCCTCAATCAAATCAATAGTATTGGAAGAAATAAAATTGCATCTTCTTCAACCTCTAGATTCAAGCAAGCCTTGCACTATCCTTTCTAAGATCTAAAATAATCTAATTTGAGTATTAAAAATAAATGAAATAAAGTAAATGTGTGGAAGGTAAAGGTGCAATAGATTATATTAAATTGTATAAAAATTAAATACACTCATAGTTGTAGCAAAAAAGGGTGTCATTAATCAACACAATGAACAAATTGAATAACAATATTATGCCCCATGTGTATGAGATCAAAATAATAGAAAAGAGTGTCTAGAAGGAAAAATGGCAGTGCCACAATCACCATGTATTCCACAATTTAAATTAGTGTCATAATTAAAAATTAAATGTATTCCATAATCTATATACTATATTTAAAACTAGAGCAATTATAATATAGTGTTCATAGTATAGATCTAGTTTCCTTAATAGAAAAAATATATTTATAATAAATACATTATATCCTATTTATGGAAAACAATTACTCAATTTACCTAGGGTCAAAATATCTACTCCTAATACTTTTACTAATTTGAGGGTATCTTTGGTGATATGATGCACCTCCAAATATCACATGCCTCCACTTGGATCCCTAAATCACTTTGAATTCTTCTAAATAGGTTATGGAACCACAAAAGTTCAAATTATCACTTTCGTAAATATTTTCCTTAGCATCCATACATCCTTGTCTTGCTTGACCTGATGATAGGTTTACTTGGAATAGGGAGTGATTCACTCTTAAAGGAGTGATCTATTTCTATGTAAGCAAAGTGAATCTTTGGAATAGATTGCACCTGTTAATTTCACTTCATAAATTAGGTATTATGGAGGTTTGAATTATTCAATTCATTGATTTTATAAGCCTTCAAAGAACTAAAAATACCAAGGTAGGATCTAAATACTACACGTATCCATAAGGTTACATGGGTGATGAAAATGCTTTCTTTTTTACTTAATATGTTAAATCTTTAGAACATTTCTTAAATCTTATCCTCTGTAATTTTTCAATCATGGGACAATGCATTTTTTTTTTCTAGTTTATGTCCTTTATCCTTTCTAATACATCCTCTTCTATTTTTTTGTAACAAGAAAAAAAACTTCCCATTAGGGATTCAAATACAAATTTGAATGTAATTATGCACAGGTTGGTTTTAATTTCTTTCTTTCCTATAGATAGATGTTTAAATTTATTTTTATGAAATGGGATGGCATTTCTTCCAATGGCATGCTTAGTAGAAATTGTTTTTATTGGTTATATGAGAATGAAATGAAAATCTACATAATATATCCATTTTAGTACACCACATTATTGTTTTAAGTTTCTCTAAGGTATTGGAACCTTGTGATGTGGGAGCATCTAGCCTATAAAGTTACAATTTTTTTTATTAAAGAATGGTTGGTGAACAATTTGGATAATTATCACATTTTTTGTATAAAAGAGGAAGAGGAAGGATAAATAGTGCATGCATATAAGAATCAGAGGAAAGGGATGACAAATCTAGAAGGAAGATAGGAAAGAAGGGAGAGAAACATAGAAAAGGATTGTGTAAATGTGTATAAGAGAAGGGATAACTATTTGAATATAGAATGAAAATAATGTGTAATCAATGGTTATAAAAAGTAAAAAATATTATATTCCACTCTAATCTATTTTTTTCATGTATATTGAATGGTGAATTCATTGTGTTACTAGATTTACATGTTGTGGAATATAATTGTATGTGCAAGATTACACGAATATAGGAGAAGACAATGTCCTTGTAGCTCAAGTAAAGGTATCATTTTAGTGTGTGAAAGATTGTTGGAATAGATTCCTCGTTCGAAGAAAAACCCCAATATCATCCCAATAAGAACTAAGACATTGTTCATGTGATGAATATGTGATTAAAATTCCTATAAAAATTAAGATTGTTTTTCAACTACAACACCATTTAGATGAATAATTAATCATCATTCAAGTGAATGTTTAAAGCATTGTTTAGTGGGGAAATATTGTCGTTCAAAGAAATTGCCATTCAAAATATGGATATTGAGGTTATTCAAGTGAGGGATGTGTGATTACCATTCCTATAAAAATTAAGAGTCTCATTTAAATACAATATCCTTCAAGTAAATAATTAATCGCCATCCAAATAAAGGTTTAGAGCACCCTTTAGTGGGAAAAATATTGTCATTTAAAGAAATTATCATTCATATTAGCCAACAAGTAAGAATTTTTGTTCAAGTGGAAGTTTCACCATGTCATTCAAGTGGAAGTTACACCATGTCATTCAAGTGACTACTAGTGCCATTCAGGTGGAGAAATAATGATGTACAATTGCCCACCATTCAAACCTTGCTCAATTGACTACCATTTAAATTTGTTGCTAAGTAAGTTCTACAACTAAGGGAGGGAGTTCTTCACTAAAATCCCTCTTTATGATTGCATAATTTGGTATAAGAGAAGAATTAATTTTAGAAGTCTATAAATTGTGTTAAAGGAGAGATGGCATAATGAGGAAGAGAAATACTGCATGGCCTGAGACCTTGACCAATGGATATAGCTAAAATGCTAAGGAAAATCTAGACTATATATAAATGAGACTACCCAAAACAGAGGGATTTATATTGAAGAGGTTAGTTATAATGAAGAGGAGGAGACTAATCACCCAAAATCTCAATATGAGGAGCAACGAGAATATTTAGAGCAATGGCTGATTCAGGCAATCTCAAACAAGAGAAGTAAATAAAAATTGGAAACCCCCAATTTTAATAGAAATTTGAATCCTAAAGAATTGACACATTAGATAACAAACATGGAGATAATATTTGATTATGAATCCATAGAGGATCCAAAGTGGGTCAAATTGCATGCACCCCATTGAGGAATATGCTTTTAGTTGGTGGGATCATGTCCAAATAGAAAGACAAAAAAAAAGGTAAGGATAGAATCCAAACTTAGGATAAGTTCATAGCCATATTAATATCATTATTTCTACCTATTGATTATTAGATCAAATTATTTAGGATATTCCAAAAGTTCAATCAAAAGGAGTTGGGATTAAATGAATATATAGAAGAATTCTATAAATTGACCATAAAAATATGTCATATAGAATATTATGAGGAGAAGGTGGCAATTTATATAAATGGGCTAATATTATCCATACAAGATAAAATTGGTATAATTTGGATCATAACCATTTAAGAAGCATATTAGTATACACTCAAGTTAGAGAAAATTTTGTATTGAAGGAAACAAAGTAATTCTAGAGGTCCTCTTGAGGAATAGAAAAAAAAACAACATAAGAGTACAACAAAGGCAAGAGCGAGAAGTTAGTACTTCTTAGAATAATAGATAAAATAAATATTTCTTAAGAGGAAGAAGAGGTTATGGTAGTGGAAGGGGTAGATGATTCCAAAACAATTTTTATATATGTGAAGAAGTTAACCATTGATAATTTGAATTTCCAATAGTACAATAGAGAAACAATAAAGGAAAGGAAGCTAGAAACCATATTATGCAAGTAGACAAAAACATTATTGCTTCATCAAAGCAAATTGAGGAGCCAAAATAAGGAGTAATCCTTATAATGAAAAGAGTATTATTGAAACCAACAAAAGAGGTGCATGAACCTGATAAAAGAAGGAACCTAATCATGACAATTTATAAATTAGGAGGTAAATTTTGTAAGGTGGTTGTGTATAGTGGAAGCACACAAAATTTAGCATCAAATTATATGGTAGAAAATTTGGGCTTAAAAAGAATTAAGCATTTGAATTTGTACAAAATATCGTTGTTACAAAATGGACAATAAATTTGGGTAATTGAACAATGTATGATGAATTTTTATATTGGTTCTTATAAGGATGTAATTCTATGTGACATCATGTTGATGGATGCATGTTATATTTTTTTTAGAAGACCATGGTAATTTTATAGGAAAATAGTACACGGTGGATGACTAAATACTTATACAATTTTTAGGAATTGTAAAAGTTATACATTTGAGTCCATTGAATGATAAAAGAGAAGAGGTGGATAGTAGATATAACATTTGCTTGATCTCCAAAAAACAATTCTTAAAGGACATGAAAATGGAAGAAGGATGTTTTCTTCTTATTAATAAACCCATGAAATATGGGATAACAAATAAGATGGTTTGCATTCCCTACAAAGTGAAGGATTCATTGGAAGAATTTGTTGAGATTATTTTGGAAGAATTACTTAATGGGTTTCCACCTATGAGAACCATTAGTCATCAAATAGACTTCATACTTGGAGCAAGTATTACAAACAAGGAAGTTTATAATATGAAACTCAAGTAAAATAAAGATATGAAGAGAAAAGTTCAAGAACTATTGTAAAAGGGGTTGATTAGGAAAGTCTTGATGATGTAGAATTCAAAAATAAGCTATGATTTTCTTTAACAAGTAGTGCTTAGATAACATAATTTACAACTAAAAATTCTCCAATATGGATGATGTGTTGATCAAATTGCTTATTTTAGGGATCCTTACTAACAACCCAATAAAAAATAATCTATAAGATATTTCCAGCTAACACCTATCTAGAAGGTTTATTACTAAGTCCATCATGAGCAATTCAGTCTCATGTTTTACAAAAAGGCATAAAATATATTTTAAGCAAAAAATGACAGTCCCTAAAAATCCTAAGTCTAATAAGCCTAAGAAGTTAGAAAGACAATCCTATGTCTATGAAATGGTGTCCTCATCATACCTCTCCACAATAGAATCATTGGATTCCAATACTTTTACAATAAAAGTGGGCTTATTTAGAAGAACTAAAACAGTATTAGGTAGGTGCTACAAATCAGGTGTCATATGGGAAGGAAAAATGATGATGTTTAGAATTCCAAGAGTTGTATTGCCTACAAGACAAAACTTGATCACAACTCTATCACAAATTTGAGAAGGAGTACAAATTCATTGAGGACCAATGACCTACTACTAAGTCTATAGAGTCTACCACAAAATAAAAACATATCAAACTAAAGGAGGTTGCTGAATACCAAAAGGAGGTATAACAGAAGAAGTAGCTAGATAAATAGGAGATTGTGATTATGAAGGAGGGATCACCTCCTTATGGTGATAAAGTGGTGTAGTTGGTATCAATGTGTCTTGTTGCTTGCTAAAGATTAATGTAATATTGTGTGGTTGATTAGAGCAAAACAAATCTATGGTATTCTTAAGGCTTTGATTTTAAAATATTTTATTCATGTGATACAAGGTCTATGTATTATTAAAAGCATCATACTAGACCCTCTTGTCAAACTGATTGGGCTTGCCAAGAATTAGACTATAAAAATCCATCAAAGTCATAGCACAGGTGACTCTATCCATAAACTGTGGGTAAAATGCAAAGGACATGATACAAGTTTCTATGATGTAGGAGGTAGAACCATTGTATTTTCATCCAAGTTAGTATGAATGGGGATGTGGTTTCATAGGTACCTGTAAATTAAGAGGTAATATAAACAATGACAAATGCTTGTAGTTTTTCTTCAACATATGCTTTTGTGATGGAAAATTTTTGAATTCAATGCGGCACTTCTAGGTCTTCCAACATATTCCTTTATAATTAAGATGTTCAAAAGAGTATTATACATTACTTTCAAATTTTTATTTTATATTTATTTATTTTTCACATAAAATTTAATATTGCATGTTGTTTTTCAAGGAATTTTAGTTGAAAAATCTTGGAGGACTTTGATTTCTGTAAAAGCAATGATGAGTATAAATAGGTTAAAGGCAATTAGTAAGTTATTTTATTCTTTAAAATTTGATTGGTTTTACATGTCGTATCATATTGCAAAAAACCATAATTAGACCCTAAACACCATAATTAGACCATAATGCAATGACATGTTAACTATAACATAGACCTAATAGACTATGCTTTAAATGGTCCATAATCAAATATATTAATGTTAAGCTTAAAAAATTGACCTTCTTATACCAAATAATCCTTCAAGTAGCTCAATAATCAAATATTGTTTCTAAATTTACTTTTACTCTTCCCTTACATCTTATCTGCGTCAATCCAAGGTAGAATGTTATTACTAAGTTTGGCTAGAAAAGGAAAAACTACACTTACCATCCCCTTCTATTTTATGTTGGTAAAATCTCTTTTTATTATCATTTTTTATAAATATAGTAATTTATATTGGATATTGGTAGGGGTCCATGAACGCGAGCCCTCTCTACCACAAGGGACATAAAATTGTTGAGTGCATTATTTCTCTTCGTGATATAAGATTTTAATTTTTTTATAATTCTAGCATATCCACATGGTAGTTTTCTTCTTATTTTATTTTACATCTTTTTTCTAGTATGGTATAAGTTTGACTAGAAAGAATTATTTTCCAAATTATTGCGTTTTTAATCACATATTCATCAACTTGAACTACACTTCATATGTACCTATATAGATAGAATTTTTGAATTAGAAAAAGAAATTTCTCAATTTAGAAGCAATTTTCTTCATGGATAAATTGATTAAAAAAATATTAGCAAAATATTTACATGAAAAATAAGTGAATCGCTCTATGAAGATGTTGGTAAATTTCTTGGTAAAATAGGATGAATGGTTTCACAAACATAGAGAAAATTTTATAATTTTATTCCTGGTGATTTGCTTTATAAATCCAAACAATTTTCTCTCTAGAGATAGTCAATTTACGTTTTCAATAATTAAATGTTTTCTTTGTATTTTTGTGGGTAAATTGGTTCATTGAGAAAATTGCTCATTGGATATAAACTTTATAAATAAAATAAAATATGGTGAATTACTTATTATCAATGGAAAAATGCATGTTAAGAAAAAATAAAGTAGATTTTATGAATACCTTATGAAATTCACTCCTACATCATGAATACTTCAAAACTTTATTGAAGTGTATAATGGAGATGTCATTTCTTAAAGCATTTATAATTTAACATGTAAAATTTTGAAGCATAAATTCATTCAATTGAGTTAGATCATGTTAGTCTTACAATGGCACTGAGAGGGGGGTGAATCAGTGTAGTTCTTTAAACTTAAATTCACAGCTCTTAAAACTGAAATAATGAAACCTTAAAACCAGATAAAGCAAGTATCACAAGAGAACATCACACAACACAAGATTTAACGAGGTTCACCAATTTGGCTACTCCTCAAGAATGACTAGCTTGGACTACCATCCAAATCCAGCCTTTGCAAAGCACCAACTTTACAATCAATTTACCAAGACCCACTGGAAGGAGCACCAACCCCTTATTTATCTGCACCAACAGAAAGGAGCACCAACCCTTGATTTACCAGCACCAACTGGAAGGAGCACCAACCCCTGATTTACCAGCACCAACTGGAAGGAGCACCAACCCCTGATGCCAAGCATCAACTTGGACTTCAATTCTAAAACTAGAAGATTGATAGTAAGATACCTTTGCTTTTGCAAGACCCTGACTGGTCTTCTTCACCTTTGCGCTCTCTACGCACTCTGCTCTCTCTACGCAATCACTTCGCACACTCTACTTCATTACAGCTGCACTTTGCATTCGTCTTCGCCCTTTGCACTCTCTGCTCCTTCTGCTTTCTCTATGCAATCATAGACGCACTTAGGACAATTCGACATGACTCTTCACTCACTTTGCGCACTTCACCATCATCTCATCGCTTCTGCACTTTCTGCGCTCTTACGACCACATTTCACACTTCGACACGCATTCGACGACTTATGCAACCACTCATAATTCTCCAAACAACCCTCCTTTTATAACAACATTTTCATGATGAAAACCCTAATCTTAGTCGGCTTGCATAACAACTGAAAACCCTAATTTTAGTCGGTTGTCATCGGTCTTCGTCGGCTTCAACTCAACCGCAAAAATACATGTCGCGATATCGTGACACTTTTTCTCTCTCCTCTTTCTCTTTGCTTTGGCCCACGAAAATACAACATGTCGCGATATCGTGACACTTTTTCTCTCTCCTCTTTCTCTTTGCTTTGGCCCACAAAAATACAACATGTCGCGATATCACGACACTTTTTCTCTCTCCTCTTTCTCTTTGCTTAGGTCCACAAAAATACAACATGTCGTGATATCATGACACTTTCATCTCCGTATACTTCATCTTTGCTTTTGTCGTGATATCGTGACACTTCTGCCTTCGAAGTCTTCTTCTCTGCTTTTGTCATGAAATCGTGACACTTCTACTTCGTACTTTACTTCTTTGCTTTTGTCACGAAATCGTGACACTTCTACCTTCGAAGTCTTCTTCTCTACTTTTGTCATGAAATCGTGACACTTCTGCTTCGAAGTCTTGCTTTCTGCTTTTGTCGTGAAATCATGACAGTTCTGCTTTCGTACGCTTCCTCTCTTTCTTTTGTCATGAAAATGCGACATGTCGCGATATCGTGACACTTTTTCTTTCTCTTCCTTCCTGCCCTTTTGAGTCACGAAAATGCGACATGTCACGAAATCATGACACTTTTTCTTTCTCTTCCTTCCTGCCCTTTTGAGTCATGAAAATGCGACATGTCATGAAATCGTGACACTTTTCAAAATTACTTTCTCTCTCCTATTTTAGTCATGAAAATGCGACATGTCACGAAAATCATGACACTTTTCAAACTTACTTTCTCTCTCCTATTTTAGTCGGAAAATGTGACATGTCACGAAATCGTGACACTTTTCCAACTTACTTTCTCTCTCCTATTTTAGTCACGAAAATGTGACATGTCACGAAATCGTGACACTTTTCTTACTTGTTCTCTTTCTTCGAACTTGTCACGAAATCGTGACACTTTTTCCTGCTTTCTCTTTCTCTTCCAACATGTCATGAAATCATGACAGTTTTTCCACTTGCCTTTTTCTCTTCCAACATGTCGCGAAATCGTGACAGTTTTTCACTTGCCTTTTTCTCTTCCAACATGTCACGAAATCGTGATAGTTTTTCCACTTGCCTTTTTCTCTTCCAACATGTCGCGAAATCGTGATAGTTTTTCCTGCTTTTTCTCTCTTCCAACATGTCATCGAAATCGTCGACAGTTTTCCTTCTTCTCTTCCAACATGTCCGTTGCTTTCTTTTTCTTCAACATGTCAATGATAGTTTTCTCTTTTTTTTCACATGTCTTCATATTTTCTCTTCCAACATGTCACGAAATCGCGATAGTTTTCTTTTTCTCTCTCTTCCAACATGTCATGAAATCGTGACAGTTTTTCTTGCCTGTTGTATATGTCGCGATATCGCGACACTTTTCTTACTTGTCTTTTTCTTTGATCTTTTGCATATGGGCCACTTCGGTCTTCTTGGAAAATCATTGTACATACTCTGAGTAACCTTTGAACTCCTGTCTTCTGCATCTGAATAGCTTTTGAACTTCCTGTCCACTGCATCAATAGATCTATCTGACTGTGTTGACAACAATGACAATATTGTTGTTGCACCTTGCTCAACAATCTCCCCCTTTGGAATTGTTGGCAACACATGTGCAATTTCCTGTAACTCTTCTCCCCCTTTGACAATAATACCAAAGGGCTACTGCAGACTCCCCCTGAGTCCATGCACAACATTCTCAGGAAAAATTTATTACACTTAGCAAAAATCATGAACATGAGCAAAAAGATAATCAAATACTTAAATGCTCCCCTTGAGAATGTGATCCCTATAGCTAGTCAATTCTTGGGAAGTGTGACCACTCGACCAATCTGTCTCCAAGATAGAATGCACCTCCACTGGTACTCTTTCTGTCATCGACACCTCCTGCCCAATCTACATCTGAATATGAAATAAGGGTGAAGTCTTTATCTTTTGGATACCATAACCCATATTCCATAGTACCCTTGAGGTACATAAGGGTGAAAAGGCTTGTTTCAAATCTGCTTAACAAGATCACACAGAACTTATCCAATCTCATAGAATCATAAAGAGAATTGTTAGAGACTCAATATGTTCTATACTTAATGCTCAATCAATGTATCAACTAAATCTCATAGAAGCATAAAGAGAATTGTTAGAGACTCAATATGTTCTATACTCAAATCCCAATCTCAACTCAAATCAATCTCATAGAAGCATAAAGAGAATTGTTAGAGACTCTATATGTTCTATTCTCAAATCTCAATCTCAACTCAAATCAAGAATATAGAATAGTTTATTTTATGGAACTTGAACAACCACATGCATCCAATCACTTGACTAGGCTCAATCAACTCTACTCAACCAATCACCTCAATGAACAACCCTTTATCACAAACCCTAGTCGAAGCATGTATCAACCAACTCAAACACACCCCCTCCCCCACCACCACCCAAAACCCTTTTTACATTTTCAACTTGGTCTATGTTTTCTACAGTCATCACTGGTCACACCTTACTTTCAACTGTTCGAATCAGGAGACAACATTTTGTCAAACACTTCACGGCCAACTATAGTGCACCTTACTCAAACTCATACTTCTGGACCTCGGATAGGTATGATTCACAAAGCAAAGTTGCTCATCTTGATGAGCTAAACATGAATCAATAATCAGACTTCAATATTTTTCACCACAACGTCATAATAGATCTAACAATCTTCACGTCAATGTGTAGTTCAAATACACACTGCTTTTATCGAAACACATATATGCGGCTAGGGCAACATTCTTTCACTAACCAAATTATCTGAACTGTTATAATCCTTAACTTTGGACAGTGGTAGTAAGAACCATCACCAAGTACAACAATGACATATAGCAATACTACCAATAATGACAACTCTCAATTTAATCACCACCCTTCACGACACTTCCACAAACAACTACATGAACTGAAAACACACTTCGACAACTATACGACAACTCCCCTGACTACTTGCCTTTCATCCAAACACACACATAGGAGCATTAAAATGAAACTTTAAGATTGCTCCCCCTAAGGATGTGTTACCTGGAGTTGCTTAGTGCAATAGAGGAGTAGTCTCCTTCAGTCCAAGGAGACACGATTTCCTTTCTTCTATCTTTCTCCAAACTTTCTTGAACTCGGGCTTGGATTTTTCAACTGCATCCCTGTTTTGCACCTTTTCGTGAACTCGAACATTTCTCTTGTGTGGTTGTCTCTTGTGCATCCTTGATGAATGATTATTTTCCTTTCTTTTATGTACATGATTTATTCCCTGTCTGTGTTGCATTCTTTGCGTCTGATGAAATCTACTATTTTGCCTTAGATTAGATACAAAAGTGCTTGGACAAAACCTTGCTATGTGCCCATGACCATTACATTGAAAACATTGTACATAGTGTTCACTCAAAAACATAGATGTATTTCTACCAGCATAACTCTTTGATTTATTATTCAATCCATAATAAGTTGCCTTGTGACCATACTGGTTGCATCTGAAACAATAGCCATTAAAAGTATTATTATGAATAGAGTGAGAGTGATAGAACCTCTTTTGTTGTGGTTGCTTTGCTGTAGATCTCCTTTGATATTTTCTTCCTTTTGAAGATTCAGCTTCAAACTTTTCTTGCTTCGATCCTTCAACAGTGAACTTCTTCTTCTCTGCAGAGTTGGAAGATGAAGGTTGTTCAGCTTCATATCCAAGACCACGCTTATCCGTGGAGCTTCTTTGTTGGCTTATCATTTTATCTAGCAACTCTGTGCTCTTCTCGAATTTGAGATTTGTATTGGCCTCTTCTAGTTGTTTCTTCAATAAAACAATCTCTTCCTCTTGTTTGCAAGCAACCAATATCTTTCTCATTGATCTGTGACCTGAGAGTTTCTTCAATCCTTTTGAATTCTTCTACCTATACTTTCAAACTAGTTATTATTTCATTTGCATCCTCAAGCTTTCTTGAGATTTCCTTATTCCTTTTTCTTTCTATCTTCAATTCATCCAGAGCTACAATTAGTTCCTCTTTCAAATTTATTTCTGCATCAATTTCTTCTTCATCACATTCCTGTTCTTTTTTTGTTTCTTCTTCGAGTGTCATGAAAAGACCTCCACCTATTTCTTTTTTAGAATCATCCTCTAGGACTTCATTAACTCTCAGCATATATGCCTCTATGTTCTCATCGTTATTCAACTTTAAAGCTTCGAACTGAGCTTGATGTGTTTGTAACTTGGCCTCCTTGATCTCATCATCTCCTTCATGAATACTCCTCAGTTTGTCCCATATTTCTTTTGCCATTTTACAACTCATGATCTTTACCAGTTCACTGTCTACTAATCCGCACCTGATAGCATTCTTTGCTTTTGAGTCATTTTCAAACAGATTCTTATCGATAACATCGGTTGGAGGAGTGATGGGTATTGTGTATCCACTAACTACTAAATCCCAGATGTCGTATCCCAAAGCACAAAGATATGCCTGCATCCTGATTCTCCAGATCACGTAATTAGTTTCATCAAACAAAGGTGCTTTGTTTGATGAGAAGTCTTCAACCTTTTCTAGTTCAATTTTCTCTTCCACAAGAACTGAAACTGACTGAGATGCCCTTTTGGAGGAGGATCTATTCTTCTTACCCATTGCATACTAATCCAAGATCAACCTTGACTGATTTAGCCTCGAGAAGGGAACTTGGCTCGATACCAATTGTTAGTCTTACAATGGCACTGAGAGGGGGGTGAATCAGTGTAGTTCTTTAAACTTAAATTCATAGCTCTTAAAACTGAAATAATGAAACCTTAAAACCAGATAAAGCAAGTATCACAAGAGAACATCACACAACACAAGATTTAATGAGGTTCACCAATTTGGCTACTCCTCAAGAATGACTACTTGGACTACCATCCAAATCCAGCCTTTGCAAAGCACCAACTTTACAATCAATTTACTAGCACCCATTGGAAGGAGCACCAACCCCTTATTTATCTGCACCAATAGAAAGGAGCACCAACCCCTAATTTACCAGCACCAACTAGAAGGAGCACCAACCCCTGATTTACCAGCACCAACTGGAAGGAGCACCAACCCCTGATGCCAAGCATCAACTTGGACTTCAATTCTAAAACTAGAAGATTGATAGTAAGATACCTTTGCTTTTGCAAGACCCTGACTGGTCTTCTTCACCTTTGTGCTCTCTGTGCACTCTGCTCTCTCTGCGTAATCACTTTGCACACTCTACTTCGTTACAACTGCACTTTGCATTCGTCTTCGCCCTTTGCACTCTCTGCTCCTTCTACTTTCTCTGTGCAATCACAGATGCACTTAGGACAATTTGACATGACTCTTCGCTCACTTTGTGCACTTCACCATCATCTCGCCGCTTCTACGCTTTCTGTGCTCTTACGACCACATTTCACACTTCGACACGCATTCGACGACTTATCAACCACCTCACAATTCTCCAAACAACCCTCCTTTTATAACAAAATTTTCATGATGAAAACCCTAATCTTAGTCGGCTTGCATAACAACTGAAAACCCTAATTTTAGTCGGCTGTCATCGGTCTTCGTCGGCTTCAACTTAATCACGAAAATACATGTCGCGACACTTTTTCTCTCTCCTCTTTCTCTTTGCTTTGGCCCATGAAAATACAACATGTCACGATATCGTGACACTTTTTCTCTCTCCTCTTTCTCTTTGCTTTGGCCCGCAAAAATGCAACATGTCATGATATCGCGACACTTTTTCTCTCTCCTCTTTTTCTTTGCTTAGGCTCATAAAAATACATGTCGTGATATCGTGACACTTTTACCTCCGTATACTTCATCTTTGCTTTTGTCGTGATATCGTGACACTTCTGCCTTCAGAAGTCTTCTTCTCTACTTTTGTCATGAAATCGTGACACTTTTGCTTTCGTACTTTACTTCTTTGCTTTTGTCGTGAAATCATGACACTTCTGCCTTGAAGTCTTCTTCTTCTTTTGTCATGAAATCGTGACACTTTCTTTGAAGTCTTGCTTTTGCTTTTGTCATGAAATCGTGACAGTTCTGCTTCCGTACGCTTCCTCTCTTTCTTTTGTCATGAAAATGCGACATGTCGCGATATCGTGACACTTTTTCTTTCTCTTCCTTCCTGCCCTTTTCGAGTCACGAAAATGCGACATGTCACGAAATCGTGACACTTTTTCTTTCTCTTCCTTCCTGCCCTTTTCGAGTCATGAAAATGCGACATGTCACGAAATCGTGACACTTTTAATTACTTTCTCTCTCCTATTTTAGTCATGAAAATGCGACATGTCACGAAATCGTGACACTTTTCAAACTTACTTTCTCTCTCCTATTTTAGTCATGAAAATGCGACATGTCATGAAATCGTGACACTTTTCCAACTTACTTTCTCTCTCCTATTTTAGTCGCGAAAATGCGACATGTCATGAAATCGTGACACTTTTCTTACTTGTTCTCTTTCTTCGAACTTGTCATGAAATCATGACACTTTTTCTTGCTTTCTCTTTCTCTTCCAACATGTCATGAAATCATGACAGTTTTTCCACTTGCCTTTTTCTCTTCCAACATGTCACGAAATCGCGATAGTTTTTCCACTTGCCTTTTTCTCTTCCAACATGTCGTGAAATCGTGACAGTTTTTCCACTTGCCTTTTTCTCTTCCAACATGTCGCAAAATCGCGATAGTTTTTCCACTTGCCTTTTTCTCTTCCAACATGTCACGAAATCGTGATAGATTTTTCCACTTGCCTTTTTTCTTCTTCCAACATGTCATCGAAATCGCGATAGTTTTTCTTGCTTTTTCTCTTCCAACATGTCACGAAATCGTGATAGTTTTTCCTGCTTTTTCTCTCTTCCAACATGTCGCGAAATCGTGATAGTTTTTCTTGCTTTTCTCTCTCTTCCAACATGTCATGAAATCGTGACAGTTTTTCCTGCTTTTTCTCTCTCTTCCAACATGTCATGAAATCGTGATAGTTTTTCTTGCCTGTTGTATATGTCACGATATCGTGACACTTTTCTTACTTGTCTTTTTCTTTGATCTTTTGCATATGGGCCACTTCGGTCTTCTTGGAAAATCACTGTACATACTCTGAGTAAC
Source organism: Wollemia nobilis (assembly GCA_028583015.1). Classification (NCBI taxonomy): domain Eukaryota; kingdom Viridiplantae; phylum Streptophyta; class Pinopsida; order Araucariales; family Araucariaceae; genus Wollemia; species Wollemia nobilis. Next base: position 14,049,929 of record JAQPPZ010016861.1, on the reverse strand, counting down.
CTTTGAACTCCTGTCTTCTGCATCTGAATAGCTTTTGAACTTCCTGTCCACTGCATCAACAGATCTATCTGATTGTGTTGACAACAATGACAATACTGTTGCTGCACCTTGCTCAACAATCTCCCCCTTTGGAATTGTTGGCAACACATGTGCAATTTCCTGTAACTCTTCTCCCCATTTGACAATAATACCAAAGGGCTACTGCAAACTCCCCCTAAGTCCATGCACAACATTCTCAGGAAAAATTTATTACACTTAGCAAAAATCATGAACATGAGCAAAAAGATAATCAAATACTTAAATGCTCCCCTTGAGAATGTGATCCCTGTAGCTAGTCAATTCTTGGGAAGTGTGACCACTCGACCAATCTATCTCCAAGATAGAATGCACCTCCACTGGTACTCTTTCTATCATCGACACCTCCTACCCAATCTACATCTGAATATGAAATAAGGGTGAAGTCTTTATCTTTTGGATACCATAACCCATATTCCATAGTAGCCTTGAGGTACATAAGGGTGAAAAGGCTTGTTTCAAATCTTCTTAACAAGATCACACATAACTTATCCAATCTCATAGAATCATAAAGAGAATTGTTAGAGACTCAATATGTTCTATACTTAATGCTCAATCAATGTATCAACTAAATCTCATAGAAGCATAAAGAGAATTGTTAGAGACTCAATATGTTCTATACTCAAATCCCAATCTCAACTCAAATCAATCTCATAGAAGCATAAAGAGAATTGTTAGAGACTCTATATGTTCTATTCTCAAATCTCAATCTCAACTCAAATCAAGAATATAGAATAGTTTATTTTATGGAACTTGAACAACCACATGCATCCAATCACTTGACTAGGCTCAATCAACTCTACTCAACCAATCACCTCAATGAACAACCCTTTATCACAAACCCTAGTCGAAGCATGTATCAACCAACTCAAAATGTTTTCAACAGTCACCGCTGGTCACACCTTACTTTCAACTGATCGAATCAGGAGACAACATTTTGTCAAACACTTCACGGCCAACTATAGTGCACCTTACTCAAACTCATACTTCTGGACCTCGGATAGGTATGATTCACAAAGCAAAGTTGCTCATCTTGATGAGCTAAACATGAATCAATAATCAGACTTCAATATTTTTCACCATAGCGTCATAAGAGATCTAACAATATTCATGTCAATGTGTAGTTCAAGTACACATTGCTTTTATCGAAACACATATATGCGGCTAGGGCAACATTCTTTCACTAACCAAATTATCTGAACTATTATAATCCTTAACTTTGGATAGTGGCAGTAAGAACCATCACCAGTACAACAATGACATATAGCAATACTACCAATAATGACAACTCTCAATTTAATCACCACCCTTCACGACACTTCCACAAACAACTATATGAACTGAAAACACACTTCGACAACTATACGACAACTCCCCTGACTACTTGCCTTTCATCCTCAGGTAATCAAACAAATACATAGGAGCATTAAAATGAAACTTCAAGATTGCTCCCCCTGAGGATGTGCTATCTCGAGTTGCTTAGTGCAATAGCGGAGTAGTCTCCTTCAGTCCAAGGAGACACGATTTCCTTTCTTCTATATTTCTCCAAACTTTCTTGAACTCGGGCTTGGATTTTTCAACTACATCCCTATTTTGCACCTTTTCGTGAACTCGAACATTTCTCTTGTGTGGTTGTCTCTTGTGCATCCTTGATGAATGATTATTTTCCTTTCTTTTATGTACATGATTTATTCCCTGTCTATGTTGCGTTCTTTGCGTCTGATGAAATCTACTGTTTTGCCTTAGATTAGATACAAAAGTGCTTGGACAAAACCTTGCTATGTGCCCATGACCATTACATTGAAAACATTGTACATAGTGTTCACTCAAAAATGCAGATGTATTTCTACCAACATAACTCTTTGATTTATTATTCAATCCACAATAAGTTGCCTTGTGACCATACTGGTTGCATTCAGAACAATAGCCATTAAAAGTATTATTATGAATAGAGTGAGAGTGATAGAACCTCTTTTGTTGTGGTTGCTTTGTTGTAGATCTCCTTTGATATTTTCTTCCTTTTGAAGATTCAACTTCAAACTTTTCTTGCTTCGATCCTTCAACAGTGAACTTCTTCTTCTCTGCAGAGTTGGAAGATGAAGGTTGTTCAGCTTCATATCCAAGACCACGCTTATCCATGGAGCTTCTTTGTTGGCTTATCATTTTATCTAGCAACTCTATGCTCTTCTCGAATTTGAGATTTGTATTGGCCTCTTCTAGTTGTTTCTTCAATAAAACAATCTCTTCCTCTTGTTTGAAGCAACCAATCTCTTTCTCATTGATCTGTGACCTGAGAGTTTCTTCAATCCTTTTGAATTCTTCTACCTATACTTTCAAACTAGTTATTATTTCATTTGCATCCTCAAGCTTTCTTGAGATTTCCTTATTCCTTTTTCTTTCTATCTTCAATTCATCCAGAGCTGCAATTAGTTCCTCTTTCAAATTTATTTCTGCATCAATTTCTTCTTCATCACATTCCTGTTCTTTTTTTGTTTCTTCTTCGAGTGTCATGAAAAGACCTCCACCTATTTTCTTTTCTAGAATCATCCTCTAGGACTTCATTAACTCTCAGCATATATGCCTCTATGTTCTCATCGTTATTCAACTTTAAAGCTTCGAACTGAGCTTGATGTGTTTGTAACTTGGCCTCCTTGATCTCATCGTCTCCTTCATGAATACTCCTCAATTTTTCCCATATTTCTTTTACCATTTTACAACTCATGATCTTTACCAGTTCATTGTCTACTAATCCACGCCTGATAGCATTCTTTGCTTTTGAGTCATTTTCAAACAGATTCTTACCGACAGCATCGGTTGGAGTGATGGGTATTGTGTATCCACTAACTACTAAATCCCAGATGTCGTATCCCAAAGCACAAAGATATGCTTGCATCCTGATTCTCCAGATCGCGTAATTAGTTTTTTCAAACAAAGGTGCTTTGTTTGATGAGAAGTCTTCAACCTTTTCTGGTTCAATTTTCTCTTCCACAGGAAGTGAAACTAACTGAGATGCCCTTTTGGAGGAGGATCTATTCTTCTTATCCATTGCGTACTAATCCAAGATCAACCCTGGCCGATTTAGCTCTGAGAAGGGAACTTGGATCTGATACCAATTGTTAGTCTTACAATGGCACTAAGAGGGGGGTGAATCAGTGTAGTTCTTTAAACTTGAATTTATAGCTCTTAAAACTGAAATAATGAAACCTTAAAACCAGATAAAGCAAGTATCACAAGAGAACATCACACAACACAAGATTTAATGAGGTTCACCAATTTGGCTACTCCTCAAGAATGACTACTTGGACTACCATCCAAATCCAGCCTTTGCAAAGCTCCAACTTTACAATCAATTTACCAGCACCCACTGGAAGGAGCACCAACCCCTTATTTATCTGCACCAACAGAAAGGAGCACCAACCCCTGATTTACCAACACCAACTAGAAGGAGCACCAACCCCTAATTTACCAGCACCAACTGGAAGGAGCACCAACCCCTGATGCCAAGCATCAACTTGGACTTCAATTCTGAAACTAGAAGATTGATAGTAAGATACCTTTGCTTTTGCAAGACCTTGACTGGTCTTCTTCACCTTTGTGCTCTCTGTGCACTCTGCTCTCTCTGTGTAATCACTTCACACACTCTACTTCATTACAGCTGCACTTTACGTTCATCTTTGCCCTTTGCACTCTCTGCTCCTTCTACTTTATCTGTGCAATCACAGATGCACTTAAGACAATTCGACATGACTCTTCGCTCACTTTGTGCACTTTGCCATCATCTTGCCGCTTCTGCACTCTTACGACCACATTTCACACTTTGACATGCATTCGATGACTTATGCAACCACCTCACAATTCTCCAAACAGCCCTCCTTTTATAACAACATTTTCATGATGAAAACCCTAATCTTAGTCGGCTTGCATAACAACTGAAAACCCTAATTTTAGTTGGTTGTCATCGGTCTTCGTCGGCTTCAACTCAACTGCAAAAAACAACATGTCGCGATATCATGACACTTTTTTCTCTCTCCTCTTTCTCTTTGCTTTGGCCCATGAAAATACAACATGTCGCGATATCGCGACACTTTTTTCTCTCTCCTCTTTCTCTTTGCTTTGGCCCACAAAAATGCAACATGTCGCGATATCGCGACACTTTTTCTCTCTCCTATTTTTCTTTGCTTAGGCCCATGAAAATACATGTCATGATATCGTGACACTTTCGCCTCCGTATACTTTGTCTTTGCTTTTGTCGTGAAATCGTGACACTTTTGCCTTCGAAGTCTTCTTCTCTGCTTTTATCGTGAAATCATGACACTTCTACTTCCATACTTTACTTCTTTTCTTTTGTCACGAAATCATGACACTTCTGCCTTTGAAGTCTTCTTCTTTGCTTTTGTCGTGAAATCATGACACTTCTACTTTCAAAGTCTTGCTTTTTGCTTTTGTCATGAAATCGTGACAGTTCTGCTTCCGTACGCTTCCTCTCTTTCTTTTGTCGCGAAAATGCGACATGTCGCGATATCGCGACACTTTTTCTTTCTCTTCCTTCCTGCCCTTTTCGAGTCACAAAAATGTGACATGTCACGAAATCGTGACACTTTTTCTTTCTCTTCCTTCCTGCCCTTTTCGAGTCACAAAAATGCGACATGTCGTGAAATCGTGACACTTTTCAACTTACTTTCTCTCTCCTATTTTAGTCGTGAAAATGCGACATGTCACGAAATCATGACACTTTTCAACTTACTTTCTCTCTCTTATTTTAGTCGTAAAAATGCGACATGTCGTGAAATTGCGACACTTTTCCAACTTACTTTCTCTCTCCTATTTTAGTCACGAAAATGCGACATGTCACGAAATCATGACACTTTTCTTACTTATTCTCTTTCTTTGAACTTGTCATGAAATCGTGACACTTTTTCCTACTTTCTCTTTCTCTTCCAACATGTCATGAAATCATGACAGTTTTTCCACTTGCCTTTTTCTCTTCCAACATGTCACGAAATCGTGACAATTTTTCCACTTGCCTTTTTCTCTTCCAACATGTCACGAAATCACGACAGTTTTTCCACTTGCCTTTTTCTCTTCCAACATGTCACGAAATCACGACAGTTTTTCCACTTGCCTTTTTCTCTTCCAACATGTCGCGAAATCGTGACAGTTTTTCCTACTTTTTCTCTCTCTTCCAACATGTCACGAAATCGCGATAGTTTTTCCTGCTTTCTCTTTCTCTTCCAACATGTCATGAAATCACGATAATTTTTCCTGCTTCTTCTCTCTCTTCCAACATGTCACGAAATCATGACAATTTTTCCTACTTTTTCTCTCTTCCAATATGTCACGAAATCATGACAGTTTTTCTAGCTTTTTCTCTCTCTTCCAACATGTCGCGAAATCACGACAGTTTTTCCAACTTTTTCTCTCTTCCAACACGTCACGAAATCGTGAGAGTTTTTCTTGCCTGCTGTATATGTCGCGATATCGTGACACTTTTCTTACTTGTCTTTTTCTTTGATCTTTTGCAAATGGGCCACTTCGATCTTCTTGGAAAATCATTGTACATACTCTGAATAACCTTTGAACTCTTGTCTTCTGCATCTGAATAGCTTTTGAACTTCCTGTCCACTGCATCAACAGATCTATTTGACTGTGTTGACAACAATGACAATACTGTTGTTGCACCTTGCTCAACAAATCAATGTTTTGTAAAAAATGCTAGGTTTATTTTAGTGTAGAAGTCAAGGCTTTAGTCACACTAAGCATGCCAAAATCTGCTATTAAATAAAAAAAATTCTAACATCTTATGTGCCTCATTCAAATCAATATCATTGGAAGAAAAATAATTGTATCTACTCAACCTCTAGATTCAGACAAGCTTCCCACTATAATTTATGAGATATAAACTAATATAATATAAGTATTAAAAGTAAATACAATAAAGTAAATGTAGGGAAGATAAGGGTGAAAGATATTAAAGTAAACTATATAAACATAGAATGCAATCATAGACATAGCAAAAGCAAGTTTGACAAATAAACACAATGAAGAAACGAAATAATGACAATATGCTCCCATGTGTATGAGATCAAAAATAATAGAAATGAATGTCTAGAAGGGAATGAGTTAGTTCCACAATAACCATGTATTCCAGAATTCAAAGGAGTGGTGTCAGAATGCAAAAACAAATGTCTCACACAATCTATATAATATTTTTAAAATTATAAAAATTATAATATAGAGTTTATAATGTTGGAGTATATTACATTATTTGGTACATGCTAATATACCCCCATGGTACCTTCATGGTACATATTGTAAATATTATATTAAGTTTGAGTCTTAGTTTAGAGTGTGAGTAATATTATATGTAATGTAATAATGTGTACGATCTGCACAAGTGTCTTATATGTAAGTATGCACCACTATCTTCTATATAAGTATGCACAAGTTTCCTTATATTAGAATATGCTAAGTGAAGAGTCATGTCTAGGTGTGCATACAATATAGAGTCATGTGTATGCAAGTGTCAAGTAGAGAAGCCAAGAGTTATGAGACTTGGTATATGGAAATAAATAGTCAAGTATACAAAGAGTCATTCTACTATGGCTATCTAGAACTCCATAATGAACATAAATATTAACATATCAATATCAATTATCTAAAAATTAAGTGTAGAGAGAAGTATTACATTTCTAAGAGAAAGAGAAGTAATAATGTTTTGCATAAATTTGAGCAACTAATATTTTAAGTTGTGCTACATGTTTTGTACATGTATGATTTAGGTTATTTACATTCATAATTGTTGCTTATTAATGAATGTTAGTTGATATATTATAAGCCTTGATATATGTATTAGTTTTCTCATATTATTTTGCTTACATCATTATCTTGATCTTACTATTTTATGGCTATCTTATATTTGATACTATGAAATTTATCCTATGATTTTACATTAATATTAAGGCTTCAAAAGTCATATGTGGTATTACAGTTACTACAAGTAGTTTCTTACACAAGTTGAATTTATTTTGCTACATATAAAATTGATTTTGTCTAGTTTGATAAAATTGGTTTAGAGTCTATCTACTTTAAAGGAAGATAGACCTAGACTCTATTGTAATATCAAAGTAAGAAAAAATGCTAGTCTTTCCACAATTGCAAGAACAACTAGTGAAGACTAGGACTCAACTATAGAGTCTTTCCATGGTTGCAGAATAACTAGTGAAGACTAGGACTCATCTATAGGGTCTTTCCATGGTTATAACTAGTGAATACAAGGACTCAACTATTAGAGGGTGAATCAACTTTAATATAGTTGATCATTACAAAAAAATAGCCAACCCTTGATAGAATTTTAGGGACATAGATAATCCTTGACATTGATTTCTATCAACTCAGGAAAAAGTTGAAGGATTCAATACAATCAAGTCATTCTGATTTTGATTAAGGCATCAAGGAAATCTAAGTCACCTTGATATTATTTGGGTTCTTAGGTGTGACCTAAGATATTTGTAGTAGATATTGATCATCAAAAGTGTGAGAAGCTTCCTACAATAGATAGAAAAGACTTTCATCTTCAAGTGCAAGAGAAATCAGAAAAGAAGGATATATCAAGGACTATCTATATTATAGTTAGCTTTCATAAAACAAAGGCTAATTGAAAGTTGCAAAAATATTCGTATCTTGAAGAGAGAACTTGAAAATTATAGAATAAAAACAATAGATCAAGGTTACATATTATGAAATACTATTTGAAATAGACGTGGTCTATGAGAATTTTCATGTCTTGAAGTGGGACCTTAACATAAAAAATAAATATTTAGATATTGAATATAGACATTGACATAGAAAATTTTTAGGTTATAGACGTTGACATAGTGGCTTGATAAGAGCAACCATAAAATAGAAGTTCTATTGCTGAAATAAGACCTAAAAACTATTAAGAAAAGTAAAATTTTGATCAAGAAGAGGCTCTAGATTGTACTAAGTACAAAAATAGTCAGCAAACAACCATTAGAAGAAAGAGTAGAATCTCAATGTACTATTTTGAAAAATATGCTCAAGGCGTAAAAGATAAAGTTTTTGGATACCCAAGGATAGAGTTTTGGGTAGAATTATTCTATCTACATCAACATTAAAGAGCAAGTAGAATGGTTTCAATTTATTTAGTGAGGGGAACATAGAGCATCCACTGTGTAAGTTTACACAAGTGTCCTTTATTATAATATGCTAATCATGTCTAGGTGTGCATACAAGATAGAGTCATGTGTATACAAGTGTTAAGTAGAGAAGCCAAGAGTCTTAAGACTTGGTATATGGAAAGGAATGGTTAGGTATACAAAAATTCATTCTACTATGGCTATATAGTAATCCATAGTGAACATCGATATCAAAATATCAATATCAATTATCTATCATCAAGTGTAGAGAGAAGTGTTATATTTGTAAGAGAAATATGAGTAATAAAGTTTTGCATACATTTTAGAAACTAATATTGTAAGTTGTGCTACATGCTTTGTACATATATGATTCAAGCTATTTACATTAATAATTATTTATCATTAATGAATGTTAGTTGATATATTATAAGCCTTGATATACATATTACTTTGTTCATATTATGTTGCTTCAATCATTATCTTGATCTTACTAATTTGTGGTTATCTTCTATTTGATCTTATGAAATTTATTTTGTGAGTTTATATTAATATTAAGACTTCAAAATAAATCATATAAAGTGTATCTCTAATTTTCTCAAGGGAAAAGTTTACAATAAATCTCATATCTCCTATTTATGGGAAAAATGATCAAATATTCACTTGGGATGAGAAATTTCTACTTTCCACTATTTTGAAGGTATCTTTGGAAAAATGATGCACCTATAAATATCACATGCCTCTACTTGCATCCCCAAATCACTTTGAATCCTTCTAAATGGGTTATGGCACCACAAAAATACAAAAGATAATTTTTTTAAATTTCTTCCTTGATATCCATGTATACTTTTCCTACTTGGCCCAATCATGATTGATTTGCTCGAAATGAGGAGAAATTCACTCGTACAAGAGTGTTATTTTTCTATATAGGCAAATAATATCTCTAGAATAGATTGCACCTTTTAATTTCACTTCATAAAATAGGTATTATTTGTTAGATTTTTATGGGTATATTATGTAGGAAATGCAACCACAAGATGTAAGATAAGAAATTTAAGATGATTGTCTTAATAATGGCACAATAATATGAAAGAGAATAAAGAGATAAAATTCTAAAATAACTCATAAATATGCTATTAATGAAAGTTCATGAAAATAGTACTATGTAGTATATTGGAGGACATGATCACTCCATAAACTAATTTAAGGAGCTACATTATACTCCACTATCAATCTTATACTATTCACTCTCTATATTCTCTACTACACTTATTTCACTTATTATAAGGCCTATATATAGGAAGATATGTTCCTTGGTCCTTAATCTACCTATGACTCATGTACATATGGACTACATGCATATTTACATCATTGCACATTAACACTTGTCCATTTATTACATTGTTGGAAGTAACTACTTAATTTTACTCTAAAGTAAAATCCTACTCTAGTTATGTACCCAAGGGGGTACATTGACATGTATCAATTAATTTAATATACTCTAACACCCCCCCTGTATTACATTATTTGGGTATTGAATATTTTAGTCTTCAATATGGATCTTCATATTTTGAATAATCTTTAACTTGGTTTGGATCTTCTTCTTCTGTTTATTTTGTCTTCATGTGGTCTATTCTTGTATTTTTCATTCCACTCCCTTTTGTTGTCTCTAATAATTTGGAAGATTCTTTGATCTTGTAGGCTTCTAGGTATCCTTTATAAACTAGTGATCCCATAATCTGGCAAGTTATAAGAGAATCAAAACTATTCCATTTTATCTACCTTGGTTTTATATATAACATATTTATTTGATATTCAAAAATTTCAAGCTTGGACTCATTTTTAGTGGATGCTTTTGAAATAATAACTTGGAAGAAACAATCTAATATGTCTACAAATATTTTATAGTACTTGTCCTTGTAGTAACAAAAGTAAGATGAATGAGATTTTCCTCCACAATATTTACATGGATGGAAACTCTAGCAATTTACCTTCTCATGACTAAATTTGCTGCAATATGTGCATATTAAAGATGTCTCAAATTCTTTGTTATAATTTTTAGAGATATTATGTTTATCTATTTCCTTGATGAAATAGTTAAACCATTTGTGTACAATTGAAGCTATTTAATCTTTACTTCTTTCGTACATTTGTATGAGGTCTTTTTTTATCAATATTCTTTTTTACCTTTTGAATATGATCTTCAATATCTTCATTATTATAGTATAATATACTCCCTTTACTATCTCACTAGAAGATGTTATTAAAGAATCTACTTTCACCAAACTATTAGTTTGTGAGTTTTTAGAAATCTTTTTAAATTCTATTGATTATTTTCCATTTGCATCTTCCTTATTATCCATTGAATTTTTTGAATTATCAATCATGCTTTCCATTGATTCAAGTGTATTTTTAAGCCATTTTCTTACTCCTTTTCTAATTATATTATTTTATATTTTCTTTGGAGCAGACATCCTTATATCTCCCTAGTCTAAAGTATGTGAACTATTTTGATAAAAACCATTCCAAGACTTAGGTTTTCTAGGATTCCTTATGTCTCCCTAGTGATTAGAATATGTTATAATCTTGATAAAGTGCTTAGAAACTATAATTTTAGGGTCTGAGGGCTTGGTTTAATGGTCAAAATGCTTTTTTAGGAGCATGGAGACCAAGGTTCCAATACCTCGGACCCTGTAGTACCAGTCGACATGTCACATTAGCATCGTCAGCTATGTAAAAGGTTTACCCCAATGCAACTCGAGGTTATTGTGGCAACAAGTATCAAGATTTGAACCCATGAAGAGGCATAGAAAAATGTAATGTGCTACTGATTCCTCTAATATAGTAAAAAAAAAACTAAAAGTTCACCTTTTGAGTTGATTTTGTAATGTTTTGAGAATGATAATAATAAACTCCTATTTCACCTTTTTTATCCTATTAAACCATGAAATTTTCAATTTGATGGAGTTCTCTGTGGTTGGATTCCTTTTGTCCCTTTAATGTGACTATGAGACAAGCATAAGCAATAAATTCCAACTCTTTTCAAGAAATTTTGCTTCTCTATCCTTAAATTTTCAATGGTTTAATTACTAAATTCCAATAAATTAAATTTTGATGTAGCACTCCTTATATCTCCCTAATCTAGAATTTTAGAAATTGATAATATTTACAATATAATAATTAATTATTGTTCAAGTAGAAACCCTTATATCTCCTATGATATTAGTTGCAAATATTAATATACTTGTATTTAAACTAATATGCTTTGAAATACTATTTAAGGATATAAAATCCTTTTGATTTGCTTTCAATTGTACCAAGGTTGATTTTTCTTGTGTCTTTAATGCAAATAGTTTTAACCTTATATACTACTCCTTATCACTCCTTGATGAAATCATTTATTACTCTAAGTGAAAATTTTCCTTTGTAAGGTTGAATGTGTGAGGCAAATGGATACTTTACTTTGACTTCAATCTCCATTATAGGCACTATATCTCCTTGATTGTGGTGTATGATAGTGAACTCACTAGTTAATAAATGTAGTTTACTCTTTTATTTAATGTGCCTTAACTTCTCTACATTCAATAGTTGTTGAATATATGCTTCCTCTATCATGACTCTTACTCGTGGTGGCTATAAATATGCTTCCATTTTCTTTAACTAGGTGTCAAGTGGCACTAGGCATTACCTAAGACTTTTGGTTTTCTCCTTAGGTGGTTCAACACTTACTATAGGTCTTGAAAAGCATTATGCCATGAGATATAGGTTTGAGCATCTCTCTTGGGTGTTAGCTATGGTTGGTGAGTGTTGACTATTCTCTTCTTGAGCACTGAAGTGATGATGAGGGCATTACTTTATTTGAGCATCATTTCTTCTTAAGCAGTAGAATTATAAATATGGAAATGTTCTTTCATATCTGTGCCAAGTGGCACAATATTCCTTTCTCTATTAGGATAAGTGTATATGCCCTCCCTTCAATGCAAGCTCACTTCCAATGTATCAATTTTTTTAAATCTTTTTCAACACCTATTCTTGCCAATTATTTCTAGGTTTATTTGGATCCTCTATGATAGCAAAGTGTTAGACGAATCTTCTTCTCTAGCATATATGGATGGCTCTTATTTAATGTGGAAGGCTTTTATATGATATAAATACGTGCAATGTCTCTCCTTGTTGTTTCTAACACTTGGGTAACAATGATAACTTTTCTCTATACCATGTCTTTCTCAGCTAACGATGATATTTTTCTTTAAACCTTATCTTTGCCAACTAGAATGAGTAATCTTCCAACTTGCACTATTTTTCACCTTGTTGTCCTTTGCTTACTGCAATTTTTCCATCATGACAATTATCTTCCACTATGGTACTACTCCCATGTTTTTATTACACCAAATAATGGTGTCTTGTTACACCTCGATGAGGTAGGTATTGATCTCTTTCAATGGCTCTACTCTTAAGCACATTGGCTTGTGATTTTATTTTCTAATTGTGGTTGCTTGTAGATGAGACAATGAGATACATAATGTATCATTGAGGTACTTAAAATTTTTTTCCCTTTGATGCAATGTAGAATACAAGTATGGTGCTTGTATGAGTTAAAAATAACTCTGTAATAACTTAGGATAATATCCCTTAGTTGCACCTAAATATGAGACTCTCCTAGTCTCCTTTGTAGCTTATTTTTTTATTTATAATGGCATATTCCTTATCCATTATTAGAGGTAATATTACCATTTTCTTGGTGGTTTCACTATGCCACAATATGCTAAAAATTGTTTGCATCGAATAGTGTGTTTTGATACTTTGATATTATACTAATTTGTGCACTTTGGTATTCCTACTTAACTTTAAAAAATACATTTAATAACTTTTTAAGAGTAACTATTAATATTACCTTATTGTTATTTGTAAATAAATCTTAAAATTTATTTGAATCTTGCATTGTAAGCTATTAAAATTTCACTTAAAAGTAATGTCTTCTTTGTACTAACTAGATAATAGGAATATGATATTTTTCTTTCTATTGAAATATATCTAACTCCTATTTTAATGTGCAGGTATTAACCTTATAAGAAACTATCTTTTGTACTCTCTTGAAGACTTTGATATTCAATATTCTTCTTGCAACCTTAACTCTAATATGGTTCTTAATGAAAATTAATAATGAACTAAGTAACTTAATGTTCATTTTTTAATGTATTGCACCAAATTTGCTTACCTTAATGAACTTCATAGATGATGGATTGCAAGGTGATTAGATTCACCTTATTATTGCCTTTTATAGGATGAACTTGTAGCTATTCTTTACTATCCAAAATAGTTCTCTTACTCACCTACTTTTATTTTTGAAACCCTCTAACTTACTATCCTAAAAATATAGTAGATGACTTTAACTATCATTAAAAATACACTTTGTAAATTTGAATTTTTGTAGGTAGTAATTTTGTCCTAATTTCTATCCTTTCACAGTCAATTTCTCCATTAAAATTATGTCCTTGAATATCAAATATTTTATAGGAAACTCCAAATCATAGCTAAGATTTTCCTTCAAAAAAAACTTTAATTTTTTGTTGTAGAAACCAACAAATCTCCTTTCTTCGAATGAGCCTTCTAGCATTTAAAGGTAATATTCAAACCTCTCAGGTTTGGTAGTAAGGTCTAGCTTTTTTCTCCTTCTCAAACTCTAACTTCAATCTAGGCCTTATTCTCAAGAATCTAAAATTCTTGAGGTCTTCACCAATCTCCTCCAAAATTTGGCAAGCTTTTTTCCAACTCCTCTCTTGGGCTTGTTTTCAGATGGTAAAAATTATCCCAAGTTCTTCGCTATTAGGAACTTCGCCTTGGTAGTAAATTTTTCCAATTAGTTCTCCTAGGAACTCATCCAATGTCCTTACCTGAATCTCTTTCAATGAGGGTGTCCAAGTCTTCTCCTTATTTCTCATTGAGACTTCTTCACTCTTGCAGCTTCTATGGTCTTCCAAATTAGACCTTTCCTTCAACATTCTACTATGGAAGTGTTGTAATGAGATCTCCCTCTCGGATCTTTGAAATCTATTGCTACTAAAATCTAGAACAAGATATTTGATATTCCTTCTTCACTCTTATATCTTACTAAACTAGAAGTTCTTTAATGGGACCTTCTATGGGTCTCTTTAGCTCCTTCAAGGTGAAGTCTTCAATCTTTACTGGAGATCACCAATCTCCTATCTTCATCGGGACTCTTCTCCTTGAGTCTTCTCTTCATTGAATCTGCAACAAGGCTCCTATGGCCTTTTTCTCACTTTTACAATCTCTAGTAGTGGGACCTTTTCTACAAGCCTCTAAATATTTAATCTTCCATTTGTTTCTTCGGGTACTAGATTGATTCTAAAGAAGTTTTCCTCCTAGCTCTATGTAGGAAGCTTCTCAACTTTCTTTGAATATATTTCTTTTGTAATAAAATGTTAGAAATTTAAATATAAGAAACTATAAATCTAGAGATGATGAGTCTTCACTAGTTGATTTTTTAATCTAGAGAAATCAATGTTGAGTCCTAGTCTTCATAAGTTTTTCTACAACTCTATGGAAGGACTCTAGCCAACTATGATTTTCAAAAATTTTGAGAATGAGATTTCTAGATTCCTCTCAATATCTCTCGTGGCTATCTCACTATTCCTATTGATCTACCATGGCTCTGATACCACTATTAGATTTTTGTGGGTATATGATGTAGGAAATGCAACCATATTGTATAAGAAACTACATTGTACTCCACTATCATTCTATACTATTCACTCTCTATATTCTCCACTACTCTAATTTCACTTACTATAAGACCTATATATAGAAAGATAGGTTCCTTGGTCCTTAATCTACCTATGACTCATGTACATGTGGACTACATGTACATTTACATTATTTCACATTGACACTTGTGCATTTATTACATTGCTGGAAGTAACTACTTAAATTTACTCTAAAGTAAACTCTTACTATAGTTATGTACCCAATGGGGTACATTGACATGTACCAAATAATGTAATATACTATAAAATTATTTATTTCCTTCCTTAGATAGATGATTAAGTTTAATTCCATGAAAAAGGATGGTATTTCTTCCAATGGCATGCTTAGTAGCAATTTTTTAATTGGTTATATGAGATTGAAATAAAAATTTGTGTAATATATTTATTTTAATAAACCACATTATTATTTTAAATTTCACTCATGGGATTGGAACCTTAACTTATGATATGTATCTCCTAAATCTATTGGTCATGCATACCACCATTTTTATTCTAACTTTATGATAAATTGATCGATTTAATTTTCTTGAAAAAATCTATGAGCATTTTGGGTTCAAATAGTAAATCAGCACTTTTGAAGTTGAATTTTTTCCTCTCATATTTTATTGGATAGTAAATAAACTAAATATTCTTGCATTTTAATATTTTTTATGACTTTGATCAATCAAATTTTTATGCTTGGTATGAGAGCTAACAATTTGCCTTCTATCTTGAAATCCATAGTCGATCTAGTAGTTCAAACAAAAGTTAAGATTTCTTCCTTCTATAAATTGCTTCTACATCCTCAACTATTCTTAATTTATTTTTTAATACCTTATGACATTTTAAGAAGTTATAGTCCATTGTTGATTTGTTCATACCCTTAGCATGAAAAGGGGTTCTTGCATGTTTGGATCCTAGATTTTTTCCATAAGTAGTTGAAGTTGCAAAAGTGTTTGATCAAGATGTGTGAGGTTGTGAACCAATTCATTAAGAGACAATATAGAAAATGGAAAATACCTATATATTTTCTTCAAATTATGCTTTGTGGTGTAATTTTTTAGAATTCAATATGTCACTTCCAATTCTTACAATATCTTCTTTTCACAATTATGATGTTTTTTAATAAAAAAAACTAAATTTTATTAAACAAAAACTAGATTACATAGTCACAATCCCTTCTAAACATGGGCTAAAACTTGGAAGTACCTCCAAATATGCATGCCTATAATCCCATGAATGCTATATGTCCAATTAGAGAATATACAAAAATTGCTCAAAAAAGCATTGCTACACCTAACTACTGAACAACATATTAGAGAAGGAGGACTCTTCAGAATTACAATAAGATAAAACTATCGATTTATTTTCCTTGTATACAACATATCCTCTTGAAATCAGATTCGAGAGATCTTCATTTCTAGTGGCAATTAAAAATTCCTATAGCTCCTCTAGCTCATCCTGTGAATATTCATTATTATTTTTATGTCCTATCTCCACCTTGCCACGTACACAGTCATTCAAAGTATTCCTAATCATGATATATTGAGGCTTTCAATCTTCTTGTGTGCAATTCCACTCTTCTCCTAGGAATTGCCATGATGGTACTTATTCCTTCCCCACCATTGGAGTTTCACAATTATGATATTGTTCAAAATAGTATTATACATTAATTTGGACTTTTTATTTTTTATTTATTTATTTTTCACATGAGAGTGATGTTTTAGTTCCAAATTACATGTGTTTCGAGGAATTATGGTTGGAAAACCTTTAAGGACTTTGATTTTTATGAAGACAATGATGAGTATAAATAGATTAAGGCAAGTGGTAAGTTATTTTATTCTTTAAAAATTGATCTCATTATATGTTATCTCACATTGTAAAATACCATGACTAGGTCCTAATAGAATGACACATCAACTATAGCATAATTAGAGTAGAGCTATGTTTTGAATGGCCCATAAACAAATAGTAAAATATATTAATGGTATGAAATTTAATCTTCTTGTATGAGAGAGTCCTTCAAATTGTTTAATAAATAAATATTATTTTTATAGAGCTAGTATCCATAAAAGCAAGGTAGAATGATATTACAAAATTTCACTAAAAAAATTTCCACTTACCATGGCCTTTATTTTATGCTTGCAAAATCTCTTTTTAATATCATTTTGTTATGGCAAGTGATATGAATAACATTTTAAATTATTCAAATAAAATTAATTTCAAGTTTATCATTTAAAATGGATACTTACAATAAAACTATAAATCTATAATATTAAATCATATGTAAAATTTATTTTGATAATAAAAAAAACAAATGAGTAAAAGATCTATTGAATTTATTTTCTCTTATATAACTTATAAGACTAAAATGAAATGTTCTTTCTAAATCTACACGTTGAAATGGAATGTTCTTTCTAAATCTACACGTTGAAGAACTATACTTCATGCTTAAAAATTCTCTTATTATCTCTGTTTCAGTTTCACTTTGCTACCATGGATAACAGATAAATTAATATAAATTTTAATTTTAAATCACACAAATTACTATAAATCAATTTGAATAATAAATTTGAATTCGCTATTTTAAAGCAGGTAAGTACTTACTATAATGTGTCCGGTTACATTTAGTGTAAAACTCCAAGTTTACTAACGCAAATGACAAATGTTGTAAGCTTTCTCGTACTTGAGTAGATGGTTTGGTTGATATGGAAAATATCTTCCCTCAAATGTTAAAATTTAACTTCAGTTGACCCCGCCCAGGTAAGTATGCCTTTCCTCTCCCCCATTCCCCATTCTTATACTCTCTCTTCTCACGCCCAATGTGGGACTCACCGATTGGCTATATACATCTTCATCTTCTCTTTTGTAGAGCAGACAGAATGGGAAATAGAATAAGAAGATGGTTAAGCAGCAGAGAAAAAGGAGGAAGGACCGTACTCCTCTCAAGTTAAGCTTAGTTTCAGAGGAGGATTTAAGTATCTCAAATGCTCACAAGGATGAGAATGAAGAAACGCCTCTTCATTCTGTCCTGTCTCCTTAAAATTAAAACAATTTTATAAAAATATTATATTTTGATTTCAGAGGAGGATTTAAGTATCTCAAATGCTCACAAGGATGAGAATGAAGAAACGCCTCTTCATTCTGTCCTGTCTCCTTAAAATTAAAACAATTTTATAAAAATATTATATTTTGATTTCATAAATTTTATGAGATGAGAGTTATGAAAAGAGATTATGAAAAGTTGTGTTTATAAATCAAACCCAGGTTCAAGTATAGGGTTTATAGGGTTTATATAATAGTAGAAGATAGATAAGATTAAAGATTTTCCACTTTCAAAAAAAAAAGATAACCCTTCTTTCCAACTATGAAAATATTAGAAGAAACTAAAAAATGTTGCATAACAAGTTCCGATTTTAAAAATATGGAAGAGGTTAAGCTTTACTCAAATAATCAATCTTTATTATGGTAAAATAGTAGTAAATATTCTCTTCAACTTGCTCCTTTCATTTTAGGGTTTTTATGTTGGTTAATAAAATTATTTTTGAGGGCTAGGTCGATTGGTAAGTGCTTGTGTGGCCAGACATTTATTAAGAAGAGACACTTACCAAGAAGACACCTAGGTTCAAAAAGGTAGTAGTCTGATCTAAATCATTTGTGTGTCAGATCGATGATGATGGTAAAAATTCAAAACGATAATGACGATACGAATCCAGTGACTACAAATGTCCTTCACATTGGGTCAATAATACTACAAATCCGAGCAAACAGCCCTTGTGGTTTGAACTTACACTTGCTAATTACTAAAAATAGTTTGGTTGTGGTCCTTTTCACATTGGGTCAACAATAACGAAGTGGACTAGGTTTGATGAAAACAGCCCTTATGGTTTGAACCCTGCGCTTGCCAATTACAAAAAATAGTGTGGTTGACCAACTCTCCTATGCAACATAGTATGGAGGATATCCGTTTGAAGTTAGGATTTGTATGGTATCATAAAAAATAAAAAATTATAATGAAGTTTTTTTTTTTATACTTTAAGGTTTAAGGTTTTAGGTAACATAAAAAATAAAGTATTTATAAGGTTACTCATTGTACTTCAAGCTCTCTAAAGAAGTATGAACCTATTAATAAGAAATCAAATCCTAAATAGTATAGAAAAATAGAAGAAAAATAGAAGAAATTGATGAGGATAAGGTTTCTAAAAAAAAATTATTTATAAGGTTATTCTTTATACCTGAAGTTATCTAAAGAAGTATGAACCTATTTTTTTTTAAGATTTTTAGGGATATCGATAATGCTATGAAAATATTGCTTTTATAAACCTTAAGCTTGCTGAATAAAGTACAATCAACAAGACCCCTAATCCTCTAAGGCATTGAATTTGGGTAGTCATCCAATAGATATATGCTATCATTCAACCTATCCCCTTCTGTATATGAAATGGTTTGAACCTTGGACCTCCCTGGAAAGAGGCCAAAGCCCTAAAGACATTGATGAGGGTGAAAGCATCCCTGGAAGTATATATAAAAAAGGAAGACTCAAAAAAAATAATAAAAAATAAAAAGAAAACTAAGATGAATATTGATTTAGAAAGCTAAAAAAATAACTAAATTCTAATAAGAAGTGGGGCGTCCCTGGGTCTAGGTGGATTGGTAAGTTGGGGCACTTACCGAGAGGAGACCTAGGTTCCAATCCCACGGGCTTGCTCATGCACAGACAGTAGCCCAGATCCAATTTCTCTAAGTGGTGCATCAGATTGATGACGACGGTGCAACCCCTGTGCGTCCGGCGGTCCTCATCTCATGTCGGGTTACCATGTACCAAGACAGTGGAAGTCCTGGGAGCCTTCGTAGATAGTTTGAACCCTACCAGCTTGTGCTGGTAGTTACTAAAAATCGTGATTGTAACCATTGCTTCTATATATCAAAAAGAAGTGGGGTTATCAAGTAGCATTAAATCATTTGATTAAATTCTTGAACTTACAAGGAACATATCTAAATTCAAATCTTGTCTAACAATACATACATAATTATTAATCATGATATAATATGAATGGGTTTATTTTATTCCATATAATCATTTTTTTTTTAAGTAGAACTAAAACCATTATAAAAATAAAAAATTATAAAAATTATGAATGTGAATTTATAACTTATATTTGTTTTATGGTTTTGGTCCCATGGTGTGCCTCTCATAAAATTTTTGGACTCACATATAGGATACAATTTATTTGCTTACTTTTTCTTAATCAGTATTCATTAATCCATTGTTGATTTTTTACATGCTCTATATTGCCAAATCAAAGACCTTTGAGCAAGTGCTCTAGGTAATCTACCAATAATATTTTGAATGGTTTGAGTGGGTGTTTTTAAAGTGTGCATTAATCTATAGCACTGGCTATAAGAATATAGTTGCACTTCCATATATATAATGGTTATACAAAGACCTTTGAGAAAGTGCTTTAGGTAATCTACCAATAATATTTTGAATGGTTTGAGTGGGTGTTTTTAAAGTGTGCATTAATCTATAGCATTGGCTATAAGAATATAGTTGCACTTCCATATATATAAATTTAAAATGGTTATACAAGGCATATGTATTGCATAAATAGTATTTTTGTTAGTATAACCAATAATATTTTTGTTTAGCATTATTATAGAAAAATCCATTATACCATATAATTTTAAATTTTTATGATATTCACGTAATTGCATCTTATTTATTATCGCTTCATAATTTTTTAAAAATAGAAATCTTAATAATTACGTCATTTTTTAATTAAAACTACTAATTTCTAATTACATAATAAATTTTAATTGATTTATCAACTAGTCACTATTATAAGTTTATATAGATCATTCCATCCACATGTTGAAATATTTATAATATGATATTATTAGAAAAAATTCAACAATCTCGAAGTACCAGCTGGTGTTCTTGATGTAAGCCTATGGGTAAGTGTTATGTAAGACTTTGGACACCTTAATGTAAACCAATGAGTATTCCTCTATGTAAGCCTATTTGCATCTATGTGTAAGCCTATAGGCATCTTGATGTAAACCTAAGTTAACCCACATTTATGGATAATATTGTTTAAATTGGTGTAATTTATTGTTATTTTATTGTGAGTTAACCTTAAGGTCAAGTTTATGTTGGCTTGAGGTTAACCACTCATGGGATTTTGGTATCACTATAAATGCCTCGCAATGAACAATCAGTTGCATCATAGTCTGACATATGAAAATATTGTAGGGGTTCCCATGGGCACCCAGCTATAATTCCTTCTCTCAAATTATGTCATTTATCTCTTTTCTTATTTTTCATTTATATACTCTTCTATTTCACTGTTCTTCCTTTGTTTGCATATGATTGTTGTGAATGGATGTTTCTAGAAATATTATTAATTCCAACATGATATCAAAGCCAAAAAAAAACATTTTTGCTTAATTGCAAAAACGTATGAACAAGGAAAATCATGGAAAATATGGATGAACTATTAGTTTTATTCTATTCCTTGCAAAACTTTACTGGGTCCCAATTCAACACTTTTATAGTTTTTTTCATTTTAATGCGTATCTTTTTGCATCAAAAAATTACCCATTTTCTCTTAAATTTTGAAATTAAAAATTTTAAATGGAATATTTCACTATGTGACAAGGGAGGGTAGGGAGGGATATATGACTATTTCAACAATAAACTTCAAATGATATTTTTTTTGTCTTTCTTCTACTTTAAGGTACTACCAACGAGTGACTATGCAATGGTAGCATATCAGATTTAAATATGGGAGGCCTTATTTTGGAATTCATAACAATGAATTCCATTATTCTTAATATGGATGTGTTAAGGCACATAAAAATATTAAAATATCTCTTTTTAATCTCATTTGCACCATTGGTGTAGTGGTAAGGTTTGATCCTTTTAACCCAAATATTCTAGATTTAAACTGTGACAAAAGAGAAGGTCCATGCCTTGGTCCTCCCTTAAGGGGGAGTATGTTATTTGTGTATTTTTTAAGGCTATTTTTTGAAGTGTGCATTTGTAAAACTAGGTTTGAGGGTGCTAGTATCCAAACCCTAGTAGTTCACACTCAAACACGGGTTCTTAGTTGAACCCTGTCATTTGTGCAAGTTCTTTGCTGGGAAATTTTGGGTTCACCAAGGGTTGTTTAAAGATTACGCTATATCTATGTTTTGTATGTGCAATTAGAATACACCTAAGGTTTGATCTTGATAAATATGATGTAGAAGGGTGATTATCCAATGCTAGTGAAAACTAATATGCAATAAAACAAGCTTCTTAAGACTTACATGCTTTTTTATATTAGATGAATGTTATATTCTAACTATCTTTTTTATCTTTTTTTAAGACAAATATTTTTCTTTAGAAGAATAAATCTAATCCAAGATGCAAACCTACGTTCTTTTCACATTGAATGAATGCAACAATGAGTGTTTTTCTTTCTTCTTTCCAAAACAAAATTTTGTGGAAACAAATAAGGAAGCAATAAATGGTCATCCTAATATGCAAAATTAGTTTTTGATATCTATTTGTTCTTTCATATACCACCATACCGCTAGTGCCCTTACAATATCTACACACACTATGATATTTTGTGTAATTACTTCATATCGAGCGGGGGCTCCTTCTGTTTTGATGGCTACCTCTCAGGCCACCATTTCACTTGGTAGTGAAGTTGTAGCTACGGAGAGCCATGGCACCAATAAAACAACCTAGGAATTTTATCCTAAAGGTTTTTCCTCTATGTCTAACATAGTCCTACCCATGCAAGATTTTGATAATGCCTACAACTAGCTTGATAGTCACACCTTGGTTGGGTACTTTCTGGGGAGGATTCCCAGTGACTCGCTAATCCATAAATAGATTCTACAATTTTGGCATCCATATGTCATAAAACTTGACCACATTCAAAATATTACTAAATTTTTTTTTCATTTTTAGTTTTTTAATCCATAACATGTTGTTGCAGTTATGAACAAAGATCCTTGGTTTGTTAGAAATACCCTTTTAATTCTTTAGCCCTTGCACTGTAATTTTACAATTTTTGTTGATGTTTCCCTACGTGTCCTAGTTTGGGTGGAATTCCTAGGTCTCCCTTTGCCCCTTTGGCCATTCTTACCACAACTTGTTGTACCTATTGGCATGTTTGTGTGCATGGGGCCACATAAATTCTATGTTGTATGGTCATACAAATGCATTTGTGTTGAGATTGATGTCTCTAAGGACCTTAAGGATTCTATTGATATTTAGGTTGGCCAGACCCATTTCCAAAAATGGGTGGTTTGTATAAATATTCCTAATGCCTATTATTAGTTTCAGTCTATAGCTCACAAGATAAAATGTTTTCCTCTTATGTAGTGTCAATTAAAAAATTGAGCATTAGTAGAGAAATCAATACATTCAAATAAAGTTAAATCATCCTCTCCTACTAATGGAGGGGAGGAATGGACATCTGTCACTAGAAATAATGATAAAGGAAATCGGCTACAACCTTCTATGGGAACTGGTAAAAATAAGCGTCAACCAAGTTCTCAGTTGGTGAGCTCTCATGCAACCTCTATAGAAGGAACATCTATTTCTCTTCCTATAGGTACCTCTAGTGGTAATAACAAAAATATTTCCCCAACTCTTCAAGCCTCCTAGTCATCTAATCCATCAACTATGCCAGAGTCCATCCCCTCAAGTAGATTCCCTATCTCTCCCCATAATATTCCTAGTGAAATTCTCTTATGAAATCATCATCGCTCTCATAGTCCAATTAGGGAGACCTCAAGCATCCCTTTGGAGAAGTAGTGATAGACAATTTTTTTTGTGAAAACCATAATAGGTTTCTCACAAACACCTTTGAATATTTGGCAAGTTTTGAAGACTCTGAGGTTATTGAAGGAAATATGCTCCTCGATCATGTCTCATGAAGTGCATGTCTTGGAATATCATGGGTTTGATATATCCTATGCACAAGTACATAGTGCATCTGGGTTTGGATGAATTAAAGATCAAATTATAAATATTGATATTCTTTGCCTTCAAGAAGTCAAAGTCACTAACTTTATTTTATCTATTACTTGCTCTTTCCTCTAGCCTCGAGGCCACACCTTTCATACTATAAATGACATAGGTAAAGGAGGGGTAGTCATATACCTTTCGAAACCTTATTATTATATACTAATATCTTAGGGTTGTGATCCTTCTAATCATGTTGTTTGGGTTGTGATGGAGATTGATGACCATCTTCTTGGTGTCATAAACATATATGCGTCTAATGATACCAATGACCATTGTGAACTTTTATGGTGGGAGATGCTCTATCTTCTCCCTATTGTCTATTTGGTCTACAAATACTTCAATATGGTTGAATTCCCATATGACAAGGTGGGTTTTCTTCCCATGAGGTGGGCCATAAGGGAAAGAGAAGCATGTTTTTTTATGAAATAAAATTTAGGGATATTTGACCCCAATAGCCACTTTTTATCCTTTTCATTCCCTTCTGGTACCTAGTTCACGTGGTCTAACAACCAACATGATGAGATTCATGTTTTGAAAAGATTGTATAGAGTCATGCTCTCATATTTTGATATTTTCTCCTTAGATCAACCATCATCTTCTTCTCCCTTTGTCTCTATCCATTCAACATCATAGGCATGCTCTCTGTAGTACAATAGGTATGATATTTCCATGATGAGGGTTGAAGGAACATAATGAAAATCCTCATCGCTCTTACAGTCCATGCTCTCAGATTTTGATATTTTCTCCTTTGATCAACCCTCATATTTTTCCATTCTAGTTTCTTCTACCCCTACTCTTTCTCAATCATAATTTTACTTTAATGCCTCTATTCAACATCATCCCATGTTGAGGGCCTATATTATCATAATTTAGAACCTAGTCCCAAACCAAAAGGGACCTAAGGCTAGAATGATTAGTGGAATGCTACTATCCAATGCATTGCTAGCTTCCTATGCTCACTTGGACATAAGATTGCTAAGTTTTATTATCACTACAACACTACTCTTAAGTAGGATTTGGAAGTGGCCTCAACTCAGCTTTAGTCCAATCCTTTCAATGAGAAAATTTATAGGCACCTTGTTATGGCTAAACATCAGCTTCTGATGGTAGAGGACTATGATTCCAAAGGGAAACAAATCAAGGTAAGGTTACACTGGCATAAATTTGGAGGCAGGGTGATCGAGGAGTTCTTTCATCACTTACATCCTTGTAATAAATTTTTAGGTATTAAAACCCTTAACATTAATGGAGATCATGTTTCTAAACTTCCTAGTATTCTCTCTACTTTTGAAGAGCACTACCAAACTATGTTTGTGGCTCAAGCCCACTCCTCGCAATGTGACTAGGCTCTTAAATCCTACCTTTCTATTGTTCTAGAGTGGCTTTCTGAGTCTCAAAGAGCTACCTATGAAAAGACCCTCTCTTTGAAGGATCTAGAGGAAGACCTTTCTCAAATTTCCAATGATAAGTATCCTGAGCTTGCTGGTTTCCCCTATGAATTCTATAACTCTCTTTGGGATACTATTGGGCCTGATATTCTCAAAATCTATCAAGAGGTCTTCTCTAAGGATTCTTTGGGACCTAGTAATAATCAAGGGATTATTAAAGGCATGTGATCTTGAAATCATCATCAATTGGATGTCTATTACTCTCCTTAATTATTCCTATAATATCATTGTCAAAAACCTAGATTTACACATCCACCATCTCCTTACTATTATCATGAACCCAAAACAAATTGGCTTCATTCGGGGTAGGTTCATCCATGACAATATTATTGATATCTAGGAAGGCATATAGTGGTCTCACAATTCCAACCAACAATCATTGTTCATCAAAATTGACTTTGAGAAATCCTATCATAGGATAAATTGGTCATTTATTCTAGTCATGTTTAAAGCTCTTGGTTTTGGGATCTATTTCATTAGTTTTGTGGAAATATTATTTGCTAAGGCTTCAGCTATTTTATCCATTAACAGACACAAGTCCTCAGTCATTGGTCTCTTTTGATCCATTATACAAGGCTTTCCATTGGCACCATCCCTTTATATCCTTGCTATTGAAGGATTTGACTATTTACTAGCTCACCATGCTCCTCAAGGATCTATTCGAGGAATTTCTCTCCCAAAAGGTGAGACTCAGTTGATCAATGATCATTTTGCTTATGACTCTTTGCTCACTCTTATTGAGGAAGAAGGTATCATTCATCAGGAACTTGCCTACCTAAACACTTTTTTTTTGGCTTATGGATCCTCCATTCAATGGAGAAAGACTCAATGTTATAGGTAATATCTTGACTCGATGCCCCATTGGATTAGTCAATATTAGTGGAAGATCATCCAAGAGGGGGAAATATTTTATTTTTTAGGTATTCCTTTTTCTTTTAACATTTCATTGCCAAATCTATAGAAGTATGTTATCAACAGGGTGGAACAAAAAATTACCTACTAGTCCATCAAGAAGCTCTCCCTTGCTAGTAAATTTTAAATTTACACCAAAGTTCTTGCAGCCACCCATGTTTATTATTCTTCCTACTAGGTCCCATACAAAAACTACTATAAGAAACTTGATAAGCTTCTATGAGACTTTTTATGGTTCTCTTCCAATAATGGTTTGGAATTCCACCATGTTTCCTAGGAGTATTGTTGTCCTCGTAGAAGCCATGGTGGGATTGACATTCACAATACCTAGTGTCAAGGCTTGGCCCTTTGTGTTAAGAGGGTCATCAGAGCCCTCACATGAAATGAGACCTAGAAGATTCTCATTCGATACTACATTAGTGAAGGTTCCCCTTTTGGCTATATGAGTTCGAGGGCATGGGGTTCCCTTTGTTGGGAAAAAAATTGGTTAGTTATCTATGTTTATATTAATTGCCTCATTTAATTTGTCAACTTGGGGCAACTTGTAAACTTGTGAGCAACCTTACACAATATATGCTTATAATTTCCTCCAATGAGATGAGTCCCTAAAATTTATGGTTTTAGGGGGTGTTGTTGTTTCTTTGGAGTTCTGGTTTAGTTTCCAAACCACTAATGTATCCTAATTTATCGAGACATACCTAAACTATATTTAGAAAATAAAATTGGACACTCACTAGAAATTATAGAAAATAGGGGAAATAAAAAAATTAATCTAAGTATAGAAAACTAGAAACTAGATTAAAAACAAATGATAGAAAGCAATAAAAGAGAAATGAGGAATACTATTGAGAGTGGGCCCATGCTTCCAACAAATTTTGCCTGCATTCAATCATACACAAAATACAAAATAATATGGATGAAAATACACAGGTGTATTTTATTAATTTGCAGTGAAGAAAGTTATAGAAAATATATGGGATCTTTATTTTAGGGGTGGCTTGCATATTTATAAGATATGTAACCATACCCTATTAAATTATGAAGGCAAATAAAATTCAAATTCATATTTTACAACAATATGCATAAATGAAGAAAATCAAATAAAATATCAATTTCAAACCAATCAGTGTATTTTGTTTTATCAGAATAGAATACGTTTGATATTTCCACTCTTATTTGATTGCACCGATATTTTATATTACTGCTAAAAAATAGATAATTGATGACCTTTGACATTGTCCTCAATATACTTCCACTGCTGAGAATCCATCTGCATCCATCATTGACATTGCCATTCTATTTTACTGAAAACAAGAGTCATGTCATAATTATGCATCAATGGAAATTATGTGTCTTATCTGTAGAAGTCAAGATTCAGCCACCTAATGGGAATCAGACACCCGATAGTCAAGCACCAAATGGAAATCAGGTATCTAGCATTCAATCGCCAAATGGGAGTTGTGCACTTGAAAGGGAATTGGGCGCTTGACTTAGTGCTTCACATCGGTGTATTGCAAATATTTTACCTTTAATTTTACCATTAGAAAATTGGAAGTGCCAAGTCTGAGTGGTACCTCAACGTAAACATGCTAACAACAAATTTTGTGAAATCTACACAAAATGCACTCAGAAAAAAAATATAAAACACTATAATAAATTGTTAAACACATATAAAATTTGCATAGAAACACATATTTCTATTAAAATAAATGCCAAAATATATATGGAAATTTTTTACAAAAATGAACATTTTTAGGGCTCATCATCCCCCCATGCTTAAGGGTTGGCACATCCCTATGCCACTTTATACTAGTAATTACCAGTTTTATTCACAACCTTCTAGTAAGCCCTAACTATTTCTTTCCTCTTCTTTGAAGTGGCCTTATCTTTTTTCTTATCCTTGGGTTTTCACCCTTCAATGCTCTAGGAGTGGTTGCCTCCTTTTCTTGCTATCTATGGTGCTTGCTGCACCAAACTAATTGACTTAGCCTTGCTCCTTTACCTGGTTGTTCCCTTGTCCAGGATTTCTTTCCTTTCTCAATTTTCAAGTAGTATCTAGTAAAAGTGGAGGCATCCTTCTAGAATGTGGGCTCAGTCATCTTCCAATATTCATGGTGAAGGGGTAAAAGTTCTCCCACTACTACTACAGATTCATCACCAAACAAAATGTTGGATTTCTCAACAACCTTGGCTTGGGGTAGCTTGGCACCTATTGGGTCAAATTTAGCATCATCCTTAGACTCTACTTCTTCCACCAAAGGGGATTTACTTCTTGTTGCTTTATCTATAGGTGGTATAGGACCTAATAGTCCCATATTCATGAAATATACCTTCATATTTGAAGGATAACTACCTATTGATCCATATAAATCCCAAAACTGCGTTGGTCAGGCAACTTCAATTTTTGGTTGAGGAATTTTGGATGCCTCTCTAGCCTCTTTTCTAGTTTCCTTGGCTGATTTCTTATAGGTTTTCCTATACTCATTTTTATCTACTTTGATATCCACATTGAGTTGTTTGATCTTCTGTCTCTGCTTATCAAACATCTTCAAGAGCTCTACCCATTCCTCATCAAAAATCATCCCTAATTCCTTTGACTATGCAGTCCTTACTCTAGTCCTAGGTCTTCATTGATATCCCCTTACAACCTTCATCTATGGTATAAAATTGTTGGGCTATCTTTTAAGGTCTGTAGGTATATCCGAAGTAGGGTGATTTCCTCTTTCTATTGATTCTACTATTGGGTCTTCTGTTGTAGTTGTTGGATTTTATTTTTCAGCTTGAATCTATTTAGGCTTAGTCCCTATATCTCCCTATGGTTCCTGATATACAAAATGAGTGTACTCTTAATATTTGGCAACCCCTTTATCCTCCTTTGCAGCCTTATCTAAAATTTGAGGCTCTTCAGCCTCAATTTTATCTTCCTATTTTTTGTCTTCCTCTATAGATTTTACTAAAAATTGAGGTTCTTTGACCTCAATTTCATCCTCCTGATTTACTTTTGTATCTCTAGAGGAAGACAATTTTGGGAACTGTCCCACATCAACTTCAGGACCCTAATCTTGTCCCTATTTTGCATAGTAAGCTGGTGAATGGGGTTGTTCAACCTCCATTACTTAATTTATTTCCTACTCTACTTTTGCATGTGATTTTAGGGTTGATTCTTCATCTGCATTTTCAATAACAATCATAAGGGTTATTTCCAAAGAATTAGAGCTTCCCTATGTAGATATATTTCTAGCGAAAGCCACTGATTGGTCTCCTACTTCAGCTTCCTAGCTATAATTTCTCACATCTAACCGAAAAGGGCAAGAGGAGAATATTTTCTCCTAAGAATCTGGAGAGTTAGTGGGCACTTCCATAGATCAGTTATTTTGCACTACCACTTCTACCCTGGCTAGTTGTCAAACCCTAATTTTTTAGGCCTATAGTTGTAATTTTGATATTGTCCCCTATAGCTGATGGATATTTTGATATAGTTCCTACTATTTCGTTGTAGCTACTTTTTGGGACTCATGAAAAAGAACCTGCTCTTCCTTATATTTGGCCTCCCAAGTGCAGGCATGTTCTTTCAATATCTATAATTGTTTTCCTCTGTTTGCATTTCCTACTGATGAGTATGACCCCTAGACAAATCCTATAATATGTAGGACATGACCTCATACTTATTCAATTCTTCAATGTTTGCTTCATCATCTGATGAGCTAGAAACCACCATATATGCCTTTGTCCTTCTAATTTTGGATCTAGTAGAAATCGACATGATCATGCCCTACCTCATCATCAAATTGAGGGACAATAGGGAATGAATCATGTCTTGCTTCCTCATCAAATTGGGAAAAAATAGGGGATAAGGCTTATCCTAGTCCCCGTATATTTTCCTCGGGCAAGGATGCAAGTGACATTTATTCTTGCTCTTTCTCTTATCAATCGATTGATCATTCTATTCTAGTACTTCCATTTCTTTCTCTACCCCTAAAATTGCATTATCTCCCTCAAATTCCTCAAGCATCACATTTTTGTGTGACTTTGCATGTCATACCAAGGCCAAAATTAGGCCATGGTGAGCCAACGTAGATGTTGTTCCTGTAAGGATGATAAATAGATAAGATATTCTACATATGAAAATGATTACATATATATGAAATAGGCCTATAATATAATATGACAAGTGTCAAGATAAACTAACAAGTGTCAAGACTAAAGGCATAGTGCACATTAATAACATTCTAAAATTCTCTCTTAATGTGCACTATCCTAACTATAGAAAATAATAAGTCAACATTAGGTAACATTCCCCCTTAAAGTTGACTTCTCTAAAAGAAACCTATCATCCTCCTTTATTACATGATGTGGCCTAGGCTCATGCTCTTTAGGCTTGGATCTCCAACTGTAAATGATGCTATATCAATAGTGTATAAATCTTGGTCTTTTGCCATAGGGTCAACCACTTCCTTGGGTTTTTTTCCTCTGGGTCAGCCGTCTAAGTGCCTCAGGGTCATCATGGGTACCTTAGGGTCATCCACTTCTGGATCTGTTGCCTCTACAGATCATCCTCAGAGGATATTGTCTCTCATAGTTCACTAACTAGATCCACCATGAATATCATCCCTACTCATGGTGAACTCAATCTAGAAGGTTTAGGTCTCTACCAAAAATGCACCTTAATACAAAAGTAATACGAGCCATGAATTACAATAAAATGAGCCATAGAATTCAAATATGGAGGAAAAGAATAAAGAAGAGAATAGAAAAGAATATTTTGAAGTGTCTTCGTCTGTATTTTTTAGTACTAGATCCAAAAAAGTCCTCGGATAGAGTCTAGGATGTCTATGTATGTAGTCCCTAGAGTAGGTGTCCTTATGGTGACCATCTCATCCCATAAAAATGCATGGATAACTAGTCGTTTCATCTGCTAGGTTCTATAGATAAGGTGACTAGATACTAGGATCACTTACAAATTTTTTTAGAGTGCCAGGTACAACCGAGAATCCACTCTAAGGTAAAAAACTTTGAGGCTAAAAAATACATTTGAAATAGCCTCAAAATTATAATTAGGCACCACAAATGTATCTGTCATGAAAAAACCTTTATGACGACTATAAATACCCCTATGTTCTATTATCAATGAGGCCTGCATTTGTGAGAAAAATAGTATACCTTATTAGGAATATTCTCCTAGCATCGCTCTTGCAGAAAAAATACAACACTTCTCAAAATTCCCTCGCAGAAGAATTACATGGACCTCCAGGCCTTCCACTTCCTCTTGGAAAAAGAAAACATTAAAAATAAATGATTGCCCCCATGTTTTTATAATAAAAAAATAAAATAGCATGTGGTTATTGTTGAACACTTTTCATGGACACCCCTTACAATATAAAAAATGTTCCTTTTCCATTTTTAAATATATCACGTGAGGCCCTTCCACTATTTTAGAAATTAAATAAAAAAATTGATGCCTTTTGTATATAAAATACCCCACTCAATGCGATGTAAGTGCTCCCGCTAAAAAAAAAACCTACGTTCACATTATGGCAATGGTCAATCTTCCATCATTACCATTTCAACTCAGCAATCATTACCGTCCACCCAGGCATTGGGACCTACGCCCCTTCCAAAGTAATCTCATGTATAATTGATTTGAATCTGGCACAATGGTACACATCACAAAAAATAAAAAACAACCTTCATAGTTCCATTGCATGACTACGATAATAAGCACACATCCCATCACGATTTCCTATAGCTACAAACTCTGTGGCCAAAATGGATCTTGACCTACACTTCAAAAATCCTATAAATTATAGATTCAAGCCTTACAATAATCCATCTGATATATGCACATAGACATAGTGTTGAGCCGATGATCCTGTGCTACAAATGATGATAAATAGTGCATTGCAACTGCAAACAACAAATTTATTTTCAAGTACAGGCTGCATTCATATATGGTATGTAGCAATTTCTCTCATAAATATCATAATCACCATGAATATGCATGATGTTTTACATTGGCAGGTACGCTTTAACATATCCGACGAGAAATTTACTTTGTAACTTTGTGTGTTGACGATCACCATGTAGCACAGAGAGACGTCTACCTTTTCAGTGCAAGATTTGCAGGCTTTCTTCATCAATAAATTTATAAAAAAATCACATGCCATGAAAGTGATCTTCAACCAAAATGCCTGGGTACACAGTCACTCTCAACATTGTCAAAGCTTCCTCCATCCGTGTTGGACTGAAAAAAATACAATATCCTCCTTCTATGACGATGTCTCTATGGCATTTTCATCTTCGCCAAACACCTTTAACTTCTAGAATTAAATTAAAAAAACAAGGACTTTAAAAAAATAAGGTAACTGCTTTCTGAAAACTTCAACATCCGTAGTTTTAGGGTGTCTTTTTCGGATCTAGTGGGATGACATCCGCAACATTAAACATCCATAGTTTTAGTGTGTAGTCAACATCTCGACTATGACATAGTAACTTTTGAGCCCATACCAAATCATAGTTAACACACTTTAAATTGGAATTTCTCATCACTGCTCAGACAACAATGACATCCATAAACAACATTGCTTGCAAATAAGAGCACAACTACAGCATGATAGTTTGCTTCATCCACCCATATCAACAGTACAACTATACCTACGATGACAAGAGAAAGCCATGCAGACTTATGGAAAAAATCACTTGCCTTCACATTGACAGCATTGGTGACCAATAGCAGCGTTATCTACCACTGCGCACCAACAAAATCCATCACACAAACTATGAAAAAATTGATCATAAATTCCATCGAATGCGATTCACAATCACTCGTAGGCACCAATAATAAGGAGCCAGTGGTCATCATGACTTGGAAAAGAAAATAAAAAAAAAAGTATACATCTCCATCTGTGACTCCTCATTTACGACTGCTCCACAAGGACCTCTACCTTGCGTTGTGTACGAAACCACCAAAACCTACTATCTTCGATCAAAATCTATCTTCGATTGCATTCTGTAGCCTTGTTGTTGATGCAGTATATGAATGTGCATGTCTATGAGCTTCAAAATTGGGTGTCAAACAGTCGCTTCCAAAAATAAATCCATGCTTGGGCCTTTTTTTTTAATATTATCTCTATGCCCGATAGAGTGGTCGACATATGGCTAGTCAAAACAATGTTGGAAATTGATGCTTAAATCATAAGTTATTTCCTTGCATTCATCCCACACATGGGAAATAATATACATAACTACACCACGTACCTCAAGTCTTTGCATGAATAAACTAGATGCGCATATGCATGGATATCAATCAGCAGTTCGATGTAAAAATATCATCAACGGGCCTTTTTATGTAGCATAACTTCCATGTGTTGATGGTGATGTCCCACTCCAGCAGAATATTATCTCCACTATCATGATAATAGGTCCTGGAAAAATAGATCTTATGTCATAGCAAATCATGTGATGTGATAGCAAAGTTTTTAACACTCCAAAAATTAAAAATTGCACACTATATGTTTACCCAACCATTCTCCTCCGTAGATCTCCTTCGATCACTTTTCTAGCTGACTAAAAACACATAGTCCTCAAGAGGTTCGTTGCAATACTTATTATAAAAAAACTCAAAGTCTTCCATAAAAAAATACCCTCATAGAAAATCAGATTCATGTGTAGCAGCTACTAGAAAATTATTCTATAGCAAAATGGTTGAAAATCCTCCTCGAAGAATGTTCTCTTGGACTTCATCCCATCGGAGGTAGGAAATAGAAAAATTTGACCAACGTACTTTGGAGATATCCACCATTGCATGAGCGCTTCGCATATCAAAACATTCTACTGCTGGTTACTGGGTGGTTTCCACCTAAATACAACTTGCAATGGCTGCATCCATCAACAAATCTCCCCATAGCTTCCCCTCCATATATTGTAGCAAAGAAAAAACATAAAAAAACAATGCAGTAGGTCACTAAAAAAAATTAGATCCCACAAATGCAGCCATGGATTGATCAACTTCACAACTAAAATCTGCAATATGAGGCCAATCAAATATTAGACCAAAATTTCACAACTTTAATGGCATACGGATGGAAGATTTTTCAAGTCTATTTTGAACTAATTTGGCCTAAAGATAGAGGGTAATCTCTCCCATTGTAATAAGAAAAAATTGGAAAAAAAATCACTATGAAAGTGAGGCAGGGAAAAAATGGGGGAGGGGGTGATTTCCATGAGGGAAATCCCCATAAAGGGTTTATAGGCAGGAGATCGAACCTGCTCTGATACCAAATGTAAGGATGAGAAATATATGAAATATTTTACAAATGAAAATTATTACATATATAAGAAGGAGGCCTATAAGATAATATCACAAGTGTCAAGATAAACTGATAAGTGTCAAGACTAAAGGCATAGTGCACATTAATAACATTCTAATAGTGCCTACCTGGTACCATCTAACCTCATATTTGAGTGTAAATGCAATGTAATTGGGGACATTTATCTTGTCACCATATATTATATGGTTGAGGAAACAAAAATGGTTAGAGTTTAGCTTCGAAAGCCTACTCGTGCAAGTGAATAACTGAGAAATTTGCTCGAAAACAATCCTCCAAAGATCGAGGATGTATTGCTTGGGAAAACTAGCATGCATCATGTACTACGTTAGATGCTTGAAGAATATTTGTGTGTAGAGTGTGGGATTGTCCTCTTTATATGTATGTTCCCATATTCAGGGAAGGCTTGTTACTATAGTAATGTATTCTTCGGTGACTAGGATTTCCAATCCTCGCATGTGAACAACTTCATTCCTCATGGATGTCACAAATTCATTATCCACCTCTGCATCCTAGTTCTAGCTAACCATATGTCAGTAGTCAAACCATCCTATGACATCAAATTGAGTTCATACATACTCATTGATGCTTGAACAATATGTAGGCTCACTCTTTTCAACAAGTGGTTGGTCAATTTTCTCCCTATGGCAAAGTTTGAATTTCTCTTTGCTCTGAGTTTCTATCGCCTACAACTTTGTTATTTTCTTGCATATAGTTTTACCAATGCATGGTTTAAATCGCTTGCATCTATGAATGTAGGTGCATGATTACCATAATTAGAAATAATTACGCTTATCTATGTGAAATCTCATTAAAGCATGTGCTATATTTTTCATAGAGGATGACCATGAGTGTTTTTCCCAATCAGATTATTGACATGTGTGAAAAATGCCAAGTGGAGAGAGATGAGTGGTTGGTAATTTTATGGGGATTGTGTCAGCATTATTTTCTAGAAATATAATGCCTATGAAAATAATATATACATAAAATATAAAACTACGCACGTGCCCGTATTATGTTTCATGTGTGTATAATGTGCAAACACTTGTGGTGCACTAGCATTGGTTGCTTGATAATGACTAGGCATTCTAGAACAAAAAATGATAGGTATTTTTCCATGCGGTGAATTTCTCTCCATTTTGATTGGTTCTTGATTGTTGTCATTTGATACCTTTGAGAATTCCTACATATTTTCAAGAAAAAGTCAGAAAAACATGTCTTCTTTGGATGACAAACATCCCCTCCTTGGAAAATTTTCACTTGTGACTTTGGAATGTGCACAAATCTTCAATAGAAAAATTAAAATAATTTTATCCATTGAAGTTTTGACTTTTGTGTGTGAGTGGAATATTGACGTGGCTCTATCCACTTCCTAAAGTTGAAGTTTATTTTTATGAGGTACAAATGCCCATGAAAATAGAAAGCATGCACATTTTATTGTGTGGAGATCATGTGCATTCTTTCGAATCAAGGTATGTATGTGCCTAAAAAATATAAAGTAGGCACCTTAGCAATCGGGCAGTGAATAGCATGGAAAGCATGCACCTTTTTATGGAAATCAGGCACCGTACTTAAAGCAAACTTCATACAAAACTCAAAATTTATACATGACCCTTTTTTTGGGATGATATGTTCAGGAAATTAGGTGTTGCTTTTTCAAAAAGTGGAAGTCGGGCATCATCTCTTTGGAAAAATAGGAATCAGGCATTGGTCTTCCAGAAAATGGGATGTAGGCACCTTTTCCTTGATATACTGGGAGTTAGGCACCTTGTATCATACAAATGGGAATCAAGCACCACCTTCCCGAAATATAGGAATCAAGCGCCTTCTTTCATAAAATGGGAATCAGGTGCCATTTTCTCTAAAAACTAAGAATTAAGTGTCTTTCTCATCATAAAATTGAAAGTAGGTGCTCCTCCTTTATTTCAACATCTTCTTGATATGCCTACTTATGTACACTTATGGTTTATTAGGCCTTTAGTGCTCTGGTTGAAGAACAGGGATAAAATCAGCATCTGCTACCTGAACCAGTAGTTGAGTATTTTATTATCCATAAAGACCAACCCAAACACTCATGTACAGATTCAGGTATAGTATCCCCTTTTCTTAGTGGGTACAAACTACTATTGCAAATAATTCTTCTAGAAATATGGAAAGATATATGTTCATGGATCATGTGCTTGTTAAGCCTA
This sequence comes from Wollemia nobilis, assembly GCA_028583015.1. Classification (NCBI taxonomy): domain Eukaryota; kingdom Viridiplantae; phylum Streptophyta; class Pinopsida; order Araucariales; family Araucariaceae; genus Wollemia; species Wollemia nobilis. The sequence goes on along the minus strand of JAQPPZ010016861.1, from coordinate 14,013,033 downwards.
GGTTTCCTAATAGCTACACTTAGAGCATCGTTCCTGCAAAACAAAAATACAACTAAAAAAAATTAAAATAATAATTGTTTTTGGGACCATGTGGACAACATCCACATATTATTGACTCAATTTGAAATTATAATCACCTAGGGTCTCCTCCATGCCTAATTTGGACTTCATCATGTACATTTCAGACACATGATATGGATGCAAGTGGTGACTATTAACTATTAATGTAATATTGCTACCATAAATTGTTTTGATCCTAATAGCTCCATTGTTGATGATTTCAATAACTTCATATTGCCCCATTCAATGTTGTATGAGCTTACCTTTCCTTTTCTAGAGCTAGGATTCATACAGTAATGCCCATTCCTCCACTTTAAGCGACTTTGGCTTGGTGTGGTGATCATGCCACTTGGCCCTTTATTTCTAGATAACCTTTGTTCTTTGTAAAGCATCTCTTCAATATTCATCTAGCTGTTTAAGTTGTTGAATCTATTCCTTCTACGCATCATCCAATTTTATATTCAACTCTATTACAGTTCTAAGTTTTTTGACTTCAAACTCTATGGCCATCATAGCATTATTTCCATATACTAGAGTAGTCTTCCAGGTGGTTCTGTAGACCCATACTGCTTTTGGTAATATAGTGGTCCAGTCCTTCCTATGTTGTTGTACTATCTTTGTCAAGATATTCTCCAATTATTTGTTGGTTACCTCAACTTGCCCATTTTCCTATGGGTGGTAGGGAGTGGTTTTTTTATGCCTAATTTTATATTGTTGCATGAGTTCCTAAATTATATTTGAAGTAAATTGAGATCCTTGATCATTTGTGATCTCCCTTGGAATCCCAAACCTTGTGAAAATGGATAAATACACTAAGTCTGCCACAATATTCTCTTTTGAATCATGCAATACCTACACTTCAACCCACTTGGTCACATAGTTAGTATAAACTAAGATATACCTCTTACCTATTGACTGTGGATTAATGGGTCCTATAAACTCCATCCCCCATTTATCAAATGGCTCTATATGTACATGTGTTTGGATGAGTATCTCATATCTGAGAGTTGGTCTACCCATCCTCTGACATTGATCACACTAGCTCACATGCTTGGCTGTATCTTTGAATAGTGAAGGTCAATAGTAGCCATCCTACAACACTTTGAATATAGTCCTTTTTTCTTCAAAATTGCCACCACAAGGTTCATCATGGTAAGCCTTCAATATTTCTATTATCTAATTATCAACAAAACATCTTCTCATGATTTGATCAGGCCCTATTTTAAATAGGCACCCATAAATCCATGAGAAGTCTGCACTTTTTTCAATTAAAGTTTATTTCTCACATGGTGAAAGTGCAAGGGATACTTTACTAGTGGTTAAATAATTAGCCATATCTACGTACCATGGTATTTGTTCATTTAGAGCAAACAAATGCTCATCTATAAATTTATCATCTATAGCTGCATGATCTGGAGGTGTCAACCTGGATAAGAAATTAGCTACCACATTATTCTTTCCTTGCTTGTCTACTACTATCACATCAAATTCTTGTAGAATTAACAACCATCTAATTATTCTACCACTAATCCTAGGTTTTTTTGTCAGGTATCTAATAGCAGAGTGATCAATATGTACAAAAACCTAATATCCTATGATATAATGATGAAAATTTTTAAGAGTATGTATAATTGTAAGAAATTCCTTTTTTGTGATAGTATAATTGAATTCAACACCTATGAGGTATTACTTGATATAATAGATGGCATAGAAATCATCACCATCCTTCTTTCCCAACACTGACCCTACTGCATTGTTAGATGCATCAGCATACATGTGAAAAGGTATGGTCCAATTTGGACCTCTTAGTACTAGAGCAGTAATCAATTTTTACTTTAAGGTATTAAATGTTTGTTCACATTCCTTTATCCATACAAAATCTATGTCCTTTGATAACAATGTGCATAGGGGTTTAGTAGTTTTTCTAAATTCTACTATAAACCTCCTATAGTAACCATTTGCTCCCAAGAAACTACGAATATCCTTATGTTTTTTGGGAGTAGGTAGGTTTTGTATAACTTCTATATTTTCCTATCTACTATAATCCCATTTATAGAAATATGATGTCCTAAAACTATCCCTTCCTTCATTAGCATATAATATTTCTCATTGCTTAGGGATAAATTAGTTTCCTGACACTGCTTAAGTGTTTTCTCCAAAAAAATTATGACTGTTTCAAAAGTTTTACCATATACAGTGAAATCATCCATGTATACCTCCATAGTTTCTCCAATCATGTTAGTGAATATACTCAAAAATAATATCTAAAATGTGGTAGGTGCATTGCACAGACCAAAAGGCAAAACCCAGTAAGCAAAATTCCCCCAAGGGTAAGTAAATGTGGTCTTATCTTGATATTCTTCCCCTATTTGAATTTGATTATATGCACTAAACCCATCCAAGAAAGGAAAGTATTTCTTACTTGATAATGTGTCAAGGACCTAATCTATGAAATGTAAGGGGAAGTGGTCTTTCTTAGTTGCTTTATTCAGCAATTTATAGTCCACACAAATTTACCACTTACCATTTTTCTTGGGTACCACCACCAAAGGTGATACCCATTCCCTATCTAAAATGGGATAAATGAACCCAAATATGAGGAGTTTTTGCAATTTAGTCTTGACAATTTTCTTCATTTTTGGATTCATTATTCTCTATGGTTGCCTTACTAGTTTAATTTGATCTTCCAGATATATTTGATGAGTACAGGTTTCAGGAGTTATTCCTCTCATATCTGAATATTCCCAAGCAAATGTATTTTGATGGTTGACTAAGAATTCCCTTAGTTTGTTCTTCTATTCAGTTGTCAACCCATCATTTATGTTTAAGACTCTTCTAGGTGCAACTTCAATTTGTTGTATATGGTGGTCTTTGCCACCTACTAATGGCAACTCTGGAGGAGGACAAGAGGATTATCCTTGGAAAAGGTTTAATATTACCCTATCCTCATCACTCTCATATTCCAACTCATCAAGTGCCATGATAGATTGGATTATTGATAGACCATCAAAGTTCTGGTTTTTATCTTTAGGTTCTCTTAAAAAATCTATAGATTGTGTAGGTGGATGGATGATTAGTTTTTTTATGTTCTGGCCCTCATAAATGTTCATTTTCCCATATCTACAGCTTATGTAAGAATCATCTATTATCATCCAAGGTCTACCTAAGATTAATGGATATCCACCCAATCCAAACTTGGATTGTAACACTAGGAAATCTGCTAGATACTCTCATGCATCCACTGTAACAGGTATGTCCTCCAACATTCCCTCTAGAAGAACTGTAGACCTATTTTTAAACTATAAAATAGTCTTGGTTGGCTTCAAGTTAGATGGTTTAAGCTTTTACATGGTTTCTTTGGGCATGATATTAATGGAAACCCCCAAATATACTAATGTATTGGGTAAAACACAGTCCTCTATTTGTACAGTTAGGACAGGGCTTCCTGGATCTGAGTATTTTTGGTTGTAGGTATTCCCTAACATAAGATAAGCTAAATGACCCACCAAACTAATTTAATTTGTAGGCTTTCTTCCTAATTTATTTGGACACAACTCTCTTATGGTCTTACCATAGATATGAATATCTTTGATGGCCTTAAAGAGAGGTACTGTGACTATCAAGTTCTTTAGACTAGAGAGAATATCAAATTCTAATTGTATTGGCTTCCTGGGTTTCTGCAACTTTTATGGAAAAGGTGAAACCTCTTATTTGTTATTTATAGGTTTTTATTCTTCTTCCACTTCTACTATAAGAGGTGATTCCTATTTTTCTAATTCTATGTTTTCCTTCTCTTCTACCAGAGGAGTGACTTCTACACCTACTTTTTTCCCTGACCATAATTGTATTTGACTACAATCTACTTTAATATTGTACATGGGGTACATCTCATTATTCATTTGATAATTTGACTATTATTTTTTATTTAGTTTTTTTGTAGACTATACTGGCAGTTGAGTAGTCCTAAAAGTAGGAGGAGCTGGTAGGGTTGGTTGTAGTGGAACTGAAGTAGTATGCTATGGGTTTTGATTCCAAGAATTTTGGTTCCTCCACTGCTGCCCAGGCTACTGGTATTGCATCCATGGATAGTTTTTGTATGCATTTTATCCTTGGGAATACTAATTTCAAGGTTGTTGTCCCCACTAGCCCATGTTGGATGGTTGAGCTTGACCTTGTTTCTAAAAATTACTGACCCTATAAGATGGTATTCCTACTGGCATGCTGATTTCTATAGGAGACTGCTACTAGTTTCTCTTATTATCCATGAAGTATAATTTTTCTACCTTAGTTTCATCTCTAGGTTTTGATAACTGCAGACATAGCTTTGTTTTGTGATCATTTGAGCATACAACACACGCTCAAAGTTTATTTTCAAGACATTCATTTATAAGGTTTTTTCCCCTGCATTTAGGAAAAAAGTAAGCCAATGTTGCCTCATTTTCTTGCTTATTTTTTTGAAGTAGAAGGGTATCCATTTGGAGATCCAGATATGATAATATATCACTCTTGAGGTCTCCAAAAAAATTACCTATTTTTATTTTAGTGAAAATGGCTGATTGTTTGATCTTTCTAGGGGTCAAATTACCTTTTCTCCTTGAAATGTTTTGACACAATCATCGAATATCATACATTTTATGTTGATAAATATCCCTTCCAAAAATCATATTTAAGGCTTCCAAAGATTCATTTGTAAGTCCATTTAAGAAAATAATTCTTAAGGATTTGTCTTCTAGTTTCAAATAGGGTGATATTTGTAAATTAAAGCTGAACCTATCCCAATATTCCTCCATAGATTCTCCTTTATTTTGTGTCATATCTATGACTTCTTCCCTTGCATCACATGCTCTACCAAAATATTGGTATTGATCTAGGAAAATTTTCTTCAATTCTTCCTAGGTAGTTATTTGTTTATTCTCCAAATTGATGAACCAACATAAAGTTAAATCATCAAGAGTGGAAGGGAACAACTTTAATTTTTGGGCATCAGTTGTATAATCCATTGATCTACATATGACATCAAATTTAGAAAAAAAAAAGATCTGGGTATTTTGTTGGTAGTCCTCTAAATATTGTAAGGTGGGCAGGGGAGATATGTTTCATCTTGTTTTCTCCTCCTGCCTCTTCTTAGTGGCTTCATCCTCCTCATCCTTGACCTCATCATTTGTTGGATCCTTACGATCCTCCTTGAAAACAACCACTTCCTCCACTTCATAACAAAAATTAGTCTCTGGCCCCATCTACACACCAAAGGAAAGTGTACGGAAGACCTCCATGAAGTCAATGATATAGTTTACCATAGCATTCATCATTATTGTCATCGTGGATATAATGAACTCCTTCAATTTCTTGACTTCATCTTTTGCTTCCTCATGGTATGCCTTAATATCTAACACCTTCTTACTATCTTTCATAGACCGATACTGAAGGTGGGTTGATTTTCTAACAGAACCTTCATTTTTGTCAAATTTAATGCTTTTCATCACCTTCAACTCGTGAAAAAATTCAATAGATTTTCATTTTTTTGTAAGGGACAAGTGATTAGGAGGCCCAACAAATTTTGTAGCTGGGTTAGGTTTGCTTGGGTGGGCCTGAGGGCTATGGGATAGGATGTGGCTGTAAATAACTTTGAACAATCCTTGTTTGGAGGGAAGGTCAATTCCTTTATTTTTCCTATAGGAAGTGATGGAATAATTCATGGATTTTATGAGGAACTAGGGAATGTTGATAGGATTCACATCACAAAAATGGTTGACGAAGGATAAATGGAAGCTGCATAGGACTTTCTTAGGATCATCGATCATGATGAACTCTATTATGGGTTTCATCACACCATTCCAAGGCATGAGGAGATCCCTCATGTAGATCCCCTATTTTACTCCTTTGAAGATCCTTTCATTGTCTTTGAACTCTTTAAGTTCGTCCTCCCAATTGTGTTTCTCCCAATGAATTGAGTGCCCCTTTACTAAATGACGTGGAATTATTTATAAAATATTGCATCAAAACGAAAGCTCCTCCCTCAGATCATAACACAATCGTTCTCCCAAGACTCCAAAAAATTCATGGTAATGTCAAGTTCATCACCAAAAAACAAATGGAGAAAGGGAAAATAATTCCTTTCAGTTAGGATTCTCTCGGCCAGGATATCACATTCAAATTTGCTAGGCTTGATGTAGCTCATGGTGGGTAGATGATTGGGGATGGGGAAGGAACCAGTAAAATTTATGATAAGAACTGAGAAAAATATGGTGGATAACACTTTGTAATAACGAGGAGGGGGGTGAACAATAGAGTAGGGTAATTAATAACACATGCAGTGGGGAAAATCAGGATGCTTGTGTTGGATTTATGGGAAGAAGCTTGTAGAAACTGCCCCAATTTCTAATACTTGCTATTATTGAGATCTTCAAGGCACTTCGAGGTTGGAACTAAGGCTTTTGAATTTCCCTTGCTTTTTTGGTAATGATTACTCAAAGAGGTAAAATTTCCAGGAAGATTTATAAAATGGGTGATGATAATCCTTTTTCCTTCGCACTGATTGGACATTGGGCTACTATTTCTGGAATGATGAAAATCAACATTGATATAACCAATAACCCTTGGGAGGATATGATCTAGACTCCAATGTATGATCTTGGAAATAATACCATTTTTCATCCCATGAGGATTAGCCACATTTGAATAAGGTTGGCATTGGGAATCCGACCCTTGGAGACTGTGAAATCTTGGTTCAACCTATCTTGGTCTTGACTATTTATTGGTTCAGTGTTGGTGCAGCACCAAGGCAAGAAGAAATTTATGTTCTTGGAATAGAGGTCTTTGTGAATCAGCTCGCTATTGGAACTTGGAGCACCACCTACGTTACTACACACGAGAGAAACTTGCCATAAATTGATAGAAAAATTAATGTGCATTTCCAAAAAATTGATCCAATCAAGAATGACCTTATTGCGGTGGGAATTAGTCTACATGGAATAATGAAGCTCAATCATGTTGTAGAGTTCTTTGCCCATAATCCTATTGAATTCTTTGGGAATATTACCAGTCCACATGGAGAATCTGTTGATGGTGACACCAGAGTTATGCAATTGATGCAGGATGAGGATGCTGAAGAAACTAATCCTAAAGGGAATGACCATTAGTACTATCAACCTAAGGTTTTTACTTATCCATGATGGTGTGAATATCATTAGGGATGTCATATTTTTACGTGAGAATGTTAGCCACATGAATTCCAAGGTTGGCCAAACTGTTCGCAACACCATTGGCCTCTCTAAAAGCGTGTTGGAAGATAAATTTTTATATATTAAGGATCAAAATTTTGGTGTCCTCAATGTAATATCTAACCCTTCAGGAAGGATTATTATTATTTTCAAGATAAATGATAATATTCAGGTAGTCTCCTTCAATAATTAATCTATTGGGAAAGTTTTTGGTAAGGGAGAGACCTCTCCACATGCTCTTAGCCTTAGCAACATGATTGGTCTGAACTCCTAACCCTTCAAAAAATGTGACGATGACTTCTCTGTGATGATTTCTGAGGATGCCTCCCACTTCTACTTTTTTAGGGTTTCCTTTAGCAGCCCCATCAAAATTCAATTTCAACCACCCTATCGGTGAAGGAATCCACTTAGAATCAATTATGGGTTAATTGAGGGTTGAAAATCATCCAAGGATAGGTTTAAGGATCTTCCTAAGGAAAGCTCGGATCTAGAGGCAGGGCAAGAGGAAGGGGAAATGAGGGTGGAATTTTCCTTTCTACAGGCTAGGATTTTACTGGAAGTTAGCTCTAGGATAGGACATTGGGAAAATATTCTACAATTTCTTTCAAGCTAAACTTTCCAGAGGAAATGGTGAAGACAAGTTTTCCAAAGGAACTTGAGGCAAGGGTTATGGAAAGGATTAGGCCATTGGAGGAAGAGATTGACGATTGAGCAAGGTCTGGTCCAAGTGATATGGAAGGTTTAAAATATGGAGTCAAGGATGGATAAGGAATAGGGGCAATGGAGGAAGAGGTGGGGGGGACTCCCACGCAGCCAAGCAAAGAGGACACCTATTAGGAATGGTAAAACATTTTTTGAGCAGATTGTCAATAGTAAGGATCCTTTCTTGAATGGTGAGCCAGGAAAAGAAATATGCCTTAGGAATGAGGGATTTAATCCACACTAGATTACAAGGAAATAAAATATCCTCAGTCTCAAGAAGAATTTGGTAAGAAGACTTGACTATAAATTCTCCACTCTTTGAGGGTTCCCAAATAAGAATGTCTTTGAAATTGTTGGAAGGGATGATGGTGGAGTTCAGGAGGGAGTTCATGTTGATGGACTCAATAGGATGAGAATTGCATATGATAATTTTCTATTTGGATCTATTATTCTAAATCCTTAAGAAATATAAGACTTTGTGCCCTATCATGAGGTTTGTATAGGGTTTTAATCTGGATAAAATAAGATCTTAAATGAGTGGTTTTTCAGTGATCCATTTGTCATTCCATAAGTCTATGTTGCTTTCATCCCCAAGCATCCATATTAGGTATTTCTTCAAAATAATCTTGGTGCTAATGATGGATTTCTAGAAAGTGGGTCCTCTAGTGGGGGCAGTATCATTGAGGAAATTTTCTTCTTGCAGATATTTCCTTTGGATAATGGATGTCCACTTATTTTTTATATTAGTAACCAAACGCCAGGTTTTTTTAGCCATCAGGGCTATATTTAGGGAGTGAATTATTTAGATCCCAATACCCCCTTTATCATTAGGTCTGCACACTTTATCCCAAGTGACGAGATGCAACTGTTGCTTATTTTCAATCCCTGACCACAATTTTTTTTGGATTTGTTCAATTTTGTGGTACACTGCAACAGGGGCTTTGAAAATAGAGAGGAAGTACACAATAATACTTTGAAGGGAGGCTAACATGAGGGTAATTTTAGTTTCTTGGGATAATAATTTACCCTTCCATCCAGCCAATTTCTTCTAGATCCTTTCAATGATGTTGTTCCACATAGAAGTAGAGGGTTGGCCAATGAAAAGTGGGAGGCCCAGGTAAGTGGTGGGGAGGACTGCCACAGAACATTCAAGAATTTTAGAAATCTTGTTCTATCTTTGAATAGGGGTATTGAGGAAATACAACTTGCTCTTGTTGAAATTTACTTTCTGCCCAACAACTTCCTCATAAATATGGAGAATGTATTTGATAACCTACACCTCAAACATGAAAGCATTAGTAGAAAGGATAGTGTCATCCATGAATTATTGATGCAAAATAGGATTGGTCTAGGATGAAGCTCTAATTATTGAAAAGAGACCTATTATGCAAGCTACTTTGATAGTATTTACTAAGGATTCCGCAACAATTATGAATAACAAGGGGGAAATGAGACCCCCTGTGTTAGCCCTCTATTGCTCTGAAAGTAACCAATTGTGGATTCGTTGATGAGAACTAAAAATTAGGGTGAATAAATGCAGGATTTGATTAATTTAATCCACTCAGGATGGAATCCTAACTTAAGAAGTATGGCTAAAATAAAATCTTAGTTGACTTTGTCATAGGCCTTATTCATGTCCAGCTTGAGAACAAAGGTAGATTTTTTGGTTTGAGAGACTGAGTGTAAACCTTCGGGAATGGAAATGACACCATCAAAAATTGATATACCTTGGATAAAACTTCCTTGGAAGGGATCAATGAGATTTGACATGATGCTTTTCATCCTATTAGAAATAATTTTGGTTAATATTTTATATGCAACATTGCAAATACTAATGGGTCTGAAATCAGATAAAGATTTTGCAATGGGATTTTTAGGAATAAGGGCAATAAAAGTTGAGTTGAAGCTTCATAGAATTCTTTTGGAATATTGGAATTCTCTGGTAGTCGTACACACATCAAGATATACTATGTCCTAAAAGGTTTGTAAAAAATGAGGGGAAAGCCATTAGGACATGGAGCTTTGTCAGGATGCATGGAGAAAAGGGCAGTTTTAATTTCCTCATCTTGGAAATGTGTTATTAAGCTGGAGTTGAAATTCTCAGGTATGGACTGGGGGATATGATGGAGCATGGAAGCTTGAGAAGAGGAAAAGCAGGAATTATCATCTTCAAGGAGAGAAATGAAATATGAAACCGCCTCATATCTGATTTCCTCAATATTTGTAGTGGAGGAGCAATCACTTTTAACCAATTATTTTATTTTGTTATTGCTCTTGTTCCTTAGAGTAGAAAAATGAAAAACTATCTTTGAATATCCCTCTTTGAGCTATAAGGATCTAGATTTTTTTGTATAAGTATTGTTCATAGGCAAGGACATTGTGGAATTCAGAGAGGATTAATTTTTCTTCTATCCTTATCTGTTCATCAATCTACCCATTTTGAATTTTATTCTCTATCCTTTTAAGTCTATCTTTGAGAGATTGCTTATTGGAAAAAAGGTTGCCAAAGACTTCTTTATTCCATATTTTTAGATCTTCTTTAAGGATTTTGAGCTTTTGGGTAATTTTGAAGGATGTCCATCCTTGAAATTCTTGTTGCTAGAACTGAGAGACCCTGTGCCTAAGGTCTGAATGATGTATCCACATTGCCTCAAACCTGAAGAGTCTTTAGTAAGGATTGTATTTGTAAATTTCTAACATGAGAGGAATGTGATCAGATCCTATTTTAGGTAGAGAATGAAGACAAACATCAACAAATATTTTGACAGCATCCTAGGATAGGAAAAATCTATCCATTTTGACTTGAATATGTTGATTCCCTATTCTTCTATTGCTCTAAGTGAACTTTGTATTCTTGAGTTTTACATCCATGAGGTTATTAGAGTTGATGAAGTCATTGAAATCTTCCATGCTTTTTATTGGGGCCTCAGTACCTCTTTTTTTTTTTAGGGGTAGAGGGGGATTTTGAAGTCCCTAGCTACAATCCATGGAATGTTTTGAAAAGAATACTTTATCATGATCAATAAATACCACAACTATGCTCTTCCTAATAGATTGTTTGGGGTATATATATTGGTGATGATCCAGGAAGTGTTGTTACTTCTATCATGGAATAACACACTTAAGATCCTATCACTAGAGTGGATTAATCTACCTTTAAATTTTTGCATATCCCACAAACACATGAGACCCCCTAAGGATCCTCTGGCATGACTGAACACTACATCTACCTTTTTCCAAATTTTATTTGCTATGATTAGAGATCTATTTGAGTCAATTTTTGTTTCCTGCATGATGAAAATTGAGGGCTTTAAGTCTTTTCTCATTGACTTAACAAGCCTCTGCTTGGCTAGCCCATTTAGGCCTCTCACATTCTATGAGAGGATTTTCATTTAGTAGGTTTTGATGCCTTTCTACCTCCCATACCTTGTGGTTGGGGGGTTTGGAAATTTTACTTTCCTCTCTAGGTTGATAGACAATAGTAGGAAAGAGAGTATTATGAATTTCATTGGCAATATCATCCTCAATTTATCTTTTCCATTGCTCATTAGCTGAAACCCTTCCTCTTTTTATTCCACTACCAAAATCAATTGGGGACTTTGTAGAACTTCTAGTTTGCTTGGCATTAAACTTGTAAGGGATAATTTTTTCAAGGATAGGACTTGAGGGTCTGGAAATACCCAGATTTTGGGTAGGACTAGAAAATTCTAACTCTAAATTTTTTGGAAAGGGGGCTCTCTTAATAGGTCTACCAAGATGGAGACTCTTAATTTTACCAAAAGGACTATGAGAGGGTCATGATTTGTAATGGGATTCAATAAAACTCAGGTCGACGTTCAGATATTCAGGGGGAAAGGAAGGCCCTGATTTGGAAGTAGAGACACCTTGATTGTGGATGTCCTCAGAAAGAGGATTAGGTATAGGACCCTGATGAGGATACTCATCCTCCTCCTACATGATATTAGTTTCACCGAGGATGCCAAAACTATTTGAGAATATGAAGAGAGAACTTACTTTTTCCTGGTCTGGATTTGTAGGCGAGGGGCTGATTTCCTTTATTTTGCATGGAGATGGGGCACTTTGATTTCATGAAGAAATTATTTGTTGGTATGATCCTTTCCCTTGTTGGTTTTGGTTCTACCATTTTCTAGGTTGTTTTAATAAACCTTTGCTTGGTATATTTTGTTTCCTTTTTTTTGGGCCACAAGGGTTCTTTGATGGAAAGGATCACCATATTTTAGCACTTGGTCCTTCTCTTTGGAAGCCTAATATTTGACGTTGGGGCATTAACTCTTGAAATACCCTTGGGTTTGGTATTCTACACAGAACATAGGCTTATTTTTATATTCCAAAGGTTGTTTTTGATAATAAGACTTGTATTTGAGGTTAACACAAGTGGGGAGCTCAGAGGCCATATTTGCATTGACATAGATTCTAGCATAAATCATTCTTTTGTGGGATAGAGTGACAGGATCGATAGCCACTATGTTACCTATGAATCTTGCAATACCTTTGAGAATATCCTCATGCTATAGGTGGAGTGGAAGATCAGGGATGCAAACCCATATGGGAGTATAATTAATATCCTGAGTTTCAGGATTAATATCCACCACCCATCTATGAAGAAACATGTTTTTGTGACCAATGAACCAAGGACCTCCAGTGAGGATGTGACTGGTATCCTCGTGGTTGTTCAATATTATTGTAAAGTAACCTCTAGACAAAGCTACAATATCCATGCTTCCTAGGGTTTTCTATTTGGATAAGGCCCATATTTGGATGGTTTCCATGTCTGGCCTTCCTCCAACAAACTTTCCCACCAACAAAAAAGTTTCCATTGAAAGATAGTTGGACACTATGTAGTCAGGGATGTTGATGTCCTTACCATCAGGAATGATGGTTGCTAAGGAGGACTCGTGACCTTGGATTCCTCCTCCTTTACGAAAAGCACCTGCAAAGGAAATTTCCTTGAAAGGATTGAGGGTGGATGCCTTTGGGTAATGGGAGGGAGGCCCAATGTCAGGAGGTTATTCCCCCCAAAGGACTTATGTCCACTTGTGGGCTTTCGCTCTATCCGTCCATCCATCCTCTGAATATGTTGGGTCCTTCTTTGTACCACCATCCTTGCTATCCTCCTATCTACCAACCTTACTTCCATCATTTTTGTTGATTCTAGAGATTTGAAAATATGGTTTACCGCTCAAACTGTTAGCCTTGTTGCTCCGCTCTATTGCCATTCTTATCCAACCCTTGATGGATCAAAAATATTTTTATTTTGAAAATGATATCAAATTCATATTCTTATTTTAAAATAGTATGCATAAATTAAGGATATCAAATAAAATATCATTTTCAGGCCAATCAGCATATTCTATTTTATCATTACATAATACATTTGATATTTCCACTCTTATTATATTACATCGATATTTTACATTACTACTAAGAAATAGAAAATTGATGATATTTGGCGTTGTACTAGATCCAGTTCCACTACTAAGAATCCATCTGCATCCATCGTTGAAATCACCATTTTATTTTATCGATAATAAGATTCGTGTCATAATTTTGCATCAATGGAAATCATGTGCCTTATCTATAGAAGTCAGGAAGTAGGCACCAAAATGGAATTTAGGTACCTAATGGAAATCAGGTACCCGATAGTCAAGAACCAAATGGGAATCGGGTGCCCAATAGTCAAGTGCCAAATGGGAGTCGAGTGCTTGAAAGGGAATCAGGTTCCTGACTTAACGCTTCACACTAGTGTATTGTAGATATTTTACATTTAATTATGCCATCATAAAATTGGAAGTTCTAGGTTTGAGTGGGATCTTAACGTAAAAATGCTAAAAATAGCAAATTTTATGAAATCTACACAAAATGCACTCAGAAATAAATATCAAAGAACATGCAAAATAGACTGTTAAACACATAAAAATTGCATAGAAACACATGTTTTTATTAAAATAAATGCCACAATATATATGAAAATTTTGTACAAAAATGAGCATTTTCAGGGCTCATCACCCATCCCTCCTTTTTTCCCCTGTGTCTATCAAAGTGTCAGGATCCTTCGTCATTAGGAGCATTTGGAAATCCTGGGAGAGTGTTAATCCTTGGCTTATATGGAATGGCAAGATCTTCTGGCATGGTCTCTCCATCAACTAGATGAATGTTTGGTGGTCACTTGTTATCACCTACCAGGGTTCCCCACTTGCATAGGTTCCCTGGGTTCATGTGCTTAGATTATTTTACAAATATGTGTGATGCATCACTATTTTATTTTCTCATCCTACTAAGGATTGGCTCCCTTGGGATTAATTGAAATCTAAATTTAGGCTTAGTCACTCTGATAGGAATACTTTTGAGGTTGTCAAGACTGCTTTCCCTGAATCCATGTTACACAAGATTTGTATGATTTTGCAACAACCCTGGTGGAAGAACTATAAGTATTATCCTGATACTCCACTACAAAACTATAAGGATTGATTAGGGTATGGATGGCTATCTCCTTGCCTCCCCATGATTGATAAGTTCAATCAATGGTGGAAGTTCTCCTCCCGTTGGCCTATTTGGATGCATAGGTTTCAGACTGCTTGGGCTCATTTCTTGGAGCCCAAAATTTCTTATTTTTCCTAGAGTCTTTTGCACCAAGGGATTCCTATTGGGGAGTGTATCCAATATTTAGGCATCCCTAACCTTTCGTGCCCTTTTTTCCTTCAATATGAAGACTTTTTCCATCTTTTTTGGGTTTGTGTTCATGCTCATTCTCTTTGGGAGTGGTTTTTTTCCTTTTTTTATACCTTATTCCTTCACCACATTTGAGTGGAAACATATCATTTTAGGAGACCCCCCACTCTTGTTGACTATTTTCTTTGAAGTGTGATACTTATTTCTTATGGTGACCATGTTAAACATATGTAGAGCTAGAAATGATTGTATCTTTGGTAAGTGTTCTTCCTATTTGCATATATATACTTTTGAGAAGTCTAATATTAATTTTTTTGTGTATTTTTAGACTACATTTCAAACCAATAAGGTGGCCATGGAGCTCACTCATATTTCGAAGCTTATTGATCAGTGGAGGAACACACTATGCATAGTCACTTGAGTTCCTCTTAAGTAGGGTATTCCTCAAAGCTAATTCAGGTTTAGACAATAGTGTTGCTTGCTCCCAAACTACACTCATATCCTAGCTCAAGGTCCTTATAGATATGGTCATGGCTACTTGACTATTCCTCTCTCCCCCAACTCCTCAACTTGATTCCTAGGATAATTTAGGAGCTTCGATGACTGTTTTCAACCAAGAGCTATTTGTTTATAACCAGAAGGATGTTCCCATCACTTTTGGACAAGGGAAGGACTTAGTACCAAAGTCTTTTAATGCTACTTTTGGGTGGGAATTAGTCCTAGGGGTGGCTAAACCCATATTATGGAGCCTCATAATTATGTAATTAGTTAGTTTTGTTGGCCATAAGTTTTGTAAGGTAATTTTGTTTAGCTGTAAATTATTTTCTTGGGTTCTCACTCTATTTTTATGGGGATGGTTTTTCGACTGATGGTGTTAGCCACATGGTGTGTTTATCCATCTCTTTTTTTGTTTGTAAATATGTATTTTGTTAATTTTTTAATATAATGCCTTTATTACATCAAAAAATATGCAAAATTGGATATCAAATAGTTTGCAAAAGAGCACATGAAAAGAGACGTTTTTCGCAGGACTGCCCAAACTTCCGAACTCGTTTCGGCCATATCTCACTCATCCGAACTCGGATTGAGCTAAAATTTTGAGGGTAGATGCCTGAAAAACCCTAGAACGTCTCCACCAATTTTCATATCATTTGGAGCAACACAGATCCTAGCGCATCCATATGTGTGAACGATATATTTGGCAAGCGGCTATGCGAGGGTTTCATCTGGGTTGAGTGCAAGCAGCTCCGGAGGTTGGTTTTTAGGGCCTTCGGGCCCTAGCGGCCAATATTTTTGTGGTTTATGCTCAATATTTTAGCAGGAAATGTTGCAGGGGATACAAGATGGGTTAGAAATTTGTCTTTCAACAGATCATACTGTGAACTTGAGTGACAACGGCTTCCAATTTGCTGCACAAAAGAAAAGTGAAAACCATACCTTTCCACGGCGTCTAGGGCAAGGATTAAAGAGACCACGAAATAAGTTTCAAGCAGTTGATCAAAAAATGGCTCATATCTCAAGTGAATCTGGTGCTAAGGTGCACCCACAAAATAATTTTATCGTGAAAACCCCTATCAAGGGTAAGAATTTTGAAGACTCAGTCCCAAAAATGAATTTTAGGGATGCCCTTCATGGTGGACAGCCTCAGCCCAATGCTAATATCAATATTAGGGCTTCTCATAAACCTCTAAGAATGCCTAAGATTGATCCCAGGAAAACAGAGTCAGGATGTCTTAAAGCAGCTGATGGAACTCCTATTGTTAAGCTTGATATGGGTAACATTCAGTTCGGCATTGAAGATTTGGAAAAAAGAGGACTAATTTGTCGGTTCGTGGGTTTTCGTCCGAGTCTATCTGCTTTCAAAGTCTGGGCTGCAAAAAGCTGGAAAACTAAAGGTGAGTTACAAATCTCTATTTATCCAAATGGTTATTTTCTTGTTTTATTTGCTAACAATGAAGATAGAGAGAAAACTTTTCAAGGGGGTCCTTGGTTTTTTGGAAGGGCAGGGCTTTTCATGAAGCCCTGGCATACTAAATTTAAAGCCGAAGAAGAGATGCCTTCTATAGCTCCCGTGTGGGTTAGACTCTTTGGCCTCCCTATTGAATTTTGGAATCCTACTATTTTTTCTTCAATTGGAAACTCTTTAGGAACTTTTATGATGACTCGCTGATTGTACTCAAAATTTTGAACATATTATTTATGCTCGAATTTGTGTTTTAATGGATTTTGACAAACCCCTACCTAAAAATATCACATTACAATTTGGGGAAGACACTTGGGAGCAAGTAGTGGACTATGAGAACATTCCTTTTCGTTGTAGAATTTGCCATGAATATGGTCATTTGGCCAGTGCTTGCCCAAATAAAATTCCTGATCAAAAGAAAGAAGATATAAACTCAGCAGGTTTCCAAATACCTAAGAAGAAGAACACTCAGAAAAAACCAATAATGAAGGATCAATCAAAGTCATTTGCTAATATGTTTGAAATCCTTTCCACAAATGATGTCCCAAGTGAGGAAGAGGAAATAATGGAAACTGAAATCTTAGAAACACAATTTAAATATGAAGGAAAGAACTCAGAGACAAACCAACAAATCAAAGGTTTTCAACTAAAAAAAAGGAGAAAATTTACACAAGAAAAACAATATTTCAAATGTCAAAACTTCAAATAATGCAGGTCCCAATATAGACTCCATTGAACCATCTAGTAAAATTTTGGTCGTGTATGAGCATTCTTCAAGGTTAGAAGCCATCTCGGATTCAATTGGAATAAGTCAAGAAACAGGGAAAAAAAAATTGAAGATGGATTCTAATCAAAAAGTAGGTCGCAAGACCAATCAATATCATATGGTAAAAGAAGGTGAAAAGCTTGTAGAGGAAGGTAAGATTAATGCCCTTCCCAACATTTTTAGCCCCGGTATTAATGAAGATCATCACTTGGAATATTAGAGGACTCAAAGGGAGTCTTTCAAAACAAAATGAAATTAGAAGAATGATTCGGATAAATCATCCACATCTTGTTTTCCTTCAAGAAACAAAGATGTCAATGGAGGATATGGACTTAATTGCCAGTAAAATTTTGCCAGCTGGAAAAGTGGTTTCCCTCAGTTCCCAAGGGACTTCGGGTGGCATTGCTTGTCTTTGGGACCCAAAAGAGGTAGTTATTCACCATATGGTTGGCAGTTGGGGTTTGTTGGCTATAGCTATTCAAAGTAGACATTCCAACCAGATTATGCTCTACATTATTGTTTATGCCCCGACTTCTTTGGAGGAAAAAAGAAGACAATGGAAGGATATTACTCATATTATCTCTCATTTTCCTAAAGCTTGGATCTTGATCGGAGGAGATTTCAATACCATCCTCTCTCTGGATGAGAAAAGGGGGGGAAATAGAAATTTGGACAAAAGTACTGACCTCATGAGCGAATATATTGCAAACCTCCATCTTGTGGATATCCAACCAGATAATGGCCTTATGACTTGGTCTAACAGAAGGCAAGGCTTAGCTTGTATAATGGAGAGATTGGATAGGTTTTTGCTCTCTAAAAATTTCTTAATCCATGGTCACATTCCTAAAGTGAAGACTCTTAATAATGTTGGTTCGGATCATTGGCCAGTCATGGTGGAAATGTGGAAAACCAATGTGAGTTTCTCTCCTTTTCGTTTTCAATTAATGTGGCTTAGAGACATTTCCTTCGGACCTCGTGTGCAACAATGGTGGAAGGAAGGTAAACCTAGGCATGGGACTAAGATGTTCTATTTTTCCAAAAGACTGCAATACATTAAATCCAAAATCAAGACTTGGAACTGGAAAGAGTTTGGGGATGTTCATAAAAAAAAACATGAAGTTATTGCTCATCTTGAAAATTTGAATCAGAAAATCCGTTTAGATGGCCTCACAGAGAAGAGAAGTGCAGATGAAATTAAACTCACAACTCAGTTAGAGGAATGGGAAAAAAGAGAAGAAATCTTATGGAAGCAAAAATCTAGAATTCAATGGCTCAAAGAAGGAGATCGAAACACAAATTTCTTCCACAAATCTCTTCTAGCTCGAAGATCTCACAACTTTATTTCTTCCTTAAAATCAGATTCTGGAGATGTTGTTTATACTTGGGATGGCATGAACTCTATTGTTGTTGATTACTTTTCCAATATTTTTATTGCTACTCCTCTTGACTCAGCTTCACAACAAAATGTTCTTCAAGCAATCCCTTCTCTTATCACTTCTAAGGAGAACTCTATTTTGACTCCTCCTATTACTATCAATGAGCTTCAACAAGTAGTTTTTAAAATGCAAAAAGGGAAAACCCCAGGTCCCGATGGTTTTCCTATTGAGTTCTACCAAGAGTTCTGGGATATCCTTCATGTTGATTTATTAGAGGTGGTGGAAGAAGCCAGGAAATCCAAAGAAATTTTGAAGGTTATCAATAAAACTTATATTACTCTTGTTCCAAAAGCTCAAGAGGTTGATCATATCTCAGCTTTTAGACCTATTGCTTTATGTAATGTTCTTCTCAAAATTATTACTAAAATCATGGCAGAAAGGTTGAAGCCTCTTTTGCATAAGATTATTTCCCCGAGCAAGGGGGATATGTGGAAGGACGTCAAATAGTAGATGAGATAGTTCTTTCTCAGGAAGCCATCCATTCCATGGATATGCAAAATTCTCCTTCTATGTTCATCCGGTTAGACTTATCCAAAGCTTATGACAGAGTGGATTGGCACTTCCTTATCAAAGTTTTGAGGCAATTTGGTTTCTCTAAGGATTGGATGGATTGGATTATGGGATGTATCTCTTCAGTTTCCTACTTAGTTCTTATCAATGGCAGGCCTTCTCGGTCTTTCCCAGCTTCCAGAGGTATTAGGCAAGGTGACCCGCTATCCCCTTATTTATTCATCATTCTTGTTGAATGCTTGGGTAGGACTATAACCAAAAAGAGGGAAAACAAAACTCTTGAGGGAGTTACCATTGCTCATGGAGCTAGACCTATCTCTCATCTTCAATTTGTGGATGACTCTACCCTTTTAGGTAAAGCTACAGTTAAGGAAGCTTCTAATATTAAGCAAATCATTAGCTATTTTTCTAAGGCTATTGGGCAGTTGATCAATGAAGACAAATCTAAAGTTATTTTCTTTCACCGCTTCTGCTAGACAGGAATCCATGGTCTTGGATAAATTAAGATATAAGAAGACCTCTCTTCCAATCACTTATTTAGGTATTCCCATAAATATTAAAAGGCAGAAAAATAAAGATTGGAATTGGTTGTTGGACAAAGTCAAGAAGAAAATTGGAAAGTGGACCAACAAGTGGCTTTCTTCCGGGGGTAGAATCACCTTGGTAAAATCAGTCCTTCAAGCTATTCCTATTTATGTTTCTTCCATTTTGAATATCCCAAAGGTTGTTCTTCGAGAATTGGATCAAATCAGTCATCGTTTCCTTTGGAGTGGTACTAAGGAGAAAAGAAAATGGGCCTTGGTGAAATGGGATACTTTATGTCTTCCTAAGAGTGAAGGGGGGTTAGGATTCCGGTCTTCAATTAATAACAACAAAGCTTTAGCTGCTAAATTATATTGGAGGATGTTGCATAACCCCAATGCTCTTTGGGCCAATAATCTCCATGCTAAATATGCTGAGAACAAAAGTCCCGAAGACCTTGTTCGCTATCAACTTCCTACCAAAGGTTCTCCCATTTTAGCAGTTCTTAAGACTGGTGAGGATTTGATAAAGAAAAAATTATTTTGGATCATTCATAATGGTCAACATGCAAATTTTTGGATAGATTCTTGGGATGGTCACAAGCCTTTGATAACTCGGCTTCCCGATTGGAGGCCTTGGATGGAGGAGCTTCACCGAGCTAATTGGATAAAGGTGGCTAATTACTATCGGTACCATACTGGTAATTCAAAGGTTGGTAGATATTGGATCCCTATTGAGGACTGGCCTATTCAAATCCCAGAAAGGCAAAGACAAGATATCCAAGGCATCCTTCATATGAGATCCCTCTCTTGGTCCCATGAAAAAGATTGTTTTGGATGGAACAACACTACTAAGGGTGAGTATTCAGTTGCTCAAGGTTATTTGACCTTATGCCATAATAATCCCAACCATTCTTTCGACATATTTTCTCAATTGTGGGCTCAAAAGCTCTGGCCTAAGGTGAGGTTCTTTAATTGGATTTTATTGCATCGTAGGGTTCTTACTCGGTGAGCAACTTATGAAGCGTGGTTTTCATGGCCCTTTTAGATGTGAAATGTGTGAAAAGAATGTAGAAAATATCAACCATATTTTTATTGAGTGTACTTTAGCCTCTGAGCTATGGAGGAGAATGGCAACTTTACTTGGCTTACAGTGGTCCAATTTTTTCACTTTTGAACAACTTTGGAGGGATTGGCCTAATCAAGAGGGTGTTGATCATTTTATTAGGCAGTTAGTTTGGATGGGTTCTACCATTCTTCTTTGGAATATTTGGAATGAAAGGAACAACCAAATTTTTAATCAAGATAGGAAGGATATTCACTATATTTGGCAAAAGACCATAGCCAACTTAGTTGAATCAGTCCATCAACTCCTTAATCACCCCCAAAACTCCCACCAAAGATGGGATCAAGTGATGCAAAGATTGAAGATTAAACCTTCTAAGGGCAACCAACTTAAAGGGAATGTGAGTATTAGTAAGATGGATAGGACTAGAAATTGGCAACCTCCTCCTAAGGATTTTGGAAAAGTCAATACCGATGGAGCCTCTAGAGGGAACCCTGGAAAAGCCAAGTGTGGGAGGAATTGGTAGACTTTCAGATGGCTCCCTGGTTTTTACTTTTGCTGAGAATTTGGGTATTCTTTCCAATAACCTTGCTGAGGGGTATGGTATCCTTAGAGGCCTTCAGGAGGCTACTAAGGTTGGATGGGAAAAGGTGTTAGTTGAGTCTCACTCTCAACTTATGATTAATCTCTTGAAGACTCCTTCTAAGAATCATAAGGTGGATTGGAGAATAAAAAGAATTATTGAGAAGATTCAGTTAATCCAGATGGGATTTTTGAAAGTTGATTACAATCATGTGGTCGGAGATCAAAACAAGAGTGCTGATGCTTTAGCTAATTGGGCTTTGGACAAAGGTGATCTTACTTGTTATGGCCACCCTCCTATATGGTGGGCTTCTCAAATTAGGGAAGCTCTTCTTTCTATCATTTCTTTGGATGGCTCCAGCTCTAAGGTACCTAGTTTCTTCTTGTTTTTTTTTTTTTGTTTCTCTTTGGTTCATTCAGTTTTTTTAGTTCCCTAGCTCATTCTATTCTTTATTTTGTTTCCTCTGTTGATTCTTGCATTAATAGTCTTCTGGTCTAGATAGGTCATTGTTTTGTTCATTTTTTTTTCTTTTGTCTTCTTTGTTTAGTTTTTTAAGGTGGGTGGGTTCTTTTGTTTTGTTTTGTTTTTGTGTTCTTTGTGTTGTTTTTTGTTGTTCTTGTGTTTCTGTTGTTTTGTTTTTTTTTTTATGTTTTTTGTTATTGTTCTTGTGTTTTTTTTTCGTTCTTGTTCTTGGGTTTCTCTTTGTTTGTGTTATTTCATTTTTTTTTGTGTGAGTGTTTTCTATGTTTTTTATTTTTGTTTATTGTCTGTTGTTGGTTGTTTTTATTTTTATTTTATTTTTTAGGTTTTGGTTGTGTTTATTTTTCATGTTTTTTTGGGTTATGTCTTTGTAGTGTGTTGTTGTTTTTGTCTTGTTTGTGTTTTGTTATGTGGTTCTTGTGTTTTTCTATGTGGTTTGTGTTGTGGTTTCTTTTATCTTATTGTGCGTGTTTGGTTGTGCTTTTGGTTTTGACACACTCAAGGAGCATGTTTTTTATTTTATTTTATTATTTTTGTTGTTATTTACTTTTTTTAATTTGGTTTTGTGTGTTTGTTTGCTCCTTGAGTATGTCAAAGGTGGTAGGCCAGGTCCGAGTCCCGGGCATTTTTGGCGGAATGGATACCCCCGCCTCCTTGGGTCTTACCCGAAAGTGGCATCCCTTTTGGGATGTTTTCCACAAATAAAAAATATATATATGCAAAACTGTGTATCCTTATATATTTTATTGCCTAAATGTAAACTAGGAATGAGTACAATACAATAATTTTTTTACTTATAACTTTCTTCAAAAATATGCCTAAGGAACCTAATAAAATGATTTAAATTATAATATTAAGCTATATATATAATATTATATCTAAATGCAACTTGTAATGTTTAAATTTTCAAGATTTCATAAAAAATGTTAAAACCTACTTTAATGCTACAAAGAACATATAGTTAATAAATTATAAACTACCTATTTTGGACTGAAGATAAAGTAAGGATGAAATTTTTGCACTTGTTTTTGGATATCTTACAAAAATTTTATGAGGATGCAAAAATAGTACATAGGGTCATAAAGGCTACACAATGACAAAAATATCGCATAGGGTAAAAAATGCTATATAGAGTCAAAAGCACTGCACAAGGTAAAAAATGTTTCATGGGGTCAAAACATTGCACATTGCACAAGGGTTAAAAACATTGCATGGGTTCAAAAAAGTTGCATGGTGTCAAAAAAGTTGCATGGTGTCAAAAACATTATTTGGGTAATTGTTTTTTTTAGGAGTTTTGAGGCATTAAACCTCAATGAAATATGGTTATATTTATACTCATTGGAAATGTATTTTTAAGAGATTTCCAATAGTACTAAAATTGTTCAATTTTATTATGTTTTGATATAATTTCAAAGGATCCAAAGGTGGTCATATTCTCTACTCCTACACTAGAAAAAGATAAAGAAACCTATGAACATAAACTAAAAAAATATTTGTGTTAGCGTGGAAGTGTTTGTCTAATATCTTCAAGAACATTGATATTTATTGGTAGAGAGATCAAACCTCTATTCCCTTTATGATGGATAAATGAAAAATGACATATAAAGTGGCCAAAAGAAAAAATGCATGCAAATAAAAATTTTTGGTTTGAAATGTAAGAATAATTCCAAAGGATGTGAATTTCACAAGATTACAATACTGTAATTTTTTTCTAATCTTATTGAGGATGCTTACCAAAAAATTTAAATGGTGTCCCAAGATATTCTCAGTTGTACTTGGAGAAGTTTCCTTTGGCTTGTTTGTGATTTTAAACCTAAAAAATTTCTTCCTTGGATATTTGGCAACATGTAATTATTTGTGTTTTGATTGATATTTTTTTTTCTTAGTGATTGGATGAGAAATCACTGTAACCTGAACCTATAGAGAAATTTAATAAAATTACAACAAAAATAATTTTCTTAAATCTTCCCTTTACCAATTGTTATCTCTTTTTCCTTTTTTTTTCTCTCTTTTTACATTACTTCTTTTTTCTTTTCTTCTTCACTTATGTAGGTGAATGTTAGAAAATTCATGATAAGCCTAAGATGTGGTAGTAAAAAGAAGGATGATGTGACAAGGTAGCTTGAGTGGTAGCAAGTCATAAGGAGATAAACTACAAATATTGAGTGGTTATAGGTGATTATCAATTATGAAAGTTAGGTTGAAGAGACTAGAGAGATGAATGGGCATGCAACTGGATTTATTTCTAATTAAAAATATCATAAAGCGTTCTTGTCTGGGTAAAATGTTTTTTGAAATTTGAAATAAACATTCTTGATTTAGTCTGGGTAGGAACCAGATGTTCCCACCCTTGATCCTATTTTTCAAAATTTTCTTGGGTGCATCATTGCTTTTGATGGGATCCCCCTTTATGGATCTCTTGGTTCTCTCAGATCATGGATCCTATTTCTCTTGGTGTGGTGCCTTCAAGTTTTTGGTTTATTTTTCCTTAGGGGTTTAGTCATATTTGCATTTCATTTTGGATTATCTTTGAAAGATTTTGTTGCTTTATAAAATGTTTGGAAAGACTTTAAAAACTCCTTACCTAATAAAAAAATAAAAACCTCATAAATCATGTAATTTGAAATTTTACCCTTGACACAATAAGCTTCTTAGTTAACCAATGTTGAAAAATAGTCCAACTATCAAAACTAGAGCTATTTAGCACTTTTAAAAAAACACCAAAGGATCAAAAAAATGTTGCAGTGTTTTTAAGGGGTCAAAAACACTAAGGGGTCACATAAATTCTATGGCATTTTTGAGGGGTCAAAAGTGTGGTGGGATTTCAAAAACACTGTGAAATATTTTGTAGCATAGAATTTTTGTAATAGTGCATTATGAATGGTCAAACACGGTCATGTTTATACTTCTTGGAAAGCTACATTTGATAATTTTCCAATAGTACCAATTTTATGAAATTTGGAGGTGATTTGGTCATGTTTTTATAAATGAGAAAATTGATGGTGTCTTTTTGCCTTGAATTTGGGTACAAAAGGGTAATTTGGTCAAATTGGTCAAAAGGGATGATTAGAAGCATGTCTAATGTGCAAATTTGGGTGTCTACATTTCCCCCTTTTGCAAAATCTATCATGAAATAAATGCTTTAAAAGTTACCATAGAGATCCCAATTTTGCAAAAGGGTACCCATTTTCTAAGTCTAAATTGGATACATTAAATGGGACATTAAATGTGGCTATGCCTTAATATGTCCCCTCAAGTTTTTGAGGTGATCACTATGTTAATTGAGGAAACTCAATTAACATGGGGATGATGGAAACATATTGGTTAAGATCATTGGTGAGTTAATGAAGATTATAAATTATGGGTTTGATTGGTTAATGATTGGGTTGGTAAGGGAGAGAAATAATTATTTAAGATGAATGAGGAAGCTAAGGAGAAATGATGAAATAAGATGAGTGATTAAGAGAAAGGATGATATATAATGGGGAAAGATAACAAGAGAAGATGAAAAGAACATGTTTGAGTAGTCTATTTAAAGACACATCTTGATTGCATTTATATATATATTGGTCCATTTAAGAACACATTTTGATTTTTCTTTGATTCTATTTATGTACAAATTGACCATTTATGGACACATGGTTTATTATTTTTGATTGTGTTAAATCAAACTTGATACCTCTAGTCAAGAGGGTCTTTCTTTAGGTAATATTACCTTTTATGTGTGAAGTATATTTAAGTGAGGTGCTTAAAGGACATTGCTTTGCTTGATCATCCATTAGGTATGGTGCCTAAAGGGGATTATTTGATATGTTTAAATTGATAGGCCTATTTAAAGGCATAACATGTGATTGACTTGTCAATTAATATAATTATTTAAAGGCACATATTTTGATTTGGTTGGCCTACTTAAGGACATATAATTTGATTGGCCTATGTAAAGGTATATTGATTAGCCTATTTAAATACTCTCTCTTGCATATTACATTTAAGAACACTTATTAATTTCCTATAATTTGATTTGTAAGGTAGTGCTTAAATATATTTACATTTATTATTTTGAAGCAAGTTTGATGTCCCTAGTTTAGTCGAGAGCATATTTATTTTTATTATTCTAGTCTAGATTACCTTTAAGCGAGATGTTGAAAGGGCATAATTTTGTTGGACCAATATTTAGGTGGGGTACCTAAAGAGAGGTTTATTGAAAATCACTTAACAGGTCACTATTTTTAAGAATACCTTTTTATTTCATGTGTGCAAATATTGGTCGATTTAAGGGCACATAATTGGTATGGTCTATTTAAAGGTACACAAATATCTTAGCTCATTTAAAGGTGCATGATTTACAAATTTATAAAAATATATTATCTGATTGGCCTAATTAAAGGTATATAAATGAGTTACCTATTTAGGGACACATACTTGAAGAAGCATATAAAACATTGACCTATTTATAAGTAGATAATTGGATTTGGTTTATTTGAAAGGAAAAAATAAATGGATTATTTAAAAGTGTATACCTTGACTAGCCTATTTAAAGGCACATAAAATATTGGCTTATTTAAAAGCATATACTTGAATGCAGCCTATTTAATGACACACAAAAATATTGGTTTATTTAAAAGCACATACTTTATTGGCCTATTTAAAGGCACATAAAAGGCTAGCTTATTTAAAAGCACATACTTGACTATTTAAAGGCACATAATTTAATTTTGCCCATTTAAAGACACATGATTGATTGGCCTATTTAAGGGCACATAACATTGGCTTATTTAAAATTTGATTGGCCTATTTAAGGGCACATAATGTTGGCTTATTTAAAATAATAGAAAATATTAAAATGTAAACTTGACTGGACTATTTAAAGGCACATAAATGATTGACCTATTGAAAACACATACTTGGAATTTTCCTATTTAAAGGGACACACAAATATTAAATTATATAAAAGCACATACTTGACCAGGATATTTAAAGGTACATAAAAGATGAACTTATTTAAAAGCACAAACTTGAGTGGCCTATTTAAAGGTACATAATTGAATTTGTTCCATGTAAAGGCATGCGATTTATTGACCTATTTAATGGCACATAAGGTTGTCTTATTTTAAAGCATTTAATTTGATTGGCTTATTTAAAAGCTCAAAATTGATTGATTGGCTCATTTAAGAGCACATAATTGACCTTGTCCTATTGAATAACACATGATAGATTGATCTATTTAAAAGCGCATAATTAATTTTCTTATTTAAAGGTACATGAAAATTTGGATTATTTAAAAGCACATAATTGTTTGGCTTATTTAAAAGCACATAAAAATATTGTTTTATTTAAAAGCACATGTTTGACTAGATTATTTAAACATACATAAGGTTGGCTTATTTAAGAGCACAAAAATTGATTGTCTTATTTAAAGGCACATAAAATATTGGCTTATTTAAAAGTACATACTTGACTGGACTATTTAAAGATACATAATTGAATTTGGCCCATTTAAAGCCACATGATTGATTAGTCTATTTAAGAGCACCTAAGGTTGGCTTATTTAAAAGCACAAAATTTCATTGTCTTATTTAAAAGCACAAAATTTCATTGTCTTATTTAAAAGCATAGAAAATATTATTTTATTTAAAAATGCATAGTTGACTAGCCTATTTAAAGCCACATAAATGATTTGCTTATTTAAAAGCACATACTTGTATTTGGCCTATTTAAAGGCCCACACAAATATTGGCTTATTTAAAAGCACATACTTGACTAGGCTATTTAAAGGCACATAATAGATTAGCTTATTTAAAAGCACATACTTGACTAGGCTATTTAAAGGCACATAATAGATTAGCTTATTTAAAAGCACATACTTGAATGGCCTATTTAAAATCACCTATTAAATTTGGTCCATTTAAAGGCACATTATTGATTGACCTATTTAAAAGCACATAACATTGACTTATAATTTGATTGGATTATTTAAAAACAAAAAAGTGTTTGATTGGCTCATTTAAGAGCACATAATTCAACTTGACCTATTGAAAACACACAATACATTGTCCTAATTTAAAGCACACAATTAATTTTCCTATGTAAAGGTACATGGAATATTGTCTTATTTAAACATACATAATTTTTTGACCTATTTAAAGGCACATAAAAATATTGGCGTATTTAATAGCACATAATTTGACTAGCCTATTTAAAGGTACATGCCTTGATTGGCCTATTTAAAGGCACATAGTTTTAATTGGTTCATTAAGAAGACACATTTTAATTGGCCTATTAAAATACACATCACTTTGATTGGTCCATTTAAGGACATGTGCCTTGATTGGCCTATTGAAAGGCACACAATTTTGATTGTTCCATTGAGGACACATGCTTTTATTAGCCTATTGAAAGGAACATTATTGATAGGTTTTTTTTAAATGTATGAATTAATTTGACCTATTTAAAGGCACATATTTTGACTACTTTGACCATTTTGTATAATTGTTTTGAGATTCAATTCCCCTAGCTAAAGAGAGAATTGTGGGTTAAGGGTCACTTGCCATTGTAAATGGATGGTAGGTGGGGTGAATGTTTAATAATGATTCACCCTTAAAGGTATTAAGTGATATTTCATGATAGTACATATATAATTTCAAACGATGATAAGTTGCCTGAAGAACACAAGCTTATACTGAGAGGGGGGGGTGAACAGTATAAGACCGCTTTTTACTTTTTCCTTTATACTTCAAAACAGTAAAGCAATATACCCAAAGCAATATCAAAGCAATGCACAAAACCATCCACAAAGTGACACAACAATTTATGTCCATAAAACTTTTCTCTAAAAGTTATCTCAAATTTCTTTGGGAAACCTTCCCAATTACAATGTTTATGAGCCTCGGCTCAAAGGAGAAACCTTCCCCCAATCTGAATTTATGAGCCTCTGCTCAAAGGAGATACCTTCCACTACCTCTGCTCTGGCTGGTGATCCTCTAGAAGACCTCTCGCCTTCGCTGCCCTTAGCAAATGGAACTCTATCCACAGAAGACACATGTCTTCCCTACTCTGGCTGGAGACCTCTGTCCTCAACTCTATCACCTCAAAGATGGTCCTCGAATTTGCACTAAACACAGTCCTTCGGTCTAGCACAAATGTCCTTGTCCTATGTCTTTGATCAGCACCAAACACAGTCCTTCGGTCTGGCACAAATCTGTCCTTAGGTTCTTCTCATAGAACCAATGCACCTCTGTCCTCAAGTTCTTTGATAGAACTATCAACCTTAGCTTCACAAGTCCTCTGCTAAGACCTATCCAAATCTGCTCACAAGTCCCCACAGGAACCTGTCCAAAACCTACTCACAAGTCCTCAATGGAACCTGTCCAAAACCTGCTCACAAGTTTATCAACACTTGCTTGGAATGAACCCACAAAGAGAATGGTTAGAGACCCAGTGTGATTCATCCACCTCATAGAAGCATAAAGAGAATTGTTAGAGACTCAATATGATTCATCAACCTCATAGAAGCATAAAGAGAATTGTTAGAGACTCAATATGTTCTATACTTAACTCCCAATATCAATCTCAACTCAATCTCAAATCTCAAAAGAATAAGATAGATGTAGTATGCTTTTCTCAAGAACATGAAATACAACCCAACAATTGCCAACCATGCAATATCTCATATAACAATGATACTCATGTTCTTTCCAACAACCAATATCTTTTCTCAACCAATTAGGGCTTCAACAAAAATGCTTAAAGACAAAGTTTAACCAACATCATTCAACTCAACATTAACCTTGAAGCATTCAACCAATCATCACAAGAAAAGGAAACAAGTAGAAATCCTTTTCCCTCCAAAGATATTTGAACAAAACAACCACCAACACAATATCACCAAATGCATAGAATAACTTGTTCAAATCAACTCAATGGAGTAAGCCCAATATCATGTATCAAGTAAAGCATTAACTTGATCAACACAACCACTATGGAAGCAACTCATCCATAAATATCAAAACAGCCAACTAAGGGTTTCACCAACTCAAAGCAAGTAGCAAGACTCACAACCATAAACCCTAGTGCACAATGCTTCCACTACCTCAAACCAGAATTATGCATTTCACCAAAACTCTCATCAATGATAACAATGCATAAGTAGTCTTCAACAAACCAGAAACTAGGAATTACACCCAACCAAAGGAAACCTTGTTGAATACCTTTTCACTCCAATATTATTTCAGGAAAACATACACCAATCATACTCATAAGAAGAATGTGCCCATACCTTATTGAAGTGAAGGAACCCCTTTGGAAATCTGCCACAATCACAAAATTCTTTTGCCAATCTTCACAAGGGTTAGTAGATCACAACATAATCAACATTACTCCACTTTTCAATAATCATTACCAAAGTCTTTAATTGCACAACTTCCTTATCTCTCCTAAAACCACTTGTACCATAAACTAAATCACAATAATTATTTCAACAACTTATTACACCTCTCTAATTATTTTTTACATTATAATACCTTTTAATCTCACAAATATCTAAACCCTTATAACTCCCAATAATTAAATCACTTCAATATCAATGTCATATGCTAGTCTTGTTAAACATAAAATAATTTATGACCCCTTTAATTTCTCTAAGGCCTGACACACCCCTTAACCATCTTATAACTCCACGTGAGAAAATTTAAAACATTAAATACAAAACAAACTTGTCCTAAAGGGTTTCGACCCCTCGTTCTCCACCTTCCCAAAGCGCCTTAACCGTGACGGAGCTGTCGTCGAGCTACGCGCTCGCACGAGTCCTAACAAGTACATCGTGCTTGTTGTCTTCTACACAAAATATGCATATTAAAACCGTGTGTGCCTCGAGTGTTGCACCAAAGTATAACCTCCTGATATTTAACCTGCAATAGCGAATGAAAAACTTTTTCCACAAGCTCCTTTTTTTCACCATTCATATGCACTACGAAAATAGAGCTTTATCTACAACGTCATCGATTCGAAATTATTTCTAACACTGCCACTGAGACCTTTTAAACTCGTGTGTCGCACGAAGCACAGTCTTATATCCTTCTTTGATTATTTTATCGAACGAGCGCCTTTTGAATATCACACACGACTAAATGAATTTAATAGCCTTATTATATATGCACTTTAATTTTGCCCTTTATTTCCAAATACGTCGGCATTTTCAACCACGACGGAAAATACATTAATTTAATTTTAAAATATTAATTTAAATTTTAAATAAATAAAATTTAAACTAAATATTTAAAATTAAATATCTTCATCACCGAGGCACCTTTTTCAACGAAACGAAGAGCCAACTTGGGTTTTAAGAAAAACCCATTTCAAATCTGTTGTCCATGGTTTTAAATAAAACCTTTTATTTTGTATGCCTTGGTTTTTACAAAAACCCTTCTGCTTCTTGACATCAATGACAACATCAACACTTGAGCAAAGGCAATGTACCCAATGTACCCAAAATTGCCAACATTGCCATCCACAAGCAAGGTGCTTAAGAAGTGTTTTGTAATGAGATAAATACGATATGTATAGTATTTAATTGAATTTTCTTGAGGGAGACTCTCGTATCGATTGCCCAAAAAGGACTTATGATAGCTTTGCTATGATACAAAATATATAAAACTATATATAAAATATTTTGAAATGAAACACATAATTGATTGGCCTATTTAAAGTCACATGATTGAGTTAAGGATATGTTAATTGTATTACATGTAGCAAGGCTCTTTTATGCAATTTTTTTTATTCTCTAAATGGGCATTTTGTCTCCATAGGATTATAAACATATCTAGGATGTGTCACATGTACGGAAGACCTTGCGACTATGTAATCTAGTTTCTAATTAATAAATTTTAGTCTTTTTTTCCAAAAAATGATATGTTAATTAGCGTTTACTCATCTATTTAAGGACCATAAATATAATGAGAAAATTTTTAAGCCCTCCAATTAGGTGGATTATTTTTTTTGGGGGGGATTTTCCTCCCTCACACACATGAGAATATTACCTTAGCTGAGATAGGGATAAGCTAAATGGAGCCTTTATTACCATGAATCATCAAGATGGAAAATAATGTAATTCAATATAGGATAGAAGGAAATAAAAGATGATGGTGTTATCATCCTTGTATGCTATGATAAAGGTAATCATGATCAGATTCATTTCCAACAATATAAACTTTATAATGGTCTAGACATGACAAGGAATTTATATTGTGGAATATGGGAGAAACAAGATATCGAGAAATAGATAGGAAGGTTGAATTAGATTAAAAGTGATCATTTAGATTAATAAAAAATAGAACAATTTAAATTGGGAGGAAAGGATATGGATTAATTTAGATTGAAGATTGATTGTGTGAATTGCTATTTTAGATTTACAAATATGGGGGACTATAAGTCCTTGATTTTAATTGTAAATATGGTGTACTAGGAGATATTATAGCATTAGGTATCCCATGCAAATGCAATGTAAATGATTCTTTTTTTCTAGCTAGGATCATCATTGTGAGCCTCCTAACTTAGTGATGAACAAGCCGACTTAGGAAACCATACAATAAAGCACATGTGTTCAAGTAGGTATGATATATAGGTAGTCATGCATACATGCAACCATGCAATCAAGCACATGAGTGAGTAGGTGATGTAGATACAAATACATATATTTTAAGATGTATGATGATTATTTATCCTCTAGTTTGACTTAATACTAGGGTTGAACATTTTATACTAGGAAAACATATGAGTGGTAAAAGGTTAGAATCTAGGAGAAGCAAAGGTCATTTAGTTTTTTTTATCTCAATTTAATCTATCCATAGAAACGACATCACCATGGGATCCAAAAATAAAATGAATTGACTTCATCATTATGGTTAGGTGAATATGAAGTAGAAATAGATATATT
The DNA here is from genome assembly GCA_028583015.1 of Wollemia nobilis. Lineage (NCBI taxonomy): Eukaryota > Viridiplantae > Streptophyta > Pinopsida > Araucariales > Araucariaceae > Wollemia > Wollemia nobilis. The sequence goes on along the minus strand of JAQPPZ010016861.1, from coordinate 13,980,106 downwards.
ACTATTAGGGATAAAATCTATACCATGTATCCCTATCCTATATAAAAACTTGATGCCTAGGACTTTAATGCATCATGGATTTGCAAAGGAATCAATGAAGGTAGATCAAGAAATAAAATATTCTTATATTACTATATGGGGAAGATTGATAAAAGAAAATATATAATGTTCTTACCACCTTGCTTTGGTAGTAGGTCATTTCTATATTGTACATGGTTTTCTCAATGGTTAGTTGTGAGAGAAAGAAAATGTTGATAAATTCTAAGGACTAAGGTTGAAATTCAATAGAGAAAAGTACTCTATCTATGAGGTCTTGAATTAAGTTTCTAAGGGTTTTACATCTACTGGTTGAGTGGCCTTGAACACTATGGAAGGCACAATAATCATTATGGTGGATTGAATGAGATTTATCCCTCTCATGATTTAAAAGCTTAATGGGTGGGAGCTATATCATTTTGGATTGAATAAGTTGCTCTAAAATTACAACAAGCAACTGATACAATTAAGTGAAGTTGTAGTTGGGCTCTTTTTTCTTTTCTAGGACAATATTTTGGAGGGTTGTTGTAGTGATTATGTTGCTAGATAGAGGAGAGTTGGTTATATTATTTTATTTAATATACTCAATTGTATTGTCCTTTAATATTATAGTAATATGTGTTAGCAAATGAAACCAATAGGATCATAATAATGCACACATAAAATACTTGAAATATTATTGATACAAAAATACAATATCATACATAAATGTATTGCTAGTTCAATACTTTTTACAATGCTTTGTCATCAATATATAATTTCATGAGAATTTTCATATGCATATATCTTAACCTTCCCTCTTCTCTCATAATGACAAAGTCAATCTCACATTATAACTCACACAACTCTTCACCTCCTAACTAGACACCTCACTCACACTCTTCACTTGCACACTTGACACATCTTCACACTCCACAACATGACACATACTATTAACCAAAATATTAAACTCACACCTTAAATATTAATCACTTCCTAAAATAATAATCACACTTCCTAAACTATTACATGATGAAATAATGTAATATTACCAATAGGATTATTTTTTGTCCTCCTTAATCTTTAATTGTCCGCTCTATGAGACAACAACTTCTACTTGCTTAGCTAATTCAACTGCATATTTAAAGGATGATATAAAAGTCATCTCTAATAGATATGTAATTTTTTCTTGTAATTTGTGTATGAAGATACAAAAAAGATCATTTTGTGGAGGTGTGAATGAGATTTTCCTTACCAAGGCTCTCCATTGAGATAGGAACTCTATAAAGACTCATATTTGGCTTGTTTAAGTTGGTAGAGATCATCTACAATACACTTATCTATAATGTATGTAGAGAAATTTTGAATAAACATGTTGGATAGCTCTCCAAATATTTTGATTAAATTATGGGGCATTTGAAAATACCATTCCAAAACTTCACTACCAAGGCTTTTAGAAAAAAGTCATCTCTAATAGATATGTAATTTTTTCTTGTAATTTGTGTATGAAGATACACAAAAGATCCTTTTGTGGAGGTGTGAATGAGAGTTTCCTTACCAAGGCTCTCCATTGAGATAGGAACTATATAAAGACTCATCTTTGGCTTGTTTAAGTTGGTAGAGATCATCTACAATACACTTATCTATAATGTATGTAGAGAAATTTTGAATAAACATGTTGGATAGCTCTCCAAATATTTTGATTAAATTATGGGGCATTTGAAAATACCATTCCAAATCTTCACTACCAAGGCTTTTAGAAAATAGTTTCAAAATAAGTGCCTCATAATAGGTGATATCATGATAGGTGGATTGGAAATTCCTAAGGTGATATTTTGGGTTCCTTTCTCCCTTGTATATGTAGAATTTAGGTGATACAAATTTAGTAGGGTAAGGTTTGCTAGCAAGAAAGGGGTCTAAAGGTTGATTGCAATAATATTTATAAGAATAGGTTCAACTAGTTGAGGCTTCTTAGAAGGGAAGCTAATTATTGTTTGGATTTAAAGTTTTATTTAACCAATTGTTCCAATTTAGAGTTTATATATTGGAATATAGGGTAATGAGTATTGAATAGATATTGTGGTATGATTAGTTGTGGCTATGAACTACCAAATGGGTAAGTTTGGGAACTTAGAGGGGTTGACACAAAAGGGGCGGTCATATTTTTTGATCCTAAACTACTAGGGATAAATAAATTGGTTGAAGTTTTGAGGGGGACTTGAATGTGGGAAGAAATTATACCAAGAAAGAGGTTAGAAGAAAACACAATTTTAGGGATTAATGCACTAAGAAAGATATCAACATTCTAAAATTGATGGACATTCGTAGGTTGAGATATAGGATGGATTACATTTATTTTAAGTGGTTCTATGTTTAGAGGTAGAGATCCATGATTCCCTAAAAATGAGGTAATACTAAGGAGGCTAATTTCTATAGATGTTGTGATGATAGGGAGACTAGATCCCTTGCTATTAAAATTGGAAGGGTTGATATCCACATATAGAGACCTATGAGATGGTTATCTTTGATGATAAATATTAAAGGTAGACCTAGGTTGTTGTGGAAGATCCAAAAGGGACTCTTTCATACTAGAGGTTGTCAAAGTCTCTTCCTTCATCCTTGAAATAGTTTTCATAGCTTCCCTATTTCCTCAAAGAAAAGTAGCTAAATGATCCATAGATCTAAAAACTAATTTCCCTTGTTCATTATGAACAAGGAAGAGGGTTCTCGAGGGATGATATTCCTTTGTATTCTATCTTGTACGTGGGATTCCTAAATGTTTTTTGTTTCTCTTGGGTTTTAGGTAATATTGGTATATCATTTGGGTTTTAAGCTAATATTCATGCAATATTATGAGTAATATAAGGAGATTTAGTCATAGAAAGGGGGTTTCAATTTTATTATCATTTTATTTATAGATTTGCTTTGAGAAGAATAATATGTTTCAAAAACCCTTATATCCCCCAAAAGAACAACTTGCCTTATGAATCTTGTTAGCCCACAAATTTATACTCACTAAGAGAGATAAGCCTGAAGTTTTGTGTGATGGTTTACTTGAGGGATTTTTATCCTTCCCCAGGGAGGACTAACATTTTGGTTATGTTCTTGTTATCTTTATTGATATGGTTTACTCCAATTAAATAATTTATATGATCTTGATTAAAAGTGTAGTAAATTATTAAGTTGATTTAGGTAAGGTTTAGGTCAAAGAAATTTTCGAACTCATGTGGTGTTTCACATTGAGTTCACCAAATATTTAAACATGGGTTCAAGGATGTTGGTCTCCAAACCTTGGTAGGTCACTCTTAAACAAGGGTTCTTACTTGAACCTGATATTTATTTTGAGTTCTTTGGTGGAAATTTTTGTGTTCACCAAGAGTTGTTTAAATATTATCCTAAATATATGTTTTGTTTGTTCAATTAGCATACACCTAAGGTTTGATCTTGATAACTATGATGTAGAAGGATGATTGTGTAATTCTTGTCAAAACAAATATGCAAGAACACAAATTCATTAAGACCTACATGCTTTTTTGTATTATATGAATGCAAGAATCTAACTATCTTATTTTATTTTTTCTAAGATAAAGATTATATTCAAGAAGAATAAAACTAATTCAAGATTCAAACCTACATGCTTTTCAAATTGAATGAATGTACGAAATGATTTCTTTTCTTTTTCCTTTTTAAAATAAAATATTGGAAAATCAAGAAATAAAGTAGTAAATGATTATCCTAAGATGTAAAATTATTTTGCCTTATATCTTTTATTGCCTAAATGTAAACCCATAATGAGTACAATGCAATAATATTTGGTTACTTGTAACCTTCTTCACAAAGATTCCAAAGGAACCTTTTAAAATGATTTAAATTGTAAGATTAAGCTATATGTCTAATATTATATTTTAATGCAACTTGTAATGTCTATCCTTTCAATATTTCAAAAAAAATAAAACCTACTTTAATGCTCCAAAAAAATGTTAATAGACTAAAAAATACTTATTTTAGACTAAATATGAACTACATATGAAAGCTAGGTATTCAAGAAATCAAAATACATCAAATCTTCACGTACCATAGTGGGATGCAATGGTACACTCAAGAGGACATGGACCTATTTGAATTCAATATATTGGAAGAGGCATATAAACTTACTATAAAATTGAAGTAGAATCACAAAAACAAAAATAGAAATGGATGAACAAATAAAAAAAACTAGAACACTAGGTACCAGCCAAAGAAAGGCAAGAGTGAATATAAAATAATCAAGAAAATGGAGCCAACCCCCAAAATAAAAATTGGAAGCAAAAAAAATAATCCCAGGAAAAGAATCCATCGAATGCCAAAAGTGGAAAATGGTGTAATCATTACAAGATCAATTAACATTAGAGTGAATAGTTTCAAGCAATCTAGTCATTATTTTTTGTGTTGTAATCATCTACATTTATTGTTCCACCATCTCCGCATCCATAGGCTAAAAATAGGGGAAAGTGAATCATAGAATCCAAACCAAATGTGACCATTACCACCAAACATGTTATGCTAGCAAAGGAATGATCATTTCACTCATAATTGTGGGACAAGTGTAATCCATTACATTTCATTGTTGATAGTGGAAGTCAAAAGAACCTAATTTCTACTCAACTAGTGAGGGATTTGAATCTTCCTATTACACCACACCCACAACCATGTAATGTTAGATGGTTACAACAAGGAAGATACATTAGTGTAACTTAGTAATATATATCATCTTATGCTATCAATCCCTTTAAAGCTAAAGTTTTATGTGATGTCATTACCTTAGATTTTAGTTATGTGAGTTTATATCAACCATTTATGTGGAAGGGGCATGTTGTCTATTAGTCTAGGCCTTAAAGTGTCATAATAATTTTTGAAGTTTAATGCTTGAGGATACCAAAGGTATATCCTCCTACCTCTACCTTAATTAGTGCTAAATAATGCACAAAGATGATATCCAAAACAAGAAAATTTATTTTTTTGTGAAAGCACGAGGATATGGAAACAAAAAAGGAAAATGCCGAGATGCAATGTAAACGAAAACAAAAGACAACGCTAAATCCTACGAATTGAAAGTGCATGAAAGGAAAGAGGCATAAATGAATTGAAACCAAATGGAAATCCAATACAAAAGACAACCCTTTTTAGTAATGTGCTTTAGAAGTTGGTTACAATCCGTCTCCTCCCTTTTCAGGGGCTAGGAGCATTAAATGTGTTCTTGTCACACCCATGGATGCGATTCCTTCTTCCGCATGCCCACATGTAAAGTGGGTGGACCAAACGTCACCACCGCTTGCATTGATGAGTCTTGACTCCTTGCTACTCCTTCGATGTTAAGACCCTATGTTCAAGGAAATAGAAAATAGTCAATAGCACCTGTAGATGAAATAAAGCATGCAATCCCCAAGCCTACGATTAGTGAGTGTGAAAAATGAATAAAACGGTAACTAAAATAGATCCAAATGAACTAAAAACTTGATAGGGGCATGAGGAAATTACTAGGAGGGCACTACAAATGGAACAGTCAAAAAATTTGCCACAGATTCGTATTCACTCCGGGGTGGGACGAATAGACCTACAACAAAATGCCAAAAGGCACTGTCCCAAATGTCACATTTAGGAAGCTCCAAATCACTTGCAAAGTTGGGGTTAGCTAATTGGGGGTGTTTTGGGAAGACCTAGAAGGTCAGATTTCCACAATTTGGCCTCTATCACCAAGAATTTGATGATGCTACCTGCATGTTAGTAAAGGCGAGAGATGATAGAAACATGATCAAAATTGCTCAAAACAAGGTGAAATTTAAATGCCAACCTATCTAAGCAGCACAGAATCAAATGCAAAAATAATAGAAGGGAAATATGCCATAGATTTCCAATTTCTCTAGGGCGGGGCGATTAGAACTGCAGCAGTGTGGGGGGCACCCGGGGGCAGGACGCCCGCCGTTTGGGGCCCAATTTTAGCACCAATCCACTTGGGATGGGTCCAAAATATCTTATGGGGTGTTGTCGGTAAATTTGGTAGGATGTTGTGGCCAAATTTCAGGTTTTGGTTCTAGATTTGCGCTTCCAATAACCACCCAATGACCTCTCTTCCAAAAGAGATCAAGGATATGAAAGGCACAAATCAAAGGGTGTGTGTGGAAGTAAAATGGCAGCACTTCGTTGCTCAAAATGCTCCTTTTCTGTATATTTTATGGTGAGAAAACTCACCAATTTATAGACCTGGAGGTCTCTTGTGATTGAGCATGCAGAGGCACCACTTGGCAATCATGCCTTCCCAGGGGGGAGAAGATTCCTCCCTAATTAGGGGCTCCATGACTGCCCCTGTAACTGCCTCTAATGCTCAAAAATGCTCACTCACACTCCCATGCAAGGAAGGAAAAATTAAGTGGTGAATCTGAGCTGCCATTTGTCAAGATTTAACTTTTTTCCCGTCAAACCTACTATTTGCCCCACCCTGGAGTGAATACTGCTAATCGTCCTTGGGTGGGGCAAATATAAGTTTGTAATCATCCCTGGGTGGAACGAGTATGAAGTAGAGTGCCTGAAGGTGCCAAATTGACTCCTGACCTTCCAAAACTACTGTGAGAGTGGTTAGGACCACTGTTTGACCTCTAGGGGCTACCTTGGGGGCTGTTTGTGTTAGTGCGATCAGTGTTTGTAGTCACATAATCAGATTGGTGCTATTTTGGTGTCTATAGATGCCCCTTTTTGGGATGCGCTGTGCATGGCACAGTCTTGAGCAAAAATAGATAACCAAAGCACTAATGATTAGGGTTTTTTAGTAACCTAACCAAATTTTGATGCCCCAAGTATGGAAAGGGCATGAATTCTTAAATCCTTGCTTCTGACGAGCGAAGGAACTCAATTCAAGTGTTAACCTTTTTCAGTGAGGTGTTACTTGAACTTGGACATTGATCAGTCATGAATAGGCAAAGGGCGCAACCTTTTGTATGTAGGAACCTTGAGTTCATGATTCATGAATACCAAGTGTTTGATCAACTTGTGATTGTTGCCTTTTTACTACCCCAAGCAAGAGCGTGATTGTCTTTGCCAATGATTCTTTGAATGCATGCCATTTTCATGATTGGGTGTGTATTTGTTGATTGTTGACTAAGTGTGACTACCCCATCAAGCGATGAATCGATGATGGAATGACCTACATGAGAAAAGTGACGAATCACTTGACCCAAGATGACTTGTGTAAGGGTGCCTTCAGATATTTTATCGTTGAATGTGTGTGTGGTTTTTCGACATTTAGACCTATTTTTGGTATGTTTGAACCCTTTTTGTGACGTAGTTTGGAGGTGAAATTGTCAAAAATCCATCTATCCGTGGAGCGGTTTGGCTATGGTAGCATTCTTAGGGATTAGGATAGTGACAATTTGTAACCCCAACATCTGTTTTGGATACCAAGAATGTCATGTGCAAAGGCGCATTCATTCGGAAATGTTATTGCTATTTTTGGTTGGGTTTTGACCCTTTTTATGACACTGTTTGGGTATGAAATTCTCAAAAATCTATCCTCCCATGGAATAGTCTGGCTATGGTAGCCTTCTTAGGGAGTAGGATGGTGAGGATTTGTGACCCCAATGTTAGTTTTGTATGCCAGGAATGTTGGGTGCAAAATCACTCTCATTTGACAGTTTTATGGCTTGTTTTTGTGCATTTTTGTGCAGTTTTTGTTGTTTTTTTGAAATTTTGTTGTGTATTCATTCCTGGGTGGGGAAAATACCAGTTTAGTAATCATCCTAGGGTGGGATAAGTGCTAACTAGAGTGCTCATCCTAGGGAGGAACAATTACAGTCCTAAAAGAGCTCTTTATTGCTATGATGATTTTGAGCATGCGTGGAAATGAGATGCAATTTTTGTTATTTTTGATGATTGTATTGTTTTTGAATTTTCTTATTTTTGAGCAAGTGATTATGGGAACCCTTGTAGATTTTTTGTCTTGACCAAAGGGGTAATGGGCACCTTTGGGGTGTTTTGGGATTGGACCAAGTGATTGCGGGAATCCTTGGAGATTTTTGGTTGACCAAGCGATCATGAGAATCCTTGGAGCTTTTGGGGGTTGACCAAGCGATTATGAGAATCCTTGGAGCTTTTGGTTTGACCAAAGGGGTAATGGGAACCTTTGGGGCATTTTGGGATTGGACCAAGTGATTGCGGGAATCCTTGGAGCTTTTTGGTTGACCAAGTGATCATGAGAATCCTTGGAGCTTTTGGTTTGACCAAAGGGGTAATGGGCACCTTTGGGGCGTTTCGGGGGTTGACCAAATGATTATTGGAATCCTTGGAGATTTTGGGGATTGACCAAGCGATTGTGGGAATCCTTGGAGCTTTTTATTTGGGCTATGGCTCTTTTAAATATGGAATGGCCTCAAATGATTGATGTTTAAGGGTTCTAGTTCCCTGATTCCATCAAGAGAGGCGAGCCGGTATGTTCCAGGTCCTATTTTACTATGGATGACATAAGGACCTAACCAGTTTACCACAAACTTGTCCCTTAGGTGGGGTGGCAAGTTATAATTTTGCTGGTTCTCTTTTAAGACCAAGTAACCAACCTGAAAGTCCCTCAGGTGAACCTTCATGTTGTATGATTTCTTAAGTCGCTCTTGATAGATACGTAAATGCTCAAGATCATTAATGCATAGTTCATAAAGCAATGTAAGTTGGTCTAATCAGGCCTGCCATGCAGTTTCATCATCGATGAAATCTTGCATTGATATGTGCAGGGAAGGAATTTCCAACTCGAGAGGTATGACTACCTCGGATCCATACACCAGCGAAAATAGAGTTGCCCCAGTGGGCATCCGAATGCTAGTGTGATAAGCCCACAAGGCAAGGGGGATTTGAATGTGCCAATCCTTATGACTATCTATGAATCTCTTTTGAGGATGGCAACTAGCATTTTGTTTTATGCCTCTGCTTGCCCATTTTATTGTGGATAATAGGGTGTCAAAAAATTATGCTAAATTTTGTATTTTTTGGTCAAATCATGCATGTCTTTGTTCTTGAATGACGTCCCATTATACAAGATTATCTTGGATGGAATACCAAAATGACATATGATATTGTGTAAAATGAACTTCGAAATGCAGGTTCCAATCATAGAGGTAAGCAGAATTGCTTCCATTCATTTGGTGAAGTACTCTGTGGCTATTATGATAAACGTGTGATGGCCTAACGATGCAGGGGAGATCTTTCCGATTAGATATAAGCCCCACTATGAAAATGGCCAAACCGATTGGGTCAGTTGTAAGGCCTAGGAAGGTACGTGTATCAAATTGGCATGGTGTTGACACTTCATGCACTTCCTTACATACATGCAAAAATCATGTTCTAAAGATAGCCAATAATAGCCCATGCGGAGAATGTGCTTTGCGATGGCCATACCACTGAAGTGGCCACCGCATGTACCATCATGCGCTTGGGTGATCACCCAAGTGGACTCATGCTGGTCTAAGAAATGAAGGATCCATTCATAGATGCGATGGTACAAAATGTCTCCTAACAAGACATGCTTTGCCGCTTTCTGTTTGAATGATCATTTTGTGGCATGTGTCAATCCAAGTGGGAGGTTACCTAACTTGAGGTAATCCCTTATGGGTGTATACCAATCCTATTGATCGCAAAACTCGATGGTATGAATAGACAATCCCTCTTGAAGTTCATCCCTAGAAAAAGTTGAATGGGAAAGAACTTGTAAGAATAGCATTGTGTTGCTATTAATGGGAGTAGGGGAGAACAAGGACCCCCAGTTAGCGTGATTCAGACAATCATGGATTCAAGAGAAATTGTCCATGGACGGTTCAATCTGGATCATGTGGATTCTTGGTGTTAATTCAGAGATTGCATGCTTGTGATAAAGTTTTGACTTGAATGGTTGTCATATCACCAGAAATGTCTTGTGGGATTAGTGACCCCAAAGAGGCCATAGTGTCTACAAAATGATTCGATTACCGAGGGAGTGCCTCAATGTCGTACCATTCAAGCTTGGCCAAGAATTTTTCCACAAGGTATTTGTAGGCTTGCAGAATTGGGCATTTACATTGGAATACCCCTTTGACTTGATTGAAAACTAACAACGAATCACCAAATATGTTTAATCATTTGATGTTCATGGTGATTGATGTCTGAAGACCTATGAGCAAGGCTTCATATTCTGCATTGTTGTTGGTGCATGGGAAATCTAATTTAAATGACAAAGGCATTGGAGCCCCTTATGGTATGAAGAATACAATTCCTGTGCCACCTCCTTGCTCACATTTAGAACCATCAAAAAATAGGGTTATGTCGACCTGTGACTCAGGCTCATCAGAATCTTGCGATTCTGAGACATGGAAGACCCCATTATCAGGTAGTTCTATTATCAGAGGCTGATCGTCTTCGAGAGGAGCCTCTTCTAGTTGATCGGCTATGACTTGACTTTTGATGGATTTCTGTCCAATGAAATCTATGTCAAATTTCATCAACAACATGATCCATTTCACCATGCGGCTACTATGATAAGTACAACTCATCATGTATCGCAATGGATTCTCCTTAGACACAACATACGTCTTGTTGCTTAGCATGTAATGGCGTAGCTTTTTGGTAGCAAACACCACTGCCAAGTAGAGCTTCTCGACGTATGCATAGTTATGTTCATAACAGACTAGGGTGGAGCTAAGATAGTAAGTAGCCTGTTCTTTGTGAAGTTCATTCTTCTGGGCTAACATGGCATCCAGTGCCACCTTAGTAGCTGAGATGTATAAGTAGAACGACACTCCTGGTCTAGGTGGTTCCAATACTTTCAACGAAGCCAAGTATTGTTTAATGTCATCAAAGGCTGACTAGCACTCGTCATCCCAATGAAATGCTACCCCCTTGTGCAATAATTTATTCATGGGTTGGCACTTGTTAGGTAGCTGTGCTATGAAATGCTTGATTAACGTGACCTTTCCCTGCAGGATTTTGAGCTACTTGATGGTAGTTGGGGGAAGAATTTAAAGGATTTCCTTGACTTTGTTTGGGTCCACCTCGATGCCTCATTTTGAGACTATGAAACCCAAGAGTTTTCCAGATGTAATGACAAATATGCACTTCTTGGGATTCAGTCTTGTTGAGCAAGGTGCAGCAAAAGAATTGCAAAAGTATTGTCATTGTTGTCAACACAGTCAGATTGATGCGATTGATGCGATTCGGAGGTCGATCGGATCAAGTGCGAGAAAGTTTCAAGGAAAACGAGAGTGACCCAGATTCGAAAGGGCAAAAAGAGACAAGGAAGAAAAGCGTCGCGATATCGCGACATGTTTTCTGTCGCGATTTCGCGACATGGTCGAGGAGAGAGAAGGCGCAGCCGAAAATGTCGCGATTTCGCGACATGTCGAGTTTTCGTTGAGGAGAGAGAAAATGTGTCGCGATTTCGTGACAAAAAGTAGGAGAGAGAAAATGCACGCCAAATTGTCGCGATTTCGCGACATGGCGAGAGAGAGAAGATGCGAGCAAAACTGTCGCGATTTCGCGACATCTTTGGCCAGAGAAGGAAACAAAGGTGTAGCGATATCGCTACATGTTGAAATGAATGAAAACAAAGGTGTAGCGATATCGTTGCATGATGAAAATACATGGAACTAAGGTGTAGCGATTTCGCTACGTGTTGAAACAAAAAGAAACTAAGGTGTAGCGATTTCGCTACATGTTGAAACAAAGAGAAACTAAGGTGTAGCGATGGCGCTACATGTTGAAACAAATGGAAACATAAGATGTAGCGATTTCGCTACAAGTGAAAAGACACAAACAAGAAGATGTAGCGATTTCGCTTGCATGGAGCAAAGAGCGTACGGAAGCTGAAGCGTCGCGATTTCAGACGAAGATAACGATGACGTCAGCAATGGCCGAAAGTGTCACGATTTCGTGACAAGTTTCAAAGATGCTAGAAGCGAAACGTCACGATTTCGACAAGAAGTTGATGACGTCGGAAAGAGCAAAGTGTCACGATTTTGCGACATGTTCCATTTTTGTGGAGTTGGCAAGGAGAGTTGTACGGAAGAGCAAAGTGTCACGATTTCGTGACATGTTCCATTTTTGCGGTTGCTGGCAAGGAGAGTTGTACGGAAGAGCAAAGTGTCACGATTTCGTGACATGTTCCATTTTTGCGGTTGCTGGCAAGGAGAGTTGTACGGAAGAGCAAAGTGTCACGATTTAGCGACATGTTCCTTTTATTGGAGTTGGCAAAGAAGAGTTGTACGGAAGAACGAAAGTGTCACGATTTCGTGACAGGATGATGAGTGAAAGTTGAAAAGTGTCAGATTTGGATGAAAGAAATTGGAAGGAAGTGTCATGATTTCACGATAGCATGATGATGACGTCGACAAAGTTGAAAAGTGTCACGATTTCACGACAGGATGAAAGGAAAGCTTGGAAGCCGGAAGCGTCGCGATTTCGCGACATTGATGATGACGTCAGCAAAAGTTCAAAGTGTCGCGATATCGCGACAAGATGTAGGGAAAGCTTCCAAGAGCCAAAACGGTCGCGATTTCGCGACATGCTTAAGGATGACGTCAGCAAAAGTTCTAAGTGTCGCGATATCGCGACATGAGCGGGGAAAAGCTTTCAAGGCCAAAATGGTCACGATTTCCGACAACCTTGAGGGTGACGTCGGCATAAGTTAAAAGTGTCACGATATCGCGACGAGTAAGATCTGCGAGGAAAACCCGCAGGAACATGCAAGGTGACACGTGTTGAAAAACAAAAAAGACGGTTAAAAGTTGACGAGTGTTGGACATGCAATGCAACGACTAAACATGCATAATTGAAACGAATTCAAAGTTGAATATGAAGGATAATAAAAGCATTCGAAAGGTCGTATTTGTAGGCATTCTAACAGACGTATTTGAAGCATACAGAAAAGCCGAACATGAAGAATCGAAAAGCTTTCGAAGAATTGCATATGGAGAAAAGAAAAGGCACTCGAACAGTAGTATGTTCATGCATTCGAACAGTCACATTATGGACGGGGAGTACATGAATTCGAACAGGTTGGAGAAGGTCATTCGATTGCATGCAGATTGAAAGGTTATAAAAGAATAATCGTACGAGAGAAGATGTTGTTCTTGTTAGAGAGAAATTGCTTGTAAAAGGAGAGTTAGAAAAGAATCAAGAGAAAAATAAGCGAGAGCCGTGAGAGTGTGCGAGTTGAGTTAATTGCGGACCGGTCGAGGTCGTGCATAAAGTGAAGACATTTTTATGTCATTCTAAATTGATCCGAATTGCAGTCCAAGTTGGTGCTTGGTACTAGGAGTTGGTGCTCCATCATGTTGCGATGAGAAAATTACGGGGGTTGGTGCTCCTTCCGGTTGGTCCTTGGTAAAGTGTTTGTAAAATTGATTTTGCAAAGGCTGGATTTGGATTGGAGTCCAAGCGGTCATTTTTTGAGGAGTAGCCAAATTGGTGAACCTCGGTATATTGAGTGTTGTGGTGTGCTCTCTTGTTCAAGTTGTTTTTCAGTTGTCAAGTTCTCTTTATTTCATATTAAATGTTGTAGATATAAAAATTAATAGCTACACTGATTCACCCCCCCTCTCAGGTGTCATTGTGTAATCATCAATTGGTATCAGAGCAAGGTTCCTTGTACAAGCTTAATCAGCTAAGGAGATCTTGGAAGAAACAATGGCGGGGTGGTGAAGGATTTTCATCCAACAAAGCTCCCTTATTTGATGGAACAAATTACACCTTACGGAAACTCGAGAATGCAAACATATCCGAGTGCATTGGGATACGATATTTGGGATTACGTAGATAGTGGATACACAGACACCCACTACCCCTCCAGCGAGATCTGCTTGAGAAAAAGAAATTTGAAAACAACTCCAAAGCTAAGAATGCCATAATGTGTGGGCTTGTTGACAGTGAACTGATAAGAGTCATGAGTTGTAAATCAGCAAAGGACATGTGGGATAAGCTAAAGAGCATCCATGAAGGAGACGGTAAGATTAAGGAAGCAAAACTGTAAACTCATCGAGCACAGTTCGAAGCACTGCAAATGAAGGAAGATGAAAACATAGAAATTTATATCCTTGAGAGTCAACGGAATTATTAATGCAATCGAGAGGACTTGGTGAAGAAATTGATGATGCGAGTTGTTGTGAAAAAGGTTCTCGAGAACACTTCACAAAAGATTTAACTCCAAAGTCTCTGCAATAGAAGAGGCAAAAGATCTAAACAACTTCGGCATGGATGAGTTGCATGGTTCCCCTGACAGACATATGAAATGAGAATAGGACAAACCAAGTCTACGAGACGAGAGAAGCGACTTTTAAAGCACACAAGAATGTAAAAGCTGAACATGAATCCGAGGATGAAGGAACAACTTGGATGAAACGAGAAGCCAATTTTGTTCGAAAACTCACAAAAGGAAAAGGAAAATATAGAGGGAAGCTACCTTTTAAATGCTTCAATTGTGGAGGAGTCGGTCATTTTGCGGCCAAATGTCCAATGCGAGGAGAGAACCAAAAATGGTGAAGGTTCACACCAAGAAAAAGGTGAGCTGGAAGAAGAAACAAAATTTCAGAAAGAATAACTTCAAGAAGAAAAGCTTCATAACCAAGAATGTCGGCGGTTCGAAGAAAGCACGGATGAGGAGTCCGAAGAAGAAGGAGGTGAAGCTCTGTTCATGGCACTTGAAGAAGAAAGAACGAGAGGAAAATCGGGGAAGGTGATGAAAATTCCAAGGATGAAGGTGAAGTGTATTTGGAAGGAGAATTGGTTGCTTGCACTTGAAGAGTTGAGTGCGAGAAAGGAAGAAGAATAAAAATTTTCAAAGAAATTAGAGAATGCCAGAGACATAATAAACAATCTGAAAATACGAGACGAGGAGGAATTCAAGAAAATGTCCGAAGTTCTTGATGAACAATTAAGCTCGTAAAGGCAGGTTGAATGCGGCAAGCTAGAGGAAGACATTGTTAAGTTAAGGATGGAGTTAGAGGAGATGAATAGAAAATTAAGCTGTTTTCATAAGTTTGAAGAAAATCCTTGTAAAGCTGGATAAAATGTTAAATAACCAAAGGCCTTCGGCATCAAATTTGGTTTAGGCTTTGATGAAGGAGAATCTTCAAAGGATTCAAAGAACTTGAATATAGAACCCACAAAGAAAGAAGAAAAGATCGGGGTTGAACCCGAGAAAAACAAAATAATGCAAAAGAAAACAATAATGCCAGATTCAAGAAGAATATTGACAAAGATGGATTCACAAAAGTCACACATCCGAGGAGGAGAAGAGTCATGGCTCCTACTTCAAGCTGGCAAAGACCGGCACCCGAGGTTTAATCATGCATTTTCTGGTTATTGTTTTAAATGCAATGCTTATGGCCATAAGATTTCAGATTGCGGGCATAATGTATCTCAAAGGAATTTTACCAGCAGAAATGTTTTTTCTCCTTTAATGAATTATGCGAGTTGAATGTTATAATTGTCATAATTTTGGACATATTGCTAGAAACTGCAGAAGCACTTTTGCATCAAATAATTATCAGGGTAGAAAATCTCGGCCAAGTGGGTTGAAACAAAACCAGAAATTTCTTGAAAAACAGGCACATGCTAATGAAAGGACAAAGGCAAAACAAATAGCAAAATCTGCTATCAAACCAGAATGGAAAGAAAAGGAATCTTTGATTGTCCGGACTACTTTTAAAGCTCGGAACAAATCAGCACCTTGGATACTTGGCGGTGGTTGTTCCGGTCACATGACGGGGTGACAAGCAAAAGTTTGAGAATTTACGAATTATGAAGGTGGTTACGTGAAATTTGGAAATAATGATGGAGCAAAGATTGTTGGAAAGGGATCGGTCAAGATCGGTGATGGCAATATAAAATCAAAAGAAGTCTTGTTTGTAATTGGCACTGAAGCATAACTTGCTAAGTGTAAGTCAAATATGTGACGAGAGGTCATGATGTAATCTTCAAGAAGGAGGGTTGTGAAGTAAGAAAGACAAAAAATGGAAAGTTAATAGCCACTGGACTGAGAACTTCAAGAAATCTGTATACACTTTCAAAAACTGCAGAAGGAACATGCTTGATGGGACGGGGAAGATGAAAGCGGCTATGGCACAAGAGGCTTGGGCATATTAGTTTTGACAATCGGCAAAAATCGGTTCAAAAGAAGCGATTAGAGATATACCAAACATTGGCAAACACTGTAAATAGCATCCGTGAGTCATGCCAAAAGGGAAAACAAACAGAGCCACTTTCAAAGCAAAAGAATACTTCACTAGCAAGCCATTAGAACTAATTCACATTGATCTATGTGGACCCATGAGAACTGAAAGCATAAATGGACACAAATATTTTATGCTATGTATAGATGACTACTCAAGAATGACATGGGTACTATTTATGAAACTCAAGTCAGAAGCCTTTGAAATGTTTAAAACCTTCAAAAATCTTGTTGAAAATCAATCAGGAAAAAGAATTAAATGCCTAAGATCAGACAAGGGAGGAGAGTTTATCTCCGAAGAATTTGCAGAATACTGTCAAAAACATGGGATAAGAAGACGAGTTTTCAGCGGCTAGGACACCTCGAGCGGAATGGTGTTGTAGAAAGGAAGAATAGAACGAGTGCGAGGAAATGGCAAGGACAATGCTTGGCGAGAAAACAAAATAGGCGACGATTTTGGAAAGAGGCGATTCATCTTGCGGTTTACATTCAAAGCAGGTGCATCTTTGAGACCACATGAAAGCAAAACAGCTTATGAGTTGTGGTTTGGCGAGAAAGGCAACGACAAGACATTTCAAAGTATTTGGCGGCAAGTGCTACATAAAACGGATGAAGATAACCTCGGTAAATTTGAAGATAGAGTGATGAAGGTATCTTTCTCGGTTACTCAACAAAAAGCAAGGCATACACATGTTACAACAAGAAGTTGAAGAAAATTGTTGAAAGTCCTGATGTAAAAGTTGATGAAGGTAGAGAACAAAAAACTACTTATCAATAAAACTACCCTATGTATGAAGAAGTCATTGAAGGTGATGATGAAAAAGAAACGAGAGAAGAATCGAGAAAATTGATCCGAGATAGTGTAAAAGCTGAATCGAAGAAGAAGAAAACGAGGGAAATTTAAAGCAGGCAAGCTGGCGAGAAAAATCATCCAAGTGAGCAGATTATTGGGGATCCCACGGATGGTATTCAAACAAGAAGAACAGCGGTGAGGAACTATTCTCCGTTATCTAGTATTGAACCTAAAAATGTTCCTTGAAGCAAGCATCGATGAAAGTTGGATGAAGGCAATCAATGAAGAACTAGATCAGATAGAGAAAAACAATACCCGGGAATTAGTACCTAGACCAACAAATAAAAACATAATTGGCACTAAATGGGTTTTTAGAAATAAATTGAATGAAGATGGGCGAGGTTGTCAGAAATAAGGCAAGATTGGTATGTAAAGGCTATGCTCAGGTTGAAGGCATTGATTTTGAAGAAACTTTTGCACCGGTAGCTAGACTAGAGGCAATCGGGATGTTTACGGCATTAGCGGTTCATAAAAACTTCAAAGTATATCAAATGGATGTAAAATCAGCATTTTTGAATGGAAAAGCTGGAAGAAGAGGTTTACATTGAACAACTTGATGGCTTCCAACTTGGTGAAAATCCAGATTTTGTTTGCGAGGTTAAAGAAAGCTTTATATGGATTAAAGCAGGCACCCGAGCATGGTATGCAAGGTTTGGATAATTATCTAATTAAACAAGGGTTTAAGAAAGGTTTGGTGGATAGCAACTTATATGTCAAAGCGAGGAGAAGGGTCATCTTATTGTTCTTGTTGTTTATGTAGATGACATAATATTTGGCGGTGACATGGATGAATATTGCAAAGACATATCAATTAAAATGAAAAAATAATTTGAGATGTCAATGATTGGTGAACTTTCTTTTTTCGTAGGACTGCAGGTCAATCAAAATGAAAAAGGCATTTTTATTTCTCAAGTTAAATATGTAAAAGAAATCCTGAAAAAGTTCACAATGGAAGACGATGAAACCGGTCGGCACTCCCATGACAACGAGTGCCAAGTTGAGCAAGGATGATAAATCCCCGGATGTAGATCAAACAATGTACGGGTCTATGATTGGAAGCTTGCTTGTATTTAACGACCACTAGACCAGGATATATTACAAGCGGTATGTATGGTTGCAAGATTTCGAGCCGGTCCCAAAGAAACTCATG
The DNA here is from genome assembly GCA_028583015.1 of Wollemia nobilis. Lineage (NCBI taxonomy): Eukaryota > Viridiplantae > Streptophyta > Pinopsida > Araucariales > Araucariaceae > Wollemia > Wollemia nobilis. The sequence goes on along the minus strand of JAQPPZ010016861.1, from coordinate 13,961,875 downwards.
TAACAGTTGTAAAGAGGATTTTCGAGATATCTCAAGGGCACTATGGATTATGGGTTGTGGTACCCAAAAGGTAAAGATTTCACTTTGATTGCATATTCGATGCAGATTGGGCAGGATGTATTGATGACGAGAAAGAGCACAAGTGGAGGAGCATTTTATCTTGGTGACGGTGGTAGCATGGCACGGCAAGAAACAAGAATCGGTATCTCTATCCACTGCAGAGGCCAGAATACATTGCAGCAACAACATGTTGTACTCAGATATTATGGATGAGACAAACGTTGAAAGATCTTGGTATTCATTTCAATGAACCAATTTCAATTAAATGTGATAACACTAGTGCTATCAACATATCCAAGAATCCAGTAATGCATTCAAGAACCAAACATATTGCAATCCGATATCATTTCTTGAAGGATAAAGTTGCAGAAGGAGAGGTTAAATTGGATTTTGTTCCAACTACCGAGCAAGTAGCTGATATATTCACAAAACCTTTGCCAAAGGAAGTATTTGAATACCTTCGGAAGAAGTTGGGAGTAGTCACACCACCCAAGCAATGACTAGCTATGGGAAACACATTCTCAGGGGGAGCATTCAAACTTTTTAAGTCCGAGAATGTTGTGCATAGACTCGGGGGAGTCTACGACAGCCCTTTGGTATTATTGGCAAAGGGGAGAAGAAATTAAGCAAGGTTGCGGTGTGTTGCCAACAATTCCAAAGGGGGAGATTGTTGAGCAAGGTGCAGCAAAAGAATTGCAAAAGTATTGTCATTGTTGTCAACACGGTCAGATTGATGCGATTGATGCGGTTCGAGGTCGATCGAGATCAAGTGCAGAAAGTTTCAAGGAAAAGCAGGTGACCAGATTCGAAAGCGGCAAAAAGAGACAAGGAAGAAAAGTGTCGCGATATCGCGACATGTTTTATGTCGCGATTTCGCGACATGGTCGAGGAGAGAGAAGGCGCAGCCGAAAATGTCGCGATTTCGCGACATGTCGAGTTTTCGTTGAGGAGAGAGAAAATGTGTCACGATTTCGTGACAAAAAGTAGGAGAGAGAAAATGCATGCCAAATTGTCACGATTTCGCGACATGGCCGAGGAGAGAGAAGATGCGAGCAAAACTGTCGTGATTTCGCGACATGCTGGCAGAGAAGGAAACAAAGGTGTAGCGATATCGCTACATGTTGAAATGAATGGAAACAAAGGTGTAGCGATATCGCTTGCATGATGAAAATACATGGAACTAAGGTGTAGCGATTTAGCTACATGTTGAAACAAAGAGAAACTAAGGTGTAGCGATTTAGCTACATGTTGAAACAAGGAGAAACTAAGGTGTAGCGATGGCGCTACATGTTGAAACAAATGGAAACTAAGATGTAGCGATTTAGCTACAAGTTGAAAAGACACAAACAAGAAGATGTAGCGATTTCGCTTAGCATGGAGCAAAGAGCGTACGGAAGCGAAGCGTCGCGATTTCGCGACAGAAGATAACGATGACGTCGGCAATGGCCGAAAGTGTCACGATTTCGTGACAAGTTTCAAAAGTGCTAGAAGCGAAAAGTCACGATTTCGTGACAAGAAGATGATGACGTCGGCAAGAGCGGAAGTGTCGCGATTTCGTGACATGTTCCATTTTATGGAGGTTGGCAAGGAGAGTTGTACGGAAGAGCAAAGTGTCGCGATTTCGCGACATGTTCCATTTTCATTGGAGTTGGCAAGGAGAGTTGTACGGAAGAGCAAAGTGTCACGATTTCGCGACATGTTCCATTTTTGGAGTTGGCAAGGAGAGTTGTACGGAAGAGCAAAGTGTCACGATTTCGCGACATGTTCCATTTTTGGAGTTGGCAAGGAGAGTTGTACGGAAGAACAAAGTGTCACGATTTCGCGACATGTTCCTTTTTCACTGCTGCTGGCAAAGAAGAGTGTATGAAAGACAAAGTGTCACGATTTCGTGACATGTTATGTTTGTGGAAAGAGGGGCGGAAGTGTCGTGATTTGCGACAGTTGATGATGACGTCGGCAAAGTTGAAAAGTGTCACGATTTCGTGACGGGATGAAAGGAAAGTTGGAAGCCGAAAGCGTCGCGATTTCGAGACATTGATGATGACGTCGACAAAAGTTCAAAGTGTCGCGATATCGCGACAAGATGCGAGGAAAGCTTCCAAGAGCCAAAACGGTCACGATTTCGCGACATGCTTAAGGATGACGTCAGCAAAAGTTCTAAGTGTCGCGATATCGCGACATGAGCAGGGGAAAAGCTTTCAAGGCCAAAATGGTCACGATTTCGCGACAACCTTCAGGGTGACGTCAGCATAAGTTAAAAGTGTCGCGATATCGCGACAAGTAATGATCGGCGAGGAAAACCCGAAGGAACATGCAAGGTGACACGTGTCGAAAAAGCGTCAAAAAAAATGAGCGGACAGAGGTTAAACGTTGACGGGTGTTGGACATGCAATGCAACGGCCAAACATGCATAATTGAAACGCATTCGAAAAGCCGAATTTGAAGGATAATAAACGCATTCGAAAGGTCGTATTTGCGAGCATTCTAACAGAGACGTATTTGAAGCATACAGAAAAGCCGAACATGAAGAATCGAAAAGCTTTCGAAGAATTGCATATGGAGAAAAGAAAAGGCACTCGAACAGCCGTATGTTCATGCATTCGAACAGTCACATTATGGACAGGGAGTACATGAATTCGAGCGAGTTGGAGAAGGTCATTCGATTGCATGCGAGGATTGAAAGGTTATAAAAGAATAATCGTACGAGAGAAGATGTTCTCTCTTGTTAGAGAGAAATTGCTTGTAAAAGGAGAGTTAGAAAAGAATCAAGAGAAAAATAAGCGAGAGCGTGAGAGTGTGCGAGTTGGGTTAATTGCGGACCGGTCGAGGTCGTGCATAAAGTGAAGACATTTTTATGTCATTCTAAATTGATCCGAATTGCAGTCCAAGTTGGTGCTTGGTACTAGGAGTTGGTGCTCCATCCGTTGCGAGCAAAAAATTACGGGGGTTGGTGCTCCTTCCGGTTGGTCTTTGGTAAAGTGTTTGTAAAATTGATTTTGCAAAGAGCTGGATTTGGATTGGAGTCCAAGCGGTCATTTTTTGAGGAGTAGCCAAATTGGTGAACCTCGGTATATTGAGTGTTGTGGTGTGCTCTCTTGTTCAAGTTGTTTTTCAGTTGTCAAGTTCTCTTTATTTCATATTAAATGTTGTAGATATAAAAATTAATAGCTACACTGATTCACCCCCCCCTCTCAATGTCATTTTGTAATCATCAAGTCTGACTTTATGTTCCATGAGGTGATCGAGGATCTTGCTTAGGTTATCGAGATGATCTGGGTGCAAAAGAGATTTGGCAAAAAAATCATCCATGTAATCTTTCAAATTTTTATGCATGTAATCATGGAATATGTACGTCATGGCACGTTGGTAGGTGGCACCAACATTTTTAAGGCCAAATGGCATGAACTTATAACAAAATGTCCCCCAAGGCATTGTGAACGCCATTTTTAGTTGTTCCTCGACATTGATACGAATCTGATTGTATCCCGAGAAACCATCCATGAGGGAAAGAATTATGTGGCCCATTGTAGTTTCTACCAATGCATCGATGCTTGGCAAGGGGAAATCATCCTTAGGACTCGCTTTGTTTAGATCTCAAAAATCGGTGCATATGCGAATCCTCCCATTAGGATTTTTGATGGGCACCATGTTGGACAACCATGGTGGGTAATCCATGTAGATGACAAACTGTGTGTCCAATATATTTTGGAGCTCGTATTTTACCATTAAGGCTACTATTGGATGCATCTTATGAATTTTTTTCTTAATTGGCTTGACTGTCGAATCAAGCATCAGATTATGCATGACTAGCTATGGATCTAGCCTCGGCAAGTCTTTGTATGACCATGCAAAAACCTCCTTATTCTCTTTGAGAAGGGCAATGTAGTCAGCTTGATCTTCAAGGGATAGACTTACCCCCAGCTTGATAATATATAGATTCACTGGATCTGAGCCGATGTCTATGGCAGTCGTCTCCTCGACCGACATGTGGGATCCATCTTCCAACTGGTGTGGAGTTGGGATCAAGTGGATATCATTTGCTGAGTTAAGATAATCATTAGGAATCTCGGGTTCCCCTTCAGCATGGAATACATCCTGAGTTGGCCCTACGGTGAAATGAAGCATCTCACCGAAAGTCCAGTACTCTAATGGGGATGGTGGTGAATTGACGCAATCCCAGTCAATGACATCTATGTCTAAATACAATGACTGTATTGGATCGACCAGATTGCAGATGGGTGCGGTTAAGTCAATGGAGATCATGTTGATGAAATGATTTTGGTCTCCATTACCATGGGTGTGGTGAATCAAACATTCTAGATGTTCTTTGTGCTTCGAATCTGGCTCTAGAGGTATAGGCATGAATTGAACGGCCCTATGTGCAGAGAGGAAGACAGGGTCTGCCCTCGACACCAATGTTGTTATAGGGTCTCTAGCCGAAAGGTGTTCTCCGTATTCCTAGAGTGGTGGATTCAAAACTTGGTCCCACTGTGCTGGGTTTATGTGCCACTCATGCCCTGGCCTGATGTTTAGTTGTTCGAATATGTCGTCAATCTCCAAGGGATATTGTTGCTATCGCATATGATTGAGATAGGCCATCTTAGTTTCATCTTCATAATCACTGTTAGAGATCCAAAGGCCTTCATTGGCTCCAACAAATATTTGTGACATTAGAGGCTTGTCTTGCTCAATAAAATTGATCTGGCCCCATTGGGGTTATTCTGCTCTCTACAGTGGATCCTGGTTTTCTTGTGGTGGCACTTGCTTGATGGGGGCCACCAAAGAGAAAATTGCCAAGAGGCTTTCCTGATAATCATCCATGGGGGTCACTCATGAGTGATTGTTGTCTAATTCAAAGGGGTACCATGGTGCTACCTCATACTCTAACTCATCTTCTGAATATCCTTCTTGACCTTGTCTGTACCTCTCTTGTACGTGAGTTCTCAAAATTTCTCCTCTCTCGAGCGAAGGGAAAGGTTTTTTAAGGTCAACAAGATTGGTTGTCAACAATGGGAGATAATCCCCCAGTGTATATGTCATGTTAGGGTTGGCATATGGATCTAATACCAATTCCCCCTTGTTGCCTATCCCTAGGCCTTGCATGTTCTCTACCAATATGTACAAGGGCAGGGGGTGGTTGAACCCTACTCCTGACTTGTCGTATGGCATTTGGTATCTTGGTTGGCAAAGAACACACACTCCTTACTCATATCTACCTAACCCATATCCATGCCAATTGCATTGGCAAAGGTATCTCAAAGTGAAATATGGGTTGAACAAATAGTTGAAATCTTCTGCAAAGGGCTCTTCATCTTCATCCTCTTGCATGTCTGGTTCAATACCATGATCAAGGCCCCCATACACAAAGTTTGTTTGATTCGATGGGTAGCCTAGAGGAACAATGGTACCGATGGGGAGGCGAGGTCTCCCTATGTCCTGCATGGACTCCAGTGTGGGTGTTGCTACAATATTCCATATGAGATACTCCCCCAGGCCTGTGTTGGCCATTTCAATGGTGATTGTTGGTGATTTAGGGGGAGGGAACAAAAGTTCTTCTTGAGTCCACTCCATGTCGGGTGAACTAGGAGCCTCGACTTCCATTCTGCTCGGCATCTCCTTAGTAGAGATGGTTGATACTGATGGTGATGCTTCTTCCAAAGGTTGTGCCTCTTCTAGAGGTTTCTTCCCTTTGTCCTTCTATTTGGCCACCATAGGTGGCATCATTGGTGAAGGACCAGACGATGAAGATGGACCCGGTTGGGGGTTTGATGTACTTGTTAATGGGGATGTCTGTATAATCAGACCCTATTTATATGGGTTCAACTAAAAATCCAAATGTGTTGATGGAAGGATCAATTGTGGCATCAACTACATCACATTGCAATATTTGAAGGGTTCCAAGTCTGTCGAGACTACATGCACCTGCCCTTCAAATGTATACTTTAAGCACTTATGAGCTATCAAAGGGACACACTTCATGTCCCTGATCCATGGCCGACCCAACAAGATGTTATAGGCCATCTCACCTTCCAAGATGTGGCACAATGTAGGTATAGTATTTTGTCCTACTTGGATGGGTAGGACAATTGTGCCAACTGTTGAGCATATTGCATCATTAAATGCTCGTAGTGTATAGGTGGAGGCCACTATGTGAGATGCGGGCAACTTTAGGTGTTTCAAGGCCACAGTTGTAATGATATTACTGGATGAGCCAATGTCCACCAATACCCTCTTATATGGAATCCCATTGACTTGCATGATAACGTGCAAGGGTGGATCTACCATATCACCAGCCACTGATTTCAATTTGTCTTCTCGAAAGGTGATGACTGGCTCAATGTATCATTTGACATGTCCCACAAATTTTTTGAAGGAGTTTGCTTCATGGGGCTGCAACTCAATGGCTTTTAGTATCTCCATGAGAGCCTCCCGATGGGGCGTTGATTGTTGTATGAGCTCATATATGGAGAGCCTAGCCGATGTGGTACTCAAACTCTGGGTGAGTTTGGTCCGAATTGTGGCCACTGGTCTAGGTGGAGGAGGTGGTGCAAGGTGCTATTGCGGTTGTGACATTGTTGGCACCTCTCCTGTAGCTGCTATGGAAGTAGTTGTGCTCAAGTATCTCTTGTTTCGAGTCACTATACTGATCATCCCTACATACCCCTACATTGGGCAGTTTTGTGTGACCTCATTGACTTGTAGGGTCTTTGCCTGCGCATCATGGGCAGGCAAGGGGTCTTTGAAGACCTCCATTTGTTGATTTATTAGTGCCACGATATTATCTACCGCTAATGTCTTTTTATCAATTAGGTCTTGCACCAACCCTTTAAACTTCCAACATGCATTAAGGTCATGTCCCTTTCGTATATAGAACCTGCAGTACAAGTCTTCCTTGTAGCCCTTAGGTTTTGGTGTGTTGGGGTCTATGGGTTGAATCTCGGGTAGGGTAATCAAGTTTTCCGCTGACAAGCGATCAAATAGGGAGTCTCTAGACTCTGTGTAAGGTGTGAATTTTTGCCTAGGGTGACGCTGCTAACTTTGTTTTTACCTCTAATTTTCTTTGTCATAACTGTTAAGAGGCACTGCCTGATAGTTAGCATTTTGGGGTTGTGTTGCTTGTGCAGGCTTAGGGACATTTATAGCAACCTGATTGACCGTAGCGGGTTTCTATTATGTGGTCCCTATTTTAGTGTTCTTAGACCATTATTTCTTCTTTGGCTTGGCTATCTCACCATCCTGAATCTTGATCTCCTTAATGATTCTAGCTTGCGCCAGAGATTCCTCTAAAGTGGCATATTACTGCAGTTGCAATAGCACAAAGATCAATCTCAAACAACTTTTTGAGAACATTTGGGTGAGGTCAGACATGGGAGTGAGGTAGGGCAACTTTGAAAGCAAAGTCCTCCACCGGTTCCCATAGGCCACCATGGTTTCTTCCTCATACTGCTTGAAGTTGGCTAGGTCACTTAGTGATGCCTTCTTCTTGGTGTTGAAGGTGAAGTGTTCAAGGAACACATCCACTAGCTGATCCAAGTTACTAATTTTGTGCTTTGGTAATTGAGAGAACCAATCTGAGGTAGGGCCTACGAATGTGGTGATGAATGTTCTTAACAGCAAAGTATCATTGTCCTGAATGCCAAAGCATTGGCTCAAGAATATAGTCACATGCTCTTGGGCATCTTCCTCCCCTCTAAATATTGCCAACTGAGGCAGTTTAAAGTGTTCAAGGTAAGGGGGTTCTAGTACTAACAGATGCACAGGATGGCTGTGGAGTTGGTGTAAAGTGGGCTTTTGGGGCCCAGAAGTCTTGGTCTCCACAGACTCCAAGCACTCTAGCAGCGCTTTATATGCATCAAAAGATTTAATTTCTTCCTCCTTAGTTTGCTCCCGTTGTGGGTTGTGGGAAACTTGAGGCCTATGGAGGGGTGGCCGGATAGCAACCCCTATGCCTTGGTAGGGCATTTCAGCCCACTCTTCTTCTTGCTCATACTCCTCATAGGCTTCTTGAGGAGTTTTTAGATGAGACCTATGACCATGGGTGGTTCCCCATGGAGGGTGCCCATTGTTGTTCCTGGAAGTGGTTTCCCGCTTAGGTCTAGGAGGTCTCGAAGGCAACACTTGGTAATGTCACGGGGACTTGTCTCACACCAAGGGGTTGCACCTCTCATATGGTTCTGCTCTTTGGGTGCAAGGGGTTGGGAACCTCTCAGCCACCATGTTATGGAGCATCTCATCTGTTTGGCAATGAATGTGCTCTTTGCTAAGGTGATATAGATGCTCTAGCTACTATTGGTCATGCTCAAGCTGCGTAATATGTGCTTGGCAGGCGGCATGTCTGGTTACTGCTAGGTCAATTTGTTCTACCATCTTAAGTCTAGTAGGCCTAGATGCCTCTCCTACACATTTATCTCAGTTGTGATGATCCGAGATCTCTATAGGTTGCTTCCCTCTGTTTATGTTGGCGGCATTCACTCGAGTCTCTAGCCTTAGTAGGTAATTCTGGTAGATAGTAGGTGTGAAGGCACATTGCTCCCATGTTGTGTATTGCTCTTGAGGAATGTAATGGTCTTCCTCATGCTCCCTTTCATATATGTGAAAGGGGTGGGCAGAGTTGGCTCACACTGTTTGAAGCACCTTGTGCTCTGGATTTTTTCTATTGTTCCTAACAATGATGGGGGGTAAAGGAGGGATGACATAATCATGTGGCCTCTCCTCATGGACCCTATGTTGTTCTAGCACTTCATCACATGGTGGCCACTCATATCGAGCTTCTAAGTGAGCCTTCCCGTTTATATTGAGTGCCACATGTAAGGACTCCTCCTGAAAGGGTCTATGTTGGATGGGAGTGCCCCTCGAAGGGGTACCCCTATAGTCCCATTCTAAAATGGTACGATGTGGGCTCTCTTGTGGGCCAGTCCACCAAGGTCGAATGACCAAGTCCTTGGGGCTGTAGAAGAGGTGACTTGTGCCCCCTTGTACACTTTTCGTAGCTTTCGCCCTTGATTGGGCTTGGCTATGGGTGTACACCATGGTGGTGTTTTCCTACAAGATGCATATATTTTTGTTTCTTTTTATGATTTTTATGCTACACTAAATAGAAAATATCACACACACAACAATGATTATCTCGTTTAAATATTAAAGGTGTGCTCTAAACTTGGTTTAGTGTGTTTTGATTTTTGTTTTGATAGCTTTTGTAAAGAACATTTAAATGCAATATGATGGCTCTTATTACTCCTAAAAATGGTCTCCCCTTCGATATACCATTGCCAGGCCGATATACTAACCTCTCTATATACCCGCCGAGGGAAACTATTGGTACGTGAGAGTAAATGGTACGTGGAACGTAGGTGGTACGGAAGGGGAATAACCCTATTTTTGACACCTACCATAGAAGACTTATCCTCATGCACTGGGAATCACCCTGACTACACTCGATCAGCTTTCATCAAGATTTACATCTAGCAATAGTAGCGATCGGGGTTGTGAATGCAAAAATTCAAGCCAAGGTGGTGATGAAATCCACCGTTGGTCTTGATCAAGGGCTAGGGTTTTACGACCAGATCCTTGGTGTTTAAATTGCCACGTTATGTGTGGGGTTATTTTTATTTTGCATAAATGAAAGCAACATGTAGTAAAATAACTTTCCCTAAGCAAGCAAATAACCAAAAAATAGAAAACTAGAAGCATAAAATGATAGAAAGAGTTCAGGACCTCTACCTCTTCTCTGCCCAAATCTACTGGTTCCGAGTTTTTTTCCTGAAATTGCATAGAGAGCTATTAATACCTAGGTGGGATGAATAACATAACTATATTCATCATAGGGTGGGGCAACTGCCCATTCGTCCCTGGGTAAGATGAATTCCAGCTCTGTATTCGCCATAGGCTGGAACGAACAATAGTCCAATGATTGAAACTTGGTACCTACAAGTAAGAACAAACATGAAGAACACAAGCTTATACTGAGAGGGGGGGTGAACAGTATAAGACCTCTTTTTACTTTTTCCTTTATACTTCAAAATAGTAAAGCAATATACCCAAAGCAATATCAAAACAATGCACAATATCATCCACAAAGTGACACCAATTTTAACGTGGTTCACCCAGAATGGTTGGGCTACGTCCACAAAACTTTTCTCTAAAAGTTATCTCAAAGTTCTTTGGGAATCCTTCCCAATTACAATGTTTATGAGCCTCGGCCCAAAGGAGATACCTTCCCCCAATCAGAATTTATGAGCCTCTGCTCAAAGGAGATACCTTCCCCCAATCTGAATTTATGAGCCTCTGCTCAAAGGAGATACCTTCCCCTCTGCTCTGGAAATGATCCCTCAGAAGATCAACTGCCTCTACCTCTTGCCAGCACGTGGAACTCCTTTCCACAGAAGACCTCCTGTCCTCAATGCTTAGCCTAAGAGACCTCTGCCTTCTATGATCACGTCCACAGCAGCTCAACAACCTGTACCAAACACAGTCAGTCGATCTAGTACAAGTCTTCCTCTGTCTGTCAGATCTATCCAACACTTGAACAAATCAATCCTCTGCACACAAGCTGCACTATCTTCGCACACTCTGTGCCCATACAACAGCACTCCGCGTTCGTCTTTGCCCTTTGTGCTCTCTGCGCCCTCTGCTCTCTCTGCGCAATCACAACCGCACTTGGTCGAACTTCAACCTTTGCACTATCTTCGCAAACACAGCGGCACTCAGAACAATTCACCATGACTCTTCGCTCACTCTGCACACTTCGATCGAATTTCGCACTCTGCTCTCGATGATCGAACTTCTCACTCTACGCTCTATCTACGAATGTCACAACTACAATTACTCAACTCTTCAAAATAGCCTACCTTTTATAATAACACTTTCAAGATCAAAACCTTAATCTTAGTCGGTTGTAACCCTGATCTTTAGTCGGCTGCACAACCCTAAACTTCGTCGGCTCACATTTAACTTTGTCGGCTTCAAATGCCTCTGTAACTCTTCTGTAGCTTTTGTTGTGAAACTACAACATGTCGTGATATCGTGACACCTTTGCAACCGTACACTTTCTTTTGGCTTTTGTCATGATATCGTGACACTTCAGCCTTTGTCGACTTCAACTAAGCTCTTGTCATGATATCGTGACACTTCTACTTTTGTCGCATCAACTTTGCTTTTGTCACGATATCACGACACTTCTCCCTTCGTCGACCTCCTTTCTGCTTTTGTCATGAAATCGTGACACTTCTCCTCTATAGACTTCGTCTTCACTTCTGTCGTGAAATCGTGACACTTCTCTTCATAACCTTCCTCTCTGCTTTTGTCGTGAAATCATGACACTTCTCCTATAGAAGACCTACTTTCGTTTTTCATGAAATCGTGACACTTCTGCTTTCGTCTGCTTTCTTTTCTGCCTGTCATGAAATCGTGACACTTTCTGCATCCGTACGCTTTCCCTTCATCCTGTCATGAAATCGTGACACTTTCTTCATCCGTACGTTTTCTCCACAACCTGTCATGAAATCGTGACAGTTCTCACTTCAAAACCTTTCCTTTGTTGCATGTCACAAAATCGTGATAGTTCTCACTTGGAACATTTTCATCTACAGCATGTCACAAAATCATGATGGTTCTCACTTCGAACTCTACAGCATGTCGCGAAATCGTGACACTTTTCGTGTTACTTTCTCTCTCTTCGAACTTGTCATGAAATCATGATAGTTCACACTGTGGACTCTCTCTTCCATTATGTCAGAAATCGGACACTTTGACTCTCTCTCCTACAATATGTCATGAAATCATGACACTTTTTCATCCGTACAACCTTCCTTGCAATATGTCATGAAATCGTGACACTTTTCCTTCTCTGCCTTCCTACTCTTTTCAAGTCATGAAAATGCGACATGTCATGAAATCGTGACACTTTCCACCTTGCTCTCTTTCTCTGCCAACATGTCACGAAATCATGACAGTTTTTCCACTTGCCTTTTTCTCTGCCAACATGTCACGAAATCGTGACAGTTTTCCTGCTTCTTCTCTCTCTTCCAACATGTCACGAAATCGTGACAGTTTTCCTTCTTCTCTCTCTTCTAACATGTCGCAAAATCTGCAGTTTTTCTAGCTCTTTCTCTCTCCTCTAACATGTCACGAAATCATGACTATTTTTCTTGCCTGTTGTATATGTCATGATATCGCGACACTTTTCTTACTTGTCTTTTTCTTTGATCTTTTGCAAATGGGCCACTATGGTCTTCTTGGAAACTCATTGTCCATGCTCTGAATAACCTTTGAACTTGTCATGCCGTAACCTTCATCAAAACAAATTATTTGACATTAAATCAAATTCCTTCAAGAGCTTCTTGACATCAATGACAACTTATACATTTGAGCAAAGGCAATGTACCCAAAGTACCCAAAATTGCCAACAATCTCCCCCTTTGTCATTGATGGCAAACCTTTACTGAAAACACTTCTCAAGAGCCAAAACTGAAACCAACTGTGCTAACAGCTGAGAATCTTCCTTTGAAGTTTTGCTCCCCCTGACTTGAAGCTTTCCTCTTCACTTTGAAGCTCTCCCCCTTACTCATATCTCTCCCCCTTTGTCATCAATGGCAAAGGGTCACCTTTGGGGCTCGGGACTAAGAATGAGCCTCTTAGCTTAGTCCCTCCCCCACCTCCTGATGAGGTGATTAATTCTGGGGTGGGAGTAAAACTCCCATTAGGCACTGATCATCATCAGCGTCTATAACTTCCTTGTCGGGCCTTCTCTTGAACTCTTTGTCCATATTCCTATTCTTGTCACTATTCTTGTTCTTGTTCTCATCCCTGTTCTTGTCCATGCCTTGATCCTTGGACCTGTTCATACCACTGTTCCTATTCTTGTACCTTGGAAGTTCAGCTCTACACTGTCTAGCTGTGTGACCTTCATTGTTGCACTTATAACAAGTAACAATGTTATTTCTTTTAGGCATACCTGTTCTTTGAATCCACCAATTCTGACCAAACCTGTTCCTGTTATTTGCCTTGCAATAAATTGCCTTGTGCCCAAACTGTTGACAAGAGTAGCAATACCCTTGAAAGAAACTAGCACTTCTAAAATTGTCGTTTACCTTCTTCATTTGAGCCATGCAATGTGAAGCCGTGTGACCAAACCTGTGACACGCAAAACATCTGCCTTGAAATTTTCCTTTATTTGACCTCTTGGGTCCCGAAAACTTCTTCTTCTCATTCTGAATTCTATTTTCTGTTTCTGCGCATCTATCATTCAAGGACTCATGATCTGAAATACTTTCCTCATCAGAACTCTCTTCCTTTTGGAGTCTCTTACTAGACTCTCCAACTTGTTCCTTGTGTGGCTTAACAAAACCAAGGCCTATTTTATCTGTTGTCTTTCTTTGACCTTTGATGAGTGACTTAACCTTTTTGGAGCTATCTTGAAACCTGTAAAGCTTATCCTTGTACTCTTTAGTTTCCTCTTTCAAAGAAGCCATTTTATGTTCTAACTCACTATACTCAAGAACCTTAGACTCTAACTCATCCTTGAGTTCTTGTGTCTTAGCTATAGAGAAATCAAGATTTTCTATAAGATCATCTCTCTCCATACAACATTCATCTAACTTATCCTTGAGTCTAGCATTCTTCTTTCTTTCCTTTTTCAAAGCACTAAGAGCATTAATAAGTTCACTTTCAAGATCCTTTATTTGTTTGCTTTCTGAATCATCAAAGCCTTTTTCAGATTTCTTATCACTAGAGGTGCTACCTTTTTCAAAAACCATACAAGCATCTTCCTTATAGTTTTCTGAAGCATCCTCATACATACTAGAAACAAAATCATTATTTGTACAATCATCCTCAAGGTGACCAAAATTTCCACATCTAAGACATTTCATGATAATGAATCTATGTTTCGGTTCTTCCTCTTTTTCTGATATGAACAACATCTCATTTTCATCATCACTTGAAGAACTTTCACTATCACTACTAGAACACTTACTTGCTTTGTCTAGGTAGAAACTCTTCTTGTGCTTGTGAGAATACCTCTTTCCTTGATTGTTGTGCTCATCTTTGTTCTTCTGTGATGCTTGTGCTTTTCAGAATCCTTGCTCTTAGAATCCTGTTTATCTTCATCACTTTCATTCTTGGGAATAGTACAATCGGTAGCATAATGACCAAACTTTCCACAATTGAAACATCTTATATTTTTCATGCTTTTGTGCTTTCTAGAGAACTTGCCTTTCTTGTTGTAATATGCCTCTTCATCACTAGAAGACTCATCACTCTCTTGAAGTTGTTTACCCTTGGATTTCTTGGTAGCCTTGAAAGCTGCCTCTTTCTTGACATCAACCTTCACTTGAGTTCTCAACTCAAATGCTGCAAGTATACTATGGAGCTCATCCTTTTTCAACTTATCCAAATCTTTAGCTTCCTCAATAGCAGAAATATTTTCACTAAATCTATTAGGAAGAGATCTTAAAATCTTATCACAAACATCATTTTCAGCAAGCTCAAGACCTAAGTCTTTCATGGAGTTAACAACCTCATCCATACGAAGCATGTAGTCACTAATATTTTCATCATCATTCATCTGGAGTTGTTCAAACATACCTTTGAAGTGTCTCAACTTGGCCTTTCTGACATTTGTATCACTGTATGAACCACCTTCAAGCTGTTTCCACATTTCACTAGTTGTCTTGCAGTGAATCACTTTGGTGAGATCTGCTTTATGTAAGCCTTTCAGGATTGCATTCATTGCTTTTGAATTGTTGTGATGTAGGAGCCTTTCTTCTTTAGTATAAGGACCATGTTCAGGAATAGTGTACTCATCTTCAATCACTTCCCAAACCTCATTCCCAAGTGCCATTAGATGAACCTTCATCCTTGCACTCCAAAGACCAAAATCTGATCCATCAAGAATAGGTGCTTCATTGCCACTTGAATAATCCATTGTGTTCTTTACTAGCTTTTCCTTCAAGTTGTTAAACTTTTCGAAGGCACCCGCTCCGATACCAATTGAAGAACACAATATTATATTGAGAGGGGGGTGAACAGTATAAGACCTCTTTTTACTTTTTCCTTTATACTTCAAAATAGTAAAGCAATATACCCAAAGCAATATCAAAACAATGCACAATATCATCCACAAAGTGACACCAATTTTAACGTGGTTCACCCAGAATGGTTGGGCTACGTCCACAAAACTTTTCTCTAAAAGTTATCTCAAAGTTCTTTGGGAATCCTTCCCAATTACAATGTTTATGAGCCTCGGCCCAAAGGAGATACCTTCCCCCAAATAGAATTTATGAGCCTCTGCTCAAAGGAGATACCTTCCCCCAATCTGAATTTATGAGCCTCTGCTCAAAGGAGATACCTTCCCCTCTGCTCTGGAAATGATCCCTCAGAAGATCAACTGCCTCTACCTCTTGCCAGCACGTGGAACTCCTTTCCATCGAAGACCTCCTATCCTCAATGCTTAGCCTAAGAGACCTCTGCCTTCTATGATCACGTCCACAGCAACTCAACAACCTGTACCAAACACAATCAGTCGGTCTAGTACAAGTCTTCCTCTGTCTGTCAGATCTATCCAACACTTGAACAAATCAATCCTCTACACACAAGCTGCACTGTCTTTGCACACTCTGTGCCCATACAGCAACTCCACGTTCGTATTTGCCCTTTGTGCTCTCTTTGCCCTCTGCTCTCTCTACGCAATCATAGCCGCACTTGGTCGAACTTCAACCTTTGCACTATCTTCGCAAACACAATGGCACTCAGAACAATTCACCATGACTCTTCGCTCACTCTGCACACTTTGATCAAATTTTGCACTCTGCTCTTAGCGATCGAACTTCTCACTTTGCGCTCTATCTACGAATGTCGCAACTCATAACATATCAACTCTTCAAAATAGCCTACCTTTTATAATAACACTTTCAAGATCAAAACCTTAATCTTAGTCGGCTGTAACCCTGATCTTTAGTTGACTACACAACCCTAAACTTTATCGGCTCACATTTAACTTTGTCGGCTTCAAATGCCTCTGTAACTCTTCTGTAGCTTTTGCCGTGAAACTACAACATGTCACGATATCATGACACCTTTGCAACCGTACACTTTCTTTTGGCTTTTGTCATGATATCGTGACACTTCAGCCTTTGTCGACTTCAACTAAGCTCTTGTCGTGATATCGTGACACTTCTATCTTTGTTAGCATCAACTTTGCTTTTGTCATGATATCGTGACACTTCTCCCTTCGTCGACCTCCTTTCTGCTTTTGTCATGAAATCATGACACTTCTACCTCTGCAGACTTCGTCTTCACTTCTATCATGAAATCGTGACACTTCTGTCTTCATAACCTTCCTCTCTGCTTTTGTCATGAAATCATGACACTTCACCTATAGAAGACCTGTGTTTTTCATGAAATCGATGACACTTCTGCGTCTACTTTCTTTTTGCATCATGAAATCGTGACACTTTCTGCATCCGTACGCTTTCCCTTCATCCTGTCATGAAATCATGACACTTTCTTCATCCGTACGTTTTCTCCACAACCTGTCGAAATCGTGATAGTTCTCACTTCAAAACCTTTCCTTTGTTGCATGTCATGAAATCGTGATAGTTCTCACTTGGAACATTTTCATCTGTAGCATGTCACGAAATCATGACGGTTCTCACTTCGAACTCTGCAGCATGTCACGAAATCATGACACTTTTCATGTTACTTTCTCTCTCCTCGAACTTGTCATGAAATCGTGACAGTTCACACTGTGGACTCTCTCTTCTGCATTATGTCATGAAATCATGACACTTTTTCTTTTGGACTCTCTCTCCTGCAATATGTCATGAAATCGTGACACTTTTTCATCCGTACAACCTTCCTTGCAATATGTCATGAAATCGTGACACTTTTCCTTCTCTGCCTTCCTGCTCTTTTCAAGTCACGAAAATGCGACATGTCACAAAATCGCGACACTTTCCACCTTGCTCTCTTTCTCTGCCAACATGTCACGAAATCGCGATAGTTTTTCCACTTGCCTTTTTCTCTCCCAACATGTCACGAAATCATGATAGTTTTCCTGCTTCTTCTCTCTCTTCCAACATGTCATGAAATCGCGACAGTTTTCCCTGCTTCTTCTCTCTCTTCTAACATGTCACGAAATCATGACAGTTTTTCCAGCTCTTTCTCTCTCCTCTAACATGTCACGAAATCGTGACTATTTTTCTTGCCTGTTGTATATGTCGCGATATCGCGACACTTTTCTTACTTGTCTTTTTCTTTGATCTTTTGCAAATGGGCCACTATGGTCTTCTTGGAAACTCACTGTCCATGCTCTGAATAACCTTTGAACTTGTCATGCCGTAACCTTCATCAAAACAAATTATTTGACATTAAATCAAATTCCTTCAAGAGCTTCTTGACATCAATGACAACTTATACATTTGAGCAAAGGTAATGTACCCAAAGTACCCAAAATTGCCAACAAAACAATTTTTAATCAGATTTATGATCTAAAAAATATGGTACAAGCATCCCACCATGATCACCACTGAAAGCACGAGGATATGGAAACAAAAAAGGAAAATTCCGAGATGCGATGTAAACGAAAACAAAAGACAATGCTAAATCCTACGAATTGAAAGTGCATGAAAGGAAAGAGGCAAAAACTAATCAAAACCAAATGGAAAGCCAATACAAAATACAACCCTTTTTATTAATGTTCTTTAGAACTTGGTTACAATCCATCTCCTCCATTTTTCAGGGGCTAGGAGCGTTAAATGTGTTCTTGTCACACCCATGGATGTGATTCCTTCTTCCACGTGCCCACATGTAAAGTGGGAAGACCAAACATCGTCTTCGCTTGCATTGATGAGTATTGAATCCTCACTACTCCTCTAATGTTAAGTACCTGCGTTCATGAAAATATAAAATAGTCAATAGCACCTGTAGATGAAATAAAACATGTAATCCCCAAGCCTACGATTACTGAATGTGAAAAATTAATAAAACGGTAACTGAAATAGATACAAATGAATTGAAAACTTGATAGGAGCATGAGGACATTACCAAGATGGAACTGCAAATGGAATACTTAGAAAATTCACCACATATTTGTATTCGCTCTTGGGTGGGACGAATAGACCTACAATAAATTGCCAAAAGGCACTATCCCAAATGTCACATTTGGGAAGCTCCAAATTGCCTACAAAGTTGGGGTTAGCCAATTGGGGGTGTTTTGGGAAGACCCAGAAGGTCAGATTTCCTCAATTTGGCCTCTATCATCAAGAATTTGATGATGATACCTGCATGTTAGTAAATGCGAGAGATGATAGAAACATGATCAAAATTGCTCAAAACAAGGTGAAATTTAAATGAAAACCTATCTAAGAAGCATAGAATAAAATTAAAAAATAATATAAGGGAAATATGCCATATATTTCCAATCACTTCGAGGCGGGGCGATTAGAACTGCAGCAGTGTGGGGGTGCCTGGGGGTAGGACGCGCGTCGTTTGGGGCCCGATTTCGGCACCAATCCACTTGGGATGGGTCCAAAATATCTTTTGGGGTGTTTTAAAAAAATTTGGTAGGATTTTTTGGCCAAATTTCAAGTTTTGGTTCCGGATTTACGCTTCCAATAACCACCCTATGACCTCTCTTCCAAAAGAGATCAAGGATGCAAAAGGCACAAATCAAAGGGTGTGTGTGGAAGTAAAATGGTAGCACTTCGTTGCTCAAAATGCTCCTTCTCTGTATATTTTGTGGTGATAAAACTCACCAATTTATAGACCTGGAGGTCTCTTGTGATTGAGCATGCAGAGGCGCCACTTGGCAATCATGCCTTCCCATGGGGGGAGAAGATTCCTCCCTGATTAGGGGCTCCATGACTGCCCCTGTAACTGCATCTAACACTCAAAAATTCTCACTCACACTCCCATGCAAGGAAGGAAGAATTAAGTGGCAGATATAAGCTGCCATTTGTCAAGATTTGATTTTTTTCCCATCAAACCTACTATTCACCCCACCCTGGAGCAAATACTGCTAATCATCCTTGGGTGGGGTGAATAGAAGTTTGTAATCATCCTTGGGTAGAACGAGTATAAAGCAGAGTGCCTGAAGGTGCCAAATTGACTCCTGACCTTCCAAAACTATTGTGAGAGTGGTTAGGACCACTGTTTGACCTCTAGAGCTGCCCTGGGGGCTGTGTGTGTCAGTGCGATCAGTGTTTGCAGTCACATAATCGGATTGGTGTTGTTATGGTGTCTAAATTTTGATGATCAAGCCATAAATAAGGAGGACAATCACCACATTAGTTGTAGGCTCTACACAATAGAAGCATGTATACTAGATTTTAGTGGGATATAATGACTTGTTCAAGTCATCAACTAGGTTTCATTTCATTTTGAGGTAAAGCACTTTATTGATTCAGTTATTATTTTATTGATTTATTTATTATTTCTCCTTTACGTAATGCACCTATTTATCATACATTAGTCCTTTAAAATGATGAAATCAATAGGTAGATCCAAGAATTTATTCAAAAGAGCAAAATCAGACCAAATTCTTCACCATATGGTAGTCTAATTATTTTAACTTCAAATAAATATGAAATATAGATACTCTAAATTTTTATTGGAACTAAAATAAGAGAGGTTACAATAAAAAGGGAGCTAGAAAAATCATAGCTCGGGGTGCAAGGCCACCCAAATGATCAACACCATAAATATGAGGCTTGAGAAAAAAATTAAAACCAACCCCTAAAAGGATAAATAAACAACATAACTAGGCAAGGGGAGCAACTCTTGGAGGATACCAATCCATGTTGTGGACACTGATAGAATGGCTTGAGGCTAGATAACATTGCCCTCTTGACCTACTATGTTGAGGCCTCAAATAAATAGAGGGACCTTGAGGTGGAGGGAGTTTAGGCAAAATCCTAGTAATAGTGCATGGATCCTCATGCCAATACTTGATAAGATTTATCAAATACGTCAACTTGAAAGCCTACGAATGGATTTGAACAGTAATAATAGAGAACATTGTAATATTTTCATGCATAGAAAACTATTTGGAAATTGAATCTCTCGAATAGATAGCAATATTCTTAGCTTTACAAAGTTGAAATAAAATAGTAGAATGAAATAAATTCCATAGAGCAATAATATAAGCAATCCAACAACTATTATCTCCAAAAAATATCATCTACCATCTAAAGAATTCAATATGAAAGGGCTTGAACAACGAGTGAATCCAAAATTGAAAAGAGTGAGCATGAGGAAAAAACCAAAATATATGTTTAAAAGTCTCAAAACAACCACAAGATAGACATTGAGGATTAGGAAGCCCAATACTACTAAATACCTCTCTCATAGGAGGCCCTTAATAAATAAGAGGCTAGAGAAAAAGGTAATATTGGGTTCAAGGTTAGACTGCAAGATATATTTTAGATGAGCAATCAAAGTATATAAGGTAGAGTATGTCAGCTCTCATTAAGCTTTTCAACGCCAGGGGAAACTAGACTAAGAATAAAGCAAGGAAGAAGAGTAGTTATTGAAAGGAGTATCCACATTCCAATTCTAGTCCCTCCACTAGGCACTCGAAGGTTGAAGGTCAAGCTTATAAAGCATGACATCAAGCATAAGCTCTTGAATCTTAAGAAAATAAGGAATATTTGAATTCTAAAAAATAAATTTGCATTTGAGATCATACAAAGGAATATAATCTCGAGAGTGCACTTAATATTTAACAAAGTAGATTCCCTTGTAAAACAACCTGGAATTTTTAATCCTTGGCATATCAAAAAGAAGAATCGAAGAGTTAGACAAAATAAGAGACCACAAAATATTTTTAGAATTGAATGAAAGACAATTATGAAAACCATCACCAATCCAGTGAAGATGATTTTTTACCATCTCAAAAGCCTACCAAATTCTTTTGACAACAAAGGAACCCTAAATCTTAACTAGAGCAGAAGCAATGATGAGATTATGGAGTCCAATATTAGCCCAAGATTTATGACCATAAGGCAATCCTAAATAAATACAATGGTGAATCAAAACCTTCCAGCCTTTAGGTCCTTTAATAGCTTTAACTGCCCACTTAGCACACAAAGAAATGATTTACCTATAAATATCAATGACTTCCATCCCATCCTTATCAATAGGCATGCAACAAATATCCCAATAAACTCAATGAAAACCATGTGAATTCTTCTCCTTGACCCAAATAAATTCTCTAAGGAGTCTCACCAACTTATTATAAGAATTTATAGAAGGGGCCTAACAGGAGGAGTAATAAACATGGGTGGCGACAAGAATATTAGTGCAAACTTGAAACTTATCAATAAGAGAAAGAGGATGTGAGGCCCAACATAAAATATTCCTTTC
This sequence comes from Wollemia nobilis, assembly GCA_028583015.1. Lineage (NCBI taxonomy): Eukaryota > Viridiplantae > Streptophyta > Pinopsida > Araucariales > Araucariaceae > Wollemia > Wollemia nobilis. The sequence goes on along the minus strand of JAQPPZ010016861.1, from coordinate 13,940,455 downwards.
AATTCTATTAGTGACATACTACCAAAGTTCAAAGGGTAATATATCAAATTAAAGGGGATTCCTAAGAACTTAAAACACTCACCTCTTTGAATACAATTCCATGAAAAATATCTAAGCTAAGCAAGCATAGAAGAAGAAGCAAGGTGGAAACAAAAAGATTTAGACCATTAGATGTTGGATCCTAAGGCCTTACAAAAAGTTTCCAAACAAACCAAAGTAGTTGAAATTAAAACCTCATCCTCATTTATAGTGAGAAAAGAACAATTTGTAAAGTCCCCATTAATAATCTCGGTGTACAAGTTAGGAAAAAGAATACCTTTGATCAACCCCTTATATGCTTGACTAGTAAGAAGATAACCAAAACCCTAAACAAGGATGTAAAGTGAGGGGACCAAAGGACAACCCTAATGAATAGAACAAAATAAACCAAAATCCTCGTACCTATATCCATTAATAGTAAGACAAGTTGAAGCATCACCAAACACCATACTAACAACCTTGATAAAAAAAGGGGCCAAAGTTGAGAGCTTGGAGCATGGTGAGAATGAAAGGCCACTCAATACGATTATACAATTTTTTAAAGTCTAGTTTAAGTAAAAGGGGATTTTAGCCAAAGAGATGATCCCATTTTAAACCTTTCCAGACAACAATAATATTATCCAAGATGTAATACCCTTTAATGAAATTTGTCTATTCCAATATGATCATCACAAGGATAATGTTGCAAATACAAAGAGCTAAAGCTTTAGCCAAAATATTGTAATAAACATTAATTATAGTAATAGGTCTCCAAATGGTTATAATATTAGGATTACCTACTTTAGGAATAAATTTAATGTTTCCATCATTAATCATATTATCTAAAGAATTTTTGACTAACACTTTATTATAGACATTGATAATATTAGGCCCAGTAAACTTCCAAGTGGCTTTATAAAATTCATAGGTAAAGCTGTCAAGACCAAGGGACTTGTCATTCGACATAGTCATAAGAGCATTATGAAGCTCAAAAAGTGAAAAATGAGCCTTACAAAGAAGTTTTTCATAAGCAAACAATTTAGCAAGAACAACATCGAGAGATTGCTAGAGCACCATCTAACATTCCAAAGAATCCTGCTATACTTGAAATATAAGCTTATAATGATCTATAAAGGATGATGTAATATCAAGAAGAGAAGTTAGCCTATCATGATAGACTTGAATAGCCTTGATTTAGATCTTGGTATGCTTGGAATGAAGAGATTTAAAAAATATTTTGATGGACTTAAATCTAAGCTCCCTTGGATTCATATTGTTCATTTTACAATAATGGTAAATTTTGTTTTTACTTCTTCATAATAGCCAAATGAGCATGCTTTTTGACATGTGCCACCTATTTGCCAAATACCACATAAAAGAGGTAGTACATATAATTTTCTCATTCCACCATGAAATCCAACTAACAAAGTGAGGAGGTCAAGGTAATAAATTCTAGATTCTATCAATCATAACAATCATGTTAGGGTGTTTTAATAAAATTGATTACACAAAAAATTAAATTAGCAACCACTCTACTCAATTTGAAAGGAAATCAAGAAATGATCTGATAGTAGGAATTGATCCTAGACCATCACAATATTATTATTTATGGAGGAGAATAAAAAAATTGTTACTCTGACATCATAACTTGATCAAGGTGCTTGTAGACTCTATCATTACCCACAAAAAAATTGGACCATGTGAACTAGGGTGGAGGTGTGCAATTGTGCTAGAAAAAAAGGGATAAAAAAGACCCCATCTATGTTTAATAAAAAACCAGGCCTCATGCTCTCCAACACACTAGCATATTGGGAGGTGGACAAATTTGTCTTTAGCATGCTCAATCATATTAAAATTACCACAAAAAAGCCAATACGCCATCAATAAGTGATCATCCAGCTGCCACAAAATGGTAAAGTGACTAGGCCCATCATTGGGTGCATAAATGTTAGCAATGCCCAAGGTGTTTCCATTAATATTCAATAAAATATAGACCACATGATGAGAAGGATCCTCGCTAGACCCAAGCAAACAATCCTCATGTTTGGGGAGATAGAAATAGAAGCACCATCTAGACCATATTCATGGTGAGTAGCAAAATACATAAAATAACTTGCAATACAACTGAGATAAATATCTAACAAAAAGCCAAAGATATTAACTTATTGTAAGCAAATAACATCAACATGGCCAATGCTTTGTAACTAAAAAATTTCTTCAGGACTCTATAAGCCCTCGAATATTCCATGAAATTAAATTCATGGAGGAGGAATATCCATGGAGCCATATCCCATAGGGTTGCCCCCACTATTAGCTAGCATCGAAGAACTATTAAATGTAGAGGTCTAAAAAAGTTAAAATAATTCATCAACAATTGAGGGATTTCCCACACTATCAGACAACATAAAAAAACTATTAAATAAAGAGGTTTGAGAAGGTTGAAATAAGTCACCAATAGTTGAAGGATGATGCTTAGCCTCTTGGCTTCCCTTCAATTATAGTGAGCCATCTTGATATAGACTACACACATACCTAGAGGTTAGAGGTATTGACAATGAATTCCCTTCTTCTGAGGCTAATTTATGCTTGGGAGGTTTCTTAATAAGTATAGCCTAAGGAGACAAACTAGGATGAACAAGAACAATAGGAGGTTGAGATGGTATCTTTACAACCTTATCTCCATTATAAATCATCAACTTAGGGTTGGTCACTTCCTTCTTATTATAAATCATGATCCAATCACCCTCAAAAAAGTATTTGGGAGGTGCAAAAATAGGATAAGGGGTAGATGCAACCATCAGAGGTTTTTGAGCAACTAGTGGATAGTCCTTGTTATGATGCATGGTGGATTGGCACTAAAAAAAAGTATTAGGTAAATTTAATAATTATTTTTAAATGTTTGTTTTCATTAAATGTTTTTAGCACATAAGTTTATTCACACAAACCACGTACCAGGTGGTTTGAACCTGGGTCTCTTGAAATAAATCCTAAAGCCCTAACCACATGGGTGTCCCATGGGGACTCTAAATATTTTTTTTAATTTAGAAAAAAAATCTCTTGCAAGGTTGCCTTAGTCTAGGAAACCACAACCAGGGGATTCTACACCATCAAAATCACCCAAGAGTCGTACCCGACCCTAATCACACCAGCATTATCAATTGGATTTTGGGTACCCAATGTACATTTGGTAGGTTGGAGATTTGAACCAGGGACCTCCCTTATAGGGTTGCCCTACCCGCTCCAGCTCACCTACAACACATGAGTAAGTATTAGGTAAATTAAAGTAAATAATTTTTTGCATAAAATAATCTGTACCAACCTGAATATTCATAAATTATTTGACATCCTATGCAAGTTCAACCTCAACATAGACTCTTTTATTAGTTTATGCTGAGAAGAAAAATTATTCTTATTGATAGATTACCCCACCAATGGGTTTAACAATATCAACAATAAATGCCCATAAGGGTAGTGGAAGACTAGCATATTCAAGCCAAACTGACACTTTCAAAGAAACTTGGTCTAAAACTTAGAAATGATTCCAAGCAGAAAGGACCATCAAAGTATTGTGAAGAAACCATCAATTGGACTTAGCAACCACAATTTGCACTTGCAAGGGTTCTTTAAATGAGAACAAAAAAACAACTCTAGTAAGATTATAGATACTTACAACCACAATGCCATAAGCTTCCCAATGAAGTTTCAACCAATTTTGAAGATATTATTGCAATGGGATTCGACCAACAAAATAATTTATAAGACAATGATTCTCATACCATTTTACAACTAGAGAAATAGCATCAAGAGAGAGAACAACATCTAGAGAAGAATCATTACCTTTTCCATAAATTTCAAAATAAACTTTCGAGCTCACTTCAATGCCATGAGTTCCACTATCTATAACAATCATTACATCTATGGATGATGAAGCCATAAAAAAGGAGAGCAACTACCTAATTGATATCAATATCAATATTCAAAACCAAAGCAACCAAATTTACAAATGGTGATAGATCAAAACCCTAGTACTCAAAAAACCCTCATTTGCTCCCAAGAAGTATAGTTTGGATACTCTACATTGACTATAGAACTTTGAATAAAACCACTATGAAGTACCACTACCCACTCCCTTAGATAGATGGCTTGCTATACTAGCTCTATGATCAAAAATTTCTTCACCAAAATTGATCTCAAATATTGCTATCATCAAATACCCATGAATCCCATTAACATATGGAAGACTATATGTAAATTCAAGGAGGGTTTATTTGAGTGGCTAGTTATACCTTTTGGATTGATCAATGTAATTTTCATATTCATGATGATGTTGTATGACATCTTGTGTCTCTACACCATCCATTTTTTTGTAGTCAACTTAGATGATATTATCATCTATAGTAAGACATGGGAGGAACATTATAATATGTTTGAAAGGTACTTCAAGTTCTTTGAAGATATAATCTATAAGCTAATTTAGAGAAGTGCTAATTTGGCATGATGAGGATTCAATACCTTGGGTATATTATTGACAAAGAGGAATTCCATTTTGATTATGAGAAAATTCAAGTAATTAAAGATTGACCTACCCCAAGGACTCTAATAGATTTTCATAGCTTCTTGGGTCTTTCCTATTTATTTTGAATATTTGTATTTGGATTCTCACACATTTCTTAGCCACTACATTAAGTGACCAAAGGAGGTGCCATATTCAATATCCATTAGGGATACAACAATAAATGGCATTTGAGATGTTGAAGGACCAATTGTCTTTAGCTCCTACATTTTCTTTACTTTATTTATAGTATTATTTTAAGGTAGTGCCTGATGTTGTAAACACAAAAAATTAAACCACTCATATGAGTCATTTTTCCTTGGGTTGTCCTTTGAGAGGTTATCAAACTTGCTAGGAGCAATTTTGGCCCCTTTTTCTTGTGTTTTTCCTTATTTTTCTTGACCTTGACCAAATTCATGCCCGCTAATTTATAAGGCATGGATTCAAAAAATTTAGGGTTTTTTCCTTTAAAAACCTAAATTTGAATTCAACCCTTTTAAGGCATCAACCTGATCAAGGTTAAGTTTTTTTCCATACCTTTTAGCCCTCAAATACCTTTATAATTAAGGTATTGTATCCCCCTTTTCTAGGAAGATAAGTACATATGACAAGTTCCAAGTTCTCAAAGTTATCTTCTTGAGATTACAAGCTAGCAATCTAAAAAGTTCATGTAAATTTAGAGTCCTCTTATATTTTGGTGCTTTGGTGTTCTATTGTTGGTGTTCCTTGGGATTTTGCAAGTGGAGAAAGCCTTGATGAAAATTTGCCTTCTTAGGGGAGGATAGGACTTCCACCTTGACTCTTGCTTCTTTTATGAGACCACTAGGTGTTTCTTTGCATCTAGTAGTTTGCATTTTTATTTTAATTCATGTTTTGTTGCTTTTGTTTCTATTTAGGTATTTTTTAATCCCTCTTGCATGAATATTCACCTTATCTAATACAAGGCACAAATATGGTGAAAGCCTTGCTTTTTCTTGTTGGGAACTCTGCATCCATTTTGGTGCTATTATCGAATCCATGCTTGGTATCCTATAGGGTATGGATTTGGTCTAGTTGATTTTTGAGGTGACTCTTTGTCCCAAAACCCTAGGGATTCAATTTGCATGCCCTATATATATTGTTTTTTCTATTTCTATGTTCATTTTTGGTTGTTATCATTCTATTTTGCTTGCATTTCATGTTAGATCAAATTGGGGGAAATGATTTGTTCCTAAACCCTAGTTTTCATAATTATATTATTGTTCAAGTTTTGCATCCATTTTTTTACACTTAATTTGTTGTTTCATGTTTGCATATTTTGATGTGTTTATTCTAAAGGTCAAAGCTCATTTTTATTACAAATATTTAGCTAAAAGGACCAAGGGGGCTTTATTTTTGGACCTCCAAGCTCAGTCTTATAGTGGCCTAAGTAGGCCCCCAAACGCTGATCAATTTTTATATGGTTTGTGAAGTTATTTTATAGGTTTGAAGCCATTGGATATTTTGTATGTAAGATAAATCCTGGATCAAACACCAAAATCAGATAAATACCGTTGATGAAGTTTTTAGGTTGTGTGTTATATATGTTTGCTATTCTTCTTCACAATCTAGGTTAGAAATAAAAATGAAAAATATTTGACCACTTTTTAGGTTTTAAAAGAAATAAAATCATATAGTGTGCATTTAGGGTTTAGTCTTGTTTGTGCATTTCCCTTGTACCCTTGCTCAAAAATATAAAGAATTATGTTATTGCAACCTAGGATTAGAAATCATTTAATAAAATAATAATACTAGGGTTAGTCATTGTCGTCTTGCATCCTATGTATCTTGCATTGTTCTTTTATTCTCATAGTTTAGCATAGAAAGGTCAAACATAGGTGATTGCTTAATTGATACATTTAATACTCCCACCTCAAACTTAGAGTGAGTCCTAAAACTATTCCTGTGAACCCCTTTTCTTTTAATCCGTTGAGTGTAGAGAATATAACACACCCCCAGGGTTTTACATAGTGGTGAATTTTGTAATTTAGCATGAATATTGGGATTTTCAAAATGTTAATTTTGTGAATTTTGGGACCATAGACGTCGACCCGTTTACCCAAAAATTTTGGGATCTAATTTTTTTAAGGGTAAATTCACCCCATTTTCATAAGGTTTCCCACCTAATTTTTGCCCTAAATTTATTAAAAATAAGAAATATCCCACCCAAATCGCTCCTTGTACCCCTATATATAGTTAACCCTAACAACGACTACTACACAATTTCAAAAAAACAATTAGATAGTGAGCGATACAAAGCATAATGCAACTGGCAAAAGGAAACTGGTATAAGGTAAGTGGTATAAGGTGACTGTCATAAGGCGACTGGTAGAAGGTGACTAGTAGAAGGTGACTGGCATAAGGCAATTGGCAGAAGGCGACCAATAGAAGGTGATCGGCATAAGGTGACCAACATAAGGTGACTGATAGAAGGTGACTAGTAGTAGGCGACTGGCAAAAGACGACTAGTATAAGGTAACTGGCATAAGGTGACTAGTAGAATGTGACTAACATAAGGTGAGTGGTATAAGGTGAGAGTCATAAGGTGACTGGCATAAGGCAAATGGAATAAGACGAGTGTCATAAGTCAAGTGGTAGAAGGCATCTGGCTAAAGGTGAGTGGCATAAGAAATTTTTTATAAGGTGACTGGCAGAAGGTGATCGATAGAAGGTGAGTGGCATAAGGCAATTGGTAGAAGGTGAGTGGCATAATACAACCGGTATAAGGTGACTAGTAGAAGGTGAGTGGCATAATATGACTCAATTTACTGGTATGTTTCTTTTACCATTAAATTTCATTCAAAATTTTATTCATGGACACTCAATAAGGAGGTTTATTCTGCTTGCAAATGATATTCTTGGGATAGATATTCTACTATCTCTAGCAGTAGTTCTATTTTATACCAGTTATTTTCATTTTTAAAAATGATTTTCTTTGTTCATGTTATTCTTATGTTCATATAGGTAAAATTTCAACTACAAGAACTGGAAATAAGGGAGGTCAATCTTCCAATAAAAGGAGTATCCTAAAATACTTTCATAATATTTCTAAACCCGATCAGCCATCAACATCTGCACAAACTGAAGGTATGAACACATTTACTCACTAGTTAATTTTTTTACTTTGTTAATTTTAAATATAATGTCCATTCATAAATAAGTGTGTGATTTGAGAGAAGTTAGGAGCAAAAATTAGATAATCAATATTATATTCAACCTTCGAAAACCTCAGTTACATTGGAATATATACTCGTAGTATTAACCGAACTTAGGGAATATAGGGAAGTTAGGGAAATAGAAGAAATAGGGAGGAAAGGGAAAAAGGAAATTGAGTTGGTTCGCCTTGATGCCCTTGTCGTCCAATCCTGCCTAGTCAGCTACCGTCCAAGCCAAACTTACCTGTCCAGTCAACTGTCGTCCAAGGAGGTAAAAGGGGTAAGATCCAAAGCTTATAGTTGAAACAAATTTTTACACCTTTTTTACTCCTTTTTGGTCTTTTTACTAGCTTTATTTCCAACATTCTCCCCCTTAAAGTTGAGAGGACTGACTATACAGTCTCTCAGCTTTATATATTGAGCTTTAGCTATACCTTTGGTGAAGATGTCTGCAATATTATCCAAAGTGTTACAATGTTGAAGCTCAACTATTTGTTGTTCCACCATATCTCGAATGAAGTGATACTTCATATCGAAATGCTTTGATCTGCTATGGTGGACTGGATTGTATGCCAACTGAATGGCACTTATGTTATCACAATACAATCGAGTTGGACCACTTTGACTTTCTCCAATCTCTTCAAGAACTTTTCTCAACCATAGGGCTTGAGTACTAGCATGTGTGATGGCTATATACTCAGCCTCAGTTGATGACAATGCTACAACAGTTTGTTTCTTGGAACTCCATGTAATTAGTCCTGATCCTAGACTAAAACAATTCCCTGATGTAGATTTCCTGTCATCTATACTGCTGCCCCAATCACTGTCACTGAAGCCAACTAATTTTATAGACTTACATTTTTGGTAATGGATTCCAAAATCCAATGTACCTTTTACATATCTCAATATTCTTTTAGTTGCTTGTAGATGCAGCTCAGAAGGACTAGCCATAAACCTTGAGACTAGAGAAACAACATATTGAATATCGGGCCTTGTGTTGGTGAGAAACATCAGACTCCCAACCATGCTTCTGTAAGTGGTCATGTCAACCTTTGATGCTCCGTCGTCCTTGCTCAATTGGATCCCATGTCCAGTTGGAGTTGCAACTGATTTGCACTGCTCCATGGCAAATTTCTTGATCATGTCTCGAGCATACTTGTGTTGACATATGAAGATCCCTTTGTTTGATTGATGCACTTCCATGCCTAGGAAGTATCGCATTAGACCAAGATCTTTCATCTCGAACTGCTTCATCATGGAGTTTTTGAACTCCGTATTCATTTTATTGTTACTACCCGTAAATATTAGATCATCCACATACAAACAAACTATGAGAATGTCTACTCCATGCTTTAGGTAGTACATATTTGGTTCACTTTTGCTTCTTGTGAATCCATACTCGCTGAAATAGCCATCAATGCGTGAGTACCAAGCTCTTGGTGCTTGCTTGAGGCCATAAAGTGCTTTCTTCAATTTGTAAACAAGGTTCTCTTTTCCCTGTTCTTGGAAACCTTGAGGTTGTTGAACATACACCTCTTCTATCAAGTATCCATTCAGAAAAGCACTCTTTACATCCATGTGTTGAACATTCCATCCTTTATGGGCTGCTAAGGAAAGAACTGATCTGATTGTCTCTTGTCTTGCAACAGGAGCAAAGGTTTCCTCATAGTCAATGCCATATTTCTGAGTAAAACCTTTTGCTACTAGTCTCGCCTTATGCCTCTCAATGCTTCCATCAACATTGTACTTGGTCTTGTAGACCCATTTACATCCAACACATTTTTTACCTTTGGGTAGCTTTACTAGCTCCCATGTATCATTATTTTTTATAGAGGTTATTTCCTCTTTCATGGCTTCTTGCCATATATTTTGAGTACATGCCTTCTCATAGCTAGCTGGCTCTAGTTGTGCATTAGTCAATAAAGCATAATTGACTTCATCTCCTCTAGGTTCTTGGGAGTCATCATCCCCATACAATTGCAAATTTTCAAGTTGCTGCAAAACTGTATTCATTTCACTAGCTTGGCTTCTAGTGAATCTTCTCTGGAAATTTTGATCCAGCATCTGAAAGGATGGATGATGTTGTAAAGTTCTTCTGCCTCTTGATGGAGAGTCAATGTCCATTGGTGAAGAACTTACTGATCTCTGTGGAGAAGGACTTGGAGTGGCGGTTGAAGTACTTGAACTGCTTGATCTTGGAGGGGGTGGTGTGCCTTTCCTGTTCTTTGGAGACACCTGTTGTACCTATGAAGAATTTACATCTTGGGACTCATCATCAACAAAAATTCTTTGATGACCCCATTCTCCCCCTTCATCAAAAATTACATCCCTGGAGAGTACAATTTTATGAGTCTTGGGATTGTAGAGCCTATATGCTTTTGTAGACTCACAATACCCGACAAATATACAAGCTTGACTTTTTGGATCAAGCTTCCTCCTTTTCTCATCAGGAATGTGGGCATATGCTAAAGAACCAAAATTTTTGAAGTGCTTTACATTTGGTTTCTTTGCATACCACGCCTCATAAGGAGTGATGCCATCTAAACTAGAAGTTGGACTTCTATTTAGAATATATACACTTGTTTTTACAGCATCAGCCCAGTACATATTAGTGAGATGCTTTGTCTGAAGCATCGATCTCGCCATCTCAACTAGGGTGCGGTTCTTTCTTTCGGCCACACCATTCTGTTGTGGGGTATAGGCTATGGTGAATTGCCTTTTGATCCCACTTGCTTTACAATAGTTTAAAAATTCTTTTGAGGAGTATTCACCTCCTCGATCTGTCCGAAGACATTTTACATAATTCCCACTTTGATTCTCTACATTGTTTCTGAAATCTATGAAGCAATCAAATGCTTCATCTTTGTGCTTTAAGAAATAAATCCAGCACATCCTAGAGAAGTCATCTATGAAAGTGAGAAAATAATAATTATTTTCGAGACTCTGTGTTTGCATCGGACCACAGATGTCCGAATGTACTAACTGAAGTGGATAGCTGGCTCTCCACGCTTGTCCTCTCAAAAACTTTGATCTGGAGTGCTTTCCCAAAGCACATCCTTCACAGACCTCCTATTGATCATTGATTTTTGGAAGTCCTGTCACCATAGCTTGAGAAGTGAGCAATTTCAAGCTAGCGGAATTAAGGTGACCATATCGCAAGTGCCACAACACACTTGGATTTGTTATTGCTACATTTGCAAGTTGATCTCCCCCTGGCTCACCAAATTTGAGAGGGAATAACCTGTTCTTGGTCATGGGGACTTGGGTGATGACACGATTACAATTATTTTTATCAAAAATAATACATTGTCCTTCATCAAAGACAAGCTTGTAATTGTTCTCCATCATTTGTCCAACGCTGAGCAAATTGTGTTGGAGCTTTGGAGTGTAATAGATGTCACTCACTTTCTTTAGTCCTTCTTTGGTTGGAACCGCCATGGCTCCAATGCCCTCTACTTGCAATGCTTTGTTATCCCCTAATTTGATTTGGGATTTATAAGTGGAATCTAGAGTAGCAAATAGTTTTTCTTTGCCACTCATATGGTTTGAGCAACCAGTATCTAGAATCCATGTGTCATTTAAATTCTGATCTGATTGTCCATATGATAGAAAAATATTAGAAGCATCATCTTCTTCTCCATAATTTCCATATTGACTATTGTTGTCTTGTGAAGATTTTGACCAGCAGTCACGAGCGAAGTGACCTGGCTTGCCACAGTTGAAACAAGCTGATTTGGACTTGTCACTTCCTCGCCCTTGATTGCCACTTTGTCCTTGATTTGCACCTCGATTCTGATTTCCACCTCTTTGTTGGTTGCCTCCTCTGTATGAGTTGCCTCCTCTATTGGAATTGCCTCCTTTGTTCTGGTTGCCTCCTCTGTTGGAATTGCCTCCTCTGTAGGTGCCTCTGCCTCTACCTCTTTGCTTGCCTCGACCTTGACCTCTTCCCCATCCTCTTCCATTATTTTCATTGGAAGTGAAGGCCTTATCATCGCCTCCGTAGTTGGTTGAAGGAGTTTCAGGAAACCTCTCTTCATGTGACATTAACGATCCGATCAATGCATCGAATGTTAAAAGGGAAAGATCTTTGGATTCTTCTATTATTATGGCAATATGGTTCCATTTTTGTGTAAGTGTTCTCAACACTTTTGTTACAATTATCTCAGGCTTGATTTCTTCGCCTAGTGTAACCATTTTATCTACAATTGCTTTTACTCTAACACAATAATCACCGACTTTTTCATTATCTTTCATTTGGAGATTTTCAAAATCTCGCTTCAATGTTTGAAGCCTTACCTGCTTCACTTGATTACTACCCTGGAATCCATCACTCAATGCTTTCCATGCAGCTTGTGCAGTCGTACAGGCAACAATTCTAGGAAATATGCTTTTCTCCAATGCAGCTTGGAGATGAGAAAGAGCAGAAGAGTTGCTCTTTTGTTCTTCTTTTCATGTTTTCTTGTCTACGGCACTTAGTGTTGTCCAGTATGAAGGTTCTGTGTAGCCCTCTTCTATGATGTCCCACAAACCTTTACCTATGAGCAAGGTCTTCATATTTATAGACCAATACTCATAGTCATAACCGTTAAATTTTGGTATAGGTAAGCTATTGTGTGAGGCCATAGTTACCAAAAAACTCTCTTTATTTCATGGTTACAATAAAGTATTTTTGCTGAAATAAGGAAAGAAGAAGAAGGAAGAAGGAAGAGATTACAAATTTAAGTCAAATTTGACTTGTTCTAATCTATCATGGACTGCTTGGTCCTCTTGATGTGGGGATGCGATCTCTTGAGTTACAAAGTTATCTGCCACTTCTTCTTCGTCGTCACTTATCTGTATGATTTTCGGTGATTCTGGTTCTAGGATTTCTACTGAATTACTGTAGTGTGTATACTCTGATTCTTGTGCTTCAGCTTGTACTGATTTTGATTGTTCAAATTCACTCCTGAATGAGTTATCTTCAAAGTCTGCCTCGTACCCTGAGTCAGGATGCCTTTGATGTGCTATCACTGCATTTTGAAGTTGACTAAACACAATGTTGAGTCCATAACCTCTGACTTTGTTATCAAAACTCTCTGCACCTTCTCGTGCTAAAATTGCACATAAGGCATGATAACAACCATTTGGTCTTATCATCAATGCCTTGTTACAATTTTACAATTTGATCCTTTGTCTCTTTTACAAAAAAAAACTAAGCCTCTTAGGCTTATTACACACTCTTTATGATTCCCTGAATCAAAAAACTTTGCTTTTACAATGAATTGCCTCCTAGGCAATGTCCCCTTTTTTTATAATAAAAAAAATTATATTTCTTATTTAATAAAAATAAAATAATTGCTTTTAAAATAATTTTAAAAACAATTAAGTTTTAATTTATTAAATATAATATAAATATTTTTAATATAATAATTTAAAAAAAGTTCAACTATAGAAATGAGGGCAAAGGGTTTCGAACCCTTGACATATGATGGCCTTGGGCCTTACAGCGTGTGTGTTTGCCATGACAGTAGCTCACCTGCCATGAGCTAAGGAAGTCCAACTTCCTTATAAAGCCTAATTCGAACCCTTTTTAGCTTTTTTATATAAAACTAATAAAACTTGTCCTCACGGGATTCGAACCCGGGACATGCGATTCACAAACAATCCGCCTTCACCGATCGAGCTACGCCCATGGCTGGGTATGGAGGAGGAAGGTCATATATTTATTATGGAGTTTTGTGGTAATTTCAAACAAAAAAGAATTTCACTGTCGTTGGGTTTCGAACCCGCGACCTGCAGCGGGTTGGACAACTTATGGCTGGCTCCTCGAGCCAGTCGAGCTGCGTGGCCCGACGAGAATCCAAAGGAGGCTTGCCTCCTTTATCTCGTCGACCATGCAAACAACTTTAAAAAAATAATAATCCCACATCCGCTATGCGGAGGGGATTTTGTGCTTTAAAAGCATAGAGAAGCAGTATGCTTCTCGATTGCCTTCGGGCAATCGCTCGATCACCCCTTTTGCCTTCTGTCCACCCACCTTTGTCTGCCATGTTGCTCCTCCCTTCGCGTGCCATGTGCCTATCCGCGTCAGCTCCTTGTGCCTCGTTGTCTGTCCGCGTCAGCTCCTGACTTGTCCTCCTATCACCACGTGTCGCTCTGTGATCGGTCCTTCTACGTCGCTCCTGTCTCCGTTGGCTGCTGTGCTGGCCTGCTCTGATGTTTGCCTCGATCCATGTGCCTTCGAGCTTCTCTGGCCTCGAGCTTCGAGCTACGGGCCCCACCTTGGTCTAGCTACAAGCTGTGCTCTACGGGTTTCTCTCGCTTCGATCCTCGGGCTTCCTTCGCCTCGATTCTCGTGCTGTCCTTGGCTTCGGCTCTCGGTCCTCGGGCCTCCCTCGCCTTCGGCTCTGATACCAGATGTGATTTGAGAGAAGTTAGGAGCAAAAATTAGATAATCAATATTATATTCAACCTTCGAAAACCTCAGTTACATTGGAATATATACTCGTAGTATTAACCGAACTTAGGGAATATAGGGAAGTTAGGGAAATAGAAGAAATAGGGAGGAAAGGGAAAAAGGAAATTGAGTTGGTTCGCCTTGATGCCCTTGCCGTCCAATCCTGCCCAGTCAGCTGTCGTCCAAGCCAAACTTACCTGTCCAGTCAACTGTCGTCCAAGGAGGTAAAAGGGGTAAGATCCAAAGCTTATAGTTGAAACAAATTTTTACACATTTTTTTACTCCTTTTTGGTCTTTTTACTAGCTTTATTTCCAACAAAGTGTACTTTTTGGTTGATGTCTTTGTCCATTTTTATCTGTAGAAGGTATACTTTTAAATGCCATAGTGGTAATGAACCTACTATTGACACTAGTATTATCTCTACAAAAAACATTGTTAACCCTAGTATACCTCCACTTCCACATATCCACGTTAATGAGCAGTACACAGATGAAACTATTCTCAATAAAATATAACAATAACATGAAGATATTCCTAATTCTAACACACCAAGTGAAAAAGAAACTAATAATTCTTATACAGTCCTTACTTCCGAAGAATCTTCATCAAAAAAATAAACATGCAAGGTTATCTAGGTGGATAATTAACAAATCATTTCAGCCTAATTGGATATCAGAATTTCTATTTATTGAGCCAGTGCTTCCATAGAATAGTGGTGATGCTATAACATAATTGAGATCCGTAATTTGCAGTTGGAAACACAGAAAGGAGCATAGATTACAACTTAAGAAAGATAGAGTAGAAAAATATTGTGGAAAGGTTTATATAAAAACAAAATAAGGTGATCCACCAACACCAAAAAATTATAGGTGGAAGGATGTATTAGAGTGCGCACATATAAGAAATGCACAAGAATATGATAAAGAAATGAAACAAAAACAAACATTGGTTACGTAAGGTGCAACAATTCAAGCCCAATTTTGAAAAATAAATAAGTTAAATTTAGCTTTAAAAAGTTTGTAGTTTGTTGTTGTATTCTCTATTCTTAATATGGGTAGACCTATGTATGATTTCATGAATTATAAATCTCTATTTTGACTAGCTGATGTATAGAACTTACCCAGCGCCCATTGGTCAGATCGAAGTGGTTGGGAAATGGTAAAATGTCTCTCATTGGTTGAGAAGGATGACCTCAGAAAGAAAGTAAAAAAGACAAAATTCATTTCACTTTCAATTGATTAGGTGACTATTGTTCATAATACATCTTGGATTTGCATGCATGTTTACACATTGGAAAATTATTTAAGGCAACCTCATTTACTTGGAATACACAAAATGGTGGAAAATTGTAATGGAGAAAATATTTACAATGTTGTTGTAACTAGTTTAAAAGAAAAAGTAGGAATGAATGAAATTGAATTAGCTACTAAGTTAATATGTGTAGGAGCTGATTGTGCTGCTACAATGCAAGGACACAAGAATGGTCTTTGTGTTAGACTACAAACATCGGTTGCCCCATATTTTATCCCTATTCATTGCATGGCTCATAGAATAAATATTGCATACAAAATTGTGGATACATTTACAAATGTTGCAAGAGTGGAAGAGCTTGTCCATGAAATTCATGAATATTTTTCACGTAGTCCAAAAATATTTTTATATTTTCAACAGTTTGCACTAGGAGTTACCGAAGGTAAAAAATTGTTGAAATATGTGGATACTAGGTGGATTTTGATGTATCAATTGACATTAAGAGATTTCAAAGAATATCAATCCTTGATAGGATTTATTTATGCAAATCGTAGGTCAGTTGATAAGGCTAAATATTTAATTTTTTGAATGAGTGACTTTGAAACTCTTCTCACATTGTGTGGAGTTCTTCCAATGTTGGAAAAAATGAATACTTTGATCAAAATTGCATAAGAAAGATCAATTTATATTGTGGATTTCACAGGGCGAGAATACAAATTTACATGCATATTGATATGATGTACGCATCTGGTCAAAATTTTATGGATCCCATGTTTGAGAGTTGGAGAGCATTAACAAACATGAATGGTCCTCAGAGTTTTTTGAAGTTCAATATAAACGATCATCTATGTATTAATGTTCACGAAAAGGAAATACCTTTATATTGTTATGGTGTGCGAATGGATATAGCTACAAATTAAGTTGATCCCATAACCTACAACATATTTCATGTAGTTGTAGATGATACACAACTTAAACTGAAACAAATAGCAGAATCATTGACAAAAGAAATAAGAAACCGTTTTCAAAGATATGAATTGCTAGAGGCTATGGGTGTGGTTAATCTGATGTTTTGGCATCTTTGTAATGAATACCAAAGTATAAATTATTTGTTTCTCAAATACATGGGTAGTCTTGCTGGCCATTTCAGTAAAAGTGTTGTAGTCAATGGTATTTAAATCAATGACATTCTCAATAAAGATCTTTTGACAAAACAATCAAACTGTTTTGGAATAACAATTTCTACTCAAGTTTCACAACTCTCTAGTTGTCATGAAGTAGGTTCTATTTCATGTTTGTGGAGAATATTACAACCAAGTACTATCTTAAAACATACTATGAGTGAATATTTTTATTTATATGAATTATGTCAAACAATTATTTTGGGATCCGTGGAAGATGAAAGGGTGTTCAATGCATTATCATATGTAAAATATAAAGTTTAGAATAGGTTGGACAAAAAATTGATTTTTTTTTTAGATTATATGTGTCGACCTATGAGGTGGAGTATTTTCCTTATGAAATAGCAATGTCACATTGGAATTCTTTGGTAGATACAAGAGGTGTAACAAATATTGATTATGATGAGGATGATAGTAACACTGGTCAGATTGTGATGACATAAATTTTAGGAATGAGTGCAGATCATTTTGTACAATCTAAAAAGAGTTTGTTCCAGATTCCAGCACTATGATGAAAGGATGAATTCATTTGATTTGATTACATATATTATCATTTGATTTGATTTCAAATATCATAATAAAAGGATGTTTTCATTTTATTTTATTTGAGTTCACATATTATTATTTGATTTGATTTCACATATTATCATTTGATTTGATTTCACATATCAGAATGAAAGGATGCTTTCATTTGATTTGATTTGAGTTCACATATTATTATTTGATTTTATTTCACATATTATCATTTGATTTGATTTCACATATCAGAATGAAAGGATGCTTTCATTTGATTTGATTTGATTTCACATATTATTATTTGATTTGATTTCACATATTATCATTTGATTTGATTTCACATATTATCATTTGATTTGATTTCACATATCAGAATGAAAGGATGCTTTCATTTGATTTGATTTGAATTCACATATTATTATTTGACTTGATTTCACATATTATCATTTTATTTGATTTTAAATATCAGAATGTTTGAGTTCACATATTATTATTTGATTTGATTTTACATACTATCATTTGATTTGATTTCACATATCATAATGAATGGATGCCATTGGATACTTTGTATTGCATAGCCCTTTGATTTGATTATGTATTATTTGATTACACATGTGTTACACATATTATTTGATTACACATGATTTGATTGTTGGATTATTTGAAATGTGTTACTGGATATTTTGTATATCATTTTACAATAGCCTTTTTATTGAAGTATTAGTCTAAAGTTTCTATTTTTCATGTAGATTTGTAATGTATAAATCGTTATAGGTAACTTGTGAAAGTAAATGTCTATACTGCATTTTATGTCATTTCAAATTAATTCATATAACATAAAAGAATATATTACTGCATCCATATACTTCAAAATTACTTAATATATCAACAAAAATAATCAAAACATAACAACATTAAAAACAAAGTTTCCTAGAGATAACACATTTTTTTGGAAATGTTCTCTTTCATTGATTTTAAATTTTCAAAAAATTTATTATTCATTCACAATTTACAAAAAATATCAAACATTATTTCTTCCACTTCAAATTAAAAACAAAAAAACTTCTACATCATCATAAATAATCAAAACATAGTAATAATTAAAACAAAAGTTCCAAGATATAATACATATTTTTTTGCAAATAGTCTCTTTCATTGAATTCAATTTTTAAATAAGATATCATTCGTTCGCAATTTACAAAACATATCAAACATTATTTCTTCCACTTAAAATTACTTAATACATTAAAACATATAATAATAACATAACAACATTCAAAACAAAATTTCCAATAGATAACACATTTTTCGGAAATAGTCTCATTCATTGATTTCAATTTTCAAAAAGGATACCATTCATTCACAATTTATAAAACATATCAAACATTATTTCTTCCACTTCAAATTAAAATATAACAATAATTAAAAATAAAATTTCAAAATTATAATACGAATTTTTCAAAAATTGCATCTATTATTGATTTCAATTTTAAAAAAAATACGAGTCTTAATAATTTATAAAAATATAAAGAGTTTTTGTTTCACTTCAAGTGCAACACAACAAAATTCTATCATTTTCAAATGTTTCCTAAAGGTCCAACCACATCTACCTCAATATAATTTTCTTCTAATGCCCTAGCACTAACCAAACTTTCTGTTGTAGTGTTGATCTCTGATAACAAGACACCCTCTTCCTTTTCTGGATCTTCTTTGAAAGGTGCATTCAGATCCTTCTCATTTTCTTTCATTTTAACCTTGAAATCCAGGCCCCCATATCTGATAATACTCTTTAGAAAATTATTTTTTCTAACTGTCTATTGTAACCTCTTCTTCAATTCAATTGCATTATTAATGCTAATTTTGGCAATCTTGATCAAAATTTTCATGGCACTAACTTATTGCTTTAGGTGTTGGAAATTAGACTACAAAATAGAAAAGAAAAAAGGTTAATATTTATAAACAAAACATACTTAACAAAAAAAAATATTAGATGTAAAACTTACATCAGTTGTAAGTCGTGTTGTTTCTACAACTGTTACTTTGTTCAGATATAGTGCTCATTTATTGAAATATGCTTGGGATTCTGCATTGAGGTTTTCCAAACGATTCAAAAAAATGGCCAAAATTTTATCTCTGTATGTAGACTCAGCCTCCATAATGCCATATTCAGCTTTATGTAGCAAAGCATCAAGCTTTTGGGGCTCATTCTCAACCTTTAAAAACAACTCTTTTCTCTTTGAAAAATTATTATATTGGTCATTGATTGCTTTAATAAAAACCTTGGTCTGATATTACCATTCTTTCAATTTATCAATATCCGAAATAAGAGTATTATTAACTACAACTTTACATCTATCGACTAATAACACATTTTTAGAAATAATTAGGATATCATCATCTGTTACACTACGGGTGGTGACTTGCTATGGGGTAGAGGGAGAAACTTTTGTGGCACCTACATTGACATCCTCTTCTCCATAAATGCCCTATTCATATTTAAGAATATCACTTGCATTTAAAGGGTAATTTTCAGGACTCATACCTTGATAAAGAAAGTCATATTCTAGAGTTCCCGAGGGCATTTGAGATGCACTCTCAACATTTGAAAAATTCTCTAAGGTTAATATCGGTACAATAGAAATATTAGATGATGACACATTTTGTGTCTCTATAGAACTTCTTGTATGATAAGGTGGTAGTGTGAGGAACATTTTACCATGCATGCATGATTGGTTCCTCACAGGTGGAACCTGTTGTGGATGGACAAGAATTTTATTTGAATGGACAGACAGTGGAACTTGTTGTGGCTATGGCTGTGGTTGTTGTTGTTGTTGTTGTCATTGTGGTTGTTGCTATGAATATTGTTGTGGTTGGCCAGACGGTGGAGCCATATGTTTTTTTAGCCTTTTGAATCTAGCAGGTCCCTCTGTTAAATTTCACACAAAAACATAAATTTAATCTTGTGTAAATAAAAATAGCATTAAAAAAAAATATATTTAGACCATCCATACCAGACTCGGACTTTGCATCCATTTATGATTCAACCATTTGCCCTTTATCTGAAAAATATATAAAACACATTATAAAACATAATTTTAAGTCATTAAAATAAATCATTTAAAATAGTATTTTTTAAGAGTAAGGTTATCTTGTGGGCTAGAGGTAACCTCTTCCACATTGAAATTAAAAATTTCATAAGTAAAAGGTGCGGCAGATGTATGCTGAATACGATCACCATGAGACCTCACACGTTTGGATGGAATTATTGGTGATGACTACGAATGTGTATCAAAATCAACATATACTTTTTAAACCCTAAATGTGGCATCCCTTTTACTTGAAGACTGAGATGCTCTTCTCTGTTTTCAAAACAAAATTAGATAATAACAAGATAGAATGAAAAAAAAACAAAGGTATTCCAACAAATATGTTTACCTGTATCTCATCATATGACATGCCAATAGACAGCAAACTGGGGTGTAATACAGTGGGAGGACTATTTTGTTGAAGGATGAAATAATATTCTTGAAATAAACAAAGAATAAAATTACTGGTAGTCACTATATAAACAGATTAAATTTTTTGGGCACTCAAAATGTCATGTTTTAGGCGGTTGGAAATGTGCATGGACCAGTCAAATCTACCACCAAAAATACAACAAATCAATAAATAAAGTGCCCAAAAATGCATTTTTGTAGATTTCCCCTGTAGAATAAGCCTTGCCTAAAAAAATTCAATGCAAGCATATAGAAATTTGTCTCCAACATTGCAAATGGTTAACCCTTTTTTGGACTTAGAATAATTAACTTAAAAAAAAAGACAACATTATTAGAAAACAAAAAGTACAAGGAGAAAATTATTAGAGAAATGAAACTACAACACAACAATATTTAATGTTAAATAAAAAATAATTTTTCAAATTATACCTTTTAAATTTTTAGAATGAACATCGTAAATGGTTCCAAGGGTGGATTTATCATCGTTGGTTAAGGTGTACTAGTTGTTCACTAGTACACCATACGAAAATTGTAGCCCTGTTAGTCACTACACATTGGAGGGTTTAACAAAAAAAAAATGTCCTTGTTATCCAGTCATATCGAAATAGTGGACACGTCATGGTTGTAACAAGAAACGATCTGTTGCATCAATTGAACGTTAATGTTAAATTGTGGCATCTTCAACACACCAACAAGTCCAATGATGTAAACCCATTGGGAATCATTTCTAGGAGTGTTGAAATACTCTTTAGTTTGGGGCATAAGATGTTCTTGAAATACACTTTAGAGGGAATAGGAGAGGAACAGCTAGCCATCTTTGAAAAGATGCAAGAAAATGGTTTGAGAAACTAGGAAAACACTCAAAAATGCCCTGGAAAACACTGCCAAAACCTTCTGGAAATGCTGCAAAAACCTTCTCAAAATATTGCTAAAACACTTTGAAAACACTGCCAAAACGGTACCAAAATGCTATAAAAACATTGCCAAAACGCTCTAAAAATTCTTGAAAACCGCTGTGGAAAATACCCTAAAAATGCTGAAAAAATGTTTAAAATTGCTCTAGAAAACATTATGGAAGAGGCAAAAAATGACCCTACAAATGAATTTATAGAATTCTGCATGGTGGAAGTTAATAGATGCACGACACATGGTAGAAGAGAGGACATGTGGCATCATCTAATTGATGAATTATGACGGTCACCTTGTGCCACTTGCCATCTACCAGTCACCTTATACCACTCACCATCTGCTAGTCACCTTGTGCCACTCGCCATCTACTAGTCACCTTATACCACTCACCATCTGCCAGTTACCTTGTGCCACTCACCATCTGCTAGTTGCCTTGTGTCACTCACCATCTGCTAGTCGCCTTATGCCACTCACCATATGCCAGTCACCTTGTGCCAGTCACCTTGTGCCAGTCACCTTGTGCCACTAACCTTGTGCCACTCGCCTTGTGACACTCGCCTTGTGCCACTCACCCCATACAAGTCACCTTCTACCAGTACCAATAAAATTGTATTGATAATTTTAGTGAAAATAAAAATAAAAAATTGCCATGTTTTGAAAATTTTTCTTCAAAAATTTAAAAAATTCACCCCAAAGTTTATACATTTTTCATGATGATTCACCCCAATTTGATAAATACTTTTTTGGTACTACCCCTTATGCATAACCATGCACACCCCCATGGTTAACCTTAGGTACTTGTGGATACAACCAAGAATCATAAGTGACAGGGTAGTTTTCTCCTCTACATCTTTGGTGTACCTAACGTGAAAACACGTCTTAGAATATGAAGCCTCTTATTTTGCTCTTCTCAAACTTAAATAAAACCACTAATCCTATTTTTTTAGAGAAGAAAATATTAAAAATATTATGTTCATGTCCTACTAATAGTTAGTCATCCTCTTCATAAATATACCATATATCATAACCCATACCATAATAGTGTCAATACCTCCAATATGAGCTAAGTTCCCTTTCAATAGCCTACCTATATCCCTCCCTAGGAAACCTAAGTACATCACACAACAACAAATCTGAAGTACATAGTTTAACCAATATGATAAAATAATTGGTTTCAAGAGTGGATATGATTTAGCCACATAGTTTCACCTAAAACTATAAAGAAATGTGCAATCAGCCCTTAGACCCTATCATTACCTCTAGGTCCTACCCTAAGCATTTTTCTATGCCATATTTGCCTATCTAGAAGAGGACAAAAGGTCCAATTGAGAATTTAACAAATGTTTAGAACAACATACCATGATATCATATATGATGATATATTGTTACTTATGATGTTCCCTAAGAGCCTTGGTGTTATGGTATTAGAGTGGTATTATCAATTATTTAATCATTCTCTAAGGAATTGTGAAAATATAGTTGAAATGTTTGTTCAAAAATTTGGTGCTTATGTTGAAACGAATGTGACCATGAAAGATGTCTATATTTTGAAACTAAGTAAATATGAAAGTTTTTTAGAATTTTTGTTTCATTGGAGGAGTCTAGTTGGACATTTAAGACATGCCTTACCTCCTTGAGATATATTTGATATATTTATTAGAATTTTACAAGAACAAATCTCTTATGAATTGGAAACTACAACTATCACATATTTTTACCAATCTATAGATCTAACAAGAAGGGTCAAGCATACCCTTATTATAATAAGTAAGATTAAGATAAAATAAGATAGGAACACTAAAGCATAGTATAAGAAAAAACATGTAGTTGGTGATGGGATAACAGATAGTAGGCTTGTTACTATTTTGGTTAAATACCTACAAAATATGGTGCTTCACCAACCTCAAAAACCCCCACCAAGGAATTTTACAAGACTCAACACACCTATGAATATGGATCCTATATCAAATTTTGGAAGCTAATATAATTGATTTACCTCCCATAAGGTAACCTGATACGACGACTGATTGGTATAAGCCTGGTCAACATTGTGAGTATCATAGAGTGAAGGGACATTGGATAAATTTTTGTAAGAGGTTGAAACATGTGGTTCAAGATCTAATTGATGCAAGATGTCTTGTTCTAGAAGGTTATCAATCCAAAATTCCAATAAACAATCAAAATCCTACTCAAAAAGCACCCACAACTAATCAATACATGGGAATCTTCCAAGATCTCCTACCTAAGCATGGTGAACAAATAACTAACCAAGTGTCATATCAAAATATGTCACTTCCCTATGATAACATGGTTGGTATGATAGCCATAACTACAAGGCAATAAGTATATAATCAACCAACTCAACATTATTAGTAAGAGATAAGTTCTTCATCCAACCCACCTCAAAAAACCACCTTAGTTATGATGAATACCCAAAAAGGAGAACAATATTAGAAAACCCACCTTTCATGTTGAAACCTCAACCTAAAGTCTCCTTTTATATTCAACAAAAATTAGCTAGTAGATTGGACAAGATCCCTCTCTTATAACTTTTACAAAATTCTCCTATTCATAGGGAATCCTTGTTGAAGCTTCTACAACAACAATATGTTCCTCAAGACATTTTCCCTACTACTATATCTAATTTTGTAAGTTCTTTTGAAATACATCATATCATATTTTTGGATGATGATATTTCTTTCTTAAACCCATGAGGGGATTATTCCATTTACATCATTGCATTTATTGGGGAAGCATTTATTAAATGAATTTTGATTGATAATGGTTCTTCTCTTGATTTATGCATTTATCAATTCTTCCAAAATTTTGGATTAAAAGAGAAAGACTTAACTAATCTAATATCATCATCAAAGATTTCAAAAAGTCCCAAGAGGCTTGCAACATTATATTCCTCCCCTCAGGTTTGGACCTAAGATCTTAGATACCTTATTATATGTGGTTTCTTGCCCCACATATTTTAATCTACTTCTTGGATACCCTTAGATTCATGTGATGGGGGCAGTCCCTTCTACTTTTCATAAATGTTTGAAGTTTGAATCTAAGAATCAACTAGTCACCAATCTGGGTGACCCTCATCCATTCAAATATTATTTGATGATTAAGCAAGCTTAATCTGATCTCAATTTATTCACATTAGTTTCCTCAACTTACATAACCAGGCAATTTGAAAATCTAAAGATGAGTGAGGAAACAATAATAAATAATTCATCACAAGATCAAGTTAATCATCATTTTTTGGAGCATCTTTTGGATATTTCCAAGTTACCACCTTCACCAAGGACTATGGGTTTACCTTATAAGAAAGGTGAATTTGTACACAATGGCATGTGTACCTTTATCTTTGCAAGAATATCCCTCAAAGAAAAAATTTGTGGTAGCAACCCTTTTCCTATCAAGCGTGTTTTTGCTATTATTACCTGTCCAATTATTATCCACTTTCCAATCAAATACTAACTAATATGGGATATATCAGTAAATTTTTGGGGCCATGATAGAAAGGTGTAAAATAACCTTTAGGTGTAGATATTTGGCATAGAAGATGTGGTGTAGGCTACATACCTAATAAAAACCAACCTTTACCCTTTGATAATGATAATCTTGTTACCTATGTTGAATATTTAGATCATAAAATCTTAGAGTGGAATGATGAGGATGAGGGACCTCCTTATCCCTTAGATATTTTGTTTTACAATATGGTAACCATTGGTTGTATTGAGTTTAGTGTGAATCCAAATAAGAACGCTAAAAGGAATACCTCTTGTGACATAGCTCATAAGGATATCTCCCAGAATAGCTTCTCCTTTGATGGTTTTATCCCTTGTGTTGGGCATGCCAAGTCTTCTCATTCTCGAGGGGACCCTATTCCTTTGTCTTATATAGACTTTGTGAAGTTGGAAATTTCTCCCATTTTCGTCAAGAAGGATGGTATAGTCAGAGTTTGTGATGACTTTTATGTAGCATCTTCCAAAGATGTACTATGGATGATCCTCGTTATGATGAGAAACATGAAGATATCCTCCATCATAGTCCTTTATTTTATGGGTTAGATCCTTCTACCACCATCATGTTTGTTAAAATAGGTGGCACCCTCAAAATTTGTGTCAACTTTAAGAACCAATGAATGTAATTTAATATTATAAAATATTAATATATATAATAAATAATAATAAAAAACTATACTAAAATATACATCATAAACAATAAAAATTAATAAAACAATGCATGGTGTTACATCTTCATTTTCATCTAGCTTGCATCCATTTTGCTTGATTCATACTGCATAATTGTTTGTCATACTTTGCATGTTTTTCCTAACATTGTTCCTTGTGTGAAAAATGACAACACCAATAAAGAAATAAATCAAAAGCAAATAACACAAATCATACACAAAATGATAGATATAATACAATAAATTTACCCCAAATATGGGCTTACAATACAGTTTATTGATTTTGATACAATATTACAATTCAAGGGTTGTAAAACCCTTATTTTAAAGAATAGTTGGTATCTTCTAAAATCGTCTTCACTCCAAAAAAGTTTTGGGTGGAATTGTGTATCCCTATAGGACCACCTGATCTGCAATAGCCATTAATAAAGATGTCTCCTATAATCTACACACAGATCACAATACAAATAAGTTAGTAGCATATGCAAGGGCTCCACTGTGTGAGACCCTCTGAATGATAAATCTCCAAACCCTAGGTGTTGTAAATATGAAAAAAAAAAAAAACATAAAAGACATAAGTTGTAAGAAAATAATAATTTATACCTTATCAGAGTAATACCTGCAATGTTGATCTATGCTTATGCTTCTATGATCTGATGGCACGCGAACACCTGGAAGCATTTGATAATTTTTTGCAAAAAAATGGATGAGGAGAAATATCTTGGAGCATTTTTTGAGGGTTGTGAATGCCCTATAATATTTGAGGAATGCTCAACAATTTTTTGGAGTTATGGGGTAGTGATATGCAAAACCAGATCTGGTTTACAAGGGTTTTAGTGATAGAAAGGAGGGATACAATGACGATAAGGAGGAAGAATGTTAGCGAAATGTTAGGGTTTTGTATGATGATGGAAGGGATCTCAAGAATCAATAAATTGATCACTTAACTATTTAGCTACTTAACCGATCAATACTCATTCACAAAGGTGACTGCTCTTTTATAACTTCCCTTCAATATGTTAGGGTTTCAACGACAGTAACAGATGATCAAGATTAAAACATGATGAAGGACTAGGATTATAACTTTGATATGTGACATGGATCAAGTTAAATAAATGGATGAGATTGAGATGTGATGAGTGGTTGTGATTTATTCATATATATAAATATATAAATATAAATTTATAAAATATTTATAGTTAACCATAAATAAAATGTAAATAAATAAATAATGAACGGTTGTGATTGGATTATGTGTGGAGGACAACTATCTAGGATTTGGTGTCTACAAATACCCCATTTTTATATCATGTTGCGTGAAACACAATATGGTCGAATGATGTTATGAATACTTAGAATAGTGAATAGTTTTATGAAGTTTTGGATTGTTTTGAGGTGTTTGTATATGATTTACGTATTTTCATGACTTTTGGTCGCAATTGAAAAATATGCATCCAAATCAATTTGTATCTTCCCAAAACATAATGGAATGATGAAATGTATGCATGTATAGATTTTTTGATAATTATGTGGAGGTAAGCTACTTTTTTGATCATTTTTTGTCTTTTTACAACATTCTAGACCCAAACACCAGCCAAAATCCACATCAAGCATAGACATTGGAGAGCATTTACCATGTGGCAGATGCATGGCAGTATTTAAGTGCACCAAGTAGACAACCATGAGTATTTGAGTGCATAAAAATTAGCTATAATAATAGTACAAAGTTAAAATTGGATTCATTCTTGTGTTTGAGAGTTTCATAAACATATAAGGAGTGAAGGAGTGAGTGTGAAGGAGTGTGGAGGAGTGAAGTGATGGTGATGGAGGGAGTAGATGTAATAACATATGTGAAGGTGCAGGTGGCTAAAGTAAGTTCCCTTGTAACTCTTGTTTGGAGTTTTACAATATTTGTTTTTGCAATGAATGTTCTAGTAATGTATTTTATGATGTGTTGTGCTGTAGTTGAGGATCTTGGAGGCTCAACATAGATACTCATCGATTATACCAAGGATGATAAATGCCTTGTAGAAGGCCCATTGGGATAAGTTGGAGGATATGGGGTTGGTAGGATAGAATTGAATAGAGGTAATGAGGGCTTATGAGGGGTACCTATCTACCTTAGAAAATATGTGGGATCTAGATAGGGGAAATTTTTAACTCCTGATAGGGGATATGACTGTGACACTAGAAGATGTATATTGCATCTTTCGAGTGCTAGTGGAGGGGCTGAATATCCAAGTAGGGAACGATAAGGAGTATGAGCTAAGGAAAAATTATGAATATGGATGGATGGATGTGAACATGAGAGGTGGAGGGATAAGGTATTTGATCATGCATGTGAAGGAGTTGGAGGTATTTCCCACCTTGATCATGTTTCTATTGGTCAATATATTGGTCCCTAACAATAGTGGGTGTCAATTTCCATGGAACATGATAAGGCTAGTGTACAAGATGATCAATGAGCCTCAGGTGTATACGTGGGCACTTGCGCTACTAGTATAAATATATTTGAAGTTGTATGAGATGAGGTGGTGAGAGTGGAAGGGATTGGGTTGCAGTGTGTTGCTACATTGTTGGTGCTAGGAGCACTTTAGTGTGGCTCATCCTATGGGATTTTCCTATGAGGAGTGGGATAGGAATTAAACCTATGTGTTCATATGGAAAGTGGTTTAGGAGGTGTAGCCTATTCATCCTGGCTTTAGTGTCCATGAGTATAGAGATCTATGGACAAGCTTGACTTTAATTTATGTGTATTGGAAGCCATGGTGAGAGACTAGTTGTCCTAGTAATGGGGAGTAGCTATGGATATTCTGACAAGCTAGATGGATGGTTGGACAGAATGGGAGTGAGATGGACCTAATCTAATTATCATGGGTATTTCAATAGTTTTATTTGAGGCAGGGAGTACCTAAGGCTTCTATGCTCTATAGGCATCAATAGAATGAGTCGAGACTACCTTGTGTGGAGGATTATCAAGTGGATTATATGGATTATGAGGAGATAGATCTCCTAGATGTGGATGATGTTGAGACTACAATAGATTATAATGCATTATTTTCTTCATAGCCACCATGGGTACCAAGTCAGGTGTTCAAGGAGGGTAGAAAATATGAGGAGGAGGTAGCGAGGGAGGCAAAGGAGACTTCCTGATGTCAAATACATCATCAATATAGAAGTCGAGTGAGGTAGGTGAGGGATAAAATGGAGCAACGTCTAGATATTGGAGGTGAGGATGGTGGTAGGGATGATATGGAGGAGGTTCTAGAGAGGCATCCTAGACATAGTTAGGAGGAGTGGGTGAGGCCCAACGTAGAGCAGGACTAGCTCTGATAGATGGTGATGAAGTGGGATGCAGTGATAACAGCTTGGGATGCTAAGAATGTTTAGTTGCAGGTAAATATGGAAGTACAGGTGGTGACAAATAGATATGAGGATACTATAGTGAGGATCCAAGTAGAGCTAAGATAGAGGTATGATGTACTATGTATTCAATCCCAAGAGGTGTATATCCAGGATTTGGAGGATCAGCTCATGCAACACCACATTAGATTTCTAGATCAATCCTCTTCCTCTATAGTGGGATTTGTTAGGTATAGTGACTCTAGGCATAGTACCTCTAGGTCTAGGGCTCCTTCAAAGTCACAAGGGTCTACTTTTAGGCATTAGTTAGTGTTTAGATACACTTTTTGTATATGAGCCTTGGTGCTCCATTGTATATAGCCTTTGGGTGTTTATTGTACATGTGATTATATATACATGGATTTTACTTTTGTGTGGATGTTTGTGTGAATGCATATGTATATATGATATTTGATAATGTAATGATGATGTGAATGAATGCAAATGAACTAATACACTAATGATCATTTGTAGTTTAGATTTTTTTTTGACCATATTTATCATTATTTTTTAATCAGGGGCAATAAAAAGGTGGTGTGTGAGATGGAAAATTCATGTAATTATGTGGTAATGAAATGGATGTTCTATTGACTTATGGATGGCTGATTTTTAATTTTTTTTCAGAGACTCAACCATACTCGTGATTTCTAATAAACTCACTGAAGTTTGTCTAATTTCTCCAAGACCAAATGTGTGTGTAGTGGATGTTAAATTACCAAATCATAAGTGTGGTAATGACTCAAAGCAATAAATAACCAATGTGCATACAAGTGAGTTCATTAGCTCATATTGAGTAAATTGAGATGAAACCCATCATGGATGAGACCAGAAATCTAGATTGTCCTTATGTGTAGTCAGAGGTCTTTTCAAGAGAGATGTGTCAATGTGCATGACCAAATTAATAAATTAATAAATAATAAATAATGGTGAAGACCACTATTTATTAATTTGGACAATGTGCATAATGGGATAGGCTGAGATAAATTTTTTTCTTTGAGGTTCAACTCAAGCATCATAGTATCCCTCTTTGATATACGATGTTTTTATATATGTGAAATGTGTTTGTTTAAATAATTTTAGTGTCAACTCTTAGTGAAAATATAACTTGATCCTAGATAAAATTCAACATGTATTGGAGGTTGCTTGAAACACTAGGAGTGGTTGAGTGACCGAAAACACCTATGGGTAATGAAGTGGTAGCAAAAATGGTAAATTGACTTGTGAAATGGTGTAATGAAATGGATGTGAACTTGGGGGTGCCCCCGATTAAGGCAACAATATTTATGGGATCAATTATTATCTAAACTTAACAAATGACCCCTAGTATGATGGATGAAATGCACTGAAACGACAATGAATGTGGTTGTGCAAAATGAATGTGTGAAGTGAAATGTGTATGGATGATATTTTTGTGTATGAGCCATGTATATATATACATATATGTAAATCACTTTAAGCATAAAATACTCTCAAGTGGATAATTTTTAGTGGTTCGAGCTCTTCTTCTCTCTCTAGACTAGCAAGTCTATATGTTCCTTGACTCACTTTTTGGGTGACAATGTATGGACCTAACCAATTAGCCATAAATTTATCTCAAATATGTAAAATTCATTGGTGTTTTATTGACTCTCTTTAAGGATAAGATCTCCTACTTGGAATTCTTGTAGATGGACTTTGGCATTGTAAGCATGATTTAGATGATCTTGGTATACTTGTAGATGCTCCAAGGCATTGATTCATCTAAGAATTCCTGTAGTGAAATGCATAGTGAGGGGATCTCAAGCTCAAGAAGCATGATTTCTTCGATACCATAGACCAATGAGAATGATGTTGGCCCAATAGGCATGTGGGTGCTTGTTCAATAAGTGTATAATTCCAAGGGGATTTGATTATGCCAATCTCTATGAGTTTATTTGAATAGTTTCTTGAGAATATCAATCAAGGTCTTATTGGTTACCTCATATTTTTTATTTTTTTATGGGTAGTAAGGAGTCAAGAAATTGTGTTGGATATTATATTTCTCGTAAAGTTCTCGAACATACTTGTTTTTGAAAGAGTTGCCATTATCAAAAATGATTTTCTAAGGAATTCCAAAATGATAGATGATATGTTGAAGTATAAACTCCACATTTCTAAGTCCTATCATACTAGTTAGAGGAATTGCCTTGACACACTTTGTGAGGTATTCAGTGGTTGTGATGATGAATATATATTATCCCAAGGAAGGAGGTGATATTTTACCAATCAGGTCCAAAACCCATTTTGAAAAGGACCAAATACTCTAAATAGGTTGCAATGCTTATGATGGCACATGAGTTAAATTAGCATGTTGCTAACATTGTTGACATTTATTGACATAGGTGCAATAGTCACATTCCATGGTGGGCCAATAATAATCCATGCATAAAATGCACTTTGTGATGGCCATTCCACTAAAGTGACCACCACAAGTACCATAACGGGCTTTAGATATTTCTCTTTGGGCCTCTACATGCTCAAGACAATGATGGAGGACTCCATCATAACCACATCTATACAACACATTATCCAAGAGAGTTAAATAAATTGTATTTTATTTGAAATTTTGTTTAGTAGTTTGGGACATGACAGATGGAAGTGTTCCAAACTTGAGGAAGGGTTTTATTTGGCTAGACCAAGGCTCATATGACTCGATGTGGATAAAGTAAACATCCTTCTCATATTTAGACTCAGCTCAAGAAATTACATATTTAGAGAACATTGTGAGAATTAGGGGTTGTACCTCTTCTTTAGAGTTATTTGGAATTAGTGATCCTAGAGAGGACATCACATTTGCAAATATATGCATTGGTATTCTCAGTTTACTTGATGAATTAAAATTTGAGAATCACCAAATATCCTGATAGAATTTATTCTCATAGCTATGGTTGCTTGAAGTCCTAATATTAAGGCTTCATACTTTACATTATTGTTTATGCATGGAAAATCAAGTTTGAATGATATCCATTGACCATGCGACCTTGTCCAGGACAAGGATGACTCATGCATGAATTTGCATCAATGCTAAATTGGATAATGAATTGCCAAGGTTTGTGGAGCTAGAGTATGGAAAATATTATCAAAAATAGTCGATAGAATATGAGAACAAACTGGAATTCTATGTAGAATACAAAAATCAAGGACATATATGCAATCAGTTCCCTAACCTGGTAATGAATAGAGAAAAATAGAAGTAGGGAATGCTAGATAGAGGAAATTTGAGGAGTTTTCCTAGTAGAGGCGATTTCAATTAGGTAAACTATGTCTACCAAAAAAATAAAAGAGAAGGTGCAGGGTCCCAACAAGACAAAGGAAAACAATAGGTTGTTGGCAACCAAAATACTCAGGTAAGTTCCAATCCTCTAGTTTCAAATAAATTTTCCATTCTATCCAATATAGGAGTAGGAGGGTTATCAGAAGACATGGAAGCCTAGAACCTTCAGGTTAACCTTTATGAATCTATAGAATCCCCATACAATTCAGGATCCTCAAACCCTAATGCTAAAATTACTGTAATCCCCATGGACATCACAAAACCAAACCCTAATGCCCGATCTCTAGAATCCCCATCCAAGTTGGGATCCTTAAATCCCAATTTTGAAAATATTTCAAGCCCAGTGGGCATCCCAAAGCCAAACCCTAATGCTGAAGAACTTAGGAAGAAAGTTGAGGCATTGGTAAAATATCATCTCCCTAACATCATCACTAGGATCCAAGTCAATCCTACTGAAGGGTCATCCCGTAGACCAGGGGAATACAAGAAAAAATGAGAAAATTTGGATGTAGAGGTGGAGATATGTGAAACTCTTTAGACTGAGGAATATGGCAGTTCGGTTCTGCAACAAATTGCCTCCCCCCAGTTTATTCCTAAAAAAACCAGGAGCACTATGAAGTCTCCTATATATTTTGGCAATGAAAAAAGAAGAGGGAAAATATCAAATACTGAGCATCAAAAAATTAAAACTGATAATGACATTGCCAATGGAAAACAGAAAACCTTGTTTCAACGGGTTATTCCAGGTTCTGAAGACAAAAAATTAGGTAAACCCCCTCAAGGGAGGGCAGAATAATAAATCCCAAATAATCTAAATGAACTTCCTCTCATTGTTCCCAAACACAGGGAAGTCAGTATCATGTTGTAGAAAAAAAAAACTGATGAGATTCAATCAAAAAAGTAGAAAAAAAATCTAGAATCAAGGGGAGATGGTTTGCAAATCATCCAGAGGAGCATCTAGAGGCCTTATGACTTTGTGGGATCCCCGGATAGTAGAACACATCATTATTCAGAAAGATGACAGAGTTCTTAGTGTTTTATTTAAGGAAATAAACAACAACAGGTCATGGATCCTTTAAAATATTTATGCCCCGACTTCAATTCGAGGGAGATCTCTACTATGGGAGTACTTAGGCAATCTAAGTGAAATATTCCATAATGTCCCCTAGATTTTGGATGGGAATTTTAACACTCCTATTTACCCTTCATACAAAATGGTTGGAAATGGACCACATATCAGGAGCATGGATGATTTCAATGAATTTATGAACTCCAAAATGTTTATGGATGTAAATATTAGAGGAGAAAATTATACCTGGAGCAATCGGCAGATAGGGTGTCATCTCATTCAAGAAAGGCTTGAAAGGTTTTTCCTATCAAAGGAGGCTACAACTCTGTTTGGTGATTCTACCTTGAAAGCCCTTCCTAAAATTGCCTCTGATCATAATCCTATTTTTTTGGAGATCCCTAACTCTTTGTCCTTCAAGAAACCTTTTATATTTCAATCTATGTGGATCAAACATTCCAATTTCAAAGATAACTTAATTTAGTGGTGGCAGTAGCCTGTCAGGGGTAGTGCAGCTTTTAAACTTGCTGGAAAATTAAAATTTGTTAAGGAAAAGCTTCGAAATTAGAACAAAGAGGTCTTTGGGAACCTCTTTGAAAATAAAAAATAGGTTGTTGAAAGTTTTAAGATAATTGATCAGAGGATTCAACATGGTGATGTTGATGAAACTACTAGGTAGGAGGAACAGATAAAACTAGCAGAGTTTCATAACATTTTGGCATGTGAGGAAATCTATTGGAGGCAAAAATCAAGGGCTCTTTGGTTGAAATATGGAGATTCAAATTCCAAGTTTTCTCACGTCACCATGCTTAGAAATAGAAGTAATAAAAAGATTAAAATTAAAAAAAAAAAGCAGATGGTTCTATTACTCAGGACTTAACAGAAATCAGAAAGGAGGCAGTAACTTATTTCAATTCTATCCTTGGTCAGGAATCATAGTGCAATGAGGAGGCCAAAGATATTATCTTGCAATCCATTCCTAGCATAATAAATGAGGATATAAACCTTAAGCTTCTATCTCTCTTTTTTGATGAGGAAATTAAGGAAGTCTTGTTTAGCATGGATCTAGACAAAGGCCCGGGACCCGATGGCTTTCCCCCTCGTTTATATCAATATTTTTGGGGCATCGTAAGTGAGGATGTAATTTTTACTATCAGAGAATTCCAAGCAAGCAATATTATCCCAAAATTTCTCAACTCTACTTTTATTTCTCTAATTCCTAAGAAGCAAACCCCTGAATCTATGGTTGAATTTAGGCCAATAAGTCTATGCAATGTTTCTTACAAGATCCTAACTAAAGCCATTGCAAATAGAATGAGATATGTTCTACCCCACATCGTAGATCCATTCCAGGGAATCTCTATCTAGGGCAGGTCAATATTGGATGGAGTTATCATAGTTCATGAAGCTTTGCACTCTGCTCATAAGACTAACAAGTTTGTTTTTGCCCTCAAGCTTGATATGAACAAAGAATTTGACAGGATAAATTGGGACTTTCTGATTTTTGTCCTCCTTAATTTTGGTTTTCACCACCAATGGGTTAATTTTATCAAAGAATGAATTTATAAAGCATGGTTCTCGATTTTGGTTAATGGAACAACTACTGGTTACTTTCAAAGTTGTAGAGGAATTCGGCAGGGGGACCCTATCAGCCCCATGTTATTCATCATTGTGGTAGAAGATTTAGGTAGAACCATCAAAAATGCTTGTAGTTCAAGGCTAATATTAGGAATCAAGGCAACATCTCTCACTAGGGATATTTCTCACCAACAATTCATCGATGATACCCTTCTATTAACCAATGCATCGGTGGTTGAGGCCAAAATAATTAAATACATCCTGCAACTCTACGAGGACACTGCTAGTCAGAAAGTTAATTTTAGTAAAAACAAGTTATATTTCTTGAACACCCCCATTCAGAGGTAAGGAAGGATTACAGAAATTTTATGGTGTGATATAGCAAACCTCCCCACTTCATATCTTGGTCTCCCTATTTTCATTGGTTCTCCGAGAGAGTCAATGTGGGACAGGGTTATTGAAAGAATTAAAAAAAAAATTGTTGGATGGAAAGGTCATCTTCTATCTCAATCAGGAAAGTTGACCCTCATTGAAGCCTCTCTTCAGAGCATTCCAGTCTATTTCCTCTCCATTTTCAAAGCCCCTGTGAAGGTTTTCCAAAAAATTGAGAAACTCCAAAAAGAATTTTTATGGACTGGATCAGAGGAGAAAAAAAAGATACACCTTGTAGGATGGACCAAAGTGTGTAGACCCAAGGAAAATGGGGGTTTAGGTTCGAGTATAATTGCTCATATGAATTTAGCTTTACTAGCTAACCAATCGTGGTGCCTCATTTTTGGTGAAGAAAATGAATGGGTAGTTATCATCAAATGAAAGCATCTTCAAAATATGGAATTTCTAAGTGACTCAGTTCCAATCAGAGGTTCTATTTTTTGAAAGCAATTCTCAATTGTAAGGAAATCATCAAAAAATGTTTAAGATGGGTTTTAGGCAATGGTGAGAGGATAAATTACTGGAATGATAGGTGGGATAAGGACGAACCACTAACGCAATATCCTAGCTTAGCCCAAATCAGAGATATCACAAAAAAAATCATTGCCAGAAATATTTTTGATTATATGGTTGAGGACATAGGCAAAATGAAGTGGAAACAAATAAGAATAACATAAGCAAATGATCTTTGTAACATTCTCGAGCAACAGTTTATCCCTATGAGACCCAAGGAAGATCAAGTGACCTAGGCTCCTATGGAAAACGGGCAGTTCACTGTTAAATCAGCTTACAAGATTTTGCTTGATGACAAGGATTTTGTCCTCCAAAAGGACTTAGTTTGGATAAAAAATTTAATTCCAAAAATTGTAGTCTTTTCATGGCTGGTTATCCAAGGAAGAATTCTAACCATTGATAATATGATGTGTAAAGGTATTTGTATTACTAATCACTATAATTTGTGTAGGGCTAATTAGGAGACCATTTATCACATTTTACTTGAGTGCCCTTTTTCCTTGACTGTCCTAAGTGGGGTTTTTTAGGCCTTTAATATTTCTTGGGTTAAACCAGCCATCATACTTGATTTTTTCATCCAGTGGCCTTACCCCTTTTCAATCCAAAGACTTAGATACATGTGGAAATTTTTTCTTAATCACTATCTTTGGCAGGTGTGGTTAGAAAGGAACCATAGTGTCTTTAATTAGTGTATCCATGATCATAAAACTATCATTTATAGGATCCTATCCTTTGCCAACAAGAATGTGAACCTTATCCCTTTTGATAGTCATAAACCTCATCTATAGGAGACCACGATTGCTCAATATTTAATCTTAACCTTGTTATATGAGTCTGTGCCTAGGGTAGTCAACCCCAGAGCCAATGTTAAGTGTTCCCCACCTCCTATGGGTTGGTTTAAGCTTAATTTTTATGGAGTAGCTAAGGACAATCCTAGCAGAGAAAGCACTGGCGGTATTGTGTGAGATCATAATGGGAATATTATACTTGCATTTTTTGAATATTTGGAAACAAGGATGAACAATGAAGTTGAAGCTAGAGCTATGTAGAGAAGCCTTCAAAAGAATCAATACTTATAAGGCAATTTGATCATAGAAGGAGACTCTATGCATGTTATAAATATCCTCAATAATTGGAAAACACCTCCTTGGAGGATTAAAATAATTGTTGAAGAGGTTAGGATCCTTTTCCAGGGAAGACAAGACATAAAAGCCCAACATGTCTTTCGAGAAGCTAACAAAGTTGCTGATAAGCTGGCCAATTTGGGTGTCGATGGTGACGAAATTTTCAAATGGGAACACACTTTCCCAAGAGAAGTAGAGGAGCTTATTCAACAAGAATTCCAAGAATTATAGTCGAATTTACCAATAATGAAGCACTATAAGTTCAAAGGATATGAGTATTCCCATCTCTTTTTTGAAATAGACTCACAATAAAAACTATCTGAGTTGTCAATCTTGGTGGATGTTGCCTGGAAATACCATAAATACTAATGAGGATAGTCACATATCAGATAACATGGCTCCTAGTCATCTTAATAATTTGAGGTTGGTTGACAATCATAGGGCAAGAAAGAAACAACAATATAAGACTTCGAACTAGACCCACGTGGACCACCAGATAGCCATCGCCATAAATCTAGCCAGCAGGTTCACTTCTCCAAGGCTGATTGGCCAAGATGGGATGTGGTCCCAAAGCGTGTCATATATGTAAGAAAGAAATTACCAAAGAATTATTAAGAGTATCTGTCAATACAAATCTTGTGGGAGTTTTTTTCAGTACTCTGCTATGTGTGTCTACAGATTTTTGTTTCTCCACTATTTCAAGGAAGGTATCTGTGTCTGTTTCTTTTTTTGTAATTATGATGTAGGTGTGTTTTCTTGGGATATACCAAAAATGTTGAATGGGAAGTTTCCTTTTGATAACAGGATATGTACCTTATCGTATGTAATGGCTTTTGTGGCATGTAGATTTTACATATATAGGACCCTTAGTAAGGACATTTTCATCAACAACCCTGGGCTGATTTTTGTAAAAGGTTTTGGGTCAACCTGTAAAACCCGATATTAATTCTATAGTATCTTATCTACCAAAAAAAAAGTTTGAATTATAATGGAATTGGTACCCCCTAGGGTGTATAAAATATGATTCCTACACCTTGTCCTTTTTGCACTTAGAACCATCAAAAAAGAGTGTGATATTGACATATTTCTCAAGAATGACATCTTCTTCTTGTTTAGGGACGGTAAGTACCAAATAATTTGGAAGCTCAATAATCAAAGGTTAATCACTAGGAAACAGAGCTTTCACAAGATGATCGGCTATTACCTGATCTTTAATGGATTTTTGGTTGATGAAATCATAATCAAATTCTATTAGAATAATTATCTAATTTACGATGCGAGTGTTGTTGTAACTGCGAGACTTCATGTAACGCAAAGGATTTTATTT
The DNA here is from genome assembly GCA_028583015.1 of Wollemia nobilis. Taxonomy (NCBI): domain Eukaryota; kingdom Viridiplantae; phylum Streptophyta; class Pinopsida; order Araucariales; family Araucariaceae; genus Wollemia; species Wollemia nobilis. The sequence continues at coordinate 13,901,998 of JAQPPZ010016861.1, read as the reverse complement.
AGCTATGACATAGTTAGTGTGACTTAGTATGTAATTTCTGAGTTTCTTAGTGGAAAAAAGCACTGCTAGGCATACTTTTTCAACATTAGCATATCAGGTTTCATATCTTACCAATGTTTGACAAATGTAATAGATTGTTTGCTCTTGATTATTTTCATTCTTCTGTACAAGCATTATCTCTAATGCCAAGTCCGTTGCTAAAATGTAAATATGGAAGATGACCCCCGGGTGAGGAGGAGTTAAGACTGGTGGAGAAGCCAAGTATTTCTTGATATCATCAAAATCTTTTTGTCAGTCATCTATCCATGAAAATATCACTTCCTTTTGTAGTAGGTGATTGAATGACCTGCATTTGTCTGAGAGTTGCATAATGAAATGATGGATCAATTGGATCTTTCCTTTTAAACTACACAACTCTTTCAAGTTTGTTGGAGGAGGCATTTCCATGATGACCTTGAATTTGTTTGGTCCACTTCAATACCTATTTTGGAGATAATGGATCCTAGTAATTTACCTGAGGTAACACCAAAGACACACTTCTTGGGGTTTAACCTTACATTATGCTCTAGACGTCGATCAAAGACTTTTTCCAAGACACTAATGTGCTCTTGACGAGTTTTATATTTTTTCAAGAGATCATCCACACATTTTCGATGATATAGTGCATGTAATCATGGAAGATGTATGCCATGGCATGTTGATAAGTGGCACCTACACTTTTTATATCAAAGGACATCACATTGTAACAAAAAGTCCCCCAAGGTGTTGTGAATGTTGTTTTGTGTTGCTCATCAAGATTGATTCAAATATGGTTGTATCCTAAAAAACTATCCATTAAAGAAATCATTTCATTGCCAGTGCAAGTTTCAACAAGAGTATCGATGTTTGGTGGAGGAAATTTATCCTTAGGATACGCTTTGTTAAGATCTCAAAAATTAGTGTAGATACATATCACCCTGTTGGGTTTTTGAATGAGTACCATGGTTGAAAGCCACTCAAGATAGTCAATGGGGATAATGAAACCCACACCTAATAGCTTTTGAAGATCTTTTTTGACCATGAGAACAATGGTAGGATGTAACTTTCATAATTTTTGTTTGATCGGCTTAGCATCAGGATGCAACGTTCAGTTGTGGATAACCAAGTTAGGGTCAAGACTAGGAATGCCTTTGTATGACCATGCAAATATGTCCCTCTTATTCTTGAGGAGAGCTATCAATTACTCTTGTTCATTAGTAGATAAACGTTTTCTAAGTTTGAAAATTTATAGATTGTCTGTCTAAAATAAGGTTCACATCAATGGTATCTTCAATGGCTATGTTTGAACCTTCCTCAATATGATGGGGTGTTGGTATTAGATGAATGTCATCAATGATATTATCAAACTCTTCTGGCTCAATATATTCAATGTCTACCTAGAAAATCTTAGGATCCGAGGGTGAAGGCAAATGTGAAGGTGGAGGTGAAGACAAGGGTGATGGAGGAATGTAAGTGGTAGAAGCCTTAAAAATTCCTCAGAAAGAACATATTTAGCAAATGATGGTGGCAATGAAATCCATTTCATATCGATGAGGTTAATTTCAATTGGAATTGGTTTTGCCAAATCATATGGATTACGAAGTGGGGTGAATAAGTAAACTAGATTCATGGTGACTTAGTTGGGCAATGGTAGTTGGCAATATGAAGGGTGGGTTCGCCTTGTAACCTAGAATCAATGAAGGAACCTTGGGAACCTAAATAGAAATAAGCAACACTTGTAAATACTAATAACAAGACTATGCAAATGCAATGAAAATATTTTTGTATGTTTTTTTATTATGTACATATGTTACATGATGTTATGGTGAAGTGGATGAGGTGGAGGTGGTGGCTCACCGGTTGGTTTAGCTTGCTCCCTTGTCAGAAGAAAATGGAATATGGGCTAATGGATAGGAAACATTCTAAGGTAATGCTTATCTTATTCGATGAATGGAGTGATTGGGGTCGATTCCTCTTTAGATTCATCTGAAGCTATTGATATGATGTCATATTCATCATCAAATTATTCAAATTTATTATTGTGATTGGCTTCCTCTTCTAAATTGAAATGGAGGTTTTGAAAAGCCTGTTCAAAAAAGGAGGTGGAAGAACAAGAGTGGTAGCCTAAACCTAAACGGTCATGCACTTTATGATATGGAGTTTAAATGATTTCGTGCATGCCCTATTTGTGTTATCCTAGGTTATATCCTTACCAATTGACTCGATGAAAGTACCATGATGGAAAACCCAACATGTGCTCTATGTTGGCAAGGACTATTTGTGTAGGTTCATCTACGAAAGGTGTATAAAAAATAAATTGATCCTCCATATATAAAATTAATTTGATTAGGTTCTTAACCCATGGTGGACACTGCTCCTATGGATAAGGGTGGGTCATGTGGGTGACCATAATTCCTAATAGTTTGGATGCTTAGCAGTGTAACTTTGACATATTGGACTATGTATCACAAATAATAGGATTGATGAGGTGGATTGCAACTTGTGAGGATGTGAATGAGGTGGATGAAATGGATGTGGAAGTGGAAGGCTCATGGATGACTGGTAACTCAAATAATGGGAAGGATGTATGCTAGGATGGCATCTCATAATCTATCAATTCGACTTGTGAGACACTAGCTAGTGGGGATTAATATGGATTTGGTTGAAGTTTTTTATGGATGGTTGATGATGATGATGATGTGTATGGAATTTTAGTGAGTGTATTTTGGACGGGTGATGATGAATGAGTAGTGATAATGGGTTATGTTGATGTTTATGATATAGATGGTGTGGATTAGGTTCAACCACATGTACATGTAGCTGATTGTGATAAATGTGGGGGTGTGGAAGTGGAAGATTAATGTGGGGTAGTGATGGGAAGCTCCTCAAGAATAAAAGCTTTGGATAATGAATAAATGGTGGATGGTGTGGTTTATGGGGTTAGGAATAGGTGAGTAGATGAAAATGTGGATTTGTAGAGATTTGAAATGAAATTTTAGTACTTAAATGGTTTGATGTTCGCTAGTATGCAATACATCTATTCCTCATGTACATATTTTAAGCATTGATATAGTGTATAAGGGACACATACCATCTTCCTAATCTAGGGTTATCCAAGGAGAACTTGTAAGCCATGGACCCCTCCAGTATGTGGAACATGGTTTGCAATATTTTTACCCCCACTTCTATGGGTAAAATGATAATGCCAAGTGTGGAACAAAGAGCATCATTGAATGCTTTTAAGGTGAAGGTGGATTTGGTTATGTGTGATGGTGAAATATTGAGATGTTGAAGGGTGGATATGGTGATGATGTTGATGGAGGAGCTAGTGTCAATACATACTTGTTTAAATGGATTCCTATCAACTTAAGCCATAATATGTAGTGGAGGGTCCACCGATTCTAATGAAATTGATTTAATTTTAAAATTGGAGAATGTTATGGAAGACTTCATGCATGTTTGAATACTCCCCATAAAATTATTGAAGGTATTAGTGTCTTGGGATTGCAGTACAATGAATTTTAGAATTTCCATAAATACCTCGTGGTGTGGGGGAGATTGTTGTATTAGCTCATAGATATATATTTTGACTAAAGACATTTTAAGGCTAGTTATCAACCAAAAAATTAGTGAGATAATGGGTCTTTGTGGATGGTTTGGAATATGAGTGGATTAATATGGATGAATTGGAAGGTGAATTGGTTGGAACAAATTGGTAGAAAATTATACGGGTGATGATGAATTGGCAGGTTGTAGAGACACACTTGCTTGAGGTGCCATATAAGGTTGATATTCTTGTTGTTGATTATTGGCAATTTTGCCACATTGTTTTTGTTTTTGTTGTTCATGCAAAATAACCAAGTTTGTGCAAAAGTGAAATTGTCATGATATCGCGACATGTCACATTTTTATGACTTGTAACATTTTTGTGGCATCCGTACCAAAAAAAAGCTAAGCCCAAAAGATGTCGCGATATCGCGACATGTCACATTTTGGAGACCTATCATGTTTTCGCTATCAAAAAAGTCATATGCAGCAAGGAAGTCAAACTATAGTGATATCGCGACATGTTGGAGTTTTGCGACTTGTTGCGATGTAGGAGAACTCAAGTGAAAATTGTCACAATTTCGCTACATGTCATGTTTTCACGACTTGCAGTGGTCACAGAGCAGAGTAATGAAAAATTTCATGATATCACGATAGAAAATCAAGAAAGGAGCAAATGGTACGGAATGGCGTGATATCGCGACATGTCACGTTTTCGTGGAAGGGCTGAAGATAACACAAGGCGGATGAAAGATGTCGATTTCATGACATTTTTGAAGATGAAGCCAAGCAAGAGAAATATGTCATGATATCATAACAAGAAGCGGTAACGAAGGTGAAAGCAGGAAAGTGTCACGATTTCACGACATATTGGGGCGAAAGGACCAAGTGTGGAGAATTATCACAATTTTGCGAGGGGAAAGCAAAGAAGCATCCAGATTGTACGAAATGTCATGATTTTGTGACATGATGAATTTTTGTGACCGAAAAGCAGCTAAGGACAAGAAGAATGAAACACGTTGTGATTTCATGACTTGTTGAAGATGAAAGAACCAAATGGAGAAAACGTCGCGATATCGTGACATGTCACATTTTTGTGTCCTGTCGTGTTTTCGCTACTTGCAAGAAGATGAAGGCCAAGGAAGATAAATATGTTGCAATTTTGTGACATGTCCCATTTTTACGGGTATACAAACAAAAAGGACACAAAAGGAAGAAGATGTCACGATTTCGTAACATGGTGAGTTTTCGCGACTTGGAGCAGTGAAGAAGGCAGGCAAAGGAGAATGTCACGATTTCGTGACATGTCATGAAAACAAATCTAAACGAAGAGAAGATGTCATGATATCGTGACATGTCACATTTTCATGACTGGTGGCAAAGAGAGAAGGCAGTAAGGTAAAAGTGTCGCGATTTTGCGACATGTCGCATTTTTGTGACCTGTCTCATTTTCACGATAGAAGCAAAACAAAGGCCCGATATAGTTCTGTCTGCATTTTTCTTCAAAATTGCATAGGAGAACGTGAGGAGAAGATAAGATCAAACGCAGTAATTTTTTAAAAGCTCTCCAATGGATTTTGAGATCATGGTCAAAGAGGCACCAAGATTAAATGTTGCTGATTACCAATGTGTGCAAGATAGAAGAACTTGAGGCAGTTTTTGATGCCACCAAAATTAAAGATACCTCCAATATTAAAAGCTCTTGTTCGTGATCTCCTAACAACTTTCGGCTTGCCCTGATAATGGTCATTTAATGTGTGATTTCTCCAAGGCAGATTAAGGGGGCTTGTTTCTCTTTTCAAGTGCCTATTTTGTGGACCTCTTCTTCGAAATCTATTTTATGTATTAAATGCTGTAATTCAAAAGGAAGAGGAAGCACCTCTATAAATACCAATGTAAATCTCAAGCAAAAGGAGGAAGACCTTTTTGCAAAAATTGAAGCAAAAATCCTAGATGCATTTTGCTCTATTCTTAGTATCTTTTGGAGTTGGTGATCCAAACTATTGTTCAAGTTTTGCTTTATGTCTGAGTCACTTCTGTTAGTCTAGTGTTAATATCAGTTGAATTCTGTTGTTTTGGATTTGGCTGTATTTGCATTTGAACATTTGGAGTACAATTGGAAGTGAACTTACGGCTAAGGCTTGATCCAATTTTTGTATATGTATTCTAAGAGTTGGTTGTTGTTAGCTTCAGGATCTAGTGGAGGTTATTTTCTATCTGAGGTTGTTCCCCATTAACTATCGGCTTCGGCCATGTTTACATATCTTTCTATTATTTCCCATTTCTTTTCGCATTTTCCCATTTCTTTCCTGCATCCTTATCTCGAAACCAGTTTAGATTAGTTTGGGAGCCAGCCCTCTCTGGAGATTGGCCCGGGAGACTTCTCTTTCTCTTGGCCTTTCAATGTTGGCCAAGTCTAGGGTGCATACACATACAAAATCCTTTCCTGTGGTAGATTTGTGACCAACAGTTTTTGGCACGCCCGATGGGACAGACTGTTTCTGTCTCAGAAAGATCCATAATCGGTGGGACAGACTGTTCCATTTTTTAACACCCGAAAGAATCAAGATTTTGATGAATTGTCTTGACCTCAAAATAGGTGATTGTAAGTTCATCTGGTGACTCTACTGAAGGTGACTATTTAGTACCTAGAAATTTCCAATCCTGAAGCTGGTGAAAATATTTGCATCTTCACTTCATGATCACGAGATCAAGTTCCAAAGAATCGAAAGATCCAGTCGAATTCTTCGAGATTGATGTTCAAAATTGGAGGGAGCGCTCAAGATTGGTAAGTCCTGTGAACCCGTCATTTACTATTTCTTTGTAGGCAATGAATTAGTTTGTGCCATCTCCAACTCATCCCAGTACTGCTCTGAGCTTACTACATCCAGATCTAGCAGTTCAAATGGCCCAGCATCCTCCACCACGATGAGTTCCTACTTGGAACAATTTGGGAGCGTTGGACCTACCTTTTCAAAATATAGTTCCTGCTGCAGCAATAAAAGCTTTGCCTCCATACGATGGGACTGGAAAGACAATGTACGAGCATGTGTCAGATGTGGCAACCTTGGCTTCAATTCATAATATCACAGACAAAGATGTCATGATCAAATTACTCGTCCTGTCACTCCGAGGTAAGTTGTTGTGCTAGTATAGATCCTTGTCTCCCAACTCCATAACTTCATGGGATCAGTTAGCAGAGATGTTAATCCAAGGGTTCAATGAGCAAGCAGACCCATTTTCTTTAGTGCATCAATTTAATAATATCAAGAGGCATCCTCAAGAGGAGATAGTGGATTTCAATGTTAGGTTTTCCCGAACTTGGCAGAGAGTTCCTGAGGGTCTTCGTCCTACTCATGAACAAGCAGCATTGTACTTTCTTAGGGCTTTCCATTCAGATATTGGTATGAACATTAGGATGTCCGGTGTTCAAACCTTTCTTGCCCTATATGCCCAGGCACAAAAGGTTGAGGCCGATCTGATTGTTGTTGGGAAATTTCCTCCGAATATGACTATGCTTATTTTTCCCGAGCTTCCACAATATCAGCATACAGGTGCAGCCCCTACATCTTACACTACTCCATCCATATACCCTTCATCTTCATGGAATCCTCCCATACCTTTAGTACCTATGATTCCCATTCCACAGATAACCTCTCCACTTCCAACTCCTACATTACCTTCTCCACAAGTTCCATTACCTCTACCTGCACCACCTGTGTCCTCAAGCCCAGATCCTCAATTGGCTGTTTTGCAAGAAATTCAGTCGGCCATGAGAGCTCTCACTAGAAAGGTGACATCTATGGAGCGGAGAGAGGTGAAAAGGAACTCTCAACCATGAAGATTCTTTTCGGTGGTAACAAGAGAGCAAGTTGCTCCTAGCAAGGCTATAGAGAAAGTACCTGAGAGGAACTCATCGATCCTGGTAAGTGAAGAGGTTGGCCCTTCTAAAGTTTCACATGAGCCTTCTTACTGGTGTTCTTCATGCAATGATCCACATGATGAGTCCACTTGCATGGTCCACCAAAATTATTTGCAAGTTCTTGCGGGAAGCCGTGTAAACATGATTCGAGAGGTGGATCTTAATTTCGTGAAGTCTCTTGAGGAACACATAGCAATCTTGACACGCAGCGGCAAGAAACCAATGTTGGTAGATCTAGCTAAGATGGAGCCATTGAAAGTGCCTCCTGCACAAGCAACAAAGCAAAAAATACCTACAAAGGCTCATGATCCTCCAGCTCCACAACAACCACCTGTTTTGCCAAAGGATCCGCTTCCACCATAAGTAAAAGAGAAGGAACAAGCTTTTGTCTCTCAACCGCAAGCGAAAACAAAGGAACAAGCTAGAGAGACATTGCGGTATCCATCATTGACTAAACGACAATGAGTGGAGGCCACCCAACAATATAAAAGCAAATTTGAATCTTCCAATGGAGGGAAAGAGCAATCTCCATGGAGTACAACATTGTTGAAGAAATCAAACAGATAAGAGCTAAGGTAAGTCTGTATAACACCTTGCAGCTGCCTGGATAGGTAAATCTCTTACAGGAATCCCTAAAGATCATACAAAGTAAGGAGAAGGCTCCAGCCTAGGTGGTTATATCTCAAACTTTTACTTCTTCAGACACTGGAAAAAATAGACCACCCCCATTTTATTTGTCACTCAGGATGGAGGGTTGGATTGTGCACAACTGTATGATTGATTCTGGTGCTGCGACAACTATCATGCCAAAGGCAGTTTGTGAAGTCATGGGTATGGAGTATACAAGAAGTAGCCCTGGTGTCTTGTAGTTGGATGGGACTCCCATGAAAATAGTGGGTGTAATCAAGGATGTTCCTATTGCTCTACATAGTATGCCTCAAATTACAATAATTCAGGAGATAGTTGTGGTTGATTTGGAACCATATTTTAGTATGTGTTTTTCGAGAGAATTCAATGTCAAGCTGGGAGGTTACCTTTCTCTAGATTATTCTCACTTGGAGATTCATTTCAAAGGAATAAGAGTCCGTATTGACAATCAGAAACCTTCTACTTTTCATATAGAGAAGATAGCAGAGGAAGAAAATTCCAAACATTCTGTCAACATGATAACTGAAGAATTGGACAATCCTGATTTGATGGATGAAGTCTTGGATGAGCTTTGCTTGGAGGATGAGTTTTCAATGCTCAATTTTAATGCCATGATGGAAACTAAGTTTGGTTGTTACTCCATTACAAATCTTGAAGGGGTTGAAGTAGAGTTACATCATGATCAAGTTGATCAAGACTCTATGCAAGATCCGCTCTATTTCGATGGAGAATGATACAAAAATGATGCTAAAGCTGGGATTGTTATAGTATTACCTTCTAGAATTCAATGATCTTCTTCATACCAGTTGACCTGGAGCTGCACAACTAATATAGTAGAATATGAGGCTTTATGCCTAGGTCTCAAGAAGGCTGAGATACTTAGAGCGTGACAGTTGCAAATCTTTAGTGACACCAAGATGACTATCAATCAGGAGACCAATGAGTGTCTGTTCAAGGTCTGGGATCCAGGAGATCATAGAGCCATGTTCTGGTATGTGTCTCTCCTGAGAGTTCATAGCTAAATTCGGGGGTTACCATGTACATAGTAAAAAAAAAAAAGAAGAATTTTTTTTTTTAACTTTGGCTCCTTTTGCACGCGAGCCCACAGGTATGTTTATTTCTCTTTCTTTTTCTTTTCCTTCCTAGTAGATAGTGGCTTTTCCTCTACTTCTTTCTTCCACTTCCTTACTTCATTCCCTTCCTCTCCTACTCCTTCTTCTACAACTAATCAAGCCACTACTGTTGTTTCTACTCCCCTCTCTGATGTTCTCGTTTCTTCTTCCCCTTTCTTCTAATTCTTTGTCTTTTAAGCACTTTTTCACAGTTCCCACCACCTTCTCCATTCCATCCACTTCCATTTCATTATCTATTTTATAGCAGCTGGTAGCATAGTAGCACCCTGTTGCTATATCTACCACTTCTACTCCTCCATTTTCCATCATTCCATCATTCCCCATCCCCATTCCATGGCTTGCGCATCCGTTGGTCATCATTCCATTCATTTTCATTTTTGCAACTCAGGTGCTTTTCACTACTGCCATGGAGATCCTTTCACAACACCTGGTGATTACCCAACTCAACCGAGATAGGTAAAATGCAGTCATTCAAGAAATAAAGGAAGTTCTGTTATTCTACCAATTTCTGCTGAAGGTCCTGTTTTCAGTCCCAAGCGCCAGCAAGAGCTTGTTGCAGCCACCTACCGTGACATCCAGCATTAATCAGCACTCATTTTCTCTACCCCTCCAGCTTCTTGACTCTATTTCCCAATGGGTAAAGGCCTGAGATTCATGCATACAGCAGAACTGTATACCCCACGAGCCACCAAGAATTTTGGCATTTTTGCCACATTATTTTTGTTGTTGTTATTCATGCAAAATAACCAAGTTTGTGCAAAAGTGAAACTGTCATGATATCGCGACATGTCGCATTTTTGTGACCTGTCACATTTTCGTGGCGTCTGTACCAGAAAAAATCTAATCCCAAAATATGTCACGATATCACGACATGTCGTATTTTCATGACCTCATTTTCATGGTCAAAACAGCCATAGGTAGCAAGGAAGTCAAATTGTCGCGATATCGCGACATGTTGGAGTTTCACGACTTGTTGCGGTGCGGGAGAACTCAAGTGAAAATTGTCGTGATTTCGCTACATGTTGTGTTTTTGTGACTTGTAGTGGTCACAGAGCAGAGTAATGAAAAATGTCATGATATTGCGATAGAAAAGCAAGAAAGGAGCAAATGGTATGAAATGGCGCAATATCACGACATGTCACGTTTTCACGGAAGGGCTGAAGATAACACAAGGCGGATGAAAGATGTCACAATTTCATGACATTTTTGAAGATGAAGCCAAGCAAGAGAAAGATGTCGTGATATCACGACAGGAAGCGACAATGAAGGCGAAGGCAGGAAAGTGTCACGATTTCATGACATATTGGGGTGAAAGGACCAAGTGCAGAGAATTGTCGCAATTTCACATGTCATGATTTCACGAGGGGAAAGCAAAGAAGCAGCCAGATCGTACGAAATGTCATGATTTTACGACATGACGAATTTTCACGGCCGAAAAGTAGCTAAGGACAAGAAGAATGAAACATGTCATGATTTCGCAACTTGTTGAAGATGAAAGAACCAAATGGAGAAAACATCGCGATATCGCGACATGTCACATTTTCGTGACCTATCGCATTTTCGCTACTTGCAAGAAGATGAAGGCCAAGGAAGAGAAAGATGTCACAATTTTGTGACCTATCCCATTTTTACGGGTATACAAATGAAAAGGACACAGAAGGAAGAAGATGTCACGATTTCGCGACATGGTGAGTTTTCACGACTTGGAGCAGCGAAGAAGGCAGGCAAAGGAGAATGTCGCGATTTCACGACATGTCATGAAAACAAAGCTAAACGAAGAGAAGATGTCATGATATCGTGACATGTCGCATTTTCACGACTGGTGGCAAAAAGAGAAGGCAGTAAGGTAAAAGTGTCGTGATTTCATGACATGTCGCATTTTCATGACCCGTCTCATTTTTGCGACAGAAGCAAAACAAAGGCCCGATATAGTTCTATCTACATTTTTCTTCAAAACTGCATAGGAGAACGTGAGGAGAAGATAAGGATCAAATGCAGTAATTTCTTAAAAGCTCTCCAACGGATTTTGAGATCGTGGTCAAAGAGGTGCCAAGATTAAATGTTGTTGATTACCGATGTGCACAAGATGGAAGAACTTGAGGCAGTTTTTGATGCCACCAAAATTAAAGATGCCTCCAGTATTAAAATATCTTGTTCGTGATCTCCTAACAACTTTCGGCTTGCCCTGATAATGGTCATTTAATGTGTGATTTCTCCGAGGTAGATTAAGGGGGCTTGTTTCTCTTTTCAAGTGCCTATTTTGTGGACCTCTTCTTTGAAATCTATTTTATGTATTAAATGTTGTAATTCAAAAGGAAGAGGAAGCACCTCTATAAATACCAATGTAAATCTCAAGCAAAAGGAGAAAGACCTTTTTGCAAAAATTGAAGCAAAAATCCTAGATGCATTTTGCTCTATTCTTAGTATCTTTTGGAGTTGGTGATCCAAACTGTTGTTCAAGTTTTTCTTTCTATCTGAGTCACTTCTGTTAGTCTAGTGTTAATATCAGTTGAATTCTATTGTTTTGGATTTGGCTGTATTTGCATTTGAACGTTTGGAGTACAATTGGAAGTGAACTTACAGCTAAGGCTTGATCCAATTTCTGTATATGTATTCTAAGAGTTGGTTGTTGTTTAGCTTCAGGATCTAGTGGAGGTTATTTACTATCTAAGGTTGTTCCCCATTAACTATCGGCTTTGGCCATGTTTACATCTCTTCTTATTATTTCCCATTTCTTTCTACATTTTCCCATTTCTTTCCTACATCCTTATCTTGAAACCAATTTAGATTAGTTTGGGAGCCAGCCCTCTCTGGAGATTGGCCCGAGAGACTTCTCTTTCTCTCGGCCTTTCAATGTTGGCCAAGTCTAGGGCGCGTACATGTACAAAATCCTTTCCTATGGCAGATTTGTGACCAACATTGATTTTGGTCGATTGGTGCTTCTTTTACCTTAGGTGACTATGTGAACAGCCCCAACAAAACCTTGGTATTGTTGTACATGATTAACTTGGTTAGGAGGAGTCATGGTATTTGATACCCCTTGTGTTTGTTATTGTTCCTCATGAATCAGAAGTGGTTTTTAGTATATACCAATATTTTGGTTTTGTTGGGCCATAGGACTATCAAACCTTATGGCCTCTAGCTCTATTAGGTCTTGCACCATGTATTTGAATGTGAAAGAGTTGTTAATTTCATGCCAATTCAATTGATGTTAAGGGAAAAAAAAATATTATCTATAGCCCTTGCCATGTTTGGTTGGATCTTATGGTTTAATTTTGGGTAAGGCAATAGCATTGGTGTCATACAACTTACAAAAAAAGGAGGTGTATGATTCAGTCAAAGGTGTGTAGGTGCAATTTTATTGAATAAATTATCAACATTAGAAATTTTTCATAATTGGAAATATTTTATGAAGTTATTGGTATGGGGGAACTTCTTGATAGGATGCTTGTTGTGGTTGTTGTTGCACTGGTTGTTGTTGTTGTTGAGTCATTGTTGGTTGAATCAAAACCACTTGATTTACTTGAATTGGATTTTATTGGAAAGAATAACTTCCTTTAGCTTGGCCCTTATTTTACCATTCTTTTTTTTTGGTTTCATCTTGCCTTCTTGGATTTTTATCTCTTTAATTATGGGATCCTAAGTGAGAGCTTCATTAAATATTCAGTATTATTGTAGTTGTAACAACAAGAAGATGGATTTTAAGCAACTTCTTGCAAACATTCGAGTCATATCTTCCATTGGTAGGGAGAATGAAAACTTGGTGATAACTGTCCTCTAGTAGTTTCTACAAACATAGAATGACTCTTATTTAAACTGTCTAAGATTATACAGGTCAATCAATGTGGTTTTCTTATAGACATTGAGGAAAAATCTCTCCAAAAAATTATATACAAATTGTTCAAATGTGTAAATGTTGTGGTGAGGTAGATGATTATACCAGTATAAAGCATCTTCCCCAATGTCTGAGGAAATATTTTGAGCATCAAAGCATATTGATATTGAATCTAAAAGCATGAGCAGAAAAATGTGTTGATGTTCTCTCTAGGGTCCTCAGTCCCTTTAAATCTATCAAATTTTGGTATTGTAAAATCTATCGGATATGGTGGTAATGGTACCAAAAAATGGATAGGTTGATTGATTAGTTATATCAAGGTAGGCTTATGGTAAATCATACCAGGAGTATGTTGAATCAAGCCATCAATCTATTGTTGCACGACTTGGATTTTAGGATCTTCCATGTGTGTGTGAAAGCCCTAAATTATTTGATGATTGTGCTGAGATGGAGTGTGTGGAATTTTGAACTACTGAGGTGGACTATGATGTTTATGGCTTGATGTATTTAAGGGTACTTGATGATGTTGGGCATGTTGTTGAGCTTGGTGATGGAATTATTATTTTTTATGAAATGGAGATGAGGTTTGGAGAATGTGAGGGTGTTGGATTATGGAGGTAGTGTGGGTGTGGGTGAATGGGGTGTGGGAATAGCAACCTAAGAAGGTTGTGATACCCAGGATGGATTTGAGATGAAGAAATTATGTTGTCTTGGAATGGAATGGGGTTTAAAATCTACTATATGTGTTTTCTATTGGGGACAAGAATGAATATCTTGCTAAACCATGAACAATTAATTAAGGTGTTGCCATGCTTACTGTATGGTAATTTTTGAAGTATATTATGTGGGTGTGATGGAGGTGGATGTGACTGAGGTGTATGTGTTTGTAATGTTGGTGGAGGGTAAGTTGTAGAAGGAATTACAACTAAATGAGGGGTAGTGTATGGGATGGTAGTTGGAATCTATGAAGCTACATTGACATGTACTTTGTAGAGTGGATTTGTATAGGTATTGGTATAGGTATATGGGATGGAGGTGATTTGGCTATGTTGTGGTGGGGACAGATGATGTGAATGTGCAGATGATACCTCAAAAAGAGGGTTGGTGTAGACTTTGTTGAAATTGTGGGTATGTGAGTGAACTAGTTCCTTCTAATAAGAAGAAATATGTTGGGATGGAATATGAAGTGGCTCTAGAATAGAATTAGTTAATCTTAGATAAGCCTCAACTTTATCCATATCTATGTAGGTGGTGCGATGATCAGTTGGTGTGGAAGTCTCCATTTATGGGATGGAGGTGTGAATGGTTTTATGCATCACATCAAAATTCGAAGTGAATGATGTGTGTGAGGATCCAATAGATAATTCAAAATGCCTTATCTATGTTGTATTAACTAGTTTAGTCATTTAAGTGACTGGGGAAGATGTGGGGCACTCCGTGGATGAAGTATATTGGATGGTATATGATTGACTCATGATTTTTTTTTGGCTTTGAGTTCAAACCATAAGCTAAGAAGACAAATAGGGTAGTGAATGTGTGGTATGTGTGTGAAAATGTGTAATGATAATGAAAAGCACATAGAATCAAACAAATAATTGAATCCTATGTTTTATAACAATATTTTTATTTTTTGTTTTTTTTGTGGTTAGCATGTTTTGATGTGCAGATCCTAATCCTAGACTACTATGCAAGATGGGCTCCTAAGGTGGATGGAAAGTAGGGATTTTTCTAGTTATAAAAAAAAAAATTACTCATATGTTGTTAAGGTGTTTATGGGGTGAGATAGTGGATGGATATGAAATCCACCATCATTGATCTCAATTAGTGGTTGGTAATGAAGTCCAAATCACACATGTTGAATGTAAAATATGCAATTGTGTGTGATTCTTTTTAATTTTTCATTTCCTATGGTGTTCATACAATGCCAAGAAACCCTCTTTCACTCAACCATATTTGTGACCAAGAACACTAATACCAAGCTCCTCAAAATAATCTAGGGTACACCTCTTAAGATCCACCCTGAATCATCAAGTGATTCCAATAGTGGAGGGTTCACCTAGTTCTTCCACTCTGAATCAACAATGTGTTTCCAAAAGTGGGAGAGACTTGAATACCAATGACTTGTTCCATATTAGAAAAGTAGAAAGTGAGAGACATTATCCTAAAGTGCAACTATTTTATGATTTTTTATTTTTTTGTAAAAAAAACACTCAAGGAAAAAAGTAAAAAATATCACAAAAGATAGAAAAAACTTAGTTCTAATGTAATGAATATTTTCATGCAACTATGATGCATGTACAAGTGTAAATCTATCTTATGTGCAAACTATATGAATAAATATTTGTGAATTCCTAAGATACATGATGTGTTGCTTTTTAAATAGAAAGTAGATATCTTCTTTTTAATCTCTCTTTAAAAAGCAAAAAAAAATATGGAGGTGGGGTTCGATCAAGACTTACCAAGAAGCCTACCTATTTCTTCCTAAATCTCTTGGATGCAGTGTAGAGTCTCTTGAATGTGGTGAGGCATCTCCTAGATGTGATGGGGTATCCTTCAAGTGTAGTACAACATCTATGTGACCATAGATCAAATTTTATTGCTCCCAAAAACCCTAGTTTCGTGATTTTTGTGTGATCAAATCTCTAAAAACTTGCAATATAAACATAAATTGCATATCATATTGACAAGGTATATTAACATAAGAAATACTTTAGGGGTCCCATCGTGGCCACCATTTTTTAAAGTAAAAATGATAACACCAATAAAGCAATAAATCAAAATCAAATAACACAATGCATGCACAAAATGATAGATCTGATACAATAGATTCACTCCAAATTTGGGATTACAATACAATTTATTGCTTTTGATACAATATTACAATGTGGGGGTTGTAAAACCCTTATTTTAAAGAATATATTATGTCTTCTAAAATTATCTTCACTCAAAACAAATTGTGGGTGGGCCTATGTACCCCTACGAGACCACCCGAGCTGAAATAATCGTTAAGAAAGATGTCTCTTATAACCTACACATAAATCACAACACAAAGAAGTTAGTATCATATGCAAGAGCTACACTGTGTGAGACCCTCTGAATGATAAATCTACAAAACCTAGGTGTTGTAAACATGAAATACAAATAACAAATAGAATACATAAGTTGTAAGCAAATAATAATTTATACCTTGTCAAAGTAATACCTACAATGTTGATCTATGCTTCTACTTTTATGATCTAATGGTGCAAGAATACGCAAAAGCATATGAGGTTTTGTCAGTGGAAATATGGGTAAGGTAAAATTCCTTGGAGCATTTGTGGAGGGCTATGAAAACCCTACAACATTCTTGAAATGCACAACATTGTTTGAGGAATGCTCGACAGCATTCGGGAGTGATGGGGAGCGAGATGCAGAACCATATCTGGTTTGCAAGGGTTTTAGTAATAGAAAGAGAGGATATGATGGTGGTTATGAGGAAGAATATTAGTGAAATACTAGGGTTTTGGGTGATTATGGAGGAGCTCTCAAGAATCAACAAATTGACTACTTAACTATTTTATTGCTTAACCGATCAACCATCATTCACAAAAGTAAATGCTCTTTTATAACTTGCCTTCAATATGTTAGGGTTTCAATGACACTAATGAATGGTTGAAATTAAAATATTATGAATGGATAAGAACATAACTTTGATATGTGAAACAACAAGTTAAATGAATGGCTGAGATTGATATGTGATGAGTGGTTGTGATTTATTCATATATAAATATATTTATTTATATAAATATATATAATATTTATATTTAAAAATATATATATAATGAATGGTTGTTATTGGATGATGTATGGAGGAAAAGTGGATAGGATTTGGTATCTACATCTTGAATTTTGCTTGTTATAAAATTTGCGTTGTTGTTTGACCGTACTTGCATGACTACTTGATCATATAGATTTTGGGGATTTTATGATAATGGCATGTGATGATACCTAGTTAGGTCAGATCTCACATGCATTGCACTCACACTAGGACTCTAATGCCTAGTGAATCCCCAACCTAGGGTTCATCTCATTGCATTCACTCATGTCATTCTATATTCCTTGACCTTGAAATTTTTAATGATCATATTTTTATCTTCCCTAAGTCAAGAAATATAGTTCTTCTTTTGTATATCCTTGTCCTTTGCATGTATTCCTTTTTTCTCTTCTCATAAAAATAAGGATACATGTTATTTCTTCCATCCATGAATCTTTCTTTTTGTTCACACTTTCTCGATATTTTTATTATTAAGGTATCTTCATGAGATAACATAGATAAAATATGGAGATATTTTATGGTGTTCATATAGCCACTGACTATCTTACGAACATCTCTTACTTCCCAAAAATTTGAGAAAGGCACACACATGCACCATCCTTCTTCTTCATCTCCATTTCCTCTTTCAATTTTTCCATGTATACCCCCAAAGGCCTTACTTCACTTTTATCACTCATCTATTACACACACCTCACCCCTATCAAGTAATACTCATTTTTGGCATATCAATAATATCATATTAACACCCTGTAATGGATAGCTTCATGGTCATGGGTGAGGGGAAACCTCCATTTTACCATTTACGAGCATACATCCCAGTGGGCATATCTCTATTTTCCTTGGTCATCAGTGAGCACTACACCCATAGTGGGTATCGATCCACTTTTCCATATATTTTTTGTGAGCATAACACCCTTACAGGATAGCTTCATGGCCATATGCAAGGGGTAACCTCCATCTTGATCATTTGAAAGAATACATCCTTAAAATATTTTACTCTTTTATTTTTCTTTCTTTGGCATTTTGAAGCTTTATTTTCATCTCTTTCCTATTTTTGATCATTCATTATTATTTTCCATCCATTTATCCATGCATTTCATTTAAGTTTATATTACAGTTGTACTGCATTTAGTTAGATTCACTCTGTTTAATTCATTTTCATTCATTCATTACATCCATTATGTTTGTCATAGCCATGCAAAAAAAAACAAAAATCACACAATGCACACACAATTTTCATACCATTAGAAAATAATATAAATTGTGGCATGATATTAATTTATCAAAATAAAATACATGTTAGCTAGGTTTGTGCACCATAGTCCAAGCTTGGTGTACTCGACCCTCTCCTAGGGATGCATGCCATAATCCATAATTGGCATGTCACCTTGATCCCTATTTCTAGCTCTGTGAGCCAATCTCATTTGTTTCACTCACTAGTGGTGGGGGGCATGTTCATAGACCATGTAGTTGTCAATGAGTGATACCAAAACTAGCTTTATGATTCAAGAGACACTGGTATAATCACCCTCTAATCTATTAGTACCACCCAAAAGTACAATTATTTGTAGAAAGTCTCCCTTTATATTGCTCTATATTAGTCCTCCTCATTCCTCTATAGTTTCTCCTATGGTAGGCACATCCCCTCACCTAGTTGTCTATTAATTATAACCATCATCCTATTAGTTTGTGCTCATTGGTGCTCCTACACAAGCTAGCCTATATCCCATCTAAGATAGCTTGCCTCAACCCTCACTACATCCCTCTCAGCCATGACCTAGCCTAGCTATGATCAAAGAGTGTCTATCTTCCCTTGCATAGCAACCACCCTATCTATTAGTCCCTACAACACCCTCATTGGGTCTCCTTATCTTGTGATCCTACTCAATACTACCTATCCTATTGAGAGGGCACCTTCGATTGCTCCCCTTACACCTACATTGAAGAGAGTGATGGTGGTCCTCATGGTGGTCACCACCTCTAGCTTGACTTGTACCTTATCCTACCTAGGAGGCTATGGCATCTACTCTCATCACTCCATGGCACATCAGTTTATATCTTGAAGCACTTGCTACACCTATTGAACCATGACTTAGCTCTTGTACACTAGAATCAATGGGGGGATCCTTAGGGGTATAATTTCCCTATACCATCTCCTATATCTGAAGGCTAACCCTACATCATTGAATCTAAGATCAATGTAGAGTAAATAATACAGATCCTCCTTTATGAAACTAGCCATATCAGGATCCCCTTCAAGCCCTGATGGATCCATCCATACCCTTTGGTGCCAATAGTTTCCCAAGTCTGGTATCTCTTGGAGAATATTGAACCACCATTATACCCGATCAAAATGGTATAGCTCCAACTCACCCTTCTTCATAGTGACCCATAAGACCCTCCTGACATGAGCTAGCTCCTACCAATCCTCATCCCATATTTTTTGTAGATGCCACAACCACCATATGATCTAGTGATCCCATAGCTCATCTATGAGCCATATCCCCAGTGGTAGAATACCTGCATACAACCTTTGTGTTTGATCTCAGTCTTGAGACCATCTATACTATATTGGCCCTTCTAGATTAAGTAGTGGTCCTGGTAGTACCTTTGGTCTCTTGATGGCTATGTACTCCTAACACCACACTTGGAGCAATGTCGTACAAACTAACCTTGTATGTTGTTTATACATGACATTGTACAATATCTTATATAAACAGGTAAACATATTCAAACCAAGGTTATGCATAACGACTATTTATAGGCAAATGGCTAAAATTAGGATTTTTGAAATTTGGAATTGGCTAATATTTGGGACCCTTGACTAAGGCCCATTAGCCAAAAATTTATGGGTGCAATTGTTTTTGGAGGTCGATTCGCCCCAATTTTATAATAATTTGACCATTTTAAGTTTAAATTTCCAACATTACCCCTAATAATAGTTAATCTTCTACATGCGTATGGACACTATTCACCTAGATTTTAAAACTGATTCTCTTTATTTTTATAAATACATTTTTGGGATGACCCCTTACGCATAACCCTGATTCAAACCCCATGCAAACTACACTTGCTAGTCACACATGTCTACCACTACCTCTACCAATATCCATAGTAGGTATTTGTGAATCATGTGGCACACTAGAAATCCTGCCACCACTCCATAGAGCATGGTCATTAGTACCCCAACTTGATATTATTGTGACATGTCATCAACATAAAATATGTTCTTGTAGATCTCATGTGATGGATCACCTATTAACCTCTATGTTGCCATCCCAAGAATATGTGTCATGTAAACCATCCTCCCCTGATGGAGATCCTTGATATGAACCACATATCCTCTAGTATGATGATCATATTACCTGTAAGTAACTAGAATATGGATAATTTTGGGTACCACTGCTTTGCCAATGCCATCAGTAGTGCTCTATCCAAGGCATATTTTCCAAATGTAGTAGTCCCACCACACATAGTGTGTGTTTCTCTACTATTGTGAGCTCTTGTGGTGCCTCATAAAGGGTACTCAACCACCATTCTCTGCTCTCAAGGACATCATGCTACACTAAATATATCAAACCATCAAAATATTGACAAAAAAAGCATATTAAAAACTTAATTCTTTTTATGTTTATTTTTTTAACCAAATCCATACCTTGTGTCCTATAGGGCACAAATTTGTGAATTTATGCCTTATATGGCATGGGTTATGGATTCATGTTAGCGTACTTAACATATTTTGTCTCTATTTCATTATTTAGCTCACTGTTACAACTCCTGTAACAGTTCAGTTTACGCCGGTGTGCTATTCCCGGCATTGTAACTATTATTTAAACTGCACTCTGAATAATATTTTCTAGTTCGCACATTTACATGGCATCAGAGCCAGTGGCGTGAAGGGAGCAGCGCAGCGGCAGCAGAGAAGCGTGGACAACAAACGGATTTTTTTTAATTAGCCAGACGGGAATTTTTTTTCTCCGGGTTTGTTGTAGCAGAGGATTCCTCCGGTGAGAAAAAAAAAAAAAAAAAAGACGCGCAGAGTTGTGCGCGTCGTGACACGGGCCCCGTGCGCAGACGACGGGAGTCCGGTCGACGGCCAGGACGTCACACAGACGTCCATTGGCGCTGCGTCCGAGGAGGCGCGTCCCCAGAAGAGGATGCAGCCAGGTCGCAGTCCCCTAGGCAAGACGCGTCGACAGGAGGAGAGAGCGCCCGCGCGGGATTTTTTTTAAATCCCCGCCGCGCAGGAGGTGGCCCCCCCTCCCCAGTCCCCACTCCCCGTGCGACGTGCGCGCTCCCCGAGGGCACCACCCCCCTCTCCCGGTCGGCGGAGCGGGAATTCAAATTCCCGCCGACGCGGGAAATCTTCCACATGTTGCCATGACTGTCTCTACCAAGGAGGCAACTTCCCTATGGCACAAGAGATATGGGCATATTAGTTCTGGCTACTTACTTGAGCTCAGCAAGTATGAGATGGTAAAGGGTCTTCCTTCCCTTTTTGCCACATTGCCGATGTGCTCGACCGCTAGCAGAAAGCAAGATAGAGTACCATTTGAGAAGAGCTCTACAAGAGCAAGAAAACCTCCGGAGCTAATTCACACCGATCTATGCGGTCCTTTCACACCCAACAGCTTTGGAGGGAAGAGGTACTTTCAGCTATTCGTAGATGACTACTCACGAAAGATGTGGGTTTTCTTTCTCAAACTAAAATCGAAGCTTTTGCATTCTTCCAGCAGTTCAAGAAATCTGTTGAGAAGGAGTCATGGGCTTCTATCAAAACCCTCCGCTCAGATCGAGGGGGAGAGTTTACCTCTAATGAATTTTCTGCATTCCTAGATAAACATGGGATCAAGAGACAGCTAACTACTGCCTATACTCCATAGTAGAAGGGGGTTGCCGAGAGAAGAAATCGTTCCATCATGGAAATGGTTCGTTGTATGCTCACAAGTGCAACTCTTGGGCAACAATATTGGGCGTAAGCTGTCACCACTGCAGTGTATCTTTTGAATAGGGCACCCACAAAGGCCCTAAAATGAATGACTCCACAGGAAGCATGGAGTGGTCAAAAACCCTCCATATCTCATCTACGTATTTTCGGGTGTCAAGCTTTCATGCACATACCAAAAGAAAAAAGGAAGAAGCTAGATGAGAAAACACTGAGATGTATTTTTCTTGGATATTCTGAGCACTCTAAAGGATATCGGTTGATAGATCCTTTGACCAAGAAAATTCATATCAGCAGATATGTTGTCTTTGATGAAGCTTTCACATCACAGAGCACATCTACAGTACACCAGGATATTGTGGAACCAAAGGAAGAGGAGATTCCTTCGTCAACACAGACGGGAGGTCCTTCTACATCTTCTTCACCACCACCGAAGCTGAATCCTAAATGGTGTACAAATACAATCAGAGATGCAAATTTATCCACTCCTCCCAATTTGAATTTGGATAGACCTCGTACATGCAGTATGGCTCAACAGGAAAGAGAAGCCATAGAAACTGGTGAGGTTGATGATCTTTGTCAATCTTTTGAGGAACTTTCTGTGACTCCAAGTAGAGAAGTTGAGGATATGGATATTGATGATGACAGGGCATTCATGTCTACCATAGATAGTCTTGGACTCGCATCAGTGCAAGATGCTCTTAGTGAGCCTCAATGGAAGGCCGCTATGGATACAGAGTATGAGTCTCTGATGAAGAATAAAACTTGGAAGCTTGTTGATTTGCCGCATGGAAAGAAACCTATTGGCTGCAAATGGGTATACAAAGTCAAGTACAAGGCAGATGGAACAATTGATAAGCATAAAGCCCGTCTTGTTGCAAAGGGCTATGCTCAAAAGGAAGGCATCAACTATGAAGAAACTTTTGCACCTACTGCTCGGATGACCACAATTCGGGTTATGTGTGCTATGGCAGCACAATATGGGTGGAAAGTTCACCAAATGGATGTCAAAAGTGCCTTTCTTAATGGTGATCTCCAAGAAGAAGTCTATATGACTCAGCTCAAGGATTTGAAGTGGAAGGCCAACAACAGTAAAGTTTGCAAATTGGTTAAATCCTTGTATGGTCCGAAACAAGCTCCTCGAGCTTGGTATATAAAAATGGACAATCACCTAATGCAAGCATGGATTTAAGAGATGTCCATCGGATGCAAACCTCTATTTCAAGAAACAGTGGTTCTGAGATAGTGTTGCTTGTACTCTATGTGGATGATCTGCTCATTACAGGGAGTTCAGAAGATTTGATCTCTACTGTCAAAAGAAACTTGTGCAAATCTTTTGAGATGACAGATCTTGGACTTCTCCATTACTCGTCTTGGTCTGGAATTCAGCCAGAAGGAGCACACCATCAAAGTGTCTCAGAAAAAGTATGCCAAGACATTGCTCGATAAATATCGCATGACCGATCGCAAGCCAATGGCAACTCCTATGGAGAATGGACTTCAGTTATCGCGATATGATGACTCACCCTGTAGATGGCACTCTCTATCGACAGCTGATTGGGAGTCTCATATATCCGACCAATACTAGGCCGGATCTCGTATTTGTCTGTAAACTATCTTTCGAGGTTCATGCAGGAGCCTAAGATTACTCATTGGAAAGCAACAAAACGTGTTCTTCACTATGTCCGTGGTACTATAGAATATGGCCTAGAATACAAGAGGAACAACAAATTCTTCTTGCAAGGATACACGAACTCCGACTATGCCGGATCATTTGATGATCGCAAGTCAACTTCTGGATACATTTTTCATCTGGGATCCGGTCCTGTCTCTTGGCAAGCAAGAAGCAACGGTGGTTGCTATTTCTTCAACAGAGGCAGAATATCGCGCCGCACGTGAAGCTGTGTGCGAAGTGATATGGTTACGTCGCATTCTAACAAGTATGGGCCATCCATCAAAATCTCCAATACACTTGTTTTGCGACAATCAGGGTGTTCTGAACCTCGTCAAGAATCCAGTCCATCATGAAAAAACAAAGCACATTGACACACAATGTCATTTCATTCGAGAGGAAGTTCCAAAGCACCGAATTCAGCTTCAGCACATTCCCACCGATGCTCAAGTTGCAGACATTTTCACTAAGGCACTTGGACGTGTCAAATTTGAATTGTTTCGCAGCTCACTTTGTATTGCAAAATAATGTAAGGGGATGTTAGTATAGCTATTAGTTATTACATTACCCAAATAATGTAATAAAGGGGGATGTTAGCGTACTTAACATATTTTGTCTCTATTTCATTATTTAGCTCACTGTTACAACTCCTGTAACAGTTCAGTTTACGCCGGTGTGCTATTCCCGGCATTGTAACTATTATTTAAACTGCACTCTGAATAATATTTTCTAGTTCGCACATTTACAATTCATTCATCACCAATGCTGATCAAATTTATGGGTAACTACCAAATCCATGTTTGGGTCCCTACACGGTGAATTCCACAAAAAATGATGAAGATTTAAAAAAAAAAACATAATAAAATGAACCTAAATATAATTTCTAGATCATTACAATGTGTCAAATGATAGAATCCTTTCAATTACTCATATGAACTTCAAGGCCTTCCTCACATTCATGAATTTCCCAAGAGCGGGTTTTTGGTACTGTTGTGATGATCTATCTGTATTAGGACTTGTAGCTCCTTTCTTGCATGCTAAAATACCTGGATCTACACACAAAGAACTCAAATTTGTTAATAGCATATGCATATTGAAATAAAATCAAAGAGATGCATGCAATAGTGAATATGAAAAGAAAAAAGCATAATAGAAGGTGCAAAACTACTCAAAATTATACCAAAACTTAGTATAGTGTATATATTCTAATCTACAATCTATGCTAAAATAGAGATGAAATCATATGTAGAGTTCATGGTCATCCTTGGGTGTTGCAATTGTGACTGTTAACCATATCGAGGTGGGACGGCCACCAAACCTGGTGGTTCGTACCCCCAATTCTTCTAGGACCTAGTTCAAACTATTATTAGGAGTGTTTTCATTGAATTTGGTGATCTAATTCACTGAGATGGGTAGGTTTTGAAACAAATTTTACATAGTTGGGATCACTTGGAAACCTCATTCAATTGATGGATATTTTAAGGGAAAACACATGAAAAAGAGATTGAATCTTGGTAGCACTTCATGGTGAAATATTACAAAAGACTTTTTTTTAATTGGGTGGAATGGCTCCATTTCATAGCTCAAGGGAGAACAAGGTTAAATGGGCTAGTTTGGACATGCAAGGCAAGTGCCACCATTTTTCAAAAACTTGCCATGAATTAGGTGGGAGAAACCTTCAATTTATAGGTTTGTGACTAAATTGATACACCCTCAATCTATCATAAATAAATGGGTAGGATAAATGGTAGAATTTTATTGCAATTTATCCCACCCTTGACTTTTTAAGAGTATATGGGCTTGGCAATCCCCCTCAAGGGTGGTTGTTGGTGGCTGCCTTAGGGTAGGGTGGCCATGAACTTGGTGGCCACCCCGGGGTGGGGCAACCATGGCTACATGACCCACAACTTCCTAAAAGTGGGGTAGAACTTCCCAAAAGTGGTAAGGACCGCTAGTTAACCCCTGAGGGTTGCTCACGGAGGCTGTATGGTGCTGATAAGGGAACATATTAGTAGTCTAATTGAATGGATATGATTTTAGTGTCTACACCTGGTAGTACCTTTGGTCTTCTGATGACTATGTATTCCCAACACCACACTTAGAGCAATGTCATACAAACCAACCTTGTATGTTGTTTATACATTATTTTGTACAATATATTATATAAACAAGTCAACATATACAAACCCCATGCAAATTGTACTTGCTAGTCCCACACGTCTACCAATACCTCTACCAGTACCCATGGTAGGTGTTTTTAAATCTTATGGCACACTAGAAATATTACCACCACTCCACAGAGCATGGTCATTAGTGCCCCAACCTGATGTTACTGAGACAAGTCATCAACATGAAATATGTTCTTGTAGATCTTATGTGATGGGTCACCTATTAACCTCTACATTGCCATCCTAAGAACATGTGCCACATAAACCATCCTCCCCCTAAAATAGATCCTCAAGATGAACCACATATCCTCTAGTGTGATGATCATCTTCCCTATTAGTAACTAGAATATAAATAATTTTGGGTACCATCGCTTTGTCGGTGCCATCAGTAGTGCTCTATCCAAGGTATATTTCCCAAATGTAGTAGTCCCACCACACTCAGTGTGTATTTCACTACTAGTTCAAATTATTTACCTCTAATTATTTTAGGATCTGGTTCAAATTATTCTTAGGAGTGTTGTCATCGCATTTGGTTATCTAATTAACTGAGATGGGTGGGTTTTGAAATGGATTTGCATATTTTGGATTACTTGGAAACCTCCTTCGATTGATGGATATTTAAATAGAAAACACGTCGTGAAAAATAATTGAATCTCAGTATCACTTCATGGTGAAATTTTGCAAAAAACATTTTTTTTTTAGTTGGGTGGATTGGATCCACTTTATAGCTCAAGAGAGAACAAGGTTAAATGGGCAATTTTTGCCATGTGATGCAAGTGCCACCATTTTTCAAAATATTTCCATGCATTGGGTGGGATAAACCTCTAATTCGAGCCTCAAATTTGCAAGTTTATGACTAAATTGATGCATCCTCAATCTATCATAAATCAATGGGTAGGATAAATGGTAGAATTTTATTGCCATTTGTCCCGTACTTGAATTTATAATAGTTTAGGGGCTTGGGCACCCCCTTTAAGGGTGGCTATTGATGGCCACACCTGGGTGGGGTGTCCATGAATTTGGTGGTCATATCAGGGTGGGGAAACCATGGCTGAATAGCCCACAAATTCCCAAAAGTGGAAAGGACCATTATTTAACCCTTGAGGGTTGCACAAGGAGGCCATATGGTGTTTATAAGAGCATTTATTGGTAGTCTAATCAGATTGATGTAATTTTAGTGTCTACACATGGTAGTACCTTTGGTATTCTGATGGCTATGTACTCCCAACACCACACTTGGAGCAATGACATACAAACCAACCTTGTATGTTTTTTATAGATGAAATTATACAAAATCTTATATAAGTAGGCCAACATATACAAACCCCATAAAAACTACACTTGCTAGTCCCAAATGTCTACCACCACCTCTACTAGTACCCATGGTAGGTATTTTTAAATCTTGTGGCACACTATCAATCCTGCCACCACTCCATAGAGCATGGTCATTAGTGCCCCAAACCGATGTTATTGCAACATATCATCAACATGAAATATGTTCTTGTAGATCTCATGTGATGGGTCACCTATTAACCTCTACGTTTCCACCCCAAGCACATGTTCCATGTAAAACATCCTCCTCCTGATGGAGATCCTCAATTTGAACCACATATCCTCTAGTGTGATGATAATATTCCCTATTAGTAACTAGAATATGAACAATTTTGGGTACCATCACTTTGCCAATGCCATCAATAGTGCTCTACCCAAGGTATCTTTGCAAAATGTAGCATCCCCACCGCACCCAATGTGTGTTTCCTACTAGTGTGAGCTCCTGTAGTGCTTCCTCAAGGGTACTCGACCACCATTTATTGCTATCAAGGACATCATGCTACAATAAAAATATCAAACCATCAAAACATTAAAAAAAAAAACATATTATAAACTTAATTCTTTTATATGCTTATTTATTTGCCAAATCCATACCTTGTGTCTTATAGGGCATAAATTTGTCAATATGTGCCCTATATGGCATGGGGTATAGATTCAATCATCACCAAGGCTGATCAAATATATGGGTAACTTCTAGATCAATGTTTGTTTTCCTACACGGTGAATTCCAAAAAATGATGAAAATTTTAAAAAATAAAGAAAAACATAATAAAATGAACCTAAATATAATTTCTAGTTGAGATTGTGATTCTTACCCATGCTTGATTCACTACTGCACTAACCTTTTCCCTTGTAACTATCACTCGATGTGTGGGAAGATTCATTCTCTCATTATATCCATAGCCACCTTCTTGTTTTCTCTCACAATGAAAATGAGTTAGGTTTCCCCCCTTTTGCTTTTTGTTTCCTTATTTTGCTTTTCTCTCTCCTCTTTCTCCTTTTTGTGTATTTTTTATTGTTTTTCACTCTCCCTTTTTCTGCATCTATCATTTTGAGTTTCCTTAGTAATTCTTGTATTCCTTCTAAATCTTGAGGAGGCACCCTAGATTTAGATGCATTAATGTCCCTAATACCTCTATTTTTGTGTAAAATATTCAAAGTGTCCAAAATGAAACTTTCTGCACCACCCATTTATTCTAAATTTACCACCCTTTTTCTCTTGTGTTTGTCATATTTTTTGATGCAACACTTTTGTTCACCAACCACTAGTGACAATGTAATATGCCAATTAATGATGATGATTTCCTATGATGGATAGATTCTCTAGAAATATGGTCATGGTAGATGGGTAATGTTATCATATTCATTATGGCAAGCTCTCCCAAATGTGTCTAGTCTGATGGATGACAATACCAAGATACCCACAAGATGGGTAATGAGTATGATATCTGCTAGATGGGTATAGTGGATTCCCAATATGGTAATTTTTGCACTAGATATATAATGATGTCCTCTTGTTATGGTAAGCTCTATTTTTGGTTCAATGGGTGATAGCACCAAGATGTATGTAATACAGGTACTAAGAAACATGTTTGCTATACAAGTATAGTGGCCTCCTAAGATGTCAGGTTTTATAGTGGATGGGTAGTGATGTCCTCCTATAATGACATGCTCCTTGGACATTCAAGTGCAACAAGATGAATAATGATGCCTGCTCAAGATAACCAATGGATGCATATACATCTACACAATTTTACTAATTTTCTCAAATAAGAATTGACATCTCCTTTGGATCTTAGATGGATGCACATGAATCCTTGCATGACATCACCAATATCTCAAATTAATACTGATGTCTCCTCAGGTTTCCTAGAAATATATTTGCAAACCCCATAAAAACTTCACCAATATCCTAGATGGGTATTAATGTCTCCTCATGTTTCCTAGATGGCTATTTGCAAAACCTACAAAACTTCACCACATACTTTGAGTAAACTTTAATATATTAGTATTTCAAAATGTACCATCTCACGATTCAACAATAATATCCATGTATAGTCAGAAGATAGTTAATAATGGGGTTTGAATTTCATATTTCATGGCGAATACAAATCACAAATCTGGCGAGGCAATGACCTCCAATTTGAAATCTTCTAAAATCCTACTTTATTTAGTTTTTCCTCTCACTCTCCTATTCTTCTCCTTATTCTTTCTTTGAGAAGAAGAACAAAAACCAAAGGAATTTCCCACCTTATTAAACACACACTGCATCTTCATATACTTCATGTCATCTGATCATTTCACCTTCCTACGATTGTGACTTACAAGTCGTGTCATTTCCATTGCCAATAAGATGCCCACATCGTACTAATTGAGTAGAAAAAAAATTCATGGTGAAGCTCGTGAATATTTTTTAAAGTCTGCAACTGTGATTCCATATTTATCTAATTTAGAGGTACTCTCCCATGTGGCCCCTTCAGTCATTTTTTGATTCCATTTGATCATATACTCATAATAGATCATGTTCCTTATTTTCTTTGATATTATCAAGTCTATGATTGCTTTTTTTATCATGTTTTTCCTTCTCTAGAAGTTGCATTATCAAATATTTTGCTAAAACATCAACTACCTGATCTTCACCCACATCTCTAGATGGATCATAGTATGGATATAAATCAGTGATATTAAAGATTAATGGAATATGGATGCCTTATGGAAGCTCAATTTCATATAAATTGGTGGTAAACTTCTTCAGGATCTTACATGGTCCAATATTCTTCCAATTTAGCTTGTTGTAAGTACCCTTGGGAAACCTCTCCTTTCACAAGTATGCCAAAACTAAATCTCCAACCTCAAATTCCTATCTTCGATGCTTGAGTTCAGCATGTTTCTTGTATTTCATGACATTCTTTTCCAAATTAGTCTTCACTTCATGATGCAAATCTTGCATATACTATGCAAAATCCACTACCATAGCACTGGGTCTCCGTAAGTTAGTTGTGCTCCTTAATTCATCCACCCCATGAGGATAAGTTCCATATACAATATGGAATGGACTTCTAGTCATGATTCTATTTACTGAATTATTATATACAATTTTTTCATATGCTAACACAACATCCCACATCTTCAGCTTCTTACCATCCAAACATTACAACAAGTTACCAAGACTCCTATTCACTACTTAAGTTTACCCATCCATTTGAGGGTGATAGGTAGAAACAAAGCTTAAATTAGTACCTAACTTCTTCCCAAAAGTACACCAAAATTGACCTACAAAATTTGTATCCTTATCCAACACATTTCTCTTTGGTAAACCATGCAATGTCACAACTTCTTGAAAGAAAAAATTAGAAATGTGGATGGCATAGTTTTCCTTGCATTACCTCTTTGTGTCCTAGGCAATCTGAGATTAAAATCTATGCTCACACCATCCCATAGTCTTTCTGGTATTGATAAGGGTTGATACAACCCAGTATTTTGAATCCTTCCCTTTACATGTTGACAAAATTAACAACCCTACATAAACCTTCTGAAATATGCATTCATTTTGGGCCAATAGTAATTTATAAAAAGTTGTCCTATCATTTTATCTATTCCAAAATGTATAGCAAGTCCTCTGCTATATTTTTCTCTTATCAGATTTTCCCTCATCAAACCTTATGGTATACACAATTATTGCCCCTTGAAAAATATTCCCTCTTGGATGAACTAATCCAACCATGGTGTTCTATATTCTATTGTAGGATTATTGCATGCTATCCAAGCTTCCTTGAAGTCCCCATCCTCAGCATAGAGTTTCTTCATGGCATCAAAACCCATGACCTCAAACTGCATAATGTTTAGCAAAAAAATTCTTCGACTCAAAGCATTAGCCACTGTATTTGAACAACTTCTATGCTTCAAGATAAATTAATATCATTGCAAAAATTCCACCCACTTCATATGTCTTTGATCTAGCTTACTCTGGTTGTCGATAAACTGTAGAGAATGATTACTTGCGAATAAGACATATTATTTTGGTAGAAAATAATATTTCCACTTCTTCAGAGTTTGAACTATGGTGTATAACTCCTTGTCATAGACTATGTATTTCCTCTTTATTTCATTTAGCTTCTTGCTAAAATAGGCAATGGGATTGACTTCCTAGCTCAAGACCCCTCCTATCGCTTTTCCATTTGCATCACAATATACTTGAAAGACCTTGTTGAAGTCTGGTAAATCTAGAATGAGTTGTTCTATTATTTTTTCCTTCAGGAGTTGAATACTTATTTCTACTATAGTCATCCACTTAAATTCAAAATTTTCTCCTTTCATAATTTCTGTGATTGGAGCACAAATTCCACTGAAGTACTTGATAAACTTCCTATAAAAACTTGCAAGTCCATGGAAACTCCTCGCCAAAAACATACTTCAAGGTGATGGCTAGCTTGCAATGGCCTTGAACTTTTCAAGGTCCATATGTAACCCTTATTGGGAAATCATAAAGCCCAAGTAAAATAACTCCTCCTTCATAAAACTACATTTCTTCAAGTTGACTAGCAACTTCTCTTCCTTCAATATTTGCAAAACCAATATCAAATGTGCCAAATGGTCTTTCTTACTCTTACTGAATATCATAATTTCATACAGGTAGACAACCACAAACTTGTTAAGGAATGGCTTCAATAACTTATTCATAAACTACATAAAATTACATGGTGCATTCATCAATCAGAGTGGCATAACCAGCCACTCATATAATCCATCCTTCATCTTGAATGTGATCTTCCAGTCACATTATTCCCTAATATGGATTTTATGATATCCACTCTTCAAATCTATCTTTTTAAAGTACTTTTATCCACTCAAGAAACTCATTAAATCAACCATGTGTGTCAATGGGAATGATACTTGATAGTTTTTTTTTTTTGAGAAATCGATACTTGATAGTTATATTATTGATAACCTTGGAATCCGTACACATGCATCATTCTCCACCCTTATTTAGTGCAAGCATAGTTGGTACCGCACATGGACTCAAAATATCTCAGATTAGTTCTTTACCCAATAATACTTGAACTTGTTAGTTTATTTTCTCATTCTCTACTGGGGTTAACCGATATGCTACTTTATTGGGTAAACTTAATCCATGAATGAAATCAATGTGATGGCTAATACATCTTGTTGGTGGTAAGCCATTTGGCAATATTTTTAAAAACATTTCTACTCACTCATATAGAAAATTCTCCACCTCACTCGAAATCTCATCCTTCTTACCTGTAATGTCACCCTTTGTGGGTTTAACAATCAGGGCCAAACACACCCTCTTCCTTGTCATTTCCTTAAAAAATTATTTTCCTAAAATAAAATATATTTTAGGACCAATGTCCTCTCTATCATTTGTGTCCTTCAACAAACCCAACACAAACTTCTTAGCATATTTTGTAATGGTGTAGGTGTTTTCCCTACCATCATGTACCACATTCCTATCAAACTGCCAAGGTCTTCCCAAAAACACATGACAAGCATCCATGGATATAATGTCACATATGGCCTCATCTCCATATGCCCCTATCTAAAAATTTACCTTACATTGTTCATTTACTAGAATTTGGTGTCCCTTTTGCAACCAAGAGACCATGTATGGGTTAGGATGTTATTCCTTCTTCAACCACAACTTCTCTACCATCTCAATAGATACCAAATTATCCATGCTTCCACTGTCTATGATAACCTTGAAATATTTTCCATCAGCTTTACACACGATTTTGAAAAGTTTTCATCTTTGGATAGATTCAAATTCCTTCTTTTTTGGCTTCAAAAGTAATCTCTTCATCATGAGAGATTATCCTTGCTCAAGATCCTGCATATACATTGGGGAAGCAACACTTTCCTCTTTATCTTGTGCAACATGGTTTCTAATCTCCTTTTCCTTATTACTACTTTGTTTTGTGCTTGGATATTTAAACGTTTGATGACCATCTTCACACCTAAAATATATTCTAAGGAATCATATACCCATTCATCGATAAAAATTGTTTGTTCCTTGTGAGAAGTCTCCATATCCTCTATTATTTTAGATAGAATCACTATGCAAAGTACTACTCTCTCCTTCTTGTATTTTTTGTCCTCTTCCATTATTATTTTTTCCTTGTCCTCATGAGGATGCTCCTCTTTCTCTCTGTTTATTTTGATGCATTCAAAACAACTCCTCTAACTTTAAGGAATACTGGTAGGCCTCCCCTACTATCATTATCCTTATCATACTAATTTCATCTTGTATAGTCATCCATAATTCATTGATGTACTTTGACACTTTCTCTTCATCGTCTTCCACATGACCAACCCAAATAGTAAACCTATATAATTCCTCTATGTACTCCTTCACGCTCATATGCTTTTATCTCAAGTTTTGCAATATCCTAAAAAGGCTCAATTGATAGTCATATGGGAGGAATTTTGTCTTCAATTTGCTTATCATTTTCTCCCACATCATAATCCTTTCCTTTCCTTTTCTTTATCTTTTAGCTTGTACATGGTCCCACCACAAGGAAGCATGTCCCTTCAATTTTGTGCAGGCAACTTAACCCTTTTAGGATCTTCTATTGATTCAAAATATAAGTACTTATCCATTTAGACAATCCAATATATGAGCTCCTTTGGATTCAAAATTCCATTTTATGACGAGGTTTCTATATTTGGCTTTCATCCCATATTGGATATTACTTGAATCAATAGCGCTTCAACCTCTTCCCCTTGTTCTTCCTCTCGCTATTTTGCATGGCCAACCTCTTCTTATTTGTTATCACTAACATCTTCAATATGAATACCTCTTCGTTGAGAAATTTTTATTACCTCTAGTTGGATGGTAATTCCCCTCATCATCTCAGAAATATCTATAATTTGAGGACCTCATGGTATTCTTATTTCCCATTGTGCCATAATTCCTTCTACACATATCATGCCTCAGAGATCTTTTGGTTCTGATACCAAATGATGTAGTGATTTTTTTCACAAACCACTGATGACAATACAATATTCCAACTAATGAAGATGATTTCCTATGATGGATAAATTCTCTATATGTATGGTCATAGTAGACGGGTAATATTATCAAATTTTTGATGACAAGATCTCCCAGATATTTTCAATCTGATGGGTGACAACACCAAGATGCCCACAATATGGGTAATGAGTAAGATATTTGTTTGATGGGTATATTGGCTTCCTAATATGGTAGGTTTCACACTATATGGATAATTATGTCCTCTTGTGATGACAAGATCCATTTCTAGTTTTATGGGTGACAACACCAAGATGTCCACAAGATGGATACTAAGTAAGATGTCTGCTAGAAGGGTAAAATGACCTCCTAAAATGTTAGGTTTCATAGTGGATAGGTAGTTATATCCTCCTATGATGACAAGATCATTGGATGATCAAGTGTAATTATATGAACAATGATGTCTCCTCAGGCTCACTGATGGATGCACACACACTTGGACAATTTTACCAATTTCCTTATATGGGAATTGATGTCTCCTCTGGCTCTTAGATGGTTGCATGTGAATCCCTACATGACAACACCAATATCTCAAATAAATATCAAAATATCCTCAAGTTTCCTAGATGGATATTCACAAACCCCATAAAAACTCCACCAATATCCTGAATAGGTGTTGACATCTCCTAATGCTTCCTATATGGCTTTTTGCAAACCCTGTAAAAATTCACCACATACTTCGAGTAAGCTTTAATAGATTAGTATTTCAAAATTTACCATCTCACGATTCAACAAAAAAATCCATGTATAGTTAGAAAATAGTTTATAATGGGGTTTGAATTTCATTTTTCATGGCAAATACAAATAAAAAATCTAGCAAGGCGATGACCTCCAATCTGAAATCCTCTAAAATCCTACTTTATTTAGTTTTTCCTCTCACTCTTCTATTCTTATCACTATTCTTTCCTTGAGAATAAAAACAAAAAACAAAGGAATTTTTCCCCCTCTATAAACACACACTACGTCTTCTTATACTTCACATCGTCTGATCATTTTGCCTTTCTATGGTTGTGCCTTAAAAGTCAGGTCATTTCCATTGGAAATAAGATATTTGTATCATTTTCACCCATAGGTGTCTATATATTTCTTTGACACATTTTGTAGACACCAAAACAACACCAATCCGATTATGTGACAACAAACGCTGATTGCATTGACACACACAGGCCCCAGGGCAGCCCCCAGAGGTTAAACAGTGGTCCTAACCACTCCCATAGCAGTTTGGAAGGTCAATGGTCAATTTGGCACCTTTTTGGCACTTTTCTGCCTACTCGTCCCACCCTAGGACGATTACAAACTGGTATTCATCTCACCCAGGGACGATTAGCAGCATTCGCTCTAGGGTGGGGCAAATAGAAGGTTTGACTGGCAAAAAGTCAAACCTCGACAAGTCCTCCAGTTAACTACAACTCTAGGACATGCAATTGTGAGGAACAACTTCAAATAAAGGAGAGACACTTCAGTCATGCATGTATTTGATTTTTTACGCCTCATGCAAGGAGACTCTAAATCAGGGAATAATCTATTCTCTCAAAATAGGGCAAGCAACTCAAGTAGCACTCTCGCATACGCATTAAAAGAGAGAGACCCTAGGTCTATAAATTGGTGAGACTTCTCACCCAAGAAAGAGAGAAGAGGGGGAGCATTTTGAGCAATGAAGTGTTGCCATTTTACATTCATACACACACCTTTTTTATTTGTGCCTTTCACATCCTTGATCTCTCTTTTGGAGGGAGGTTATTGGGTGATTATTGGAAGCGTAAATCCAGAGCCCAAACCCGAAAATTTGGACACAATATCCCACAAATTTTTTTGAAAACACCCCATAAGAGGTTTTTGACCCATACCAAGTGGATTGGTGCCGAAACAAAGTCCCAAACGATGGGCGTCCTGCCCTCAGGCGCCCCCCAAGTTGTCGTAGTTCTAAACGCCCCACCCCGAAGCAATTAGAAATATGTGGTATATTTTAATTATTTTATTTTTGCATCTTATTCTAGGTTATTTAAATAGGCTGTAGTTTAAATTTCACTTCATTCTAAGCATTTTTGACCATGTTTTTATCATTTCTCGCCTTTACTAACCTGTATATGGCACCATCAAAATCTAGGTGATAGAGGCCAAATTAGAGAAATATGACCTTCTGGGTCTTCCCAAAATACCCGTTTTTACCTAATACCAACTTTTTAGGTTATTTGGAGCTTCCCGAATAGGACATTGAAGAGGGTGCTTTCTAACAATTTATTGCAGGTTTATTCGTCCCACCTTGGAGCGAATACAAATCTATGAGGAATTTCCTGACTGTTCCACTTGAAATGCCCTCTTGGTAACATATTCATGCTTATGTTAAATTTTTAGGTCATTCTGATGTTATTTGGTTATTGTTTTAATATTTTCATGCATACACTAACAGTAGGCTTTGGGAAACACATGTTCTATTCTATCTGTAGGTGCTACTGATATTTTATGTTTCCTTGAACGTAGGTATTCGACATTAGAGGAGCAGTAAGGAGTCAACACTCATATACACAAGTGGTGGCAACATTTTGGTCCACCCATCTTACATGTGGGCACGCGGAAGAAGGATTGATATCCATGGATGTGACAAGAAACATATTTAACGCTCCTATCCCCTAAAAAGGAAGGAGACGTATTGTAACATGACTTTAAAAGCATATCAATAAATAGGGCCATATTTCATATTTCTTTTATCTTATGTTGATTCATTTATGTTCTTTCCTTTCATGCATTTTTCAATATATAGGCTTTTAGCGTTAAGTTTGGTTTTACATGCATCGTACTTGGCATTTTCCTTTTTGTTTCTACAACCTCCCCCACCTAGACCAGTGGCCATGATTCGTACTAGACTTACCCAAAGTCTAAGGACCACGTCGGCTAGGCTATCCATATACGAGCTCATTCAACAATCAGCGCCGCATCGGGAGGCTCTAATGGAGATATTAAAAGCCATCGAGCTACAGCCCCACAAAGAAAACTATTTCAATAACTTTGTGGGACATGTAAAACAATGTACAGAACCAATCATCACCTTTAGAGAAGATGAATTGAAATCAGTGACTGGTGATGTGGCGGATCCACCCCTGCACATCATTGCATGGGTCAACAGGATTCCATATAAGAGGGTGTTGGTGGACACTGGCTCATCCAACAATATAATTACAACAGTAGCATTGAAAAATCTGAAGTTGCTGGCATCTCACATCGTGGCCTCCACCTATAATATTCAAGAATTCAATGATGCAATATGCTCGATGGTTGGCACAATTTTCCTACCCATCCAAGTGGGACAAAATACTATTCATACATTTTTTCACATCTTGGAAGGTGAGATGGCATATAATATCTTGTTGGGGCGGCCTTGGATCAGGGACATGAAGTGTGTCCCTTCTATAGCTTATCAATGCCTAAAGTATACATTTGAAGGATAGGTGCATGTAGTCCTAGCAGGCTTAGAGCCCTTAAAGTACTGTAATACGGTGCAATTCATGCCGCAATCGACCCTTCCATAAACACATTTGGATTTTTAGTTGAATCCATCTAAACAGGATCTAATTCCGTAGGCATCTCCGTTGATAAGTCCATCAAGTCCCCAGCTGGGTCCATATTCCTCATCTGGCCCTTCACCAACGATGCCACCTATGGTGACCACACTAAAGGACAAGGGTAAGAAACCCCTAGAATAGGAACCACCCCTAGTCTCAACCATCTCTACCGAAGAGATGCCTAGCCGAATGGAAGTTGAGATGCCTAGTTCACCCTACATGGAGTGGACTCAGGAAGAACTCCCATTCGCTCCCCCTCAACCGCCAACGATCACCGTTGATATGGCCAACATGGGCCTGGGGGAGTATTTAGTGCAAAACATTGTAGCAAAACCCACACTTGAGTCCATGCAAGACATGGGGAGACCTCGCCTCCCCATCGGCTCTGTGGTTCCTCTACGCTACCCACCCAATCAGACAAACTTTGTTTATGGGGGCCTGGATAATGGCATTGAACCTTACATGCAAGAAGATGAAGACAGAGAACCTTTTACTGAAGATAACTATTTGTCCAACCCAAACTTTGCTCTGAGATACCTTGGCCAATGCAATTGGCATGGATATGGGTTGGGCAGGTATGAGCAAGGAGTGCGTATTCTTTGCCAACCAAGATATC
Organism: Wollemia nobilis; assembly: GCA_028583015.1. Taxonomy (NCBI): domain Eukaryota; kingdom Viridiplantae; phylum Streptophyta; class Pinopsida; order Araucariales; family Araucariaceae; genus Wollemia; species Wollemia nobilis. The sequence continues at coordinate 13,863,744 of JAQPPZ010016861.1, read as the reverse complement.
AAATGTCGTATGACAAGTCAAGCGTAGGGTTTAACCACCCCTTACCCCTGGACATCTTGGTAGAGAACATGCAAGGCCTAGGGATAGGCAACAAGGATGGGTTGGCATTAGATCCATATGCCAATCCTAACACAACATATACATTGGGGGATTATCACCCATTGCTAACAAACAACCTTGTTGACCTTAACAACCCTTTCCCTTCGGTCGAAAAGGGAGAAAATTCGAGGACTCACATACAAGAGGGGTATAGACAAGACCAAGAAAGGTCTTCAGAAGATGAGTTGGAGTACGAGGTAGCACTTTGGGATCCTTTCGATTTTGATAGCAATCATTCATAAGTGACTCCCATAGATGATTATCAGGAGAGCTTCCTAACAATGTTCCATTTGAATGCTCCAATTGAGCATATGCACCCTCAAGAGAATCAGGTCCCCCCGCAGAGAGTGGAACCTCGATGGGACCACATTAACTTGCTCGAGCAAGATGAGCCTTATATGTCACAAACAACTATTGGATCCAACGAAGGCCTTTGGATCTCTGACAGTGATTATGAAGATGAAACTAAGATGGCTTATCTCAATAATATGCAACAGAAACAATATCCCTTGGACATAGACGGCATGTTTGACCAACTACACATAGGGCCAAGGCATAGGTGGCACCTAAACTAGGCACAGTTATAGCAATTACTGCACCCGCCACTCCAGGTATACAGGGAACATCTTCTGCCTGGAGACCCTATAGCACCATCAATGCCTAGGGTAGATCCTATCCTCTTATCCGCACATAGGGCTGATCCATTCATGCCAATACCTCCAGAGCCTAATCCAAAACACAAATATCATCTAGGATGTCTAAGCAGCCACACCCATGGTAATGGAGACCAAAATCATTTCATCAACATGATCTCCATTGATTTAATCGTCCCCATCCATAATCTAGCTGACCCAACACGATCATTGCATTTAGACCTAGATGATATAGACTGGGATCACACTGACACACCACCATCCCCATCAGAGTACTGGCCTTGTGGTGGGATGTTCCATTTCACCCCCGAAAAGACTCAGGATGTCTTCCATGCTGAAGAGGAACCTAACATTTTGAACGACGATCTAAATTTAGCAAACGATATCCACTTGATCCCAACTCCACACCAGTTGGAGGACAGGTCCCACATGTCGATCAAGGAGACGACTGACGTAAAAATAGGCTCAAATCCAATGAATTTGCAAATCATCAAGCTGGGGGTAAGTCTATCCCTCGAAGAGCAAGCCGAATACATTGCCCTTCTCAAAGAGAAGAAGGAGGTTTTTGCATGGTCATACAAAGACATGCCGGGACTAGACCCGCAACTAGTCATGCATAATCTAATGCTTGATTCGAAAGTCAAGCCAGTAAAGCAAAAACTACATAAGATGCATCCAACAATAGCCTTAATGGTCAAATATGAGCTACAAAAGCTATTGGATGCATAGTTTGTCATCTGCATGGATTACCCACCATGGTTGTCTAACATGGTGCCCATCAAAAAGCTCGATGGAAGGATTCACATATGCACCAATTTTTGAGATCTTAACAAAGTGAGCCCTAAGGATGATTTCCCCTTGCCTAACATTGACACATTGGTAGACGCTATAGCAGGCCATGAAATTCTTTCCCTTATGGATGGTTTTTTGGGATACAATCAAATTCGTATCAATCCTGAGGACCAACTAAAAATGGCGTTCACAACGCCTTGGGAGACATTTTGTTATATGGTCATGCCCGTTGGCCTTAAAAACACTGGCGCCACCTACCAACATGCCATGACATACATATTCCATGATCACATGCACAAAACTTTGGAAGATTACATGGATGATTTGTTGGCCAAATATCTTTTGCACCCAAATCATATCGATGACTTGAGCAAGATCCTCGATTGCCTCATTGAACATAAAGTCAGACTAAACCCCAAGAAGTGTGTATTTGGCATCACATCTGGAAAGCTCTTGGGTTTCATAGTCTCCAAACGAGGAATCGAGGTGGATCCAAACAAATTCAAGGCAATCCTTGAAATGCTTCCCCCAACTACCATCAAGTAGCTCAAAAGTCTATATGGAAATGTCACATCGATCAAGTGCTTCATAGCGTAGCTATCTGACAAGTGTCGACCCATGAATAAGTTATTGCACAAGGGGGTGGCATTTCACTAGGATGACGAGTGCCAGTTTTTCTTTGATGACATTAAACAATACTTGGTTTTACTTCCAGTATTGGCACCACCTAGACGAGGAGTGTTGTTCTACTTATACATCTCAGCTACTGAGGTGGCATTGGGCACCATGCTAGCCCAAAAAAAATGAACTACACAAAGAACAGGCTAATTACTATCTTAGATGCACCCTGGTTAGTTATGAACTTAACTATGCATATGTTGAGAAGATCTACTTGGCAATGGTGTTTGCTACCAAAAAGCTACACCACTACATGCTCATCAATACGACGTATGTTGTGTCTAAGGAGAATCCATTACAATACATGATGAGTCATACTTATCATAGTAGCCGCACGGTGAAATGGATCATGTTGTTGACAAAGTTTGACATAGAATTCATTGGACATAAATCCATAAAAGGTCAAGTCATCGTCGATCAACTGGCAGAGGCTCCTCTTGAAGATGATCATCCTCTGACTGTAGAACTACTGGATGATGGGGTCTTCTATGTTTTAGAATCGCCAGATTCTAATGAGCCTGAGTCATAGGCTGACATGACCCTCTTCTTTGATGGTTCTAAATGTGAGCAAGGAGGTGAAACGGGAATTGTATTATTCACACCGCAAGGGGCTCCAATACCTCTATCATTTAAATTAGACTTCCCGTGCACCAACAACAATGCAGAATATTAAGCCTTGCTCATAGGTTTTCAAACCGCAATCACCATGAACATCAAACATTTAAACATCTTTGGTGATTCGCTGTTAATTGTCAATCAAGTCAAAGGGGTATTCCAATGTAAATTCCCAATCCTACAGGCCTACAAAGCCCTTGTGGAAAAATTCCTAGCACAACTTGAATGGTATGACATCGAGGCACTCCCTCGATCATCGAATCATTTTGCGGATACTATGGCCTCCTTGGGGTCACTAATCCCACAAGACCCTTCTGGTAAAATGACAACCATTCAGGTCAAAACATTATCGCAATCCACGATGGAGTGTGCAAGCTCTAAATTGATGCTAGGGATCCACCTGATCCATATAGAACCATATCAATATAGGTTCTCTTGAATCCATGATTGTCTGACTCAGGCCAACTGGGGGTCCTTGTTCTCCCTGATCCCTCTTAATAGCAACACAACGCTATTTTTACAAGTTCTTTCCCATTCAACTTTTGCTAGGGATGAACTTCAAGAGGGATTGGTCGTTCATACCATCGAGGTTTCTAATCATCAGGATTGGTACACACCCATAAGGGACTGCCTCAAGTTAGGTAACCTCCCACTTGGATTGACAAAAGCCGTGAAAATATCATTTAAACAGAAAGCGACTAAACATGTCTTGTTAGGAGACATTTTGTATCGTCGAAGCTATGAAGGAATCCTCCTTCGTTGCTTGGACTAGCAGGAGTCCGTTTGGGTGATCACCCAACCCCATGATGGTACATGTGGTTGCCATTTCAGCAGTATGACCATCATAAAGCGCATTCTCTACATGGGTTATTATTGGCCATATTTAGAGCAATATTGTTGTGCATATGTAAATAAGTGCATGAAGTGTCAACACCATGCCAATTTGACACACGTTCCTTCTCAGGCCTTGCAACCAATCCAATCAGCTTGGCATTTTTTGCAGTGAGGCTTCGATCTAATCGAAAATATCTCCCCTGCATTGTTGGGTCATCACACATTCATCTTAACAACCACAGAGTACTTCACCAAGTGGGTGGAAGCAATTTCGCTAACCTCTATGACGGGACCCCGCATTACGGAGTTTATTTTGCATAACATCATATGTCATTTTGGTATTCCATCCAAGATCATATTGGATAATGGGATGTCATTCAAGAATAAATATGTGCATGCTTTGACCACAAAGTACAAGATTCAGCATAATTTTTCAACACCCTATTATCTATAGGCAAATGGGCAAGCAAAGGTGTCCAACAAAATGCTAGTCGCCATCCTCAAACAGACCGTCACAGATAGTCATAAGGATTGGCACATTCAAATCTTGCTTGCCATATGGGCTTATTGAACTAGCATTCAGATGCCCACTGGGGCTACTCCATTTTTGCTGGTGTATGGCTCCGAGGCTGTCATGCCTCTCGAGTTGGAGATCCCTTCCCTGCACATTTCAATGCAAGAGTTCATCGATGATGACACTGCACGGTAGGCCCGATTAGACCAACTGAAATTGTTCGAAAAAAGATGTGTTAATGCTCTCGAGCATTTGCGTATCTATCAAGAGCGAATTAAGAAAGCATACAACATGAAGGTCCACCTAAGGGACTTTCAGGTTGGTGACTTGGTCTTAAAAGAGAACCAACAAAATTCTAATTTGTCGTCCCATCTAAGGGACAATTTCATGGCAAACTGGTTAGGTCCTTATGTGATTGATAGTAAAATAGGACCTGGAACATACGGACTTGCCTCTCTTGAAGGAATCAAGGAACTAGAACCCTTGAACATCAGTCATTTGAGGCCATTCCACATCTAGAGAGCCATAGTCCACCCAAAAAGCTCCAAGGACTCCCGTAATCACTTGGTCAACCCAAAATGTCCTAAAGGTGTCCATAAACCCTTTGGTCAAACCAAAATCTCCAAGGATTATCGCAATCTCTTGGTCATCCCAAAAAGCTCCAAAGGTGTCCATAAACCCTTTGGTCAAACCAAACACTCCAAAGGTGTCCATAAACCCTTTGGTCAAACCAAACGCTCCAAAGATGTCCATAAACCCTTTGGTCAAACCAAAAGCTCCAAGGATTCCCGTAATCACTTGGTCAACCCCAAAAGCTCCAAGGATTCCCGTAATCACTTGGTCAACCCCAAAAGCTCCAAGGATTCCCATAATTGCTTGGTCAACCCCAAAAGCTCCAAGGTTTCCCATAATAACTTGGTCAACCCAAATACCCCAAAGGTGTCCATAAACCCTTTGGTCAACCCAAAAGCTCCAAGGATTCCCACAATCATTTGGGCAACTCAAAATACCCCAAATGTGTCCATAAACCCTTTGGTCAAACCAAAAGCTCCAAGGATTTCCACAATTGCTTGGTCAACCCTAAAATTCCCTGAAGGTGTCCATAAACCCTTTGGTCAAACCAAATGCTCCAAGGGTGTCCATAAACCCTTTGGTCAAACCAAAAGCTTCAAGGATTCCAGCAATCGCTTGGTGAACCCCAAAAGCTCCAAGGATTCCTGCAATTACTTGGTCAACCCCAAAAGCTCCAAGGATTCTTGCAATCGCTTGCTCAACCCCAAAAGCTCCAAGGATTTTTGCAATCTCTTGGTCAACCTAAAATGCCCCAAATGTATCTATAAACCCTTTGGTCAAACAAAACACTCCAAGGGTGTCCATAAACCCTTTGGTCAAAGAAAAATCTCCAAGGATTCCCGTAATCACTTGGTCAAAGCCAAAAGCTCCAAGGGTGTCCATAAACCCTTTGGTCAACCCAAAAATGCTCCAAAGGTGTCCATAAACCCTTTGGTCAAACCAAAAGTTCTAAGGATTCCCACAATCGCTTGGTCAAGCCCAAAAGCTCCAAGGGTGTCCATAAACCCTTTGGTCAACCCCAAAAGCTCCAAGAATTTTCGTAATCTCTTGGTCAACCTAAAATACCCCAAAGGTGTCCATAAACCCTTTGGTCAACCCAAAAGCTCCAAGGATTCCCATAATCACTTGGTCAACCTAAAAAAGGTATCTATAAACCCTTTGGTCAAACCAAATGCTCCAAGGATTTTCGTAATCTCTTGGTCAACCTAAAAATATCCAAGGATTCCTGCAATCTCTTGGTCAAACCCAAAATGCCCCAAAGGTGTCCATAAACTCTTTGGTCAAACCAAAAGCTCCAAGGATTCCCATAATCGCTTGGTCACACCCAAAATGCCCCACAGGTATCCATAAACCCTTTGGTCAAACCAAAAGCTCCAAGGGTGCCCATAACCGCTTGGTCAAAAAAAATATTCAAAAACACACAAAAAAAATAAAAAAAATAAAAAATTACAAAAAAATTACATTTCAATTCCATGCATACTCGTAAAAATCAAAATACAAAAATATAAGTTGCATTAGGCATCGCATCCATACATTACATATTTTTTGGTCATACATGTCCCAAACACCATAGACTGTAATTGCTCGGCAATTCCTTCATTTTCCACATTCCACCCATTTCATAAACACATACATCCAGAATCACACCATCCCCATTTCTAGCATAGTCAATTTTCTCCTAATGTATGTAGGGTTTTCGTCATTCAGCTGTATTTAAATAGATTTTACATGGGAAAATTTTACTTGGATAACACCTCGTTATGTAACATCCCTACACAAGTTAACAAACATAAAATAATTCCCAAGTTGTGTGAACGCAAGAGAAACCTACAAAGCAGTCTAGGGTACCATCGGTGAAAAGTTAGCCTGTTCATCCCCTTGTGCAAATGGTTCGAGAATGCTAAGAATTGAAAAAAGGAGAAGCTCTTCCACATCCATCCCCCATAATAAACAGTGGTTTTCACCACTATCAATCATATTCCTGTTGGAACAAAATCTGCCTTCAGTTAATAGTGTTGCGCCTTAGAATTTGCCAACATTGACTAGACAGATCTTGCTTGAGATCATCTGTCTAGTCTCTAGAGAAGGCTGGTTCCTTTGAGTTTTTTAGAAAAAAGGGGAACAAGAGATAAGGGAAATATAGCCTAAGCTAGAACTTTTCTCATGGTACATATTAGACAACAAAAAACATTGATAATGCAGATTACAACTTTCAGAGTTTTCTTTATATCTTCTTATAGAAAACACAAATTCCTGAGTGCACCTTTTAGATATTCGTCTAAAAGCACATAACTATCTTTTAATGTTCAACTCTAGAAACAATATTTATACGTGCACAGTCCAGATTTCAAAATAGATACATTATAAAACTTAGAGTGAATAAGAGTTAAAACACCAGATACATACACTTGCACACAGAAGTTTCGAAAACCAGAGGAAGAAATATTTTATTGCTTGTAATCCAGTACATGTACATCAAGCTTGTAAACGTCCAAGAGCCAACATTCTTTTATGGTCGACTCACTCCTATTTATACCCTAAAAAGAGTATCTTCTACTACATACATTTAATTTCTTCAATAAATTACAAGTAATTGTCTGTAGTTTCTAATAATATACAACGGATTTCCCGTAGATTGGATAGATTTCCTTCTGTCTAATTTTAGATGAGCCTATTATTCTATAATCATCCAGCGGACCTTCCAGGTTATAATCAACAGACCATTCTTCAAAAATCATAACCTGATGTCAGTGCATGTCCCCAATTGCCAAAAATATACTTTATTCCTTTACAGCTAGTGTGTCGTGAAATCGCGACATTCTTTCCTTGCTTTGCTCTTTTGCCTCCTCCAGCCACGAAAATGAGACATGTCATGAAATCGCGACATTCTTTCCTTGCTTTGCTCTTCTATCGCTTCCAACCACAAAAATGAGACATTTCGCGAAATCGCGACATTCTTTCCTTGCTTTGCTTTTCTGCTGCTTCCAGTCGCAAAAATGAGACATGTCACAAAATCATGACATTCTTTCCTTGCTTTGCTCTTTTTCCACCTCCAGCCGCAAAAATGAGACATGTCGTGAAATCGTGACATTCTTTCCTTGTTTTGCTCTTTTGTCGCTTCTAGCCACGAAAATGAGACATGTCACGAAATCGTGACATTCTTTTCTTGCTTTGCTTTTTTGTCGCTTCCAGCCACAAAAATGAGACATGTCGTGAAATCATGATATTATTTCCTTGATTTGCTTTTCTGCCACTTCCGGCCATGAAAATGAGACATGTCATGAAATCGCGACATTCGTCTCTTGCTTTGCTCTTCTACCACTTCCAATCGTAAAAATGAGACATGTCGCGAAATCGCGACATCTTTATGTCTTTTCCTTCATTTCTTCTCGCCGATCGTGAAAATGTGACATGTCATGAAATCATGACATTCCTTACCTTCTCAGTCTCCTCTTTCTATTTTCTATGAAAATAAGACATGTCACGAAATCGCAACATTCCTATGTCTTTCATTTATTTCCTTTCGGATGGTCGCGAAAATGTGACATGTCACGAAATCGCGAAACTCCTTCGCGTTGCTCTTTTGCTGCCTTTAGCCGCGAAAATGAGACATGTCATGAAATCACGACATTCTTTTTCGCTTGGACTCTTTTGCCGCCTTCATCTATGAAAATGTGACATGTCGTGAAATCATGACATTCTTTCCCGCTTGGACTCTTTTTCTGCCTTCAACCACGAAAATGAGACATGTCACGAAATTGCGACATTCTTTCCCGCTTGGACTCTTTTTCTGCCTTCAGCCACGAAAATGCAACATGTCGCGATATCACGACACTTTTGCCTCCTCGCTCTTTCTATTCGCTTTGGACCACGAAAATGCAACATGTCGCGATATCACGACACTTTTTCCTCCTTGCGGTGTTTTACTTTTTCTTTTATCTTTAGCATATGGGCCACTTCGATCTTCTTGGAAAATATGCAAAAAGGTGCATCAGCTTTTTTTCTGTAGTTAGTCACTTTTTAACTAACATTCTTGGGGCCTTCGGGGGAATTTTTTGCTTGCAAAAATTTTGACCCAGGCCTTTATCCATTGGGAAATGGAGTCAACAACGCAGTTGTAAAAATAATATTTTAGAGAAAGACAAAGAAAATAGGAAAATGCGATGAAAAGTGAACATTACCTTGTCCAAACTCCCTCTAAACCTTAGTATATTTATTCAAAAAAAATGTTGACTTTTGATTGGCTGCGACTGAAATTTTTTGTTAAGGCCAAAAAATGGTAATATTTACAAATATTTTCTGAATATACTTATATTATACTGTACATATAATTCCTTTTTTGCTTTCTCAACAAAAATATAACTTTAGGTGAAATGCATTCACCATGATGGGAAAAACCAATCCATCTTGATCTTTCAACTCAAAAGCATTGAACCGTTTCTCTGAAACAATTTCAAATGGTCCCTCCCAGAAAGCATCGAATTTATCATGGTTACCTGGCTTGGCTTTCTTTACATTCCATTTCAAAACCATGTTTCCCAATCTAAATTTTCTGGCATTTGTCTTTTTTTTGAACCATCCTTCAGTATCTGCCATATGCTTCTGATTGTGATTGTATGATTGCTCTCTTTGTTCTTCTAATTGTAAGAGATGCATTGCTCTTGCAACTGTGTGTAGAATTTGGTCAATCTGAGGTAGCGAGTAATGATATTTGAGTGATGCTCTGTTCAAATTTTTGAAATCTACACAATCTAATATCTCCATTTTTCTTCTTGACTAGTACCAATTTTTCCACCCAGGTGGAGTGTTTAACAGGGTATACTATTTTAGCTTAAAGGAGTTTTAGCAGTTCTTGTTTCATCAAAGATTCTATCTTCGAATTCATTGGTCTTTGCTTTTGCCTAAAAGGCTTAGCTCCTTATTTTGATTCTATGGTATGTTGAATAACATATTTATTGTACACTTTTAGATCACTATACACCCAAGCTATGATGTCAGGGAATTTTTTACATGATTCTTTGATCTGGTTCACTTCCTCTTCATCCTGCAGATCCCGATTGGCTGAGAAATTCATTTCATGGATTAAGAAATCCAGTATCTGTTCATCATTTTCAAAAACTTTCCAGAAAATATTTTTATCAGGCACTGAAGGCCTGTATATAAATCTAATAGTTTTAGACTTCTGAATAACATTACTTACAAGACAAAAATTAGCTCCCACTGAAGCTAACAAATCTGCATGGGTATTCTATTCTCTAGGGATAAACTTTATATTTAGGGCCTCAAATGCCTCTAAGAGATCCCACACTTTGTTCCTGTAAGCATTCAAATAATTTTGTTTACTTATACATTTTTTGGTGACTTGATTCACAATAAGTTCTAAACCTCCATAGATGAGTAACCGTTTGATTCCTAATTTCTTAGCTCTTCTTAACCCTAAGCACAAGGCCTCATATTTTGCTACGTTATTGGAGCAACTCCAAGTCAACCTGTAAGAGAAAACCTTTTCCTCTCCGATGGGAGAAATCAAAACTATTCCGGCACCAGCTCCATTCTTGCACCTAGCCCCATCAAAGAAAAGCTTCCACAATTGATTCACAGAACCATCATTTTCTAGGGAGGGTATCAATTTTTGTTTTGGTTTCTCAATAGAATAGTTTCCTATTTCTGTTTCTATCATGGCATTAAATTCTGTAGAGAAAAATCATCCTTAGCTTGGAGCTCTTCTAATGTTTCTTCCATTAGATCTTCTATTGTTTCTTCAGTCATCATATTTACACGATCAGTTTCACCAATATTTTCTACATGAAACGTAGATGTTTTCTCATTAAAAATCTTGACCCTGCTACCTTTGAAAGGTATCTCCAAATGAGAATAATCTAAGGATAAGTATCCTCCCATATTTTCTATGAACTCTCTGGAGAGACACATACCAAAATAGGGCTCCAAGTCTACGACTACTACCTCTTGTATGACTGTCATCTGAGGTATTTTATGCAACCGTATGGGAATATACTTTATCACTCCTATAGTTTTTAGCAGAGTACCATATAACTATAGGAAACCTGTGCTGCTCCTAGTGTACTCCATTCCCATAATATCACATACTACTTTGGGTATCATAGTGGTAGCAGCACCTGAATCTATCATGCAGTTGTGGACAACCCATCCTTCCATTTGAAGGAACAAATAAAAGGGTGGTGGCCTGTTCTTACCAGTGGCAAACTTCAAGTTCGTTAGAACCATTTTTGAATATGATGCAGACCCACCTCCATTTTCCATTGTTCTTAAGGATTCCTATAGGAGATCAATTTGACCTGGGATTTGAAGAGCATAATACATACTTGCCTTAGAAGGAGTCTTTTTCATTTCCTCTACTATATTGAATGTAGGTGAATCAACTATTCTTTCTCTTTCTTTGGCAAAAGTTTCATATTTATTTTTGTATCCCTAGGTAGCTTTAGTTCTTTGCCTTTTTGTCAGCGAGGGGAATCTCAACCTTTCCCTAGCCTATTCTTAGGTTTCATTTTCCCCCTGAGGAATAAATTCTTTGTGTGTTTCTTACCCTTGAATTTTGGTTGGAAACTGATATTTTCTTTCCTGAGGGAGACTTCCCTTAGGAGTTTCTTTGGGAACTTCCTTGGGAGCAGGGGAAATATTTAATGGCTGAAGCTCTTTAGGGTCTACTTGTAGTGGTTTCTTACCTGATCTTGTCAAAACTGAAACCTGTTCTACTGTAGGCATCATGAAGTTGTGGTCCTTCTCTCTAATTATATTTACATGGCCTTTCATTCTTTCTTTACTATTTTCAACTGCTATACTTTGTACATAATGCTGGTGTATCATACACAAAATTTCCCCATGTGGATCATTACATGTAGTACACCAAAATTTAGAATCACTGGGAGGCTCTTCGGCCTCCACTGTATTATTTGTATATACCGTGCTCAGTCTCTCTTGTCCCCTGTTGCTTTTCGAAGCACCTTCCTTTTGTATCTGTGGAAATCTTCTTTCTTGGATATTCTGTTTAGCCTCTCTCTTTTTCATGTATGACATTTCATTTGACAATGTCTTCATTGTATCAATTATGGTCGTGTATTGATCATTGGGGGGAGCTGATGCAAGGGGTGTGGCTGGTAATGTAAGGAATGTAGGAGGTGTAGCTATAGTTGGGAGAGCCTGTGTTGATGGGAGTATAGGGAGTTTAGAAATTGAAGCTTGGGAAAGCTCTGGTAAAATTGGCAATAGACTTTTTGATGGATATATTTTTATAGCGATGAGATCAGCTTCGCCCTTTGTTGCCTCTACATAGATCCCAAGAAAATTGGTTACACGGGATTGCCTTATTATCATACTGAGATATTAAATAATAGCATATAGCTTGTTCTTCCATGAGCTTTAGGCCTTGCAGTACTCTATCACGAGTTCTGGTAAATCTGATGTTGAAATCTTGGATTTCTTGTGGATGCCTCTCAATGAAAGTGAATTGATTCAGCAATGTGAAAGGATCCACATGTATATTAAATTCATCGACCAGACGATCGGCTAGTACTGCCCAAGAAGTAATGGATCCAATGGGAAGTGCTCTGTACCAATAGATCATCTTTCATTTCAAAGATATAATCAACAATCTAACCATTACATCTTCCTGAGTGATGTAAACAGATGCTAGCGCTGATACATCTAAACAGTGCTCATCTGCTATTTTACCTATTTCGTCAAAGGTCGGTAATGCTTTTAATGCAACTTGTGGAATTTGGTGGTGTGTTCCCAAGTTCAAAGGGCCAGTTTGATTCCATACAAGATGCGCTGGGGCAGGGGTGGCTACCATGATTTCTAAAGGAGTTACAACCACTATGGGATTGCTTGCAGATGCTCCTATAATGGGTGTTAAAGAGGTGCTAATGGTACCAAGTGGATTTGATCATGCGGCTAGCATAGGGTGTGCTTTTAGGCTTCCGAGATGTAGTTCAAAGAACTCGATAGGTTCTTCAGAGTTTCTAGCTCGGGATCTGGTTATCATATGGCTATATAACCAAAAGGTTTTTAGACAAGGTCTTTCTTTTATGGTCTAAATTGCAACGGAGTCACCAGGTGGTTTTTCTTGAGATTTTTAAACAAAAAGGCTCTTAAGGTAAAATACCAAAACTTATACCATACTGTGGGATTGCTGGTCCCATCGGGCACACCAAAAACTGTTGGAACAAAATCTGCCTTCGGTTAATAGTGTTGTGCCTTAGACTTTGCCAACATTGAATAAATAGATCTTGCTTGAGATCATTTGTCTAGTCTCCAGATAAAGCTGGTTCCTTTGAGTTTTTTAGAGAAAAGGGGAACAAGAGATAAGGGAAATATAGCCTAAGCTAGAAATTTTCTCATGGTACAGATTATACAACAACAAACATTGATAATGCATATTACAACTTTCAGAGTTTTCTTTATATCTTCTTATAGAAAACATGAATTCCTGAGTGCGCCTTTTAGATATTCATCTAAAATCATGTAACTATATTTTAATGTTCAACTCTAGAAATAAGATTTATATGTGCACATTCCAGATTTCAGAATAGATACATTATAAAACTTAGAGTGAATAAAAGTTAAAACACCAGATACATACACATGCACACAGAAGTTTTAGAAACCAGAGGAAGAAATCTTTTATTTCTTGTAATCTAGTACATGTACATCAAGCTTGTAAATTTCCAAGAGCCGACCTTTTTTCATGGTCGACTCACTCCTATTTATACCCTAAAAAGAGTATCTTCTACTACGTACATTTAATTTCTTCAAACAATTACAAGTAATTGTCTGCAGTTTCTAATAATATACAATGAATTTACCGCAGATTGGATAGATTTCCTTCTAGATAATTTTAGATGAGCTTGTTATTCTATAATCATCCAGTGAACCTGCCAGGTTATAATCAATAGACCATTCTTCAGAAATCAGCACCTGATGTCAGTGCATGTCCCCAGTTGCCAAAAATATACTTTATTCCTTTACAACTGGAATGTCACGAAATTGTGACATTCTTTCCTTGCTTTTCTCTTTTGCCTCCTCCAGCCGCAAAAATTAGACATATCATGAAATTGTGACATTCTTTCCTTGCTTTGCTCTTCTATCGCTTCCAGTCACAAAAATGAGACATGTCACAAAATCGCGACATTCTTTCCTTGCTTTGCTTTTTTGTCGCTTCTAGCCACGAAAATGAGACATGTCACGAAATCACGACATTCTTTCCTTGCTTTGCTCTTTTTCTACCTCCAACCACGAAAATGAGACATGTCATGAAATTGTGACATTCTTTCCTTGCTTTGCTCTTCTGTCACTTCCAGCCATGAAAATGAGACATATCATGAAATCGTGACATTCGTCTCTTGCTTTGCTCTTCTGACGCTTCTAGCCGTGAAAATGAGACATGTCACAAAATTGTGACATCTTTATGTCTTTTCCTTCATTTCTTCTCGACGGTCGCGAAAATGCGACATGTCACAAAATCGTGACATTCCTTACCTTCTCAATCTCCTCTTGCTATTTTCTAGCAAAAATAAGACATGTCACGAAATCATGACATTCCCATGTCTTTCCTTTATTTCCTTTTGGATGGTCATGAAAATGTGACATGTCGTGAAATCGTGACACTCCTCCTTTGCGTTGCTCTTTTGCTGCCTTCAGCCACAAAAATGAGACATGTCACGAAATCGCGACATTCTTTCCCGCTTGGACTCTTTTGCCGCCTTCAGCCACAAAAATGTGACATGTCACCAAATCGCGACATTCTTTCCCGCTTGGAATCTTTTGCCGCATTAAGTCGAAAAAATGCAACATGTCATGATATTGCGACACTTTTGCCTCCTCGCTCTTTCTTTTCGTTTTGGACCACAAAAATGCAACATGTCGTGATATCATGACATTTTTTCCTCCTTGTGGTGTTTTTCTTTTTCTTTGATCTTTAGCATATGGGCCACTTCGGTCTTCTTGGAAAATATGCAAAAAGGTGCATCAACTATTTTTCTGTAGTTAGTCAATTTTTGACTAACAATTCCCAATCACCGTTGGTCCTCGAAGTTGTAAGGATTCATACTACACGCCCCTAACAAGGATGGGTAGTCATCCCCAAGGCCTAAAAGGACCAATTCTATTCAAAAAAAAATCCCCACAAGCCATCATCATGACCATTTCTAATCACCTTTGGTTTCCAAAGTTGTAAGGATTCGTACTACATGCCCCTGACAAGGATGGGTAGTCATCCCTAAGGCCTAAGAGATCAATGCCCATACTTCATAATATCCATAATCCCTTTGGGTTCCCAAAGTCATAAGGATTCATACTACATGTCCCTAAACAAGATGGGTAGTCATCCCCAAGGCCAAGAGGATCAAGGTCATTCATAAGCCAAAAACCTACAAGCCCAACCTTACGAAGCTCACAATGCAAAATCAATAACAGTGGTTATCACCACTATTCACAAAATCCTTGCCCAAAAATAAAAACAAAAAAAAGAAGAAACATAAATAGTGATTTTTATCACTTTGTAAACGAGCATGTATCCTAAACCATTGAGCAAATAAAAATCCTGAACTTGAATCCCTGGAATTCTCAGCATTCAAACAACCATCTAGGTAATCCTCATTACGGGTTTGGTGGACAACCTACCTGGCAATGGCGATATCCTAAATGCATGATGATATGTCTATCACATTCGCTTTGCATGTGAGTAGACCAATGTTTGCATGTGGATGAGCTAGCTTATGGTACCTTAGATTGTCCCATGGATTAATCTTACTAAATACAACAATGGAGTTAGTGGAGCTAGTTAGGTGATCCTTAGTACAGGTTTGGTTGACAGCCTATCTGGCACTGGTGGTAGCCTGAAAAATACCATATAAACAAATTCAATTGCACACACAGGGATGTGAAATCACTTGGTCAAACTCAAGTCTAATTTATACCTTATTTGAAAGTCTTGCAAGCTAAATGTATAGTCTTGGCTAGTTAGTTAAAATATCTGAATCTCAAAAAATATTAACTACATTTTAAAACAACTGGTACATTTCATTACATCCATCCCCATCCGAAAATACAAACAAATACAAAAATAAAGTTTTCACATGCAAATTTGTTCCACAAAGTCATCACATACATACAAAAAGCTAGTAAATCTTGTACAATCTAGGGTGCCATCGACAAGTTATCAACAAATCATTTCATTAATTCCATATGCATACATCATATAATTAGACACATTGCATTCATAATACCACATGCATACATCATCATAAATGACTGTGCATAAACAGAAAAACAAACCATGACAAGTGTATAAACACAAAAGAACGTCATCTGTATATATATCATCAAAAAAATGCCCACAGGCTACAATAAATCGGTCCTCTGACCTCACAAAAAAATCCAAAAGCTCCAAAACCCCCAAGCCTAGGGCTTCGGCCACCATGATCATGCAAGATCGGTGCGACGAGAACTACCCCCCATGGTGTGGGTCCTATGGGACCTCTCAGGGTGAGCGGGACCTCTTAGGGTGACTACTGCTCACCCTCGCATCATGCCCACTAGCCCCCCCCTCATCCAATCACTTGCGATGAGATGATACTGAATGCTTAGTATCGCTGCCCCTCGTCCAGTATGAAGATCCACCTCTAGAGGGCTTAGGTACCCGCCCCCTGAGGTGGATGATATCTCCCTCCAGATCCATCTGATGTTGACACCACTTTGCCTCCTGCTGACGGTACATCACTACTACATCATCGTGCTATGCCAACACCTTCTCCCTCTCTTCCAGCTATGTCCATAGAAGATCCCTCTCCCGTGCAGCATCGGTATCCCCATCTTATCGGTGGTATGCATCCCATGTGTTCTTCCACTCTACTAGTTGAGTCTGTAAGAGTTCCCTCTCCTACAGAGCCTCCCCCAGCTCCACATCCTACCTCCAAAGTAGCCTCACCAATAACACATTCTTAGCGTGCAACCCTACCTCCATGTCCTTCGAAACTGCCTACTCTGGATCCCACTTCTCTAGGACGTCTTGCACCTCTGGCTAGTCCGAAACCCCAAAACCCCCCCAAAAAATCATCCACCTCTACCATGTCCGCATCCTCGATCGAAACCCCCCAGCCCTCACCTAATGCCTCTGCATCATCCCCCCTACTACTATCGCCTCTATGCCCCATAGAGGCCCCTCACCTCGCCATCGCCACAAAGTCCACCATTGGTTATACTCAACGGTAACCCCAACGTCATCCACATTTGGGACATCAATCGCTGTATCTGAATCCTCACCCAGTGATGCAATGATTGGTCAAGCTAGAGTCCTCTCATCCCCCTCGACATCGATAGACCAAGGGCTCACCAAGAAACCCCTGGCACACCCTGAACTATCGTGTAACTCGGCCATATGGGAAAAACTCCTACTCATTACCGTGACACCCAATCAACCATCGCCCCCTACGTACCCATTGAATCCACTCTCCAGCCTCAGGCCAGGTTGGACAGTCTCGATAGGGGTGCTAGAATACCTCCCCTAGAGTAAGCCAAGCGAAGGCATCGACATAGTGCCCTACGACACCTTCCCACCATCGAATCTGACCCTGCTCCTCAGATATCTGCCACAATGCCCTATATCTGATCTCTCGATCTACCATCTTCGCCCAAGTCATCCATGGTAACCCCATCGGCCTCTCCATCGCTATGTGCTGCCAAGACCAGCACTACAACAGATAGCTACATCTAATACCCTTCCACCTCCGACAACGGACCTTGTACAACTCATCATAGAGCTATGCTAGAAATGTCTATCCCCATATCATGATCATAGGTGCCTCCGTCGGGCACTCCACCAACCAAAACACCACCTCTAGTAGGTTCCACGAGAACCTTGCACTCGAAGAGTCAAGAAGAAGCATGTTGGAAATGAGGCCCATCAGTAATGCGTGCCTCACTCCCAACACACACCTCTCTAGCCACCATCAAACCAATATGCCACCAATCTGGCAGTCACCCTCTGCCATCTCGATTGGGCTGTCCACACCCATCTCCTCTCCATGTCCAAAGCAACGTGTCAGCACTATTGTCCACTGATCCCACGACATCGTCCTGATCGACAGCTCGTCTATCAAAATCCACAAAATCTGATAGACATCCTCCAAAGTAACTTTCATCTCCCTTGTTGGGAGATGGAAGGTATTAGTTCGAGGATCCCACAAGTTGATTAGGGCCGTCAGATAGGCCCGATCCTCGACCACCGACTCCAACCGAGTCACTTGCTTGAGCCCAAGGGCATTAAGCCACTCCTAGTCAGTCAAAATCAGTGCCTACCATGCTTTCATAAAAATTGTGGGCACACAGTACCAGCTCTTCACAACCTACAAAAGAAAAGAAAACACAAAAACATTAAACACATGAAAAATTGTACAACGATAACATGAATATCCAGCAATGCATAATACACAATGTACAACTCAAAACAGTAAAAAAAAAAAAAACCATTTGTCAGTCTTAGGGTTTTTAACTCTAAACTGATGAATTAAAAAATTCAAAAACAATTTTCAGTTCCTAGGGTTTTTAACTCTAAGTCTAAACTGATAAATTACAAACAAATTAAACAATTCAAAAAAAACTAATTTGTCAGTTCTAGGGTTTTTAACTCTAAGATGATAAATTAAAAAAAAACAAAAAAATCAAAAAATTATTTGCTAGTCCTAAGGTTTTTAACTCTAAACTGATGAATTACAAACAAAAATACAACAAAATTCAAAAATAATTTTCAGTTCCTAGGGTTTTTAACTCTAAGACTAAACTGATAAATTAAAAACAAACAAAAGAAATCAAAAAATCATTTGTCCGTCCTAGGGTTTTAAACTCTAAACTGATGAATTAAAAACAAAAATACAACACAATTCAAAACAAATTTTTAGTTCCTAGGGTTTTTAACTCTAAGTCTAAACTGGTAAATTACAAACAAATTAAAAATTTCAAAAAAACTAATTTGGCAGACTAGGGTTTTAAACTCTAAGTATAAACTGATAAATTACAAACAAATTAAAAAATTCAAACAAACTAATTTGTCAGACTAGGGTTTTTAAATCTAAGTATAAACTGATAAATTACAAACAAATTCAAAAATTCAAAAAAAAACTAATTTGTCAGTTCTATGGTTTTAACTCTAAATATAAACTGATAAATTTAAAAAAAATCAAAAAAATCATTTGTCAGTCCTAGGGTTTTTAACTCTCAAACTAATAAATTAAAAAAAACCAAAAAAACATCAAAAAAATTGTTTGTCAGTCCTAGGGTTTTTAACTCTAAAGGTCACCTGATCAATTACAAACACAAAAGCACAAACCACAACAAATAACTAGGGTTAAAGCTATGTTTTTACGCTTAGTTTTACCCTATGTTTTTAACCTATGTTTTGATTTTTGTTAAACTAGGGTTAAGCGAAGTTTTTAAGTTAAGTTTTAAATTACCTTTTGATCTTTTTTTAACTAGGGTTAACCTAAGTTTTTAGTTAAGTTTTGATTTTTTTTAGACTAGGGTTTCTTTTAGTTTATCACAAATGTCAAAATCCACATGGTTTTAAATTGAACACAAAACACAAAGACAAAAACAACTAACTTGCGGCTTTTCAAACTGTAACAAACAAACAATAAAGAGGAAGAACACTCATCGGTCTCACTTCGGTTTCGTCGCTTGATGATCCGGTCTATGAACTCATGGTGGCAATAATAATTTGGCAGTGCTTCACTTTGTAGGATTGACCTCCTCCTCCTCAGAGCTCCAAATCGCCAGGAAAAACAAATGCAAATGAGCCCAAAACCCAATTTTGGCCCTTAAATAGGATTTTTGAGCCTGTAATCGTTCCTCCTTGGGATGAGCACTCTGGTTATCGCTCATCCAACCCTGGGAAAATTACTAAATAGGTATTCATCCCACCCAAGGATGATTACAGACCAAAAATTTCAAAAACATAAAAAACTGCACAAAATGCACGAAAAACAAGCAAAAAAAGTGTCCGATAAAAGTGCTTTTGCACTTCACATTTCGGGCATGCAAAACTGACGTCGGGGTCACAAATCCTCACTATCCTATTATTTAAGAAGGCTACCATAGCCAGACCACTCCGCGGGAAGATGGATTTTTGAGAATTTCATCCCCAAATGGCATCACCAAAAGGGTCAAAACCTAACCAAAAATAGCAATAACATTGTCGAACGAAGGCACCTTTGCGCCTGAAATTATTGGCATCCAAAATAGACATCGGGATTACAAATCATCACTATACTATTCCCTAAGAATGCTACCATAGTCGGACCTCTCCACAGGAAGACGGATTTTTGAGAATTTCATCCCCAAACGACATCACCAAAAGGGTCAAAACCCAACCAAAAATAGCAATAACATTGCCGAACGAAGGCGCCTTTGAGCCTGACATTCTTGGCATCCAAAATAGACATTGGAGTTACAAATTTTCACTATCCTACTCCCTAATAAGGCTACCATATCTGGACCTCTCCACAAGCAGACGTATTTTTGACAATTTCACCTCCAAAATGCGTCACCAAAAGGGTTAAAACCCACCAAAAATAGGTCAGAATGTTCGAAAACTGCTTAAGCATTCAACGGTAAAACAACTTAAGGCACCCTTACATAATTCATCTTGGGTCAAGTGACTCATCACTTTTCTCATGTCGGTCATTCCTTCATCGATTCGTCGCTTGAGGGGGTAGTCACACTTAGTCATCAATCAACAAAAACACACCCAATAAAGGAAATGACACGCATTCGAAGGATCATTGACAAAGACAATCATGCCCCTGCTTGGAGCAGCAAACAAGCAATAATCACAAGCTAATAAAATACTTGGTATTCGTGAATCAAGAACTCAAGGTTCCCACAGACAAAAGGTTGCGCCCTTTGCCTATTCATGACTGAACAATGTCCAAGATCAAGTAACACCTCATCGAAAAAGGTTAACACTTGAATTGATCTCCTTAGCTCATCAAAAGCAAGGATTCAAGAATGCATGCCCTTTCCATGCTTGGGGTATCAAGAGTTGGTTAGGTTACTGAGAAACCCTAATCATTAATGCTTTGGTTATCTATTTTTGCTCAGCGTTGTGCCTTGCACAGTGCTTCCCAAAAAAGGGGCATCTATAGACACTAAAACAATACCAATCTGATTATGTGATGACAAATGCTAATCACATTGACACACACAGCCTCTAGGGAAGCCCCCAGAGGTTAAACAGTGGTCCTAACCACTCCCACAATAGTTTGGAAGGTCAAAGGTCAATTTGGCACCTTTTTGGCACTTTGCTCCCTACTCGTCCCACCTTGGGACGATTAAAAACTGGTATTCATCTCACCCAGGGACGATTAGAAACATTCACTCCAAGGTGGGGCGAATAGAAGGTTTGACTGGAAAAAAGTCAAACCTCGACAAGTCCGCCAGTTAATTGCAACTCCGGGACATGCAATTGCAAGGAACAACTTCAAATCAAGGAGAGAGACTTTAGTCATGCATGTCTTTGATTTTGGAGGCTTAATACAATGAGACTCTAAATCAGGGAGTAATCTATTATCTCAAAATAAGGCAAGCAACTCAAGTGGCACTCTCGCATGTGCATTCAAAGAGAGAAACCCTAGGTCTATAAATTGGTGAGACTTATCACCCAAGAAAGATAGAAGAGGGGGAGCATTTTGAGCAACGAAGTGCTGCCATTTTACATTCATACACACACCTTTTTTATTTGTACCTTTCACATCCTTGATCTCTCTTTTGGAGGGAGGTTATTGGGTGATTATTGGAAGTGTAAATCCGGAGCCCAAACCCGAACATTTGGACACAATATCCCACAATTTTTTTTGAAAACACCCCATAAGAGGTTTTTGACCCATACCAAGTGGATTGGTGTCGAAACAAAGTCCCAAACGATGGGCGTCCTGCCCCGGGCGCCCCCTAAGCTGTCGTAGTTCTAAACGCCCCACCCCGGAGTGATTAGAAATATGTGGTATATTTCCTTTCTTTTATTTTTGCATCTTATTCTAGGTTATTTAAATAGGCTGTAGTTTAAATTTCACTTCATTCTAAGCATTTTTGACCATGTTTTTATCATTTCCCACCGTTACTAACCTGTATATGGCACCATAAAAATCTAGGTGATAGAGGAAAAATTAGAGAAATCTGACCTTCTAGGTCTTCCCAAAATACCCGCTTTTACCTAATCCCAACTTTTCAAGTTATTTGGAGCTTCCTGGATAGGACATTGAAGAGGGTGCTTTCTAATAATTTATTGCAGGTTTATTCGTCCCACCCCGGAGCGAATACAAATCTATGAGGAATTTCCTGATTGTTCCACTTGCAATGCCCTCTTGGTAACATATTCATGCTTATGTTAAATTTTCAGGTCGTTCTGATGTTATTTGGTTATCGTTTTAATATTTTCATGCATACACTAATAGTAGGCCTTGGGAAACACATGTTCTATTCTATCTATAGGTGCTACTGATATTTTCTATTTCTTTGAACGCATGTCTTTGAAATCATAGGAGCATTAAGGAGTCAAATCTCATATACACAAGCAGTGGTGACATTTTGGTTCACCCATCTTACATGTGGGCACGCGGAAGAAGGATTGCTATCCATGGATGTGACAAGAAACATATTTAACGCTCCCATCCCCTAAAAGGGAAGGAGACGTATTGTAACATGACTTTAAAATCATATCAATAAAGAGGTCCATATTTCATATTGCTTTTATCTTATGTTGATTCGTTTATGTTCTTTCCTTTCATGCATTTTTCAATATATAGGTTTTTAGCGTTAAGTTTGGTTTTACACGCATCGTACTTGGCATTTTCCTTTTTGTTTTCGTATCCTCGTGCTTTCACATTTATTAGGACATAAATGCATCAAATAGGGGATAAAATTTAGACACAAAAAATTGACCCACCTAGATGAGTCATTTTGCCTTGGGTTTTCCTTAGGTTTGGCTCCTTTTTCTTGTGTTTTACCTTATTTTTTTTAACCTTGACTAAATATTCACCCAATAATTTATGAGGTGAAGATTCAATAAATTTAGGATTTTTACTTTAAAAACCTAAATTTTAATTTGACCCTTTAGGGGAATCGGCCTTATCAAGGTTAAGTTTTGTTTTTACCACCTTTTAGCCCTCTAAGATCTTTATAAATAAAGATATTAGATCTAATTTTTACAAGGAGAGAAGTGCACATGGTAAGTTCCAAGTTCTCAAAGTTATCTTCTTGAGATTACAATCTAGCAATATAAAAATCTCATTCAAATTCATAATCCTCTTATGTTTTGGTGCTTTGGGTTTCTGTTGGTGTTCCTTGGGATTTTGCAAGTGGAGAAAGCCTTGATGACAATTTCCCTTCTTGAGGGAGGAGATATATTCCACCTTGGCTCTTGTTTCTTTTTTGATGTCACCAAGTGTTTCTTTGCATTCAATAGTTCACATTTTAATTTTAATCCTTTTTTTGTTACTTTCATTTTTTTTAAGTTTTTTTAAGCCCTCTTGCATGAATCTATGCCCTATTTACTACAGGGTATGAATTTGACAAAAGTATTGCTTTCACCTGTTGAGCACTTTACATCCATTTTGATATTGTTATCGAATTCATGCTTAGTATCCTACAGGGTGTAGATTCAGTAAAGCTGAGTTTTAGGGTGATTCTTCATCCCAAAACCCTAGGGCTTCACTTTGCGTGCCCTCAACATTTTTTTTTGTCTATGTCTATGTTAATTTCTAGTTGTTATCATTTTTTTTCACTTGAATTTCATGTTAGATCAGCTTGGGGGTAATTATTTGTTCCCAAACCCTAGTTTTTATAATTGCATTATTGTTCAAGTATTGCATTCATTCTATTTACACTTTATTTTCTATTTCATGTTAGCATATTTTATTGTATTTGTTCCAAATTTCAATGCTCTTCTTTATTATGAAAGATAAGCTAAAAGGACCAAGGGGCTTGATTATTGTGCCTCTAATATTAGTATTATAGTGGCCTAAGTAGGCCCCCAAATATTGATAAAATTTTCTAGGATTTGTGAAGTTATTTTGTAGGTTTGAAGCCATTGGATATTTTGGATGCAAGATAAAACTTGGATCAAACATTAGAATTAGATAAGTGCCCTTGATAAATTTGTTAGGTTATGTGTTTTTTTTGTTTGCTATTCTTGTTCACAATTTAGGTTACAAATAAAAACAAAAAATATTTAATCACTTTTTACGCATTGAAAAGAATAAAAACATACAGTGTGCATTTAAGATTTAGTCTTGTTTGTGCATTTCCCTTGTACCCTTTCTCAAAAATATGAAGAATTTTATTATTGTAACGTAGGATTAGAAATCATTCAATCAAAGAATCATACTAGGGTTAGTCATTATCCTCTTGCATCCTATGTGTCTTGCATTGTTCTTTTATTCTCATAGTTTAGCATAGAAAGGCCAAACATAGGTGATTGCTTAATTGACACATTTAACACTCCCACCCTAGACTTGGGGTAAGTCCTCAAATTTTTCTTGGTGAACACCTTTCATTTTTATCCATCGAGTGTAGATAATATAACACACCACCATGGTTCACATCATCTCCCAATGGATCCAATTGAGAATCGTATGTGGTAGGGTAGTTTTTCCCCTCTATAGATGTATCAAAATATGCATTAGGAGTTGTTATCACATAGCATGGACATCCAATTGTCAGTCATAGTAAATATTCAATTAAGTAGTTTCAAAATACTTCATATTCAACAAATATCTCTATGCCATTATCTAAGCATGCAATAAGTTGATGCATTACATATTGGATAAGGAAACCATGATCTATTGATCATAAATATTTGAATTTCATTCAAACATAGTCTAAGCTAATGAATGGAATACATCAAAAGTGGTGCATGTATTTGTATCAGTTTTATTTGATGATCAAACATAATAAATGGAACCTCAATTCAACATCATATTGCTTGAGACAACCTCTAATTATAGAACTCATCACCGTATTTTATTCTCATGTGCATGGTACTTCTAATTTTTCCACTTTGTATGGAGTAGATTTTGATTTTACAAATGCATACTGAGCTCTTTATGTGGGTAAGCATATTTTTTATTTTTATTTTTAAGATAATCTCCTCTTCCACATGGGACATATTTGTGTACTAGCTAGAAAGTGCACATATATGATTTGAGAGGAACACTTTAACAATGTAGTAAGTTATTTTGGTGTGGAAAAAATATTGGCAATATCTCAAAAGTACTTCTATTAGCTCAATATGAGGAATGATGTTGTGAGGTACATCAACTCATGTACCCCATACATGGTTGCCAAACTAAAAAATAAGAAACAAGAACTATATACACCATTTCCAATTCCATTCAAGCTTTGGAAATATATATCTATGGATTTCCTCTCAATTTTGACAACATCTAAGTATGGTAATAATTTTATTTTTGTATTAGTTGATCATTTTTAAAATTGGCTATCATAATTTCGTGTAAGAGAGGCCCCAAGTATGGTTATTAAAGGCGAGGTTCTAAAAGTTCAAGCTTAGATTGGAATTATAAGTAAGTCGAATCCGCTTTTTAAAGACTATTTAACAACTATTTAAGACATTTAAGACATATTTATAAAATATCACACTCGATTGATAAATCGAGGTATTTTAATTTAATTCCCACTTAAATTTTAAATAAGGCTTGCTCTCTATCGCTTGGTTGGAGAGTGAAACAAGCTAACTCTCTATGGTTTAGTTACGAACTCATGTCAATCATATTATAAATCTACTCTTTATCCTTGTAATAGCTTTAAAACTCTAAGCCATAGTAGTGAAGCTATCTCCCTCTGCTTACAAGGGCCGGTTGATCCCAAAACCCTCTCCCTTAAGAGTGCATAGAAGTTCAGGCTTTAAGCCTAAAACCTTTCAAAAAGCCAAGTGCCTGAAGAGGAAATGGTTGAACCATGTAATTCTATGTGAGTTATTTTATATATGTATTAACTTATTTCTAGATTCATGAAGTCTGAGATAGGACCTCTTAGACTTAGATTCACCTAGTTATATATAGAGAGGATCATGACACCATTTATAATAATGCATTCTTCATAATTTCATATTCTAATGATTTACATGTCCCCCTTGTGGGTTTAAAGATCCCTATGAATAAAATTAGAAATTAGAGTGGGAAAGAGACTCCAAAACCAAACCAACAAGAAATTAAATTTATAAAGGATTTTCTTATCTAAAGGGGTCTTAGAATTGATCATGAGAAAAATCAATAGATCTGGTAGGTCTACTTCCATTCACCCAGCTACCAATATATCTTATAATTCTTCACCCACCTAGGAATGGAAATTGGGGTGAGCTCTTTAAACGGCATGGAAAACCCCATTCAACAAGGTACCCACATATGTAGGCATGTCCCCTCTTGATTCCGCTTTTTTGAAGTTAAAGGTGCACAAAGATCCATATCACGTACTAATTAATATATATATATATATATATATATACAAATATCTCATGGAAAAGTGGGATCGGGCAACCTCCATTTTAGCCGATCAGGCTACTAAGATTTATTTTAGTCATGGCTCAAATTTGGCTTACCAAATTCTATTGTATCTGATAGAGATACCAAATTATTTATTAATTTTGGTCCATCCTATAGAGCATGATGAGCACCAAGTTGATCATGTCCACAACCTTTCATCCTTAGATTGATGGCCAAATAGAAGTTGTAAATTTACTAATAGTACATATTCTTCAAATGTACAATTTGAAGCATACCCATGCATGAGATGAGAGCCTCCCCTACATTCAAGATGAATATAGTCAAGCTTTGCATATCTCTACCTAACACAATCCATTTCATATTTTTTGGGTTTCAACCCTTAGCATTCATTAATGTAGCTCTCCCTATGTAACCATGGAGTACTCACCTTATTGAATAGAATATGGAAAGAAGGAAGAATAATTTTTGAAATAGGTTCAACACATCCAACAATAATTTTGTGACCTCTTGGAAGAAAAATAAAAATACAAGAAATACCATGACCAACATCAGGTTTGATATCAATTCATGGTTGGAGATAAGGTATGTTTATTCTTAAAAAAGAGATACTTACATGACCCCATAGGAAAATTAGACATATTTGGTATGGACTATACACCATCACTATGAAGGTGGAATAATTTTCTTTTGAATTGAATCTTTCATCTTATCTTTGTTTGCATCCAATCTTTAATATTGAACTTCTTAGGCACAATCATCCACTTCTATTGGCCACGTCTATATTAGTAAAGTAGTTGGACATTGAAGAACTAAATCTAAATAGTTTATCACTAGTGGATGAGGATTATATTATTGACACATGGACCAAAACCACCAGAAGATAGTCAACTTAGATATATAGAGTGTTCAAGGTAGGACAAATTGGTCACCAAGGGGAATAGCCCACAAAAAATAAAATAAAGAAATAATTTCTACACTTAATATCAAAACTTGATGTAATGAGAACCAATGCTTTCCAAAGAAAAATTAATGATCCAAGCATGTAACCTTTTTTATGGCATAGATTTATGCTAAAAAATGCATGAAAATATTTTTTTTAACCTAATCCCATTATTAAGGGTATAACTTTGTGCTGGGGACTCCATTTTAATCCATTCAAAATATGTTGGAAAGCTTAGAGGAAGATTTAGAAGTTTTTATAGGAAATTTATGCCTATAAGCATGGATTTCCTACACCAAATATGTGGAAATAATACTCTAGAGGCTCTCAAAAATACAAAACAAAATAGTTACCAAAAATACTAATTTTCTATTTTTATAGATAGAATGCATCTCTATACATGTTGACACATTAGTAAAAGACTAAATATAAAAGTACAAGTTGTATGTATGTAAATTTCAATTAAATGCACTTTGTAAGTCATGGAAGGTAAATCACCACATTTCCATATGTGTAACCTTCCTTATGGAAGATGAACTACCACATCTCCATATGGGGGATCTTCCATTTTCAATACTATAAATTTCTCACACCAATTATTGTATAAAAAGATATGCACTTATGAATGTAAAAAACATGAATAATGGATGCAATGTTATAGCCTCATATCTCTTTTGAAAAATTGCTTCCATTGTATTCTAATTTTTAAGCAATAAAATCATAATTTATTTTACATATTTACTCATGTTCTAGTTTTTTATACTTTATTATATTATTTCTTGATCTTCCTTAACTTAAATTTTTGAGTTTTGGAGTATTTAATTTGTTTTAAGTTTTGGATCATCAAAGAAGGTGATTTTTCTTCAATTTCTTTGCTTATTGTGTCATAGACTTTTATATGATTTCTTTGAGATTGCTAATGAAGTCTATTGTGGAGAGAAATGTGAAAAAATAAAATTTTAGATATTCCACTCTAGTTATCAATTGGATGAATAGATCTACTTGATTAAAAAATAATCTCCTTAGACCAGTGGAAGATTAACTACTGGAGGTGATATCTCTTTTTGAAAATATCTCTTTCTTACATATTTATAGGGAATTCAATCAAGAAGAATATAGGTTATCAAAATAAGGTCAACAGGTTCCAGAAGGTTTCTTACAAATGGAAGAGAACAAGGATGGATTTTATTATTTCACCCACATATAATATCCCTAGTTTCTATGCTAGCTCTAAGATTTTTTTACTATGGCCCTGTTTTATTTGATTAAAGCTTTATGAAAGTTTCTAACTGTTTCTTTTCTATTCTAATGGTTTCTTTTTCACTGATTTCTATCCAGGTTTTGGTCACGAAGCTTGTTTGGATGATTAAGTATTGATATATAAGGATATTTATCCTTATTATCCCCATGCTATTTTTAATATGGGATTTTTCCCTCTCTGATTTTATCAATTGTAATTATAAATTAAATTCTAGCAATTTGGTTTTATTTGTATTTTTTTATGCTAAGGCAACTAAGAAGTGAAATAAAATTATGATTTTTTTCTTGTAAAAAAATAGACTTATATATGATAAAGTGTTGTTGATCTATGTCTAGTTTAATACCATGTTATATTTTATAATACTTTCCATAAACACTTAGGATGTAGCATTTACCATAATCAAATACAAAAGAAAATAAAATAGATAAAAATAATAATATAGATTTATGAACAAAATATGAAGAGGTGGATGTCCATAGGCACCTTATGATATCACTTCATATTGCACACTAATGTAATAGATCAATGGTTGGTGTATATTTATAGTAGATACCTAATCCCAAATAATAATTACATGTCATGTTAACCTTAAGTCAATATAACCTAGGTTAAAGGTTAAATTACAAGATAAACATATTGGTAGTTTAATCCATGATGTTGGGGTTAAATACATCAAACATAATCTAATATAGGGAATAAATTACACATGTCCATAGGATTACATCACCACTATTGGCCTTGTCCAATAAGATCATATTACATATTCTAACAATTATAATAGTGCTTTAAAATAACAACAAATGTTTTGAGTAATAATTATCTTTGTAAGCAATACATTGCAAGGATATGGATTGAAATATACTTACAAATAATTATATACCCTCATAATTTATAATATATTTTTGTTTTTATTTTTATGTGTAAATTAGGTTTGATATGTGACTCTTCCTTGCAACATAGTTTTATTAATACAAGCTACATTATTATGACAATATGTAAACTTTTTTGTTATCTTACATACTTGGAGATTTGGACTTGGCTCATGCTCTTAAGAATATATATCATTTACACCATAATGAATTGGACACAAATATTTATTTTCAACTTTATACATAATAGTTTATAATGTAATAAAATTTTGGTTATTAGGTATGTCGATAGGAGGATTTATATAAGCTTATAAGGGTGACTATTTGATAAATCAATTAGTATTTATTATATAATTAGTAATTAATAGTTTTAATTAAAGAATAGCATCATCTTTAATCTACATAACCATGAAAATTTTATACTAAAGGAATTGCAAATTGAAAATAAATAGGATACAGCTATATGAGCATGAACAATGTTTAAAACATATATTATAATAATATTTCTATGATAATATGGAAAATGATAATATTATTTGTTGTAATATCATTACAAATTATTATTGTAATACATGTCCCTTGTACAACGATGTTGAGGAGATACTCTTTGATCAAAAATCACTAAAAAATTACACCCATTTGGGCATTGTTCTTGATGAGTAGAAAGGTTGTGAAGTACAAAGGATTAGGATTTTTTCCTAAAAACTATCTCATCTTTTAGGAGCCATATATTTATGAAGTGTTATCCGATTTAGTTGATTCTTGGACCAAATTGTGTAGAATTTGAATAGTTTAGTGGTCATATGCAAAAAATTGAGTAATATTGAGTGAGATACAACCATGTGAAGTCAACCATTTGGAACAAAGGCAGTGATGATTTTTCAAGTCACAAAAAAGGAAATTGCAAATATTTGATAGCTAGGGTTCGAATGATGGGAAGAGCAATGAAGGGCTAGGACTTTAGTGAGGCAAGATATTCTATCTAGATAAAAAAAAAATTCAACTAAGTTTGTTTTTCCCTTTCTTTATCTTAGAAATTGTGCATGAAAAATTTATAAATTTTTTTATCAAATATTATATTTGATATAGGACTTTCAAATAAATTTTAGTAGATTTTGAGTTTTAGTTTCTTTTCCATGGATCAATTTATAGTTAAATCCTTAGAATCATCTCTAGTAGTAGAGGTTAGTAAGCGCACCTTAGAGAGATAATTATTGCTCCAAGATAGGGCAATTTTTGGTAAATTTTAATGGGTACTGGCCAAGGGCTTCAATCTTGAGAAAATGGATTGATAGAAGTTGGAAGTCTCCAAGAGTGATTCCATAATTTCTTCCTAATTTTTTTTCCTAGCAAATTTTTGTTCTAGGTAAGAAATAGAAAGAATCCTAAAAGGGGGTCCTTGGTTTATGGGAAGAGCAAGACTCTTCCTTACCCACTAGTATGAAGGATTTTCACATGAAAATATAAATATATCCCTAGTACCAGTGTGGGTTAGGATGTTTGGGTTGCCCATTGAATTTTAGAAAATAGATACCTTCAAGGCAATAAGCAACACTCTAGGAAAATTCCTTGAGATTTTAGATACGATAAAATATGGATTTTTGGCTATTTATGCTCAAATATTGGTCATGATTGATATAAGTAAAGCTTTACCAAAATCAATCATTCTTAAGTATGGAGATAATATGTGGACCCAAACTATAGATTATGAAAACATATATTTTAGATTTAGAAGATGTCATGAGGTGGGGCATATTGAGAGATCATGCCCTAAGAAGAGCCCAGTAGAATTATTTGTAGAAAATTGCAAGAGAAACTTACAAATGGTTATGGATGAAGATGGTTTTCAACTTCCAAAAACTATATCTAGAAAAATAAAATAAAATAAATAGTGGTTACCAATAAGGAAGGACAACTCTTTTAAAGCTTTAGCCTATGAATAAAAAGTAAATCAAAACTTAGAGGACACCGTACAATAATTTCAATATATTAACAAGGGACCATCTATTTAGTATGATCCTAATTTAAGGACGAATATTCTCGATGAATCTAAGGAATGTGTCTCATTAGATTTTGAAGACTCTCTTGAAGTACCATGCACCATTCAGGATAAATTAGTTGGTAAATAAAATGCACTCTTAGAAGTTAATACATATGCTATTAATAAGAAAAATACTAGAAAATGAGTAGGACAAATCAAAAGCTTCTATAATAGATCCAGGAGAGGATAAATATGATGAAAAATAAAATTGTGAGATAATATTGAGGAATAGAATAATAAGACCTACTTCTGATATAGGTAAGGAAAAAAGAGAAAACTCCTCAAATTATTAAGCAAGATCCAAGGAAGCAAGAGTAAACATAGAGAAAGGAACACAAACTAAGTTAGTTGAACTTCTCTTTACAAAA
Source organism: Wollemia nobilis (assembly GCA_028583015.1). Classification (NCBI taxonomy): domain Eukaryota; kingdom Viridiplantae; phylum Streptophyta; class Pinopsida; order Araucariales; family Araucariaceae; genus Wollemia; species Wollemia nobilis. Next base: position 13,831,962 of record JAQPPZ010016861.1, on the reverse strand, counting down.
AAACAAAATGATATTGGTAATACTCATGAGGGACCAAAATCCCCTAATGAGACATGATTATCATCTCATGGAATATAAGGGGTGCTAATATCCCCTTAAAGCAAAGGTGTATTAAGGACCTAGGTTTAAGTAATAAACCTGATATTCTTTGTATTCAAGAAACTAAAATGACAAAAGAAGTTTCAAAAACTATGAAAGCAGTATGGGCAAGATGTAAATGGGATTATATGGATTCTAAAGGAGTAGTAGGGGATTCTAACTTGTTGGAATTATTTTAGAACCACTTGTGTAAACATTAATAAAACTAGGCATTGAATAGCCTCTTTAGTCACTTACTACTTTGTAGATATTCATTTCATCCTTATCAATGTCTACCGTCCTATAAATCAGTTAGGTAGATTAGAATTTTGGAGTTGGATTGAAGACTTAATCAGAAGTAAATAAAAATAAAATTAATTCATGATCATTGGATATTTTAATGTCATAACCAATATGGATGAAAAATTTAGGGGAATTAGGAAATTGACCAAAAGTATGAATGATTTTATTTAAAATAATAATCTATGGGAATTTGAGTTTGAAGAAGATAACTATACTTGGACTAAAAATAGGATAGGCTAGAACCTAATGGCAAAAAAATTAGATAGATGTATTCTCTCAGATCATTGGCTAGATGAAGGAACTTGTGCTAAAATTAATACCTTAACAAGGACTGGTTGAAATCACTACCCAGTAAGAGTTAAAATGGTGGTAAGTGAATTAAATAAATCATATTTTAAATATGAGTAGATGTGGGAAGACCACCCTAAATTTGTTGATATGATAGCTAAAATGTGGAATTATTTAGGTAATGGTGGGTTGTATGCTTTTCAAAACAAATTAAAGCTATGACATCTAGATAAAAAGAATGGAACAAGAACACCTTTGGAAATATTTTTGAGAAGAAAAAAGAACTAAAAGATAAACTTTCAAAATTTCAAAAAGGTTATGATAATAATCCAAGATTAGAGGAAAGGGAGTTGCCTAGTGAATATCATAATATTTTGAGTAAGAAAGATAAATCCTGGAGATTAAAATCAAGACAGACTTGGTTAAAAGAAGGAGATAAAAATACATTTTTTTTCATAGGATGACTATAGTACATAGATCAACTTCTAGAATTAGTAGAATTAAATCAATATAAAGGGTTTGGATTGAAAATTAGAGTGAGCTTAGAAAAGAGATAAATTTATTTTATCATAATATTCTAGGTTCAAAGGAGACCAAATTTCTTAATGATAAAATTCTTCAAGATGTTCCTTCAGTTATAAAAAATGAAGACAATAGGAAACTGATGGAGCCTATTACTCTAGACAAAGTTCATTTAGCTCTTTTCTCTTTTAATAAGGATAAATCCCTAGGTCTAGATGGACTCTCTGTAGAATTTTACCAACATAGTTGGGATATAGTGAAGGATTGTTTATTGGTGGTAGTGGAATAATCTAGGGTAAAACAATACATACCTTATAAAATAAATGCAACATATCTTAGCCTAATTCCAAAAATAAAGGATGCTAAATTGTTTGATTATTTTAGACCCATAAAACTATGTAATATGGCATATAATATTATTTCTAAAGTGATGGTAAATAGATTAAGGCCAGTGTTAGACAAAATAATTTTAGAAGACCAAGGAGAATTTGTGAAAGGGAGACAAATTCTGGACAAGATCATAGTAGCTCATAAAATTATACATTCATTAGCTTCAAGAAAAGAGAAAAAAATGATCTTAAAACTTGATATGACTAAAGACTATGATAGTTTTAAATGGGTTTTTATTTTTACATTTTTAAATAATTTTGGTTTTGATAAGAAATGGGTTAGATGGATTAAATCTTGTGTCTCTATAGTTTTTATTCAACGTTAGTCAATAGGTTAGTGGTAGAATATTTTAAATCCAAGAGAGGCCTTAGACAAGGAGATCCTCTATATCCTTATTTGTTCATTATTGTTAGAAAATATCAAAATTATGTGCAAGCTAGAAAACACAATAACATAGAAAAACAGTAACACAGATTTTACATAAAAAAATTGCAATGTGCAAGAAAAACCATGGGGCAATGGTAGCTTGATCTTTTATTGATTTCAAAAAAATTACATTCAATCAACATTTAAATACAAGGGATCATTCTATTTTACAGAAAAACAAAAAATTGTTCATTTTCTTTCTAAAAGAGAAAAAATCCAAAAAAATGTTCACTTCCTCTTCCAAAAACTATTCACTTTGTATTCTGAAAAAACTCTTCGCTTCTAGAAAAATGTTCACTGCCTCTCACAATGTAGGGATACCCAAAAACATTATGGATATACAAACATCTAGAATTATGGTTGTATGGATGCCAAAAAATTTGGGTTTAGTGTGGAGCCCCCAAACCCCTAGTCAATTCCCCCTACAACCTCCCTCGGTGCACCCGATGCATACAAACAGTGCATGGAGATGAGACTATAACTGCACCACCATACGCATTGCTGATGATGAATATTGGAGATCTAGATATTGACATCACCTCCTAACATTCCTTGAAGTCGATATTGTTGGACATTTTGAGTCCCTAAGTCAAAGTTGTTATTTATGTCACCAGATGAAGTCATCAGTAATTTTAGCAGGAAATAAATGGGACAAAGATGGTTATTTGATATCCAGGAAGAAGGCAAAAGATCGAGTGAAACAGTGCAAAAGACAAATGTTAAAAAGGAGTTGTAATATTTATTTTATAAATTATTTAAATTCAGTATGAATTTAAATTTTATAAATAAATATTAAAGGTACTATATCGAAGGATTAATATTATAATATTGGTTATTATAATATTAAAAGTGCCATGGTGAAAACCCAAATAAAACATTTATAATTTTTATTATAATTTTTTATAAGGCAAAAATGGGTTTTATAAAGTCCAAAGATATATTATTAAACCCAAAGGTGGGTTTAAGACCAAAGGAAATTCGAAACATGTTGCAAAGGATTATATTCATTGCTGACATCATTACATTTTGAAGTGTCAATGTTTTAAATACAAAGAATAAAAATTGATATTTAAACCTATGCCCAAAGGCATTAAGTTTATCCTTGCTCGAATTCTAGATTGCATGTGATTTAATCAAAGGAGCTCATGAGAATAAAGCAACGAAATTCGTGTTCATCCTACCACCAAAAGGAAACAAAAGGGAAAGTGTTGGAAGGTCTAGAGCCAACTAGGCACATTGGCCTAGTGGCAAGTGGGCTACAAATCTTACATTTTGTGTGCAAGAGGATAGCGTTTGAATCTCGGTGGAAGCATTTTGGTGGGTGTGTTAGCGCCAATTGTTAGGGACACTTTTTGAAAGGCAAAGGAGGACATATTTTTTTGAATCATGTGGTGCTTATTCCTTCACAAAGAGCGTGTAGCTCATGTGGTGGTTTGCACCGTGGGCATAGACGTTTATGTGGGCTGCATTGAGAGTTTGAAACTCTCTAAAGGCAAAGGTAACATTTTATTTTAATTTTGTTTTAAAGCCTAAGTTGGAGGTATAAGGTTGCTTTATGGTTGAAGTTTGGAAAGGTTGCTTTATATTAAAGTGTGGTAGTTGAGAATTACCTTTAGGATTTATAAGGAGAATTCTATTTTTATTTTTAAAGTCTTAAATTGCTATTGTGGAATATTGAAAGGTTAAGACTTTGTGGATGACATGTTATTTTGAATTAAGGGTTTTTGACTATTGTGAGGATATTGATTATTATTTAAGTTGGAGTGATAAGGTGTAATTTTGATATTATTCTTGTGATATATTTTGTTGAAGAAAAATATCCTCTAACCCTTATTGAGATATACAAAGAAGTAATTATGAGTGTGGCATATTTGTGAGGACTACTACTCTTCAAGAAAAGGTATGGGAAAAATTCTTCTTTGATTGAGTTGGTTGATTGGCTTGATTGAAAATTAAGTTTGGAGTGAAAAGGAATTGATTAGGGTTTCCTTTTCAAAATTGGTTGGTTTAATTCTTCAAGGTTTTCTAGATTGAGAGTTGTGATTAAACCTTGTTTTATTAGCATTGTTTTTGAAGCCATTGGTTCTATGAAAAACCTGAGTTAGGGTTTGGAAAGATCATGAGTATCATTTTTAGATGAAGAATGTTTTATTAGCATTGTTGTTGAAGTGATATGTTATGCAAAGAACTTGAACTAGGGTTTGAAAATAACATGAGTATCATTGTTATGTGAGAGTTGTTGTTGAACATTGTTGGAAGCATTTTGAGTTGGTTGATATATGCTTGGACTAGGGTTTGTGAGAAAGGGTTGTTCCTTGAGGTGATTGGTTGAGTAGAGTTGATTGAGCCTATTCAATTGGTTGTATGAAGTGGTTGTTCAAGTTCCATGAAACAAACTATTCTATATTTTGATTTGAGTTGAGATTGAGCTTATAGAATAGAACATATTGAGTCTCTAGCAATTCTCTTTATGCTTCTATGAGATTGAGTTGAGAAATTGAGTATTGAGTATAGAAAATATTAAATCTCTAACAATTCTCTTTAATCTTCTATGATATTGAGTTGAGAAAGTAATTGAGTATTTATTATAGAACATATTGCGTCTCTAACATTTCTCTTTATGCTTCTATGAGATTGAGTTGAGAAATTGAGTATTGAGTATAGAACATATTGAGTCTCTAACAATTCTCTTTATGCTTCTATGAGATTGAGTTGATAAAGTAATTGAGTATTGAGTATAGAACATATTGAGTCTCTAACAATTCACTTTATGTTTCTATGAAATTGGACAAGTTCTGTGTGGACTTGTTAAGCTGATTTGAGGTAAGTCTTTGAGAAGGATTGTGGACTGATTTTGTGTGAGCTTTTATGGAAGCTTGCAATATAGATTTGAGCAATTCCTAGAGAGGATTTGTTGAGCATATTTGGACAAGTTCTATGTGAGCTTGTTGAGCATATTTGGATAGGTTTTGAGTGGACCTGTTGAGCAGATTTGTATAGGTTCCATGTGAACCTGTTGAGCAAAGTTGTATAGGTTCTGTGTGGACTTATTGAGCAAATCTAGATAGATTCTGAGTGGACCTATTAAGAAGAGTTGTACAGGTTCTATGTTGACCTGTTGAGCATATTTGGATAGGTTCTGAGTGGACATGTTGAGCATAGTTGTACAGGTTTTGTGTGGACCTATTAAGTAGATTTGTATAGATTATGTGTGGACCTATTGAGCAGATTTGAAAAGGTTCTGAGTGAACCTATTGAGCAGATTTGAGAAGGTTTTGAGTGGACCTATAGAGCAGATTTGTGCTAGACCAAATGAACTAAGTTTAGTACAGATTTGAGTGGACTTGTAATAGACTGATTGAACTATGTTTGGTGCAAGAGTTGAGCATATTTGTGCTAGACCAAATGTACTATGTTTAGTGCAAATTATTGAGCAGAACTGTGCTAGATCGACTGGACTATGCTTAGTATAGTATTGAGATAGATCTTTGGAGGTGATAGAGTAGAGAGGACAAAGTCTCTAGTGGATAGAGATTGAGCCTATTCAATTGGTTGTATGAAGTGGTTGTTCAAGTTCCATGAAACAAACTATTCTATATTTTGATTTGAGTTGAGATTGAGCTTATAGAATAGAACATATTGAGTCTCTAGCAATTCTCTTTATGCTTCTATGAGATTGAGTTGAGAAATTGAGTATTGAGTATAGAACATATTAAATCTCTAACAATTCTCTTTAATCTTCTATGAGATTGAGTTGAGAAAGTAATTGAGTATTGATTATAGAACATATTGAGTCTCTAACATTTCTCTTTATGCTTCTATGAGATTGAGTTGAGAAATTGAGTATTGAGTATAGAACATATTGAGTCTCTAAAAATTCTCTTTATGCTTCTATGAGATTGAGTTGAGAAAGTAATCGAGTATTGAGTATAGAACATATTGAGTCTCTAACAATTCACTTTATGTTTCTATGAAATTGGACAAGTTCTGTGTGGACTTGTTAAGCTGATTTGAGGTAAGTCTTTGAGAAGGCTTGTGGACTGATTTTGTGTGAGCTTTTATGGAAGCTTGCAATATAGATTTGAGCAAGTCCTAGAGAGGATTTTTTGAGCATATTTGGACAAGTTCTATGTGAGATTGTTGAGAATATTTGGATAGGTTTTGAGTGGACCTATTGAGCAGATTTGTACAGGTTCCATGTGAACCTATTGAGCAGAGTTGTATAGGTTCTGTGTGGACTTGTTGAGAAAATTTAGACAGGTTCTGAGTGGAACTATTAAGAAGAGTTGTACAAGTTCTGTGTGGACCTGTTGAGCATATTTGGATAGGTTCTTAGTGGACATGTTGAGCATAGTTGTACAGGTTTTGTGTGGACCTATTAAGTAGAGTTGTATAGATTATGTGTGGACCTATTGAGCAGATTTGAAAAGGTTCTGAGTGAACCTATTGAGCAGATTTGAGAAGGTTCTGAGTGGACCTATTGAGCAAATTTGTGCTAGACCAAATGAACTATGTTTAGTACAGATTTGAGTGGACTTGTACTAGATCGATTAAACTATGTTTGGTGCAAGAGTTGAGCAGATTTGTGCTAGACCGAATGTACTATGTTTAGTGCAAATTATTGAGCAGAACTATGCTAGACCGATTGGACTATGCTTAGTACAGTATTGAGATAGATCTTTGGAGGTGATAGAGTAGAGAGGAAAAAGTCTCCAGTGGATAGAGATCCATCAAACAAAACATTGAGGACATGTCTTTTGAGTGAGGACATGAGTCTTCAAGTGGAGAGATATCCATAGTCGGTGCAGTGGAGTTAGTGTCTTCTATAGGATCACCAGCTAGAGCATAGGAGGAGTTCTCCTATGGATAGATATCCACAAACCAGATTTAGGGGATCAACATCTCCTTTGGATAGAGGTCCATAAACATTGTAATTGGGAAGGATTCCCAAGAGATTATTTGAGAAATATTTAGAAGAAATATTTTCTCTATGGAGGTAGCCCACATTGGGTGAACCACATTAAAATCTGTCTCTATTGTGTATGGTGTTTTGTGCATTTCTTTGATTAGTGCTATTGACACTGCTATCTATACACTGCATAATATTGATTTGAAAAGAAAAGTAAAGTGGTCTTATATTGTTCACCCCCCCTCTTAGTATAATCTTGTGTTCTTAAGATATACAAGAATTATTTACCTATGTTTTTCCATACAAGTTCCAGTTGCCCAAAGCTACCCTTATCACATTTTCAATAAGCCCATAGAATTTTTACACCACTCAAATTTTTGTCTTGACTGGATTAGTAAGCATATCTATAGCATTCACTTTAGTACCAATTTGCTACAAAAAGATTCTACCTTCTTCCACCATATTTATTCTAAAATGGTGCTTAACATCAATGTGTTTTGTGTGATCATGAAATATTGGGTTCTTCACTAACTGAATGGCACTTTGGTTATCACAATGTAGTGTAATTTTCTCCTGCATTATCTTGATATCACCCGATAGACATTATAGCCAAATTACCTCTTTTTTGGATTCAATTATTGCAATGTATTTTGCTTTAGTGGTTGATAAATCCACCATAGATTGCAACTTAGAAGTCCAACTCAAAGATCCACCAACAAGAGAGAATGTTTATCTTGTAGTTGACTTTATTCCATCTCTATCTCCACCATAATCTAAATCCAAAAAATATTTAACTTACAAATTTGTCGATCTATAGTAAATAGTAGCATTTGAAGTACCTCTTAAATATTTAAATATCCACTTCATTGCATTCCAAGCCTCCTTACTAGGATTTTCCATTACCGACTGACAACTCCCACTACTTGGACAATATCTGGTCTAGTGCTTACCATGGCATACATGAGGCTTCCTAATGCTAATGAATATGGTACAAGAGACATGCTTGTCTTCTCCACTTTTGTTTTAGGACACTATTCGAAAGATAATTTTAAGTGTGAAAGAAGTGGGGTACTAACTGGTTTTGCATTTTGCATATTGAAGTGCTCCAAAATATTTTCTATATATGACTTCTGACACAACTAGATATTCTTTCCTATTATGTCCCTATGTATCTTCATCTCTAAAATTTGTTTTGCTGCTCCTAAATCCTTCATTTCAAGTTTCCTACCCAACTAACCCTTAATATCAATGATTTTCTTCATTCTAAGGCTTGCAACTAGCATATCATCAACATGCAATAAAAAAATTATAAAATTACGATCATCAAACCTCATATAATATGTACAATGGTTAGCTTCACTCATACTGAAACCTTAGCTCTTCATGAAGATGTCAAATTTTCTATACCACATACTTGGCACATGTTTCAACTCATACAAAGATTTCTTAAGTCTACAAACCAAATACTTTTTGCCTCTTTTTCATAGCCCTCAAATGGATCCATATAAATCTCCTCCTTGAGATCACCATGCAAGAAATAAATTTTCACATCACGATACTCTAGTTCTAAATATTGTGTTGCTACAAGTGCAAGTAAAACTCTAACAGTAGTCATCTTCACAATTGGATAGAATTTTTTATTAAAGTCTATACCAAAAAATTGCACATAACCTTTTGCCACCAAGCAAGATTTATAGCATTCCAAAAACCCATCATTGTTCTTATTTACTTTATACATCCACTTGTTTCCAATAGCCTTTATTCCATGTGGGAGATCCATAAGTTAGCTTTTACTCCATGTGGGAGATCCATAAGTTCACATGTTCTATTCTTGCAAAGTGCTTCCATTTCCTCCTCCATGGATTTCCTCTATTTTTTGCATTCTCAGATTCTCTAGCTTCCTGAAATGAACTAGGCTCACCATCATCAGTTAACAAAGTAAAAGAGAATTGAAAAATAAGAGAATACATTTTTGAACATATTTGTGGACGTGTAGATCTTCTAACCCAATGATCTATTGGTTGTGGCTCTTGGTCCTGTGACTATTGTGACTGCTCTACTTGTTCTGCATGCAGGTCAAAAATTTTACCATGCTAATTTTCATTTTCCTCTTCATTCATATCTACTTCAACTAGTACAACATTATGTTTTTGTTGTACCTCCTTCCTTTCCATGGATTTTTTATCAAAAATTATATCTTGGCTAATAATTAGCTTTCTAGTAGTTGAATCCGACAGTCTATACCTCTTTATTGCATCTCCATAGCTGAGAAAAACATATTTTCTTGACTTTGGGTCAAGTTTAGACCTTTTTTATTTAGGCACATGGGAAAATGCATCACAACCAAAGGTACGCAAATGAGAGTAATCAAATGTCTTACCACACCAAACCTCCTCTGGAATATGTCCATACAATGCAACTATAGGTGACCTGTTAATGAGGTAAACAACTGTATTAACAGCCTCTGCCCAAAACCTTTTATCCAAAATGGATGCACTGAGCATGATTCTTGCACATTTCATGATTGTGCAATTCATACACTCAACAAAACCATTTTGTTGTGGAGTATATGGTATAGTATTTTGGTGCTTACTTCTTGCATATAAAATTTATCAAATTTCTTGGAAAAATATTCACCCCCATTATCTGACCTAAAAAATAAAACAGACTTGCCTAAACTTTTCTCTACTTGAGCAAACATAAATGTTACACATTTACGTAGATTTACCCAACTTATTATTAGTACATTAGCATAGAGATTCACACTTCAATATATTTTACCATAGTAGATGGTATCTTAAGTGCTCCAGACCAACCAAATTCTTATGATTGATTTCCATATAAAAGATCCTTAATCCTCTCTCGATTTTAATTTGATCTTGGCATGAGGTTGTCCTTCTAGAGTCCATAACACATGGAAGGATGGATGCACTAATTCACCACCTCAAGGCATGGTGGACTTGGATTCGCAATCCTAATTTTGTCCATAAATATTTATTGTCCTTTCATATTCATAAAGGTTCATGCCCTGAGTTAGTATAGCTATACAAGTGCCTGATTATCGACATTTTACTAAGGTATAATCAGGATCCACCATCACATGGCATTCAGAATAGATGTCTATGACCAAACTCTGATTGACAGTAATGTTGCCCATACCATATACTGTTGGACCTTCCAACTTCATGGACTAGCACCCTAGCCATGGAACTTGTTGGCAATTCCGCAATCGGAGTAGGTTCATGAGCATCCTCACGTACTACTTGTATAGTAAACTAGGATGATGTCCCATTCTAATGTACTTAACTCTCTACAGCATAGGACCACAATCCCTTTTGGTTGTTGGAGAATGGTTACTTCTGATTCTCAATAGTCATCACTTTAGACTAAAGATGTTGGGTGGGTGTTATCCTTCTCGATAAGCACTAAGTTTGACCATCTTCAGATGGTAAATATATTTTGTACATAGAATTTTTTTTCACCCTTATTGGTGTTAGTATTTTCAAGGAATATCAAATGTTTTTCTTCTTCTAATCGAATATTTTTATGCTTTACCCATCAGGCTTGGTATTCAATTATGGATGATAATATTACTTTGTATACTGTAAATCCCAGGATATAAATTTTTCTTAAAAGAAGGAAAAATAACATAAAAAACATATAACAAAAATTAATTAATTTAAGTGATAAATGATCCAAACTTTACTTTAAGAGTTTACTTTGTTATATTTTTAATAAACTTTTCATTAATAACTATTTTATTTCATACAAATACAAAGAAATTATTTCTTAATTTTCTATGAAAGCTATCAAATTATCCTCAAATATTATTTAGCATTTATATTTGAGAAACTAATACATTACCAGTAGAATAATTCACCGAATACCTACTTTGTATGAAAACTCACTTCTATCATACTACGTAGGTTTGTCCAAGGAAAATTATTAGTATTATATATATATATATATATATATATATATACCCACTTATTTACTTGTCTCCTAACATAATCTAAAGGTCCAAACTAATTGACGAGAAGCTTTCACTAAGATATTCACTTACTATTTAATAATTAAGTCAAAAATCACCTAGACTTCAGTTAAATTAAAATAGAAATATCACGAATGACTCTATGAACCATAGTTTTAAAAATTATTCTAAGAATAAGTATTTTACGAATGCCAAACTATTAACTGCCGATTTTTTCTTCACACTTCGTAAAACTATGAAAATGATTGTAATTTCCATTATCTATATTGTAAATAAAATATGTGGGATTTCTTTGTTAAATATATCATTAAAATTCACACGAAGTCCCTCTATTTTACCCTAAGTTAATGACTTACCCTTAAGTGAGTATCCTTCAAATAACCTAAAGGGGTTCATCATGTTTTTAAAAATATACATTTGATCGTTTCCACTACATACAATCCATAGTCTTAGAGTTTGAGGATTTTCTAATGTTGAAATTAATTAAAGAGTTATCCTGGGTACTTTATGACCTGACGCATTTTCCATTTGATGTCTAATTGAATTATAACCCATACTTTTTGGATTAAAGACACAAGCACTGCTTATCCAAACTTACTTTCTATAGGATATACAAGATATAAAATATGACCATACACAGCGCTAGAGTTTCTTTGGTTGGAAGAAACACTGACTTTATTATATTACCTATTTAACTTTCAGTTTCGTACACAAGCACTGCTTATCTAGACTTACTTTCTATAGGATATACAAGATATAAAATATGACCATATGTAGCGCTAGAGTTTCTTTGGTTTGAAGAAACACTGACTTTATTATATTACCTATTTAACTTTTAGTTTTGTTTTCTTAAGAAGGCTATAATGGAAGTGGCAAAAGGAGAGGACAGGTCTGCTTCATTGTATAACACATTCTTTTAATTTAACTTTCATCACTCATGTATAAACCCTGTCTCAATTCTAAAGCTGGATGAGTATGCTCAATAATTAACTAAGGTTGATTTAGACTTATGGGTATTTACAAGAACTTCAGAGGTGTTCCTCCATGAAGCCTAGCTATATCAAGACATAACCAGCCACTGTTACAAAATTGGTGCATGCCTTATTAGTGATTTTGCCCTTATTAGACATTCAAGTTTGTGCTCTCAATGGTAATCATCAAAAGTTTGAAGTTGCGACTGATTTTGGGTAACAATTTTATTTATCCTTACTTCCATAACACAAACCCAAGGAACACATATTGCTACAACCACTATTCCATTATCCTATACTAATAATCATAAGTGTCTAATATATTGCATTTACTTTGGAATCATCAAAGCTTGCGAACATAGTATTTAGAAGAAAAAATTATAAAATTCTAAATTGATTCAAATTAATAGTGCAATATACTACCCAAAATAAATTTCCTTTCTGGTAAATGTCTACTCCATTTTATTTAATTTCTAGAACTCAAAGTTTTAATATGAAAATTTAATTAAATTATTCAATCTTTAACAAATCTATCTATCAAAGAAAATTTTGATGATTACATTTCTCCAATTTTAACAAGTTAATAATCTACTACTATGGAGACTTCTGAAGACATATCACCATTCTCGAAACTTTTCAAACAACCATCAAGAAATATATGTCAGAGTTAACATCATTATGGTAGTATCATTGAAGATTCACCAGTGATTCACCAACGCATCACCAACGACAAAGACAGTAGGATTGAAATTTTTGTTTGGATCAGCTTGGACCTACTATGCATGCAGTAATCTAAATGTAAACATAATGCATTGCTCAAAATTCAAGCTTCTCCTTGATATATAAAGCACACACACTTAAAATCACAAGGAATTCTTGTAGACCAGAAGATATACCAAAGCATAAAAATTCTCATTCTATTGTCAATGTCCTCATAATTTTCAATAAATTTTAGAAAGCTATTTAGAAATACTAAACATCCAAGGTGGTTCCAAACAAAACATAAACAAATCATTCAACACGATTGGAACATTCAAGATAAATTTACTTACATTTTTGAAATTGTAGAGTATACCAGCCTAATACCACAGATAAGGAGTTCCAAAGTAGAACATGCAACTTTTAGTCAGACTATTCACTACGCATATTCAACCAAGCTCTCTATTTTTTTATCTTTTGGTAGTGCTTATTTTATAAAAAGAAACACAGTTCAATATATAACCAGAAACTTATTTATTTATATAATAGCCTATTTTCAACATAGATTTCCTACGATTCGAATCACAGAAATCAGTTTTAATTCCTAATTGTATAGAATTTTGCTACATAAATTTGTGTTAATCTTAATCACAGCACATATACTATAAGATGTCAAATATTCAACCTAGTTTGGTAGAATGCAGTCCCACACTTCCTCAAGCTGGCAATAAAAATCACGAAGACAAGCTATCAAGCTCAAAAAACTCAAGTTGCGCTTAATAGCATACACATACAACAAAACATAAAGCAGATATGATTCTGAGAATGAAGTTCTCTTCCTCCTTTTAAAAATATCGAGTGCATTTTAGTGATGACACATCGAAGAAGACCACTTATCTTACTTGCCAAGTGGAGTCGTATTTAATTTTCGAAGGAAAGATTATAAATGAAAATATGTTTTTCATTATAAATATTTTTATTTTTATTTTATATTTATTTTTATTATTCACCATTTACATATATATACATATACATATTTCTAAAACAATATATATAAATATTTTCAATTACCATATATGTAAGTTATAAATATTATGTGCTAATATTTTATTTGGTAATTTTATTCTAGCCTTCGAATATATATATATATATATATATATATATATATATATATATTATTATTTTTTTAAAAATAAAGAAACTTTTATAACAAAAATCACCCAATTTATACAAACAATTGTACGCACAAAATGTAGCAACAGACAAAAATTACCTATATGAGTTTTTCGATGGGCTTCCATGTACCCACAAGCCAAGGTGCACAAGGCATGATATCATATTCCACCTTACCTAACACCATCAATATTTTTCTCTACTAGGAGGTGGTATTTGACTTATCTGGTTCCTCAGCCACGTAGTGGAAACCTGCACCTGCAACCACAAATACTAGTAGTAGCATCACATTCTTTCAAATAAAAACTAAGCAAATAATGGGGACGTTGCATTCTCCCCCACCATATTTCAACACAATCCCTATTTTGGATAACATAATATAGCAATTGTTAAAATAACTGAGCATATACTCATAAGCAAACAACCATTATATTACAAAATTCACATACAACACTTATCATTTAAATATCCTAGATATGTATCAAAATACCAAATATTCATATACAAGTATAACAACATTCAAATTGTCTTTTGGTCATCAAAGAAAATTTATTTTTCATTTCAGCTACTTTTTCCTAGATAGCATTTTTCTCAAGTAGTGATCCCACTAGACTCTATACTGTTCAACTATTCTTTTTTTGTAGTTGTTTTGTTTTGTAATCCAAAATCTTAACCGATTGAACCTCAATGAGCTGCAAGTCTAATTTCTGTAAATGAGATACATCCAAAAAATGAGATGGGTCAGCTACATATTTGTAGAGGAGTGACACATGGATTACACTGTGGATTTTAGATAAATTTAGTGGCAGGGAAATTTTATAGGCAACAAGACTTATTCTAGCAATAATGTCAAAAGGAACAATGAATCAGGGGCTTAATTTGGTAGACTTAATAGAAATTTTGGTCGATTTAACTTGAAGAAAGACCTTATCGCCAATGGAAAATTCTCGAGGGATCTATTTTGGGTCAGCATAACTCTTCTGATGATGCAAAGCTTCCAACTTATTCTTTAGAAAATACACCCTTACTCTTCTATAATAATCATCTATAAATGTCAAAAAATAGATAGCACCATTTAAGTACTGAGTGGGGACTGGTCCAAATATATCAGAATGTATGAGTTGCAAAAAATTAGAACTCTTACCAGGGTTTTTAGTAAACCAAACCCTATTTTGTTTGCCAAAAATACAGTGCTCACACAAGTCTAAGTTACAAAAATTAATCCCAAAAATTATACCTCAATCATGGACAATTTTCAAATATTTTTCACTCATATGTCCTAGGCATTGATGGCATAACATTACTATATCCTAACTTGAATTTGTTGTTACTGTTGCATGGTTTATCACTGTATCACCACATAAATGATATAGGGTCCCATAAGATTCTCCTTTTTCTAATACAAGGGATCCTCTAGTAATTATTTAATAGTTATTACTAAAAGTGATAGAATACCCTAGTTTATCCATCATCTTTTTTGAGAGCAAATTCTTCCATATATCTAGAACATGTGGTACATCACATAACATCCTTTCTCTACCATCATCTAGCCTGATACTTATGTACCCTATTTCCATAATTTTTAAAGGGTTATCATCATCCAAGTACACCATATCTCCACTATATGGTTGATATTTGTCAAACCAGTCTCTGTGAGGAGACATGTGGAAAGATGCACCTAAGTCCAAAACCCAAGTATATAAAATAGACATGTTGTTGCTAATACAGAAAACCTCATATGTTGCCATCTCTCTAGAATTTACTGATATGGCCTCAACTGATGGCTAAAATTGATTTTTACCATTTTTTTAATTTTTAGCTACCAATAGTCCTTCTTTGAGTGACGTGGTTTCCCACAATGTCAACACTTTCCTTTCAACTTGCATCCTTTAGACTTAGATATATACTATGGTCTCCATTTTTGACTCTTCTTAAAATATCAACCTCTCATAGCTAGGGCATCATTGGTTGAGGTTTCTAGAGATATTTTTTGCCTCAACTCTTTTGCCAACAAAGTGGCTATCACATCATAAAATTTTAGATTTTCTAATGATGAATTACTGATGGTCATCACCAAATGATCACAATTATTCAAGAGGTAAAAAAGTAGGATGATAGCTTTGTTCTCATCCTACATATTCACATTAATTGAAACTAGTTTACTAATAAGGGTATTAAACTCATTCAAGTGATCTGCCATAGATGAAATCTCCTTCATCCTTAGGCTATAAAGCTATTTTTTAGAAAAATCTTATTTTTTGCATATTTCATCTCATACAACTTTTCAAGCTTCTTCCAAAGGGTTTCCATGATATTTTCTTCAAAAACATTGAACAAGACAGAGTCTGCTAGACATAGAAAAATTGTAGAAATTGCCTTCATATCCAACGTTTCCCACTCCTCATATTTCATGCTACTTGGTTTACTCATGAACCCTTTCAAGGTTAGGGATTGGTCATTTTGAACCAAAAAATCCTCTACCTTCATCTTCCATAGGGCAAAGTTCTTGCCATCAAACTTTTCATTCTCAAACTTGGTTATGCTTCCAATAATTTGTGCAGCTCCCACTCACTTAAAACCCTAGGCTCTGATACTATATGTTAAAATATCAAAATTATGTCCAAGCAAAAATATAATAACGCAGAAAAATAGTAACACATTTTTTACATGGAAAACCTAGAATATGCAAGAAAAACCACAGGGCAATGGCAACTTGGTCTTTTATTGATTTTGACAAAATTACATTCAATCAACATTTACATGCAAGGGGTTATTCCCTTTTATATAAAACAAAAAACTTTTTCCTTTCCAAAAAAGGAAAACTCCAAAAAATTGTTCGCTTCCTCTTCCAAAAAATAATTTGCTTCCTCTTTCGAAAAACTATTTACTACCTCTCATAATATATGTATTTTCAAAAGCATTATGGATGTACAAATGCCTATAATTTTGGTTGTATAGATGCCAAAAAATTCAGGTTGAGGGCAAAGCTCCCAAACCACTAGGTAGGGGGGAACCTAGCCGGTTCCCCCTTGTGACCCCCTTGGTGCACTTGATGCATACGAATAGCTTCTAGTAATATGACAGTAACTACACCACCATACACCTTACTATTTAAGAACATTGGAGATATAAATATTGACTTCACCTCCTAACAATTATTATGGTAGATGTTTTGAGTACGAAATTAAAGAAGGCTTACAAGTGGACTTAAGGTTAGTAATAACATCGATAACATCAACAATAAATATTTTGTAGATGATACAACCCTTTTTTGAAAGGTAAGGATAAATGAGGCCAGAGCTTTGGATAACTTTTTAAAAGAGTACAAAAGAACTTCAAGGCAAAAAGTTAATAGGAATAAATCCAAAATTTACTTCCTTAACACTCTTGCTAATATCAAAATAAGAATTTATAGGTTGATTCAAATGGAGGAGGCATATTTACCAACAACTTAACTAGGGATGCCTTTATTTGAGGGGAGAATGAGGATAAATTTATGGAATCTAGTTATTAGTAAAGTTTAGAATAATTTTCTAGCTTGAAAAGGTAGATGTTTATCACTAGCAGGAAGAGTGCAGTTAATTAAGTTAGTCTTACAAGCCATTCCAACATAATATATGTCATTGTATTCTATGCCAAAATTAGTTGAAAAAAGTTTAATCTATATTATGCAATCATTTTAATGGTCAAGTTTACATTATAAAAGGAAGTTTTGTTTGGTGAAATGGAGCAAGTTATATAATGATAAAACTAGGGAAGGTATTGGTTTAAGAGTTTTAACAGATGCAAACTTAGATCTTAGAAGAAACATTATCTAGAGATTCTACAAAAATATTCAAAGATAGTGGTCAAGAATTCTTATAAGTATGTTGATCCCAATGATCCAAGTTTAATATTTACTACATTCTCTCTACCAAATGGTTTTGCTCTTTGAAATGGTTTAAAAAATATATTGATATTATGATTAAATGTTTAATGTGGACAATGGGAACTGGAGAAAAAATATTCTATTTGGATGGATACTTGGTGTGATAAAAACCCACTCAATTTAGATCCAATTTTAAAACCTTAGATACGATTGCTTCAAGAAAAATATGGTGATAGGGTTTCAAATATTTTGTACAAGGATCAAGAAGGAAGATATAAATGAAAAGAATATTTTTTACAAGTATACAAGACATTGATGCTAGGAGGAATTAGAGTAGAAAGATAACAAATGTGATTATTTCATGGGGAACCAAGGATAAATTGATTTAGGAGTTGCATAACTCAAGAGAATACACAACAAGAAGTGGATATAATATTCAACACCAACAAAATAATAATGTCACTAGAATATGGAGAGATTGGAATATGCAAAGCATTCCCAAAGTTAAAATTTTTGTTTGGCTAGTTCATAGAAGAATTTTATATTGGGATAACCTTATGAAAAGGGGTTTTTATGGCCCCTCACAATGTATTTTCTGTAATAAGGATGAGCCGAGTATAGACCATCTCTTGGGACATTGCTCAATAGTCTAGAGTCTATGGAAATGGATTCTTAATATGTTTGGTAAATGCATGGTGATGAATAGAAAATTTTAATATTGGTTAAAGCAATGGTAGAGCACTTCTAAAAGTTAGGCTTTACAGATAATATGGGATATATCAAAAGATACAATACTTTGGACTATATGTATAGAAAGGAATAGAATAATATTTAAAGGCAAGGAAAGTAGTTTAGAGGTAATGAAAAAGAAGATATGTTTATACATATAGGAGTTTAAACCAACCCTATAAACTCATTCAATCCTTAATTTGAAATTAGATAGCCTTGATAGATGGAGTCAAGTTATTAAATGGAATTATGATGTTGGACACAAGAGAAGCAAAAAGAAGACAAAATATAAAGTGGAAACCACTAGATATGGAGTGGGTTAAATTTAATTTTGATGGGCATATAAAATAAATCTAGGACTAGCAGGAGGAGGAGGAATACTTAGAAATAATAGAGGAGATATTTTATCTCATTATGCTTTCAATAGTGGATCTAAGAAAAATAATGAATCTAAAGCTTGGGAAGCTTTAGAAGGGTTAAAAATATATAAACAAATGAAATGGAATAGAGTATGGATGAAATATGATTCTATCATAGTAATAAATAAAATTTTGAGGAAATCAAAGGCTCCATGGAACATACAAGATATAATTGTGGAAATTCAATATCTTGCTAAAGAGTTTGAAAAAATCAAGTTTATGCATATATTAAGGGAAGGAAACAAATGTGCAGATAAGCTAGCCAATAGAGAGGTTTTTATTGAGGATCATGAAGTTAATTCGCCATTCCATGGTTAGAGGTGTTAGTTTTTGAAGCTTTAAACTTAAAGGAAATGCAACCACAAGTATTGAAATAAGAATGCAATGTTATAGCTATGATAATGGCTAACTAATATGCATGAAAATATGATAGAAACTTTGATACAATGCTCTAGAAATTCTCATATAATAAATCTCACAAAAATATAATGCTCCTCTAATGGAGTTTACAACTCCATATTAGAAAAATAGAACTACATTGTGATCACTATTACTTTAACCTATGCACTCCAAAAAACTCTCGCACTTCTATTCTATGAAAGCCTATTCATATTAAGATGCAACTCTTTGCATTCAAGACACCTCACTATTCTATTCTAGGACTCATGTACATGTGGACTTCATGCACACTTATAATTATTGTACATTCTTACACTTGTGCACTTATTACATTTCTTTAATAAAGTACTTAACTCCTAATCTAATCCTATTCTAATCCTAATATAATCCTAATCTAAATATGTACCCATGATGATACATTAGTGAAGGACCAAATAATATAATATATTCCAACATCCCCTGTATTACATTATTTGGTTATTGAAGACTTTGTCTTCAATAAGGATCTTTGTCTCTTACACATTTTTCATCTTCAAAGAGGATTTTTTTGAAATATCTTTAATTTACCTTGCATTGTATTCCTTCTTGACCTGATTCATTATCTACTTCTTCTTCATCCTTGTATTTTAGTCCAGTGTCTATACTTTCATAAGTGGTACTTTCACCCTATTATTGCAATAATATTTTCTCTTCTCCTTGTCCTTCATATTGCTAAATGTAGAGACTTCTGAACAATCACTCAAGGCATCATTATAATATTTTGAGTTAGTAGAACTTGAAGTATTAGTACTACATGATGTTTGAAACATTTTCTCTATGAATGATTCATCTATATTTATCTTTATTTTAAGCAGTTTAATTAATTCTTTTTGCTTTACAACCATTTATTTGAGATTTTGAAGTGAAAGTCAAGCCATATATAGAATTATCTCAAAATCCAAAGGAACTAAAATATCTTTCTTTTCATTATCAATTGCTTCAATAAGCCTAGCATGAAGATAACATTCCATGGTAGTAAAATTCTCTTCTAGCACCTCACTATAGATCAATATTAAAACAAGATCTAAGTTATTGGTTTTGTGTAGTAGATTCTTGATTCTAGATCTTATAAAATTAGCATGTTCTCTTCTAATAGTGTTATTCATGTCATTTTTCACTACATTATTGAAGTTGAAATCTTTATCTCCCTTTAAAAAATTTCAAATTCATATAGTCAATCTTGGAAATATTTTTCAAGATTTTCTAGTTATTGAGTGAGTAATGAGCTTGATACTTATGCTAAGCTTTCTGGTTTCAATTTGAGTTGAATTCCTTTTTACTCCCTAGTAATGAGTAGATTCTACTTCTATCACTTCCAATTAAGTATTCACTTGTAGAAAGCTTAAGTGCAATAATATCTTTGGGATATTTGAGTTGGATTGTCTATGTCTCATTTCTTTTGGTGAGAGACTAGTAAGTTTACTTTTTCAACTAATGTTTGATGCAATCAATACTATAAGAAACTTCTAAACATCTAAAATATTAATTTGGTGTAGGATACCTTGTATCTCCCGAGTTAGAAGTTTTAGAAATATTATATATTTACAAATTGAGTTCTACTTATCCTTATAGCTCCCTAAAATATGATTTGCAAATAATGAAAGTGATTAGTCTGATTTATAGGATATCTAGTTACACCTTATCACTCCTAGTATTCACAATCCTAGATATATAGTATTTAATGGATTACAATTTGAATTTACTTGTGATATAAATCTTACCTTTAAAACCTTGCAAGTTCACTGTAATCACCTTGGACTCTTGTGATTTTGAAGACATTTAACTCTTTTGTCAACTCCAAACTATAACTAGGGTCTTCAGTTTCTGCTTTATTGATATGTGTGCTCCTTTCAACATCAATGTTTTTAGACCTACAAAGTCCTCCAAAATCTATATTCATAAATATTAGCTTCTATTAACCTCGATGAACAAGATTTCCTTTGCACTTCACTCATATGGCAATAGATATCTCCTCTCAATGTTGTTTTGATCAGCCTTCAACATTCTATCTCACTAGCAGATGTCTTCTACAACATTAAATGACTTTGGTCTATGAACTCCTTGGTCTATGAACTCCTTGTTTTTTTGTGCATGCTATATTTCACTATCAATGTTGGCTTACACTCTTTACTTTTTGAACTTGCTCTTCTATATTTTATAGCTTCTAAAGACTCTTATGTGTACTTTTATTTAACTGGCGAGTAGGATCCTCTTCAATATGAATGTGTTGATATGTGCAATTCACTTTGCTAGTGAATTCACTATGTTATTGCTCCTCAATATTTATGATAGCTTAGGCTTCGTATGGGATATTTTTAGATTTATAATTATCCTCCTTAGTTTTAGTGCTATCTTCACTTCAATGAGTACTATATATGTACTCCTTTGTGAGCATCTTCTTTCTAGTCTAATGCAATATGGGATAGGAAGTGCCAAGTGGTACTTATGTTATATAGTATTTTAGAAATTAATCTATCGCACCTTATTATAATGCCTATGATAATTGGCATTAATAATATTAATTTATTCTTCCAACACATTAGTAAGAGGTGTTGTAACCAACACTTCAATGAGAGAATTATTCAAATGATATTTTTGCTTAAAATATTTATCTATGTTGTACGCTCGAGTTAGCTCCAACACATGGTATATTTTCTCTTGCTTGCATGAAATGCCATCTCCACATGGTATATTATTCCTCTAATACTTTGCCCTAACTTGCTTTGGCTATACAACACTCTCGTGTAAATAACTTAACACTCATCCACTATAGGTTTGATAGTAGTCCAACACTTCAACTAAACTCTTTCTCCTAAGGATTCTATTTAAGAGGATTGAGTGTTATTCTCTTCAATACTTCTCTAGCAATGAGTAATATTATCCTTGAAATGGACTTGAATGGGATAATCTAAATTGTGATTAGATGTGTTTCATTCTTGCAGGATTACTAATTTATCTTACAACATATACTTGCTTACACACTGGATACCTAAACTGAATGGGATGCTTGCTTTGGTGTGATTCCAATAATACCTTCACCAAATTCTACTTCAAATATTCTTAGTGTACTTTCCTAGATGTTTGTAATATAGTTATTTCTTATGCTTTTGTATTCACCTTTATCATTGTCTTCCTTATACACAATACATATGCTTGGGTGATGAATATAGGTTGATGCTACTATGATATCTCCTAGTTCACCTTTGATATACTAATATTGAACCCTATCGAATGTCTTATATTTTAAATACCTTGGTTGTGTTTATTCTCTACCAATGGTGGCCACTTATATGCTTTATTATAGTCATTGTAATGTGTCCTTGAGACACTCTTGCTATTTAAAGTTCTCTTGAATAGCTCCAATATTATGCTAAGAAAAAGTGGAATAGACTAGTGTAGATGTATGTACCCCTATGCTATTAAATCAAGCCTCTTAAATTCTTGGAATTCAGACTTCAACTTCCTTTGCTAGTTGTTATAGATTGAACCCAATATTTCTCTTTAATCCTTTGGTTATACCTTCCTTGCTTGGTTATTTTTTTTATGCTTAATAACTCAAGCTCTCCAATAATATTTTCACGGTAGAATATGAAAATATGTAAAGTCTTATTTTACTTAGAATAAGCAACACAATGTTTATATGTTTCTTTCTCTCAAAATATACCTAACTTCTATTTTTCTATTGTGCGTGTTTGAACCTTGTAGACTATAAATTCTACACTTATTTTGAAGACTTGAATGAATACTATCTATGTAACCTTTAAAAATTTAAATTGGTGCTTAATAACCTTGAAAATAAATCAAATATAAAATCTCAACTAATGAACTTTTGCACCTTTTGTTGCATACCTTTTTATCTCTAGATATGATGATGGTGATGGTGACTTTAGTCACTTAAATTATTGTCTTTTATAGATGATATTGTAGCTCTTCTAGATTGTTTAAAAGCAACTCTATTGATCACCTTTTTGTAGATTTAACACTTCATTGATTTTCTTCCCAATACTATAACTTGGTAGCTTCAACACTTCTTACTGAAGCACCTCTAAAATCTAATATTTAGCATCTACTAGAGCTGCCCAAATTGCTGCCTTTTTGTCCTCAAATCTGAAAATTTTCAGATTGTGAAGCAATCAATACCTTCACTGAAATGTTTTTCTTAAATCACAAAAAATTGATTGGATACTCCAAATCGCAGTTGAGATATTCACTCAAGAACCTTTCAATGATAGTCCTCAAATATCTCATATTTGGTGGTTCTTCTATCTCCTTGCTCTTGTCAAATTATTTGTCGAATTTTGACTTCAATATTGGCCTATCTAATGGCCTTCTTCTCAAGATTATGAATGTCTTGAGATCTTCTCCAAAATACTTCAGAATTTTATAAACTTTTTGCCAAATATTTCTCCTTAGGGCTTATTGTCGGATGGCAACAATTATTCCAAGTTTTTTATCAGAAAATTCTCCTTGGTAGTAAATTTATGCAATAAGTTCTTCTAGAAAATTTTCCAATAAGGCTCACCAAGCCTTCCTATTGAGACCTCTCCAAGGTCTTCAATCTTGTAGTTTCTCAAAACCTTCAATGAAACCTTCCTTGGCCTCTTCAATATTCAACTATGGTAGTTTTGCAATGATATCTTCTCCTTGGATCTCCTAAATATGCTAGTACTAAAATCTAAAATAAAACTTTTTGTTATTCCTTTTTTATCCTCAATATTCCACTATGGAATTTCCTCAATAGGAACTTCTATGCACCTCTTCTTAAATGTGAAGTTTTCAATATTCAATGGAGATCATCAATATTCAATATTCACTAGGACTCTTATCCTTGAGTTTCTTCTTCAATGGGGTCTTCTTTCTAGGACCTCCTCTTTGATTTGCAGTCTTTAATTTGGCTTCCTTGGACACTATATCTCTTCTCAATCTACAACTTGCAAATTTCTCAATGGGAACTTTCTCCTTAGGCCTCCAAATCTTCAATCTCTAGAATTTTTGCAACAAATAATTAATCCTTGCATGAAGAAATTATATTGACTTTTAGGCAATGAAGATGAAGTTCTTCTCTATCTTTTGTAGGAAGATTCTCAAATTTTGAGAGTTAATTTTTTGCAACAAGAAAAACTTAGATAATGATAACCAAATAATTTTTTTGAATCTCCTCTCTTCTACAATAAAGTATTAGGTAATGATAATAGAGATTTCTATAACTCTATAGAAAATAATCTTCACTAGTTGAATTATCAATCTAGTGTATACAAATCTGAGTTCTAGTCTTCACAAGTTTTAACAACTCTGTGGAAAAACTCTAGGGTTTATAATTACCTCTCAATCACTCTTATAACTTTATCTATTTCCTATTGATCTACCTAGATATTCTTCTATCAAAAAATATATTTTTGTGGTATTTGCATGAAATGGAGCACAATGGCAGATATAGTTTGCAAAAACACAACAATAGTAATGATGATCACTTGTGGTTTTTCTTTGATCTATCATGGCTCTGATACCACTATTATATTTTGAAGCTTTAAAATTAAAGGAAATGCAACCACAAGTATTGAAATAATCATGCAATATTATAGCTATTATAATGGCTAACTAATATGCATAAAAATATGGTAGAAAATTTGATACAATGCTCATATAAGAAATCTCACAAAAATACAATGCTCCTCTAATGGAGTTTACAACTTCTCCATATTAGAAAAATGGAGCTACATTGTGACCACTACTACTCTAACCTATGCACTCCAAAAATCCTCACACTTCTATTCTATGAAGGTCTATTTATAATGAGATGCAACTCTTTGCCTTCAAGACACCTCACTATTCTATTCTAAGACTCATGTACATGTGGAATTCATGCACACTTACAATCATTGCACATTCTTACACTTGTGCACTTATTACATTGCTTTAATAAAGTACTTAACTCCTAATATAATCCTACTCTAAATATACCCATGATGGTACATTAGTAAGGACCAAATAATGTAATATATTCGAACAAGAGGAAGTAGAAAGTTTGGTTGAAGCTGGAAAAAAATGTTGATTGTCTAAATAAATTAATGATTAAGATTTACTTTAATGTTTTCCATTGGTAATATCTGCTTTATTTTGTAAAAATAATGTGTTTTCATTTAGACTATTTATTATAATTTTTGTGGTTGCACTTGTGTTTTAGGAAGGAAACTAGCAATCCAGATTCGGTAAAGCACACTATGATAATGTGATGTTTTAGAAATGTTACTCTAATAAGATGCAAGGGATAGATAGTAGAGGTGAATTTTTTGCATTGTGAATACTGCTATAGGAAAATGTTAACAAAAAAGCTAAATTTTGTATTAATTGTATTCATACCAAAATTTGAAAAGATCCAAAAATTGAAAACCAAGAATTCAGATATTTTATGTAAAATGATGTAGGTTTCTAGCTATAGCATCTCAATTGAGATGAGAAACGTATATTTTTGTAAACTCTCAATCTCTAAATAAGAGAGATGTAATTTGTCAAGGTTTGAGGACCCGAGTACAACCCCTTATTATCCAACAAAAAAATACATGTGCCTTGTATAGCTAGTAAAAAATTCATAAATGAAAGTGCAAATGTTTCTTATATAGCCAATGTCAAATATTAATGAACATTTCAAAAAATACCCACTCAAAAAACTCAATACATTAGAGTACTATATAACTTGTTAAAAGATAAATACAAAGTAGTTTTTAACATCCATGAGTCCATAGGCCATATGATATGACCCTCATGGAGAATGTTTTTTACCCAATATATGGTTATCCAACCATACTCTAGTTACTAAAGCATGGTGTACAAACCTACCCCCCATAAGATTTTTACCTTGGACCTTTATTCAAAGTTCTAAAGTCTCCATTGTTAGTTCAAATCATGTTGTTAAAAGTCCTTGTTTACACTCTTATATTGTCTATGGTTTTTAAAGACCATATAAAAAATCAACCAATTAATAAACAATAATTAAATAAATTATAAGCAAATATTTTTTCCTTTAGTTAAGTCCAAAAATAATTAGTTAGAAAGATACATCATGAGACCAAAATCATAAAACAAATACAAATAATATATTTGTATTCCTATAATCTTGAAACAACCTTCATTATTTTCTATTTTTATTTTGGTTTAGCCCCTCTTTTTGTTAACACAAAATAGTTTTTTGGCTTTTTAAATCAATATCTCTCTTAGTTTATCTCTTTTTTTATTATTGATTTGAATGTCTTTGTCTATTTTTCCTTTTTTTATATATGCTTTCATCCTCATCAATCTTTTCTAATTTTTAAACTATTCATAATTTGACTTCTTAGTAATAGGTTTATACTTCCTTGGAGAGCTTGAACTGTAAGGTATGACCTAAAGAATATATATACACTTGATGTTACCCTAAATACCCTAAATTATAAGGAAAAATATCCATAGTACTTAGTTTATTATGTTAATATAAAAATCCTAAGTGATATATGGTTTTTCTATGCTACCATAGAAACCTTAAGTATAAGAAATGAAATAAAATTTAATGATTTTCAATATGTCCATGAGACAAAAATAGTATATGGGACTAAGAAATTTAATACAATACAGGGTATGGTGTATAACCCTACTCCATTTTGGATTCAAACCTTGGATATCAACATCCTCTTATCATGTTGTGGAGTGTGTTTCTTCTATTGTTGATTTTGATGAGAAGTTTTCCTAATTTTATATTCTCAATTCTTTAGAAAGTTTCATTAGTGAGTTTACTTTTAGAGTGTCCTTATATGTAATCATGATGTCCTTGTAGGATTCACATTCCATGAAAAAATATTTTTTAGTCTCCACCACTCATGTTATGCAAAAGATAAATTTATGTTTTGATCATATCTCTTGAGAAATTGTTCATCTTCTAGTTTCACATCTGATATGGTGTGAATTACAACTAAGTTGGGCTATAATAGTTTTTATATTCCATTTGATCTTTTCATATATGTACTTATTTTTTTTGTGTTCACAATTTGGTTGAACTCATTGATGTATAATTATTTTTCCTTCCAATATTTTTATTCTACATGATAAGTATGAATTTTTTTCTCACATACTATTTAATCTCTTTATTGGAGTTTGGAATCTCATGAAGTTTAATGCTTCATTTTACCATACATTTTTTGTTTTGTTTCATCCATGTGTATTTTCTTCTATTCAATATTTCTTTGATTACATGTTTTTGCAACCTATTATCTTCCATTCTTTGTATTTTTTAGATACCCAATAACCTTCTCATAGCTTTTGCTTCTAGTGGAAAAGTACCTATTTCAACAAGTAAAATATCAAATGGGACTAATGCTTTAATTATAAAATTATTTGTAATTAATATATTTTGAATTCTTTCTATATGTCTCCATTTAAAAATTGATGTATTGCTAGACCACACTTTATACCCATATAGTACCACTAGAATAACTAATAACCCAAAAAGGACCCTAATTGTTTTTCAATCCATAGATTTGCTTTTCTATCCCTATTTAGTTATGAGTAAATTATCATCCATCTTGCTTGTCTTCATTTCATGCTTCATATTTACCAATTGAGTTTAATTTAAAAATTTGACCCAAGTTATTTGTATCCCACTACTACCTCTAAGGTATTTATCTCAAACAAAATATATGGTTGTTTTTTCTCTCTACGAGTAGAGAAGACCATAATTTTAGTCTTGTTGGTGTTTGCCTAAATTATAAATTCTTTACAAAAATGCTCTAAATATTTTAGATGTTCTTTTAAAATTTCAAGTGTCTTACCAATCAAGATGAGGTCATCGATATATATAAGTTTCACTACATAACTAACCAATTGTATACCCTCTTCACGCACCTTGTCGGGGCCATAAATTTTGATTCGGGTATCTATTTTGCCTTGTTTTTTTTAAATATGCATAATTGGGTTGCCAAGGGTCCTACAAGGTTGTCCTAACAACCTTGGCAAATTTTTTACCACTTTTTGGGCCAAAAATCTTCACCGGGTGGCCAAAAATTAGCTTTTAATGTAATTTTCAATTTTTTCAAAACCAAAAAGTTTTAATATCTTTTAGTGTAGAACTAGAGTGGGGTTGCTATTTTGGGATAGTCATCATTATTGAATAATGAATGTGTTATTCCATTTTGGAAGCCATCCAAGATTTATTATAGAGTTACTAAAAATAGTAAGTGGGTTACTAAAAATAGTAAGTGGACATAAGGTAGTGTTGGCTAGGGTTTTGGGGAGATAAGTAGTCCGTGACTCTTTTGTAAAGGGTGGTGTGGATTCAGATAATGAAAATAAAATCCATTTGCAGGTTTCTTCTATTGGTATTTTTGGTTTGATTCTTTTATTTTTTGTAAATTTACCTTGGAGTCCATTATTGGTCTCTTATAGTGAATCTACATCAATTGGTATCAGAGCGAGTGAGATCTCACTAGTGGAAATAATATGAATGGAATAGGTAGAGGGAGAGGTATATACACCCAAATAAATAGGTAAATGGAGGATCTGCAGGCATAAATAACATGGTTAACTATTATGATTAACTGCATGATGGAGAGGTACACCAATGAGGTCTCAGATCTAGGATTTGATGATGAGACTATGGTCAGGGAATGTGGATATAAGGATCACACAAAAGTAGAACTAGAAGGATAAGAGTAAGAAGCACGATACTTTGAAATCATGTTGATTCGAGCCTTGGAAGGACTTAAATAAAATCAATATGGAATCAAGATTGAGGTTTTCGAGTATGCTTGTGGGTTAAAACCAGAGGAGCTAATCAATTGGGTAAATAGCATGGAGAAATATTTTGAATGGAGTAATCTTGCTAAGGAAAAGAAGGTGAAACTTGCATGCACAAAGTTGAAGGGGTATGCCTTAATTTGGTGGGATCATCTACAGACAAAGTGACAAAGGAAATAAAAAGAAAAGATCAGGGCTTGGAATAAGATGAAGAAAAAGTTATAAGAGAAATGTGTGCCTATAGACTATTCTCAAACCTTGTTTCATAGATTTCAAAACCTTCGGTAGAAGGACCAAAGCCTTAAGGACTACAACAAGGATTTCTATAAACTATCTATTCAGGTGGAGCATAATGATATCGAAGAGCAAAGGGCTATGAGGTATGTAAATGGCCTAAGTTATGCTATTCAAGATGAGTTAAGTATGCATCATACCCTTACTATAGAATATGCATATCATATGGTCTTAAGAGCCGAAGAGAATCATAAGAGGAGTAATTATAGAAGATGAGGGAAGAAGGTAATGGTGTCCTATCCAAATTAGAGGTATGGTGGGTCTCGCTCATCCAAGGGAGAATCCTCGAATACAAATAAATAAGGAGATACAGAGAAAAGTCATGGTACCTACCAAATAGGGAGAGAGAATAAAAGAGGTTGAGGTAATGGGGGAGGTCAAACTGGGAATGGACCATGGAAGCCATACACCTATTTTAGATGTGGTGAGGAAGGCCACACAATATTTGAATGCACCCATTATCATGTTGAAGAGAGAAATCGGGGGGGACAAGCTAGAGTCAACCTAGTTAAGAAAAAGGAGACTGAAATTGAAGTTGTTGTAGACATGGATAAAAATCTCATGATAAGTAGGACGATGATTACTCCAAAGGAGGTAAAAATTCAAGAAAATGATGGTGGTGATTCTTGTCTATGTACAAATATCTTTTACACAAGATACACATTGGGAGGAATGGTATGTAAAGTAATCATTAATTATGGTAGTTGTGAAATTATGGTCTCTAATGTAATGGTAGACAAAATGAATCAAAAATGTGAGAAGCACCCACACCCCTATTACATTTAATAGATCAAGAAAGGGAATGAGGTGACAATTTATAAGAGATGTTTAGTAAAATTCTCAATTGGGAATACTTATAAATATGAAGTGTGGTGTGATGTAATTCCTATGGATGCCTATCACATAATATTAGGGAGGTCTTGGAAGTATGATAGTAAGGCCATACATGATGGAGGTCAAAGTAATTACACCTTCTGGAAGGATGGTTCAAAGGTAGTACTATTACCTCTTAATAAATAAGGGAAGGGTGAGATTTTGCTAAATACAAAGGAGTTTATCATAGAGGCACAAGAAATTGGTCGGTGCTATGCATTGGCAGCAAAGAAGGTAGAGGTAGAGGAGGTTCTTATACTATCGATAGCGTCAAAGTTGTTGAATAAGTATGTTGATGTCATACCTAATGAGTTATCAAATGGGTTACCATTGAAGAGAGATATCCAACACCACATTGATTTTTTTTTATTTGTGGAAAACATCCCAAAAGGGATGCCACTTTCGGGTAAGACCCAAGGAGGCAGGGGTATCCATTCAGCCAAAAATGCCCAAGACTCGGACCTGGCCTACCACATTTGACATACTCAAGGAGCAAACAAACACACAAAACCAATTTAAAAATAAGTAAATAAATAAGTAAATAACAACAAAAATAATAAAATAAAATAAAAAGCATGCTCCTTGAGTGTGTCAAAAATTAAAGCACACCCAAACATGCACAATAAGATAAAATAAACCACAACACGAACCACATAGAAAACACAAGAACCACATAACAAAACACAAACAAGACAAAAATAACAGAACACTACAAAGACATAACCCAAAAAAAAACATGAAAAATAAACACAACCAAAACCTAAAAAATTAAAAAAAATAAAAATAAAAAACAACCAACAATAGACAATAAACAAAAAAAAAAAAAACATAGAAAACACTCACACATAAAAACATGAATTAACACAAACAAAGAGAAACCCAAGAACAAGAACAAAAAAAACACAAGAACAATAAAAAAAAAAACACAAAACAATAAAAACAACACAAAGAACACAAATAACAAAACAAAATAAAAGAACCTACCCACCTTAAAAAAAAATAAAAAATAAAAAAGAAAAATAAAATTGAACATAACAATGACCTATCTAGACCATAAGACTATTAAGGCAAGAATCAATAGAGAAAATAAAAGAAAGAATAGAAAGAGCCAGGGAACTAAAAAAAACTGAATGAACCAAAGAGAAGCAAAAAAATAAAAAAGCAAGAAGAAACTAGGTACCTTCGGAACTGGAGCCATCCAAAGAAATGATAGAAATAAGAGCTTCCCTAATTTGAGAAGCCCACCATTTAGGAGGGTGACCATTACAAGTAAGATCACCTTTGCCCAAATCCTAATTAGTTAAAGCATCAACACTCTTGTTTTGATCTTTGGCCACATGATTGTATTCAACTTTCAAAAATCCCATTTGTATTAATTGAATCTTCTCAATAATTATTTTTATTCTCCAATCCACCTTATGATTCTTAGAAGGAGTCTTCAAGAGATTAATTATAAGTTGAGAGTCAGACTCAACTAACACCTTTTCCCATCCAACCTTAGTAGCCTCCTAAAGGCCTCTAAGGATACCATACCCCTCAGCAAGGTTATTGGAAAGAATACCCAAATTCTCAGCAAAAGTAAAAACGAGGGAGCCATCTGAAAGTCTACCAATTCCTCCCACACTGGATTTTCCAGGGTTCCCTCTAGAGGCTCCATCAGTATTGACTTTTCTAAAATCCTTAGGAGGAGGTTGCCAATTTCTTGTCCTATCTATCTTACTAATACTCACATTCCCTTTAAGTTGGTTGCCCTTAGAAGATTTAATATTCAATATTTGTATCACTTGATCCCATATTTGGTGGGAGTTTTGGGGGTGATTAAGGAGTTGATGGACTGATTCAACTAACACATCACATTGATTTAAATCTTGGGCTAGTTCTTCTAAATTAGGCAGCCTATCGGGTGAACCCAACCCAGAATGTAGAGTTGAAAAAGCAAGTGATAAAATTAATAAAAAAATGATTAGTAAGGGAAAGTATGAGTCCTTGTGCAACTCTTGCACTGTTAACTCTAAAGAAATATGGCTCATGGTGGATGTGTATGGATAGTAGAGCCATCAATAAAATTACTATTAGATACAAGTTCCCAATACCTAGAGTGGATGATATGATGGATGTCTTAGCAAGGTCTAACTACTTCAGTAATATTGATCTGCAAAGTGGTTATTATTAGATCAAAATTAGAGAGGGTGATGAGTGGAAAATAAATTTTAAAACCTAAGATGCATTTACGAATGGTTGGTGATGTCATTCGGGTTGTCAAATACACCCAGTACCTTTATGTGGTTGATGAACCGAGTGTTGCAGGAATACATTGGTAATTTTGTGGTTGTCTATTTTGATGAGATCCTTATTTTTAGTAAAAGTGAAGAATATCACCTGCACCATTTGAGGTTGGTGTTAGAGTTGTTAAGAAAAGAGAAACTATATGCTAATTTGAATAAGTGTAGATTTCTTTAGGAAAGTTTAGTATTTTTGGGATTTACAATTTCAAAGGATGGCCTGAAGATGGATGAAGAAAAGGTGAAGTCAATGATTTAATGGTCTATTACAAAGAGTGTGATAGAGGTGAGAAGTTTCCATGGTTTGAAAATATTTTACAAGAATTTCATCAGAAACTTTAGTAGAATTCTTGCCAATAGCATTTTTTAGTGAAAAGCTGAATGAGGTAAGAAAGAATTATTCTACTTATGATGTAGAATTTTATGCTATTATGTAGACACTGAGGTATTGGAAACATTATTTTTTATCCAAATGATTTGCATTGTACACTGATCATGAAGCCTTCAGGTATATCAATTCTCAAATAAAATTAAATAGTA
The DNA here is from genome assembly GCA_028583015.1 of Wollemia nobilis. Classification (NCBI taxonomy): domain Eukaryota; kingdom Viridiplantae; phylum Streptophyta; class Pinopsida; order Araucariales; family Araucariaceae; genus Wollemia; species Wollemia nobilis. Next base: position 13,799,007 of record JAQPPZ010016861.1, on the reverse strand, counting down.
GACATGCCAAATGGTCTCCTTTTTGTAATAACATTTTGTTGGTTGAAGTACAAGTCCACTAAGTAGAATAATGTTGTTGATGCATTGAGCAGGAGAGTAATATTGATAACCACCATGAAAAATGTAGTGGTAGGATTTGAGGATATTAAGGATTTGTATGAATCTGATGTAGATTTTGGAAGTATTGTACAGGAGTACAAAATCCAGTAGTGGGTGAGATTGGTCAAATATTTGTTGAGTATGTTATGCAAGATGGATATCTATTTAGGGGTAAATGGTTGTGCATACCTATTGGATCCATGCACGAGAATATCATATTTGAGCTACATAGTGGTGGTTTGGCAGGACACTTTGGTGTGGATAAAACAATTGCTCTTATGGAGTAAAAGTACTATTGGTCGAGGTTGAAGAGAGACATAATTCAGTTTGTGTCTAGATATTGAGTGTGCTATATGGCTAAAGGCCATGCACAAAATACAAGGTTGTATACACCCTTACCAGTCCCCATGGGATCATGGACCGACCTAAGCATGGATTTTGTGTTGGTACTACCCCATACTCAACGAGGTAAAGATTCAATTTTTGTTGTAGTAGATAGGTTTTCTAAGATGGATCATTTCATTGCTTACCAGAAAACCAATGATGCAACCATAATTATAGTACTATTTTTTTTATTTTGTGAAACTACATTTAGTTCCAAAGACCATCACTTCAGATTGGTATGTTAAGTTCTTAAGTCATTTTTGGAGAACGTTGTGGAAGAAACTGGACACAAAGCTACAGCTCAATAGTGCTTATCACCCATAGATTTATGGATAAATAAAGGTCATGAATCAAAGCTTGGGCAACCTTTTGAGGTGCATAGTTGGTGAAAATCCATGATAATGGGATCTAGCCTTATCATAAGTAGAATTTGCATACAATAGTTTGATGAACCACTCGATAGGAAAATCACCATTTCAAATTGTTTATGGTCATACCAAGGGCATTCTAGATTTTCTTGAATTACCAATCACTGAGCATATTAGTGATGATGCAGAAGTAATTTTTGAGCATATACAACAATTGCAGGAATAGATCAAATACAAGTTATAGTTTTAATATCTTTTAGTGTAGAACTAGAGTGGGATTGCTATTTTGGTATAGTCATGATTATTGAATAATGGATGTGTGATTCCATTTTTGAAGTCATCTAAGCTTTATTTTAAAAATAGTAAGTGGGTTACTAAAAATAGTAAGTGGACATAAGGTAGTGTTGGCTAGGATTTTAGAGAAATAAGTAGTTTGTGACTCTTTTGTAAAGGGTGGTGTGGATTTAGATAATGAAAATAAAAACCATTTGCAAGTTTCTTCTATTGGTATTTTTTATCTGATTCTTTTGTTTTTGTAAATTTACCTTGGAGTCCATTATTTATCTCTTGTAGTGAATCTACATCAATTGGTATCAGTGCAGGTGAGTTCTCACTAGTGTAAATAATATGAATAAAATAGGGATATGGTGAGGGATCTACACCCAAATGAATAGGTATATGGAGGATTTGCACGTAGAAATATCACGGTTAACAAGTGCAATTAATCGTATGATGGAGAGATACACCAATGAGGTCTGAGATCTAGGATCTAATGATGATACCATGGATTAAGAAGGTGGATCTGAGGATCACACAAACGTAGAACTAGAAGGATCAGAGGTAGAATCATGATGCTTTAAAATCAAACTAATCTAAGCCTTGGAAGGACTTAAAGGAAATCAAGTTGGAATTAAGATTGTGATTTTTGAGTATATTGGTGGGTTAAAATTGAGGATTTGATTGATTGGGTAAATAAAATGGAGAAATATTTTGAATGGAGTAATCTTGTTGAGGAAAAGAAGGTGAAACTTTCATGCACAAAGTTGAAGGAGCATGCCTTAATTTGGTGGGATCATCTATAGACAAAGCAACAAAGGAAAGAAAAAGAAAATATTAGGGCCTAAAATAAGATGAAGAAAAAGTTGCAAGAGAAATTTGTGCTTGTATACTATTTCCAAACCTTGTTTTGTAGATTTTAAAACCTCTAATAGAAGGACCAAAGCATTGAGGACTACACCAACGAGTTCTACAAACTATCTATTCATGTGGAGCATAATGAGATCGAAGAGCAAAGGGTTGTGAGGTATGTAAATGACCTAAGTTATGCTATTCAAGATGAGTTAAGTATACATCGTACCCTTACTATAGAATATGCATATCAAATGGTCTTATGAGCTGAAGACAATCATAAAAGGAGTAATTATAGAAGAGGAGGGAATAAGGGAATGACGTCCTCTCAAAATTAGGGGCATGGTGGATCTAGCTCATCTAAGGAATAATCCTCAAATACAAATAAACAAGGAGATACAAAGCAATATCGTGGTACCTACCAAAGAGGAAGAGGAAATCAGAGAGATCAAGGTAATGAGGGACGTCAAATTGGGAATGGACCATGGAAGCCATATACCTATTTTAGATGTGGTGAGGAAGGCCAAAAATCATTTGAATGCACCCATTATAATTTTGAAGAGAGAAATCAGGGATGACAAGCTAGAGTCAACCTAGTTGAGGAAGAGGAGGAGACTAAGATAGAATTTGTTGCAGATATGGGTAAAAATATCTTGATAAGGAAGACGATGATTACTCAAAAAAAGGAAAAAATATAAGTGAATGATGGTGGTGAGTCTTGGCTACGTACAAATATCTTTTGCATGAGACACACATCAGGAGGAAAGGTATGCAAAGTAATCATTGATGGTGGTAGTTGTGAAATTTTGGTCTCTAATGTAATGGTAGACAAAATGAATATAAAATGTGAGAATAACCCACACCCCTATCGCATTTCATGGATCAAGAAAGGGAATGAGGTGACTATTTATAAGAGATTTTTAGTCAAATTCTAAATTAGAAAAACTTATACAGATGAAGTGTGGTGTGATGTAATTCCTATGGATACCTATCACATACTATTGGGGATGCCTTGGCAGTATGATAGGAAGGTCATCCATGATGGAGGTCAAAATACTTACACCTTCTAGAAGGATGGTGCAAAGGTAGTACTATTGCCTCTTAAGGAAGAAGGGTAGGGTGAGAGTTTGCTAACTACAAAGGATTTTATCATAGAGGTACAAGAAACTGGTTGGTGTTATGTATTGGCATTAAAGAAGTTAGATATAGAGGAGGTTTTTATACCATCGATAGCATCAAATATATTTAAGGAGTATGTTGATGTCATACCTGATGAGTTACCATATGGGTTATCACCAAAGAGGGATATCCAATATCACATTGATTTAATTCCCAGGTTTGCTCTTCCAAATCAGGTAGCCTATCGAATGAACCCAACCTAGAATGTATATTTGAGCAAGCAAGTGATAGAATTGATACAAAAAGGATTAGTAAGGAAAATTATGAGTCCTTGTGCAACTCTTGCACTGTTAACTCTAAAGAAATATGGCTCATGGTGGATGTGTGTGGATAGTAGGGCCATCAATAAAATTACTACATGTTCCTCATACCTAGAGTGGATGATATTATGGATGTCTTAGCAGGGGCTAACTACTTTAGTAATATTGACCTATGAAGTGGTTATTATCATATCATAATTAGAGAAGGTGATGAATGGAAAAAACTTTCAAAATGTGATATGGGTTGTACAAATGGTTGGTGATGGCATTCATGTTGTCAAATTCACATGGTACCTTTATGTGGTTGATGAACCGAGTGTTTCAGGAATACATTGGTAAGTTTGTGGTTGTCTATTTTTATGATATCCTTATTTTTAGTAAAAGTGAAGAAGAGCACTTGCACCATTTGAGGTTGGTGTTAGATTTATCTAGGAAAGTTTAGTGTTTTTGGGATTTGTAATTTCACAGGATGGCTTGAATATGGATGAAGAAAAGGTGAAGGTAATTATTGAATGGCCTATTCCAAGGAGTGTGAAAGAGGTGAGAAGTTTCCATGGTTTGAAATATTTTTACAGGAAGTTCATCAAAAAAATTAGTAGCATTCTTGTACCCATAATAGAGTGTATGAAGAGAAAAAACTTTGTATGAACAAAAGCAACAATTCATAGTTTTGAGATCTTGAAGAAGAAGGTTTTAGAAGCATCAATACTGATATTACCTAATTTCAACAAAGTATTTGAAGTTGATTGTGACTCTTCACATGTGGTGATTGGTATTGTGTGGAGCCAAGAGAGGTGGCCAATTGTATTTTTAATGAAAATTTGAATGAGGTAAGAAAGAATTATTCTACTTATAATGTAGAATTTTATGCTATTGTGTAGACACTGAGGTATTGGCAACATTATCTGTTATCCAAGGAGTTTGCATTGTACACTGATCATGAAGCCTTAAGATATGTCAATTCTCAAAAGAAATTAAATAGTAGACATGCCAAATGGTCTCCTTTTTTCAATAATAGCTATTTGTGTTGAAGTACAAGCCCAGTAAGTAGAATAAGCTTTTTGATGCATTAAGCAAGAGAGTAATATTGGTAACCACCATGGAGAATGTAGTGGTAGGATTTGAGGGTATTAAGGATTTGTATGAATTTGATGTAGATTTTGGAAGCATTGTACAACAGTACAAAAATCTAATAGTGGGTGAGACTGGTCAAATATTTGTTGAGTATGTTATGCAATATGGATATCTTATGATAGGAACCAAGGGTTCCTAGCACAATAATTTAATAAATGAGAAATAAATTAAATAAATATAATCGCCTTTAGATACGAATTGCCTTTTGCATTGGTTGGGAATCCCTCCAATGGTATAAACCAAATATATTTTATATTTCATTGATGATCTCCAATGATTGATTGTACAACATTTTATATCTATATAACCCTAATGTTACGTCATTTCATCATAACCTTTCATAATAATTAAATATATTTAATTATTATGTCTAACCCTAATCCTAATAATATAATCATAAATTATTATATTATTACTATACTAACTTTAATATATAAATTTATTATATGATATTATTAAGTTAGGATGGGATCATAACATTCCACCCTTGAAGAACTTTGTCCGCAAAGTTGAACTGGATGTTAGCCTCAGGTGGGATGGATGTTATTTATGTTTCTGCTCCAAATTTAGTAGAGATGGTTCACAGTTGAGTCTTCTGGAAATGTGGTGAGATTTACTGATATCAAGGTTTCCAAATAATTATTTAAATCTTGATAGCCCTTAGAGTTGCTTCCTATAGTTGCATTGTAGGGGACATCACAATTTAAACATCTGTCACCATTTTCATTAATATTGTTGTGATTCTTTTGTAGAAAATATATTATTTAATTCCTTTCAATTCCAAATGACATTATTTAATCTAAGGTGTCCGCTCTCCTTTCTTGTAACTCCAAAGAAGGAAATAAACATTAATTTTGTCAACTTGCAAAATTCTTACCGCATAATGTATTTGCTCATTGTAACATGCAATAATGTTTCAGCTATTGCTATTACTACAATTTTGAAGACCACAACTATGCTGCAATTTTCTATGGTTAAGGAGCATCTCATAATTATACAAAAATTGGATATCCAAAACTTTTCTAAGTCCATTTTTGTGATCAGTAGGGTTGGTTGGTTGGATATATCCTTTGGTATCAATTTTGACCATCTTAAGTATAGCTTGATTGATTAAGGTGGAGTACTAAATATCTTCCACTAGGATCAATCAAGCCAATCAACTTACTAGGAAGTGAATAAGGGTTTACTTCATAATTTTGAATTGATATTATATCAAAATTGTATGATTTCTTTTCCCATCGAAGAATAAAAAAACATGCCTCTTAGAATTATTACCGCTTTGAAGAGCATCAACGTTGCTCAAAAATTGATTTACTGGACAAGCAACCTCATAGTATGCATCTAACTGTCCTATTAGAACACACCAAGTTCGAGTTCTACCGAGAATTTTTGGGAAAGATCAAATTAAAAAGGTAGGGTGGCTGAAAAGCAATGTAACGATGATGTTGCCAAAGCACTTTTTATTTTTATTTTTCTTCAGTCATTTTCAAAACCATTTACTCCTTTTGTATCTTACTAACCCAGGGTGGAACGTCATGTCTCGTCCATCAAGTGGCACTATATTATCACGCGTAGGATCTAAAATCCGTCATAATGCAGTGGCTGAAGTCCGTATAGTAGTTGAGTTGGGAGTCATCTAATTTAATTGTTTGGGGGCCACGATGCTAGTAACAAGATGATGCCGAAGCGTGCATGTTTCAAATGGGACGAAAACTTTCTTTACTATATGATTTTGATAATTGTTCTTGTCTACTAACACTCCAAAATCACCAGCAGATGATTTTGCACTGTTGGATGAGTGCATAATTTGAGATAGACTTCAACTGCTTTGAAGCCTGCGATTGTATTAGTTGTGCAGCTTCCAAAAGTAATAACCTGCATGTATTCTGGTTGTATAATAGTCATCAACAGGAGCACCTATTATCCTTTGCATGCTTGTAATGGTTATATCCTCCCTTATGTAAGTCTCCTTTGAGTCATGTCAAATATCTCCAAAAGTAATAGGTCTTTTATTTGAGTGTAGTAGACCTTATCCCATATGCTCAAATTATGAGTATTCTAGAAAATGCTACAACTTTGGTTTGAAAGCTAGTGAGTTTAGGGCAATTGACCTGTTCCCAAATGCTTACTTCATGAAGAGGAAAATGTTGTATCTTTGTTCTGGACATTAAGGGTTGAACGCAACTGAAACATGGGGGTGTCAATGATGTTTGCTTCAAATCGAAGACGAGAAGCTTGAAATAATAAAAAAGGATGCCCACGAATAAGAATAAGGAATCAGTGTTGAATTAGTAGACACCCATATCATTAGAACTATGCAAAATGCTTCAACTTTGTTAGGAGAATAATTGGTTTGTTCTTGAAGTACGGATGACCCGATTGGATGAGCAACAGTATAAGCTTTCCATAAAATGTTTTAACTTTTGTTTGGAAAATGAATTTATTTATTTATTTTTTATTTTTTATTTTGCTTAATCCCATAAACAGTCTGCTTCAATATTGCTTTGGAAATCAATAGACATAAATCCCAGCACCCCACTCATTTACACTTTGAAAGTGCTTCACCATCCTCTTGTTTGACATTGATCGTCGTAATCGTATATATCTAACTTGTAAGCATTTCAAAAAATGCTCAATATTTCTCTTTAGAATTGAGGATTGAAAGTGAATTATACACGTGTCTGTGAGATTTGCAACTTGGAAAGTTTAAACCTTTACCATGTGAATATCATCACCGGATGGAATGCCCAAAAATTGGTCTACCGGGAGTTTATTCAAATTATTTCTGGTCTTGGTGTCCTATGTTGAATTTTGGAACTAGTTATGGTCACTGCTAGGAGGGATTGGTTTTTCTTTATTTTTTTTAAACTGAGCATCCCTGAAGTATTATAACAGTTGAAGAGCCATTAATACACGAAAATATTAGCCTTTGTTAAAAAAAATGGAATGTAGCATATCATCGCAAATTTAAAGACTATTTGGATGCATCAATCATTTTAGTAAGCCAAAGATATCACTGCGAAGGATTTGACAAATAGAGCAACTCATAATTGTTGTATTCGGATGTGCAAAAGAATATCCTGACGAGGAAATTTTATTTTTTTGAAAGCCACATTATATTTCATAGTATACGAAGACACAATGATCTAAACACAGTCACTAGGAGCATTGTTAGGTTGAAAGGCATTGGTTGAAGATCGTAGTATATCTGCCACCACCAGCCTCAATTTTACCACACTAGTAGTCTGCTCGAAGAGTTTTATTTTCTTAAAGCACTAAAACACCTGGAGTTACCAAAATGGTCACAGCTATCATCACTACCTACTGGTTTTCGAAATTTAGCAAGCCTGCACCACCTAAATTTGAGTGATTGCTGGAAATTGAGGATGTTTCCAGATTCGTTCAGGAATTTAGCAAACGTGCACCACCTAAATTTGAGTTTTTTTGCATGTATTAGAAACGATGATGACATCCATAATGTGATAGAAGTCGTTGTCTGTCAAAAGCTTGTGGAATTTTTGATATTAATATCTTATTAATTGGATATAGTTTCATTTATTACATGATCATTTAATTATCGTGACTGATTTTATATGTTGTGGTTGTGAGCATCCTTCGCTTGATGTTGTCTTTCATGTTTTACAAGCTATTGGTAATTTTATCATAGGCAGCAATATACAAATTGGGGGACGCTCAACTCGATGTTGAACAATGTTCTAGAAATACAATTGAATGTTATTTTGCTCCCATAAATGCAGCTGGTGATGATACAGTAAGTTCAGCGACGATGTCAGATGGTTCATATTTGGTGAGTTAAAAGGAATTTAAGAATAGAAAACTTGATACAGATAATACTTCAGTTATAGTATCTGCTAGTTCATCTTCAAGTGGATCAGGGTCTGTATCTGTTTCTAGTAGTAGTGTAGCAGGTTCTAGTCATGCCAGCCCTCGAATAGGTTATTATAGGATAGAGGACTGTAATCTCAGCCATTTATCACACTAGTTCTATGGGTTCCAATGGCTCACAATAAATATTATTTAGACTGTTAAAGTTTTGAGATATGGTCCTTTATAATTGCATAGCTAAACTGATGAAAATAATTATCTTTTTAAATATATTGGTAGAAATTTTGAGATAATGTGGTAGATGTATTGTTGAAACCTTGGGATAATACCTTTTATAAATGCACAGGGAAACATATTCTCTTCCTCCATGATGACCAGTGGATACCTGGGAATCCTCTCTCTTGGGAATACTCTCTCTTTTGAACCCAAACTTAAGGCAGCCATTGCTTGAGCAATATGAATATATTTGCATCAGGCGGAAAAGAAAAATGGTGGTGGCCATGGTGGAGGGCGAGTGCCTTGAGGCTACGGTGGTAAGTTGTCCATTTGTAACTTAATAGGTGATAAACAACATGTCCCATATTTGCCTTTCAAATTTCCTATGAACAACAGTTTGAAAACAATGTGACTTGTTGCCTTGGCTGCTTCTATAATTTTATGATCAAAACTCACTCTTCCTTGTTTGTCTTGAAACTTCATAACAAGAGAATAAAATTTCAAAAGAAAAATCTGAAACAACTCAAGAAGATAGGGATCATCAAATTCCTTCACTGTTGGATAGAAGGTTGGGCAGACACAGTTCTTTTGGATCCAGGCCTTCTCATTAAAACTTGGATAAACCCTGTACTCTATTTTTTTTGAATTATTTACCTCTTCCTCCTTGTATACTTTTGTTATGGGAAAATTTGTATTTTTAGGGTTTGGATTTTTTTTCAGAAATGCATTTTGTATTTTTTGAAAAATCTATGGCTATGGGTTCTTGGGCAAAAAAAATTCTAGGGTTTTCTTTTTCATTTGCAACTTGTTCTGCTTTCTCTGGAAGTGCATTTTGTATTATTTGGAAATTTATGGCTTTGGGCTCTTCCAAAAAAAAAATTTACTAATAGTTTCTTCTATAATATTTTCTAAATGTTGCACACTAAAAAAGTTTTCTAAACGTTGCCAATTTGGTTGAGGTAATTCTTGAAATTCTGCCTTCAATTTTTGAACTTCTTCCTGAAATTTTTGGTCCCATATAGTTGGATCCATAATGCTCTGATACCAAATGATAGGAAACAATAATTTAATAAATGAGAAATAAATTAAATAAATAGATTTACCTTTAGATTGGAATCACCTTTTGCATTGGTTGGGAATCCCTCCAATGGTATAAACCAAATATATTTTATATTTCATTGATGATCTCCAATAATTGATTGTACAATGTTTTATATCTATCTAACCCTAATGTTACATCATTTCATCATTACCTTTCATAATAATTAAATATATTTAATTATTATGTCTAACCCTAATCCTAATAATATAATAATTAATTATTATATTATTACTATACTAACTTTAATATATAAATTTATTATATGAATATTATTAATAATGAAAGTTAGGATAGGATCCTAACATCTTATTAGGGGAAAACCATTGTGCATACCTATTGGATCCATGCACGAGAATATTATATTTGAGCTACATAGTGGTGGTTTGTCCAAACATTTTGGTGTGGATAAAACAATTGCTCTTATGGAGGAAAAGTACTATTGGCTGAGGTTTAAGAGAGACATAATTCAGTTTGTGTTTATATATCGAGTGTGCCAGATGGCTAAAGGCCATGCACAAAATACAGGGTTGTATACACCCTTACTAGTCCCCATGGGATCATGGACCGACCTGAGCATGGATTTTGTGTTGGGGCTACCCCATACTCATGGAGGTAAAGATTCAATTTTTGTTGTAGTAGATAGGTTTTCTAAGATGGATCATTTCATTGCTTACCAAAAAACCAATGATGCAACCAGAATTATAGTACTATTTTTTGATGAAGTTGTGAGACTACATGGAGTTCCAAAGACCATCACTTCAAATTGGGATGTTAAGTTCTTAAGTCATTTTTGGAGAATGTTGTGGAAGAAACTGGACATAAAGCTACAACTCAATAGTGCTTATCACATAGAAATTGATGGATAAACAGAGGTCATGAATCAAATCTTGGATAACCTTTTGAGGTGCATAGTTGGTGAAAATCCATGATAATGGGATCTAGCCTTATTGCAAGTAGAATTTGCATACAACAGTTCGATGAACCACTCAACAAGAAAATCACCATTTCAAGTCGTTTATGGTTAGAATCCCAAGGATTTTCTAGATTTGGTTGAGTTACCAATAATTGAGCATGTTAGTGATGATGTAGAAGCATTTTTTGACCATATACAACAATTACATGAAGAGGTCAGAGATAAGTTTTAGAATAGTAATGCTAAGTACAAAGAGGTATCAAATGTGCACAAGTGCGTACAAGTGTTCTAGGTAGAATATATGGTGATGGTCCATATTTTAAAGGAGTTATTTTGAAAGGGACATATAATAAGTTGAAAATCAAGGAATTGGACCCTACAAATTTTTTATAGGAAATGAATGACAATGCTTATAAAGTGGAATTGCCAGTTGATATTGATATTTCTTTTATTTGCATAAATTTCATGATGATATTAAATATGCTGAGGGGGCAAACACATTATATTGGGAGTAGCAAATCCCCAAGAAGAAGAAGGAATGCATTGCGCAGGTTCTTAATTGGAAAGTGATAACCACACGGTATGGCAACTATAGTAAATACTTGGTACAGTGGGAAGGTTTATCACAAGTAGATAACACTTCGGTTTCAAAAAATAACTAAAAAATCTTCACACTAACAAGATCTAGGTATTTCATCAACAAAAATCGTAGGAGCTAAGTTCAATTTCAACCAGAGGAGAAAGATGCACCTTGTCAGGGCCATAACTTTTGATTCGAGTGTCCATTTTGCCCCATTTTTTTTAAATATGTAGAATTAAGTTTTTGAGGGTCCTTCTAGGTTGTCTTAACGGCCTTGGTCAATTTATCACCATCTTTTAGGCCAAAAAACTTCATCTAGTGGCCAAAAATTAGCTTTTAATGTAATTTTTGGTTTTTTTGAAACCAAAAAGTTTTAATATCTTTAGTGTAGAACTAGAGTGGGGTTGCTATTTTGGGATAGTCATCATTATTGAATAATGGATGTGTGATTCTATTTTGGAGGCCATTCGAGCTTTATTCTAGAGTTACTAAAAATAGTAAGTGGGTTACTAAAAATAGTAAGTGGACATAAGGTAGTGTTGGCTAGGGTTTTGGGGAGATAAGTAGTTTGTGATTATTTTGTAAAGGGTGGTGTGGATTCAGATAATGAAAAAAAGTCATTTTCAGGTTTCTTCTATTGGTATTTTTGGTTTGATTTTTTTCACTTTTTGCAAATTTACCTTGGAGTGAGTCCATTATTGATCTCTTGGAGTGAGTCTACATCACCTCTCCTCACATATTTTTTACTCATCTCCACTTTTTCAATGTAAATTCCAAAAAAAGTAGGTGATAATGGGTAAACATATTTCATCCCGATATTACTCCCAAAACACTTTGATAGTCCTTCTAGAGTTCTTATTTTTACCACCACCTACTCATAAAGTTTGTGTATAGCTCTATAGTTGGTTGGTATACCAATTTATTCCATTATTTTCTATATTTTACCTCTAGGTACTATATCAAAATCCTTTTTAATGTCCACAAAGCAACAATAAAATTCTTCTTTTTCATTTCACATGCTCTTTATTAGGTGCCTTAGAGTAATGTAGTGAACTATTCTTGTGTACTTTAGTAGAAACCCTACTTGTCTATTGCCCTCTTACCTTATTTTTATGTCCACTAATTTATTTTGCTTTTTAGTATGATACCAAAAAATTTTACAAAAAAAGGATTAATAATAACCATGTAGTAATTTGAAGAATTGTTGGTATCTCCATTTTTATGTAGTGGTATGACTATTTTGGTTATCCATTATAGTGGAAATCGTCTTTTAATGATATCATTAAAAACAATTTGGATGTGTGGCACTGATATGTAAACCCCACACTTGAGATGTTCAACTTACAAGCTATTTATATCCTGAGCTTTACTTGTTGCTATTTTCTTAATGCCCAATTTCACATCTTTTAGAGAAAAAAATCCCTTAGTTGTGTTAATTATAGGAGTATATTTTTCTTGGTTTCTCTCATATAATTGCTTAGCATACTGCAATCATTATTTACCTATGATATTGCTTTTTATCTGCCTTTTGATTTATTGTAGATATTTTTAAAATCATCTTGGGAAATACTTTGCAAGATATATCCTCTTTTTGCATTGGTCTTATGTATTCTTCCTTTTTCTTTTTTCACTAGCTATTTATATATCTTGTTATTTGTTTTTATTTGCCTGGTTCTTTCAAGGTTCTCCTTATTGTTTTGCATTCTTCATCATACCAAGGATTTATAGGGAAGCTTTCATGTTTTATTTTACTAAGTTTTAACTTTTTGCATGATTTCAATGCTTCTCTAATTCTATTTATAAATTTACTACTATGAAAAGTATAATTTAAAAAAATATGTATCCTCTTTCTTTCCTCTCTGTACATAATCTGCTTAAGTGATGTTACAAAAAAATTCTAATTTTTCTTTATCATAGATATGTTTCTTGTTACCTTTCATTTAGTTAATTGAAGATGTTGTTCTTGTCCATTTTCTTGCACTTGGATATTTATGTACATTGGATTGTGATCAATTTTTTTTTTTTTTTTAAAGCGAAAACCCCTTGCGGAGCCGCCTTGGTCTGAGAGACCACGAATAGGGGGTTCTACACCGTCAAAGTCACCCGAGGGTCGCACCCGACCCTACCCGCACCAACATTATCAATTGGATTTTAGATACTCAATTCAGCTTTTTGGTAGGGTGGAGATTTGAACCTGGGACCTCCATTGGAGGATTGCCCTCTCCTCTCCAACTCACCTACAACACCTGGGTGATTGTGATCAAATTTTAGCTCAATGGAAAGTACTTCAATTTCTAGATCTATTATCCTTAAAGTTTGGTGATAAAATAACATAATCAACTACACTATGTCCATTATGTGTTTGACAAGTTTATTTTCATATTTTTACTACATGTGTATGCCAATGTAGATGATCAATCCTTCTATGCTACATAGTTTAAGAAGTTTTTCTCCATAATGTGTGATGTGTCCTTAGTTTTCATTTGAGGACCTTAACTAATAGCGATCCACCTCTTGTTCCAGCCACATGCAATTATAATCTATACCTCCATTTATACTTAAAGATTTTTCTTACCTATTTGTTGTCCTAACATTAAAGTCACCCTCTAAAACCACCTCTCCAAGCTTGTTATATTTTGTAATATATTTTTCCAATGTGATATATGGATCCTCTTGACCTAATCCATGTTTCTTATAAAACTTTTATTGTTGTGGACCAAAATAACAAGATACATTGCTAATAAAATTTTCATTATCTATGATTATAATGCACATATATTGTTTATTTGCATCTTCTTTCTCAACCTATATTAGTCTACCTCAGGATTATTTTATCAGTATTGTTACTCCATTTATTTTTATATTTTCTCTTACTTCATTCTATACTAATATATTTTTTGTATCTTTTGTAATTTAGAATCATGCATCCATCATGTTCATGTATTTCTATTAGTATAATTACATCATTTTTTATAGTTATGAGACCTAGACCTAGATATATTTTCCTTGGATATCCATAACAATTCCAACTCACCATTGTTAAGTGTTCCTAGTGGGCTCCAATTTATTATTTATTTTTGTTTATTTTATTTATAATGTATGATTTCCCATTTTCCAACCATGCCATTTTAACCTCACTCCTTGTTATCTTTACCTTTTCCCATTCTTCCTTGGTCTCTTATTGTTGCATATGAGTAAGATAATCATCCAAGTAAAAATGTGACCCTCATAGCAATCCTCTATTTTGAAGAACCTATCTTTTATCTCCTATACTGAACATTATGATTGGTCTAGCTCCAAAGCCTTTCCTTACTTTTCCTAGTCTACAAGCTTGATGAACTTATCCATTCCCATGAAGTTTATCAATAAAATTCATTATTAAGTTAGCTATGCTCATTATTAAGTTAGCTATGCTTTCTTGTTCTCTATGCTCTTTATTCCCTTAATGATGATGTTTATTGACCAATTTTATCTTTTATTTTCTTCTAATAGGTATATTTTAATTTATTTCTCTATTAAATATCTTTGTTCTTTTGGCTTTATTGTTGGATCTCTTACCACTTGTGCCATGATATAGTCTCCTCACATTTGTTTCACTAATATTGTTATTTTGTCATGATGTTTATAATTGATGCTTGAACTTCTTTTATTTGTAATAGATTATTTTTATTTTATTTTTATTTATTTATCTATATCTTAGTTTGAATATGGTATCAATTTATAGAATCATTATAATTGTACAATACCATGGGAGTGGAGGATTTCAGTTCTTTCAGTGATGTCTCCAACATATTAGTTTGAATAGATTATTCTAAATAATTTTTTATTGTTCCATGATGAGGCTTTGTGGTTCCCTCAAAACTACCATAAATTCCAACATCTCATGTTGCAATAAACCTATTCACTCTTCTAAAACTATTAGTATACCATGCAATGGTCTGGCCCTGGTATCAATTGATAGATTCAAGGAAATTTTACATATTTTTCTTTTTTCTCCTTTGTATTGTGAGCTTTCCACTACCTAATTTCTAACAAACATTACTAGAATTTTTGGGATCCTAGTTTTTCAAATCCTAGCCTTGGCCCTATCAAATATATTTATTAAACTTTCATACTTTTGGACCACAAAATAAAATAACAAGAGAATAAAAATTTAAGGTATTTGGTTTTGAAGGATTTTTTGGTTTTATCTATATCCTTTCTATATACTTACCTTCATTTGCATTATGATATTTCTAAAAATAACCTTTGTACATGAACCCAAATCTATCAGCTACACCTATGTCTATCAGCTATACTAGAATTTACCTCCACCATTTGAATCTACATCTACCTTTGGAATCTATCTCCACCACTCAAATCTATCTCTGCCTCCCTACTTCTACATCTACCTCTACCTTTGGAATTTACCTCCATCTCCAAGATCTACATTTGTCTCTTTACTTTTGCCTAATAAAATTCATATTCATTATAAGGATAATATTTACTATTTTTTTAATATTGGAAAGGTAGATGGTTATTATTAGCAGAAAGAATGCAGTTAATTAAGTCATCCTTACAAGCTATTTTAATATATTATATGTCATTGTATTCTATGCCAAAATAAGTTCAAAATAATCTATATTATGCGATCATTTTTATGGTCAAGTTTAGATGATATAAGGAAATTTCCTTTGATGAAATGGAGCAAGTTATATGGTAATAAAACTAGGGGAGGTCTTGTTTTAAGAGTTCTTACATATGCAAAATTAGCTCTTAACGGAAAAGTAATCTGGAGATTGTACAAAGAGAATCAAAGATAATGGGCAAGAATTCTTCTAAATATGTTGATCCCAATGGTCCAAGTTTAATATTTACTACATTATCTCTACCAAATGGTTCTACTCTTTGGAATTATTAAAAAAACTATTGATATTATGATTAAAGGTTTAATATGGGTGGTGGGAACTAGAGATTTTTTTTTTATTTGGATGGATACTTGGTGTGATAAAAAAACCTTTCAATTTAGATCCACTTTTGAAACCTTGGACAAGATAACTTCAATACAAATATTATAATAGGGTTTCAAACATGTTGTACAAGGATAATAAAGGAAGATACAAATGGAAAGAAGAGTTTTTTACAAGTATACAAAATATTGATGCTAGGAGGCAATTGAGTAGAAAGATAACAATTGTGATTATTTTGAGGGGAGCCAAGGATAAATTGATTTGGGAGTTGAATAGCTTAGGAGAATACACAACAAGAAGTGGATATAATGTACACCACCAAAAAAATAATAATACCACTAGAATATGGAGAGATATTTGGGATATGCCAAGCATTCCTAAAGTTAAAATGTTTGTTTGGCTAGTAGGTCATAGAAGAATTTTATCTTGGGATAACCTTATGAAAAAGGGTTTTCATGGCCTTTCTCAATGTATTTTTTGTAAAAATGAGGAGGAGAGTATAGACCATCTCTTGGGATATTTCTCAATAGTCTAGAATCTATGGTAATGGATTATTAATATGTTTGGTAAATACATGGTGATGAATAGAAACATTGAAGATTTGTTAAAGCAATGATAAAGCACATATAAAAGTGAGGCTTTATAGACAATATAGGATATATCAAAATATACAATAATTTGGACTATATGACTAGAAAGGAATAGAAGAATATTTAAAGGAAAGGAAAGCAGTTTAGAAGTAATGAAAATAAATAGATGTTTAACCATAGGGGATTCTAAACCAAACCTATAAACTCACCTAGATACTAATATGGAAGCAAAGAGCCTTGATAGATGGAGTCAAATCATTAAATAGAATTATTATGTTGGGTACAAGAGAAAAAAAAAGAAGGTAAAGAATATAAAGTAGAAACAACCAGATGTAGAGTGAGCTAAATTGAATTTTGATGGAGCATCTAAAGGAATTCTAGGACCAAAAAGAGGAGGAATAATTAGAAATAATAGAGGAGATATTTTGTCTCATTATGCTTTCAATAGTGGATTTAAGATAAATAATGAAGTTGAAGCTTGGGCAGCTTTAGAAGGGTTAAAAATATGTAAATAAATGAAATGAAATAGAGTATGTATGGAAGGTGATTCTCTCATAGTAAATAAATACAATTTTAAGGAAAGCAAAGGATCCATGGAACATACAAGATATAATTGTGAAAATTCATGATCTTGTTAAAATAATTAAAAAAGTAGGTTTACACATATATTAAGGGAAGGAAATAAATGTGTAGATAATCTAGCCAATAGAGGGGTTTTGATTGAGGATCGTGAAGTTACATTCTCCATTCCATGGTTAGATGAAGTAGAAAGTTTAGTTGAAGCTGACAAGAAAATTTTGATTGCTTGAATCAATTAATGATACTTTAATTTTTTCCAATGGTAATATTTGCTTTATTTTGTAACAATAATGTGTTTCAATTTAGACTATTTATTATAATTTTTGTGGTTGTACTTGTGTTTTAGGAAGGAAACTAGCAATCTAGATTTGGTAAAGCGGACTATGATAGTGTGTTTTTTAGAAACATTACTCTACTAATATGCAAGGTATATATATTAGAGGTGAAATTTTAGCATTTTGAAGGCTACTATAGAAAAATATCAAGAAAGATGCTAAAATTTGGAATAATTGTATTCATACAGAAAATTGAAAAGAGCCAAAACATGAAAATCAAGAATTTAGATATTTTATGTAAAATGATGTAGGTTTCTAGCTATAGCATCTCAATTAAGATGATAAGTGTATCAATTTATAAAATCTCAAGATCTAAAGAAGAGATATGTAATTTATCAAGGGTGGGGGACCCGAGTACAATCCCTTATTATCCAACAAAAAAATATTTACTATTATTTTATCAAAATAGATATGATTTACTTGATTCAAGCTTAACCTCTTCCACCTTATTTGATTTAAAATTTGATTTTATATCTTCCTTCACAACTTTAATTATTTTTAGTTTTAAACTTACTCATTGCAATTCTTCATCCTATGCAGCATTCATAGTTTCTTCTAATATTTTCTTTGAATGAATCTTGATGATCTTCATTGTTTGTTTAAGCAAAAACATTTCCCTTTTGCTCTTCTAGGAGTGGAACATCCTTGATCTCATCCATATTCTTCTATCATATAATCCCTTTAAGTTTGGTTTATCTTATGAGTAGAAAATTTCTTATCCTCTTTTGTCATTTGTAATTTGTAATTTATTTGTATGTGTCTCATCTCATGGAATTTATGGTATCAAAACACAAATTTTTCATGATCCACATCTTTGATCCATTCCCTTGATTAATACTTAACACAATGGATTTACATAGATATTTTAGAATATCCATTGAAACATATTTGTGTGTGTACACAACTTCATTTTAGTCTATAGAATTTAGTGCATTGGATGAACTCCCTTGGAAAATTACCAATATTATTTGAAATCATCATATTGATAAGCTCACACATAAGTTCTAGAATCCTAACCCACTTAAGAAATAATTTTAGAATTTTCATCTCCATAAAAAAATTGCACTCTATAGTCCTGAATATAAGCCAAATTTCCTTCTAGATCATGAGTCAATATCCATTATCTTATCAATATTTTAAAATAAAATAAGAAGATGAGAAAAACCCTGTCAAAAGTAAATACACTAAATAATGTTAACTCAATCCCTACTTTCATTTAAAATTATATAAAATTTGTAAAAAACTTAGCTAATATTTGTTCAATATACTATTAACCTTTTATATTTAATAATCATTATATGTTAATACAGCATCTCATCACTAATAATCATAATTAATGAAACATATTAACCTTTTACTTTTTAAACTTTACATGCTCCTTCCATTTGAGATATCTCGAGTTCTAATCCCCATACAAACATGAGACCAAGCAAACAAAAAAAAATTATGGCTTCCCTCTAAATAGTGGTATTACCTCGATGGGATGGCACTTTCAGCCACCTAAGAGCTACTTTGGAGGTTTCTCTCTACCCAAGGATTTAATCCTTCATTGTAGCACAATTCATTTATGGGATATGGTATTGACACTAATAAATGAATGAGAGGTTTAGTGTTCAAACCATTCCTTGTACATCTTTGAAGTGTAGTTGATTTTTGGGACATGGTCCTCACACTACACTAGTAAATGGAAGATCCAATATTTGAATCACCCCTTATACTGCTTTTACGAGGATAAAATATCTCCTGTGGAT
Organism: Wollemia nobilis; assembly: GCA_028583015.1. Taxonomy (NCBI): domain Eukaryota; kingdom Viridiplantae; phylum Streptophyta; class Pinopsida; order Araucariales; family Araucariaceae; genus Wollemia; species Wollemia nobilis. Next base: position 13,779,594 of record JAQPPZ010016861.1, on the reverse strand, counting down.
TCCCTCTAAACAGGGGTATTCTCAAATGGGATAGTACTACCATCCACCCAAGTGTAGGAGGTTTTCTCTCTATGTAGGAGTTTAGTCCTGAGGGGAACAATGTAATGGTAAGGATTTTAATTCTTCCTTGGGAGGCCCAAGGTTCAAACTGCAACATCTGTGTGTGGGGTTGTACGTTAAATTCCTTATTGATAAGCTCAAATATCTCTCTTATAAAATGTAATAGTAAAATAGGGATACCTAATATTAAACATTTATAATAGGATTTTCTCACACTAACCTTTTCATCAAGTCTTATTTGAATTTTTAAACCTCATATAATTAATGCTAGAAATTAACTTATTGAAAAATGTTAGAGATTAACCCCCACATTACAAATACTCACTTAAAAATTCTAATAATTTAATGATATAAAACTTGGAATACTTATTGAAAACCTTTAGTTTGGACCCATAATTTTCAACAAACAATAAAAAACCATACTTATTAATAATAAAAATAATAATATTAAATAAATATAAAATAATAATAATAATATTTTAATTAAAAATTAAACTATAGTTTTAAAATAATTATAAACTATAAATTTATAATAAATATTTAAAAATAATTTACCATAAATTGTTATTTATCTATTTTTCTTTAGATGACCCACAAATATTATTAATTCAATACATTTTTAAAATTAAACCTTTCTAAGTGATTCATCGGCTCTTTTATTTTCTTTGTGAATGCATATGTGACAGTGTTTTGGTTGTTGTTATCTAAATTTTCACAATGATTAGTGTGCTAGTTTATAGTGTGTGCTAATCCACCCACCTTGATATGATTAAACATTATTTAAACAATATAATATTTTTTTCTTCTAAAAAATCTAAACCTATAAATTAAAAGCCCATAAATAAATATTGTTTATCCAATATTTAATCTCACCTTTTACTAACCATCACAAGAGAGGGGTGTGTCCATCCCTACCTTATCCTTACCTTATTTAATACACAAATTGTTGAAACCATTCTAATTGATTGATTATTTAACTTCATTAGAACCAATTTTTTATATTCTTTAATAACATATTTTATAATTAAAATTTTCATCTAATTTTTTTTTTTTATATATTGAACATCTTTTACAAATATTTACAAATATCAGCACTACTTCGAACCTCGCAACCACACAACCACAACCACACAACCACATGGATGATAATAACCAGGCAACTGCCATTATACCAAATATCATTCGGCTTAATATCTATCTTTTATTTAATTAATTTATTTAATATATAGATGGCTTAGCCGAGCCCACTTGGTTAAGAGGAGGGTCCTGGCTTTGCCGAATACTAAGAAGTTTGGAGGGTATTAAAAAGGGAGTCGGTTTCTCTTTGGTATCACCATTGGGCTCTACATGTGGTATAAAACATTTTCGGTATAAGATAACGTGTCTATTTCCTTTGCCAACTCAAATCCTGTTGAGGTAATCAAAGCATTCTCTTTGAAGGAGAAGAGAGGAAACCAGGATTCCAGTTTTCAACATGTCGAGGAATAATATGAATATGGAGGATGATGAGGTTAGCAGTGATCGCAGCAGAAGGGCTTCTTCTCTTCCAAATGGAGGCAACCATCATAGTGATGGCCACGGCCATGCTACTCCTACTCCTGCTCCCTTAAAGTTTAGCACAAAGAGTCACGTCACTACTCGCCGTCGCCAAAGTGGTAGTGCTGTGGGCACTGATTTTGCCAATTTCGCCAGTTACCATGGCGAAAAAGAAAGCACTCCTCTTCCTGCAAGTAGAGCTCCCATCAATGTCAAGATGCCTTCCCCATCGCCGTCGCCACCCACGGTTAGTCCTCCCAATTGTCATTCCCATTCGAGAATAATGATTAGGAGATGCGAAGGGTGTATAAACAAATCCAATTCTCCGATCGCCGCTCCTCCACGCGCATTTCTGAAGGCGCACTCAGGATCACGCTCTCGATTAGGAGGAGGAGGAGGAGATGGAGGAGCAGGAGTTGGGTTTTCGGCAACTAGGGGCACAACTATTTCTTCTACTCCTCACCCTCGTCCTCAGCTTCATGCTCCTCGGAGGTTATCCAAATTTCCAAACGAAAATGGTAATTACAACAACAAGGAGAATGTAGATAAATCATCTTCTTTTTCAGATGGCGATGGAACTCCCATGAATCTTGCAACGGATTATAAGGATGGGAGTGGGGTAATTCGTTTCCCAATCGGTGCGAAAACAGATTGCAGCATACAATTTTGTAATGGTGAAAATGACCAACAAGAGGATTTGTTGAACATGAGCGTGAGCATGAGCATGATCATCCCTAAGATTACCCAACTTGAGCTAGACGAGGTTGAGAGCATGAGATCTAGATCCAAATGGGAGAAGGAGGCAGAGGTAGAGATGCAAGAAGAGACTAGCTTGGATCCATCTCCGATTGAGAATTCTGCATGTGGAACCCTAACCCTAAGAAATATGTCGCCCATTCAAGACGATGGCGAACTTGGACAATCAGAAGCGAAACCGCCAGGGGTGGATAAAGAAGGGAGCGAATCAAAAATATCGGGAGGCGAATTCAAGGCCCAGAGAGAAGCAGAATCGCATGTTGATGAGAAAAATATATCGATGCATTCAGATGGGGGAGAAAGCTTTGGAGGTGAAGGAACGACAAGTGATTCGTCTCCGGTTGAGCCTGAGATTGAAGAGAGCAAGGTGTTGAAAACCGTAAAGGCCTTCGAGTCCATCCTTAAGAAGAGCAAATGATCTTCCTCAACAGATTAACAGATTAGAACGTACCGTGATGACCTCACGGAATTGGTGTTGCTAATTTGACTTTGGGTTTTTTCTCTTTTTTTTGTTGGGCTTCTTCTGGTTTTCTGGTTTGCAGTTTATGAGGGGGATGGTCTTCTGTTAACGAAGGAATGTTCTACAAGCATTTCAAAGTTTTTTCTCCTCTTCAAAATGAATCACTTTTAATCTCTGTATGTTTGTCTTCAGTTTCAAGCAACGATATTCCTAATTTTGGTTAACCATACTTCTTTTAAGTAGAGTCTCGATTCTACGATTTATTATTTGATGGGCACATGAGATTTGATTATTACAAGGTTTTCTTGGTTTGTAGTTTTTATATGGGATTGAAATTTGTATTTAAATTTCTTATTAATAGTTAAAAGAATATTAATGGTTGAATTAATAGTATTGCAATAGGTTGTTATAGTTTAATCAAATTTGAATTTGGTTTTTCTTAAATTATGTTAAAGAAACAAAATTATATATGGAAATTAAATTGTTTTAATTTAATATTGGTTTTTTTGTTAATTGTAATAATATATTTTAATTGATTATATGGAATTCATATGGTTTTGTATGTTTTACAATAAGTTGACAGTTATTTATACATTATTTGATAAATTTTGAATTTGGCTTTTCAAATGATATTTTTTGAAAAAGAATTTGAAAATTTTATATTAAAATAAGATCATTTACAAGTTGGGGTAAGACTTCTCCCAACTTTAGTTAACAAGAACACCTGTTTACAATAGTAAAAGAAGATATGCATGGGAGCTAAATCTCCTAATATTTCTACAAGGGTTATCCACTTGTTTACAATAGTAAAAGAATATTTGTATTGGAGCTAAATATCTTAAACCATATTTCTACAATGGTTGTCTTGTTGGAAATATTGAGTAGTTGAGTTGTCTTTGATGTCAAAAGTTACATGAGGTAATTATAATTGGATGATAAAGAGAGTATGGTATTCAAGATACATATAGCAAGGTTTATTACAAAGCAAGGCAAATATTCTTAAGGACTATAATATTTAAATATATTATTTAAATATTATAAAAGAAAAGGTTTAAGAGGCTTGGAACAAAGAGGTTTAAAGGCATGAGATAAAAGGACTCTACAGAATGAAGAACCAGGTTTACACGGGCCACAAGTTTATATTATTTTATCCAAAAGTTTTAAGATATTTTAATGGGCCTAAAAGGATTATGTTATAATTTTATAACTAAACTTTATAAAAGATTTAGGCTCCAACATATAAGACTATGGTATAATATTTTTTAATATTATAAAGTTCCAAACGTTTGAAGGGCCAACGTTTTTTGTATTTCAAGGATGCGTTGATGTTATTAAAGTTTCAAAGGTTCTTGGCTTATGCAATATAAATATTAGTCACTTCTCCTCCATTAAATGTGTAAGCGTTGATATTGAAATATATGTGTGTTCTTATACGAATGGCAGAGAGATATCCAATGAACTTTGATTGATATATTGATGCAGATGATAGAGAGATATCCAGTGGATTTTTTATTGAAACATTTTATGATAAATGATGTGAACGACAAGTGAGAAATCCAACGATAGTTAAGAATTGTGCAGAGAGAAAATGTAGAGCACCGTCTTGATTTATGCAAAGGGTAGAAGGAAAAAAAAGGTACTCTATTTTGATTGCATAGAGGGCAGAGAAGAAAATGTAGGGCATCCTCTTTGATGTACACAGAGGATAGAGAGGAAAACATAGAGTATTCTCTTCGATGTGCGTAAAGGGCAAAGATAAAGTTGTGAGTATTCCTTTTGGCTCTAACCACCGCGGTAGTGCAACTGGTCAAAGGTGCTTGGGTAAGCACTACACTGGGAAGGTCGTGGTTTTGATTCACGTCGTGCATAAAGTACTTAAATTTTTAATTGCTTTACATTGATTGAGGTGGTCACGGTAGTTTACAATGTGCATTGAAAGAATTTGATTTTATTTTTAACTTGGAGACCATAAGGTGTGAAAGTATTATTTTCTGCATTGAATTTAAAGTGGAAGTTTTATGGTTTTTTGAGAGTTTAAAAGTTGTATTTTTTTAGTGTGTAAAATGGTTAAGGTTACATGTTTAAAGAGGGATTTATAAGGTGTATTAAACTTGCTTGAAAGTTGTGTTTTGTAGAAAGTGTGAGAGAATTATTTTTGAAGAAGATATAAAGTATTCTATGATTATTTGAAAATAGTTTTACATATTGAGTGAAATATTTATAGGGTTGGTTGTCACTTAAATAAAGGAGATATAAGGTGCATATATGTTCATGGTTCTTTGTATTTTTGCACATATTAGAAAAGAGGGATTTGATATTTTAGTCTTTATTACAAGCTCTATTTTGTAAGACTAAAAGGAAATTTATAGAGTATTATTCTTGAGCATTCTTGTGCACATATTTTGAGAAAGGATCTTAGGGTGAATGTTTTGAAAAGAATATTTACTAACCCTATTTTGAAGTTGCAAAGAAAGGAAATTATTTTGAGATAGGTTTTTAAAGGTACATTTTCTTCAAGGTAACTTTATGAGGTATGGTGTTTTAACTCCTTCTCAAGGTATTTAGGTTTGGAAAGAATACTTGTGTTGCTATATAAGGTGGAGATAAAAGGATTGATTGCGTGAGCATTGTTGAAAATATATGTGCTAGATATTGAGAATAAATATGTGCATCATTGTTAAATGGATTTGTGAAGCTTTTAGGTATTTGTTTGAATGACATTGGAATTGAATGTGCAAGTGTTAGAGATCATATTTTAGTATGTGTTATGAGTTGAGTTGAGTATGTGTTATGATCAAATTTGAGTATGAGTTATGAGTATATTTGAGCATATGTTATGAGCATATTTGAGTATATATTTTGAGTAGGATCTATGAGCATATTGAGTAGGTTTTGGTAAGCATATTTGAGCAAAGTCTTGTGTGTAGACTTGGAATAGATTTAAGTAGAGTTGAGAGCAGGTTTTGAAGTAGATTTGAGCAAGCCTTGAGTGAAGGCTTGAAGTATATTTGAGCAGAGTTGAGAGCAGACTTTGGAGCTAAAAGTGTTGAGGGGATTGAGGTCTCCTATGGACAGAGGTCCATGAACTTGAGCATAGGGGATTGGTGTCTCATTTGGGTTGGTTCCCATAAATATTGTAATTAGGAATTGGTTCCCAAGAGATTGGTTGAGAAAATATATAAGAAATATTTTCTTCGTGGATGTAGCCCACATTGGGTGATCCACATTAAATTTGTGTCTCTCATGTATGTGATGATTTATGCATGTCTCATTACTACTATTGATGATATTGGTTAATACTGCTTTGGAAGGTTATTTCAATTGATAACATTGGATAATACTGAATTGGAAAGAAAAGTAAAAGTTTATGTTATATTGTTCACCCCCTCTTAGTATAAGCTTGTGTTCTTCATGTCCAAACTATATAAACACTAGATTTTCTCACCAACCTGCCTAATCCTCTCATCCTAAATAGCCATGTTACTATACCACTGAATACCTACCTCCTTCTTAGTACCCATCTTAGCCAAAAATTCTGCCACTTTATTTAGATCTCTACTCACATAAACCAAAATCACATCATCTAACACACTCCACAATTCCTTAATTTGGATGAAAAAAATCCTTAACCTCCATATATTTAAAATAAAGTTCCTCATGTAATCCAAATCTCCTACCAATATTTGAAATTTTGATTCTAGGATTATCCTCATGTAACCTTGTATTACTAGCCAAATAGAAGCAAAATTGATAGTTAATGCTTCTACTTCATTATTTATGGCCTTTACTAGGCCTTGCAGTTTCCAATAGAGTATTATCCCAACATGATTCCTGTAGACCACTCCAATTCTAGCTCTACCTAGATTACCTTTTGTAGCTCCATCAATATTAATTTTAATCTAACCTTATAGGATGTGTTTCCAACTAGATTTGTCCTACCCCTCTTACACGTTAGATTCCTTCTCCATCATCCCTATATGGGCTTGAGTTTCCTCTTTAGAATACACTACCACATTTTCTATGACTTTGATCCAAATGACTTGCCAAATGCTATCTAAGGATGAAAAGGTTTCTCTAAAAAAAATTTCATTTCTATCTAACCACACTTGCCACCAAATGAGGTTTAACCCAAGATTCCAACTAATACAAAGAGATTTATATTTAAGTATACCCCTCTTCCATATTTCCAAATATTAATTCAATTCAAATCACCATTGACTTGAATTTTATAATATAAAAACCATCACTCCCAAATTTGGTGTATAAATGGGTACTCAAACATCAAATGGTTAGATGTTTCCTCATTCTTGTAGCATAACACACTTTGAGATGGACTAGTGATTTCTTATGTCTCAGATTATCAAAAGTAAGAATTCCATTGTGCATGAATTGCCAGGAAAATAAGTTTACTTTTAGCCAACCCTTAGGGAATATTACTTGTTGAGCTAATAATATTGTAACAGGTTGAAATAGTTTAGCAAGATTTGAACTTGGTCCTCTACTTAAATTTAAGAAACATTAGATATTACAAAATAATTATTTATATATGGAAGTCAAATTGTTTTAATTTACTATTGGTTTTTGTTAATTATAAATATATATTTTAATTGACTATATGAGATTCACATAGTTTTATATGTATTATAATAACTTGACAATTATTTGTATATCACTTGATAAATTTTGAACTTGGGTTATCAAATGACATTAACTAAATAAGTTGTATTTCTTGACTTCTAAGGAGACCCAAGTTCAAATATTACCAAGAAATAGATACATAATAGACAAGTTGTTACAATACCTCTATGTCATTATAATGTATTATGGGGAGCTGTAATATTAATAAATGGTTAATGATATAATGTGATCATAATTTAATAAGGTTATTTCAATTTTAGTATTTTTTAAATTGTTTATATAGAATTGAAACTACCACCACCCATATTACATTATCACTAGCTAATTGTATTGCACCAATTTGGTAATTATGTTGATTTATTTTTAAATTGGTTATATAGAAACCATCCATATTACATCATGACCATATAGTAGTATTGCATCAATCTGGTAATTATGAATATATCCTTTGATAAGATTTGAATTTAGGCCTCCTTAAAAACTAAGAATAGAATCTATTAAGTGAATGTTATTTGATCAATCCCAATAATTTTTTAACTGCTTGCTAAGAGTAAATATTTTAATATTGATGTTCTAAATCACATAGGTAGTAAAATGCTCCTTTTTGAAAAACCAAATGATTTATACATTTGAATAAACATAAATATAACATGGAAATATGTATGGAGCAATGAAGTTTAATTATGATGATAAAAATGTATTTATCATCTATTCTATATTTCTAATAATGGGTGTCATATTGAAAAGATGTGTTGATTACTTGGCTATAGGATTTGCATGTACATGGAATAGCCATATGTCATAACGAAATTAAAACAAAGGATCTACTTCAATCTATGGTAAAATAGAAATTTCCAGAAATTGGGTTTATCAAAATTAATTTTGATGGTGCTTCTAAAGGAAATCCAAGAAAATATGGTGGAGGTGGTGTTTTTAGAAATAGTGAAGGCAAATTTCTCCTCACTTATTCAAAATCAAGTTGGTGGAGGTGGTATTTTTAGAAATAGTGAATGCAAATTTCTTCTCACTTATTCAAAATCATATGGAACATCAACTAACAACTATGCAGAGGCTAGGGAACTTCTTACACAGATTAAAATTGCACAGAAAAAGGATGGACATATATTTCAATTGACGGGTACTCACAAATTATCATTAATGCTATTAACAAAAATGGGTGTGGAGACTGGATAAAAAATATTATTATTGTTGATATTCATTGTTTATTACTAGAGGCAATTTCCTGGCTGTGTGAGCATATTTATAGAGAAGAAAATCTAGTGGTAGATAAACTAGCAAAGTATGGCGTTGATATTCATCTTGGTGTATTCCAAATTTTGGAATGCAATTGGCCAAGTGAGATTTTATATCTTAATCAAAATTATGTCAAGTATTTGATTGTAGAAATAACACTTGGAGGAAGTTGAAGAATATATTCAAGAGAAAAAAGAAATAAAAAGGTCATGATAAAAATGTATGCTACAACAAACGTAATATTTTGGTACTATGATGGGAGTGCCCCCCAATAGAAGCCACATATATTATATTAAAAAATAATGGGTGTCATATTTTTGTTTAGGTTTGGGGACCTTTGGAAAAACCCCTTGTAAAAGGTTTGGGGACCCTTTCAAAACCTTTTTTTACCAAATAAAAAATAATAATGGGTTCTATAGGATTGAGACAAGCCCCACCATACATCATGGCAATATAGTGGTATTACAATATTTTAACAACTATGCATGTATTTTTTGGAAATATTTAAACATTGGTCTTCTTAAAATTGAGGAATATAATGGGTTAAGCTAATGTCATTTGATACTTGTCATCTAAGTTAATTATACATATTTAGGTAATTTTTACACGTAATAACATTAATCACTTTATAAAACATAAAATCAAAATTTATATTTGTTCTTGATTGAACCATTTTATTAGTTTATATATTGCATTTCATTAATTTGTGTTGATATGTTTACGTTAAAATCACTAATACTTATTTCTTAAGTTATTTATGTGTATTATTTTTTAAATTAGTTATATGGGATTGAAACGAGCCTCACTCCTATTACTTCATGATCATATGGTGGTATTACAAGAATTTGAGGATTACTTATGTATCAATATTGACTCTATATCAATTTTGACAATAGTTTAACAATTATGCATATACGGTTTGGCAAGATCCTCCTTGAGAGTTAAGGAATATAATCAATTGGACTAATTTCATTTGATTTTTATGTCTACTAAGTTATATGTGGCTTCTATTGGGGTGACTCCCATCAAAATAGTAAAATATTATATTTTTTGTTAGGTCAATTAAACCATATCTAGCATACCTTTTATCTCTCTCTCTCTCTCTCTCTCTCTCTCTCTCTCTCTCTCTCTCTCTCTACACACACACACACACACACACACACACACACAATTTCCTTCATGATGAATATTAGAAATAATATTATTTTTCTCCAATCCCCACATCCTTTTTTGTTGATAACATTAATGATGATTTGTGAATCCCCCTCAATTTAAATATATTTCCATCACTTTTTTATTGTAATTGTATTCCCTAGAAGAAATTCCTTGGTCTCTACATAGTTGTTAGTTGAAGTTCCATATTATTCTAAGTGAGGAGAATTTTTCCATCATTATTTTGAAAAACACCACCTCTATTAGATTCTCCTATATTTCATTTAGAAGCACCATGAAAAATAATTTGATAACCTATTTTTTGGACATTTTTATTTTACCCTAGATTGAAGTAGATCCTTTGTTTTAATGTCATTTTTGTAGATGAATCTTCCATGTGTCTATTAATTCTATAAAAAAAATGGTTACCACCTCTTTCTATGCACTTGAAACTTCCCATGATGAGCACCATATCTATAAACATGTTGTAAAAAAGGTTATAATATGGTTCCAAAATTGGGCATGATTTTGATATTTATTTTTAAAAACTATATTATTCCTTTCAATGCAGATATTTAAAAAAATAATGGCTATGAAAATCCTCCATAAAATACATAATGCTTTAACTTTGAAATAACTATTCCAACATTTAATCAACTCTTTCAATATATTTTCAAATTTCTAGAAAATTAACCTAAAATTGTGTGAACAAAGGGATAATTAATAAGTAAATGGTTTAATATTTCTAAATTATTTTCACACAAATCACATTTGAAATTTTAAGTACCTCTTATTTGTAGACTCTCTCCTATGAATCTTTCTTTAAACCAGTAAGCGAAGGAATAACCAAACATTCTTCCAAGCAAAATCTTTGGAAGTAGAAATTTTTTATTGCAATAAATCCTCATATCCCAACTTGATCAAGTATCCACCATATTTTGATATATTCCAAGCCAAAATATTATTTAATTAAAGTCAAATTAAACTCTCAAAGCATATTTTGAAGTTCATATACAATTTTTTTGAGTTCCTATCCTTCAATTAGGTTACTAATAAAAATACAGGATTTGTAGTTTTTGCTCATATTAATAGTCTTTTACCTTTGGACCTTTACAATCTAGGCATTCCTAAGCTAGTGGTTGTTATTTTGAGTCAAAGATAAGAGGATAAGACTTTAACCAAGCATCAAACCAAAAATTTGTATAGTTTTTCTCATTGATTGACCACCTAATATGTTTTTTTATCAATGACAAACTCTTTGATATGAAGTTCCATGTTGAGGATCCTTTTTGTGGGATTATTTTTCTAAATAATATTATTGTGTTAAGAGAATCTATATATTTTTTGAGGTAATATATTTTTCCAATTCTTTCCTTGATCTCCAAATAATCTCTATGCAATATTTTATCTAAGGCCAAACTAATAAGTATGTCCTATTAGGGAACACCATAATGATAAAAGTTATTAGGATTTCCTAACGAAGATCCAAGTTCAATTCACAGGAAGGGTGGCCCTAATATGCCACCAAATTTTCAACCTATTAAAAAAAGGTCAAACTTATAAGTCTACAATTCTGCAATCCTGCTCCTCCAATATTTCTTCTTTAATAAACCCTACCCCACTTATAGAGAGGAAAATTAATGTTTTTCTTACATCCTTTAAATTATCTTTGAGTTTTATCAAATTTTTATGCTATACCTACTAGCAATCTTGAAAGTGTAATGATATAAATAGGGATGGATTGCAATGTAGTATTTGTGAGTTGTAGCCTTCCCAATATGGTTAAGAACTTACATTTCCAACCTACCAAATAAGCTTTTATCTATCCAAATAGGAGATTCAAAACTCCTTTTCATTTATTTTATGAGATAAAGGAATACCCAAGTAGGTTGATGGAATTTTTTCAATCTTAAACCCTAAAGTATCCATAATAATTCATTGTAAATCTAGGGAAGTCTTAATGAAAACAATCTTAGATTTTGTAAATTTAACCAACTAACTAGTAGCCTTCTCATAGAATGATAATATTTCTTTAAACTCTGTTATCTCACTAACTAAGAGATGACCCAAAATACATGTATCATCAACAAATTGGAGATGAAATTTGAAGAGGCTATTTTTTACCTCTAATAAAGCTATCCATAATGCCTTCTTAATAATGGAGACTTTGGAATTCTGAATAGAGTTCCATTCAAATCCTATGAGGGGTAGGGTTGTACACCATGTTTTGATAACCATATTATGATTGAGAATAGCCATATATTAGGTAAATAATATCTATCTCATATGGCCTATGACCTCATGGACATTAAAAACTATTTTACTCTTTTTATACTTTACTAATAAATAGATAAGAAGATAGTGGATCACCTTGGTGAAGTCCATAATATGACTTGAAGTAATCAACTAGAGAGTCAATGAACAAAACAAAATATTTTACAATGCTATAACAATATTTAATCTACTCACATCAACTGTAAACAAAATATTTTGAGAATATCATGTACAAAATTCTAGAAAACCCTATCAATACTTTGTTTATATATAATTTCATAAGCATGCCTAGTTTTTCATAGATTGAAGAGAATGTAAGGACTCCTATGTAATTTTTACACCATAAAAAAAAAAAATTGCTATGAACAAAACCATCTTGTTCCTCCAAGACACTACAATCTAGAATACCTTTCAACCTGTTTGTCATAATTTTTGAAAGAATATTATAAATCATATTACAAAAGTTTATTGGATTAAAATTATCAAAATATTTTATCTTGTCTTGCAAAATTTTTTATAAAAGTAGCATTGAACTCACTTATTATAGCCTTTCTTTTCCTAGCTTCTTTAAATAAATCTAATATATCACTCTAATAAATCATAATTTTTTTGAAATAAAATTGTAGGAAATCCATTGGGGCCAGGTTCCTTGTTAGGATGGAGAAATAAAACCAGTTCTTGTAGCTCCTCTATATAAATTCTTTATCAAGATTTTATTTTATCCCTATGTGATAATTGATGGAATATTTTGCAAATGATTATCATGTACCTCCATATCTTACCCAAATATCTGACAATATTTTTAAAATAGTTAATTGATTCCTTCCTTATATCTTCTTCTTCCTCAATATTTCTTCCATATAGAGTTAAAATATTATTTATGTAATGAAAATAATTTGTTTTTGTGATAGCATGAAAAAAAATGTATTTCTATCTCCTTCGTTGAGCCATTTCTCCCTAGATTTTTAGAACCAATATGTCTTCTTTTCCAATGCATTATGATAAAAAAAAAGTAATTATTTTCCTTTCACCTAAGAATACTAATCCATTAAATTAGTTTCTACTATCTCTTACAATTTTTTGAGCTTTAATTCATTTGCTTTCTTTTCTTTGAAAATATTACCAACAAATTTGGTAATCTAAATATTCATTTTCTCCTTTAAATATTTTATTTTTTGAAAAATATTGTACATATTGATCCTTCAAAATTTCCTTCATCCCACCTTAACATAACCATATAAAATAAATTTGGTTTTTTTAACCACATATATTAGAAGCAAAATGGCTTTGGATGACCATTATTAGGTAAATCGTAAGCTAAAAGAATGGGTTTGTAATCTGAACCTACTCATAATAAAATATTTGAAGAGATTGTATACTTTATTTACAACTATATATTGGATAATAATAATATGTCTAATATTTTTGCTATATGATTTTACTCAATACATCTATTATCCCAAGTATATTGAAAACTTGAAGGACTAAAATCTCAATGGTCATTTGAATTGATAAATGAAGAAAAAAATTGTATGGATTTAGACCATCATATAGTACCAAAATTATTTTTTGAAGGAGATAGAACAGTGTTAAAATCACCCCTAAGAATCCATAGATCACAATGAATCATCATTAAGTTTGATAAAAAAGTTCTAAGGTGTTCTCAACATCTTTCATGAGTGATTATAGCCAAACCATATACATTTATAACTCCAAATTTGATGTTTTCCTCTTTCCTACAAAATTGTCCAACAACTCAATTATTTTTTGCTTCTAACAAGTGCCCATGCCATTTGCATTTCTCCAAAATCATTGCAATACTACTTGAAAATCTTGTAAAAGAAACTCCTAGACATTCACCCATCTTCCAACTCCTTTCAAAAGCATCCTTAAATTCCTCACTACTTAATTTTATTTCTTTATTAAAATAAACTTAGGCTTATAAAAACCTATAATTCCATAATAAATCATTTTTAGAGGTCTTATTCATACCCCTAATATTCCATGATATCATTTTCATCATCATATCTTTATAATTTTATGAGTGGGCTTAGTTCCACTTCTTGTTAACATCCATGACATTTTATTTGGCTTCCCAAATTGATATTCGTTTGTGTTTTATTTATTTTTCATGCTTTGATGGCCTTCCTTTACTTTTTCTAATCCCTTCAACACTCTTTTCTTCATTAATATCTTTCATTTTTATATATTATTCATAATGAGACTTGTCTTCTAGAGATTTATGTTACCCTACAGAATCTAAAATGCAAGGAATAGCCTAATAAATATTTTCTTCTTCGTGTTGCCTCAAGAACTCTAAAGTGCATGGATTATCCTCTGTAGTCATTACATTCTTATGTTTCCCTAGAAATCCTTAATTTCTTTGGGTATCCACCATATGTTTTTATTTATTATGATGCTCTTGAAACTCTAAAATGCAACAAATTCACTCTATACAACTTTCATTTTTTTGCAAGGAGAATATTTATGCTACTTAAGTAAAATGAAGAATATTTATGCTATTTTTGCCACTATCCATTACTTTATTTGTAATTTTTAATTGGAGAAGATAATGAGGAAAAATCCTTTGAGATTAAAATTCTTGGAGTAATTTGAAGTATCCATGAAACTTACATATTAAGACTCTAGATTTAATAATCATTATATCATCAATCATCTCATCCTTGATAATCAATTCTACTGTAGTATCTACTACCTTAATAGGGTTTTACATAGATTCATTATTTATCTCATTGCTAACTAGGGCATTCTTACTATTAGTAAAGACTTTCAAAACTGACTTTGTTGCCATGTTATGCAGATATTATTCACATAAATCCTTTGATTTTTTATTTTCACTTAATATATGGGAAAAGAAGAAGTGGTGCTTGCTCCTTGACTGCACTTTATTTTCTACTTCCTACTCACACTTCCTACTTCCTACTCATGTTTCCTACTTACTTCTAGCTCACACTCGCTCTTTATTTGCACTCACTCCTAGCTCACACTCACTCTTGATATTTATGTGTACTATTAAAAATGCATTTATTAAAATACTTTTAATAATATTTTATTATTTGATATGATATTGTATATATTTAGAATATTATATTTTCTTGGCTACTCGAAATAGTTTTCTTATGAAATGCTAACATTAAATTGTGTATCAAGTAATTAAATTTAATCCTTAAATTAAAAATTTGTTTTTCAGCTATGTTAATTATACATACCTTAATTATGCATATCTTAGGCAAATATTACATGTAATAACAATAATCACTTTATAAAACAAAACAAAATAAAATTATTTGTATCCTTTTTTTTTTTTTGCTTGATAAAAAGGGGTTGTACTCGGGTCCCCCACACTTAAAAAATTACATCTCTCTTATTTAGAGCTTGAGATATTACAAATAGATACACTTCTCATATCAATTGAGATGCTATAGTTAAAAACCTACATCATTTTACATAAAATGTCTAAATTCTTGATTTTCAATTTATGGATCTTTTCAAATCTCTGTATGAATACAATTACTCCAAAATTTAGCATCTTTCTTGACATTTTTCTATAGCAGCCTTCACAATGCCAAAAATTCACCTCTACTATATATGCCTTGCATCTTAGTAGAGTAATATTTCCAAAACATCGCACTAACATAGTCTGCTTTACCAAATCTAGATTGCTAGTTTCCTTATTGAAAAACAAGTGCAACAACACAAATTATAATAAATAGTCTAAATGAACACATAATATTGTTACAAAATAAAATACATATTACCAATGGAAAATATTAAATTAAATCTTAATCATTAAATGAAATAGGCAATCAACAATTTTTGTCAGCTTCAACTAAACTTTCTACTTCCTCTAACCATGGAAAGGAGATGTTAACTTCACGATCCTGAACCAAAACCCCTCTATTCCATTTCATTTGTTTACATATTTTTAACCCTTCTAAAGCTGCCCAAGCTTAAGCTTCATTATTTGTCTTAAATCCACAATTGAAAGCATAATGAGACAAAATATCTCCTCTACTATTTCTAATTATTCCTCCTCCTCCTGCTAGTCTTGGTTTTCCTTTACATGCTCCATAAAAATTCAACTTAACCCACTCCACATCTGGTGGTTTCCACTTTATATTCTTAACCTTATTTTTGCTTCTCTTGTACCCAATATCATAATTCCATTTAATGACTTGAATCCATCTATCAAGACTCTTTGCTTCCAAATTAGGGATAGGGGAAGTTGATAGGGTTGGTTTAGAATCCTCTATGGCTAAACATATCTTATTTTTCACTAACTCTAAACTACTTTCCTTTGCTTTAAAAATTCTTCTATTCCTTTCTAGCCATATAGTCCAAAGTATTGTATCTTTTGAAATATCCCATATTTTATGTAAGTCCTCACTTTTATAAGTGCTATGCCATTGCTTTAACCAATATTCAATTTTTCTATTCACCACCATGCATTTACCAAACATATTAAGAATTCATTGCCATAGATTCCATACAATTGAGCAATGTCCTAAGAGATGGTCAATACTCTCCTCCTTCTTATTATAGAAAATACATTTAGAGGGGCCATGAAAACCCCTTTTCATAAGGTTATCACAGGATAAAATTCTTCTATGACATACTAGCCAAACAAACATTTTGACTTTAGGAATGCTTGGGCTATCCCAAATATCTATCCAAATTCTAGTGATATTATTATTATGTTGGTGTTGAACATTATATCCACTTCTTGTTGTGTATTCTTCCGAGCTATTCAACTCCCAAATCAATTTATCCTTGGCACTCCTCGGAATAATTATATTTGTTATCTTTCTATTCAATTTCCTCCTAGCATCAATGTCTTGTATACTTGTAAAAAAATTCTTTACATTTGTATCTTCCTTCTCGATCCTTGTATAAAATGTTTGAAACCCTATCACCGTATATTTCTTGAAGCAATCTCATCCATGGTTTCAAAACTAAATCTAAATTGAGAGTTTTTTAATCACACCAAGTATCTATCCAAAGAGAATTTTTTTCTCCAATTCCCACCACCCATATTAGACCTTTAATCATAAGATCAATAGATTTTTTTAAACCATTCCAAAGAGCAGAACCATTTGGAAGAGATTTAGTAGTAAATATTAAACTTGGGTCATTGGGATCAACATACTTACTTAGAAGAATTCTTGCCCATTGTCTTTGACTCTCTTTGTACAATCTCTAGATAAATTTTTCCCTGAGAGATAAGTTTGCATCTGTAAGAGCTCTTAAACCAAGACCTACCCTAGTTTTATCATCACACAACTTGCTCCATTTTACCAAAGAAAAATTCCTTTTATCATGTAAACCTGACCATAAAAATGATCGTATAATAAATATTAGACTTTTTTCAACATATTTTGGCATAGAATATAAAGACATAATAAGGTGGAATGGCTTGTAGGACTGACTTAATTAATTGCACTCTTCCTGCTAAAGATAACCATCTACCTTTCCAATATAGAAGTTTATTTTGAACTTTACTAATAACTAGATTCCATAAATATATCCTCATTCTCCCCTAAAATAAAGGCATCCCTAGATAATTAGATGGTAAATTTACCTCCTCCATTTGAAGCACCCTATAGACTCTTGCTTTGATATTAGCATACGTGTTAAGAAAGTAAATTTTGGATTTAGTCCTGTTAATGTTTTTCCTTGAATATCTTTCGTACTCTTTTAAAAAGTTATTCAAAGATCTGGCCTCATTTATACTTGCCCTTCCAAAAATGGTTGTATCACCTTATTGATGGGTGATGTTATCTATGCTATTACTAACCTTAATTCCACTTATAATCCCATCTTTGTAAGCCTTCTTTAAGTTCCTACTCAAAACTTCTGCCATAATAATGAACAAATATGGTGATAAAGGATCTCCTTGTCTAAGGCCTTTCTTAGCTTTAAAATAATCTATCACTAACCCATTGACCAACACTGAATAAGAAAATGTAAAGACCCAAGCTTTAATCCATCTAACCCATTTCTTCCCAAAACCAAAATTATCTAAAACTACAAAAAGAAAATTTCATTTAACCCTATCATAGGCTTTACTTATATCAAGTTTTAAGATCATATCTTTCTCTTTTCTTGAAGTTGTTGAATGTATAACTTCATGAGCTACTATAATCCCATCCAAAATTTGTCTCCCTTTCACAAAACCTCCTTACTCTTTTGAAATAATTTTATTTAACAATGGCCTTAATCTATTCGTCATCACTTTATAAATAATCTTATAAGCCATATTACAAAGGCTTATGGATCTAAAAGAATCAAATAATTCAGAATCCTTCTTTCTTGAAATTTGGGTAAGATACGTTGCATTTATTTTATAAGGAATGTATTATTTTACCCTAGATTGTTCCACTGCCACTAATAAATAATCCTTCACTATATCCCAATTATGTTGGTAAAAATCTACCGAGAGTCCATCTGGACCAGGGTATTTATCCTTATTAAAAGAAAAAAGAGCTACAGAGAGTCCAGCTGGACCATCCTAACATGTCCTAATTACTTATATTATTTATTCATTATATTATAGGGTCACAACCCTTCACTCTTACAACTATTAGACTAGGTATATAAATGCAATCCACATATGATAATAAGGCATCATCGAACAAATATATAAATTAAGTCTCTTGTGGGTTTTCTACCTTACAATCAAAAAGTGATTCAATATAAAAATTATCCTGCTTCCCGCACCATTTAGTTTCATACCATCTGTATCAGAGCTAGATCAAGGAGCAAATTCACCATTAAAAAATTTTCCCATCACACATTTCAGCCAGTCCACATTCGCGAGGACACAAACAACATTCACGCTTCACGGATCCATGTCAAAATCCTCACAAAAAATTAAACCTTCTCCTAAGGTATGAATTAAGTTGTCTTACACCCAAATTGCTCGACCTTTCGCATGGTGACCAGTGGCTATTTTGAAAAAGCTAAAATCTTCAATGCAGCATCAAGGTTTTCGACGTCTGAAACGCAAAAGAAAAAAAAAATTAAAATTATTATTATTATTATTTTATTTTTTTTGCTCACCTATACCAATTCATATTGATCGTTACCTACACAAACCGCAATGGCTGAAGGACGAAGATCACTCGATTCCATTCATGAGAAACACGAAAGGCTCACTGAAGAAGTTCAATAGGAAAGAGAGGAGAATACCTGGACCACAAGAGAACTCTTCGAGAAAATATTTGCAATGGATGTTAAACTTGATGCCATCAGTCAAAATCATGTGACAACACATGCAAATTCACCCAACCATGGGTCATCAAACCGAGCAATGTTAGGAGGTCCACAAACTTCCATTCTACCACGGATGACCAAATTAGACTTCCCAAAATTTTAAGGAGGAGACCCTACAAACTGGATCTACCGAGCAGAGCAATATTTCTCACTAAATAAAATTCTGAAAATGCAAAAAGTGCATATCACCTCCTTCCACTTGGAAAACGATGCCATCCAATGGTACCAATGGTTCGAGAAAACTAACGGCACTCCGATGTGGTCAACCTTTACATAGAATCTATTAGTGTGATTCGGCCCTAGCAAGTTTCAAAGCTTTATAGGGGCCCTCACTAAATTATGCCAAACCACTTCGGTAAGCGAATACCAAGCAGAATTTGAAAGGCTAGCTAATCGAACATCCGGATTAGACGTTGCATTCTTTCAAGAATTTTTTGTCAGCAGATTAAAAGAAGAAATGCGAATAGAGGTGCAAATGTATAACCCCACAAACATGTTAGAGACCATCGGCTTGGCAAAATTAGCGGAGGACAAAATCAAGGCACGAAATTGGTTCACAAAACCAACTTGGGGGAAACCATCAAACACTTATACCAACCCCAAACCAATGCAAAATGGACGAACCCAAAACTCCTACACAACCCCCAAAATTAACCCCGCTCTACCAATTAAGCGTCTGAGTTTTGAGTAAATGAAGGAAAGACAAGCTAAGGGTCTTTTCTACCATTGCGATAAGAAATTTGACAAAAATCATAAATGTGCCTCACATAAATTATATATTCTAGATGCCACAGAAGAAGGGAATTCTACTGAATAGGAACCTAAACTCAAAGTAGAGGTATTATCCAACACACTTGAAAGTGACGAAGAAAATGCACCAAAGGTTTCCTTCAATGCCCTTGCTGGATTTTTTGCCCCTCAAACAATGTGAGTTAAAGGGTATTTTAAGAAACAAAACCTTACCGTGCTCCTAGATTCTGGTAGCATGCACAATTTTATTGATCCAAAGGTGGCTAAACAAGCAAATTATTTTATATACCCTTGCAATAACTTCGAAGTGATGATTGGAAACGGTGGAAAAATTGCATGCAAAGGAAAATGCAGAAATATCAAACTAACTATGGGGCTTTATAACATGAAAAGCGACATGTACGTCCTACCCCTAGGTGGGTGCGACATTGTACTAGGCGTACAATGGTTACGAACTTTGGGCGTAGTCCAATGGGAATTTGATGAACTATGGATGAAATTCACAGCAAAGAACCAAACCTATATTATCCAAGGCCTAAAATCAAGACCTTCCCAAATCGTCAGCTCGCATAGAATGGAGAAAATTATCCGAAGAGGAAACAAAGGAATGGTCGCCCAATTATTTTCAATTCAACCTAGTCACAAAGAAGACGAGACACCAGAGTTACAAAAGATTTTAGACCACCATAATGTGGTATTCAATGAACCAAAAGGACTACCTCCACAACGTAGTCACGATCACACTATTCCACTATTTCCAGGGCATCACCCTCCTAATATTAGATCTTATCGTTATCCATACTTCCAAAAGACTGAAATAGAGAAATTAGTTCAAGAGCTTCTTAAGGAAGGAGTCATTAGACCTAGCAAAAGCCCTTAATCCTCTCCAATTATTTTAGTTAGAAAAAAGGATGGCTCATGGTGTTTATGTGTTGATTTTTGAGCGCTTAATAAAATGACCATCAAAGATAAATTTCCTATTCCGGTCATAGACGAGCTATTAGATGAACTCCATCGAGCAGCTTATTTTTCCAAGTTAGACTTACGGTCAGGCTACCACAAAATACAAGTCAATGAAAAGGATATTCCTAAGACGGCCTTTCGCACTCACGAAGGGCACTACGAATTCTTGGTGATGCCACTTGGCCTGACCAACGCTTCTTCTACCTTTCAAAGTCTAATGAATAAGGTATTTCACCCTTTTCTTCGTAAATTTATATTAGTTTTCTTTGATGACATTTTGATTTATAGCAAAACATGGGAAGAAAATTTGGACCATGTTAGACAAGCGTTCCAAATCTTGGAGGAAAATCAAATTTATGCAAAAAGATCAAAGTGTTCCTTTGGAAAACAAGAAATTGAATACTTAGGGCATATTGTCTCAAAGGAAGGAGTTATGGTAGATCCTTCCAAAATCAAGGAGGTGAAAAATTGGCCTATTCCAAAAACCTTAAAAGCTCTATGTAGGTTTCTTGGACTAACGGGATATTATAGAAAATTTGTCCAAAATTATGGTAAAATCGTTGCTCCTCTAACAACATTACTTAAGAAAAACACTTTCAAATGGTCGTCTAAAGTGGATGAGGCCTTTATCACCTTGAAAACTGCAATGTGTACCACCCTTGTTCTAGCCATGCCCAAATTTTCTAAACCGTTCATCATTGAAAGTGACGCTTCAGGAATAGGAATGGGAGTCGTACTCATGCAATATGAAAGGCCTCTAGCTTTTATAAGCAAAGCATTTTCTCCTAAGAATTTAGCTCGCTCTACGTATGAAAAATAGATGTTGGTGATTGTCCATGCTATTCAACATTGGAGGCCTTACCTTATTGGCCAACATTTCATTATACGCACTGACCATCATAGCTTGAAGTATTTTTTGGAACAAAGGACTAATACCTTGGAACAACAAAAATGGGTTACTAAACTTCTTGGCTATGATTATGAAATTACATATAAAAATGGAAAGGACAACATGGCAGCCAATGCACTTTCTAGAAAATTTGAAGATATGCCTTAAGTCCATGCTCTTTCCTCCCTTATTCCTAAATGGGTATATGAGGTGCATGAAGAATGGATAAATGATCCTACTATCCACGCCTTAATTCAACAACTTCAACATAATCCTAGTAGCAAAACTCCTTACACTTGGAAGGACAATATATTAAGATACAAAGGGAGGATGGTCCTCACCCCCAATTCAACTTATCGTGAAAAATTTCTTCATGAGTTACATACCTCACCCACTGCAGGCCACTCAGGGTTCTTAAAAACCTATAAAAGAGCCACTACCTCCTTCTATTGGGTAGGAATGAAAAATTACATCAAAAACTTTGTAAAAGAATGTGAAGTTTGCCAAAGACAAAAGGGGGAGACCCTCGCTATTATAGGATTACTTCAACCTCTTCCTATACCCACCAAAACATGGGTAGATATTTCTATGGACTTTATTGAAGGATTACCAAAATCAGGAGGAAAAACAACCATTTTCGTAGTCGTTTATCGGTTATCTAAATATGCCCATTTTTGTCCCGTGGCTCATCCTTATACCGCTAGCACTATAGCTCACCTCTTCCTAGATAACATCTTTAAATTACATGGTATGCCCTCCACAATTTTTAGTGACCACGACCCAACTTTCACTAGCACCTTTCGAAAGGAATTGTTCAAATTACAAGGTACTCAACTTCGTATGAGCTCCGCTTACCATCCTCAAATCGATGGCCAAACAGAAGTTGTAAATAAATTCTTGGAAACATACCTTCGATGTTTTGTTTCTACTCAACCACTCCATTGGGTAAAGTGGCTTTCACTAGCGAAATGGTGGTATAACACTTCATACCATACGTCCATCAAAATGACTCCTTATGAAGCACTATATGGTCAAACACCACCATCCCTCACTTCCTATATTCTAGGGACTACAAAAGTCCATGCGGTGGAAACGAAACTTGCTAATAGAGATGACATACTAAGGATCCTAAAAGAGAACCTACACATCGCCCAACATCGCATGAAGCAGCAAGCCGATCAACATAGAAGCGAACGTAGTTTCCATGAGGGTGATATGGTTTTCTTACATCTCCAACCTTACCGTCAATCCTCTCTTAAACAAAAAGGTTCTCAAAAGTTAGCACCCAAATTTTACGGGCCGTATAAAGTTCTCCAACGTATTGGGACCGTTGCTTACAAACTAGAGCTTCCTCCCTCTTCCAAACTTCACTCAGTATTTCATGTATCTTGCCTTAAGCTCGTAGTGGGAGCTCATATCATGACACAACCCACTCTCCCTGAATTCTCTGATGATGGAGTACTTCTAGTCGAGCCAAAAGCTATCTTGGATCGCCGCTCTCATCACCTTCGTACTCGTGATATCATGGAATTTTTAATCCATTGGAAAGGTCTACCTTTAGAAGACGCAACGTGGGAAAATTTTCAAGATATCCAGCAGCGATTTCCAAATTTCCAGATTTTAGGACAAAGCTCCTTTAAGGGGGGTGGCATGTTAGGACCCTCCTAACATGTCCTAATTACTTATATTATTTATTCATTATATTCTAGGGTCACAACCCTTCACTCTTACAACTATTAGACTAGGTATATAAATGCAATCCACATATGATAATAAGGCATCATCAAACAAATATATAAATTAAGTCTATTGTGGATTTTCTACCTTACAATCAAAAAGTGATTCAATATAAAAATGATCCTGCTTCCCGCACCATTTAGTTTCATACCACCTTCTTTCTTGAAATTAGGGTAAGATACGTTGCATTTATTTTATAAGGAATGTATTATTTTACCCTAGATTGTTCCACTGCCACCAATAAATAATCCTTCACTATATCCCAATTATGTTGGTAAAAAGCTGCAGAGAGTCCATCTGGACCAAGGTATTTATCCTTATTAAAAGAGAAAAGAGCTAAATGAACTTATTCTAGATTAATAGGCTCCATCAATTTCCTATTATCTTCATTTGTTATAACTGAAGGAACATCTTGAAGAAGTTTATCATTAATAACTTTGGTTCCTCTGAACCTAGAATATTTTGAAAAAATGACGTAGCATCTTTTCTAATTTCACTTTGATCTTCAATCCAATCCCCTTCTATTGATTTAATTCTACCAATTCTATAAGAAGATCTTTGTACTATAGCCATCCTATGAAAAAACTTGGTATTTTTATCTCCTTCTTTTAACCAAGTTTGTCTTGATTTTAATCTCCAGAATTTCTCTTCCTTACTCAAAATATTATAATATTCACTAAGCAACTCCCTTTCCTCTGAGCTTGTATTATTTTCATCACTTTTTTGGAGTTTTGAAAGAGCTTGTATTATTTTCATCACTTTTTTGGAGTTTTGAAAGTTTATCTTTTAGATCTTGTAGAAAGAAACTACTAGACATTCACCCATATTCCAACTCCTTTTAAAAGCATCCTTAAATTCATCACTAATTAATTTTGTTTATTTTATTAAAATAAACTTAGGCCTATAAAAACCTATAATTCCATAATAAATCATTTTTATAGGTCTTATTCATACCCCTAATATTCCATGATATCATTTTCATCATCATCTCTTTATAATTTTATGAGTGGGCTTAGTTCCACTTCTTGTTAACACCCATGACATTTTATTTGGCTTCCCAAATTGATATTCGTTTGTGTTTTATTTTTTTTCATGCTTTGATGGCCTTCCTTTACTTTTTCTAATCCCTTCAACACTATTTTCTTCATTAATATCTTCCATTTTTCTATATTGTTCATAATAAGACTTGTCTTCTAGAGATTTATGTTACCCTACAGAATCTAAAATGCAAGGAATAGCCTAATAAAAAATTTCTTCTTCGTGTTGCCTCAAGAACTCTAAAGTGCATGGATTATCCTCTGTAGTCATTACATTATTATATTTCCCTAGAAATCCTTAATTTCTTTGGGTATCCTCCATATGATTTTCTTTATTATGATGCTCTTGAAACTCTAAAATGTAACAAATTCACTCTATACAACTTTCATTTTTTTGCAAGGAGAATATTTATGCTACTTAAGGAAAATGAAGAATATTTATGCTACTTATGCCATTGTCCATTACTTTATTTTTTATTTTTTAATTGGAGAAGATAATGAGGAAAAATACTTTGAGAATAAAAGTCTTGGAGTAATTTGAAGTATCCATGAAACTTACATATTAAGACTCTATTTTTAAGAATAATTATATCATCCATCATCTCATCCTTGATAATCAATTCTACTGTAGTATCTACTTCCTTAATATGATTTTCCATAGATTCATTCTTTCTCTCATTGCTAACTAGGGCATCCTTACTTCTAGTAAAGACTTTCAAAACTGACTTTCTTGCCATGTTACGCAGATATTATTCACATAAATCCTTTAATTTTTTAGTTTCTCCTAATATATGGGAAAATAAGAAGTGGTTTTTGCTCCTTGACTGCACTTTATTTTCTACTTCCTACTAACACTTCCTACTTCCTACTAATGTTTCCTACTTACTTCTAGCTCACACTCGCTCTTGATTTGCACTCACTCCTAGCTCATACTCACTCTTGATATTTATGTGTACTATTAACAATGCATTTATTAAAATAATTTTAATAATATTTTATTATTTGATATGATATTGTATATTTTTATTATATTATATATGCTTGACTACTCGAAATAGTTTTCTTATGAAATGCTAACATTAAATTGTGTATCAAGCAATTAAATTTAATACTTAAATTAAAAATTTATTTTTCAACTATGTTAATTATACATACCTTAATTATACATATCTTAGGCAAATATTACATGTAATAACAATAATCACTTTATAAAACAAAACAAAACAAAAATTATTTGTATCCTTGATTGGAACCCTTTCATTAGTTTTTCTATTATATTCCATTATTTTTATTATTTTTCTGCTAAATAATAAGGGGTTATACTTAGGTCCCCTACCCTTTAAAAATTACATCTATCTTATTTAGAACTTGAGATTTTACAAATAGATATCTTCTGATCTTGATTGAGATGCTATAGCTAGAAACCTACATCATTTTATATAAAATATTTGAATTCTTGATTTTCATTTTTTGGATATTTTCAAATTTTTGTATGAATACAATTAATTTAGAGTTTAGCATATTTCTTGATATTTTTCTATAGAAGCCTTCATAATGCCAAAACTTCACCTCTACTATCTATGTCTTGCATCTTAGTAGAGTAATATTTCCAAAACATCGCACTATCATAGTCTGCTTTACCAAATCTGGATTGCTAGTTTCCTTCCTGAAACACAAGTGTAACAAAAAACGTATAATAAATAGTCTAAATGAAAACATATCATTGATACAAAATAAAGTAGATATTACCAATGTAAAACATTAAAGTAAATATTAATCATTAATTGATTCAAGCAATCAAATTTTTTTTGTCAACTTCAACTAAACTTTCTACTTCCTCTAATCATGGAAAGGAGAATTTAACTTTACGATCCTCAATAAAAACCCCTCTATTGGCTAGCTTATATACACATTTGTTTCCTTCCCTTAGTATAAGTTAAACCTGATTTCTTCAAACTCTTTAGCAAGATATTTAATTTCCAAAATTATATCTTGTATGTTCCATGGGGCCTTTGCTTTCCTCAAAATTGTATTTACTACTATGAGAGAATCATATTCTATCCGTACTCTATTCCATTTCATTTTTTTAAATATTTTTGACCCTTCTAAAGTTTCCCAAGCTTCAGCTTCATTATTTATCCTAAATACACTATTGAAAGCATAATAAGATAAAATCTTTCCTCTATTATTTATAATTATTCTTCCTCCTACTGCTAGTCCTAGATTTCATTTAGATACTCCATAAAAATTCAATTTAATACACTCCACATCTAGTGGTTTCCACTTTATATTATTTTTATTATTTTTACTTCTCTTGTACCCAACATCATAATTCTATTTAATGACTTGAATCCATCTATCAATGCTCTTTGCTTCCAAATTAGGAATTGGGTGAGTTGATAAGGTTGATTTAGACTCCTCTATGGCTAGACATATCTTCATTTTCACTACCTCTAAATTTTTTTCCTTTCCTTTTAATATTCTTCTATTCCTTCCTAGCTATATAGTCCAAAGTATTGTATCTTTTGATATATCCCATATTGTTTGTAAAGCCTTAATTTTATAAGTACTCTATCCTTGATTTAACCAATATTCAACTATGTTATTCATCACCATGCATTTACAAAATATATTAAGAATCCATTGCCATAGATTCTAAACTATTGAGAAATTTCCCATGAGATGGTTTATATTGTTCTCCTCCTTATTATAGAAAACACATTGAGAGGGGTCATGAAAACCCCTTTCCATAAGATTATTCCAGCATACAATTCTTCTATGATATACTAACCAAACAAACATTTTAACCTTAGGAATGCTTGGTTTATCCTAAATATCTATGTCATGACACTCCCTTGGTAGAATTTTATTTGGGTGAAACATATATTCTATTGTGTTGACTTCTTAAATATAATGACTGGCTATTTCTTATTTGATCCACACGCAATATAAGTTGAATAGAAATTATGCATTTATTAAATGGAATAATTGACTATTTCATGTCGATTTTTTTAGAAAAAAATATATATATTTAGAGGAAGAATGTGATGTTTCTTATAGAATTTCACTCTTGCAGGAACAGGTTCCTCACAGTGGTAGAAAGAATTGACCATCGAGAAAATAATGCCTAAGGGAAATGATGTGATGGGTTATTTGATGGATTATTCAAAGCAACATTAATATGTGCTACATTCATGAAGATGCATAACATGATTTGCATTAAGAAAGAAATATAAAACTATAGATTAAAATGTTTATTGCATAATAATTTTACGGTGAAATTGTATTTTTTGTGGAAATTATTCCTTGCAAAGAAAAATCTGTGTTTGATAGTTGATGATCCTTAAAAAAAGAAAGCATAAAAGGAAGAAGACACACAAGGAAGTTTATCTTAGATTAACAACACTAAAATAGAGTTTTTAAAGAAAATATAGTAAAGGTTAGAGGGACAATATTGAATACGGAATTGTATTACCAATGTACTTTTGGTTTTATATTTGCTTGTTTAAAAGTTTAAGGGAGTAAATTTGATTTCCATATATATTTTTGGAAGTGTTATCATAGTACGCTATTATTCTTTGGTATGTTTTTCGTTAAAAAAATAGTCTATGATATATTAGAAACCTCCATCCATGTGTTTGAAAACTTAAGGTGAATGACTCCTTTCCTTTTATCAAGTTCACGAGTGAGCCAAAACGAGTGGAGAAAGTGCTTGGATTGGTCAAAGAAGAGGGTAGGATCTACGGAGCTCACCGGTATATGAAGAGGAAAGGAAGAGTGTTGGCGATATTGACATGGAGAGGAAGAAAAGAAAAAAATAGAGAGAGGATTGGCGAGAAGGAAACTGAAAATGACTTGGAAGGTAACTGGAGAAATTTAGGTAGACTCGTTACATAACTGGTTTGCCTAGTTGGATAAAACTTGATAGATTGATCAAATATGTTGCTTTAAAGAAATATATAGATGTTTTTTGTGAATTCATTATGACAGTCAGAATGTAGAATGTATTTAAAAATATCCATGTGTTAGCTTGTAGTTGAAATTCTATTACATTGGATGCTTCTTTGAAATATTTGAATGAATGATTTTATTTTAAGGAATTAGACGTCCACCTTAGAGTCTAAAAATGATTGCTTTTTCTTAAATTTTTGGAGACCATTAGTTAGAATATATGAAAGCTTTTTTTACCTTCTAGAAGTATTGAACTATGTAAATTTGATCTTAGGTGAATATCACACAAAAGAAAACTTGTATGATGGTTTTGTGATAATGTTCTTTTTACATAGTTTTGTTGAGGTAGTGATTTGCGTTACAATAGTGAAAGCACGAGGATACGGAAACAAAAAGGAATATGCCAAGCACGATGCGTGTAAAACCAAACTTAACGCTAAAAGCCTATATATTGAAAAATACAAGGAAAGAACATAGACGAATTGACACAAGATAAAAGCAGTATGAAATATAGCCTTCTTTATTGATATGCTTTCAAAGTCATGTTACAATACGTCTCCTTCCTTTTTAGGGGATAGGAGCGTCAAATATGTTTCTCATCACATCCATGGATAGCAATCCTTCTTCCGCGTGCCCACATGTAAGATGGGCGGACCAAAATGTCGCCACCGCTTGTGTATATGATTTTTTACTCCTTCCTGCTCCTCTGATGTCGGAAACCTGCGTTCAAAGAAACAGAAAATATTAGTAGCACCTGCGGACAGAATAAAACATGTATTTCCCAAGGCCTACTGTTAGTGTATGCATGAAAATATTAAAACGATAACCAAATGACCTCGGATCGACCTAAAATTTTAACAGAAGCATAAATATGTTACCAGGAGGCCACTGCAAAAGGAACAGTCTGGAAATTCCTCACATATTTGTATTCGCTCCAGGGTGGGACGAATAGACCTGCAATAACTTGTCAAAAAGCACCCTCTTCAATGTCCTATCCAGAAAGCTCCAAATGACCTGCAAAGTTGGGGTTAGCTAATTGGGGGTGTTTTGGGAAGACCCAGAAGGTCAGATTTCTCCAATTTGGCCTCTATCACCCAAATTTTGCTGGTGCCATCTACAAGTTAGTAAAGGCGGGAAATGATAAAAACCTGGTCAAAATTGCTCAGAATGAAGTGAAATTTAAACTACAGCCTATTTAATAGACCTAGAATAAGATGCAAAAGAAAAATCAGAGAAATCTATCATAGATTTCTAATCATTCTGGGGTGGGGCGATTAGGGCTGTGACAGCTTGGGGGGCACCCAGGGGCAGAACGCCCACCGTTTGGGACTCTGTTTCGGCACCAATCCACTTGGGATGGGTCCAAAACTTCTTATGGGGTGTTTTCAACAAATTTTGTGGAATATTGTGGCCAAAAATCAGGTTTTGGGTCCGGATTCGTGCTTCCAATAATCACCCAATAACCTCCCTTTCGAATGAGAGATTAAGGATGTGAAAGGCACAAATCGCAAGTAGGTATGTAAATTGGCAGCACTTCGTTGCTCAAATGCTCCTTCTCTGTATATCTTTTGGGTGAGAAAACTCACCAATTTATAGACCTAGGGTCTCTCTGTTTGAATTGCGCATGCGAGGGCGCCACTTGAGTTGTTTGTCCTATTTTGAGAGAAAAGATAATTCCCTGATTTAGAATCTCCTTGCATGAGGTCTCTAAAATAAAGACATGCATGACTGAAGTCTCTCTTCTTGATTTAAAGCTATTCCTCGCAATTGCATGGCTTGAAGCTTCAGTTAACTGGCAGACTTGTCGAGGTTTGACTTTTTGCCAGTCAAACTTGCTATTCGCCTCACCCTGGGGTGAATGCTGATATTCGTCCCTGGGTGGGACGAATGCTAGTTTGTATTCATCCCTGGGTGGGACGAGCAAAGTGCCAAAAAGGTGCCAAATTGACCTCTGACCTCCAAAACTACTTTTGGGAGTGGTTAGGACCACTGTTTAACCTCTGGGGGCTGCCCTAGGGGCTTTGTGTGTCAATGCGATCAGCGCTTGTTGTCACATAATCGGATTGGTGTTGTTTTGGTGTCTACAGATGCCCCTTTTTGGGAAGCATTGTGCAAGGCGCAACGTTGAGCAAAAATAGATAACCAAAGCACTAATGATTAGGGTTTCTCAGTAACCTAACCAACTCTTGATGCCCCAAGTATGGAAAGGGCACGCATTCTTGAATCCTTGCTTCTGACGAGCTAAGGAACTTAATTCAAGTGTTAACCTTTTTCGGTGAGGTGTTACTTGAACTTGGACATTGATCAGTCATGAATAGGCAAAGGGCGCAACCTTTTGTCTGTGGGAACCTTGAGTTCATGATTCATGAATGCCAAGTGTTTGATCAGCTTGTGATTATTGCTTGTTTGCTGCCCCAAGCAAGGGCATGATTGTCTTTGTCAATGATCCTTTGAATGCATGTCATTTCCTTGATTGGGTATGTTTTTGTTGATTGGTGACTAAGTGTGACTACCCCCTCAAGCGACGAATCGATGAGGGAATGACCGACATGAGAAAAGCGATGAGTCACTTGACCCAAGATGACTTAGGTAAGGGTGCCTTCAGTTGTTTACCATTGAATGCGAAAGCAATTTTTGAACATTCTGACCTATTTTTGGTGGGTGTGAACCCTTTTTGTGATGCATTTTGGAGCTGAAATTGTCAAAAATTCGTCCTCCCGTGGAGCGGTCCAGCTATGATAGCCTTCTTAGGGAGTAGGATAGGAACAATTTGTAACCCCAACATCTATTTTGGATGCCAAGAATGTCAGGCGCAAAAGCGCCTTCGTTCGGCAATGTTATTGCTATTTTTGGATGGGTTTTGACCCTTTTGGTGACGTCGTTTGGGGATGAAATTCTCGAAAATCCGTCTTCCCGTGGAGCGGTCCGGCTATGGTAGCCTTCTTAGGGAATAGGATAGTGAGGATTTGTGACCCCGACATCTATTTTGCATGCCCGAAATGTCAAGTGCAAAAGCACTCTCATTGGACAGTTTTATTGCTTGTTTTTGGTGCATTTTGTGCAGTTTTTGCTTTTTTTGAAATTTTTGCTCTGTATTCGTCCCTGGGTGGGACGAATTCCTATTTAGTATTCGTCCCAGGGAGGGATGAGTGCTAACCAGAGTGCTCATCCCATGGGGGAACGAGTACAGGCTCAAAAGCCTATTTAAAGGCCAAAACTGAGTTTTGGGCTCATTTGCATTTGTTTTTCTTGGCGATTTGGAGCTCTGAGGAGGAGGAGGTCAATTCTGCGAAGCGAAGCGCTGCCAAAATTTTCTTGCGACCATGAGTGCATGAACCGGATCGAGCAACGAAGCCGAAGCGAGACCAGTGAGTGCCCTTCCTCTTTATTGTTTTTTTTCTTTACAATTTGTTAAAACTGCAAGTTATTTTTTTTGTTTTTTTGTTTTTTTTGTTTTTCAAATTTTAAAAATGAAACCCTAGTCTATCAAAATTAACACTTAGTTTAAAACTTAGTTTAACCCTAGTTAAACAAAGATCAAAAGTTTAGTTTAAAACTTAGCTAAAAAACTTAGTTTAGAACATAACTTAAAAACTTCGCTTAACCCGAATTGAACAAAGATCAAAACTTAGGTTAGAAACGTAGGGTAAAACTGAGCGTAAAAACGTAGCTTTAACCCTAGTTATTTGTTGTGGTTTGTTTTTGTGTTTTTAATTTATCATGTTAGAGTTAAAAACCCTAGGTCTGAGAAATTATTTTTTTGAATTTTTTTGTTTGTTTAATTTATCAGTTAGAGTTAAAAACCCTAGAACTGAGAAATTATGTTTTTGAATGTTTTTGTTTGTTTTTAATTTATCAGTTAGAGTTAAAAACCCTAGAATTGACAAATTATTTTTGAATTTTTGTGTTTGTTTTTAATTTATCAGTTAGAGTTAAAAACCCTAGGATTGACAAATTATTGTTTTTGAATGTTTTTTGTTTTTGAATTTATCAGTTAGAGTTAAAAACCCTAGAACTGACAAATTATTTTTTGAATTTTGTTATGTTTTTGGTTGTACATTTTGATGCATTGTTGTATATTCATGTTATTGTTGTACAATTTTTCATTGTTTTAATGTTTTTATGTTGTTTTCTTTTGTAAGTTGTGAAGAGTCGGTATCGTGTGCCCACTTTTCATTGAAGCACGTGCGACGCTGACTTTGGTTGACTGGGATTGGCTTGACGCCCTTGGGCTCAAGCAGGTGACTCGGCTAGAGCCGGTGGTCGGGGATCGGGCCTATCTGATGGCCCTGATCAACTTGTGGGATCCCCGGACGAATACCTTCCATCTCCCAATAGGGGAGATGATGGTGACCTTGGAGGATGTCTATCGGATTCTTCGGATTTCAATAGATGGACTACCGATCCGGACGATGTCACGGGATCAGAGGACAACAGTGTTGATACGCTATTTTGGGCATGGAGAGGAGATGGGGGTGGATAGCCCAGTGGAGAGGGTAGAGGGTGACTTCCAGATTGGTGGCATATTGGTTCGATGGTGGCTAGAGAGGGGTGTGTTGGGAGTGAGGCACGCATTACTTATGGGCCTCATTTCCAACATGCTTCTCCCGACTCTTCGGGTGCGAGGTTCCCATGGAACCTGCTAGAGGTGGTGTTTCGGTTGGTGGAGTGTCCTACGGATGCTCCTATGATCATGAGATGGGGATAGACTCTGCTGGCATAGCTCTATGATGAGTTGTACGAGGTCCACTGAGGTGAAAGGGGATTAGTTGCAGCTACTTGTTGCAGTGTTGGGCTTGGCAGCACATAGCAGTGGAGAGGCCAGTGGGGCTGCCCTGGATGACTCGAGCAGAGATGGTAGACCGAGAGATTGGTTATGGGGCATTATGGTGAGGTCTGAGGAGCAGGGTAGAGTCGGTGATGGGTAGGTGTCGTAGGGCACTATGTCGATGCCTTCGCTCGGCTTGCTCTAGGGAGGTGTTCGGCACCCCTATCGGGACTGTCCAGCCTAGCCTGAGGCTGGAGAGTGGCTTCTATGGGTACAGAGGGGGCAATGGCTGATTGGGCATCATGGGATTGAGCAGGAGTTCTTCCCATATGGTCGGGTTACATGACAGTTTGGGGTGCACTAGGGGTTGCCTTGTGAGCCCATGGTCTATCGACATCGGAGGAGAGGACTCTACTGGCCGGTCATTGCGCCACTGGTGAGGATGTAGATATCATGATTGACATCCTGGATGTGGATGACGTCGGGACTATCGCAGAGTATGAGCAGTGGTGGACTTTGTGGCGATGGCGAGGTGAGGGGCCTCTAGGGGGGATGAGGGTGCAGAGGCACTAGGAGAGGGCTGGGGAGTTCTGTTGGATGATGCGGACTTGGT
Organism: Wollemia nobilis; assembly: GCA_028583015.1. Taxonomy (NCBI): domain Eukaryota; kingdom Viridiplantae; phylum Streptophyta; class Pinopsida; order Araucariales; family Araucariaceae; genus Wollemia; species Wollemia nobilis. The sequence continues at coordinate 13,745,463 of JAQPPZ010016861.1, read as the reverse complement.
GGAGGTTGAGGATGTTGGAGGGGAGTTTGGGGTGCCGGATCAGTCGAGATGTAGGACGTCCCAGAGTAGTGGGAGCCAGTAGGCTCTTTTCGAGATTTCGATGCCTCGGTAGGTTCGGAGGATGTGGAGGCAAGGCATTGCACTGAGATAGCACGATTGGAGGACCTACTATGGAGACGAGATGAGGAGCTAGGAGAGGCTTTGCAGGAGAGGGATCTCCTACGGACTCAACTGGTAGAGTGGGAGAACGCATTTGCTATGTACCATTGAGGGGATGGGGACACCAATGTTGCATGGGAGAGGGATCTCCTACGGGCATAGTGGAGAAGGAGAAGACATTGGCATAGCATGATGATGCAGTAGCTTATTATCATCGTGGGAGGAGTGGTTTTGGGAGGTAGAGTGGTTTCGGCATCGGATGGATATGGAGGGAGAGATTATCCACCTCGGTGGGCGGTTACCTGAGCCCCCTGGAGGTGGCTCTTCACGTCGGACGAGAGATAGTGATACTGAGCAGTCAGCATCATCTCGTCGTAGGCGGCTAGATGAGGGGGGCACTAGTGGGCATGATGCAGGGGTGAGCAGCAGTCACCCTGAGAGGTCCCATAGGACCCACACCATGGGGGGTAGTTCCCGTCGCACCGATCCTGCGTGATCATGGTGGCCGATGCCCTAGGCTTGGGGGTTTTTGAGCTTTTGGCTTTTGTTGCGAGGTCAGAGGACCGGTTCATTGTAGCCTACGGGCATTTTTGATGATATATATACAGATGACTCTTTTTTGGTGTTTATGCACTTTTCATGGTTTGTTTTTATGTACATGTATTTACATTGATGTATGCATATGCTATTATGAATGCGATGTTTCTAATTTATATGATGTATGCATATGGAATGAATGAAATGAGTTGTTGATAACTTGTCGATGGCACCATAGACTGTGCAAGATTTGATCGGCTTGTTGTACTTATGGGATGACTTTGTGGAATGACTTTGCATGTGAAAACTTTGTTTTTGTATTTTGCATATTTTTTGATGGTGATGTATGGAATGAAATGTACCAGTTGTTTTAAAATGTAGTTAAGCTTTTCTGAGATTCAGATATTTTAACTAACTAGCCAAGACTGTACATTTATCTCGCAAGACTTTTGAACAAGGTATAAATCTGACTTGAATTTAACCAAGTTATTTCACATCCTTGTGTGTGCAATTGAGTTCATTTATGTGGTATTTGTCGGGATACCGCCAGTGCTAGATAGGCTATCAACCAAACCTGTACTGAGGATCACCTAATTAGCTCCACTAACTCCATTGTTGTATTTAGTAAGATTAATCCATGAGACAATCTAAGGTACCATAAGCTAGCTCATCCACATGCAAACATTGGTCTATGCACACGCAAAGCTAATGTGACAGACATATCGTCATGCGGTTAGGATACCGCCATTGCCAGGTAGGTTATCCACCAAACCCGTAATGAGGATCACCTAGATGGTTTTCGAATGCTGAGAATTCTAGGGATTCAAGTTCAGGTTGTGTGTTTGCTCAATGGTTTAGGATACTTGCTCGTCTACATAGTGATGAAAATCACTATTTATTTTTCTCTTTTTGTTTTTCTTTTTGAGCAAGGATTTTGAATAGTGGTGATAACCACTGTTATTTGATTTTGTATTTTGAGCTTTGTAAGGTTGAGCTTGTATGTTTGTGGCTTATGAATGGCCTTGATCCTTTTGGCCTTGGGGATGACTACCCATCCTATTCAGGGACGTGTAGTATGAATCCTTACGACTTTGGGAACCAAAGGGGATGATGGAGATTATGAAGTAAGGGCATTGATCTTTTAGGCCTTGGGGATGACTACCCATCCTGTTCAGGGACGTGTAGTACGAATCCTTACAACTTTGAGACCAAAGGTGAGTGGAGATGGTCGTGATGATGGTTTGTGGGAATTTTGTTTTTGAATGGCATCGATCCTTTTAGGTCTTGGGGATGACTACCCATCCTTGGCAGGGACGTGTAGTACGAATCCTTACAACTTTGGGGACCAATGGTGATTGGGATTTTTGGTAGTGGTGAAAACCACTATTTATTAGGGGGAATTGATGGGGAAGAGCTCATCCTTTTGTCAATTCTCAGCACTCTTGAACCATTCGCACAGGGGGATGAACAGGCTAATCTTTCACCTATGGTACCCTAGACTGCTTTGTAGGTTTCTCTTGCATTCACACAACTTAGGAATTATTTTATGTGTTTTAACTTGTGTAGGGATGTTACGTAATGAGGCGTGATCCAAGTAAAACTTTCCCTTGTAAAATCTGTTTAACTTTGTACAGTTTTTGGCTAGCAATTTAAAGACAATTGAATGACGAAAACCCTATATACATTAGGAGACAACTGACTATGCTAAAAATGGCGATGGTGTTATTCTGGATGTATGCGTTTATAAAATGGATTTGATGTGGAAAATGATGGAATTGCCAAGTAATGACAGTCTATGGTGCTTTTGACTTGTATGACCTAGCAAATATGCAATGTATGGATGTGATGCCTAATGCAACCTATATTTTTGTATTTTGATTTTTATGAGTATGCATGGAATTGAAATGCAATTTTTTTTGTTATTTTTGATGATTTTATTGTTTTTGTTTGTTTTTGAATATTTATTTTGACCAAGCGGTTATGGTAACTCTTGGAGCTTTTGGTTTTGACCAAAGGGTTTATGGATACCTTTGGAGCATTTTTGGGGTTGACCAAGTGATTGTGGGAATCCTTGGAGCTTTTGGTTTGACCAAAGGGTTTATGGATACCTTTGGGGCATTTTGGGGTTGACCAAGGATTGTGAGAATCCTTGGAGCTTTTGGTTTGACCAAAGGGTTAATACCTTTGGAGCATTTGGTTGGACTATGGCTCTCTAGATGTGGAATGGCCTCAAATGACTGATGTTCAAGGGTTCTAGTTCCTTGATTCCTTCAAGAGAGGCGAGCCGGTATGTTCCAGGTCCTATTCTACTATCAATCACATAAGGACCTAACCAGTTTTCCATGAACTTGTCCCTTAGATGGGATGGCAAATTAGAATTCTGTTGGTTCTCTTTTAAGACCAAGTCACCAACCTAAAATTCCCTTAGGTGGACCTTCATGTTGTATGCTTTCTTAAGTCACTCTTGATAGATACGCAAATGCTCGAGAGCATTGACGCGTCATTCATCGAGCAACGTCAGTTGGTCTAACCAGGCCTGCCATGCAGTGTCATCATCGATGAACTCTTGCATTGAAATGCACAGGGAAGGGATTTCCAACTCAAGAGGCATGACTGCCTCGGAGCCATACACCAATGAAAATGGAGTTGCCCCAGTGGGCATCCGAATGCTAGTGCGATAAGCCCATAGGGCAAGCAGGATTTGAATGTGCCAATCCTTATGACTATCTGTGATGGTCTTTTTGAGGATGGCGACTAGCATTTTGTTTGACGCCTCTGCTTGCCCATTTGCTTACGGATAATAGGGTGTTGAAAAACTATGCTGAATTTTGTACTTTGTGGTCAAAGCATGCACATATTTATTCTTGAATGACATCCCATTATCCGAAAGGATCTTGGATGGAATACCAAAATGACATATGATGTTATGCAAAATAAACTCCGCAATGCGGGTTCCAGTCGTAGAGGTTAGCGAAATTGCTTCCACCCACTTGGTGAAGTACTCTGTGGCCATTATGATGAACGTGTGATGACCTGACGACATAGGGAGATCTTTCCGATTAGATCGAAGCCCCACTATGAAAAATGGCCAAGCCGATTGGATCGGTTGCAAGGCCTGAGAAGGTACGTGTGTCAAATTAGCATGGTGTTGACACTTCACGCACTTCTTTACATATGCACAACAATCTCGCTCTAAATATGGCCAATAATAGCCCATGCAAAGAATGCGCTTTGCGATGGCCATACCGCTGAAGTGGCCACCACATGTACCATCGTGTGCTTGGGTGATCACCCAAGCGGACTCTTGCTGGTCCAAGCAATGGAGGAGGATTCCTTCATAGCTCCGATGATACAAAATGTCTCCTAACAAGACATGTTTTGCCACTTTCTATTTAAATGATCTTTTTGCGGCTTGTGTCAATCCAAGTGGGAGGTTACCTAACTTGAGGTAATCCCTTATGGGTGTGTACCAATCCTGCTGATCAAAAACCTCGATGGTATGAACGGCCAATCCCTCTTGAAGTCCATCCCTAGCAAAAGCTGAGCGGGAAAGAACTTGTAAAAATAGCGTTGTGTTGCTATTAAGAGGAGTCGGGGAGAACAAGGACCCCCATTTGGCTCGAGTCAGACAATCATGGATTCGAGAGAACCTATCCTGAGATGGTTCAATCTGGATCAGGTGGATTCTTGGCGTTAGGTCGAGCTTGCATGCTCCATCATGGATTGCGATAATGTTTTGACCTGAATGGTTGTCATCTCACCGGAAGGGTCTTGCGGGATTAGTGACCCCAAGGAGGCCATAGTATCCACAAAATGATTCGATGATCGAGGGAGTGCCTCGATGTCATACCATTCAAGTTGTGCCAGGAATTTGTCCACAAGGGCTTTGTAGGCCTGCAGAACTGGACATTTACATTGGAATATCCCCTTTACTTGATTGACAATTAACAACGAATCACCAAAGATGTTTAAACGTTTAATGTTCATGGTGATTGTTGTCTGAAGACCTATGAGCAAGGCTTCGTATTCTGCATTGTTGTTGGTGCACGGGAAGTTTAATTTAAATGACAGAGGCATTGGAGCCCCTTGTGGAGTGAAGAATACAATTCCCGTGCCACCTCCTTGCTCACATTTAGAACCATCAAAGAATAAGGTCATGTCAGCCTGTGACTCAGGCTCATCAAAATCTGGCGATTCTGAAACATGAAAAACCCCATCATCTGGTAGTTCTATGGTCAGAGGCTGATCATCTTCAAGAGGAGCCTCTGCCAGTTGATCGGCGATGACTTGACCTTTTATGGATTTCTATCCAATGAATTCTATGTCAAACTCCATCAACAACATGATCCATTTCGCCATGCGGCTACTATGATAAGTATGACTCATCATGTATCACAATGGATTCTCCTTAGACACAACATACGTCGTATTGTTGAGCATGTAGTGGCATAGCTTTTTGGTAGCAAACACCACTGCCAAGCAGAGCTTCTCAACGTATGCATAGTTAAGTTCATAATTGACCAGGTGCGGCTAAGATAGTAAGTAGCCTGTTCTTTGTGTAGTTCATTTTTTGGGATAGCATGGCGCCCAGTGCCACCTCAGTAGCTGAGATGTATAAGTAGAATGGCACTCCTGGTCTAGGTGGTGCCAATACTGGTGGCGAAGCCAAGTATTGTTTAATGTCATCAAAGGCTGATTGGCACTCGTCATCCCAGTGAAATGTTACCCCCTTGTGCAATAATTTATTCATGGGTCGGCACTTGTCAGATAGCTGTGCTATGAAGCGCTTGATTGACGCGACCTTTCCCTGCAGACTTCTGAGTTGCTTGATGGTAGTTGGAGGAAGCATTTCAAGGATTGCCTTGACTTTGTGTGGGTCTACCTCAATTCCTCATTTGGAGACTATGTAACCCAAGAGCTTTCCAGATGTGATGCCAAATACGCACTTCTTGGGGTTTAGTCTGACTTTATGTTCCATGAGGCGATCGAGGATCTTGCTTAAGTCATCGAGATGATCTGGGCGCAAAAGAGATTTGGCCAACAAATCATCCATGTAATCTTCCAAAGTTTTGTGCATGTAATCATGGAAGATGTACGTCATGGCACGTTGGTAGGTGGCGCCAGCATTTTTAAGGCCAAAAGGCATGACCTTATAACAAAATGTCCCCCAAGGCATTGTGAACACCATTTTTAGTTGGTCCTCAGGATTGATATGAATTTGATTGTATCTCGAGAAACCATCCATGAGGGAAAGCATTTCATGGCCCACTGTAGCATCTACCAATGCATCGATGCTCGACAAGGGAAAATCATCCTTAGGACTCACTTTGTTTAGATCTCAAAAATCGGTGCATATGCGAATCCTCCCATCAAGATTTTTGATGGGAACCATGTTAGACAACCATGGCGGGTAATCCATGCAGATGACAAACTATGCATCCAACAACTTTTGTAGCTCATATTTGACCATTAAGGCCACTGTTGGGTGCATCTTACGTAGTTTTTGCTTTATTGGCTTGACTGTCGGATCAAGCGTTAGATTATGCATGACTAGCTATGGGTCTAGCCCCGACATGTCTTTGTATGACCATGCAAAAACCTCCTTCTTCTCTTTGAGAAGGGCAATGTAGTCGGCTTGCTCTTTGAGGGATAGACTTACCCCCAGCTTGATGATTTGCAAATTCACTGGATCTGAGCCGATGTCTACGTCAGTCGTCTCCTCGATCGACATGTGGGACCCGTCCTCCAACTGGTGTGGAGTTGGGATCAAGTGGATATCATTTGCTGAATTGAGATCATCGTTCGGAACATCAGGTTCCTCTTCAGCATGGAAGACATCCTGAGTCTATCCTGGGGTGAAATGGAACATCCCACCACAAGGCTAGTACTCTGATGGGGATGGCGGTGTGTCAGTGTGATCCTAGTCTATAGCATCTAGGTCTAGATGCAATGACCATGTCGGGTCGGTTGGATCATGGATGGGGGCGGTTAAATCAATGGAGATCATGTTGATGAAATGATTGTGGTCTCCATTACCATGGGTGTGATTGCTTGGACATCCTAGATGATCTTTGTGCTCCGGATCTGGCTCTATGGGTACTGGCACAAATGGATCAGCCCTATGCATGGATACGAAGATAGGGTCCGCCCTAGGCACTGATGGTTTTATAGGGTCTCTAGGTGGAAGATGCTCTCTATGTACCTGGAGTGGCGGGTGCAGTAATTGCTATAACTACGTCTGGTTGAGGTGCCACCTATGCCTTGGCCCTATGTGTAACTGTTCAAACATGTCATCTATGTCCAAGGGATATTGTTGTTGTCGCATATGATTGAGATAAGCCATCTCAGTTTCATCTTCGTAATCACTGTCAGAGATCCAAAGGCCTTCGTTGGCTCCAATAGCTGTTTGCGACATATGAGGCTCATCTTGCTCGAGCAAATTAATGTGGTCCCATCGAGGTTGTTCCGCTCTCTGTGGGGGGACCTGATTCTCTTGAGGTGGCATATGCTCAATTGGAGCATCCAAAGGGAACATTGTCATGAAGCTCTCTTGATAATCATCCATGGGATGTACTTGTGAATGATTGCTATCAGACTCGAAAGGATCCCAAGGTGCTACCTCGTATTCCGACTCATCTTCTGAAGACCCTTCTTGGTCTTGTCCATATCCCTCTTGTAGGTGAGTCCTCGAATTTTCCTCCTTTTTGGCCGAAGGGAAAGGGTTGTTATGGTCAACAAGGTTGGTTGTTAGCAATGGGAGATAATCCCCCAATGTATATGTTGTGTTAGGATTGGCATATGGATCTAATGCCAACCCATCCTTGTTGCCTATCCCTAGGCCTTGCATGTTCTCTACCAAGATGTCTAGGGGCAAGGGGTGGTTGAACCCTACTCCTGACTTGTCATACGACATTTGATATCTCGGTTGGCAAAGAACACGCACTCCTTGCTCATACCTGCCCAACCCATATCCATGCCAATTGCATTGGCCAAGATATCTCAATGCGAATTCTGGGTTGGACAAATAGTTGACATCCTCTGCAAAGGGCTCTTCATCTTCATCTTCTTGCATACAAGTTTCAACGCCATTATCCAGGCCCCCATAAACAAAGTTTGTCTGATTGGGTGGGTAGCCTAGAGGAACCACAGAGCCGATGGGGAGTCGAGGCCTCCCCATGTCTTGCATGGACTCAAGTGTGGGTGTTGCTACAATGTTCCTCACTAGATACTCCCCCAGGCCCATGTTGGCCATCTCAACGGTGACCGTTGGCGGTTGAGGGGGAGCGAATGGGAGTCCTTCCTGAGTCCACTCCATGTGGGGTGAACTAGGCATCTCGACTTCCATTCTGCTAGGCATCTCTTCGGTAGAGATGGTTGAGACTAGGGGTGGTTCCTCTTCTAGGGGTTTCTTTCCCTTGTCCTTTGGTGTGGCCACCGTAGGTGGCATCATTGTTGAAGGACCAGATGAGGAAGATGGACCCTGCTATGGATTCGATGGACTCGACAATGGGGATGCCTACGAGAATCGGACCCTGGTTAGATGGATTCAACTAAAAATCCAAATGTGTTGATGGAAGGGTCGATTGCGGCATGAATTGCATCGTATTGCAGTACTTGAAGGGCTCTAAGTCTATCGAGACTACATGCACCTATCCTTCAAATGTATACTTTAGGCACTGATGAGCTATTGAAGGGACACACTTCATGTCCCTGATCCAAGGCCGACCCAGTAAGATATTATAAGCCATCTCACCTTCCAAGATGTGGCACAATGTATGAATAGTCTTTTGTCCCACTTGGATAGGTAGGACAATTGTGCCAACCATCGAGCATATTGCATCATTGAATGCTCACAGTGTATAAGTGGAGGCCACGATGTGAGATGCCGACAACTTCAGATGTTTCAATGCTGTTGTTGTGATGATATTATTGGATGAGCCAGTGTCCACCAACACCCTCTTATACGGAATCCCGTTGACCCATGCAATAACGTGTAGGGGTGGATCCACCACATCACCAGTCATTGATTTCAATTCATCTTCTCTAAAGGTGATGACTGGTTCTGTACATTGTTTTACATGTCCCACGAAGTTGTTGAAAGAGTTTGCTTCATGGGGCTACAGCTCGATGGCTTTTAAAATCTCCATTAGAGCCTCTCGATGGGGCACTGATTGTTGAATGAGCTCGTATATGGAGAGCCTAGCCGACGTGGTCCTTAGACTTTGGGTAAGTCTAGTCCGAATCGTGGCCACTGGTCTAGGTGGGGGAAGTTGCGTAGGGTGTTGTTGAGGTTGTGACGTCGATGGAACTTCTCCAGTGGCTGCCATAGGGGCAGCTCCTTGATACCTCTTGTTCCTAGTCACTATGCTTATCATCCCTACATACCCCTGCATGGGGCAATTCTGTTGCACCTCATTGACTTGAAGGGGTTTTTCCTGTGCATCATGGGCAGGCAAGGGGTCTCTAAAGACTCCCATATGTTGGTTGTTTGGCGCTACGGGGTTGTCCACCACCAATGTCTTATTGTCGATTAGGTCTTGTACCAAACCTTTGAATTTCCAACATGCATTAAGATCATGTCCCTTCCATCTATGGAACCTATAGTACAAGTCCTCTCGGTACCCCTTAGGCTTCGGTGCATTGGGGTCTATAGTTTGAATCTCTGGTAAGTTGATCAAGTTCGCCGTTGACAAGCGGTCAAACAGGGAGTCCCTGGACTCTGTGTAAGGTGTAAATTGTCGCCTAGGGTGACGCTACTAATTTTGTTCCTGCCTCTGGTTTTCTCTATCATAATTTTTAGGAGGCACCACCTGATAGTTAGCCTTTTGAGGTTGTGTTGCTTGTGCAGGCTTAGGGACATTGATAGCAACCTGATTGACCGTAGCGGGTTTCTATTGCATGGTCCCTATTTTAGTGTTCTTGGTCCATTCTTTCTTCTTAGGTTTGGCGATCTCGCCATCCTGTATCTTGATCTCCTCAATGATTCTGGCTTGCGCCAGAGCTTCCTCTAAAGTGGCATATTGCTGTAGCTACAATAGCATGGAGATCGATCTCAAATAGCTCTTTGAGAACATCTGAGTCAAGTCGGACATGGGAGGGAGGTAGGGCAGCTTTGAAAGCAGCGTCCTCCACCGGTTCCCATATGCCACCATGGTCTCTTCCTCATACTTCCTGAGGCTAGCTAGGTCACTTAATGATACCTTTTTCTTGGTGTTGAAGGTGAAGCATTCGAGGAACGCGTCCACTAGCTGATCCAAGTTACTGATGCTATGTTTTGGCAACTGAGTGAACCAATCCGAGGCAGGGCCTACGAATGTGGTTATAAATGTTCTTAGTAACAAAGCATCATTGTCCTGAATGCCAAAGCACTGGCTCAGGAATCTAGTCACATGCTCTTGGGCATCCTCCTCCCCTCTAAAGAGTGCCAACTAGGGCAGTTTAAAGTGTTCAGGGTATGGAGGTGCCGACATTGACGGATGCACAGGATGACTATGGAGTTGGCGTAAAGTGGGCTTTTGGGGCCTAAAAGTCTTGATCTCCATAGATTCTAAGCGCTCTAGCAGTGCTTTATATGCATCGGAGGATTTGATTTCTTCCTCCTTGGTTTGCTCCCATTGTGGGTTGCGGGGAACTTGAGGCCTATGGAGGGGTGGCTGGGTAGCACCCCTTCTGCCTTGGTAGGGCATTTCAGCCCGCTCTTCTTCTTGTTCATACTCCTCATAGGCTTCTTGAGGAGTGCCTAGCCGAGACCTATAAGCATGGGTGGGTGCCCATGGAGGGTGCCCATCATTGTTTCTAGGAGTGGCCTCCCGCTCAGGTCTAGGAGGTCTTGGAGGCAGTACTTGACGAGGTCACGGAGACCTGTCTCGCACCAAAGGGTTATGCCTCTCATACACTTCTACTTTATGTGCATGAGGAGTTGGGACCTTCTCAGGCACATTGTTATGAAGCAATTCGGTTGTCTGACGCTGAATGCGCTCTTTGTTAAGGTGACACAGATGTTCTAACTATTGTTGATCTTGCTTGAGCTACGTAATCTGCGCTTGGCGGGCGGCATGTTTGGCAAATGCCAAGTCACTTTGTTCCACCGTCTCATGTTTAGGAAGCCTAGATGCCTCTCCTACATGTCTATCTCGGTCATGGTGATCCGAGACCCCTATGGGTTGCTTCCCTCTATCGAGGTTAGCGGCATTTACCTGAGGCTCCGGCCTCAATGGGTGATCCTGATACATAGCGGGTGTGGAGGTGCATCGTTCCCATGCTGTGTACTACTCTTGAGGAACATAGTGGTCTTCCTCACCCTCTCTTTCATATGCATAAAAGGTGCGGGCAGAATTGTCTTGCCCTGTCTGGAGAGCCTGATACTCTGGATATTGTCTAGTGTTTCTAACAGTAATACGGGGTAGAGGAGGGATGACGAAATCATGTGGCCCCTCCTTCTGGACCCTCTGTTGCTCTAGCACTTCATCACTAGGCCACCCATAACGAGCTTCTAAGGGAGGTCTCCTGTCTATGTTGAGTGCTACGTGTAGGTTCTCCTCTTGAAAGGACCTATGCTGAGTGGGGGTGCCTCTCCAAGAGGTGCCTCTATAGTCCTATTCTGTGATGGCATGATGTGGACTATCTTGGGTGCCTTGCCACCAAGGCGGGATGGCTAAGTCCTCAGGACTATATCGGAGGTGACTTGTCCCCCTTTGCACACTTTCTGCAGCGCTTGCCCGTGATTGGGCTCGGCTACGAGTGTACACCATGGTGATGTGCTCCTAAAGATGAGTAGATTTTTATCTTCTTTTAGGATTTTTTTATGCTACACTTAAACAGAAAGGAAACACACAATCAACGCAATGGTTATCTCGTTTAAAGATTAAAAGTGTGCCCTAGAATCTGATTTGGTGTGTTTTGATGTTTGTTTGAAAGCTTGTGGAAAGAACGTTTAAATGCAATATGATGGCTCTTATGACTCCCAAAAAATGGTCGCCCCTTCGATATACCTTTGCCAGACCGATATACCAACCTCTCTATATACCCGCCCTTACGTGAGGGAAACTATTGGTACGTGAGAGCAGATGGTACGTGGAACATAGGCGGTACGAAAGGGGAATCACTCTGTTTATGACACCTACCATAGAAGACTTATCCTCATGCGCTGGGAATCACCCCAGCTACACTTGGTCAGCTTTCATCAGGATTTACGTCTAGCAACAGTCGCGATCGGGGTAATGTATGCAGTATCTCAAGCCAAGGTGGTGATGAAATCCACCGTTGGTCTTGCTCAAGGGTTGGGGTTTTACGACCAACTCCTTGTTGTTTCAAATTACCACGTGGTGTGTGGGGTTCTTTTTAAGTTGCATAAATGAAGCAAACAAGCATTCAAACTCTCCTATGCAAGAAAATAACCAGAGAACAAACAACAAAATTTTGATAGAAGGTGTTTAAGACCTCTACCTCTTCTCTGCCCAAATCGGATGTCTCTGAATTTCTGCTCTGAAACAGTCCAGCGTTTGAAAACTTGGTACCTGTAAGCAAAAAACAAGCAAATTTAATCAAAAATTTAATCTTAAAAATCAAGGGATAGAGGTCCCACCATGATCGCCACTGAAAGCATGAGGATACGGAAACAAAAAGGAATATGCCAAGCACGATGCGTGTAAAACCAAACTTAACGCTAAAAGCCTATATATTGAAAGAACATAGACGAATTGACACAAGATAAAAGTAGTATGAAATATAGCCTTCTTTATTGATATGCTTTCAAAGTCATGTTACAATACGTCTCCTTCCTTTTTAGGGGATAGGAGCGTCAAATATGTTTCTCATCACATCCATGGATAGCAATCCTTCTTCCGCGTGCCCACATGTAATATGGGCAGACCAAAATGTCACCACCACTTGTGTATATGATTTTTGACTCCTTCCTGCTCCTCTGATGTTGGAAACCTACGTTCAAAGAAACAGAAAATATTAGTAGCACCTACAGACAGAATAAAACATGTATTTCCCAAGGCCTACTGTTAGTGTATGCATGAAAATATTAAAATGATAACCAAATGACCTCAGATCGACCTAAAATTTTAATAGAAGCATAAATATGTTACCAGGAGGCCACTGCAAAAGGAACAGTCTAGAAATTCCTCACATATTTGTATTCGCTCTAGGGTGGGACGAATAGACTTGCAATAACTTGTCAGAAAGCACCCTCTTCAATGTCCTATCTAGAAAGCTCCAAATGACCTGCAAAGTTGGGGTTAGCTAATTGGGGGTGTTTTGGGAAGACCCAAAAGGTCAGATTTCTCCAATTTGGCCTCTATCACCCAGATTTTGTTGGTGCCATCTGCAAGTTAGTAAAGGCAGGAAATGATAAAAACCTGGTCAAAATTGCTCAGAATGAAGTGAAATTTAAACTACAACCTATTTAATAGACCTAGAATAAGATGCAAAAGAAAAATCAGAGAAATCTATCACAGATTTCTAATCATTCCGGGGTGGGGCGATTAGGGCTGTGACAGCTTGGGGGGCGCCCGAGGGCAGAACGCCCACCGTTTGGGACTCTGTTTCGGCACCAATCCACTTGGGATGGGTCCAAAACTTCTTATGGGGTGTTTTCGACAAATTTTGTGGAATATTGTGGCCAAAAATCGGGTTTTGGGTCCGGATTCGTGCTTCCAATAATCACCCAATAACCTCCCTTTCGAATGAGAGATTAAGGATGTGAAAGGCACAAATCGCAAGTAGGTATGTAAATTGGCAGCACTTCATTGCTCAAATGCTCCTTCTCTGTATATATTTTGGGTGAGAAAACTCACCAATTTATAGACCTAGGGTCTCTCTGTTTGAATTGCGCATGCGAGGGCGCCACTTGAGTTGTTTGTCCTATTTTGAGAGAAAAGATAATTCCCTGATTTAGAATCTCCTTGCATGAGGTCTCTAAAATAAAGACATGCATGACTGAAGTCTCTCTTCTTGATTTGAAGCTATTCCTCACAATTGCATGGCCTGAAGCTTCAGTTAACTGGCGGACTTGTCGAGGTTTGACTTTTTGCCAGTCAAACTTGCTATTCGCCTCACCCTGGGGCGAATGCTGATATTCATCCCTGGGTGGGACGAATGCCAGTTTGTATTCGTCCCGGGATGGGACGAGCAGAGAGCAAGGTGCCAAAAAGGTGCCAAATTGACCTCTGACCTCCAAAACTACTTTTGGGAGTGGTTAGGACCACTGTTTAACCTCTGGGGGCTGCCCTAGGGGTTGTGTGTGTCAATGCGATCAGCGCTTGTTGTCACATAATCGGATTGGTGCTGTTTTGGTGTCTACAAATAGCTCAGGTGATTAGAGTAAATAAACCTATACTTCCAGTCAACCTTTAGTTTGACATTTGTATGAGGTTTTATGTAGATGCTGGTGCAACATATATGGCTTCATAATTCTATCTTCAAACCTTATAGCATTGTTAGGTGTTAAATTTTATTCGAGGTGTTAAAACAGTAAGGGAATGAAATTTTAATGTGTTTATTTTGGAGAGCTATGTGTGTAACAAGATACTAGTTATCTATAAGATATATTATCATATGACTAGATGTAGATTATACTAGTTATGGTTTGAATCTGAATTCACACAAATAGATAGCTAGACTTATTTGTTATACATGCTCAAACTAACTTATTCATTAGTTTTGTAACTACAATATTTTTTTCTAATGGGTATACGACTATGATATTCTACTATGTTGTTCATATGTGATTAAGGAAGGTAGTGTAAGAAAGGGATTTCTTATGAGTTTGTGAATAATTTTTATGAACAAATATTACCCTCTCTGGTTTTGATATATGTCATAGAAATAATGGTAGATATGTCTGCATTATGAAATATCTATTGAAAGAGTTACAATGGAGATACTCTTATAAAATATTTTTGCAATGAGAATAAATTCAAGCAAGCCATTTTATGATATAACTACTAGTTTTTGCTTTTAGAATGAATCCCTCCTAGTCATTTTGTGATATGACTACTGGATATTAGCTCTGATTGCTATATATACACATTATCTTCTTGGTGGATGAAAATAAAATGATCCAAAAGTGGAATGACGCAGATCTGGTTAGCGATAAAGGAGGGTAATCTTGGATATCAAGTATTAAATCTATTTTAGTGAACTTCTTTGAAGGGAGACTTTGTTAGAAATATAGTAAGGAGTTCTAGAAAATCACTTAAATGTGAACATTATGTAATAGCATACTATGAAACTAGAGAACCAAGAGTGAATCATATTGGAAATATGAGAAATATTTGTTGTCATTGATGTCAAGAGTTAGTTTCAGTGAGCAGTGCAAAAGAAAGGATGTCAAGAATCAGTTTCAGTAGGTAATGCAAGATAAAGATTGCTTCAAGGCCTAAGGGAAATAATATTGTAATATCTCCTATTATAATATTCAATGTGGTCAGATAAGGTCTAAAGGAGCAATAGGAAGGTCCAAGGAAACTAATATTATAATATTTTATTATAATATTAAAGATCTAATGTTAAGACCAAAAGTTGTTAAAATAATTATAATAATTTTATTATAAATTAATTTATAATTTAATTTAATTAGCCTTAAATTTATTAAATTAATTATAATAATTTCATTATGTAGACACCAAAACAACACCAATCCGATTATGTGGCTACAAACACTGACCAAATTGGCATACACAGCCCCTAGGGCAGCCCCCAGAGGTTAAACAGTGGTCCTAACCACTCTCACAGTAGTTTTGGAAGGTCAGAGGTCAATTTGGCACCTTTCAGGCACTCTGCTCCCTACTCGTTCCACCCTGGGATGATTACAAATTGGTATTCATCCCACCCCGGGACGATTAGCAGCATTCGCTCCAGGGTGGGGTGAATAGCAGGTTTGATGGGCAAAAGGTCAAACCTTGACAAATGGCAGCTCAGATCCACCACTCAACTCCACCTTCAATGCATGGGAGTGCGAGTGAGCATTTTTGAGCTCAAAGAGGCAGTCATGGAGCCCTTAATTAGGGAGGAATCTTCTTCCCCCTGGCAAGGCATGATGGCCAAGTGGCGCCTCTGCATGCTCATTCATAGAGACCCTCAGGTCTATAAAATGGTGAGTCTTCTCACCCCAAAAAATGATAGAGCAAGAGCATTTGGAGCAATGGAGTGCTACCGAATTACATCCTCACCCATCGTTTGTGCTTCTTACATCCTTGATCTCTCTTTTGGAAGGGAGGTTATTGGGTGATTATTGGAAGTGCAATCCGGACCCAAAACCCAAACATTTGGCCACAATACCCCACCCAATTTGCTGACACAACCCCATAAGAGGTTTTGGACCCATCCCGAGTGGATTGGTGCCAAAATCGAGCCCCAAACGATGGGCGTCCTTCCCCCGGGCGCCCCCGCACTACTGCAGTCCTAATCGCCCCACCCTAGAGCGATTAGAAATATGTGGTAGATTTCCCTACTATTTCTTTTTCATTTTATTTTAGGTTATTTACATATGCTTCCATTCAAGTTTCATGTGATTCTGATGAGTTTTGGCTATGATTTTATTATTTCTCGCTTTCACTAACATACAGGGAGCATCATCGGATATAGGGTGATCGAGGCCAAATTTGCAAAATCCGACCTTCTGGGTCATTCCAAAATGCCCCGTTTTTCCTAACCCCAACTTTGCAGGTGTTTTGGAGGCCCCTGGATGGGACATTTAGGAGGTCACCTTCTAAAATTTTATGACAGTCCTAATCGTCCCACCCCGGAGCGATTAGAAATCTGTGGCAGATTTCTCAACTGTTCCTTTTGCAGTGTGTTCCTGGATCTCAACACCAGAGTGGTAGTAAGGAACTATAGATGCATTCACGCAAGCGGTGGAGACGTTTGGTCCGCCCATTTTCAATGTGGGCACGCAGAAGATCCCCAAGGGGAATGTATCATTCATGGTGTAACAAAACTATGTCCGACGCTCCTAGCCCCTGAAAAGGGAGGAGACGTATTGTAACTCGATCTCGAGCAAATTAATAAAATAAAGGGCTGCACTTTTACATTTGCTTTAAATCTCGTTTCAGTTCATTTGTTTTCCCTCCTTTCATGCATTCTCGTTCGTAGGACTTAGCGTTACATTTCCCTTTCTGTTTGCTTCCGTATCCTCATGCTTTCAGTGGCGATCACGGTGGGACCCTGTCCCTTGATTTTGAGATCAAATTTTTGATCAAAAGTTGTGTGTTTTTGCTTGCAGGTGTCAATATTTCAAGCGTTGGACTGCTGCTCGTTCCACCCTGTGACGAATACAGAGCTGGAATTCGTGTCACCCAGGGACGAATGGGCATTCATCCCACCCTGTGACGAATATAGATCTGTTATTCATCCCACCCTAGGATGATTAGCTCTCTATGCAGTTTCAGAGTAGAAACTCAGAGGCATCCGATTTGGGCAGAGAAGAGGTAGGGGTTCTGAGCATCCTCTGTCATTTTCTATTTTTTGTCTCTATAATTTCCTGTTTCTTTGCTTGCATAGGAGAGTTTTACTACATGTTTTTCTTTCTTTGCACAAATAAAAAGAACCCCACACACCACGTGGTAATTTAAACACCAAGGAGTTGGTCGTAAAACCCCAACCCTTGATCAAGACCAACGGTGGATTTCATCACCACCTTGGCTTGAATTTTTGCATACATAACCCCGATCGCTACTATTGCTAGACGTAAATCCTGACGAAAGCTGACCAAGTGTAGCTAGGGTGATTCCTAGTGCATGAGGATAAGTCTTCTATGGTAGGTGTCAAAAATAGAGTGATTCCCCTTCCGTACCGCCTATGTTCCACGTACCATTATGCTCTCGTGTACCAATAGTTTCCCTCACGTAAGGGCGGGTATATTGAGAGGTTTGGTATAATGGCCTGGCAGTGGTATATTGAAGGGGCGACCATTTGGGAGACATAAGAGCCATCATATTGCATGTACAACAACACGTTCTTCACAAAGCTTTCAAAACAAAAATCAAAACACACTAAACCAGATTTAGGGCACACCTTTAATCTATAAATGAGATAATCACTTCTTTGATTGTGTGGTTCCTTTTGTTTAGTGTAGAATAAAAATCATAAAGAAGATAAAAACCTACATAGCTTGTAGAGAGACACCACCATGGTGTACACCCGTAGCCAAGCCCAATCACGGGTAGAGGCTGCAAAAAGTGTACAAGGAGGCACAAGTCACCTCCGCTATAGCCCCAAGGACTTGGTCATACCACCTTGGTGGCCTGACCCACAAAATAGTCCACATCATACCATGATGGAATGGGACTATGGAGGCACCCCTTCGAGGGACACTCCCATTCAACATAGACCCTTTCAGGAAGAATCCTTACATGTGGCACTCAACATAAATGGGAAGGCTCCCTTAGATGCTCGTTATGAGTGGCCACCATGCAATGAAGCACTAGAAAAGCATAGGGTCCATAAGGAGGGGCCACATGATTACATCATCCCTCCTCTGCCCCTTATTACTATCAAAAACAATAGGCCAAATCCAGAGCACAAGGCTCTTCAGACAGGGCGAGCCAACTCTGCCCGCACCTTTCACATATATGAAAGGGAGCATGAGGAAGACCACTACATTCCTCAAGAGCAATACATAACGTGGGAACAATGCGCCTCCGCACCTGCTATCTATCAGGATCACCTACTGAGGCCAGAGCCTCGGGTGAATGCCGCCAACCTCGATAGAGGGAAGTGACCTATAGAGATCTCGGATCATCGCGACCAAGATAAATATGTAGGAGAGGCATCTAGGCCTCCTAGACTCAAGACAATGGAACAAATTGACCTGGAATTTTCTAGACATGCCACCCACCAAGCGCAAATCATGCAGCTTGAGCAAGACCAACAACAGTTGGAGCACTTGTATCGCCTTAGCAAAGAGCGCATTCGATGTCAAACATATGAGTTGCTCTAGAACACTATGCCTGAGAGGGTTCCAACCCCTCGCACAAAGAGGGTAGAGTTGTATGAGAGGCACAACCCCTTGGTACGAGATAGGTCTCCATGACCTTACCAAGTGTTGCCTCCGAGGCCTCCTAGACCTGAGTGAGAGGCCACTCCCAGAAACAATGATGGGCACCCTCCATGGGCACCCACCCATGTTTATAGGTCTCACCCAAGAACTCCTCAAGAAGCCTATGAGGAGTATGAGCAAGAAGAAGAGTGGGCTGAAACGCCCTACCAAGGCAGAGGGGGTGCCATCCGGCCACCCCTCCATAGGCTTCAAGTTCCCCGCAACCCGCAGTGGGAGCAAACCAAAGAGGAAGAGATCAAATCTTTCGATGCATATAAAGTGCTACTAGAGCACTTAGAGTCTATGGAGACCAAGACTTCTGGGCCCCAAAATCCCACTTTATGCCATCTCCATAGTCACCCTATGCATCCATCAGTGTCGGCACCCCCATACCCCGAACACTTTAAACTACCCCAGTTGGCAATCTTTAGAGGGGAGGAAGATGCCCAAGAGCACGTGACTAGATTCCTGAGCCAATGCTTTGGCATTCAGGACAACGATGCTTTGCTGTTAAGAACATTTATAACCATGTTCGTAGGCCCTGCCTCGGATTGGTTCACTCAGTTGCCAAAGCATAGCATCAGTAACTTGGATCAGCTAGTAGATGCGTTCCTCGAATGCTTCACCTTCAACACCAAGAAGAAGGCATCACTAAGTGACCTAGCTAGCCTCAGGCAATATGAGGAAGAAACCATGGTGGCCTATGGAAATCGATGGAGGACATTGCTTTCAAAGCTGCCCTACCTCCCTCCCATGGCCGACCTGACCCAAATGTTCTCAAAGAGTTATTTGAGGTCGATCTCCATGCTATTGTAGCTACAACAATATGCCACTCTTGAGGAAGCCCTGGCACAAGCCAGAATCATTGAGGAGATCAAGATACAGGATGGCGAGATTGCCAAGCCACGAAAGAAAGAGTGGCCTAAAAATGCCAAAATAGGGACCACGCAACCGAAACCCGTTGTGGTCAATCAGGTTGCTATAAACATGCCTAAGCCTGCACAAGCAACACAGCCCCCTAAGGCTAACTATCAGGCGATCCCTCTTGACAGTTATGAAAGAGAAAATCATCGGCAAGAGCAAAATTAGTAGCATCACCCTAGGTGACAATTCACACCCTTTACAGAGTCTAAAGACTCCTTGTTTGACCATTTGTCAATGGCAAACTTGATAAACCTGCCAGAGAGTCGACCTGTAGACCCCAACGTGCCAAAACCCAAAGGTTATAGGGAAGACTTGTACTGTAGGTTTCACCGATAGAAGGGACATGACCTTTATGCATGTTGGAAGTTCAAAAGCTTCGTGCAAGACCTAATCAACAACAAGATGCTAGTGGTGGATAATCCCGTAGCACCAAAAAACCAATAGATGGAGGTCTTCAAAGACCCCCTACCTACCCATGATGCATAGGCAAAGACCCTTCAGGTCAATGAGGTGACACAGAACTGCCCCATGCAGGGGTATGTAGGGATGATAAGCATAGTGACTCGGAACAAGAGGTACCCAGGAGCTGCCCCGCGATGGCTACAGGAGAGGTTCCATCAACGTCACAACCTCAACAACACCCTACACAACCTCCCTCACCTAGACCAGTGGCCACGATTCGGACTAGACTTACCCAAAGTTTAAGGACCACGTCGGCTAGGCTCTCCATCTACGAGCTCATTCAACAATCATCGCCCCATCGGGAGGCTCTAATGGAGATACTAAAAGCCATCGAGTTGCAGCCCCATGAAGCAAACTCTTTCAACAACTTCGTGGGACATGTCAAACGATGCACCGAGCCAGTCATCACCTTTAGAGAGGACGAGCTAAAATTAGTGACTAGTGACATGGCGGATCCACCCCTGCACGTCATTGCATGGGTCAATGGGATTTCGTATAAGAGGGTGTTGGTGGACACTGGCTCATCCAGTAATATAATTACAACAATGGCATTGAAACACCTAAAGTTTCCAGCATCTCACATCATGGCCTCCACCTATACTCTATGAGCATTCAATGATGCGATATGCTCGACGGTTGGCACAATTGTCCTGCCCATCCAGGTGGGACAAAAGACTATTCCTACATTGTGCCACATCTTGGAAGGTGAGATGGCCTATAATATCTTGTTGGGCCGGCCTTGGATCAGGGACATGAAGTGTGTCCCTTCGATAGCCCACCAATGCCTAAAGTACACATTCGAAGGGCAAGTGCATGTAGTCCCGATGGACTTAGAGCCCTTCAAGTATTGCAATGCGGTGCAGCTGATGCCGCAATCGACCCTTCCATCAACACATTTGGATTTTTAGTTGAATCCATCTAAACAGGGTCCGATTTCGCATACATCCCCATTGTTAAGTCCATCAAATCCCCATCCGGGCCCATCTTCATCATCTGGTCCTTCACCAACGATGCCACCTACGGTGGCCACACCGAAGGACAAAGGGAAGAAACCCCTGGAAGAGGCACCGCCATCAGTCTCAACCATCTCTATCGAGGAGATGCCTAGCCGAATGGAAGTCGAGACGCCTAGTTCACCCGACATGGAGTGGACTCAGGAAGAACTCCCATTCCCTCCCCCTCAACCACCAACGATCACCGTTGAGATGGCCAATACGGGCCTAGGGGAGTACTTGGTGTGGAACATTGTAGCAACACCCGCACTTGAGTCCATGCAGGACATGGGGAGACCTCACCTCCCCATCGGCACTATTGTTCCTCTAGGCTACCCACCAAATCAGACAAACTTTGTATATGGGGGCCTCGATAATGGCATTGAACCTTACATGCAAGAAGAAGAAGATGAAGAGCCCTTTTCTGAGGACGTCAACTATTTGTCCAACCCAGACTTCGCTTTGAGATATCTTGGCCAATGCAATTGGCATGGATATGGGTTGGGCAGATATGAGCAAGGAGTGCGCATTCTTTGCCAACCAAGATATCAGATGCCATACGACAAGTCAGGAGTAGGGTTCAACCACCCCCTGCCCCTTGACATCTTGGTGGAGAACATGCAAGGCCTAGGGATAGGCAACAAGGATGGGTTGGCATGAGATCCATATGCCAATCCTAACACAACATATACATTGGGGGATTATCTCCCATTGTTGACAACACACCTTGTTGACCTTGATAACCCCGTCCCTTTGATCGAGAAAGGAGAAAGTTCGAGGACTCACCTACAAGAGGGATATAGACAAGGCCAAGAAGGATCTTCAAAAGATGAGTCATAGTATGAGGTAGCACCATGGGACCCTTTCGAATTGGATAGCAATCACTCACAAGTGACCCCCATGGATGACTACCAAGAAAGCCTCTTGGCAATGTTCCCTTTAGATGCTCCAATCGAGCAAGGGCCACCTCAAGAAAATTAGGTCCTCCCATAGAGAGTGGAATGACCCCGATGGGACCAGATCAATTTGCTCGAGTAGGACGAGCCTCACGTGCCGTAAACAGTCATCGAAGCCAACGAAGGCCTGTGGATCTCCGACAATGATTATGAAGATGAAATTGAGATGGCATATCTCAATCATATGCGATAGCAACAATACCCCATGGACCTTGACGACATGTTTCAATAGCTAAACATGGGGCCAAGGCATAGGTGGCACCTAAACCCAGCACAGTTAGACCAAGTGTTGCATCCGCCACTTTGGGCATACAGAGAGCACCTTCCACCCAGAGACCCTATAGAGTTATCAGTGCCAAGGGTAGACCCTATCCTTTTATCCACACATAGGGCCGATCCATTTGTACCAATACCCCCAGAGCCAGATCCGGGAGCACAAAAATCATCAAGGAAGTTCGAGTCACCACACCCATGGTAATGGAGACCAAAATCATTTCATCAACATGATCTCCATTGACTTAACCACCCCCATCCACAATCCAACCGATCCAGCATGGTCATTGTATCTAGACCTAGATGCCATAGACTGGGATCACGCTAACTCACCACCATCCCCATCAAAGTACTGGCCTTGCGGTGAGATGCTTCATTTCACCCCAAGACCAACTCAGGATATCTTCCATGCTGAAGAGGGACCCGAGGTTCCCAACGTAGATCTAAATTCAGCAAATGATATCCACTTGATCCCAACTCCACACCAGTTGGAGGATGGATCCCACATGTCAGTCGAGGAGACGACTGACGTAGACATCGGCTCTGATCCAATGAATCCATAGATCATCAAGATGGGGGTAATTCTATCCCCCGAAGAGCAAGCCGACTACATTGCCCTTCTCAAAGAGAAGAAGGAGGTTTTTGCATGGTCCTACAAAGACATGCCGGGGCTAGACCCATAGCTAGTCATGCATAATCTAATGCTTGATCCGACAGTCAAGCCAGTTAAGCAAAAACTACGTAAGATGCATCCAATAGTGGCCTTAATGGTCAAAGATGAATTACAAAAGCTATTGGATGCACAGTTTTTCATCTACATAGATTACCCACCATGGTTGTCCAACATGGTGCCCATCAAAAATCCTGATGGGAGGATTCGCATATGCACTGATTTTTGAGATCTAAACAAAGCGAGTCCTAAGGATGATTTCCCCTTGCCTAGCATCGACGCATTGGTAGACGCTATAGTGGGCCATGAAATGCTATCCCTCATGGATGGTTTCTCGAGATACAATCAGATTCGTATCAATCTCGAGGACCAACTAAAAATGGCGTTCACAATGCCTTGGGGGACATTTTGTTATAAGGTCATGCCCTTTGGCCTTAAAAATGCTGGTGCCACCTACCAACGCGCTATGACATACATCTTCCATGATCACATGCATAAAACTTTGGAAGATTACATGGATGATTTGTTGGCCAAATCTCTTTTGCGCCCAGATCATCTCGATGACTTAAGCAAGATCCTCGATCGCCTCATCGAACACAAAGTCAGACTTAACCCCAAGAAGTGCGTATTTGGCATCACATCTAGAAAACTCTTGGGTTTCATAGTCTCAAAATGAGGCATCAAGGTAGATCCAAACAAAGTCAAGGCAATCCTTGAAATGCTCCCCCCAACTACCATCAAGCAGCTCAGAAGCCTATAGGGAAAGGTCGCGTCAATCAAGTGCTTCATAGCGCAGCTATCTGACAAGTGCCGACCCATGAATAAATTATTGCACAAAGGGGTAGCATTTCACTGGGATGATGAGTGCCATTCAACCTTCGACGACATCAAACAATACTTGGCTTCACCACTAGTATTGGCACCACCTAGACCAGGAGTGTCATTCTATTTATACATCTCAGCTACTGAGGTGGCACTGGGCGCCATGCTAGCCCAGAAAAATGAACTACACAAAGAACAAGCTACTTACTATCTTAGCCACACCCTGGTCAGTTATGAACTTAACTATGCATACGTCGAGAAGCTATGCTTGGCGGTGGTGTTTGCTACCAAAAAGTTGTGCCACTACATGCTGAGCAACACGATGTATGTTGTGTCTAAGGAGAATCCATTGCGGTACATGATGAGTCGTACTTATCATAGTAGTCGCATGACAAAATGGATCATGTTGTTGACGGAGTTTGACATCAAATTCATTGGACAGAAGTCCATCAAAGGTCAAGTCATCACCGATCAACTAGCAGAGGCTCCTCTCGAAGACGATCAGCCTCTGACCATAGAGCTACCCGATGATGGGGTCTTCCATGTCTCAAAATCGCCAGATTCTGATGAGCCTGAGTCACAGGCCAACATAACCTTATTTTTCGATGGTTCTAAATGTGAGCAAGGGGGTGGCATGGGAATCATATTCTTCACACCGTAAGGGGCTCCAATGCCTCTATCATTTAAACTAGATTTCTCATGCACCAACAACAATGCCAAATACGAAGCCTTGCTCATAGGTCTTCAGACAGCAATCACCATGAACATCAAATGCTTGAACATCTTTGGTGATTCGTTGTTAATTGTCAACCAAGTAAAAGGGGTATTCCAATGTAAATTCCTAGTTCTGCAGGCCTACAAAGCCCTTGTGGACAAATTCTTGGCAAAGCTTGAATGGTACGACATCAAGGCACTCCCTCGATCATCAAATCATTTTGCGGACACTATGGCCTCCTTGGGGTCACTAATCCTGCAAGACCTTTCTGGTGAGATGACAACCATTCAAGTCAAAACACTATCGCAATCCATGATGGAGCGTGCAAGCTCTGACTTAACGCCAGGAATCCACCTGATCCAGATTGAACCATCTCAGGATAGGTTCTCTCGAATCCATGATTGTCTAAATCAAGCCAACTAGGGGTCCTTGTTCTCCCCTATTCCCCTTAATAGCAACACAACGCTATTCTTACAAGTTCTTTCCCACTCAGCTTTTTCTAGGGATGAACTTCAAGAGGGATTGGTTGTTCATACCGTCGAGGCTTCTGATCAGCAGGATTGGTACACACCCATAAGGGACTACCTCAAGCTAGGTAACCTCCCACTTGGATTGACGCATGCCGCAAAAATATCATTCAAACAGAAAGCAGACAAAACATGTCTTGCTAGGAGACATTTTGTACCGTCGAAGCTATGAAGGGATCCTCCTTCGTTGCTTGGACCAACAGGAGTCCACTTGGGTGATCACCCAAGCGCACGATGGTACATGTGGTGGCCACTTCAGCGGTATGGCCATCACAAAGTGCATTCTTTGCATGGGCTATTATTGGCCATATTTAGAGCGAGATTGTTGCGCCTATGTAAGGAAGTGCATGAAATGTCAACACCATGCTAATTTGACACACGTACCTTCTCAGGCCTTGCAACCGATCCAATCGGCTTGGCCATTTTTGTAGTGGGGCTTAGATCTAATCGAAAATATCTCCCCTACGTCATCAGGTCATCACACGTTCATCATAATGGCCACAGAGTACTTCACCAAGTGGGTGGAAGAAATTCCGCTTACCTCTATGATTGGAACCCGCATTGCGGAGTTTATTTTACATAACATCATATGTCATTTTGGTATTCCATCCAAGATCATCTCGGATAATGGGACGTCATTCAAGAACAAATATGTGCATGCTTTGACCACAAAGTACAAAATTCAGCATAGTTTTTCAACACCCTATTATCCGTAGGCAAATGGGCAAGCAGAGGCATCAAACAAAATGCTAGTTGCCATCCTCAAAAAGACAGTCGCAGATAGTCATAAGGATTGGCACATTCAAATACCACTTGCTCTATGGGCTTATCGCACTAGCATTCGGATGCCCACTAGGGCAACTCCATTTTCGCTGGTGTATGGCTCCGAGGTAGTCATGCCTCTCGAGTTGGAAATACCTTCCCTATGCATATCAATGCAAGAGTTCATCGATAATGACACTACACGGCAATCCTGGTTAGACCAGCTTACGTTGCTCGATGAACGATGCATCAATGCTCTCGAGCATTTACGTATCTATCAAGAGCGACTTAAGAAAGCATACAACATGAAGGTTCACCTGAGGGACTTTTAGGTTGGTGACTTGGTCTTAAAAGAGAACCAGCAAAATTCTAACTTGCCGCCCCATCTAAGGGACAAGTTCACGACAAACTAGTTAGGTCCTTATGTCATCGATAGTAAAATAGGACCTGGAACATACCGGCTCGCCTCTCTTGAAGGAATCAAGGAACTAGAACCCTTGAACATCAGTCATTTGAGGCCATTCCACATTTAGAGATCCATAGCCCACCCCCAAACACTCCAAGGATTCCCAAAATCACTTGGTCAAACCATAAAATGCCCCAAAGGTGCCCATAAATGCCTTTGGTCAAACCAAAAGCACCAAGGATTCCCATAATCACTTGGTCAACCCCCAAATGCCCCAAAGGTATCTATAAACCCTTTGGTCACCCCAAATGCTCCAAGGATTCCCATCATCGCTTGGTCACCCTAAAATGCCCCAAAGGTGCCCATAATCCCTTTGGTCAAACCAAAGGCTCCAAGGGTTCTAGCCACCGCTTGGTCACCTAAAAATCCCCAAAGGTACCCATAATCCCTTTGGTCAAATCAAAAGCTCCAAGGGTTCCCTCAATCGCTTGGTCAAAAATGAAAATTCAAAAACAATAAAATAATCAAACTAACAAAAAAAAATTGCATCTCACTTTCATGCATAAGCTTAACACTCAAAAACACAAAAAGAACTGCATTAGGCATCGCATACATACATTGCACATTTGTTGATCATACAAGTCAAATGCACCATAGACTGTAATTACTCGGCAATTCCATCACTTTCCACATTTTTCCACTCTATAAATAGTCCATCAAAAATAAATGCCAGTCACATTTTTCACCATACCATAGTCAGTTGTCTTCTAATGTATCTAGAGTTTTCGTCATTCAGTTGTCATTAGATTTCTAGCCAAAAACTGTACAAAGTCAGACAGATTTTACAAAGGTAGAGTTCTACTTGGATCACACCTTGTTACGTAGCATCCCAACACAAACTAAAACACATAAAAAAAAATCCAAGTTGTGTGAACGCAAGAGAAACCTACAAAGTAGTCTAGGGTACCATAGGTGAAAGGTTAGCCTGCTCATCCCCCTGTGCGAATGGTTCGAGAATGCTGAGAATTGACAAAAGGACAAGCTCTTCCCCATCCAATTCCCCATAATAAATAGTGGTTAAAATCCACTGTCAAAAACCCCAAACACCTTTGGTCCCCAAAGTCATAAGGATTCGTACTACACGCCCCTGACAAGGATGGGTAGTCATCCCCAAGGCCTAAAATATCAATGCCATTACATAATAAGATCCCAAATCACCTTTGGTCCCCAAAGTCGTAAGGATTCATACTACACGTCCCTAAACAGGATGGGTAGTCATCCCCAAAGCCAAACGGGATCAATGCCACTCACAAGCCAACAACCTACGAGCTCAACTTTGCAACTTAAAAAGCAAAATCAAATAACAGTGGTTATCACCACTATTCAGATGCCTTGCTCAAAAAGAAAAACAAAAGAGAAAAATAAATAGTGATTTTCATCACTATGTATGCGAGCAAGTATCCCAACAAGTTGAGCAACCAAAAGACGCCTGAACTTGAATCCTTGGAATTCTCAGCATTCGAAAAACCATTTAGGTGATCCTCATTACGGGTTTGGTGGATAGCCTACCTGACAATGGCGGTATCCTAAACGCATGACGATATGTCTATCACATTAGTTTTGCATGTGAGCAGACCAATGTTTGCATGTGGATGAGCTAGCTTATGGTACCTTAGATTGTCCCATGGATTAATCTTACTAAATACAACAACGGAGTTAGTGGAGCTAATTAGGTGATCCTCAGTACAGGTTTGGTTGAGAGCCTATCTGGCACTGGCGGTATCCTGACAAATACCACATAAACGAACTCAATTGCACACACAAGGATGTGAAATAACTTGGTCAAACTCAAGTCTGATTCGTACCTTGTTCAAAAGTCTTGTGAGATAAATGTACAATCTTGGCTAGTTAGTTAAAATATCTGAATCTCAGAAAAACCTTAAACTACATTTTAAAACAACTGGTACATTTTATTACTTACATCACCATCAAAAAATACGAAAAATACCAAAACAAAATTATCAGATGAAAAGCCATTCCACAAAGCAATCACATAGTACAGAAAGCCAATAAATCCTGTACAGTCTATGGTGCCATCGACAAGTTATCAACAAATCATTCCATCCATTCCATATGCATACATCATATAACTAGAAACATCGCATTCATAATAACACATGCATACATCAACATAAATAAAATAAACAAAAAATCATGACAAGTGTATAACCAAAAAGAACGTCATGTATATATATCATCAAAATGCCCGTAGGCTACAATAAAATGGTCCTCTGACCTCACAAACAAAAGCAAAAACTCAAAAACCCCCAAGCCTAGGGCGTCGACCACCATGATCACGCAGGATCGGTGCGACGGGAACTACCCCCAGTGGTGTGGGTCCTATGGGACCTCTCAGGGTGGTTGTTGCTAGCCCTCGCATCACGCCCACTAGCACCCCCTCATCCAGCCACCTGCGATGAGAGGAAGCAGACTGCTCAGTCTCACTGTCTCTCGTTCGGCACGAAGATCCACCTCCAGGGAGCTTAGGTAACCGCCCACCGAGGTGGATAATCTCTGCCTCCAACTCCATCCGATGCCGGACCAAATCCATCTCCCACCGATGGTACGCAGCCAATGCATCATCGCACTATGCCAACTATGTCTGCAAGAGATCCCTCTCCCGTGATGCATCGGTGTCCCCATCCCATCGGTGGTACGTAGCCAATGCGTTCTCCCACTTCACCAACTAAGTCCGTAGGAGATCCCTCTCCTATAGAGCATCCTCGAGCTCCTCATCCCATCTTCGAAGTAGATCCTCCAATCATGCTATCTCAGTACAATACCTAGCCTCCACATCCCCTAGGACTGCCTGAGGCATGGGCATCTCTGGGATGATGGGCTACTCTGGCACCCACTGCTCCGGGATGTCCTACGTGTCCGGATGCTTTAGAACTCCAAAATCATCCCCCACAAAATCGTCAACCTCCACCATGTCCTCATCCTCCAGTGGAGCCCCCCAACCCTCCCCTGATGCCTCTGCATCCTCCCCACCTATTGCTGCTGCGTCCGGACCTCCTAGAGGCCCCTCACCCTGCCATTGCCGCATCGTCCACCACTGGTCATACTCGGCAGTCACCCCGACGTTGTCCACGTCAGGGATGTCAATCATTGTATCCGCCTCCTCACCCAACGGCTCGATGATCATCCAGGCTAGAGTCCTCTCGTCACCCCGATGTCGATAGATCAAAGGCTCACCAGGAAACCCCTGGTGCACCCCAAACTGTCATGTCACTTGGATGTATGGGAAGTACTCCTGCTCGGTCTCATGTCGCTCGATCAACCATCTCCCCCTACGCACCCACCGAAGCCACTCTCCAGCCTCAGGCTAGGCTGGATAGTCCTGGTATGGATGCCAGAACACCTCCCCTAGAGCAAGGCGTGAGAAGGCATCAACATAGTGCCCCATGACACCTGCCCACCGTCGACTCTGACCTTGCTCCTCTGACCTCCGCCACAGAGCTGCATACCCAATCTCCCTATCCACCATCTCTGCCCGAGTGGTCCATGGCAAACCCTATGGCCACTCCACAGCTATGTGTTGCCATCCCCAGCACTACAATAGGTAGCTGCATCCAATCCCCTTCCGCCTCCGACAGCGGACCTCGTACAACTCATCATAGAGTTGTGCCAGTAGTGTCTGACCCCACCTCATAATCAGTGGCTCTGAGGTCGAACACTCCATAAGTCTAAAAACTACCTCCAGCAGGTTCCAAGGGAACCTCGCACCTGATGAGTCGAGCAACAGCATGTTGGAGATGAGGGTCATCAGCAATGCATGCCTCACCCCCAACACGCCCTTCTCCAGCCACCACCGCACCAAAATACCGCCAATCAGGCAATCCCCCTCTGCCCTCTCCATCGAACTATCCACCCCCATCTCCACCCCATGCCCGAAGCACCGTGTCAGCACCGTCGTACACTGATCACATGGAGTAGTCCGAATAGGAAGCCCATCTATCAGAATCCACAGAATCCGATAGACATCCTCAAGAGTCACCATCATCTCCCCTGTTGGGAGATGAAAGGTATTGGTTCGGGGATCCCACAAGTTGATCAGGGCCATCAGATATGCCCGATCCCCCACCATAGGCTCTAACCGAGTCACTTGCTTGAGCCCAAGGGCATCAAGCCACTCCCAGTTTGCCATCGTCAGCGCCTCCCGCGCTTCAGAGAACACCGTCGACACACGGTACTGACTCTTCACAACCTACAAAACAAAAAAAAAACAAAAACATTAAAACATGACAAAAAAACAAAAAAAAAACTATACAGCGCCAAAACAAACATACACAATGTCTACAAATTATACACAAAAAAACATTTAATAAATGTACAACACAAACATTAACAAAATGTACAATAAACATTAAAAAAATAAATAAACAAAAAAAAAAAAAAAAAAAAAAAAAAAAAAAAAAAAAAAAAAAAAAAAAAAAAATACAACTAAAACATTTCACAAATGTACAGCTAAAACATTTAACAAACAAAGTATAGCAAAGTACAGACAAACAACTATACAACAAAAGTACAACACGGTCAAATACAATTGTACAACCATAAACAAAATAACACACCTAGGGTTTCTAACCTTAAGTGTGAACCAAAAAAAAAAATCAAATAAAAACAAAATTTCCATCTAGGGTTTCTAAACTCTAGGTTAAACAAAACAAAAACAAAATAAAAACACAGTTCTTACCCTAGGGTTTTTAACCTTAGTTAAAACTGAAAAACAAACAAAAAACAACAATAACAAAAAAATTCAGTTACCTAGGGTTTAACCTTAGTCTAAACTGATAAAAAATAGAAAACAAAATAAAAACAATTTTTTTAAAAAAAGCTAAGTTTTCGATCTTCGTTCAAACTAGGGTTTTTATTTCTTTAGTTTACAACAAAAACAAAATAAACACGGTTTTTTAAAACTAGGGCTTCGTGTTAGTTTCTACAAAGCAACACAAAGCACAAAAAGACAAGCACAAAACAAAAAAATTTAACTAGGGTTTTCATTTTTAAATCGACAAACAAAATACAAAAGAAAAACAACCAAATCAACACAATTTTTTTACATCTAGGGTTTTTAAGAAAAATAAAACGGTTTCAACTAGGGTTTCGATCTTAGTTTTAACAAAGCAACACAAAGCACAAATTCAAACAAACAAAAAAAATTAAACTAGGGTTTTTATTTTAGTTTAAATCAAAAAACAAAATACAAAAGCAAGAAAGAATTATGGTTTTAAACTGTAAAATAAAACAAACAAAATAACGAGAAGGAGCACTCACCGGTCTCGCTTCGGCTCCACCACTTGATGATCCAGTCCATGAACTCATGGTGTCCGAGAAAATTCGATAGCGCTCCGCTACGCGAACTCGACCTCCTCCTCCTCACAGCTCCAAAATGCCAGAAAAAACAAAGTGCAAATGAGCCCAAAACCTAGTTTTGGCCCTTAAATAGGCTTTTAGGCCTATAATCATTCCACCCTAGGATGATCACTCTAGTTAGCACTCGTCCCACCCTGGGATGATTACTAAACTGGTATTCGTCCCACCCAAGGACGATTACAGAGCAAGAAAATCAAAAAGAGCAAAAAAATTGCCAAAAAAATGCCCCTTTGCACTTGACATTCTTGGCATGCAAAACCGACATTGGGGTCACAAATCCTCAATATCCTACTCCCTAAGAAGGCTACCATAGCCGGACCGCTCCATGGGAGGACGGATTTTCGAGAATTTCATCCCCAAACGGCATCACAAAAAGGGTCCAAACCCACCCAAAAATAGCAATAAATTTGCCGAACAAAGGCGCCTTTGCGCCTGCGCTTCTTGGCATACACAACCAACATCGGGGTCACAAATTCTCACTATCCTACTCCCTAAGAAGGCTACCATATCCGGACCACTCCGCGGGAGGACGGATTTTTGACAATTTCATCCCCAAAATGCGTCACAAAAAGGGTTAAAACCCACCAAAAATAGGTCAAATTGTTCGGAAACTGCATAAGCATTCAACGAAAAACAATTGAAGGCACCCTTACAAAAGTCATCTTGGGTCAAGTGACTCATCACTTTTCTCATGTCGGTCATTCCCTCATTGATTCATTGCTTGAGGGGGTAGTCACACTTAGTCACCAATCAACAAATACACACCCAATCAAGGAAATGGCATGCATTCAAAGAATCATTGACAAAGACAATCACGCCCCTTCTTGGGGCAGCAAACAAGCAATAATCACAAGCTGATCAAACACTTGGCATTCATGAATCATGAACTCAAGGTTCCCATAGACAAAAAGGTTGCGCCCTTTGCCTATTCATGATTGAACAATGTCCAAGATCAAGTAACACCTCACCGAAAAAGTTAACACTTGAATTAAGCTCCTTAGCTCGTCAGAAGCAAGGATTCAAGAATGCATGCCCTTTCCATACTTGGGGCATCAAAATTTTGTTAGGTTACTGAGAAACCCTAATCATTAGTGCTTTGGTTATCTATTTTTGCTCAGCACTGCACCTTGCACAGTGCTTCCCAAAAAGGGGCATCTATAGACACCAAAACAGCACCAATCCGATTATGTGGCTACAAACACTGACCGAATTGGCATACACAGCCCCTAGGGCAGCCCCCAGAGGTTAAAAAGTGGTCCTAACCACTCTCACAGCAGTTTTGGAAGGTCAAAGGTCAATTTGGCACCTTTCAGGCACTCTGCTCCCTACTCGTTCCACCCTGGGACGATTACAAACTGGTATTCGTCCCACCCCGAGATGATTAGCAGCATTCGCTCTAGGGTGGGGTGAATAGCAGGTTTGATGGGAAAAAGGTCAAACCTTGACAAATGGTAGCTTAGTATCCCACTCAACTCCACCTTCAATGCATGGGAGTGCGAGTGAGCGTTTTTGAGCTCAAAGAGGCAGTCATAGAGGTAGTCATGGAGCCCTTAATCAGGGAGGAATCTTCTTCCCCCTAGCAAGGCATGATGGCCAAGTGGCGCCTCTGCATGCTCATTCACAGAGACCCTCAGGTCTATAAAATGGTGAGTCTTCTCACCCCAAAAAAGGACAGAGCAGGAGCATTTGGAGCAATGGAGTGCTGCCGAATTACATCCTCACCCATCGTTTGTGCTTCTTACATCCTTGATCTCTCTTTTGGAAGGGAGGTTATTGGGTGATTATTGGAAGTGCAATCCGGACCCAAAACCCAAACATTTTGCCACAATACCCCACCCAATTTTCTGACACAACCCCATAAGAGGTTTTGGACCCATCCCAAGTGGATTGGTGCCAAAACCGAGCCCCAAACGGTGGGCGTCCTACCTTCGGATGCCCCCCGCACTATCGCAGTCCTAATCACCCCACCCTAGAGCGATTAGAAATCTATGGTAGATTTCCCTACTATTTCTTTTGCATTTTATTTTAGGTTATTTACATATGCTGCCATTCAAGTTTCATGTGATTCTGATGAGTTTTGGCTATGATTTTATTATTTCTCGCTTTCACTAACATACAGGGAGCATCATCGGATACAGGGCGATCGAGGCCAAATTTGCAAAATCCGACCTTCTGGGTCATTCCAAAATGCCCCGTTTTGCCTAACCCCAACTTTGTAGGTGTTTTGGAGGCCCCTGGATGGGACATTTAGGAGGTCACCTTCTAACATTTTATGACAGTCCTAATCGTCCCACCCCGGAGCGATTAGAAATATGTGGTAGATTTCTCGACTGTTCCTTTTGAAGTGTGTTCCTGGTAAACCCTGGGGATCTCAACACCGGAGGGGCAGTAAGGAACTATAGATGCATTCATGCAAGCGGCGGTGATGTTTGGTCCACCCATTTTCAATGTGGGCACGCGGAAGATCCCCAAGGGGAATGTATCATTCGTGGTGTAACCAAACTATGTCCGACACTCCTAGCCCCTAAAAAGGAAGGAGACGTATTGTAACCCGATCTCGAGCAAATTAATAAAATAAAGGGCTGCACTTTTACATTTTCTTTAAATCTCGTTTCAGTTCATTTTTTTTTCCCTCCTTTCATGCATTCTCGTTCGTAGGACTTAGCGTTACATTTCCCTTTTTGTTTGCTTTCGTATCCTCGTGCTTTCACATTATTAATTAATTTATAACTTAATTTAATTAACCCTAAGGTTAGGGTTATAAGGAAAAAAATTTTATATGCACCGACATCATATATTTTCCCCCTCCATCGATGTCCAAAGGGAGATTTGCATTGATTTACTAAGCACTAACCTTCGATCGATTCTCATTTGTGAGAGCCTATGATTTTTATGATCTACGTGCAAGAAAAGATAAGGTTTTTTTGTTTTATGCAACGAACATTGAAGGGGCTAAATGAGGAAGGCTTAGAACCTTAGTACCAACTTGGTGGTTGGGATAGCAACAAGTGGTTGTGTGTTTAAGGTATTGCAATATGGGAGGTCCCGTGATCGAACCCCGATAGTAGGCTTGGGGAGTATTTTGGCCGGTGTCCTTTTTGGTCTAGATGCCCAACATAGGTAATAAAGTGTACAAGGTACTTTTACCTACCAAGGTGAGAACCTATCTCACACAACAGTTGAGTCACAACTAGGGCACTGGTGTCAGCATGGTGGGGGATCGAATCCCATTGAGGGCAAAAGAGAGGGTGATTATGATTGAGACAAATTTTGAGGTCAATTCTTCATCAAAAAAAAGTATGGGCACATCTTCCTTATGAGTGAAATGTTATTGGATTAGATGTTGTGAATGCTAAGTTGGAGTGAAAAGGTTTGTTTGATAAGCATTGTTGAGTAAGATTTCAGGTGCATGATTGGTAAATTTTTGTAAGAAAATTTGAGTGAGAAATTGAGAACTATCTTGAACTAGGGTTTGAGAAATATCATGAGTATCATTGTTATGTGAGATTGTTTGATAAGCATTGTTGGAAATATTTGAGTAAGCTTTCATATGCTTGATTAGGATTTGTGAAAATACCATGAGTATCATTGTTATGTGAATTTGAAATCATCTTGAGTCAGGATTGAGTTCCATAGTGTGAGTTGTTGAAAGCATTGTTTAACACTTGTTTAGGGTTTGTAAGCAAGTTGTATTTCATTAAGTTATTGGTTGCATGGAGTTGATTGAGCATAGTTGATTAAAAATTTTGGAGTGATAGTTCAATATTTGTGAAACAAATTGCTCTTTACTAATTTGATAAAAATATTGAAAGTGATTGAGTGTGAAACATATTGAGTCTCTTACCATTCTCTATATGTTTCTATGGTTAAACAAAATTATGAGTGAAATTTTTTTGTGATATTGAAGAGGTTTTTTGGAAGAAATCAAGTTGAGTTTTGTGAGTATTTTGTGAGTGTGAAACATATTGAGTCTCTAACCATTCTCTATATGTTTCTAAAGTCAAACAATATTTTGTGTGAAACTTATTTGTGTGATTGAAAAGGTTTTCTGTAATAGATTGAGTTGAGTTGAGTAAGATTTTGTGGAATCTTACAATGTAGATTTGAGACAAGTCTTGGTGAAGACTTGTTGAGCAGATTGGATAAGTTCTAGTGAGGACTTGTTGAGAAAATTTAAGGTAAGTCTTAGAAAATACTTGAGAGTATATTGGACAAGTTATAGTGAGGACTTGTTGGAAAGATTTGAGGTAAGTCTTAGAGAAGACTTGAGAGCAGATTAGACAAGTTCTTGAGAGGACTTGTTGGATAGATTTGAGGTAAGTCTTAGAGAAGACTTGAGAGCAAATTGGAAAAGTTCTTGAGAGGACTTGTTGGATAGATTTGAGGTAAGTATTTGAGAAGACTTGAAGAGTTGAGTTGATTTATTGATTTTTTCAAGCGTTGTGTTAAGGAATGGGACAGATCTAGTATATTTGATTTATGATTGGATCAAGATTTGTGTTAAGGCTTGGTACATATCTAGCAGAGTTGATTTATGATTGGATCAAGCTTTATATTGAGGCTTGAGGATAGATTTGAGGATAGAGTTTGGTGTAGATTTGAGGATAGGTTTGTACTAGACCAAAGACAAATAGTGATAAGATTTGTGATAGACTGAAGGATTGTGTTTAGTGTAGATTTGAGATAGAGATTGAGCAAATTCATGCTATACCAAAGGACTATTTTTAGTGTAGATTTGATACAGAGCTGAGAGCAAGTTTTGGAGGTGGCAGAGTAGAGGAAAATATTCTCTAGTGGATAGAAATCCATTAGCCAGGGCAATGAGAACAAAGATATTCTAAGTGAGGACAAAGTCTTCAGTGGAGAGAGATCCACAAGCCAATGTAGTGGAGGCATTAGTCTTCTAAAGGATCACTAGCTAGAGCAGAGGAGAAGGAGTTTTCCTGTGGATAGATTTCCACCAATCTAATTAGGGGATTTGTATCTCCTATGGATAGATATCCATGAACTTGATTAGGGGATTGGTGTCTCCTTTGGATAGAGGCTCATAAATATTGTAATAAGGAAGGATTCCCAAGAGAATTATTGAGAAAATTTTAGTGAAATATTTCCTTCGTGGATGTAGCCCACATTGGATGAACCACATTAAATTGATATCTCTATTGTGTATGGTTATTTATGCATTTCTTTGATTACTACTGTTGATATTGCCATTTATATATTGCATATTATTGTTTGGTAATGAAAAGTAAAAAAGTGGTCTTATACTATTCACCCCCCCTCTCAGTATAAGCTTGTGTTCTTCAATTGGTATCAAAGTGGGATCCTTTAGAAGAGTTTAACAACTTGAAGGAAAAACTCACAAGAACATATATGTATTCTCAAAATGGATCTTCAAGGAATTAAGCACCATTATTCAATGGAAACAATTATGTTCTTTGGAGTATGATAATGAAGATTCACCTAATGGTACGTTGGAATGAAATATAGTAAGTCAATTTGTAATATGTCACTACAAAGGAGCGGATTGTGGATATTTTTACCAAGCCACTTCTGAAAGAGACTTTTGAGTATCTTCAATTAAATTTGGGAGTAGTTATGCTCCCACCCCAGAATTAACCACCTCAAGAAGATTTGGAGGATGGGCTAAGTTAAGAGTCTCATTCTTAGCCCCAAGTCCCAAAGATGACCCTTTGCCATTGATGTCAAAGTGGGAGAGATTTGAGTTAGGGGAAGAGCATTAAGTCAAGGAGAGCAGTTTCTTAGGGGGACCAGAATAGAAATAGGTAAAGGAAATGATAAAATATAAATGGGTTACCATTAATGACAAAGGAGGAAGATTTTTGGAAATATGAGCAAGGTTTGTTGTCATTGATGTCAAGAGTCAGTTTTAGTGAGCAATGCAAAATAAAGGATATCAAGAGTCAGTTTCAGTAACCAATGTAAGAGAAAGATTGCTTCTAGGTCTAAGGGAAATAATATTATAATATCTCCTATTATAATATTCAAGGTGGTCATATAAGGTCTAAAGGAGAAATAGGAAGGCCCAAGGAAAATAATATTATAATATTTTATTATAATATTAAAGATCTAATGTTAAGACCTAAAGGTGTTAAATTAATTATAATAATTTCATTATTAATTAATTTATAACTTAATTTAATTAACCCTAAGGTTAGGGTTATAATGGAAAATATTTTATAAGCACCAACGTCATATGTTTTTCCCCCTCTATTGATGTCCAAAGGGAGATGGCACAATGGTATAAATACCATGTGCATTGATTGACTAAGCACTAACCTTTGATCGAATCTCATTTGTGATAACCTATGATTTTTGTGATCTGAGTGCAAGAAAAGATAAGGTTTTTTGGTTTATGCGATGACCATCAAAAGGACAAAAGGAGGAAGGCTTAGAACCTTATTTCCAATCTTGTGGTTGGGCTAGCGGCAAGAGGTTGTGTGTTTAATGCATTGCAAGAAAGGAGGTCCCATGATCGAACCTTGGTGGTAGGCTTGGGGAGTGTTTTGGATAGTGTACTTTTTGTTCTAGGCACCCATCATAGGTAATAAAGTGCACAAGGTGCTTTTGCCTACCAAGGTGAGTGCCTACATCACACGATAGTTGAGCCACGGCTAGGGTGCTAGTGGTAGCACAATGGGGGATCGAATCCCATCGAGGGTAAAAGAGAGGGTGATTATGATTGAGATAGATTTTGAGGTCAATTCTTCATCAACAAAAGGTATGGGCACATATTCCTTGTAAGTGAAATATTGTTGAATTGGATGTTGTGAATGCTAAGTTGGAGTGAAAAGGTTTGTTTGATAAGCATCGTTGATTAATATTTCATGTGCATGATTGGTGAATGTTTATGAGAATGTTTGAGTGAGAAATTGAGAACTATATTGAACTAGGGTTTGAGAAAGATCATGAGTATCATTATTATGTGAGATTGTTTGATAAGCATTGTTAGAAATATTTGAGTAAGCTTCCATATGCTTGATTAGGGTTTGTTAAAAGACCATGAGCATCATTGTTATGTGAATTTGGAATCATCTTGAGTTAGGATTGAGTTCCATAGTGTGAGTTGTTGAAAGCATTGTGAAACACTTGTTTAGGATTTGTAAGCAAGTTGTGTTTCATTGAGTGATTGGTTGAGTGGATTTGATTGAGCATAGTTGATTGAAAGTGTTGAAGTGATAGTTCAAGTTCTATGAAACAAATTGTTTTTTACTAATTTTGAGAAAAATATTGAAAGTGATTGAGTGTGAAACATATTGAGTCTCTTACCATTATCTATATGTTTCTATGGTTAAACAAAATTCTGAGTAAAATTTATTTGTGATATTGAAGAGGTTTTATGGAAGAAATCAAGTTGAGTTTTGTGAGTATTTTGTGATTGTGAAACATATTGAGTCTCTAACCATTAGCTATATGTTTCTGAAGTCAAACAATATTCTGTGTGAAACTTTATTGTGTGATTGAAAAGGTTTTCTATAATAGATTGAGTTGGGTTGAGTAAGCTTTTGTGGAAGCTTACAATGTAGATTTGAGAAAAGTCTTGGTGAAGACTTGTTGAGAAGATTGGACAAGTTCTAGTGAGGACTTGTTGATCAGATTTGAGGTAAGTCTTAGAGAAGACTTGAGAGTATATTGGACAAGTTCTAGTGAGGACTTGTTGGACAGATTTGAGGTAAGTCTTAGATAAGACTTGAGAACAAATTGGACAGGTTCTTGAAAGGACTTTTTGGACAGATTTGAGGTAAGTCTTAGATAAGATTTGAGAGCATATTGGACAAGTTCTTGAGAGGAATTGTTGGACATATTTGACGTAAGTCTTTGATAAGACTTGAAGATCTTATTTGATTGATAGATTGATTTGTTCAAGCTTTGTGTTAAGGCTTGGGATATATCTAGCAGAGTTTCTTTGTGATTGGATCAAGCTTTGTGTTAAGGATTGGGACAGATCTAGAAGAGTTGATTTGTGATTGGATCAAGCTTTGTTTTGAGGCTTGAGGATAAATTTAAAGACAGATTTTGATGTAATTTTGAGGATAGGTTTTTGCTAAACCAGAGATAGAGATTGAGCAGATTTGTGCTAGACCAAAGGACTATGTTTAGTGTAGATTTGAGATAGAGCTGAGAGTAAACTTTGGAGGTGTAAAATCAGAGGACAGTAGTCTCCAGTAGATAGAGATCCATTAGCCAGGGTAGTGATGACAGATATATTTTGAGTGAGGATAGAGTCTTCAATGGAGAGAGATCCACAAGCCAGTACAGTGGAGGCTATACTCTTCTAGAGGATCACCATCCAGAGCAGAGGAGAGAGAGTTCTCATGTGGATATATTTCCACAAATTTGATTAGGGGATTGGTGTCTCTTGTGGATAGAGATCCATGAAATTGATCAGGGTATTGGTGTCTCCTTTGGACAAATTTCCATAAATATTGTAATAGGGAAGGATTCCCAAGATAATTATTGAGGAAATTTTAGTGAAATATTTTCTCTATGGATGTAGCCAAAATTGGGTGAACCACATTAAATTGGTGTCTCTATTGTGTATGGTGATTTATGCATTGCTTTGATTATTTTTGTTGATATTGCCATTGATATATTACATAATATTTTTTGGGAAATAAAAGAAAAAAATGGTCTTATAATGTTCACCACCCCTCTTAGTATAAGCTTGTGTTCTTCAAATCACACTCGTTGGAATTAACCTCTATATGTTGTTGGAAGTAGAACACCCATATAAAATGAGAGTAAAAAATGGAATGATCTTGTAAGTGTGACAACTAAATTATTAATAATCAATGGATGATAGTTTGATTATGGTCTATATGTATTTTATATTAGTGGGTTGTATAAATATTTCTAATTAATTCTACAAGTCTTTGAAGGGATGAGTCCTTCCATTCTAGCATGTAAGAGTCGTAACGATTGTGTAGAATCACATTTTATTTTCTTGTGGAATATGCACAAAATTAATTAGTATGAATCTCTTGTTGTTGGCTTTTGCAATGACAAGATCAAAGGAGTCATAGAAATAATAATAATGGTGAATGTTTTCTTTGACATTATAGTTTAAGTAAAACTAGAGAACCTTCTTTCATGCTTTTGTTAGCCAGAATTAAGCAAAGGATAGTCGTTGAATCATTGAGTTAAAAATCTTCAATTAAGAGATTTGCTAGCTTAGGCACTAGTATGTATTATATGGGGTATTAATTTATATTAAATAAAAATAGAATAATACGACTATTAAGGCAATCAAGTAAGGAAGGTAAAGGGGTTATCTATGGATAATGACTAGCTCATCTTGTAGATGAGAGAGATAGTCAAATGCTTTATGCGCTAAGTGCATACACATAGATGGACTTATGTGTGATGTGGTTATTAATTTTTTTCCATTTGAATGATTGAAAGGAGGTTTATGCTAACTTAGTGGCCATGAGAATGATATCTAACTCTTAAAATGCACCTAGTGATCTTATACAAATGAACTTATATAAGTATTAGATATTGGTGTACTTCATATAGAACCCTTTAGATGTGTAGGTTGACCTTTTAAAAATATATATTGGTTGAAAATAAGGTTATGATATTTGGTATCATAGCATGGTTCATAATAGAATTAGTTCACTACGCAAAACTAGTTTTGGTGTGTAATAGGAAATATACCTATGTGAGGGTTCTACCTTACCCAAAAAAGGAATAGTTTCTAAAAGAAAACGCATTTGGTTATTTCAGATAACTAGGAGTATAGTTGTTGAAAAGGTAATCAACCCAAATATGTAATGATGAATTAACTCTTACTATATCTTCTATGTGTGGTCATGGATAATTCCACCAAAGAGAAGAAGAGGAGGTGTTGCCCCATCAATGAGGTAGACACAATGGACTAATATAGAGGATAGGAACTTGGATGTAGGTTCATAGAATCCTAGTAATGAATGAGATAATCTCTCTACAATAGTGGCCCTACTTTGAGAATAGGTAGACACAAAAATAGTTGCTAGATGCAATGATAAATTGGGAAGCACAAGCTGGAAACTCTAATAGGATATATGCAAATGAATCCCTTACTGAGGCACAACTAGCTAGGATTAAACTTGAGACCGCATTGGGCAAGGAGATGAAACATTTAAAATCCTCCAAGTTTAATGGAGAGGAAGATGATGACAAATCCAAAGCTTGGTTGAAAGAGATAGAAACCTACTGTAATATGAAGAAATTTTCCTTTGGCACTCGAACATCCTATGCCACATTGTATTTTCTAGGTGATGGCTTGGATTGGTGGGAAACCTTTAGTGAGGATAAAAAAATTATGATTATGGTTGACTTAAAATGGGAAGAATTTGTAGTAGCTTTTAAAGAGAGTTTCCTCATGAAATGCTTTTATTCCCAGAAGTTTGAGGAGTTCACTAAACTTTGGTAGGAAACTAGGATAGTGGAAAAATATTATCAAATATTTATCAAGTTGTTGAAATATGTGCTAGCATGCAATGAGAAAATGAAGATTCATAAGGTTATACTAGGAGAAGATCCTAGAATAGGGTAGAATTGGACACATTGTAACCTACTACTCTACATAAAGATTATGATTTGGATAAAAAAACTAAAACATATCTTAAACCCTACTTTGATTATGAAGTATTAGATGAATAGGGTAGAGAAGCACTAAGGAAAATAAATAGTGTCGCGTTTGTAAAGTGGAAAGAAGAACAAACAAACAAGAAATCCTCCAAATACGATTAAAATAATGATAGAAAGTAGGGGAAGTTTAGAGGAAGGTTCCAAAGGAGAAGAATCACAATTCCAAAAATCACAAAAATGGTAACAAAAGATCATATCATAAATAGACCAATCCTCCATCAGCACTGAAAGCAGATGATGGGCAGAAATAGAAAACTCATCCAGGTCCTAAGATAGGATATTTTGAATATGGAGATCTGCATTATTATAGTAATTACCCATGTAGATCAGAAACGAGTTCAAAAGAAAAAGAACCGATGTACAAAGAATCTACACCCACAAAAATTGCACATAGGATTTATGTGGCAATAGAGAATCATAATTTGGAAGGGCAAGCTACTCCATTGCTAATAAAAGGTAATATTTTTGGTAGAAATATT
The DNA here is from genome assembly GCA_028583015.1 of Wollemia nobilis. Lineage (NCBI taxonomy): Eukaryota > Viridiplantae > Streptophyta > Pinopsida > Araucariales > Araucariaceae > Wollemia > Wollemia nobilis. The sequence goes on along the minus strand of JAQPPZ010016861.1, from coordinate 13,702,644 downwards.
AAAATTTTGATTGATAGTGGTGCTATGGATAGTTTTGTTTCCACTAGTTTAATTAAAGATATACCAAAAATGCCAAGAATCTTGGCTCATGGGTGGAAATTCATGTATGGTTCAGGATAAACCTACTCTATTGACCAATGTTATCCTATGGAATAATTACCCTACCTAGTGGAATGACCATAGTATGTCTATATGTAGCACCATTGCATGCCTTTGATGTAGTCTTAGGAATGGATTGGCTACAAGCATATAGGGTTGTAATCAACTTCCAAGATAGATGGATTGAGTTTACAAAATATATCAAGAAAGTGCATAGAGTGCATAGCCTGCAAGATACTTTGCAATTGATCATCATGCGATCGTCATGCCTACATTTGATTGTGATGCTTGCAGTCGATCATCATGTCTGTAATCGATCATCATATATGTAGTTGATCATCATACCTGCATTCGATCATCATGTCTATAGTCAATGATCATACGTGCAATTGATCATCATACCTGCATCCGATCGTCATGCTTGCATCCAATCGTCATGCCTGCAATTGGTCATCATATATGTAGTCGATCGCCATGTTTGTAGTCGATCGTCATATCTACAATCGATCATCATGTCTGCAATCGATCGTCATGTTTGGAATCAATTGACATTCATGTCTCGGAATGATCATCATAAAGCATAAAGGCTGAAATTCTTTCATGTCGACCTAAAGCCTTTAAGTTTGTCGTACATTTTTAAAATTTGCAAACCAATATTCTGATGCAGGAGCATCCGACGGTAAAAGAACAACCTCAGAAAGGTTTTGAAAAATAGGGGAGAAGCTTAAGTTCAGCAAAATTAGTTTTTTTTCCTAAGGCAAAAGTTGGGGAGGGGGTCGCGAAATCGCGACCCCAAGAGCTGCAGTGTAGCGAGGAGAGTTTTCGTCGTGATATCATGACATCATTGGGAACACAGAGTGGAGCAGCTGTGTTGTCGCAGTATGCAGATTGGAGCGGCTGTGTTGTCGCGATATCGTGACGTCGCGATATCGCAACGGCTTTTCAGAGCAAAGTGTAGGGGGGAGTCCTGTCGCGATATCGCGACCAGTGAAAAGATGCCACGTGGCGTGGTCTCGAAATAGCTAAAGCAGAGCAAAGTTTGACAAAGGCAAAGGCGGAGGGGGAGCCACGAAATCATGACATGTCATGAAATCGTGGCTCCCAAAAGAAAAGCTAAGGCGGGGCAGTTTGGGTCGTGATATCGCGACATGTCGCGGTATCGCAAATTTTTGCGGACCAGGGTGCAGGAGTGCATTTGGGGTTGCGATATCGCGACCAATAAGAAGACAGTGCAAATTTTTTTAAGCGGACGGCCGGGCAAGGCCAATATTGGCACGTGGACTGCCACGTGTATCATGACAATTGTGAAGGGCACGTGTACCAAATATATTGCGACAAGGAGAAGGCATGGCCAGATTTACACGCGATCGACTACGTGTAAGAAAACAAAGATGGGGGATCGCATAGGTTGATAAGGGAGGTGTCGGCCACACATTCTTTTATTGTTATTACTTCTGGCAACACAGCCATTACAGGTGATGGCTTAATGGAGGAGACAACAGTGCAGAGGACAGTCAGAATAAAGTGGTCGGTGCAGGGAGGCCATCAATGCTAGCATCATGGTGGATCGGGCAGTTGCCCATTTATGGCAAAAATTTGAAAAACTCGGCCGGAGGGAAAGTCGAATTTGAATTTTGTTAGGCAGGGGCATTAATTGCCTAGAGGACCGGGACCTCGTTAAAAACTCAAAATTTTGTAATAGTAGGGTGGTGGACCGGAGAACGGGAAAAAAGGAGCACAGTTAGTGAGACCGAAGCCGAGCTTGGTCTTTGTAAAGCCTACGGGCTGTTTTATTTTGATGTATGTAATTATTTTTTGAAGAATGTTAATGAAAAAAAGTGGAATATTGTGTTGGTGTAATTTCTCGGTCCCCGTCAGTGGCATCAGAGCCAGTAGTTCCTGAGCGTGCAGCAGACCGTCGAAGGAGAGGCAGTTGTACCAGGACTTGTGGGAGGGCTTGAGATCGGGTGAACAGAATGCCTCCAAGGAGAAACCCCGTTGGTGGAAGAGGCATGGCAGCAGAAGATTTCCGGGCTTTGCAGTGGCAAGTTCAGGCCCTACAAGAAGAACTGCACAGAGGACATGAACCGAGAAGAGATGCAGATAGTGAGGATGAAGCGGATGAAGAAGAAAATCAATTTGAAGAAGAAGAAGAAGAAGTTGTGGATCCGGCACAAGCCAGACTATATAAGGCCATATCCCAGATCGGGAAGAGGCCAAAGATGGAAGTTCCCACGTATTTCGGGAACTTGAATCCGGAGGAATTAATTGATTGGATAAATGACCTGGAAGAATACTTCGAATATGAAGAGGTTGAAGATCCCGAGAGGGTCAGATTTTCCAAGACTAGACTGAAGGGTCATGCCAGCATATGGTGGAAGGGGGTACAGCTAGAGTGGAACAGAAGAGGAAAAGAATGGATAACAAGATGGGATAGAATGGTGGAGAAATTGAAGAGACAATTCATTCCCGTAGATTATGAACTGGATCTGCTAAGAAAAATGCAGAGTTTAAGATAGATGAATAAAACTGTCCAAGAATATACGGAGGAATTTTATAAAATCTCCATCATAATCGATCATTTAGAAGCAAGCAAGGAAAAGGTGGCCCGTTATATTAATGGGTTGAGACCCAGTGTTCAGGAAGAGTTGAGCTTAGTTCGGGTGAGCACCATTGAAGATGCTTACCAGTTTACTCTGAAGGTGGAAGAAAAACTGAACAGGAAGTTTGAAAGCAAGTAAAGAGGAAAAGGGCCTAGAGGAAAGAACGGTGGAAGAAAAGAGGAAGGAAAGAAAGAGAATAAAGAAGAGGTTAGCAGCAGTTGGAATCAGAAAGAAGATGAAGAACCCAAACCGCAAGTTCAGAACAATGGCTAACCAAGAGGAAGAGGTAGATCTGGACACGGGTATGGAAGAGGAGTGTTCCGAGGAACATGTTTCCACCATGGAGAAGAGGGGCATCGGGCATATGAGTGTCCCCAGAACCCCGAGAGAGTGAACGAGAAACAAGTGGGTCCTGCCAGAGCTGTTGTGGCAGTTGAAGATGCTGACTCAGAACATTCTAAAGAAGCTGAGAAAGGAGAAGCAATGATTGTGAGGAGGACCATGTTGATTGAGGAAGACCAGTCAGAGTAGAGGAGAAGCCTATTCCGCACACGGTGCAAAAGTGCAGGCAAAGTCTGTAATGTTATTATAGACAACGGGAGTACAGATAACTTAGTTTTCGAGGAGATGGTTACTAAGTTGCAGTTGGAGAGAAGGAGACACCCGCATCCATATCGAATTGCGTGGTTGTAGAAGGATCACAGAGCATGGGTCCGTGAACAGTGCTTAGTCACGTTCCAGATTGGGAGATACCAGGATGAGGTCCTGTGTGATGTATTCCCCATGGATGCTTGCCATTTGCTATTGGGAAGGCCATGGCAGTTTGATCGGAGTGTAGTGCATGATGGTCGTGCAAATACGTACTCCTTGATGAAAGGCACAAGTTGAAGCCATTACAGATAGTGGATGAGAAGGTGTGCAGCAATGCCAAAATTTGTCTGGTAGAAGGCAAAAAATTTTGCCAGGAAACGGGATTGGGACAGGTTGTGAAGGTTGATAAGTGTTCGGAGATATTACAAGGGACGCGGACCAAACAACACAGAAGTGAAGGTCACTTCTCCATTTACCCCGGATGTCTAATGCAGGAGCATCCGATGGTAAAAGAACAACCTCAGAAAGGTTTTGAAAAATAGGGGAGAAGCTTAAGTTCAGCAAAATTAGTTTTTTTTCCTAAGGCAAAATTTGGGGAGGGGGTCACGAAATCGTGACATGTCGCGATTTCGTGACATGTCGTGAAATCGCGACCCTAAGAGCTGCAGTGTAGCGAGGAGAGTTTTCGTCACGATATCGCGACGTGAGAACGCAGAGTGGAGTGGCTGTGTTGTCGTGATATCGCGATGTCATTGGGAATGCAAAGTGGGGTGGCTACGACGTCGCGATATCGCGACATCGCGATATCACGATGTCACGATATCGTGACGGCTTTTCAGAGCAAAGTGTAGGGGGGAGTCCTATCGCGATATCGCGGTAGGTCGCGATATCATGACCGATCGCGATATCGTGACCAGTGAAAAGATGCCACGTGGCGTGGTCTCGAAATAGCTAAAGCAGAGCAAAGTTTGGCAAATGCAAAGGCAGAGGGGGAGCCGCGAAATCGCAACATGTCACGAAATTGCCACTCCCAAAAGAAAAGCTAAGGTGGGGCAGTTTGGGTCATGATATCGTGACATGTCACGGTATCGTGGCTTTTTGCGGACTAGGGCGCAGGAGTGCAGTTGGGGTCGCGATATCGCAACATGTCGCGATATTGTGACATGTCGTGGTATCGCGGCCAATAAGAAGACAGTGCAAATTTTGTTAAGCGGACGACCGGGCAAGGCCAATTTTGGCATGTGGACTGCCACGTGTATCGTGACAGTTGTGAAGGGCACGTGTACCAAATATATTGTGACAAGGAGAAGGCATGGCCAGATTTACACGCAATCGGCTACGTGTAAGAAAACAAAGATGGAGGATCACATAGGTTGATAAGGGAGGTGTCGGCCACGCATTCTTTTATTGTTATTACTTCTGGAAACACAGCCATTATAGGTGATGGCTTAATGGAGGAGACAACAGTGCAGAGGACAGTCAGAACAAAGCGGTCGGTGCAGGGAGGCCATCAATGCTAGCGTCATGGTGGATCGGGCAGTTGCCCATTTATGGCAAAAATTTGAAAAACTCGGCCGGAGGGAAAGTCGAATTTGAATTTTGTTAGGTAGGGGCATTAATTTCCTAGAGGACCGGGACCTCGTTAAAAACTCAAAATTTTGTAATAGTAGGGTGGTGGACCGAAGAATGGGAAAAAAGGAGCACAGTTAGTGAGACCGAAGCCAAACTTTGTCTTCGTAAAGCCTGCGGGCTGTTTTATTTTGAGGTATGTAATTATTTTTCGAAGAATGTTAATGAAAAAAAGTGGAATATTGTGTTGGTGTAATTTCCCGGTCCCCGTCATATTCATAGCCCCCAACACATACAATTCACCACGATTTGAAATTTTTTGGAGAAAAATGAATGCAATTCGCCATATCTTGGACATAATTCACTAGGATTCCAAGATAATTCACCTTGATTTTATAAATATATTTTAGGGTCGACCCCTTATGCATAACCCTGTCATCAAGGAAGGACCAACAACTAAGGAGCGAAAGCATGCTATATATACTCGAATATGTATTACTATGGATATTTTAAAACCTTTGCCACAATCCATTAAGATTAAATCTAAATCAAGAGAATGGGATCAACAAGTAGATTATGAAAATGTTACATTTTGTTACCACAACTATTTTGAGATTGGACACATGACAAGAGTTTGCAAAGTAAAAACTATGAAGAAAGAGAAAAAAAATTAGCCATGAGATAAACTTCAAGACGAAGCAAGGAAATCATTCAATAATAGAAGCTAGATCAGATCAAGGATATTCCACTCCAAAAGAAGAGGTAAAGAAATCCTATCAACAATATCAATTGGCAAGTTTAGAAGGAATTAAAAGTGCAAAAGAACATGTGGAGATAAAATCCAAAACAAAGAAAACAAAAAGATCAAGTTTATTCCAGGTAAATCATCTTCATTTTCCTCAAGTACTATAGAATCCTCTTCAGGTAATAAAAGTGAAAGTGGTGAAGATGTTATCCCTTACACTTTAAGGTTTCAAGAGCAAAATAATATAGAAATGAGGTTGGAGGAAACCCATAACAATTTAGGATTTTTAGGACAAAATAAGAAGATAATTTCTACAGAATAGCATCCTTGCACTTTAGGGTCTCCAGGGAAATATAAAGAAGAGTGTGTTTTTCAGGTTATTCCTTGCACTTGAGATCCTTTAGAACAAGGTAAACCTAAAGATGATAAGTTTTACTATAAGCAGTGTGAGAAGATTGAAGATATTGATGAAGATCCAAGTATTGCTGAGAATAAAAAAAAAAAGGAAGATCCAAGAGGCAAAAACAAAGAGAAAAAGAAACAAAAGAATATTGATATGTGAAAACAAAAGCAAATATCACATGTGTTGATAAGAAGTGGGGCTAAACCCACAAATAAAATAATAAAATAACAATAAAATTTATATCTTGGAATATTAGGGGAATGAATAAGAAACCTAAAAAATGGTATTAAGAAATTGTGAGGTTGTTATAGAAAATATATTTTTGAATATAAAAACTGAGCAACAAATATTTTAGTCATTAGCAGTGTTGAATTTCATCTTGATAAAATTTAAATTTTTAAAGGCATTTGATATAAAAGGAGTTGATTGTGGAAACTAAATAGTTTGAAGAAGATGAAAATATTTTTGACAAAAGGGTAAATGAAAAATATCTCCCATAGATAAAAAGACAAACTTGGATATCCTTTAATTAACTTGTTAAAAATGCAATGAGAACAATGTAATTTTTTGTTTTCGTAATGAGAGTGGCCCCCAATAAAAATCACACATATCTTATTAAAAAAATTAATTTTACTTTTTATATTATAAAAAAATAAATTACCTTAATTAAATTATATTTAATAACTTTACTTTTATAATATAAAAAAAAAAAAAATACCTTAATTAAATTATATTTTTTTTTTTTTTAATAAAATAGGGGTAAAAATTTATTAGATCAAAGAAACCTTACAGCAGTGAACAGACAACTAGCAAAAATAGCCAACAAAAACCTCAAACAGACATATCCTCAGCAAGTAAATTACGAAGTTGCTGAGAACGGTCTAAAGGGAGGTTATCCCAACCCTTAACAGACCAATTCCCCTGAAACTGAGAAGCCCATTTGGCCAAACAGTCTGCAACCCTATTCCATTCCCGAGGAATGTGAACAAAAGAGATAAACTCCAAATTACAACAGAGTTGAAGAATCTGTCGAATTATATTTAATAACTTTACTTTTTATAAAAAAAAATTAATAATTTTTATATTAAAAAAAAACGTCCTTGCGTTGAAGGAGATTGAAAGCACAGTAAGGAAATTGCGAACAAAACGGTAGGAGCGACCACAGTGGGAGTCGAACCCACGACCTTTTGATCCGAAGTCAAACGCGCTAATTCACTGCGCTATGCGGCCTTAAATGGAGTTTACCAACTTATTTATAAATGAAAGTCTGTCATCCCTAATAATAAAGGAAGCTAGTATTATTCTTGCATTAATATTTGTGAGAAACCATCTACACAAAAAAATCATGGTTGTATGCTGAAGTAATTCAAATTTTCTCTAATTGCATGTTTTTAATTTTATTTATTTTGATAGTAAACCCTTATTCATAAAGTTAATATTTATAAATGTTAAAGAATTAAAAAATAGAGTCCAAAAAATTATTAAAAAACAGAGTTCAAAACAATTATTACAGGCAGTGTCAAAACTTTTAAAGAAAAAAATAAAAGTAAATTCAAAGCTTTAAAGAAAAAGTAAAAAGTAAATTCAAAGCTTTAAGGGAAAAATAAAGGTAGATTCAGGAACAATATTTGCTTACAAAAGGTCAAATTTTCAACCCTATCATTTATATCTTTTACCTATTTGCTTATGGATCATTCAAAGTATAGTTTTACTTGTTGACAGACAGTTGCCCTAGTGGTTAAGATGATGGTTATTTCTTAAGTGGTCTTGTGTTCAAACCCCTAAAGGGTGGTTGTTGATATAATTTGTAGACGTTCTCCTTAAAAAAAAGTATAGTCCTATTTTATTTATGTTATAGTTGACATTGCTTAACGTGTGTTTTGCAATGGAGGACAATATGTCATAGGTTCACTTTTTAAAGAATAAAATAACTTTCCAATTATCTTAATCCATTTATACTTATCATTGCATTTAAAGAAATCAAATAATTTTCAACCATAATTTTTTGAAATACAATATGCAATATAGAACTAAAACATAATTTTCATGTAAAAATTAAATAAATATGAAATAAAAAATTTAGAGTAATGTATAACACTTTTTGAATAACATCATTATTATAAAGAATGATATTGTAAAAACTGAAAGTGCCATATTGAATTCCAAAATTTTGCATTGCAAAGGCACAACTTGAAGAAAAGCTACAAGTATTTGCCATTGTTTATATTGCCTCTTAATGATTTGGTTCCCAACCTCAGGCATCTAAACCAAAAATAAAGAAGCTTTTCCAACTTCAACTAGTTACGAAAAAATCCAAGTTCCAAATGTGCAAGAGCCACACTTCATGCTAAGGACATGTACAAATCAACAATAGACCATAAAATACCATAGGGAATCCAAAAAAAAATAAGAATGGTTGGGGATGTAGAAGCAATTTATAGAAGGGAGAAATCTTAACTATAGTTTGAACTACTAGATTGACTATGGATTCCAAAATAGAAGGGCAATTGTTAACTCTCATACAAGGCATCAAAATTTGATTGGACAAATTCATAACAAATATGATAGAAAAATTCAACATGAAAGGTGTTGATTTACTATTTGAAGCCAAAATGCTTACTAAAGTCTTTAAGAAAATTTAATTGATTAATTTATCATGAAGTTAGAATAGAATTGGTGGTAAGCATACCTTTGGATTTAGGAGGTACATATCATAAACCAATGTGATACAATCATAGAGAGGGAGTTAAATGAAGAACTACCTCTCTTAGCAGCATAACTGTCTTAGCAACAAATTTGAATGACAATCAACTGAGCAAGGTTCGAATGATGGGCAATTGTACATCACTATTTATCCACTTGAATAACACTAACAGTCACTTGAAAAACACAATGCAACTTCCACTTTAATAACATAATGTAACTTACACTGGAACAACATAATGCAACTTCTATTTTAATGATAGTTCTTACTTGTTGGTCAATTTGAATAACAATTGCTTTGAACAATAATGTTTCCCCACTAAACAATGCTTTGAGCCTTCACTCAAATGGTGATTAACTATTCACTTTAAATGTGTTGTATTTGAATGTAATTTTTATTTTTTATAGGACTAGTAATCACATGTTCCTCACTTGATCGACCCCAATGCCCATGTTTTGAACAACAATATTTTATCACAAAATGATGCTTCAAATCCTCACTCAAACGGTGATTAATTCTTCACTTGTATGATGCTATATTTAAATGACACTCTTAATTTTTATAGGAACGGTAATCACACATTCCTCACTTGAACGATGTCTTAGTTATTATTGGAACAAGATAATTCTTTTTTTAAACAACAAATTTTTTCCAACTATTTTGCATATACTAGAATGGTGCCTCTACTCAAGCTGCAACAACATCCTTCTTTTGTAGTCTTATAATATTGCACACACAATTGTATTCCACAACATGCAAATTGAGTAACATGGTGCATTCACCATTCAATATACATGCAAAAAATAGATTAGAGTGGAATATTTTCATTTAAAATTCATATAGTCATCCTTGTTCTCATAAAAATTCATGTAGGCCCTTTCTATTTTTCTCTCCTTTCTTTCCTATCCTCCTAGAATCACCATCATTTTCCTCTTATTCTTCTATACACACATTGTTTCTCCTTCCTCTTCTTTCTTTATATGCAAAATATGGTAATTGTCCAAAAAAAATTCCAACCATTCTTTAATAAACTATTTAATAAAATTTATAGGTTGGATGCTCCCACCTCATACTTTTCGGATAAGATAAAATATTCATAAGCAAAATCTCAAGAACATTTCTTAGAATTTGGAACTAAGATGCCATACTTAGCGATCTTGAAAGCATTCATACATTTCAGTTGCTTGACCATTCCACATGACTAGATATCATAATATACTTTACTTCTTGTCCTTTTGGTCACTCTAGAATATATTACAACCTCTATTTTATCTCATTGCTTTTCCAGTAATTTTTCTATCCATTCTTTCATAGAGAAATCAGTGGTGATGCCTTTAGTACTACCTATGGATTTTTTAGAATAAAGATACAAATTTTCCACCTTAAAATTTGGTAATATGTCTACTCCTTTTGGGATTTTAATTTCATAGGTATTTTCTACAAATTACTTCAAGGTCTTACAAGGTCCAATCTTCTTTCAATTGATCTTGTTGTAAGTACCTTTTGAGAATATTTCCTTTTGTAAATGTATCAAAACTAAGTCTCCTACCTAAAATTCTTGTATCCTTAACTTCAGATAGACATGTTGCTTGTATTTTATGGTACTCTTTTCTATATCAGCCTTGACTTCCTGATGTAAATCATGCATGTAATCAACAAAAATATTTTGTTATAGATCTTGGTATTTACAACTTAGTTATACTTTGTAACTCATCAACAGGTTACCCCATGATCTTGTCTACTCCAAATGTCCAATTAGTCTTCCACTATATTTTCTCTTATCAAATTATCTCTCATTGAGCTCTATAATATTCTAATCCCCGTCCCTTGAATATTATTTTCCTAGATAAAAATAATCTATTGATAGCATTTTATTTCCTGTAGTAAGGTTCTTACATGCTACCCAAGCTTCTTTGAAGTCCAAATCATCAACATAAATCTCTTTCATTGTATCAAAACCTACAACTTCAATCTCTAGTTGTTTATGGGTGTTTTGCTCTTTTGAGCTTTTTTTTTGTTTGGTCTTAGGAGACTATTTCACTTTGTGGTCTCTTGCACTTTGTAATATTTTAGTTTTATGGATTTTCTTGTTTGTGATGTATCAATTTTGATATTGTTAATAGATTTGTAGGTGTTTTCCTTTAAAAGGTTTGGGGCCTCTTTCAAAATCTCTTTTTCCACCCGAATAAAAAAATATTTGTTGCATTCACCAATAAAATTCTACTCAAGGCATCTGCTACCCGAATGGTAGTACCTCTTTATTATTTCAAAATAAATGAATAAAGATACTTCACCCATTTCATATGTCTTTGGTTTAATTTTCCTTGATCGTTAATAAATTGTAATGCATGATGATCTGTAAATAACATAAATTCCTTTGGCAATAAGTAATGCCTTCACTTCTTCAATGCTTGCACAATGACATAAAAATCTTGATCATAAATTGAATATTTCTTCTTTGATTCATTTTACTTTTTGCTAAAATAGGCAATGGGTCTACCTTCTTGACTTAAAACTCCTCCAATGGTTGTTCCACTTGCATCACAATCTACTTGGAAAACCTTGTTAAAGTCCAGCAATGCCAGAATCGATTGCTCTACGAATTTCTCCTTTAAGATTTGAAAGCTTCTTGCTACTATATATCCATTGGAATTCATGTATACCTCCCTTCATTTTTTCTATGAATGGAACACAAATTAAACTAAAATTTATAATGAACTTTCTATAAAAGTTGGTCAAACCATGGAGACTTATGGTTTGAAACATACTCCTTGGTAATGGCCACTCACAATAGCCTTGAATTTTACTGAATCCATCCATAAACCATCCTTGGATATGAAAACCTAAATATACCAATTCCTTCTTCATAAAAATACACTTCTTCAAATTAATCAACAATTATTCCTTCTTCAATATTTGCAAAACTAACCTCATATGTATTATATTTTCTTCCTACATCTTGTTAAACATCAAAATATCATCTAAGTAAACCACTAAAAATTTACCAAGAAAAGACTTCAAGATCTCATTCATCAATCACATAAAAGTGTTGGGTGTATTTATCAACCCAAATGGTATGACCAATCATTCATACAAGACTTATTTAGTCTTAAACATAGTCTTCCACTCATCTTTTTCTCTAATTCAAATTTAATGGTAACCACTTTTCAAATCAATATTTATGAAGTGCTCTACTCCACTAAAACAATCCATTAAGTCATCCATACAAGGTAATGAAAACTTTTATTTTATTGTAATCTTATTGATTGCTTTAGAATCTATGCACATATGTCATTATCCACCTTTTTTGGATGTTAGTATAGCTAGTATTGCACATGGGTTAAAGTTTTGCCTAATAACCTATTGAGGTGTGATTTTGTCAAGTCACAAAACCACTCGACAACTTAGAACTTTAAGTTCTCTCTTGCAAAGAATAGTATATATATCTCCAAGGTTCTTGTTTGAGTTTAAATATAAGGGAATACTTTGAATAACTCGAGAGGTTTGCAAGTTTATTGTTTACAAGGGGCCTGGTTTAACTATTGTTCTTGATTTCAAATTCACCATACATATTCCCTTTAACTTTAAGAATGAAAATTGTATAAATAAAAAAACAAACAAATCCCTATTAAGAGGTAATAACCTTATACTAGGGCCTTGAATATTTTACACTTAACAATGTGGAGAACATAAAATATTTGAATTCCAATTATAAATATTTCACTTTATAATATAAGTTTTAGAATTCTTCTAATATTTAATTAACATTTATTCATTCAAATATTTATGACATTAAATATTTAAATTAAATAAGTTTAATTCCTCCAAAAATAAATTTTGGACATAAAACCTGAGATTTAATATTTTAATGCACCAAACTTTTAAAAATCATAAACAAATCTCAAAATTATAGATTATTAAATTTATACTGTATTTGAAATAAATAATCTGTAATTTGTCCTTCTTCTGCTTCATAAAGTTTACCTATCAAATATTTATAAAATATTTGATTCAGAAATTTTATATCCCTTTCTGAATTCTGTATTCCCCAGCGAACACAATGTCATGAAAGGACATAGTGAATTTATTGATTTATAGAATCAAACCAAAATTCACTATGTTATTCATTCACCTGACATGTTCATGGAATCCAATATCCAGGTGATATAACTGTGCCTTAACCTAGTATGAAAATATTTTCGTGCATACACCAATATGAACATTTAAAAGAAAATAAAGAAAGATTTTGGATAGAATAATAAATTTGAAAATGTATCCCTCGTACAACTCTGCCACACCCCAAAAATACAAAATACTTAAAATAACTAAGCAAATGCAGATCAGACTTCACACAATCTTATATTAACTTAATGTTATCTTCTGTGGGATTTTGAAATATTAAAATATTATATCAACTAATTTATCAATTAAAAACACCACGGTTGTGCTTGTCTTCAACAAAAATTATCTTTGATATAATGAAATGGATCTTACCATAAACTCAAATAAAGCTCTTTTTATTTGTACTTCACTGGGATGTAGCCTCTTGCGAACCAATTCCTTACCTTGCTCTGTCAACAGTCCCTGGTTCTTTCTACAATACCTGTCCGACCCTGAAAACTTCATTTGATCTCATATTTAATCTCCTTCAACAATTAGTTCCACTTCTTGTTTCAGTTTTGTTTCTCGTTTCCTAACGAATTCCTGTTTTGTTTCATCTTTTAACACCGCGAACTTCGTCCAATGTGCAGAAGTAATAATCCACCTTATTTTAAATAATAGGGTAATACCAATATAACAATGCCAATCATAATAATAAGCTTTGACCCCCACGTTTAGCCTATCCGCACATCTTATTGAACTATTTATCCACCAATGCTTACGATGAATCCATTATAACTTCAAACTCCATATCAGTGTGTAGCATATCAAATATCATGGGAAACACGCCGCCCAGTGATAGTTTGCTCAACCTCATCTCTGCTATCGTCGGGAAAATGAACCTCCGATCCATAATCTTTGCCAACAATAATTTCATACTGCCCATATCTCTTTAGTACAAAGTATTCACGAAATCATTCCTGGAATCATTGTTGCTGCTGCTGTGTCATCCAAAATTATAGCTTCCTGATTCTAAAGTATATACAACTTATCGCTTTGCTTTCATTATCGCAGCCATGGTGTGATGCATCTCTCGTTATCAAGTATATTGTGTGCCACCATCAACTAATCCTCCATTTCAAAATTCTCCATGCTCTGCGCAGTGATAATAATCTATTTACTGACTACACCATTTTGTATTTTTGCTACCTCCCTTCTTACTCATAATGTGTCATCATGCATCTCCTGATGCGAAACTTTATATACTGCGTTTACTCTGCTTGGTATCACCATGTATCTCCTGACTTTGTAATTTATATCCCAATATGGGATTCGCATCTTCTAGTCAATATGACACTATCTAAACAACATTGCTCAAGCAAGACCACCATCTGATTGAAATTTATAACACATAACATTCACCTCCTCAGTCTTCTTGCAACATCAAACATGTGACACTTTAAGTAAGAATTTATTTATGCATTGGCACTGCCACTACACTTACAACCTGCATCGGCTTTGATTGCTGCATTCATTCCTGAAAACCTCAGTTTTTGGTCTTAATTTATTAATCGTAATCTTCACACAGGTCTATATAGAAGACTTCATCATGAATCTTCATTAAACATTATCCGTCAGTGTGTTTATGAACAAAAAATAGCAATAAGATTTGTCAAGATTACTGCCATACTCATTCGCCCAGTTATGGCAGATTTCTATGTTGGAATTTCGTTACACTTTAATACCTCTTCTTGTCCCATGATAATGTCATCCGACGGATATTATCTGTAAACTGGCAACGACTTTCGACGACTGTAACATCTCTGTAATCTGACAACATCTTTCGGCATCTGCGACTGACAACGTTTTTCCATAAATAACGATAGCATTCTCCGGCAAAGTGCAATAACTTTCTCCGGCAGGTGAAGACGGCATTTTACGGTAGATGATAATATGTTTTCCGGCAAACAAAGGTGGTATTCTCCGGCAAGCGTCGATTGTGCTTTCGGCAGATGACGATGGTATTCTCCAGCATCCTAGCAACAACAATTCTCTGATTTGAGACGATTGTATTTCCCAGGCAAGTGCAGATGACTTTGTGGTAAACGACGACAATAATTATCTAGCATTTCGATCATGAGACCTTCATAAATATTAAATTTTAATCTTTTGAACATAGAACTTGCTTCATCCACGAATTACGCACATATTTTCACCATCATATGGAACCCGAGGTCATGGGACCCGCCTTGCGAACATGGACATATTTATTGTGGGACCCGCATCAATCCTTGCGCTCCACCCAAGATCGTAGGATCTAGCTTTCTTTAACTCCCTAATCTGCCAAAAAACGAAACAAACCTAATCAATCCAACCATAATATATTTATATCAATGACACTGTCAATAAAACCTACTTATCATAATATGTATTTGAACGAAACAAACAAAATAATATATGTAAAAACACATTCGAACCTAACTACAATACCAAACAAATTACATAACAACCTAATCAAAACAAACTTTAATACTCGAAATAACATAAACCTAAATCATACTATCTTTTCATTAATGAAAAGATACATTCACATAACATATAAACCATAACAACAAACATAATTAAATTAACCACATAAAGATAAAACAATATCACATAACAAATATATAATGAATAACAAACAACATAAAATGAAAACTAACAATAACTAAACAACAAAAAGTTTACATAACCTAATAACACTTTAATATAACAAACAATAACAACATGACATAACACACCACTAAAAATATTATGAACAATTATAATATAAAATAATGAACAAAAACTTTCACACTTGAACTAACACAATGTGAATGAAACACTAAGATAAGCAACATTATACATAACATAAATAACTAATATACTACACATACAACAAGAACAAACATAACATAGCCTATAACGTGACATATGATATATGTATAATTAAATATTATATATATATATATATATCACAAAAACTAACATAGTCTAACACTTTATATAAACACAACAATATATTGAAATTAATGTACCAATATGACCATACACATATGGGACTATCATGACCAACTATATGGACATGGCAAGCTTATTTTTGAATGACTTTGGTAGATACAAATTGAAGGAACTTGGGACATGTGGGATGAACTCAATGATGGATTCTCTCTATTACCCAAATATATATATGAAACAAATTCTTTTGCCATAAACCATGTCCATCATACAACTATGAAAAAAATGAGTTTGAATGATGATTTGGAATAAATTTATGAATTTTCAAGTGGGTCCCCAATTTTTGGGATCGTTGTGAAGGAGTCACAACAAACCCCTTGTCCAATAACTCTTGGACTTGTCTCTTCATTTTCCATTGATGTCATCATATAGACTACCTTGTTCAACAAACTTGCTCTAGGTATAAAGTTTATTTGATAACTAATGTTTCTCATTTTGGTCATAAAATATATAAAATCTTTGTATCATATGGACATAAAATATCCAAAGCATTATATCATATGGGCATAAACTCTCCAAAAAATTTGTATCATATAGACATAAATTTTCTAAAGCACTATATCATATGGTATCATATGGACATATATTGTCCAAAACCTTTATATTATATGGACAAGACTGTCCAAAAGCATTGTATTATGTATAGATATTGATTGTCCAAAAGTTATCAACTACCTATAAAAGCAATAACTTGCCTAAGTGCTTATTGTTTAATTAGAGTAGAAAGAGCCATTGCTTATTAGCAAGCAAATACATTTTAAGGACATAAATTATCCAGCAACATGGACTACCTAAAAACACTACCAGTCATAGTTGCTTAAGCTCTTGTCTAGTTATCAAGTTGAGAGACCACTGCTTAGGGTCTATTGACACCATAAATAAATAAACATAAATTTTTAAAAGCACAATTAAATGTCTTCCAAACTAATAGGCATAATTTAAATAGTTTGTTTAAAATAGGTCTTAACTTTAAATCATTCTTGGATGTTGATACTAACCTTTCTTTTTCATAAATAAAATAAATTTGTGAAAATGCTTCTCCTCTTTCTAATTCATGGTAAATCATACCAAGAGTACCCATCAACATAATTTAACATGACACATCTCAAAACCTAAAAATAAAATCAATTCTCAATTTTAAATTTTAATAAATTTATTTTAAACTTTTTTTTATGGAAAATACACCTTTTATGGTGCCTTTAGGGTAAGACCCAAGGAGGCAAGGGTATTTATTCCACCAAAATCACCTAGGAATTGCACCTAGACTGCCCCCTTTGGCACACTCAAGGAGCATACCTAAAAAAATAAAAACATAAGCAACACAAATAAACAAACACAAACACACAAAAACAACGACAAAAAACAACAGACAACAAAAAAAATTCAAGAACAACAAACAATAATAATAAAACACAAAAATCACACAAAACAACAAAGCCAAACCAAAACACAAAACACACAAAAAGTCCCACAAAACACAAAAACAACCAAAAAACAATACTAAAATAAAACACAACAAACACACACACAAAAAAATTAAATCAATGGAAAAAATAGATTAATATATGGCCTTTCCTAGCTAACATGTCTTTTAACCAAGAATCAACACAAGAAACATATTCACATCAATGGCATATCGACAAAAAGTATTTGAGGGAGGGTTGTATCATCACGGGATAGTGGGACTATTCCTGCAACCTTAGTTATCGAATTCGTCAAATTTTTAGGATGAAATTTGAAATTCATCGAATTTTAAAATCTTCATGAATAAATTTGGTGAACAAACCTTAAATTCGATGTGCGAAAAATTGAGTCACAACCTTAGGCAAAATCTTCTAAGCCCACAACTATGTACATATGTCACAACCCTCCTTGGACTAGTGGCATAGACTTTGTGTGCAGTAATATAGACTTTGTGTGTAGTAGCATAGTATTCAGTACTATGGAATTTGTATGGACTAAATATTCAGTCGTACAAGATTTGTATTGAAAGAATTTTTTTCTAATGCTTAATCATGCAAATATTTTATGTGGGTATATGTTTTGGATATTTTGGATACGGTACTGCTAATGGTTTGCTTGTTTCGGGAGCAAGTGCCACATAGAAGGAATAATTGAAGAAAGACCAATTCAAGGATAATAATTATTGTTAAACACTAATGATGATTCAAAATAATTATATATGATTTAATAATTTTTGTTAAGTTTTGTAATTTAATTTAATTAATCATATTTGATGAAACTAATTGCATTTAATTTTAAATGCAATTAAGTGTCCAATTCTAATTGGACCAAATTAGGCACTTACATTATTTAATTTCTAAAGAATATTTTATTTATTTATTCTAACCTCATGGCCTAACCTGATTGGTGGAGGAAACAGGGATATTCTCCCCTCTAATATCTAATATGGGTAAGTTTGTATTTTTTTGTCCATAGGGGGAACAAAAAACAAGAAGGGTCATTTGCCCTACCCCTTCTTGGATTTTCCTCTAGTTTAAAGATAATTAAGTAGACTTCCCTTCACATGAGTTTGTCCTTAATGGGTATATTTTGTATAATTATAAAATAGGACACTATTTGGGTTGTGACGGGAGAGAAAAACTTAATAAAAAAAGGGCTTTGGATTGAAATAAATCTAGCATAGAGAAGAGGGGGTCAAGCAAGCAAGTAATAGGAGGAGACTCTTGGAGCCAAATATTGTAGGAGTCCTAGGTCAGAGGTCTTTATCTATGCTTTTATTTGCATGAAGTTTTTAATTACTATGATTTGATTTTTACTCAATGTTCATGCTTTATGTGAGTGTTATAATTATAATATAAATATCATTTGTTTACTTAGATCATTGTGTCTAAGTGGTGGTTTTGTGAAACATTTGCATAGAATTTTGGATTGATTTATAGACCTGAAGAGTCTAATTGAATTGCAATGGTAAATAACCCAATCCATATCAACTTTGTATGATGATAATTAGCTTATTTTGTGCATATCATCTTTGATTGTATCACTGCTTAGCCCCTTGCAAATCTCGAGTGATAATACCCTACCTACCTGTAGTTTTAGTCTCCTTGAGATGCCAGCAAAGCCAATGTTAATTAGAGTAGTCGTTTGTGTCGATATCCATTGCAATAGAGATTGACTTCATTTACCCTTCGATTAAACTTCATACCTTAGAATTTTTTTTATTTTGTTCTTATTTTAGTTTTTAAAATAAATATTGTGTAATTCAAACTAAAATGCTTGTTTCAAGTGACATTAATTATCGAGGAATTATTTAGTATGTCTTCACTTACAACTAGATGACATAGGATGTAAGTAACCTTTAAGATATTGGTTTTGGTTTCAATAATCCATTGTACATAGGCTCATAACAGAGAGTTTATCTCAATTTATAACATACATATAGGGAAATCTAGTTTGGTTCAATGTTGATAGCATGCTTTATCCATTCATTAATTCATCACTTGAGAGGTGATATTAGTGTCATGAACCCTTGGTTGATTGGCAACTATCATCACCATATTTTGGATGTGAGGAATAAGTTATTTTATTAGCATAAATTATTTAGAGATACCGTATTTAAATATTGTTCTATTTATGTATCAATGATGATCTAAACCCCCTCAAGTAGCTTTTTTAAGTCCTCAACCAACAATTTTGTGAGTGATATCTCCATTTGGTGGTTTTTTTAAGGATCGAGGCCTTATACACCTATCCTTGAGTTGCCATGGTGACTGTACTAATCTTGGAAAAGCTTAGGCAACATAGGGGTTAGTTTAAAACTATGTCTAATGTCCAACATACATCATGTGGTGGGACAAAGGCTAAATAAAGGTATTGGGTGCATAAAGGCTTATAGCCAAGCAACTAGGTGCTTGGATAAGTATTTCTCGAGCCTTTCACCATCTTGTTGACCACCTATATCATGGGATAGACAAGTGGATTTACTTGACTGGGTTGCATATGTGGTTGGATCCAGTTTTAGCATCGATTTGTTAGTGGTGATTGTTGATTGCAAAAATGTTTTTTTAATTGAACTAAATATAATATCCCAAAAGCTCCCCCGTGGGATCATGTAGTATTCCTTATGATGGGGAAGCCTTCCCTAGCATATTGACCATGTAGTGGTGGTCGATCTAGCCAAGGAGGCTAGGCCACTGGTGGTTAGATGCTGGTGTAGGGTTTGATCAAGTTTGAATTAAACTATTGATAGAGTTTGATTAGGAGTTTTAATCGAGTTTGAATTAGACTATTGTTGAAATTGATTTGGGTTGAATGTAGAACCAACTTTTGTTAAGAACACCTTTGAAATATAAAAGCCAACCTCTAGATATGGGAGGTTTTCCTTATTGTTTTGAAGGAGCTCTATTTTCACAAATCCACCTCTAACATTGAAGGTGTTTTAAAGTACTTTTTTAATTTTGCAAATTAAACCTTTGATAGTAGGAGTGAGAAATAAGGGTTTTTAGCCTTTAATCAAACTTTAGAGGCAATACTACTTGAAACCAATGAGTGAGATTCAAGATCAATGTTAGAGGATAATTGAATAATCAATTATTTTGGAGAGATTTGAGATTAAATGAATTAATCTCATTTTTTTGTTTAAATTAGTGATTTAGTGGATAAGCCTCTTCTTTTAATTATAGTAATATTAAATGGGTAAGTTAAGAGGTTAACCTTTATTTCATGATTTAATAAATGCATGAAAAATGTCAAATCAAATAAGTGAGGAATTATCCTCTCTTAGTATGCCCTTTTGCAAATTAAATAAAAGGAGTATGAAATTATCTTAGAACACCATTTTGGTATGAGTATTTTGTAAATGATATATTAGATGATCTATCCACAAATATTTCTATGAGAAATTTGTAAGGATGGAAGGAAAAATCCATTCTTGAATGGGATTAAAAGATCCTTTCTTGAGTTTTGAAAGGGTTGGAAGATCATTTCTTAAATTTATATTAAAAATACCATTCATGAAGGGATTAGGATATCCTTTCTTGAAAATATAATTCTTGAGGGAACCATGGAGTTTCACTCGTAAACTCCAATTTAATACTATTATGATGACACATTTCATGAGATAGATATAAGAATTAGAATATTAATATATGTGTTACTCATGAATGATTTTGGAGAAGAAAACTATATGACCCCATATTTTGTATTGATAATTTGGAAAAATAATCTATTAAGAAGATTCTTAATTATGCGTGAGGATTTGGAGGAAGGACTAAGTGATTTCTTATTGGTATTGGTAACTTGGAAAAGGATCTTTGGGAGTCCTTTATACTTTTGTACTGAATAAATAATTTATATTATTAAAAAGGAGGAAGTGTTTTTGGAGGTTGGGTTTATTCCTTGTGAGATTTCCTAGGATATATGTTGTGTATCTTTATATTGTGGTTTACAATTGGTATTTCTTACAGATGTTAGTTTCTTTCCAATGAAATGTTGCCTAAATAAAATGATGGACATTTCGATACTCATGATGCAACAATTTATATGCTTGGTATAATGGACATACTTAGCTTTCATTAAGATGGATAAAATATGTTTGAATTAGCAAATTATTATTTTTACAAACACTTGTGAATAATTTAATCTACAATTACTATAGTAATGGAAATGTTATCTTCTAATTGGTATATTTTGATTTGGAGCTCGAAGGGTTTGAAGCCCAAGGATTACAATCCATGTTTGAGTGGGAGCTCAAACAAATTTATTACATTATGAGTTGTAGCTTGAATGTACATTCTGGGATGTAGCTTGCATGCACTTGGGTTGAAGACCTAAAGACAAATTCTTCTAATTGTTTAATGATAATATTAGATAATATTTATGAAAAAATAATTTAGAATATCGTATTGATGTAATTTCTGCATACAAAAAAAAATTGTTAACACTCTTGGCTACTTTAAGTAATGATTTTGGATCGTTAAAGTTGGTATCAAAGCCCTGGTTGTAGGACTATAAGCTTCTATAGGTAAACACTAATGGATACATACTTGTAAAGAAAGAAGCTAGTTCTAGATTCTACTAAATCTCGAGTCTCCCACTGTTGGAACCACTGGTGAATCAGAGTGGAAGAGCTAAGCAAAACCTCCACATCATGTGGGTCTTAAGCAGTGTATCCTAGACTCTTTTTAGAACCTTAATCGACATCTATGACTATTGACTATGTTTCCTTTTATTTCTAGGTATTGATTGAACACAAGGATAACCAAATCAATGGATAAATTTGGGTAAGACTTAGTATTAATGATCTACAATGATGAGCCACTAAAAGAATATTTTTATTGAATCATGATACAATACCACCTAGCCTTTTTCCAGAGTAAGGAACGAAATATATCAGCACTAGAAGAAGAATGCAAGACAACTCCAACCATGAGCAGAAAACACCATCAGTTACTATCCTCATGATATATTAGTATACCACCCAACCACTGGATGGTGGTCAAGTTCAATATCACTCTGCATGATATTTGAATAATAGTTTGTACCCTCACATAACACATGTGGTACTATTAATCGTAAATGAAATAATGAAATCAATAATGAAGCATCATAAATATGTAGTGTAATAGGTTATATATATATATATATATATATATATATATCCCAAATGTATGTTGTAATTGATCTAGACTAGTTGAAAAAGTAAGTTGAACTAGAACTAGAATTACAACTTGAGGAAATATTTAATAAAAAAAGTTGACACGTCCCTATATGATCAAGAAATGGTACCAGCCTTAAGAAGTGGGACACGTGGAACTAAACTAGCTCATGGAACTAAAATGACACCAACCAATACCAAATAAAGAGATGCAAATATCGTACCTCACATAGAAAATTCCAAGGCTTCAAATCAGGAAGAAGTAGATTTTAAGGCATTAGTGTCTTCATTACAGGAACAAATAAGCCAACAACAAGAAGTGATAGAATATTTGGTGAACCAAGGATCCGAGAACAAAATATTGGAGAATGATCTTTCTAAATAATAAGAATGCATATCCCTTATAGCAGTGGAATTGGACAAAGAATTAAAGAAAGTCAAAACTACTATATTCACTAGTCGAGGAGGAGGATATGTAGCCGATGCTTGGTTGAATGAATTGGAAATGTATTTCTCTATGAAAACCCTATCTCCAGTAATAAAAATGGCTTATGCTATCTTGCATCTACATGAAGTTTCTTTAGACTGGAGGAAAACTCATAAATATAGAAAGGGAATACAGGAATAAACCTTGAATGGAAGAATTTTGTCAAAGCTTTCAAGAATAAGTATTTGACAAAACAGTTTTACAGTGAAAATCTTGAGGAGTTTTCTACACTTCAACAAGGAAATATGACCCTTGAGTCATATTATCAAAAATATAACAAACTTTTGAAGTATGTACCTGAGTATTAGGCAAATGAATAGTTGAAAGTGCACAAGTTCATTAAAGGACTGAAACACAAATTAAGGTTGATATTAAACGTGTTAGAATGCAAAAATCTAGAGAAGGCTTATAGCTTAGCTAGGAAGGAAGAGTTAAATAAGCAAGATAAGAAACCTTTGTTTAATTATGCTAGAATATCAAAAAAGCATAGGTAATATTTGAAGAAAAGAAAGAATGTTGGGTTTACAAAATAGAATAAAAAATAGAGTCAAACTCAAACTAGAAAGGGGTACCCTAATTTATAAATAAATAATGATGATAAGCAAGGAAATTTTGAGCGTATTATCAAAAGAAAGTTCATTAATCCTCAAATTTAAAAACAAAAAGAATGGGTAGGGAACCAGAATCAAGAAATGGGCTCAAGACCTTTTGGGGGTCTGCATTTTGCAAAACATTATCCTCATCATCCAAAATCAAGCAAATATGGAGAACAACCCCACAAAATTTATGTGACCAAAAGGAATAAGAATTTGGATGGACAAGCAACTCCAATGTTGCTAAATGGTAAGTTATTTAATAAAGAGGTTACAATTTTAATAGATAGTGGAGCTACTGATAGTTTCATTTCTACTAGTATTATTGGAGATATGTCTAAAAGAATTAAATTTTTAAGACAAGGATGGAAGGTTGAGTATGGGTCTATAAAAACCTACTCAGTGGATCGATGTCTAACCCTGGCCCAGATTAACCTATCCCATGGTTCCACCATTTGGAACCTATATGTAGCACCCTTACATTCCTTTGACATCATTCTAGGGGTGGATTGGTTGAAATCTCATGGAGCCTTGCTCAATTTTTAGGAAAAATGGATGGAATACACTGATAAGAGTAAGAAGAGATTAAGAATTTATAGCAAACAAGGACCATTTCAACCCCAATTGTTATAAGCCTTACAACTTAGGAAAACCATCAAGAAAGGGGGAATGGTTTATGTCATCAAAATAAATGACAACATAGAAGCAAATGAAAAGGGTGACTTGTTTGAAAACATCCAATTCTCCATAAGTTTAAGGATGTATTTCTAGAGGATCTCCCGGGAATACCTCCTAAACATAAATTTGATTTCACTATTGATTTGATGCTTGGGGTAGAACCTATCAATAGAACCCCTTATAGAATGAACCCAATTGAGTTACAAGAACTATAGATACAACTTCAAGGGTTGCTAGATAAAGGTTTGATCAAACCTAGTGTGTCATCGTGGGATGCATCGGTACTATTTATCAAGAAAAAGGATGGTTCCTTAATATTATGCATAGATTATCGGATGTTAAACAAAGTAACCATTAAGAATAGATATTCCTTACCAAGGATTGAGGACCTCTTTGATCAGCTAAATGAAGCTACAATGTTTTCAAAATTTGATTTAAAGTCAGGATACCATCAGCTAAGAATACGTGAGGAAGATACTCATAAGACAACATTCAAGACTAGGTATGGACACTATGAGTTCACAGTATTACCATTTGGGTTAACAAATGCTCCTACAATATTCATGAATTTAATGAATAGTGTGTTTAGAAATTATCTAGACTAGTTTGTGCTAGTATTTCTTGATGATATCTTGATATACTCCCGTAATAAGGAGGAACATGATCAACACTTAAGAATTGTGTTGGAGGTATTGAGAAGGAATCAACTTTATGGAAACTTATCCAAATGTGAATTCTATACTACTCAAGTTCAATATTTGGGGCACATTATATCCACTAAAGGAATTGTTGTGGATCCTAAGAAAATAGAAGCTATTATGAGTTGATTGACACCCACCAATGTGACAAAAGTAAGAAGCTTCATGGGTTTAGCTGGATACTATAGGCATTTTGTGAAAGATTATTCAAAAATCACCTCTCCCATCACTAACCTTCAAAATAAAGGGAAGGAGTTCAAATGGACTAAAAAATGTGAAGTAGCATTTAAAATGCTTAAAAAGAGACTTCAACACCAATTCTCAAGATATCAAATCCTCAAAAAAGTTATCTGGTATGTACAGATGCTTCAAAATAAGGCTTGAGAGGAGTATCGTGCAAAGGGGATGCCATTATTGCATAAAAATCTTGAAAATTGAAGAAACATGAGATCAATTATGCTATGCATGACTTGGAATTAGCTACAGTTGTGCATGCCCTTAAGGTTTGGCACCACTATCTGGTAGGAAAAAATTTTGAGTTGAGATATGACCATCAGATTTTAAGGTATATATTCACTCAACCTTTACTTAATGCAAGAAAAAGGATATGGCTGGAATTCTTTGTTGAATATGAGTTTAATATTGAATACACTAAAAGAAAAGAAAATAGGGTAGCAAATGCTTTGACTAGAAGAATTTATATTGTAGCTTTGACCCAAATTCATGTAGACCTAATGGACCAAGTAAAAAGGATGCAGTTACAAGATGATTATTGCCTTCAAATTTGGGTTGACATAAAAAGAAGCCCTTTGGAAATTTTGGATTTTAGCATGAAGAATGGTCTTTTATGTTTCAAAGATAGGGTAGTTGTACCTAAAATGGGTGATTTAAGAAGGAATATTATGCAAGAGGTACATCGATCTCCTTATTCAACTCATCCTAGAAAGGAAAAATAAGGGAAAATATGAAAATGATTGTTTATTGGATGGGAATGAAGAAGGACATTACCAATTTTGTTGCCAAATATCTAGAATATCAAAAGGTTAAAGTTGAACATAGACACCTAGCAAGACGTTTATACCCGCATGCTATACCAGAACAAAAATGGTAGGTAGTATCAATGGATTTTATTGTAGGGTTACCTAGGACAAGATTTCAGCATGATGCTATTATGGTAGTCATTGATAAATTGACTAAGGTTGCTCATTTCATACCTGGTAGCATCAAGGATGATGCAAAAGTAGTGGTAGAAAAAATTTACTAAAGAAATATTCATATTACATGGATATCCGAAAATAATCATTTTAGATCAGGATTCCAGATTTACCTTAGAATTTTGGCAAACTCTACATCCTGCGGTGGGTACAAAGTTAAATATAAGTTCTTCATACCATCTAGAAACATATGGGAAAAATTAAAGGGTAAATCAAATATTAGAAGATATGCTTTGTATGAATTGTATGAATCAAAAGACTAAGTGGGAATATTTCTTACACTTAGCGGAATTTGCATACATTAATGGATACCATTCATCCTTGGGAATGGCACCATTTGAAGCCTTGTATGGTAGGTGTAGAAAATATTTATCATGGGATAATCCAGAATATAGAGTGGTCGTCGGTTTAGACACTATCAAAGATATGGAGGAGCAACTTAGAATGATTTGACAAAGGTTTAGGGAAGTCATTGATTGATAAAAGAGTTATGTTGATCTAAAAAGATCACCTAAGGAATTATCTATAGGTGACAAAGTATTACTAAGAGTGAGACCCATGAAAAGTTCCATTAAATCCACTAAGTTGGATCCCTATTTTTTTGGGCCATTTGATATCATTGAAAGGATAAGCCCAGTAGCCTATAAACTTGCCTTGCCACCCAGTCTATCAAAAATTCATGATACTTTTCATGTATCCCTACTTAGAAAATATATTGTTGATCCTACTCATATTTTGGATGTTTCTAATTTGCAGATGGTAGATCCCACACTCATCAAGGTAAAGCCAGTAAGGATTCTAGAATTTTGTTCCAAGACATTGAGGAAAAGAAACCTAGACCAATGCAAGGTCTAGTGGGACCAATATTCTGAACAATGTTCCACTTGGAAAAAATTGGAAGACATGAGAAACCAATTTCCTCATTTATTTTATTAAATACCTTGTACTACAAGAAACACAGTGGATTGTGTTTAATCCAATATGGGTAGGATGTCACAACCCTCCTTGGAAGACCTCCTAAGTGGCATATAATTTGTGTACAATAACATAGACTTTGTGTGCAATAGCATAGACTTCGTATTCAGTAATATGGACTTTGTATGGACTAAATATTCAGTCGTACAAGCTTTGTATTGAAAGAAAGTTTTTGCTAATGATTAATCATGTAAATATTTTAGGTGGTTAGATGCTTTGGATATTTTGGATATGATACTACCAATGGTTTGCTTGTTTCAAGAGGACGTGCCACATAGAAGGAATAATCGAAGAAAGATCAATTCAAGGATAATAGTTGTTGCTAACCACAAATGATGATTCAAAATAATTATTTATGATTTAATGATTTTTATTAAGTTTTGTAATTTTATTTAATTAATCATATTTAATTAAACTAATTGTATTTAATTTTTAATGCAATTAAGTGTCCAATTCTAATTGGACCAAATTAGGCACTTACATTTTTAATGTCTAAAGAATATTTCATTTATTTATTATAACCTCACGACCTAACTTGATTTGTGGATGAAAAAGGGATATTCTCCTCTCTAATATCTGATAGGAGTAATTTTGTATTCTTTGGTCCATAGGAGGAACACAAAACAATAAGGGTCATTCACCCTACCCCTTCTTGGATTTTTCTCTAATTTAAAAATAATTAAGTAGACTCCCCTTCACATGGGTTTGTTCTTAATGGGTATCTTTTATATAATTATAAAATAGGACACTATTTGGCTTATTAAGGGAGAGAAAAACTTAATAAAAAAGAGGGCTTCTGATTGAAATAAAGATAGCATAGAGAAGAGGGGGTCAAGCAAGAAAGCAAGAAAGAGGAAGAGACTCTTGAAGCCGAAGATTGTAGGATTCCTAGGTTAGAGGTCTATGCTTTGATTTGCATGAGGTGTTTAATTAATATGCTTTGATTTTTACTCGATGTTCATGCTTTATGTAGGTGTTAGAATTATAATACACCTATCATTTGTTTACTTAGATCATTGTGTCTACGTGGTGGCATTGTGAAACGTTTGCATAAAATTTTAGCTTTATTTATACACCTGAAGAGTCAAATTGAATTGCAAGGTTAAATAACCCAATCCATACTGACTTCATATGATTATAATTAGCTTATTGTGTGCATATCATCTTCAATTGTATTGTTGGTTAGCCCCTTGCAAATCTCGAGTATTAATACCCTCCCTACCTATAGTTTCAGTCTCCTTGAGATGCCAACAAATCCAACATTTATTACGATAGTTTTTTATGTCTATCTCCATTGCAATAGAGATTGAATTGATTTACCCTTCGATTAAACTTCATACCTTAGAATTTATTTAAAGTTATTCTTATTTTAGTTTTTAAAAGAAATATTGTATAATTCAAACTAAAATACTTTTTTTGAGTGATATTAATCATCAATAAATGATTTAGTAGGTCTTCACTCACAACTAAATGAAATAGGATGTAAGTAACCTTTAAGATATTTGTTTTGGTTTCAATAAGCCATTGTACCCAAACTCATAACAAAGAGTTTATCTCAATTTATAACATACATATAGGGAAATCCAATTTGGTTCAATGCTAATAATATGCTTTATCCATACATTAATTCATCACTTGAGATTTGACATTAGTATCATGAACCCTTAGTTGATCTATAGCTATCATCATCATATGTTGGATGTAAGAAATATGTTCTTTTATCAGATACCATATTCAAATCTTGTTCTATTTATGTATCAATGATGATCTAAACCCCTTGAAGTAGCTTCATTAAATCCTCAACCAACAATTTTGTGAGTGAGGTCTCCATTTGGTGGTTTTTTTAAGGATCAAGGCCTTATACACCTATCCTTGAGCCACCATGGTGATTGTGCTAATATTGGAGAAGCTCAGGCAATGTAGGGGTTAGTTTTAAACTATGGCTAATGTCCCACATGCATCATGTGGTGGGACAAAATCTAATAAAGGTTATTGGGTGCATAAAGTCTTATATCTAAGCCACTAGGTTCTTGGCTAAGCCTCACTTACGGTGTTCATCATATTTTTGACCATCTATATCGTGGGTTAGATAAATGGATTTACTTGACTGGGTTGTGTATGCGTTTGAAGCCAGATTTAGCATCAATTTGTCAGTGGTGATTGTTGATTGCAAGAATGTTTTTTAATCAAACTAAATATAATATCCAACATTCTCTCTGATGGGAACATGCAGTATTCCTTATGATGGGGAAGCCTTCCCTAGCATATCTACCACGCGATGGTGGTTGATCTAGCCAAGGATGCTAGGCTACTGGTGGTTAGATATCGATAGGGTATCGAGTTTGAATTAGACTATTGATAGAGTTTGATTAGGTGTTTTAATCAAGTTTGAATTAGACTATTGTTGATATTGATTTGGATTGAATGTAGAACCAAATTTTTTTAAGCACACCTTTGAAATATAAAAATCAACCTCTAGATATGGGAGGTTTTTCCTTGTTTTTTTGAAGGACCTCTATTTTCACAAATCCACCTCTAACCTTGAAGGTGTTTTAAAAAACTTTTTAAATTTTGCAAATTAAACATTTGATAGTAGGATTGAGAAATAATGGTTTGTAGGCTTTAATAAAAAATTAGAGGAAATACTACTTGAAACCAAAGAGTAATATATAATATCAACTTTAGAGGATAATTGAATAATCAGTTCTTTGGAGATATTTTGGATTAAATAATTCAATCTTCCTTTTTGGTTTAAATTAGTGACTTAGTGGATAAGCCTCTTCTTTTAATTATAGAAATATTAAATGGGTAAGTTAAGAGGTTAATCTCTATTTCATGATTTAATGAATGCATGAAAAATGTCAAATCAAATAAATGAGGAATGATCATCTCTTAGCATACCCTTTTGCAAATTAAATAAAAGGAGTATGAAATTCTCTTAGAACACCCTTTTTGTATGAGTAATTTGTAAATGATAGATTAGGTGATCTATCCACAAATATTGTTATGAGAAATTTGTAAGGAAAAATCCATTCTTGAAGGGGATGAATAGATGCCTTCGTGAGTTTTGAAAGGGTTGGAAGATCCTTTCTTAAATTTATATGAAAAATACCATTCATGAAGGGATTAGGAGATCCTTTCTTGAAAATCTAATTCTTGAGGGAACCATGGAGTTTCCCTTGTAGACTCGAATTTAATACTATTTCGATGACACGTTTCATAAGATAGATATAAGAATTAGAATATATTTTTATGCGTTACTCATGAATTATTTGGGAGAAGAAAACTATATGACACCATATTTTGTGTTGATAATTTGAAAAAAAAATCTATGAAGAAGATTCTTAATTATGTGTGATGATTTGGAGGAAGGACTAAATGATTCTTTACTGGTATTGGTAACTTGGAAAAGGATATTTGGGAGTCCTTTATACTTTTGTACTAAAAAAATTATATTTTGAAATGTGAGGAATTATTTTTGGAGGTTGGGTTTATTCCTTGTGAGGATTCTCGGGATATATGTTGTGTATCTTTATCTTGTGTTTTATAATTGGTATTTACTTTCCAATGAAATGTTGCTTAAATGGGCGATGGACATATATTTTAAATACTCATGATGCGCCAATTTATATGCTTGGTATAATGGACATGCTTAGCTTTCATTAATATGGATAAACTATGTTTGATTTTAGCAGATGATTATTTTCACAAACACTTGTGAATACTTTAATCTACAATTACTATAGTAATGGAAATGTTATATGGTAATTGGCATATTTTGATTTGGATCTCAAAGGGAAGCCCAAGGATTACAATCCATGTTTTAGTGGGAGCTCAAACAAAGTTCTTACATTAAGAGTTGTAGATTTAATGTACATGCTAAGTTGTAGCTTGCATGCGCCTAGGTTGAATCCATAAAGATAAAGTATTCTCATTGGTTAATTAAAATAGTAGATAAGCTCTATGAAAAATAGAATTTATAATATTGTATTGATGTAATTTTTGCATACAAAAAAAATTTTAACACTCTTGGGTTTTTTAAGTAACAATTTTGGGTCATTAAAAAATATGTCATAGGAGTAGTTGGGATTATTGTGGCATAAGGTCACATAACATTGAGTAATAGTATACTCACCCATAGTAGTGTTGTTCCATACAAATTGGTACTTATCATGGGACCAAGAGAGAGATCTCATATGAAGGATATGTTGGATATCTTTCCTTTGCCATTCTATAATTAGAATAGACCAATCCTCAATAGGGATCTAATATCTACCAACCTATAAATTATAGATCTGGTACTAATAGTAATTAGTTACCTTTATCTAGTTAGCTTGGTGAAGCTTCTTCATCTAGGGCCTCCAGTCAAGGAACTCATTTATCAAAGGTTGGTGACCATCCTAAGAATTTATCCAAAAATTAACTTGTTAATTGTTATGAATGATCCAAATTAACTTCTTCTTTATAAAATCCTCACGATTCCTAAGAACTACCAAAATAGGAGAACCTATAGTAGAAAGTTGATAAAAAATAAGGTCTTTAGGTACTTTGTTTTCAGCATATATAGCATGAATATTATTGGCCCATAGGGCATTGGGATTATTCAAAATCCTACAATACAACTTTTCAACTAAAGCCTTATTGTTTTTATAGTAAACCAGAATTCTAAACCTCCTTCATGCTTGGGAAGGCATAAAGTATCCCATTTACTAAGGCCCGTTTTATTTTCTCCTTAGTACCACTCTAGAGAAACCATTGATTGATTTGATCCAATTCTTTAAGAACTACCTTTGGGATATTCAACACAATAGAAACATAAATAGGTATAGCTTGAAGTATTGATTTTACAAAGGTAATTCTACCCCTAAATGAAATCCACATATTGGTCCACTTTCTGTTTTTTTCCTTTACTCTATCCAAAAACCAATTCCAATATTTGTTTTTATCTCTAAATGTTGATAGGAATGCCTAAATAAGTGATTGGAAAGGAGGCCTTCTTATATCTAAATTTATCTAGAACCATGGATCCCTATCTAGGATAGCAGTGAAAGAAGATCACTTTCAATTTGTCTTCATTGATAAATTGTCCCATAGCATTAGAGAAACAACGAATTATTTGATTAATCATAGAGGATTCCTTAATCGTAGCTTTACCTAAAAAATTAGATTCATCAACAAATTGAAGATGAGAGATAGGATTGGCTTCAAGAGTAATGGTAACTCCCTCAAGGGTTCTATTTTCTCTATTTTTTGTCATAGATCTACCTAGGCCTTCAACAAGAATGATGAATAGTGGGGAGGAGGTTGCCCTACATAATACCTCTCGAAGTTGGGAACACCTATGAAGGGTAGCCATTGATAATAATTGAGTATTAAATCAAAGAGATACATCCCATAATCTAATCTATCCAATATTGAGATTAGCCAAATTGCTTCATAAATTTAATGAGGAAGTGTCAATCCACTCTATCATAAGCTTTGGATATATCAAAATGGATGAACTTTAACCTTAGCATTAATGCAACTAATCAAAATTATTCAAATCATGTTTAACATATCCATCATCTTATGAATCAATTATATGCCTCTTTGTCAACTAACATTGACCTTATCATACCTATATTTCACACCATTACTTGAAAAAAAATCTTTTATGAAATTATGTCAAAATTCCCATCAAACTTTCAATACATAAACTTTTTTGAATCAAAATTAATTTTTTAAAAATTCTAGATAAAATCTAAAATAAAATTTCTACTTACACAAATACATCATATCTATCACAAAATATCCATACATCACATTATCTAATCACTCATGTATACAATTAACACAAATTTTCATATCACATCAACTTAATGCATAGTATAACAAAGCCATAAAATCTAAAAATTATTGATATACATCTATGCATCCTTCAATCATAGGATGACCTTGTGTACCACAATCTAAAAAAATTAAGAGACTCACCTTATATCATCTGGTTGAGGTACCTCGTAAAAAATCAGTTCACCCACACCCCTCATCATAATCAAAATCCTAAGCTTAGAATAAAACAAATCATAGTTCTTTGACCAGCCCTCATCTGTCCAAGGATGAAATTGAATAGACTATTGTAAGGGTCATGCCATTGGTATCATACTAGAGTGGGAACAAGATTGGGTTCTTGAGGAAGAAGGTTGTCTCTAGTCTAGAGGAATAGTTATATGATAAAGCAATTTGTTGTGGGTGCTCCTAGTTGTCTCTATAGTATATTAATATCGAATATTAGTTATCTGTTTCTATTGGATCCATCTCCCTAGCATCGAGTGTAGAGAACAACATAGCCCCCATGGTTCACCCCATAAGGCTTTCTATCTTTGTGGATCCAGTCTTGTTTGGAAATCGTATGCGGTAGGGCAATTTTTCCCCTCTACATCTTTGGTGAACCCGATGTGAACACCTCCTTAGTGGCCATTAGGAAAAATTTTCCTCTAGTTCTTGTTTTTAAAATTAAAGAGAGATAATTTAAATTTGTTTGTATAGATTTAACAATTTTATTTTATTTTTTTATATTCTGTTAGAATTTTGCTTTTTATATTTAAGTTTTTGTTTTTAAAATTCAAATAAGACAATTTAAATTTGTTTGTGTAGATCAGACCATTAATTAAATATTTAACAGTTTAGTTTTTGACTTTTATATTTTGTTAGAATTTTGTTTTCTTAAAATTATTTTTTTCTATTTTATGTTTTATATTAAAATTTCATTTCTTGTTTGTTGTTAAAATTTTGGCCCTATTCAAATCAAGAGTGAGTTAATTAATTAATCTCTTTCTTTCTAAACTATAGTCAATGGTTGTCTTTCTAAACCTCCTTGTTATTTTAAAATTTATTCTTTTCCCTTTTCAAATATTTTTAGCATCTAAAAAATACTCTAAAACTCATAAAAAACATAAAGAAGATTTAATCCCATCACATAATTATTTTAATAAAGAACATGAAGAAATTGTTACTGATAAAAAGTATGAGGAAACTATTAATGAATTTCTTCATCTTTCTCAATTTTCTCCAGCCTTAGGATACACTAATGAACAAGATAAAATTATTCAAAAATTCCTTAATGATCTTGATAATAATATTGTCAAATCATCTCTCTCATATACAGATAATATTCAAGAATCTATTAATCACATTAGTAATGAGCATAAAATTAAACATAATATTTCATTACCCTCCATCATTAATTCTCAAGTGAACATTAATTCTAATCCTCTTCCTTCTTGTGATATTCCTAAAAATATTAAGGAACAAACCATTTCTTCTCAAAATATTCACATCAATCCTTTGTTTAAATATTTGCATCGTGTCAATCCATTTAAGCCAACTTATGCCACTACTGTAACCACCAATGTTGGAAGAAGTCCACAAGTTCCTCCAACTAGTAGTGGCACCCAAAATTATTTTCAATTTCCTCCTTCATCTTCTAATGTCAACACTATTACCTCTATTCCACCACAAGTTAATCTTCCATTCTCACAAGGTACCACATATCACAACAGTGTCAATACCTCCAACTTAATCCAATTGCATTTACAACCAACCTATATCCAGGGAATCAGGGGCATACAATAGTAATTCAGAATTGCATAATTTGGCAAGTATAGTGAATTAATTGGTTTCAAGGATGGATATGATTCAGCCTTCAGGGTTTACATACAGTTATAAGGAAATGTGTAATCAACCATTGGATCCTATTGTTGCTGCTAGGCCTTATCCTAAGTATTTTTCAATGTCGTATTTGCCTATCTATAAGGGAACAGAGGATCCAATTAAGCATTTAAGGATGTTTAGGATAGCTTGCCATGATATCATCTATGATGATATGTTATTACTAAAGATGTTTCCTAAGAGTCTTGTTGGCATGGCATTAGAATGGTATTATCGGTTACCTAATTATTATTTGAGGAATTTTGAAGAAACAACAGAATTATTTGTTCAACAGTTTGGTGCTTATATTGAGGAGGTAACCATGAAAGATGTATATAAAAAAAAAAAAAAAGAAGAGAAAAAAGATTTTAGAATTTTTGGCTCGTTGGAGAAGTCTAGTTGGACGCTTGAGATATACTATACCTCCTAGATATATGCTTGAGATATTTATTGGAAATTTGCAAGAACAATTATCTTATGCATTAGAAACTACTATTATCACATCTTTTGATCAAGTGATTGAGTTAGCAAGGAAAGTAGAACAAGCTCTTATCAGAAGAGGACAACTCAAAGTGAAAGAAGATAAAACCATTAAGTCATAGTATAAGAATAAGGATGTGGTAGGTGATGGTGTAATGGATAGTAGGCTTGTTAATAATGTTACTAACAACCTACAAAATATAATACTTCAAAAACCTCCACAAAGGAACTTTACAAGGCTTAATATGTCTATGGAAGCAGTTTTGAAATAACTTTTAGAAGCCAATGCAATTGAATTACCTCCCATAAGGTAACTAGATACTACAGCTCATTGGTATAAGGTAGGACAACATTGTGCATATCACAGAGTAGAAGGACATTGGACAAATTCTTGTAAAAGGTTAAAACATGTGGTTCAAGATTTAATTGATGCAGGTCGTATTGATACTAGCAATTTTCAATCTTCAAACAATCAACAAAATCAGAATAGGACTAAATAGGAAACTAACCAAGTGTCCTATAAGAATGTACCACATCATTATGATAACCATATGGTTGGTATGGTAACAACTACTTTAGAACAACAGGTGCAGATCCATCAATCTCAAAAGAATATGAGAGCTTTAACAAATATTTCCCTCTTAGAGATTTTGCAAAATTCTCCTACTCATGAAGAAGCCTTGATAAGTGTTCTAAAACAACAATTTGTCCCACCAGATATTTTCCCTAGTGATATGGTCAATATGGTAAGTTCTCTTGGGACACATCATCTCACATTCTCGGATGATGATATTTCTTCCTCAAACTTGCAAGAAGATTCTTCTCTTTACATCACCACATTTATTGGGGATACTTTTATCAAGAGGGTCATGATTGATAATGGTTCTTCCCTTAATTTATGCACATATCAATTTATCCAAAAGTTTGGATTAAAAGAGGAAGATTTAACTAAGTCCAATGCAATCATCAAAACATTCAACAACGAGTCCCAAGAAGCTTGTGGCACCATATCTCTTCCCCTTAAAGTTGGACCCAATATTTTAGATACATTGTTCTATGTGGTACCTTGCCCTACATATTTTAATCTACTTCTCGGATGTCCTTGGATCCATGCAATGAAGGCCATCCCTTCTACTCTTCATCAATGTTTGAAGTTTAAATTTAAAGAACAAGTTATTACCATTCTAGGTGACCCTCAACCATTTGAATATTGTTCAATGGTTGAACAAGCTCATTTTGGTCTCAATGTTTGTCCTTCAGTTTCATCATCTATTTCTCCAAGTTCCTCATCTCAAAAATTTGAGCAATTCAACAATCTAAAAGTGAGTGAGGAACCTCTAATCAAAATTTCATCATGGGATCAAGACAATCAGTTTCTTCAAGAACCTCTTCTGGATATATCTCATCAAGGTTTGGATCAGAGTAATGAGGATGAGGATTCCCCTTATCCCTCTAACATCTTGTTTTGTAATATGATAAATTCTGTGTGTTCTAATGGTAAATATTCTGCTTCTCATAAAGATCTTGCAATGTTAGGGATTTCTCCTCCTTATGCTAAGAATGATGGTTTTGTTCAAGAATGTATTGATTATCATGTTATGGCTGCCAAAGAAAAAGCTATGAAGGAGCCTCTCCATGATTATAATCATCGAGATGGCTTACCTTCTAGATTTTTCTTTGATGAAGCAGTCCCTTGAATGCATGTTCTTTTTGTTAAGATAGGAGGCACAATTAAAATGTGTGTCAACTATCATTTTGATTGCTTGTTTAACATAAAATAAAATAAAATCAATCATTAATTAGGCATGCATTTAGCATAGGTTCATATTGCATTTGCTTTCCTGCTCATACTGCATGATTGTCTATCATATTTTGCATGGTTTCTTGACATTCTGTTCCTCTTACATTTTTTCTTGTCATAATTGCATTGTTTCTTGCTCATGACTGCTTGATCATATAGCTTTTTGGGGATTCGTGACAATGGCATGTGATGACACCTAGTTAGGTCATAGTTCACATGCATTGCACTTTCACTAGGGTTCTGATGCCTAGCGAAGC
This sequence comes from Wollemia nobilis, assembly GCA_028583015.1. Taxonomy (NCBI): domain Eukaryota; kingdom Viridiplantae; phylum Streptophyta; class Pinopsida; order Araucariales; family Araucariaceae; genus Wollemia; species Wollemia nobilis. Next base: position 13,665,305 of record JAQPPZ010016861.1, on the reverse strand, counting down.
CCCAACCTAGGGCCCATGCATTTTCATCCCTTCTTCTCTTCTTGTCTTCCTTTGTTATTTTCTTCTCTTCTCTCTTCTTCTTGTATTCCTTGACTTTGAAAGTTTTACAATGATCATCATTTCTCCTCCAAGTCAAGGAATGCAATCCTCTTTTGGTATGTCCTTATCTTTTTGCATGATTCTTATTTATCCTTTATTTTCTTTGTTCAAGATAAGGATATACATTCTTCTCTCCTTTGTTTGCACATTTCCTCCCTCTTGACTTTTCACTAGTTGAAACTTCAAGCTAGGGGTACACACACACAATTCTTTGCTCCTCATTTTCTTTCCTCTTTTTCTTCTAGCACATGCACACACTCACATTGTGTTATGCTCATATTGATTGGTCTATATACATATTCTTACACATCCCTATCGGGTAGTACTTGCTTATATACATCATTCTACATCAGCAATACACTATAACACCCCTATCGGGTTATGTTTCTTTTGACTCAATGGGCTCAACACCCCATTACTGGATAAGCTCCTTGGCCATTTCAATAGGCCTCGGCATACATCCTAGTGGGTAATCACCCCACAATAATCACTAGTGAGCAATCATCCATAGTGGGTTATGATTCATCATTTGACATTGAAAATCACCCATAGTGGGTTACACTCCATAATTTCCCATCTATCCATATTTAGCGAGTACTACACCCATAGCAGGTTCTTCACTCCATACATGGACCATATTTTTGAGCATAACACCCTTCATTCAGGGTTCTTGATCAATTTTACTCACATTCTATGGTTGACCTTTGGATTCTTATTCTCATTCTTCTTTTTCTTCTTCTTCTCTCCTCTTCCCTTCTTTCTTTCCTTTTTTCTTTTCATCCATGCATTTCATGCTAGCTGCATTAGGTTCATGTTGTACCCAGTGCTCTTTGCTCTATTATTTGTTTTCTTACTTTGTTCTCTATGTTTCTATGTTTTGCTTTTTCTTTCTTTACCTTTTTTGAGTTTCTTAAGGAATTTTCATTCCTTTCGAAACTCGAGGGGGCACCCTAGCCATAGAGGCATTAATGGTAGTAATGTCTCACCCTTTTACCCAAACCTGACCACCCCTTTTTTGTGTTTTTTGTCTTCTTTCCCATAGGAGTTTACATATTTCTTTGATGCATTTACTTGGCCTTAAATACATCAAATAGAGGGCAAAATGTAGACATGGAAAATTGACCCACTAAGGTGAGTAATTTTCCCTAGATCCCTTGTTTTCTCCTTGGAAAAGTAGGGTCATATTTGAGCCTATTTTTTCCTACCAAATATTATCCATTCCTCCTAAATCCTATACCATTGGATTGGGCTCAAAAAGAGATTTCCAATGGTATATGATATGACCCATTTTGACTCCGTTTGATCCTCCAAAATGCATTAAAACTACACAGGGGTCTAGTTGGTGCGATGTCGCGGCCCATATTGTATGGAGCGTGATTTTGCATTTTAGGTTTTTCTCTTAAGGAAACCCTAATTTTAAAATTTAATCTTTTGAGGTTCAGTTGTGCGTAGTTTTTCCCACCTAATCTTGTTTTAAATCCACTATATAAGGAGGTTTTGAAATTTATTTCTCACCAAGTTTCCAACCAAGCAAGTTAAAGTAAGTTCATGTTAATAATTCTTGATTAAAGCTCTATTTTATTGAGGTCTTCTTCTTCCTCTTCTGCAAGCAATCTAACTCACAAGTGTGAAGTGTGATCTATTTGAAGATTTTTTTTCTGTTGCATTGGATTGTTGATTGATGTTGCTCACTTTGGTGGATTTGTGTTGAATCCCTAAGGAGAGATTGACTACCTGGGAGATCTCAAACCTTTCTGCTTGCTTCCTCAATCTCTACCAGGTGATTTCACTCTTCTGCATGCATTTTTTTCTATATCATGCATTAGTCATTTCGTTTCAGTTTGAGGTGTTTCACCTCACTTCTGCAAAATTGCACCTGGTCTTCTACGAGGTGTGATTTCACCTTTGCGTTATTGCACCTGGTCTTTGTGGGGTGCAATATTTCTAGAGCTCAATATGGGGGTAATATTTTGTTCCAATTTTCATCATTGCATTCTAGACTGCATTTAGAGCATAGTGGTACATTATATTTCTATGATTTCATCATTATTTCTTGCTATATTGAATTGACCTTTGTTTTCCTCCAAAGTTCAATTTCTACTTTAAATTATCAAATGTCGGCTAAAAGGACCTAGGGGTTTTGACTGCTACACCTCCAAGAATTATTGTATAGTGACCTAAGTAGGCCCCCTAATGCTAATCATATTTTTCAAGTGTTTGTTAAGTTATCTTGCAGGAACAGGATTTGTTGATAGCATTGGATCAAAGGAATAAAATCAAGGATCAACCATCGGATAAGATAAGTATTCTGATTTATCTTTAGGTTGCTTGTTGAGTTCCTCTTATTTTTGTTATATACCCTAGATCTGATTTTAAAAAAATATATTTAATTAATTTCTAGGTATTTAAAATATAAACATATAGTGTGCACTTAGGGTTAATTATGTTTGTGCATTTCTTCTTGAGCCCTTGTTTAAAGATTATTTATTTAAAACCCTAGGTTAGAAAGCATTAAAAGGAATAATCATTCTAAGGATTAGCTCTTGTATTCGTACATTATGTATTTTCACATTGTTCTTTATCTTCTTATAGCATAAATCTAGAAATGCCAAATTCAGGTGATTTCTTGAAACTAAAAATATCATACATTCTTGAAAATCATGAGGACTTGGATCGAGTCCTTAAACCATTCCTGGTGAACCCATCCCCCTAGCATCGAGTGTAGAGAACAATGTAGCCCCCGTGGTTCACCCCATAAGGCTTTCTATCTTTGTGGATCCAGTCTTGTTTGGAAATCATACGTGGTAGGGCAATTTTCCCCCTCTACAAATCTCTATACTCCTCATAGAATCCCTCTCCTATTAGGATGCCTCCTCTATTTTCCTACTACTATATACCCTAGTATCATTAGTCATAGCAAGAGGGGGACAATCATATCTTGTGATGATATAGATCCATCTCTCGATCTGTATTGTAATCTCTCCTATGTCATATAAACATGACAATGAACCATCCTACTTAATCTCAATTTTATATATGACTATATTATCATGGGTGTAACCCATGGAGGATAAATTTACCAATACCATTAAATATAACCTAAATAAACCCCCACATCATCTATCCTAATATCTACAATAGTAGGATAATCTCTATCCTGCTTAGAAAAACTCTTAATATATAGGCAATCACTCAATTCTCTTTGTCTCTCCTAGGTAAAAAATTGGAACTAAATATCTCCCATTATTGGAATCCCCTACACAAGGTCAAGCCACCTCAAAGCCTTGTTTGAGTAATAGAGCTCAAAATTTACATGAGATATTTATAACCACTTGATACTCTATACCCTAGCCAATTGGACATCATCCTCAGCCTATCTTGGGTGCTCTCTCTATGGGTGTCATATTACTTGACTTAGTTGCAAGTCATCTATGACCCATCAATATACCATCATCACTCTCCTAAAATCTCTCCTACTAATCTCATGGGTATGATCTCATCTGAAACTATTCAAAACCTATGGGTCAACTTGGTCTATGGGTAGGCCAACTAGTCATCTAATAGCTAAGTGCTCCTATTCCCAAATCTATAATAGATTGAAGTAAACTAGACTCTTTCCCTCCTTGTAGGAAATAATGTGGAGAGTTCGATACAATAAGTGTAGAACAAATGGTACCCATGCAAATTGTATGTACTTGTCTCTCATATAGGCAGTGATCATAAACCATCCCCAATGCAACAACCTTTTACTAGTGTCTCCAACCAAAAATACTAAAACCACAACATATAGTAGTGTTATAAGTTGATCTAAAAACCTTCCTTATACATGATATTGATTTCAATATCTTATAGTCTCAACTCAAATTTTCAACCATGATTCAACCATAGGATGGCCTAATCTTGATTATGAATCATCTATATTTGGAAACCTCAAATAGGTACCCAAACGATCCTCCAAACATCCTCCAATATCATCCTCATATTATTGATCGACAAAAGGAAGGTAGTATACTTTGAGTGCCACCACTTTTCTAGAGCAATCAAGAGCACATGATCCAACTCTTTATTGGGCATAGTCACTAGATAGCATAACCACACTACATCCAAGACATCTTGGTTTGTTGGTATCATCACCACTATCATTGATCGTAAAGTGCATGATCATCAATATCAACACTCTACAATATCCAACACCTACATACATAAGAAAAACAAAAATCAAGTTATATTTCTCTATAAAAAATATTTTTTTTTTCTCTCCATATCCCTTAGAAAATTTACCAACTCAAAGAAAATTTGTTGGCTAAAAGTAGATTCATCGACTAGCCAAAAAACATGAATACATCACCTTCTTGGCGAACTCAAGATGGCATATTTGCATCATATGGATTGAAAATATTGATCTTAATATCATGATATTTAATAGAAAAAAATAGAAAAGAGCAATAGATAAAAAAACCCTACCTATCCCTAGGCCTACTTCACTACATAATAGGTCTAGTAAATTAGTTGGGAATCTCTAATGTGCCATTTTGTGAAACCCTAGGTTTCTCTAGAACCTCTTTTCTCTCCTTGTGCATGGTGAAAATGATTTCTACCCACAACCCTTCACCTTATATTCCCTATTTAGATAAAATAAAATCTCCCATTAACTTTTTACCTAGCCCATTTGAGTTCCTTTGGGACCCCATTTTATCCCTCAAAAACTCAAGGGGACACCCAAGCTGGGGAAAATAATCAATTCAAAACCTTTTCATCAATATAGATAAAATAATTACCCAATAAAATCTTAATTTTTTTCCTATAAATAATTTTTTGATATGCTTTACCTTGTATCAATTGATAAAATTTGAGTGATCATGTCTTTCTAAGAATCAGAAGCATCTATAGCTATTTTTTATGCATTTATAAAATTTAATTGCAATAAAAGAGGGAAAATGTAGATACCTAAAATTGAACCACCTTTTTTACACTAATCCTTGATGCAAATGTACAAAAAGATCAATTTATCCATAGAAATTGACTCAACTTTAGAATTTACAATCAAAACCTAGTAGCATCGAACCTGCCACCTTAGGGAAAATTCACCAAAAATTAAGTACACTTTTTAGCTAGTGTATTTAAAACTAATTCATATTTTTTAGCTCCTTGTTAGGTTTGACCTCTAATGGTCCAATATGCAAAAAAAATTGAGTTAATGAATACACTGAGAATGTATTTTTTAGGTGATATATTTGTGTCTGACATGGGAAAACTTAAATTACACATGCAACTGAAGAACACAAGCTTATACTGAGAGGGGGGGTGAACAGTATAAGACCTCTTTTTAATTTTTCCTTTATACTTCAAAATAGTAAAGCAATATATCCAAAGAAATATCAAAGCAATGCACAAAACCATCCATAAAGTGACACAACAATTTACATGGTTCATCCACAAAAATTTTCTCTAAAAGTTATCCCAAAGTTCTTTGGGAAACCTTCCCAATTACAATGTTTATGAGCCTCGGCTCAAAGGAGAAACCTTCCCCCAATCTGAATTTATGAGCCTCTGCTCAAAGGAGATACCTTCCCCTACCTCTGCTCTGTCTGGTGATCCTCTAGAAGACCTCTACCTCCGCTGCCCTTAGCAAATGGAACTCTATCCATAGAAGACACCCGTCTTCCCTGCTCTGGTTGGAGACCTCTGTCCTCAACTCTATCACCTCAAAGCTTGTCCTCGAATTTGCACTAAACACAGTCCTTCAGTTTAGCACAAATGTCCTCGTCCTCTGTCTTTGATCAACACCAAACACAATCCTTCGGTCTGGCACAAATCTGTCCTCAGGTTCTTCTCATACAACCAATGCACCTCTGTCCTCAATTTCTCTGATAGAACTATCAACCTTAGCTTCACAAGTCCTCTGCTAAGACCTGTCCAAACCTGCTCACAAGTCCCCACAGGAACCTGTCCAAAACTTGCTCACAAGTCCTCAATGGAACCTGTCCAAAACCTACTCACAAGTCCCCAATGGAACCTGTCCAAAACCTGCTCACAAGTCCCCAATGGAACCTGTCCAAAACCTGCTCACAAGTTTATCAAGAACACTTGCTTGACATGAACCCACAAAGAGAATGGTTAGAGACCCAATGTGATTCATCCACCTCATAGAAGCATAAAGAGAATTGTTAGAGACTCAATATGATTCATCAACCTCATAGAAGCATAAAGAGAATTGTTAGAGACTCAATATGTTCTTTCCAACAACCAATATCTTTTCTCAACCAATTAGGGCTTCAACAACAATGCTTAAAGACAAGGTTTAACCAACATCATTCAACTCAAAATTAACCTTGAAGCATTCAACCAATCATCACAAGAAAAGGAAACAAGTAGAAATCATTTTCCCTCCAAAGATATTTGAACAAAACAGCCACCAACACAATATCATCAAATGCATAGAATAACTTGTTCAAATCAACTCAATGGAGTAAGCCCAATATCATGTATCAAGTAAAGCATTAACTTGATCAACACAACCACTATAGAAGCACTCATCCATCAATATCAAAACAGCCAACTAAGGGTTTCACCAACTCAAAGCAAGTAGAAAGACTCACAATCATAAACCCTAGTGCACAATGCTTCCACTACCTCAAACCAGAATTATGCATTCACCAAAACTCTCATCAATTATAACAATGCATAAGTAGTCTTCAACAAACCAAAAACTAGGACTTACACTCAACCAAAGGAAACCTTGTTGAAAACCTTTTCACTCCAATCTTATTTCAGGAATAACATACACCAATCATACTCATAAGAAGAATGTGCCCATACCTTATTGAAGTGAAGTAACCCCTTTGGAAATCTACCACCATCACAACTTTCTTTTGCCAATCTTCACAAGGGTTAGTAGATTTGCAAAATAATCAACATTATTCCACCTTTCAATAATCATCACCAAACCCTTTAATTGCACAACTCCCTTTATCTCTCCTAAAACCACTTGTACCATAAAATAAAATAAATCACAACAATGCATAACCTTATAACTCTTTCTTCCTTTTCTCAAAATTAATTTTTCATACTTCTATAACAAAACAAATACCTTACACCCTTATTACTCCAAACCTTAACTCTTTTTCTAAATACTCAAAAAGAAATATCCCAAACAATTTAATATTACAACAAAATATATATTATTTTTTATACCTCCAATATCTAACTTCCCTTCTTTATATTATAGCCAAAAACCCTTATAACTCGTAGGCTTACCTAACAACGCGTATTACTTCCCATCCTTCCATAAACATCGAAAACAGAATAAAATTTAAGAATAATTTAAAGCACACCTTAGACACAATTTGCGCGTGCTTCTTACACAAATTGAACTAGAGTCCTCTACACCCATGTAAGACAAAAATGGCGCACTTCAACTTTTGTCTTTTGTTGCCCTTGGAATGCACACGAATTCTTCTTCCTTTTTATTCACGTGCTTGGGTGGATGCGAAAATATATATTGTCTCATTTTTTTTATTATCCCTTGCCTTATTTTATATGCACTTTCATTTCGCCCTTTATTTCCAAATACGTTGGCATTTTCAACCACGACGGAAAATACATTAATTTAATTTTAAAATATTAATTTAAATTTTAAAAATAAAATTTAAACTAAATATTTAAAATTAAATATCTTCATCACTGGGGCACATTTTTCAACAAAACGAAGAGCCAACTTGGGTTTTAAGAAAAACCCATTTCAAATCTGTTGTCCATGGTTTTAAATAAAACCTTTTATTTTGTCTGCCTTGGTTTTCACAAAAAACCTTTTTGCTTCTTGACATCAATGACAACATCAACACTTGAGCAAAGGCAATGTACCCAATGTACCCAAAATTGCCAACAATCTCCCCCTTTGTCATTGATGGCAAAACTTTACTAAAAACACATCTTCAAGAGCCAAAACTGAAACCCACAACTGAGAATCTACCTTTGAAGTTTTGCTCCCCCTGACTTGAAGCTTTCCTCTTCACTTGAAGCTCTCCCCCTTACTCATATCTCTCCCCCTTTGTCATCAATGGCAAAGGGCCACCTTTGGGGCTCAAAACTAAGAATGAGCCTTCTTAGCTTAGTCCCTCCCCACCTCCTATTGAGGTGGTTAATTCTGGGGTGGGAGTAAAACTCCAATTAGGCACTGATCATCATCAGCGTCTATAACTTCCTTGTCGGGCCTTCTCTTGAACTCTCTGTCCATATTCTTGTTCCTATCATTGTTCTGATCCTTGGACCTGATCATGCCACTGTTCCTGTTCCTGTATTCTGGAATCTCAGCTCTACACTGTCTAGCTATGTGACCTTCATTGTTGCACTTATAAAAAGTAACAATGTTATTTCTTTGAGGCACACCTGTTCTTTGAATCCACTTGTTCTGACTAAACTTGTTCCTATTGTTTGCCTTGCAATGAACTGCCTTGTGCCCAAACTGATTGCAAGAGTAGCAATAACCATAAAAGAAATCACCACTTCTGAAACTATTATTTACCTTCTTCACCTGAGCCATGCAATGTACAGCCATGCGACCAAACCTCTGACAAGCAAAACATCTACCTTGAAACTTTCCTTTATTTGACTTCTCAGGTCCTGAAAACTTCTCCTTCTTCTCATTCCGAAACCTATTTTCTGTTTCTATGCATCTATCATTCAAGGACTCATGATCTGAAATATTTTCCTCATTAGAACTCTCTTCCTTTTGGAATCTCTTACTAGACTCTCCAACTCGTTTCTTGTGAGGCTTAACAAAACCAAGACCTATTTTATTTGTTGGATTTCTTTGACTTTGGATGAGAGACTTAACCTTTTTGGAGCTTTATTGAAACTTGTACAGCTTATCCTTGTACTTTTTATTTTCCTCTTTCAAAGAAGCCATTTTCTGTTCTAATTCACTATACTCAAGCACCTTAGATTCTAACTCATTCTTGAGTTCTTGTGCATTAGCCATAGAGACATCAAGACTTTCTATAAGTTCATCTTTCTCCATACAACATTCATCTAACTTATCCTTGAGTCTAGCATTCTTCTTTCTTTCCTTTTTCAAAACACTAAGAGCATTTGTAAGTTCACATTCAATATCCTTTATTTGATTGCACTTTAAATTATCAAGGCCTTTTTCAGATTTCTTATCACTAGAGGTGCTACCCTTTTCAAAAACCATACATGCATCTTCCTAATCATTTTTTGAAGCATCCTCATACATACTAACAACCAATTCATTATTTGTGCAATCATCCTCAAGGTGACCAAAATTTCCACATCTAAGACATTTCATGATAATGAATCTATGTTTCGGTTCTTCCTCTTTTTCTGATATGAACAACATCTCATTTTCATTATCACTTGAACTTTCACTATCACTTGCTAGAACACTTACTTGCTTTGTCTAGGTAGAAGCTCTTCTTGTGCTTGTGATAATACCTCTTTCCTTTATTGTTGTGCTCATCTTTGTTCTTCCTTTGATGCCTATGCCTTTCAGAATCCTTGCTCTTACAATCCTGTTTAACTTCATCACTTTCATCCTTGGCAACAGTACAGTTAGTACCATAATGACCAAACTTTCCATAATTGAAACATCTCACGTTTTTCATATTTTTGTGCTTTCTAAAGAACTTGCCTTTCTTGCTGTAATATGCCTCTTCATCACCAGAAGACTCATCGCTCTCTTGAAGTTGTTTACCTTTGGAATTCTTAGTAGTCTTGAAAGCTGCCTCCTTCTTGACATCAACCTTCACTTGAGTTCTTAACTCAAATGCTGCAAGTATACTATGGAGCTCATCCTTTTTTAACTCATCCAAATATTTATCTTCCTCAATAGCAAAAATCTTTTCACTAAATCTATTAGGAAGAGATCTTAAAATCTTATCACAAACATCATTTTCAGCAAGCTCAAAACCTAAGTCTTTCATGGAGTTAACAACTTCATCCATACGAAGCATGTAGTCACTAATATTTTCATCATCATTCATTTTGAGTTGTTCAAAAATACCTTTGAAGTGTCTCAACTTGTCCTTTTTGACATTTGTATCACCTGTATGAACCACCTTCAATTGATTCCACATTTCACTAGCTATCATGCAGTGAATCACTTTGGTGAGATCTGCTTTCTGTAAGCCTTTCGAGATTGCATTCATTGCTTTTGAATTGCTGTGATGTAGGAGCCTTTATTCTTTAGTATTAGGACCATGTTCAAGAATAGTGTACTCATCTTCAATCACTTCCCAAACCTCATTCCCAAGTGCCATTAGATGAACCTTCATCCTTGCACTCCAAAGACCAAAATCTGATCCATCAAGAATAGGTGCTGCATTGCCACTTGAATGATCCATTGTGTTCTTTACTAGCTTTTCCTTCACGTTGTTAAACTTTCCGAAGGAACCCGCTCTGATACCAATTGAAGAACACAAGCTTATACTGAGAGGGGGGGGTGAACAATATAAGACCTCTTTTTACTTTTTCCTTTATACTTCAAAACAGTAAAGCAATATATCTAAAGCAATATCAAAGCAATGGACAAAAAAATCCACAAAGTGACACAAAAATTTACATGGTTCATCCACAAAACTTTTCTCTAAAAGTTATCTCAAAGTTCTTTTGGAAACCTTCCCAATTACAATGTTTATGAGCCTCGGCTCAAAGGAGAAACCTTCCCCCAATCTGAATTTATCAGCCTCTACTCAAAGGAGATACCTTCCCCTATCTCTGCTTTGGCTGGTGATCCTCTAGAAGACCTTTGCCTCCGCTACCCTTAGCAAATGGAACTCTATCCACAGAAGACACTTGTCTTCCCTGCTCTGGATGGAGACCTTTGTCCTCAACTCTATCACCTCAAATCTAGTCCTTGAATTTGCACTAAACACAGTCCTTCGGTTTAGCACAAATGTCCTCATCCTCTGTCTTTGATCAGCACCAAACATAGTCCTTTGGTTTGGCACAAATCTGTCCTCGGGTTCTTATCATAGAACCAATGCACCTTTGTCCTCAAGTTCTCTGATAGAACTATCAACCTCAGCTTCACAAGTCCTTTGCTAAGACCTATCCAAACCTGCTCACAAGTCCCCACAGGAACCTATCCAAAACCTGCTCACAAGTCCTTAATGGAACCTGTCTAAAACCTGCTCACAAGTCCCTAATGGAACCTGTCCAAAACCTGCTCACAAGTCCCCAATGGAACCTATCCAAAACCTGCTCACAAGTTTATCAAGAACACTTTCTTGGCATGAACCCACAAAGAGAATGTTTAGAGACCCAATGTGATTCATCCACCTCATAGAAGCATAAAGAGAATTGTTAGAGACTCAATATGATTCATCAACCTCATAGAAGCATAAAGAGAATTGTTAGAGACTCAATATGTTCTATACTTAACTCCCAATCTCAATCTCAAATCTCAAAAGAATAAGATAGATGTAGTATGCTTTTCTCAAGAACATGAAATACAACCCAACAATTGCCAACCATGCAATATCTCATATAACAATGATACTCATGTTCTTTCCAACAACCAATATCTTTTCTCAACCAATTAGGGCTTCAACAACAATGCTTAAAGACAAGGTTTAACCAACATCATTCAACTCAACATTAACCTTGAATCATTCAACCAATCATCACAAGAAAAGTAAACAAGTAGAAATCCTTTTCCCTCCAAAGATATTTGAACAAAACATCCACCAACACAATATCATCAAATGCATAGAATAACTTGTTCAAATCAACTCAATGGAGTAAGCCCAATATCATGTATCAAGTAAAGCATTAACTTGATCAGCACAACCACTATGGAAGCACTCATCCATCAATATCAAAATAGCCAACTAAGGGTTTCACCAACTCAAAGCAAGTAGCAAGACTCACAATCATAAACCCTAGTGCACAATGCTTCCACTACCTCAAACCAGAATTATGCATTCACCAAAACTCTCATCAATGATAATAATGCATAAGTAGTCTTCAACAAATCAAAAACTAGGACTTACACTCAACCAAAGGAAACCTTTTTGAAAACCTTTTCACTCCAATATTATTTCAGGAATAACATACACCAATCATACTCATAAGAAGAATGTGCCCATACCTTATTAAAGTGAAGTAACCCCTTTGGAAATCTGCCACCATCACAACTTTCTTTTGCCAATATTCACAAGGGTTAGTAGATTTGCAAAATAATCAACATTATTCCATCTTTCAATAATCATCACCAAACCCTTTAATTGCACAACTCCCTTTATCTCTCCTAAAACCACTTGTACCATAAAATAAAATAAATCACAACAATGCATAACCTTATAACTCTTTCTTCCTTTTCTCAAAATTAATTTTTCATACTTCTATAACAAAACAAATACCTTACACCCTTATTACTCCAAACCTTAACACTTTTTCTAAATACTCAAAAATAAATATCCCAAACAATTTAATATTACAACAAAATATATATTATTTTTTATACCTCCAATATCTAACTTCCCTTCTTTATATTACAGCCAAAAACCCTTATAACTCGTAGGCTTACCTAACAACGCGTATTACTTCCCATCCTTCCATAAACATCGAAAACAGAATAAAATTTAATAATAATTTAAAGCACACCTTAGCCACAATTTGTGCGTGCTTCTTACACAAATTGAACTAGAGTCCTCCGCACCCATGTAAGACAAAAATGGCGCACTTCAACTTTTGTCTTTTGTTGCCCTTGGAATGTGCACGAATTCTTCTTCCTTTTTATTCACGTGCTTGGGTGGATGCGAAAATATATATTGTCTCATTTTTTTTATTATCCCTTGCCTTATTTTATATGCACTTTCATTTCGCCATTTATTTCCAAATACGTTAGCATTTTCAACCACGACGGAAAATACATTAATTTAATTTTAAAATATTAATTTAAATTTTAAAAATAAATTTAAACTAAATATTTAAAATTAAATATCTTCATCACCGGGGCACCTTTTTCAACGAAACGAAGAGCCAACTTGGGTTTTAAGAAAAACCCATTTCGAATCTATTGTCCATGGTTTTAAATAAAACCTTTTATTTTGTCTGCCTTGGTTTTCACAAAAAACCTTTCGCTTCTTGACATCAATGACAACATCAACACTTGAGCAAAGGCAATGTACCCAATGTACCCAAAATTGCCAACAATCTCCCCCTTTGTCATTGATTGCAAAACTTTACTAAAAACACATCTTCAAGAGCCAAAATTGAAACCCACAACTGAGAATCTACCTTTGAATTTTTGCTCCCCCTGACTTGAAGCTTTCCTCTTCACTTGAAGCTCTCCCCCTTACTCATATCTCTCCCCCTTTGTCATCAATGGCAAAGGGCCACCTTTGGGGCTCGAAACTAAGAATGAGCCTTCTTAGCTTAGTCCCTCCCCCACCTCCTATTGAGGTGATTAATTCTGGGGTTGGAGTAAAATTCCCATTAGGCACTGATCATCATCAGTGTCTATAACTTCCTTGCCGGGCCTTCTCTTGAACTCTCTATCCATATTCTTGTTCCTATCATTGTTCTGATCCTTGGACCTGATCATGCCACTGTTCTTGTTCCTGTATTCTAGAATCTCAGCTCTACACTGTCTAGCTATGTGACCTTCATTGTTGCACTTATAACAAGTAACAATGTTATTTCTTTGAGGCATACCTATTCTTTGAATCCACTTGTTCTGACTAAACCTGTTCCTATTGTTTGCCTTGCAATGAATCGCCTTGTGCCAAAACCGATTGCAAGAGTAGCAATACCCATAAAAGAAATCACCACTTCTGAAACCGTTATTTACCTTCTTCACCTGAGCCATGCAATGTATAGCCATGCGACCAAACCTGTGACAAGAAAAACATCTGCCTTGAAACTTTCCTTTATTTAACTTCTCAGGTCCTGAAAACTTCTCCTTCTTCTCATTCCGAAATCTGTTTTATGTTTCTATGCATCTATCATTCAAGGACTCATGATCTGAAATATTTTCCTCATTAGAACTCTCTTCCTTTTGGAATCTCTTACTAGACTCTCCAACTCGTTTCTTGTGAGGCTTAACAAAACCAAGACCTGTTTTATTTGTTGGATTTCTTTGACTTTGGATGAGATACTTAACCTTTTTGGAGCTTTCTTGAAACATGTACAGCTTATCCTTGTACTTTTTATTTTCCTCTTTCAAAGAAGCCATTTTCTGTTCTAATTCACTATACTCAAGCACCTTAGATTCTAACTCATTCTTGAGTTCTTGTGCATTAGCCATAGAGACATCAAGACTTTCTATAAGTTCATCTCTCTCCATACAACATTCATCTAATTTATCCTTGAGTCTAGCATTCTTCTTTCTTTCCTTTTTCAAAACACTAAGAGAATTTGTAAGTTCACATTCAAGATCCTTTATTTGATTGCACTTTAAATTATCAAGGCCTTTTTCAAATTTCTTATCACTAGAGGTGCTACCCTTTTCAAAAACCATACATGCATCTTCCTAATCATTTTTTGAAGCATCCTCATACATACTAACAACCAATTCATTATTTGTGCAATCATCCTCAATGTGACCAAAATTTCCACATCTAAGACATTTCATGATAATGAATCTATGTTTCGGTTCTTCCTCTTTTTCTGATATGAACAACATCTCATTTTCATTATCACTTGAAGAACTTTCACTATCACTGCTAGAACACTTACTTGCTTTGTCTAGGTAGAAGCTCTTCTTGTGCTTGTGAGAATACCTCTTTCCTTTATTTTTGTGCTCATATTTGTTCTTCCTTTGATGCCTATGCGTTTCAGAATCCTTGCTCTTACAATCCTGTTTAACTTCATCACTTTCATCCTTGGCAACGATACAGTTAGTAGCATAATGACCAAAATTTCCACAATTGAAACATCTCACGTTTTTCATATTTTTGTGCTTTCTAAAGAACTTGCCTTTCTTGCTGTAATATGCCTCTTCATCACCAAAAGACTCATCGCTCTCTTGAAGTTTTTTACCTTTGGAATTCTTAGTAGTCTTGAAAGCTGCCTCCTTCTTGACATCAACCTTCACTTGAGTTCTTAACTCAAATGCTGCAAGTATACTATGGAGCTCATCCTTTTTTAACTCATCCAAATCTTTAGATTCCTCAATAGCAAAAATCTTTTCACTAAATATATTAGGAAGATATCTTAAAATCTTATCACAAACATCATTTTCAGCAAGCTCAAAACCTAAGTCTTTCATGGAGTTAACAACTTCATCCATACGAAGCATGTAGTCACTAATATTTTCATCATCATTCATTTTGAGTTGTTCAAACATACCTTTGAAGTGTCTCAACTTGGCCTTTCTGACATTTGTATCACCTGTATGAACCACCTTCAATTGATTCCACATTTCACTAGCTATCTTGAAGTGAATCACTTTGGTGAGATCTGCTTTCTGTAAGCCTTTCAGGATTGCATTCATTGCTTTTGAATTGTTGTGATGTAGGAGCCTTTCTTCTTTAGTATTAGGACCATGTTTAGGAATAGTGTACTCGTCTTCAATCACTTCCCAAACCTCATTCCCAAGTGCCATTATATGAACCTTCATCCTTGCACTCCAAAGACCAAAATCTGATCCATCAAGAATAGGTGCTGCATTGCCACTTGAATGATCCATTGTGTTCTTTACTAGCTTTTCCTTCACGTTGTTAAACTTTCCGAAGGAACCTGCTCTGATACCAATTGAAGAACACAAGCTTATACTGAGAGGGGGGGTGAACAGTATAAGACCTCTTTTTACTTTTTCCTTTATACTTCAAAATAGTAAAGCAATATATCCAAAGCAATATCAAAGCAATGCACAAAACCATCCACAAAGTGACACAATAATTTACATGGTTCATCCACAAAACTTTTCTCTAAAAGTTATCTCAAAGTTCTTTGGGAAACCTTCCCAATTATAATGTTTATGAGCCTCGACTCAAAGGAGAAACCTTCCCCCAATCTAAATTTATAAGCCTCTGCTCAAAGGAGATACCTTCCCCTACCTCTGCTCTGGTCGGTGATCCTCTAGAAGACCTCTGCCTCCGCTGCCCTTAGCAAATGGAACTCTATCCACAGAAGACACCTGTCTTCCCTACTCTGGCTGGAGACCTTTGTCCTCAACTCTATCACCTCAAAGCTAGTCCTTGAATTTGCATTAAACACAGTCTTTCGATTTAGCACAAATGTCCTCATCCACTGTCTTTGATCAGCACCAAACACAGTCCTTTAGTCTGGCACAAATCTGTCCTCAGGTTCTTCTCATAGAACCAATGCACCTCTGTCCTCAAGTTCTCTGATAGAACTATCAACCTTAGCTTCACAAGTCCTCTACTACGACCTGTCCAAACCTGCTCACAAGTCCCCACAGGAACCTGTCCAAAACCTGCTTACAAGTCCTCAATGGAACCTGTCCAAAACCTGCTCACAAGTCCCCAATGGAACCTGTCCAAAACCTGCTCACAAGTCCCCAATGGAACCTGTCCAAAACCTGCTCACAATTTTATCAAGAACACTTGCTTGGCATGAACCCACAAAGAGAATGGTTAGAGACCCAATGTGATTCATCCACCTCATAGAAACATAAAGAGAATTGTTAGAGACTCAATATGATTCATCAACCTCATAGAAGCATAAAGAGAATTGTTAGAGACTCAATATGTTCTATACTTAACTCCCAATCTCAATCTCAAAATCTCAAAAGAATAAGATAGATGTAGTATGCTTTTCTCAAGAACATGAAATACAACCCAACAATTGCCAACCATGCAATATCTCATATAACAATGATACTCATGTTCTTTCCAACAACCAATATATTTTCTCAACCAATTAGGGCTTCAACAACAATGCTTAAATACAAGGTTTAACCAACATCATTCAACTCAACATTAACCTTGAAGCATTCAACCAATCATCACAAGAAAAGGAAACAAGTAGAAATCCTTTTCCCTCCAAAGATATTTGAACAAAACATCCACCAACACAATATCATCAAATGCATAGAATAACTTGTTCAAATCAACTCAATGGAGTAAGCCCAATATCATGTATCAAGTAAAGCATTAACTTGATCAACACAACCACTATGGAAGCACTCATCCATCAATATCAAAATAGCAAACTAAGGGTTTCACCAACTCAAAGCAAGTAGCAAGACTCACAATCATAAACCCTAGTGCACAATGCTTCCACTACCTCAAACCAGAATTATGCATTCACCAAAACTCTCATCAATGATAACAATGCATAAGTAGTCTTCAACAAACCAAAAACTAGGACTTACACTCAACCAAAGGAAACCTTGTTGAAAACATTTTCACTCCAATATTATTTTAGGAATAACATACACCAATCATACTCATAAGAAGAATGTGCCCATACCTTATTGAAGTGAAGTAACCCCTTTGGAAATCTGCCACCATCACAACTTTCTTTTGCCAATCTTCACAAGGGTTAGTAGATTTGCAAAATAATCAACATTATTCCACCTTTCAATAATCATCACCAAACCCTTTAATTGCACAACTCCCTTTATCTCTCCTAAAACCACTTGTACCATAAAATAAAATAAATCACAATAATGCATAACCTTATAACTCTTTCTTCCTTTTCTCAAAATTAATTTTTCATACTTCTATAACAAAACAAATACCTTACACCCTTATTACTCCAAACCTTAACTCTTTTTCTAAATACTCAAAAAGAAATATCCCAAACAATTTAATATTACAAAAAAATATATATTATTTTTTATACCTCCAATATCTAACTTCCCTTCTTTATATTACAGCCAAAAACCCTTATAACTCGTAGGCTTACCTAACAACGCGTATTACTTCCCATCCTTCCATAAACATCGAAAATAGAATAAAATTTAAGAATAATTTAAAGCACACCTTAGCCACAATTTGCACGTGCTTCTTACGCAAATTGAACTAGAGTCCTCCGCACCCATGTAAGACAAAAATGGCGCACTTCAACTTTTGTCTTTCGTTGCCCTTGGAATGCGCACGAATTCTTCTTCCTTTTTATTCACGTGCTTGGGTGGATGTGAAAATATATATTGTCTCATTTTTTTTATTATCCCTTGCCTTATTTTATATGCACTTTCATTTCGCCCTTTATTTCCAAATATGTCGGCATTTTCAACCACGACGGAAAATACATTAATTTAATTTTAAAATATTAATTTAAATTTTAAAAATAAAATTTAAACTAAATATTTAAAATTAAATGTCTTCATCACCGGGGCACCTTTTTCAACGAAACGAAGAGCCAACTTGGGTTTTAAGAAAAACCCATTTCAAATCTGTTGTCCATGGTTTTAAATAAAACATTTTATTTTTTCTGCCTTGGTTTTCACAAAAAACCTTTTTGCTTCTTGACATCAATGACAACATCAACACTTGAGCAAAGGAAATGTACCCAATGTACCCAAAATTGCCAACAGCAACAACTAGTTCGGATGCAAATCCCTCCTACCTACCCCTTTGTTTGCACAAACAACCAATAGGAAAATAGAAATATGACTAAATTTCCTCCACCTTCCTCCGCTTGCCCAAAATAGCCCCAATCAAGGGGGAAATTGATTGTAGGTAATCTCATTAGCCCCATCAACCACCACTCAACCTAATCAAGAATCAAATAAATAGCAATCTTAACCACCTTGCCCCTCCCATTTGGAAAACTCTTGGGAGATAATATTTCTATAAATTGGTCCCTTAGAATGGCATTGCATATAACACGTTCTTGCATAGAAACTTTGCTAAAATTAAATATCAAGCTTATGTAAATAAGAATTACCAAAATTCTCTCACAAAGTCATCAAGTGATTTAGGCTTAAAAGAAAGAAAAAGGGGCATCTCACATTCAAAATCTAATGAAACTTTTTTTAAAATTTATTATGTCATTAGTATTTTCAAGATATAACCCTTTAACATGCATCCCTATCTTTCTCATATTTATATCTAATTGTTGTATTGTTAAAGAGATCTCCCTCTCAATTTTGTAGGCACCTCACAAAGCTTATAGGATAGATAATTGCTCATAGGATCCCAAAATACAAATAAAAATAATATCCACAATCCCTCATAGTTTGTCCTTTTATTTTTCTATAATATTAAGTTAATTTTCCATCTATATCTAAACTAGGAGGAGAATTTGTTATAGATGTTTGAATCCCTAGGTTTACAAATTTAACAATTCTTTATCCATTTCAAATCTAGAATCATACACACCACCTATGATTATTACAGGTGACATATTCATGATACATCTAAGAGATCTTAGATCTCTTTGTGAATCCAACATATAGCCTAGCTAATCCTACTTTTGTGTATCACTTTAAAAATCTCTTTAACCCCTATCCTCTATCCTATCCACTATTAATCTAATTGCTTTATCTTAACATATTTGTTTGCTATCGGATCTCCAAGCGATATATTTTCTACAAATATTTCATTATTTATTTCCAATGGATAATCATTTTAATTGTATTTATAAACAAGAGGGATTGACTATGCTAATTAGAAATTTACAATCTTCTTGTTGTTTGGTAAAACTCCAAATCATACTTTTTTGTCTCTTTTGTAGGTTATGTTGAATATTCTAGATGCAAGTTTTCTAGGTGATGTATTCATTAGGAGGTGTATTCATGTTTATATGGTGTATTCAAACCAAGAACTAGAATAGGAAGGTACCCAAAATTATCTAGTTTTCAATCATTAGCATAGGTTAATTGTTGGTTTTTTATTTTTAAAGTTTTAAATTATATTATAAAAACACTTATAAAAAAGAAAAAAATCAAAAGAGCCATATCATAGTGTTTTATTTTGATTTCCTTAGGTATCTAATTCAACTTGCATGTAGTTTACATTAGTATAACTTGTGTGTTTGCATCTTCCTTGCACCTTGCCCCTCAAAAGAGAAAATAATAAGTTTTATAGCATAGGTAATAATCATCAAAAGTTGAATCACATATAGGATAGCACTTGTATTTTGCATCTTGTATTCATATTGCATTGCATTATCATATCTTGCATTAGTTTCTAGGATAGACTATAAAATCTAGGTGTCTTGCTAAATTGAACACAATAAACTAGATTAGGAAAATCTATAAGTTCTTGGTGAACTCGAATCTCCCCCACCAAATATAAAACACTATACAAAAGTGTAGTCCCAATGATGGGTTAGTAGCAACACTCTCACGTTTGAGTGTGGATGACCCTAAAGGGAACACATTGGGGCTAGCATCCCCATAAACCTTTTGGCACACCACATTAATATTTCCAAAGGCAAAAACTTGCATCTATAGAAAGAGTGTGCCAAAGAAGCAATAGGTTTATTTAAAGATATCTATGTGGCAAGTGCTTGGATATCTGAAGATCTAAAGGTGTATATAGGATCATAAATGAACATACTATTATACTATAAAATGGAGCTTAACCATTTTGTTAAAATTAAATACCTATAAACCCAAATATTGTAGTGATAATGAAGAAAGATCTCCTAAAGTTTCTTCAAACCCAAATCATATTCCTATGAAGCACTTCACATAGGTAGAAAATCTAATTCTTGTTAATAAGATGAATGGGAACATTAGATTATTCTTCAATTTCAAGAACTTGAATAAATCATCTTTGAAGGATCCCTATCCACTACCGCTTATAGATCAATTCTTATAAAAAGTGGTAAGGTCCCAAATGTTATTTTCACTTGATATTTTTTAGGGTATAATCAAATATAGGTCAAATATAACCAACACAAGATAACTTTAACCACCATATGAAGAATTTTTTCTTATCAAAGAATCCCTTTTGGGATATCTAATGCAAGGACCACCTTTCATATTGCCATAGATATTTCTTTTGTAGGCTTGATAGATGAGATTATAGTCATATGCCTTCATGAATTAACAATATTTTCTAAGATGTAAATCATCTACATCTTAAAGGAGAAATTCACTCTCCTTATGCAATTTTTTTTGGTAAATTTCTTGGAATCAATTTTCTCATCTTTATGAAATAAATATTAGAGTTGTTTAACCTCCAAATTTTTAAAATCTCAAGGTAATTCTTAGACAATCCATTCATTACCTTAGGCAATTAAATACATGAATTTTCAAATATGGATATCCCTTTAAAAAAACCTCCACCCTAGGATTAATAAACTCAACTAAACATCAATGTTATCAATTTAGAAGGGAAAATAATTCCTCCAATATCAAGCCAAGGAATTAACCAAAATTGGCAAGTCCTGCTTGGTTAAGTAGGGACACAAGGAATTCAAGGCATTGCTATGAATCAAATATTACCCCCAACAAGTTACCTAATGCAAAATCTATAGCAATATGTGTCTCCATTTAATCAACAAAACCCATAATTTTAGAGTTAAATTTATGTTAGAGTGAGAGTTAGAGTTTGAATTAGAATGAGAGTGAAAGTTTTAGAGTTACAAATTTAAGAGCCTTGAAAATTATTCTATAAAAAAATCACAAAGATGAAAACTATAATATAAATCTATAGAAATAACAAATTATGAATGCATATCCAATTCTTATATGCCATTGATAACAATACAAGATAAAGGATAACTTACTATATATCTCCAAATATCACACGCACTTCAAAATTAAATGGAATCTATTTGAAAATTAGTAGATATATTTATTAAAAGTCTACTAACAAATAACCAATGTGTGATGTCTCTCAAGTTATAACAAAGAATAAGATATTTCAACATTGGATAATATCTTTAGTTACTAAAAATAGAGCGAGAGTTCAATTTAGAGTTAAAATTAGAATTAGAAGCTTTAGTTAGAATGAGATCTTAAGTCAGAGTTAAATAAAATGTAGCCTTGGAAAATGTGTTATAATAAATCACAAAGATAATTTTTTTCTAGATAAATCTATAAATGTATATATGGACAATGCATATCCAATTCTTATATGTCATTTATAACTATATTGTTATTGACAAAACCATAAGTAATATGAGATATCCCTCATAGAGGATGTTATTTATCCATTATATATATATATATATATATATCCAATCAAACACTAAAATTTAGTTATGAAGTATGGTGTATAATTCTATCCCCTTGGATTATTTAGAGTTCTAGAGTCTTACCATTAAGCCTACTCATCCTGTACATAAAAAAGAAAAAATTAAATGGTTTAATATTACTTTAGATAATGAAGAAATTCCAACACACTAAAACAACAAAAAGATCTTTGAATGGTACATAATGGAATTTTAAGGTCGTGATAATAATTAATATTCATTATCTATGAAATTTGAGCACTAAAAATTAGGAAAATTTATTAATCATTTTTCTCCACTTTTAAATATTATTTTACTACTATTTAAAATATCCCTGTAGTGTATCTTATTACGATCAAGGAGAGTATCACCTTAGCTATTTTTGTAAAATGTGGATCCAATGAAAAGCAAGCTATCTAAGGCTTTGAAATAAAGTTGAGGTAAAACCAGATGAAAAAGAGCATGTACCAAAATCCCAAGTGTCTAAGGGAAGCCAAAGATGATAAAGAAGCAAATAAAAAAATTTGGATTTTTGAGGAAGAGTTTGGGCAAAGATGAGTGCAAAAATATGGTAACTGGACCCTTAAAGTTGAATTTGATATCAAAGTGACTAAACTATAGTTCTAGTAAAATCCCCAGATGATGATATGCATAAAGCAATTAGAACTAGAAAGAAGAATGACTTGAGGACATCCACCAAATTAAAACACTAATAGTCATGGGTTGTTTGTAATCATTGGAATACCAAATAAAAGCAAAGATAATGTTAGCTACAAGGAAAGCTAACTGGACCAAAAATTACACAAAAGTATCAATACTGGGAATCTAGTCATGTTTCAAAGGAAAGTTGCATACAAAAGGGCAATGACCAAATTCCAGATATGCTACCTTTACTACCTAGGATCTAGGCCATTAACATCATGTTGATATGTTTGATCTTCTAGGTGTATGGTCCTTCTCTAGCAAAGAGGTGCAACATTAAAGGCGTTAGTATGAATCCTATCAAAAAATAACCATGAATCTGAAAATATTAGTTAAAGGAGATATTTGCATCTAATAACTACATATTTCCAACATGGGCAACAAGGTCTCGACTCTAGAATAACATGCCCCTACAATTGTAGACACCTAAAAGTTGCACATGATTGCTCATAGTCACTTGTAGGATTTTGAAGTTGTCTATAGGTATTCATAGGTACCTTTAGGCATGCATGGACATATGTAGGTATGTGTAGACACTTGTAGGTATGCATATGCAAGCGTAGGCAATCATAGGCAATTGTAGTCATCCGTAGGTGCAAAACCTACAAAACTACACAACTCATACCTAAAACACCTCTTATTCACGCAAGGACCATCTACAAGCCCCTTTAGGTCATCTAAGCCTGATCCTACACCTAATTATGGCCCCCATGTGACCATTTCCTCCAAAAAATCTAATTAGGGTAATTCAAATTCTATTTTGAAAGTCATTTTTCACTTAAGTGTACTTTATTGCTTAAATATGTTTAATTAGGGTTAAATCAAGATTAGTCCTAATTATATCCTCACACATGTGTGCACCCACTTAGTTAGGATATTTCCAAAAGATACCTAACCTAACCTCCGATTAACCTAGGGACAAGCTAATCAGCATTAACCCTAATCCTTGATCACACATGTGTGCACCTAGGATATTTCTTTAGGGCACATGAAGGGATGACTGACATGCCACTTCATCGCCCTAACCTCACCATGGTAAAGCCTAACCCAAATTCTATGCCACCTCACTAAGGACACCTTACTCCCCCTAGCCTCGGCCCACTCTATAAATAGAGGACCATTTGCACCAAAAATAACTCTCTCACCCTTTTGGAGAACATACCAGAACTCTATTGAAATTAACCTAGAATCTTCTTTGTCATTTTTACATCCATCAAACATCAAACAACTATATCAAAAACTCATCCAAAAATAAATTTTACATCAATAGTCAGCTACAATAAGGTTTGCACACTATCGTGCGAACCCGAGCAAATATTCGTACACCGCCATGCGAACCTAGTCTACAACCCTGTAGTTACAAATCAGGTAGGTATACTCCATTTATAGTTTTTACAACATTTCATCCAATTTTTATTATGTTTTACCATATTTCAAGGTCATTTTTATCTGTATAAACATGGGTTCTGATCCATGATAAGTCTCAAAACACATTTACATATTTTTACAAGTTTAGATAGGTATTTCAAACATCTCCAAGCATCCAACTAATAACACACATACAAAGAATCCCACTTACATTGAGAGCACCGAAAAGCATCAGCAAGTGCATCCACATTTACATTGAAAAAGAGGGAAATATGTCTCAAGAGAGACTATTCTATAATCCTATTTTTTAAATTAATAATAAAGAGTATTTTGCATATTTATATTAGTTTTGGAATTGATGTTCTACTATTTGTGTATTACATTCTAGCATACCCGGTGGGACCCCACAAAAACTATTTTAGACTAGATTTTCTGCTATCTAATTCATCATATGGCTTTATTTTTGGTGTTACAGGTACTGTTAACCCAAAATAGAGTCTATAAGAGCCCTAGAACATATCTCATGCTTTCAGATCAGAAGTTACAGGCTTCTAAACTCATTATGTACACCATTGTGGAAACCCTACCAAAAAATTGCAAAATAGTCTAGAACTATCATCCTCTATAGCAGAAATATCATCCAACACTCTGGGAGGTAGGTATTCTTCTCAGACCAACTGTTTTTCATTATACTTTTGCAAATAACATTCTATTTCAAAGGTATCAAATCACTTTTTAATTCCTTTCAAGGACACATTAATTAGGGTTTTAATTCACTCAAAATACCTAGGTTAGCTTTTCAAATTCCTTTCAAATTAGTAGCCTTACATTTCAATATCTTTTCAAATCATTGGAGTACTTTTTAATTTCTTTGAAAATTGCAAATCATTTTCAAATTTCTCTTAAACAAGCTCTAGATTAAGCTTTTAATCTCTTTCAGAATCACATTTAGATCATATTTTTCAAAATTTCTTTTCAAATTAGTAGTTTTAAATTTCAATTTTTTTCCAAATAACTAGGATATACTTCAATTCCTTTCATATCATCTAGGTTAAAATTTTCAAATTTATTTTAGAGCACTAGATTAAGCTTTCAATATTTTTTAAAATCACATCTAGATCATATTTTTCAAATTTCCCTTTCAAATTAGTTGACTTAAATTTCAACCTCTTTTCCAAATCACTAGGATAGGCTTCATTTTCTTTCATATCATTTAGATTAGAATTTTAAAATATCTTTCACAAATCCCCTGGGTAACTTGCATATTTATTTTCAAGTCACTAAATTAGGGTTTCAATTTATTTCAAATCATTTAGATTAGAATTTTTAAATATCTTTCACAAATCCCTTAGGTAACTTGCATATTTCTTTTCAAGTCATTAAATTAGGGTTTCAATTTCTTTAAAATAATTTAGGTTAAATTTCCCATTTCTTTCACAAATCCCCTAGGTAACTTGCATATTTCTTTTCAAGTCATTAAATTAGGATTTCAATTTCTTTCATATCATTTAGGTTAAATTTCTCATTTCTTTCACAAATCCCCTTGGTAACTTGCATATTTCTTTTCAAGTCATTAAAGTAGGGTTTCAATTTATTTCATATCATTTAGGTTAAATTTCTCAATATCTTTCACAAATCCCTTGGGTAACTTGCATGTCTTTTCAGGTCATTAAAATAGGGTTTTAATTTATTTTATATCATTTAGGTTAAATTTTCCATTTCTTTCACAAATCCCCTAGGTAACTTGCATATTTCTTTTCAAGTCATTAAATTAGGGTTTCAATTTCTTTCATATCATTTAGGTTAAATTTTCCAATATCTTTCACAAATCCCTTGGGTAACTTGCATATTTTTTTTCAAGTCATTAAATTAGAGTTTCAATTTCTTTCATATCATTTAGGTTAAATTTTCCATTTCTTTCACAAATCCTCTGGGTAACTTGCATGTTTTCTTTCAAGTCATTAGATTAGATTTCACATTCCTTTCAATGCACATAAATAGATTTCAATTTTTTTTGTCTATGCACCTCATCTTTGATTGCTTTCAAGCTTTCTAGAGTAGATTTCCTCTTCCAAAAAGCATCTAGGTTCAGTTTCTCTTTTCAAAAAGTATCTAGGTTTAGTTTATCTTTTCAAAAGACATCTAGATTTAGTTTCCTTTTTAAAAATGCATTTTGCTAGTTTTTTCTTTCACATCATCGATAGCAAACTCACTACCACACACTCACGTTTCATACACAATGGTAATATTGGACTTTATCACCAATCCACACTCGATATTGGTGATATTAGAATTAATCTCCTTCCACTAGCTCCCCTCCTAGACACCATAGTAGCCCCTAGGAGTGATTTTCTGGACTTCATCACCAGACGATCCCCTAATCTTGAGACTGGTTTTTCAGATTTCATCACTAAAATGGGCCTTTAGAGTGGGATAGGATTAGATGTCTTTGTTCAAAAGGCTCATATAATTCATGAAAAGTGATTATTGTTCTTTACTAAGCTTTCTTGAGTGTGAAATGATTGCCCGACTAGGCCAGTAGAAAGTCTCAAACAATACCACCTCTTCTCGTGAGAGGATTTTGGACTCATTAGAGCATTTTAAGTTCCTCCCATTTGGATATCTTTTTATAGTAATCTCCATTTATTTACCACTTACCTATTGAAATATTGTTCTATTTTATGCACTCTTAGGTATTACAGGAGGTTTCATGCTGATGACATTCTCTTTTAGAGTCTTACTTCATTTTTAGTGTCATGTCATAGAGTTGGTATTATCATTAAAACACATAAAACAACCAAATATTTTATTTTTTTAGCACTTATTCCAGTTTTGTTCTTGTATTTCACTCTCAAAAAACTGGTTTTAGCACATTCACTTGCTAGATCCACTTGCTGGCTATCCACAATTTTTCATTGTTATTTTTTTGTTAGATTCACTTTCTAGAGCAGGTTCACATAGCACTGTGTAAACCAAATTTATGTAGTACAGTTTCATAAATCTGTGTGTAAACTCTTTTCTAGTGCACAGAAACACACCAAAAATCATATATTTGCATAAAATATTACACAAAACACACTCATAAGCTCAAATTTACATTTTTGAGTAGTTTTGAGCACCTAATTATGGTACACAGTACCATACCTATTGTTACTCATAGATGAGTTCACAAGCAAGCACATAATGAGAAGAGGCTTCTCGTACCACCTTCAGTCAGTCTATTATTCCCCCTCCCTTAATGAGAGAACCATCCACTCTCACACTTGATCTCCTTACTAGTTTTGATCCATCTTGCATACACATCATGTCCCATGGTGAGACCTCTATTTCTAGTAATATGATTACCACATCTTATAGTGAATATCATCCTATTATTCCTCATTCATCCCCACCTAATCCACCATCCATATTTTGCAATCATTTCATCTATATCGCTCCAAGAGACCCATATTCGTTCTTCATCATTGATGAGGAGACTCCACCTACCTCACCTAATTCCATTCATCCTTTTCTCCAAGATACATTTCATTTAATTATTTGGGATGATACTTCTTTGCTTAATCATCCTCATCCTAAGGCTACGTCATCTACCCTGATAGTAGAGATGATTTTGGATCCCCAGTCCTCCACCCCAAGCACTCAGGTACCTTTATCACAATCACCCTTGCAATATTTATTTTTGCAACAATAATATAGTCCACTCACATCATCGCACTAATACACTTCTCAAGTACCACAACAACCACCTTCTCAATAGTCATATTTTCTATATTTTTATACCACATCACAACCACCATCTCAATCGCAACAATTCATTCCTCAACAACATCAACAAATATCATCTTCATAAAGTTTTGTAGATACATTCACCATGCCCTCTTCTCATGTTTTTTTCTTTGATACCTACAATACTTCCTCATCACTTCCTCCACCTAATTTCCTCTCTTGCATGATGTAAGATATTCCATATTCCACTCCACTTATACCTTCATCTACTTTCACCTTTCGACTCCCTCCACCTTGCTTCTTTCAAGATACCCCTTCCATTCCTCTCTCTACCTATAATCCACTCTACCCATATTACCTTACCAATCCCCCATGCTATTCTACCCAACCTAAGTTCTCCATTCATAATTCATCTGGTCTGGTACATTTACCATATTTTGGTACATCATCTCACCATCCACCTTCATCCTCTATCAAAACCCTACTTTCTCCACCACACTTTATCGTACCTACATTATTCACGACACCTCCTTCCTATTCATCCTCTCCAACCACACAACCATCACAACATAATCCTGTGTAGCAACTATAGGCCTCATAACCATAATATTACCATTCCCAGTAGATATCTACTCCATAGTAGATTCTCCCATTATCCTTCATGTCTTATGCTATTCAACAACTACATCCAAAGGAATAGTTTTAATATACTCCTCTCTCACAATGGGAGGATAAGCAACTCTAATACTCTCCCCATTCTTAGGATTCCATCGTGTCATCGTAGTTCATCACACCTTTATCACCTGAGATCTAACTCTTACGAGAACAAGTTAATATGTTGGATCTTTGCATGTCTAGTTATAGGCCCTAAAAACCCACATATAATGAGCTATGCAACAAACCCATTCATCCATTATTTTACATTCTGCCCTTACCCATATCGTTTCAATATTTCAAAGTTTGATAAATATAAATGTAAATAGGACCCTCAAGAACTCATCAATAACTATCACTTGGCATGGTACTAGCTTCACAGAAGTGATCCCCTCATGTTGCATACCTTTGCTCTCTCGCTTGGTAGAAAATCCCTTGATTGGTACAACATGCTCCCATGCCATATCCTATTCACATTCAAATAGTTGGATAATTCATTTTTAGAACATTTCTCCATCAACATCAAGAATAAGATGAAATTTTCTAATATTTATACCTTACAATAGGCTGATGACAAACCTATCATAGACTTCATCTCTCGATGGAGATCGATCATACATAACCTAGCTTATAGCCTCCTAACCTTCGAGCTCATCACACTATTTGTGAAAAAATATCACAAAAATATCTCTATGCCTTTGCAACTTCATCAAAGTTACACATTTGATGAAGCCATTACCCAAGAAAAGGTCATTAAGGACATCAAAATCCAATCTAGCAAAATCAATCTTCGATATAAGTCGTCTTAAGATTTAAATTTTCACTTCAATCAGAATGCACCAAATCAACCCTTATCTAAACTACAACAAACCAATCAAGTGTAATCGACCTCTTTGACCTCTTCATCGATCTCACAACCCCCTCCTCCACAAAAATATATATTTCATACTATTGTACCTCCTCCATCTAATCCACAACAATCTCATGGTCTTCACCCTCAACCTCTAAGGAAAATTTTGAATTTACTTTTTGATCCCTTGCCAACTCTATTCCAGAGGTTATATGATGCTCATCATATCACCTTTGACTGATGTTAGACCTATTGACCCAAACCAAACCAAACCTCACGAGTTCAATTAAAATGCCTTCTATACATACCATCGATAGCATGACCATGATGTAGGGTCTTGTCACTCCTTCCATGACCTAGTATAGGATCTAATCGATCAGGGTACCATTCAAGTTTTGAACCCCCTCATACCATAAAATCAAAATCTAGGTATCTATAAAAACCCACTACCATAACATGGGGGGACAAATCCACAAGTATCCCAATATAGGCAAGTTAATAATGTCCACCATGATCCTCCCTCACATGGAGTGGTTGGTATTATTAACCTCATCACTCATACCCAGTGTTATCCACTAAGCCAGGATGCACCTATCACTTCACCCCCTATACCATTCACTTCTCACTCACTTGCAACATCAAATGCTTCACCACCCCTACCATAAAACATAATTACTATTTATGGTAGTCTCACTCATCATTTGTGCAACACCCTAACTAGACTATCAATTTTGATCTGCTACAGCAATATCAACCTCATTGCAAGGTGTTAAATGATATCCTTCACTCGATGAACATTGAAATCCATGACACAAATTCATTTATGAATTTTATTAGTAACATCTCTCACTACATGCAACCATCTATCAACTTACACAACCATGAGATTACTAAACTTGTGGATTATGGAGTTGGTCCTCCCCTCCATATTCAAGTGACCATCAATGACATCACCTATAAACGTGTCCTTGTTGATACTAGTTCTTCCATTAATATCATCTCTATTTTTTTCCTTCATCATTTACATATTACACCTACCCATTTTGCTACACCATCACTCAACCTTTGTGCTTTTGATGATTCTATGCACCCCATAGTAGGTTCCATTATCCTACCTATATGCATAGGCATTAGGACCGTGTCTACCTTATTTCACATTATTCAAGAGAAAATGTAATACAACATTTTTCTTGAATGCCCATGGATCTATGACATGCAATGCATTCCATCAACCTTGCATCATTACCTCAAATATGTGCATGATGGATTACTCCATTGTATTCCCATCGATGGTGACCCTTTCAAATTTTGCAACATCATAGACCTCCTGTGATGACCTTCATCACCTTCTACCCAAATCTTTCCTATTCCTTCACATCATCCAGTAGAGACATCTATGTCCTCTCCACCACCTGCCTCATCCTCACATCGATCACCTAGAACAAACACACATTTTCATGCTTCTACTTCCAACATGCATCCATCATCTTCTATGGATACCCATCTTGCATCCGTACCATTTTTTCTACCTTCTTCGTTGCCTCCTCCTTCTCAGCCATCTTCTTCCATAGATCCTCATCCTACGTTCATACCTTTTTCACCACCTTATTTGTGATATAATCCATATCATCCATATTATTCCATATATCCTCCTATCCTTACTACTTCTCATACACCTCCCCTTCAATTTCATATATTACATTAGTCTTTCACTTCATCTTGTAGTGCAACTTCTACTCACCCACCTCCCAGTTTCCACATGCTTCTCATCCCATTCGTTCTATTGTAGTTGAATATCATGATTGGGAACAATGAGCCTCTCTTTTAGATTCCTAAATATTCCATTCCTCTACTACTACTATCCATGATTCTCAACTTTCATCTTCTTCCTTCGACTCAAACTCACCACCTTGTTCACCACCACATACATCGCCACAAGCATCCATTTTCATGATCAATTTTGGTACCAAGAAATATGATGTGCATAACACTCGCATGCATCCTCTGACGATCCAATATACTTGTAATTTTGGTTGTCCTTATACCTTAGTACTAACCATTGGTACTATAATGTCACTTGGTCCACCAAATAATCATACAAACTTCATATATGCAAGTCTTGACTCGTTGCTCCCAACAGTTGTACCTCCACCACCATAATCTAGTTTTTGTGACACCTTAGACCATATGTCCAATCCACAATTTGCCTTACACTACATCCCATAGTAAAAATTATGAGCTTCAATACAATGCAAAGTGTAATTCCTACATATATGTTCGAAGAGGAATTCGACACTAACACCCTCAATGAGTGTCCATCCCCTCATTCTACCATCAATATTTTGTGCATCTTATTTCAGGAAGCACTATCCTTTGACACCACATTCACTTACTTCAATGATGATCTTCTTGATATATTTACTACCCTTTCTCTCACATATCCCTGCATAGATAACACTCCTTCACCTTCCTTCCATTTCCTATTCATTCATTTATACCTTTGCATAATCACTACTAGATCCACCAATCTACGACTCAACCCCACTTTCCACCTATGGTTCTACGTCCTCCATTAAATCTCCCACATCATTTGCATCCTTCTAAGTCCTCATATTTAGTCTCCCTATATTTCACTATCTCAGCCACCTCTATTAATATGGTTGATGTCATTTATTCACTCCACTTCACTACACATATTATCCAGATAACATCAACGTACCCAACCCATATTTCATCAACTTTAGTCACATATCACCTACACCTTCATTGCAATACTTCTTGCTATCACCTACCATACTATGTACCATAGACACTCCTACACCATCTAATCCATCTCATATTCCTTGTATTAATCATACGGATGTATAGCTAGATGATGAATTCGACTTACTCAAGGCTATCAATGATATTCATCTCATTCTCATTCCTACTTAGCTCCAAGATGGGTCCCACATGCTTATGGGGGACATTATCGATGTTGAAATTGGTGATAACCCCACCAATCCCTACATTTTTAAACTTCCTACCAGTATATCCATAGAGGAACACATCATTTACCTCTTTTCTTAAAGAGTATATTAAGGTTTTTTCTTGGTCCTACATAGACATGCCTGGACTTGATCCATCACTAGTTGCCTACAACCTCACACTTGATGGGGACACAAAGCCCGTCAAGAAAAATTATGATGCATGCATCCCACAATTTCCATAATGGCTAAATCAGAACTCCAAAAGCTTCTTGATGTGGATTTCATGTTGTTGGAAATATTGAGTTGTCATTGGTTGTCATTGATGTCAAAGGTAAAAATATCTTCAAGGATAAAATCAAAGGCATAAATATCTTCAAGGATAAAATGTTGAAGGACAAGGTAAATATCTTCAAGGTGATTTAATGTTGTCAAAGCAAAAGTGATAATATTCAAGGAGGTTTATATTTAAATCAGAGGATTTAAATATAATGTAAAAGTTTAAATATTTAAAATTTAAATATTTAAATATTTTTAAAAGTTCAAATGTGGATGACCTCCTAAATAGCACCATGGAAAAATAAATTAAAGGTCGACCATGCAAAAGGTGGAAAATTAAAATATTAAAAATCTAGGTCGACTTCATTGGGTGCATGACAAAGAAGATATAGATATATATCTAAGTTCAACTTGGCAATGGGTAATGCAACGAATTTTGAATAATTTGATCGAGCGAATAAGTGGTAGTGCGGAGGGAGGAGTAGAGTGTGGGCCTTTTGGTAGTGATGCAGTAGAAGGTAAACATTAAAATTGGTTCATGCCCCATATATCTAACTAATCGGGTAGACCAGTCAATAGCCAGTATTGCGCTAAGGCGTTGTGTTGCAAGAGATCACAGGGTCAAAACTGGTTGATTCCATTTTGCTAAGGAGTGAAGGTAGAATTTCAAAGGAGTTAAATATCCTTTTGTGCTTATTGATTCCATCTATTGGGGTAGCCTAGACGGTCACCAAGCTTGTGTGGAAGTACTGCTACATGGAAGGTTAAGGAATTGAATACCCTTGACACTGGTTTGTTTATAAATGATAGAGTGCCAAAGGAAAAATAATCATTTTGCATGGTCTAGGTTGCATGTTATGTGGTAGCACAATTGGTCATGAGCGCTTGTGAAAGTACTATGCTCCTACAGGACAAGGGATAGAATCCCATCGTGGTTGTGCAAGGTATTTAAAAGCATTTTTTTTTATTAAATTTATTAAAGGGAGATATAAGGGTAAAGGTGCCATTGTAGAGTTTTAATTTTTGCATATTAAATGAAAGGAGATATAAGGATTATGATGTTTGCATAAGATTTTATTTTTACAATATAATAAAAGAATATATTATGTTGTGATTTGATTTTTGCAAATAAATAAAAGGAGATATAAGGGTTTTTGGTGCTAACATAATGTTTCATTTTTTTAAATTAATAAAATGAGGTATAAGGGTTTTAGTTATTGATACAGCTTTATATTGTGAGTTTCAAAAAAGGAGATATAAGGAGTTATTTTTAACATCTTTATGGTAAATGTTTTTGAAAAGATATTTTAAAGGTGATTGACATAATGTTTAATCAAGAAAAGAAAATAGAATTTCTAACCACATTTTGAAGGGATAAACAAAAGGAGTTTTTTTTTCAAGATAGGTTTGGAAAACTCATGCAAAAGAATATCATCATCATTGAGGCAGATTTAGAGGTATGGTGATTTAATTCCTTTCTCAAAGTAATTTTGTTTGAGAAAAAAAAAAATTGTCATATGGTTGGAGGTGTAAGGAATTATTTTGTGGATTGTTTTTGCTTGAAATTGGAAATAAATGGATAAAAGTTATAGATCAGATTTGTGAGAAAACATGTGCATTGGTATACTTGAAATTGGGAATAAATGTACAAGGGTTATAGATCATATTTAAGAGAAATTTTTTGCATTGTTCATGATTGATTTTTGGAGTAGATGAAAAGGATAGATATGTGCACTATGATTGGTTTTGAAGTGAAGGTGGAAATCAAAAATTACCAGGTTAGTTATCAAGTGCTAGACTAAATCTACCTTTTGATGTAATAAATGTGAGACATGTGAAAGCAATAGACTTAATGAATGTGAAGAACATATTGGGTATTTTTTAGTGCATATCATTCTCTATATGTTCATGAAGATAAAATAATTTTGGGTAGAATATGTCTGAATTGATTTAGTTGAGGAAAGCACATTGAAGAATAGATGAGCATTGTTTTG
This sequence comes from Wollemia nobilis, assembly GCA_028583015.1. Lineage (NCBI taxonomy): Eukaryota > Viridiplantae > Streptophyta > Pinopsida > Araucariales > Araucariaceae > Wollemia > Wollemia nobilis. The sequence continues at coordinate 13,630,605 of JAQPPZ010016861.1, read as the reverse complement.
TATGCAATATTTGGGAATAGATAAGCATTATTTTGTATGCAATATTTGGGAGTAGATGAGCAATTTTTGTAAGCAAGTTTTGGATCAAATTGTTGAGCATATTTGTGAGAAAGTTTTGGAGCAGTGTTGAGCACCTTTGTGAGCAGGTTTTGTGAGTAGATTTGATCAGGTTTTGTGAGCAGATGTTATGAGTATATTTGAGATAATATTTGAGTAGTTTATGGAGCTTATTTGAGCAAACTTGTGAGCAAGATTTGTGAGTAGGTTATGGAGTTGATTTGAGCAGACTTATGAGCAATATTGTAAGCAAATTTTGGAGCTAAGTTGAGCAAGAGTTGTGAGTAGTATTATGATAAGGTTTGGGAGCTGATCTGAGTAGTATTTAAATCAAATGGGATTGGTGTCTCTTATGGAGTGGTGTCCACAAAACCAAAGCAAAGGGGATTGGTGTCTCCTATGGAGTGGTGTCCACAAAACTAGAGCAAAGGGGATTGGTGTCTCCTATGGAGTGGTGTCCACAAAACCAGAGCAGAGGGGATTGGTGTCTCTTATGGAGTGGTGTCCATAAAACTAGAGCAGAGGGGATTGGTGTCTCTTATTGAGTGGTGTCCATGAACTTGAGAGGGTGTTGGTGTCTCCTATGGATTGGTGTCCATGAAAATTATAATAGGGGGATTGGTGTCTCCTGTGGGTTGGTGCCCACAAATTTTTTTGAGAAATTTATAAGCAATATTTCTCCATGGATGTAACCCATATTGGGTGAACCACGTTAAATTTGTGTCTCTTATGTGTGTTATGATTTCTACATTATTTCATTATTTCAATGGGTAATATTTGAAGTTACTTCTTTGGAAATAAAAGTGAAAATTTTTATCTTATACTTTTCACCCCTCTCTCAATATAATCTTGTGTTCTTCAATTGGTATTAGATTGGGTTCCTTTGTGAAAGCCTAACAGCTTGAAGGAAGATCTTACAAGAACACAAATGGCACATCAGGAAGGGTTTTCATCAAATAGAGCTCCATTTTTTGATGGGACTAACTATGCTTTCTGGAGCATAAGGATGAAGACTTATTTGATGGCACATGGATATGATATATGGAAATCCGTTGAGAATGGGTTCACTCCACCTACAACTCCTCCCATAGATGCAAATGGTAAGAAACCATATGAAAATAATTTTAGGGCAATGAATGCAATCTTAAGTGGGTTATGTGAATCAGAATTTGTGAAGGTCATGCAATGCACTTTAGCAAAAGAAATATGGGAAAAGTTAAAAAGAACATATGAAGGAGACGACAAGGTTAAGATGGCAAAACTTCAAACCCATTGAAGGAAGTTTGAAGACTTGAAGATGAAATATGAAGAAGATATTGCTAGGTATCTGCTCTATGTTGATGAGAGTTTCAACACCATTTGTGGACTTGGAGAAAGTATTGAAGACTCTAAGATTGTTCAGAAAATCTTGAGGTCACTTCCCATGAGGTTTGATGCAAAGGTTTCAACAATTGAAGAAATGAAGGATCTCAAAACTTTGAGCATGGATGAGCTACATGGGATTCTCACAGCCTATGAGATGAGGACAAAAAAAGATCAAACATCCAAATGAGAGGTAGCATTCAAAGCTTCAAAGAATGTAAATAATAAATAACTAGAATCAAGTGAAGAATCAAGCAGTGAAGAAGAAGCTAATGTTTTTAACACAAAGGAATAAGAAGTGTCCAAGAAAACACAAAGGTATGCAATATGTGAAATTTTTTAACTGTGGTAACCTTGGTCACTATGCATCTAATTGTCCACATGCTGGAAGTAGTAGCAGTGAAGAAGAAAAGAAATACAAGAAAAATAAAGAAAGAAAATTTTATCATGAAAAGAAAAATAGGCACGGTCAAAGCAAACATGAGAAGAAGATATTTCAAAGACACAAGAAGATTTTTTATGTTGAAGAAGCAAGCAGTGCTTCTAGTAGTAGTGATGAAATCTTCTTTGATAATGAAAAAGAAGAAATTATGTTTTTGGCCATAGAAGAGAAAGAAGATGATCCTGTTATTGAATACCAAGAAGAAGAGAATTAAAAGATGAAGAGGAAGCCACAGTTGACATAGAAGAGGAACTTATTATTGCTCTTGAAGAGTTAAAGAGGGTTAGAAATAAGAACTCAATATTGAAGGCTCAAGTACAAGAGGATGAGAAAACAAAGGCAAAACTTCTACAAGATCTCACCGACTTAAAAGTAAAGGTTGAAGAGGCAAGGAGAATTGAAGAAGGTATGGCTAAATAGTTAAAGGCAAAAGAACTAGAGTGTGACAGACTAGAACATGAAGTTATCATTCTAAGGAAGGGACTTGAAAATTTTAATAATAAGATATATCAGTTTAGGAAAAGCTAAAAAAACTTGGATGATATTATCAAAGCACAAAGATCTCCATTTATGAAGGTTGGACTTGGTTTTAAAGAAGGTCAAGAGAAATAAAAGGGGGAGTCAAGCTCAAAATAAATAGAAGCATCAAATAAAATGATTGAAGAGGAACCTAAGACCTATGTTGATGTATGTAGAAGTGGAAGCATCAATGAGGAATAAAATAATGCACCATAAAGGAATAGGGACCATCATAGAAAAAGCAAAGAAAGAACCATGCGCCCATATCCTCCAAGGCAAGATGAATATTTCTTCCAGGGTTATTGTTTCTCATGTAATCATTTTGGTCATAAAGTTGTACATTGTAGGGTTCATGGTAAGAATGATTATGGCTTCACCAAAAGAAATTTCAAGTCATTTGCACTTTTCAAGGATTACAACATCATGTGTTACAATTGCAACAATTTTGGGCATAAAGCTAAATGGTGTAGAACAGTGTTCCCAAAACTTCCAAAGATAGGCAAGAAAAAGGATGCTCAAAATGTGCAAAAGGATATGATCTCCAAAGTTTGGAGAAAGAAAATAAAACAAGAAGAGGAGCATAGCAATTTGGGAGTTTCACTCCCATCTCAAAATTGATCACCTCAAGACAAGGAGGTGGTAAGGGGGCTGTGTTTAGTGACTTATATTACAAGCCCCAAGGAGCCCTTTGCCATTGATGTCAAAGGGGGATATTTTTTAGTAAGGGGGAGCAACTAGTCAGGGGGAGTAGCTTGTGATCCTATTCAGTAAAGGTCAGTTTCATTATAGAGTTGCCATCAATGACAAAGGGGGAGATTGTTGGAAATATTGAGTTGTCATTGGTTGTCATTGATGTCAAAGGCAGAAATATCTTCAAGGATAAAATCAAAGGCAGAAATATCTTCAAAGGTAGAAATATCTTCAAGGATAAAATGTTGAAGGACAAGGTAAATATCTTCAAGGTGATTTAATGTTGTCAAAGCAAAAGTGATAATATTCAAGAAGGAGGTTTATATTTAAATCAGAGGATTTAAATATAGTGCAAAAGTTTAAATATTTAAAATTTAAATATTTTTAAAAGTTCAAATGTGGGCGACCTCCTAAATAGCACCATGCAAAAATAAATTAAAGGCCGACCATGCAAAAGGTGGAAAATTAAAATATTAAAAAGCTAGGCCAACTTCATTGGGTGCATGACAAAGAAGATATAAATATAACTCTAAGTTCACCTTGGAAATGAGTAATGCAATGAATTTCAAATAATTTGATCGAGCGGAGAAGTGGTAGCGCAAAGGAGGGAGGAGTAGAGCATGGGTCTTTTGGAAGTGATGCAGTAGAAGGTAAACATTAAAATTGGTTCATGCCCCATCTATCTTAACCAACCGGGTAGACCAGTCGGTAGCCAGGCTTGCGCTAAGGTGTTGTGTTGCAAGAGGTCACAGGGTCAAAACTAGTTGACGTCATTTTGTTGAAGAGTGAAGGTAGAATTTCGAAGGAGGTAAATATCCTTTTGCACTTGTTGATTCCATCCATTGGGGTAGCCTAGACGGTCATCGAGCTTGTGTGGAAGTGTTGCTACATGGGAGGTTAAGGGATCGAATCCCTTTGTCACTATTTTGTTTGTTGATGATAGAGCACCGAAGGAATAACAATCATTTTGCATGGTTTAGGTTGCATGTGTTGTGGTAGCATAGCCGATCACGAGCGCTTGTGAAAGTGCTGTGCTCCTACAGAACAGGAGATAAAATCCTATTGCGATTGTGTAAGGTATTTAAAAGCATTTTGTTTTATTAAATTTATTAAAGGGAGATATAAGGGTAAAGGTGCCATTGTAGAGTTTTAATTTTTACATATTAAATAAAAGGGAGATATAAGGGTTATGATGTTTGCATAAGATTTTATTTTTGCAAAATAATAAAAGAAGATGTTATGCTGTGATTTGATTTTTCCAAAATAAATAAAAGGAGATATAAGGGTTTTTGGTGTTAGCATAAGGTTTCATTTTTTAAAATTAATAAAAGGAGGTATAAGGGTTTTAGTTGTTGATAAAGCTTTATATTGTGAGTTTCAAAAGGGGAGATATAAGGAGTTATTTTTAAAAGCTTTATGGTATATGTTTTTGACAAGATATTTTAAAGGTGATTGACTTAATGTTTAATCAAGAAAAGAAAAGAGAATTGCTAACCAGATTTTGAAGGGATAAACAAAAGGAAAATTATTTTTTCAAGACAGGTTTGGAAAGCTCATGCAAAAGAAGATCATCATCATTGAGGCATATTAGAGGTATGGTGATTTAATTTCTTTCTAAAAGTAATTTTGTTTGAGGAAATATGGTTGGAGGTATAAGGAATTATTGATGTGGACTTTTTTTGCTTAAAATTAGAAATAAATGGACAAAAGTTATAGATCAAATTTGTGAAGAAAACTTGTGCATTGGTATGCTTGAAATTGGGAATAAATGTGCAAGGGTTATAGATCATATTTGAGAGAAAATTTGTGCATTGTTCATGATTGATTTTTGGAGTAGATGAAAAGGACATATATGTGCACTATGATTGGTTTTGAAGTGAAGGTGGAAATCAGCAATTACTAGGTCAGTTATCAAGTGCTAGACTAAAGCTACCTTTTTATGTAATAAATGTGAGACATGTGAAATTAATAGACTTAATGAATGTGAAGAACATATTAGGAATTTGTTAGTGCATATCATTCTCTATATGTTCATGAATATAAAATAATTTTAGGTAGAATATGTCTGAATATCTTTAGTTGAGGAAAGCACATTGAAGAATAGAAGAGCATTATTTTATATGCAAGATTTGGGAATAGATGAGCATTGTTTTGTATGCAATATTTGGTAGTAGATGAGTAGTGTTTGTAAGCAGGTTTTGGATCAAATTGTTGAGCATATTTGTGAGTAGGTTTTGGAGCAGTTTTAAACACTTTTATGAGCAGGTTTCATGAGTAGATTTGAGCAGGTTTTAATGAGCATATTTGAGCAGATGTTGTGAGCAATTTTCAGAGAAGAATTGAGAAGGTTATGGATATTATTTGAGCAGAGTTGTGAGTAGGATTTGTAAGCAGGTTATGGAGCTTATTTGAGTAGAGTTGTGAGCAGTATTATGAGTAGATTTTGGAATTGAGTTGAGCAAGAGTTTTGAGTAGTATTGTGATTAGGTTTGGGAGAAGATATGAGCAGTATTTATGGTCGAGAGTATTGGTGTCTCCTATGGAGTGGTGTCCATAAAATAAGAGTAAATGGTATTGGTGTCTTATATGCAGTGGTTTCCACAAAACTAGAGCAAATGGGATTGGTGTCTCTTATGGAGTGGTGTCCACAAAACTAGAGTAGAGGGGATTGGTGTCTCCTATGGAGTGGTGTCCACAAAACTAGAGTAAAATGGATTGGTGTCTCCTATGGAGTGGTGTCCACAAAATCAGAGTAGAGGGGATTGGTGTCTCCTATGAAGTGGTGTCCACAAAACCAGAGTAGAGGGGATTGGTGTCTCCTGTGGAGTGGTGTCCACGAACTTGAGAGGGGATTGGTGTCTCTTGTGGATTGGTGTCTCCTATGAGTTGGTTTCCATGAAAATTGTAATGGGGGATTGGTGTCTCCTGCGATTTGGTGCCCATGATATTTGTTGAGGAATTTATAAGCAATATTTTTTCGTGGATGTAACCCATATTTGATGAACCACATTAAATTTTTGTCTCTTATGTGTGTGATGATTTGTGCATCGTTTCATTATTGCAATTGGTAATATTTGAATTTACTGCTTTGGAATGAAAAGTAAAATTGTTATCTTATACAGTTCACCCCCCCTCTCAATATAAGTGTGTGTTCTTCACATACAACCAATTGACTACCTAGAATGGGTATCCAACATGGTCCTAGTACCAAAGCCCACAGGAGAGGTTTGTATATGCACTAATTTCAAGGATTTGAAAAGCTTATCCCAAGTACAACTTTCCCTTCCCCAACATTGATTTTTTGGTTGACTCCATCGTAAGCCATGAAATGATATCTCTCATGGATGGCTTTTCTGGTTACAATCAGATCAAGATCAAACCTACTAATCAACACAATATATCCTTTACAACCCCTTCAGGGAATTTCTATTATAATGTCATACTATTTTGCCTGAAGAATGTTGGGGCAACTTACTAGCATGCTATGACTTACATCTTCCATGACTACATGCACAATATCATAGACGACTATGTTGATGACCTCATTACCAAATTGAAATGATGCTCACAACATCTCACAGATATCCATAATATATTTGATCGCATTCTCAAACATAATGTGTGTTTGAACCCAAAGAAGTGTGTCTTTGTTGTCACTTTAGGTAAGATCTTGGGATTCATCATTTCTTAGTAATGCATTGAAGTTGACCCCAAAAAAGTAAAATCCATCGTTGAGATGATTTCTCCCATGAATCTCAAGCAACTACATAGTTTGTAGGGAAAAATCCAAGCAATTCATCACTTTATCATCCAATTATCTAACAAGTGTAAACCATATAACCACCTCTTACAAAAAGGGGTCACCTTAAAATGAGATACTAACCACTAGCAATATTTTCACTCAATCAAAGCTTATCTTACGTCACCACTAGTTATATCTCCACCACATCAACAATTTCCATTCTTCTTATACATTTTTACTAAGGATTTTAAAATTAGAATGTTATTGTCTTAGAAGAATGTGCTCAACCATGAGCAAGACATTTATTATATTAGCCACACTCTAGTCAGCTACAAAACATGATACACCTACATGGATAAGTTATACCTGGCTATAGTCTTTGCTACATAAAAGCTATGCCACTACATGCTTAACCACACAACGTTTGTTATCACTCATGATAACCCCTTATTATACATGATGAATAAGAGTTATCATAACTCTCTTATTGCTATCTGGATCATGCTTCTTAATGAATTCAATCTTAAATTCATTTCTCAAAAGTCTATAAAGGGACAAGTCATTGTCGACCAACTCACTAAGGCTCCATTTCCTGAAAACCAACCACTCCTTATCCAAATTCTTGATAATTCCATCTTACACATAATAGAAGTGAAATAATATGTGGAACTCAAAATTCTAGTCTATTTGACACTATTTTTTGATGGCTCCTATTGCGCCCATGCTGGGGGTGCTGGAATTGTATTTTTACACCTGTTGGTCACGAATCTACCACAGGAAAGGATTTTTATATAAACTGCACCCTAGACCCGAAAAACATTGAAAGGCTGGAAGCAAGAAATGGCTCCCAGACCAATCTCTAGAGTGGGATGGTTCCCTTACTATTCTAAATTTTTTTTAAGATTAGAGTTGCTGGAAAGAGATTAAAACTTTGCAGAAAGAAACGAGAAATATGGTCGTAGCTGAAGTTATAAGATCGGTAAGAACAACAGTAGATCACTTAAAGTACAACAACAGCAAGTAACAGAAGATATCAACTTAATTCCCTCACAACCGTACGCAGAAAATCCCTCCAAGATTACACTCTAGGACTCATTCCCTTACAAGAAATATTCAAATCCAACATACATAATTCAAATGTAACAAAGAACTAAGGAATATGAGTGTTATTAGAAATGTAAATAACAGAAAGGAAAATCACCCAAACAGCCGCTTGAAAAATCAGAGGCCAATTCTTTCATTCCTGCAAATGAACTTCAAGCTTTTAGCAGAAAACTCTCGACATTTATAAATGAGATTTACATTGGTTTTTATAGAGGGCCGGCCTCTTTGCAGCATTTAAAATTTGCAACAGACCTCCTTGAGATCTATAATCTATGCAACGAAAACAATGAACATGATCCCCTTAATTGCAGCCTTGAAGACCAAAAAATTAAATGCCATAAAGAGTCGACAGTCTTCATTAAATTGTGTTCTTGAAAATGTGCATGAAACCGTTAGAACAATCCACGAACAGCAGCTTCGAATAAATAAAATCTTCAATTCTGGTAGCTTGGGCGCGTTCTTCTATTTTGACCGCATTGGAAATCCACAAAATATTTAATTTTGGACCGCTTTTAATCATCGAAACTCACAAAACTGCATTGGGCCACAGCTTAAGCATGCATAATCAATAATAAAAATAAATGTGGCAAAAATGCCAACATTCTTGGCGGCTCGCGGGGTATACAGTTCTATTGTATGCAAGAATCCAGGCCTGAATCCATTGGGCACAGAGTCATAAAACGCAGAACAAAAATCTGGCTACTGTGGTACATCTCAGTGGACTGTTGCAATAGAAACTTTTGCTGAATAATCAAAAGTTAAAGAAATCTGCATTTGGCTCAACTGAACATGGAATGGAAATGAATGGAATGAGATCCCGCGGATGCGCAGGCGGTGAAATGCAAATGAAAATGAAATGAAATAGTGGAGTGGAGGAGTGATGTGGTAAACACTGTAGCAAAATGCTGCTATACTACCGGCTGCAATGGAAATGAAATAAAAGTAAATGAACTAATGGAATGCTAATGAGAAATATGAAGGCTGTGGAATGAGAATGAACTAAACTGTAAATAAATGCGTAAAATGATAGAACTTAGAAGAAAGGGATAAGAAGGAACGGGAATAATAGGAAAGGGGAAAAGAAACAACAGTCGTGGCTTTGTTTTTTTTTTTTTTACTACAGAAAAAAAGAAGAAGAAGGAGGAAGATGAAGAAAGGAAGGAAAGAAAAATGGAAGGGAAAGGAAGAATTTTCTAGAAATCCACCAACTGCTGGGAGGAGAAAAACAAAAGAAAAACAAGCACCTACGGCTCGCATGCAAAAAGAGCCGAGATGAACAAATAAAAACAATACTTCTTTTTGTTTTTTTTTTCTCTTCTATTTTTTTTGTTTTTTTTTTTATACTATATACAATAGTTCACGACATGATTGGCATGTCACCACCACAAACACAGTCTCAAGGGTTATCCAGTAAATCTGTAGTGTCCCGACCAGATCCGATCATACTTAAGTCGGTCCTTGAAATTGGGCTGGCTTCTTCCTGAAGTTCTCCATGTTTCAGACATGGGCAAGTTATCATGCATGCCAGTACCCACACAATTGACAAATAATGTAGCAAAGAAATTTGCCACATGACGGGCTCCCGTAGGTACCAGTTGTAGTAATGACTGAAGCCAATCCCACCATCTTTAAGGGTTCTCTGAGTGTGGACTGAGAATGGGTTCCTCCAACTCTTGGATCTCTTCAGAATCTACCTGTTGATCTGACATATTTAACAGGTTCTGACTAAATACTTGCATGTTATGCCCAGCTATGCCTTCTTGGTGCTCAGGTTCTTGAACTTGAATCTCTTCTTCTTCTTCGCTTATATCCTCTGGATCCATCTCCTTATGAAAACTGCAAGCAACCATATTGTTCATTTCCAGGAAAGTTCTTGCATATTCCAATCCTCGGCTTTGTATGAGATCTATCCCTTGAGCTCCACACAACTGCATCTCAGGTTTCTGCTCAGTATAAGGGATCTGGCATGAAAAATACTACACGGGATAGTCAGGAGCAGCAACTACCGAAGAAAGTAATGGAGTTTCTTCCCACGGTAATTTTCTTGATAAGAGCAAAAGTTGTTCCGCTCGCACTGCTTCCTCAAAGATTTGCGGGAACCTTCATTCACCTGATTGCAGCAAGAGGAGGCCTATGTCAGAATGGAAAGCTCAAACATAGAAGAGGTGGGCTTGGGTGGGTGATGGTCGGATCTTCTCTGGAATTCTCTTCCAGCTTCTCAAGAATCGGACATTGAAGTCTGTGATGCTCTCTAGAGGTGCTCGTTTGATGTACATTAAAAATTGATAGAGATCCAAAGAACTGTAAAAGGGATCTTCGTCAAATCTTCTGATTAGTGCTCCTGCTAGATCATCCCATGAGTTGATGCTTTGACGCTTGAGCAGTCTATACCACTACAACGCCCTTCCTTCCAAAGACTGAACCAAAAGTCTGATCATGATATCCTCGTGATTTATGACATGGATCATTGACAAAGTAGCAATGTCTTCAACATGCTCCAGAGCCATGCCTTCAGTACCATCATATTTTTCCAGGGCATTCAGGGCACCTTTGGGAATTTCATGCCAGATTTGGAGATTCAGAGGGCCAGGATCATCCCATCTAGAAAAAACCCTCACCTTTGTGGCAGTGGTCTGCGGGATCACGGCTATCGCCATTAAGTCAGAGTTGCCAGATGAACATTCTTTTAACTTGAAAAAGGTAGGCATCCACGATCAAAAAATTTGGATCTTCAACTCAGCAAAGTTGCCAGATGAACTTACAAATCTCCACTATGAGACCAAGACAGCTCATCAAATCTTGAGACCTTCGGGTATTAAAACAAATGTGAATCTTTCTGAGACAGAAGAAGTCTGTCCCACCAGGCATGCCAAAAACTGTTGGTCACGAATCTGCCACAGGAAAAGATTTTTATATAAACTACACCCTAGACCCGGCCAACATTGAAATGCTAGAAGCAAGAAATGGCTCCCAGACCAATCTCCAGAGTGGGCTGGTTCCCTTACTATTCTAAATTTGTTTTAAGATTAGAGTTGCTGGAAAGAGATTAAAACTTTGTAGAAAGAAACAGGAAATATGGTCGTAGCCAAATTTATAAGATCGAGAAGAACAACAGTAGATCACTTAAAGTACAGCAACAGCAAGTAATAGAAGATATCAACTTAATTCCCTCACAACCATACGCAGAAATTCCCTCCAAGATTACACTCCAGGACTCATTCCCTTACAAGCAATATTCAAATCCAACATGCAGAATTCAAATGTAACAGCAACTAAGGAATATGAGTGTTATTAGAAATGTAAATAACAGAAAGGAAAATCACCCAAACAATCGCTTGAAAAATTAGAGGCCAATTCTTTCATTCCTGCAAATGAACTTCAAGCTTTTAGTAGAAAACTCCCGACATTTGCAAATGAGATTTACATTGGTTTTTATAGAGGGCCGGCCTCTTTGCAGCATTTAAAATTTGCAATAGACCTCCTTGAGATCTACAATCTGTGCAACGAAAACAATGAACATGATCCCCTTAATTGCAGCCTTGAAGACCAAAAAATTAAATGCCATAAAGAGTCGGCAGTCTTCATTAAATTGTGTTCTTGAAAATGTGCATGAAACCGTTAGAACAATCCACAAACAGCAGCTTCGAATAAATAAAATATTCAATTCTGGTAGCTTGGGCACGTTCTTCTATTTTGACCGCATTGGAAATCCATAAAATATTTAATTTTGGACTGCTTTTAATCATCGAAACTCACAAAACTGCATTGGGCCACAGCTTAAGCATGCATAATCAATAATAAAAATAAATGTGGCAAAAATGCCAACAACACCTAATGAAGAATCTCTCCCCTTCTCATTTTTTTGGTTTTCCTTGCATTAATAACAACACTAAGTACGATGCTTTCATTATTTGCTTGAAACAAATACTCTCTATGCACATTAAACACCTTCATGTATTTGGTAATTCTCTTCTATTTATAAATCAAGTCAAGAAAAATTGGCAATGTCATTGCCTAATATTCCAACGGATAAACAAATTTCTCAGCAGCTACTCACTTAAATTTAGTGGTATGATATTGAAGCCACTCCTCACTCTTAAGACCATTTTGTGTATATTATGGCTTGCCTAGGGTTTTTAATGCTACAAAATCCACTCTCTAACATGATACATGTGTCCATCCATACTTTAATGCAATCTGCTATTTCTCCTTCATTTGCCATCGATGATTATGGCATTCATATCATCCACACTGAACCACATGATTGTTGGTTTTCCCATATTAAGTATTACATCAAATTAGGTTTTCTTCCTTGCAAATTACCACACGCTCATCATCGAGCATTCAAAAAAAATGTGATTCGTTACATGTTGTTGGGGGAAATCCTCCATCACCATAGTCATGATGGCACCCTTTTATGTTACCTTGAACCATAAGAAGATCAATGATCGGTTCAAGAAACCCATGATGAAACATGTTATGGCCACTTTAGTGGCATGGCCATTACTAAGTGCATTTTATGCATGGGCTACTATTGGCCCAAAAAGAAACATGATTTTTGTGAGTATGTTAAATGATGCATCAAGTATCAACAACATTCCAACCTCTTACACTCACCTTTGCAAGCATTGTAGCCCATCCAATCCATGTGGTCCTTCTTGCAATGGGGTTTAGATCTTATTGGGTAAATCTCAATCACTTCATCTAGCAACCATACATTTATAATCACTACCACTAAGTATTTCACAAAGTGGATCCAAAACATAAGAGCTAAAATCGTGGTGTTCATCACTAATCATATCATCTGTCGCTTTGGAATTCCCTCACAAATCAATTGTACATTATTAAAAACATTATTCATGCCCTATGTGCTAAGTTCAACAATCATCATAACTTCTCCACCCCATACTACCCCTAGGGTAATGGCCAGGCACAAGCTACTAATAAAACTATCTACGCTATCCTTCTTAAAACTATTGTAGAATCTCATCATGATTGGCATAATCAAACACCACTGGCCTTGTGAGATTATTGAATGAGAATTCATACTCCCACTAGGGTAATACCCTTATCTTTAGTCTATGAAATTAAAGCTATTATGCCTCTTGAGCTTGAAATACCCTCCCTACGAATATCCATGCAAGACTTCATTGATGATGACACTGCTCGCCAAGCTCGACTTGACCAACTAACTCTCTTAGACGAGCATCACATCCATGCCATAGAGCATACACATATTTACCAAGCCCATATTTGTTGCACAAATTCCAGATCGATGGCTTGGTTCTCAAAAAGAACCAATATATCACTAGCCAACCCCACCACCTATGAGACAAATTTATGCCCAATTGGTTAGGCCCTTACATTATCACACACAAATTTATTTTTGGGGTCTATCAATTGGATAATCTCAAGGGACTCATTGAACCCAAACCAATCAACATAATTCATCTACGCACATTCAATGACTAATTGTCTGAAGTACAAATCCTCAATCATTGTACATACTATCATCATCATGTTATACATATCACCTCACTAATACATGCATGATCCACATTGCACCAAACACACACCTTGCACTTTCTATTATACAACAAAAATACCTTTACTGTATATGTCATTTTTATGTTTTTTATTTCATTTGTCTTGCAGGTTCACTATCATAGACTGTCATACCTTTACGGAGACATGTCCCTCTAGATCTACATCACAAGCATACCCTAAGTTCATCATGCAATATTTTTTGATGCTCCTTCTAGCACCAATCACCTGATCAAATATATAAATCCACCTAATTCTATCCATGTTCAAGATTCATCATTTTCATCCCATTCAAACCATGATGCTTCACTCCAAACTCATTCACCCGATAATAGGGAGTCATCCATTTCTCCTCACTACGATGATAGTCAGGACTCTCTCTTCTCCTTTGCAAATACAAGAGAACATTCCCATTCATCATACCCTCATGCAAGGGACCGATCTTCTCCCATATTAGTTGATGAAATATATCCCTACCTACTGGCTTCTTCAGCTCAATGACCTTCATTTGTCGCCTTTCCTCCTAACAAGGTAAATTCACTTGCTCACCCACATGCCTTAGGGTTACCTCCACCCTTACCTAATAGGATGTCACCTTATGATCAGTACCTTCATCAAAAACTTTCCCAGGCCATCCCTTTACATGCACACTCATCTCAACCACATCATTCCTTGCAACTATCACAATCCCAACATATTCTCTCAACACATCCAACCTCCTTTCATGGTATTCATATTTAGCCTCCACCACCACCACCTCACCAATATCCATCTCCACTTCATTCACCTCATTTATTCTTGTATTCATACTCATATCCCACTACCACAATTCCACTGGGATCTCATTCTCCTCCTACCTCAATACCATTTCCCCACCTATCAATATCTAGCACATACTAACTTGACTCGATGACCTTGAGCTGCATATTAGCCATTGTTGATGTCATTCTATAGACACCAAAATAACACCAATCTGATTATGTGACTACAAGCACTGACCGAATTGGCATACATACCCCCTAGGGCAGCCTCTAGAGGTTAAACAATGGTCCTAACCACTCCTAAATCAGTTTTGGAAGGTCAGAGGTCAGTTTTGCACCTTTTAAGCACTTTGCTCCCTATTCGTCCCACCCTGGGATGATTAGAATCCTATTCATCCCACCCCAGGATGATTAGCAGCAATCGCTCTAGGGTGGGACGATTAGCAGGTTTGATTGGCAAAAAGTCAAACCTTGACAAATGGCAGCCCAAATCCGCCACCTAACTCTACCTTCAAGGCATGCAATTGCGAGGGAACGTTTCAAATCATAGAGGCCTCAATCAAGGAGGCCCTAATTAGGGAGGAATCTTCTCTCCCCCAAAAAGGCATAATGAGCCAAGTGGCGCCCTCGCATGCACATTCAAAGGAGACCCTTAGGTCTATAAAAATGTGAGCCTCCTCACCCCAAAAGGAGAATAGAGCTGGAGCATTTGGAGCAACGAAGTGCTACCAAACTATACCCCCATTCCTCTTTGTGCTTCCTACATCCCTAATCTCTCTCTTCTGGAAGAGAGGTTATCGGGTGAACACTAGGAATGCAATCCAGATCCAAAAACCTAAGAAATCAGCCACAATCCCACCCCAAACTCGTTAACACAACCCCCTAGGAGGTTTTGGACCCATCCCACTTGGATTGGTGTCAAAACTAGGCCCTAAACGATGGGCGTCCCACCCTCGGGCGCCCCCCAAACTATTGCAGTCCTAATCGCCCCACCCCGGAGTGATTAGAAATCTATGCATGATTTTTTTACTATTATTTTTGCATTCTTTTATATCTGATGTACTTATGTTGTCCAAATTTCATTGCTTTCTGACATGATTTGACCCGGTTTCTGTCATTTTATGCGTCTACTAACCTACAGGGAGCGCCTTCGGATACAAGATAACCTAGGAAGAATCTACCAAATATGACCTTCTGGGTCATCTCAAAATGTTTTTTTAGTCTAACCACAAGTTTGCAGGAGTTTTGGAGGCCTCTGGGCAGGACATTTGCAAGGTCACTTTTTGCAAGTTTTGCGACAATCCCCAGCGTCCCACCCCAGAGCGATTAGAAATATATGCATTATTTCCTTACTATTATTTTTTAAATATGTCCTATATGATATCCTAATGCCTCTATTAAATTTTGAACTCATTCTGACATGATTTGACGATCGTTTTATTATTTTATGTATTAACTAGCTCGTAGGGCGCCCCTGTCACATATAGGAGAATATGGGTAGGATATGCAAATTCTGAGCATCTAGGTAGTCTTAGAATTACATATAATGCCTAACCATGTGAGTTTTAGGTGATTTGGATAAGCATAGGTGGGACATTGGAGCGCTCACCTTGGAGAGGCCCCCGACGGGCAAACGAGCATAACGGGGCCGTCCGACGCCGCTTCGATGCAAAATTAGGTGATACCAATTCTAGAAGTTGTCCTTTACATTTATATATCATTCTGTAATCGATTTATCAATCTTATCACTGATATCCCACAAGCACCCATTGGAGGCCTTGGGGATTGCATGTTTTTCTAGATATGCATATGCTATTAATGATTTGTTGTCTTTCTGTGCGTAGGATCTCACCACCAGGAATACTAGAGGGGAAGAAAGGAATGAAGAACACATGGACACAAGTGGCGGCAACTTTTAGCCCGCCCACTTTGAATGTGGGCACGCGAAAGACGTTGGAAGCGTACCGTCCGATCTTGGAAGCGCGGCTTCTTTCGGGCATCCATTAATGTAACAAATTGTATCAAATGTTTTGAGCCCTAGAGGGGGGATGTATTGTAATCATATTAAAAGCAATATCAATAAAGGAGGCCCCGCTTTGTTTGCTCACATCTCATTTCTATGTCATTTCCTTCATGCATTGCTCATCGCATTCGTAGGACTTAGCATCTATATCCATTTTTGTTTGCATCATATCGGTACACTATTTTTCTGCTTTCTTTCAGTGGCGATCATGGTGGGACCCTGTCCCCTGCTGTTAGGATCAAGTTTATGATCCAAATTTTGTGGTTTTTCTTTGCAGGTGTTACTCATTCGAGCACTGGACTGCTACTCGTGCCACCCCGGGATGAATACGTATTCGTCCCACCCTGTGATGAATGCAGACCTGCTATTCATCCCACCCCGGGATGATTAGAGCTCTGTGCATTTTTTGAGCAAAAACTCAGAGGCATCTGGTTTAGACAGAGAAGAGGTAGGCCTTCTGAACATCCTCTGTGTTTTTCTACTTTTTGTTTCTACAATTTTCTATTTTCTTTGCTTTATTTTTAGACACTTGCATAGAAAGGTTAAGTAGTTTGTTTTCCTTTCTTGCAATAAAGAAAAAAAAATAAAAACATAGAGTAAATTAAATGGAAGGAACTTGATTAGGAATGCATTTTTCTCTAGTTTTCTTGCATGATACTTGCACAAATGGCAAGTCCTCATTATAGGTTTCAGTTCTAGTTAGGTTTTGTGATTTCCTTTTTGCTACTAATTGTCTCTGAAAGATAAAACGTACTTTAAAGCATTGCATTAGTGAAAATCATCTTTTGTTGTATGTTTTCTTTCTTTACACAATTAAAAGGAACCACACACACCACCTAATAAAATTAACATCAAGGAGTTGGTCTTAATACCCCAACACTTGATCAAGACCAACGATGGGTTTCATCACCACCTTGGCTTGGATTTTGCATACATATACCCTGATCATGACTATTGCTAGACGTAAATCCTGATGAAAGTTGACCAAGTGTAGCGAGGGTGATTCCCCGTGCATGAGGATAAGTCTTCTAAGGTAGGTGTCAAAAATAGAGTGATCCCCCTTCCGTACCACCTATGTTCCACTTACTATTCTACTCTCGCATACCAATAGTTTCCCTCACGTAAGGGCGGGTATATTGAGAGGTTCGGTATAACGGCCTGGCAATGGTATATTGAAGGGGTGACCATTTTGGAGATACAAGAGCCCTCATTATGCATGTATAACAAAGTTTTCTTTACAAGATTTACATAACAAAAATCAAACACATTGAACCAGATCTAGGACACACATTTAATCTGTAAACAAGATAATCATTTCTTTGTTTGTGTGGTCCCCTTTTGTTTGGTATAGCATAAAAATTGTAAAGGAGATAAAAATATACATATCTTTTTAGAAAAACCACCACCATGGTGTATACCCATAGCCAAGCCCAATCATGAGCAGAAGCTATGAAAAGTATGCAAGGAGGCACAAGTCACCTCCGTTATAGCCCCAAGGACTTGGTTATACCACCTTGGCAGCCTGACCCACAACATAGTCCACACTATGCCACTACAGAAAAGGACTATAGAGGCACCCCTTTGAGGGGCACTCCCATTCAACACAGACCCTCTCAAGAGGAGTACACACATGGGAAGGCCCCCTTAGACACTCATTATGAGTGGCCACTACACGATGAAGCACTAGAGCAGCATAGGGTTCATAAGGAGGGCCCACATGATTATATCATTCCTCCTCCACCCCTCATTACTATTAGAACTAATAGGCCAAATCTAGAGTGCAAGGCTCTTCAGATAGGGTGAGCCAACTCCGCCCATCCCTTTCACATGTACGAAAGGGAGCATGAGGAAAACCAGTATATTCCTCAAGAGCAATACACCGCATGGGAGCAATGCGCCTCCACACTGCTGATTATCAAGATCACCTATTGAGGCTAGAGCCTCAGGTGAATGTTGCTAACCTCGATAGAGGAAAGTGACCCATAGAGATCTTGGATCACCACGATCGAGATAGATATGTAGGGGAGGCATCTAGGCCTCCTAGACCTAGGACGGTGGAACAAATTGACTTGGCATTTGCCAAACATGCCACCCGCCAAGCGCAAATCATGCAGCTTAGGCAAGATCAGCAACAGTTAGAACAATTGTATCATCTTAACAAAGAGTGCATTTAGCGCCAGATAGATGAGTTGCTCCAGAACACTATGCATGAGAGGATTCCAACCCCTCGCATGCATAAGACAAAAATTTATGAGAGGCACAACCCCTTAGTACGAGACAGGTCTCCACGACCTTATCAAGCGTTGC
The DNA here is from genome assembly GCA_028583015.1 of Wollemia nobilis. Classification (NCBI taxonomy): domain Eukaryota; kingdom Viridiplantae; phylum Streptophyta; class Pinopsida; order Araucariales; family Araucariaceae; genus Wollemia; species Wollemia nobilis. The sequence goes on along the minus strand of JAQPPZ010016861.1, from coordinate 13,612,054 downwards.
CTCCAAGACCTCCTAGACTTGAGCGGGAGGCCACTCCTAGAACCAATGATGGGCGCCTTCCTCGGGCACCCATCCATGTTTATAGGTCACGCCCAAAAACTCCTCAAGAGGCCTATGAGGAATTTGAGCGAGAAGAAGAGCGGGCTAAAATGCCCTACCAAGGCAGGGGGGCGCTATCCGGCTACCCCTCCATAGGCCTCAAGTTCCTCATAATTCACAACAGGAAAAAACCAAAGAAGAGGAAATCAAATCCTTCGATGCACACCACACAACCAGATTGCTCATAGAGTCTAGGGACCTAAGACCCCGGGCCCCAAACCCCCCCCTTCCCCCCCCCCCCCCCCCCCCCCCCCCCCCCCCCCCCCCCCCCCCCCCCCCCCCCCCCCTCCCCCCCGCCCCCATTGGCAATTTTAGAGGGTATGAGGATGCCAGGAGGACCCAAGACCAAACACAATGTTTGGCATTGATTTGGGCAATGATGCATTCTTCGAGAAGTTTATTACCCCCGTTCCCCGCCCCCCCTCCTTGGTTTACCCATTGTCTGAAGCATAACATCAATAATCCTAGACCGGCTGGACTGGTGGGTGCCTTCCTTTATTTTTTCCCTTCACCACCAAGAGGAGTAAGACCCTCGCCCAATAGTAGTATGATGATGAGGACCATTGGCTACCTGTGGGAATAATGGAGGGACCATTGCTTTCAAAGCTACCTTACCTCCCTCCCATGGCCGACATGACTCAAATGTTTTCAAAGAGTTGCTTAAGGTCGATCTCCGTGCTATTGCAGTTGTAGCAATATGCCACCCTCGAAGAAGCCCTGGCACAAGCCAAGATAATTGAGGAGATCAAAATACAAGACGATGAGATTGCCAAGCCATGCAAGAAAGAGTGGCCCAAAAATGCTAAAATTGGGCCCACGCAACCGAAACCCACCGCGGTCAATCAGGTTGCCATAACTATACCAAATCCTACACAAATGACACAACCCCCAAAGGCTAATTATCAGGCAGTTCCTCTTGATAACTATGAAAAGGAAAATCATAAACAAGAGCAAAATCAATAGCATCGCCCTAGGCGACAATTCACACAATTCACGGTGTCTAGAGACTCCTTGTTTGACCGCTTGTTCACGGTAAACCTGATAAAATTGTTGGAAAGTCGACCCATAGACCCCAACATGCCAAAACCCAAGGGCTATAGGGAAGACTTATATTGTAGATTTCATCGGCAGAAAGGACATGAAATCTCCACTTGTTGGAAATTCAAACACTTAGTGCAGGACTTGATAGACAACAAAACGCTCATGGTAGATAGTCCCGTAGCACTGAGCAACCAACAGATGGAGGTCTTCAAAGACCCCCTGCTTGCCCATGATGCGCAGGCAAAGACTTTACAAGTGAATGAGGTAACACAAAACTGCCCCATGCAAGGATACGTAGGGATGATAAGCATCGTGACATGAAACAAAAGATACCCAAACACGGTTGCACCCATTGCAGCTACAGGAGATGTTCCATCAACGTCACAACCTCCACAACACCCTACGCAACCTCCCCCACCTAGACCAGTGGCCATGATTCGGACTAAACTTACTCAAATTTTAAGGACCACATCGGCTAGGCTCTCCATTTATGAGCTCATCCAACAATCACCGCCCCATCGGGAGGCTCTGATGGAGATACTCAAAGCCATTGAGCTACAACCCCACGAAGCCAATTCTTTCAAAAATTTCATGGGACATGTGAGACAATGCACAAAACCAGTCATAACCTTCAGGGAAGATGAACTAAAACTGGTGATTGGTGATATGGTGGATCCACCCCTGCACGTCATTGCACGGGTCAACGGGATTCCATTCAAGAGGGTGTTGTTGGACACTGGCTCGTCCAGCAACATAATCATGACAGTGGCATTAAAACACCTTAAGCTGCCAGCATCCCACATTGTGGCATCCACTTACACTCTTTGAGCATTCAACGATGCGTTATGCTCGATGGTTGGCACAATTGTCCTGCCCATCCAAGTAGGACAAAAGACCATTCCTACGTTGTGTCACATCCTTGAGGGTGAGATGGCCTACAATATCTTGCTAGGCCAGCCTTGGATCAGGGACATGAAGTGTGTCCCTTCGATAGCCCATCAATGCCTCAAATACACATACGAAGGGCAAGTACATGTAGTCCCAGTGGACTTAGAGCCCTTTAAGTTTTGCAATGCGGTGCAGTTGATGCCACAATCGACCCTCCCATTGACACATTTGGACTTTCAATTGAATCCATCCACACAGGGTCTAATTCCGCCTACATCCTCGCTGTTGAGTCCCTCAACTCACCAACCTGGCCCATCTTCATCGTCTGTTCCTTCACCAATGATGCCACCTATGGTGGCCACATCGAAGGACAATGGGAAGAAGCCCCTAGAGGAGGTACCACCATTAGTCTCAACCATCTCTATCGAAGAGGTGCCCAGCCAAATGGAAGTCGAGACACCTGGTTCACCCAACATGGAGTGGACTCAGGGAGAACTCCCATTCCCTCCCCCTCAACCATCGATGATTACCATTGAGATGGCCAATACGGGCCTAGGGGAGTACCTAGTGTGGAACGTTTTGGCAACACCCATGCTCGAATCCATGCAAGACATGGGGAGACCTCGCCTCCCCATCGACACTATAATCCCTTTAGGCTACCCGCCAAATCAGACCAATTTTGTATATGGGGGCCTCGAGAACAGCATTGAACCCTACCTACAAGAGGAAGAGGATGAAGAGCCATTTGCTGAGAATGTTGACTATCTATCCAACCTAGACTTTGCCTTGAAATACCTAGACCAATGTAATTGGCATGGATATGGATTGGGCAGATATGAACAAGGAATGTGCACTCTTTGTCAACTGAGATACCAGATGCAATATGATAAATCAGGAGTAGGGTTCAACCACCCTTTTCCCCTTGACATCTTGGTAGAAACCATGCAAGGCCATCAGTTCCAAGGACAGACCCTATCCTTCTATCCACATATAGGGTCGATCCTTTTGTGCCAGTACCCACAGAGCTAGATCCGAGGTACAAGGATCACCAAGGATGTCTGAATCAACACCCACGTAGTAATGGAGACCAAATTCATTCCATCAACATGATCTCCATTGATTTAACCGCCCCCATCCACAATCCAGCCGATCCAACATGACCATTGTATCTAGACCTAGATGCCATAGACTGGGATCGCGCTGACTCACCACCATCCCCATCAGAGTACTGGCCTTGCGGTGAGATGTTTCATTTCACCCCAGGATAGACTCAGGATATCTTCCATGCTGAAGAGGAACCCGACATTCCCAACGTAGATCTAAATTCAGCAAATGATATCCACCTGATCCCAACTCCACACCAGTTGGAGGATGGATCCCACATGTCAGTCGAAGAGACGATTGACGTAGACATCGGTTCTGATCCAATGAATCTACAAATCATCAAGCTAGGGGTAATTTTATCCCCCAAAGAGCAAGTTGATTACATTGCCCTTCTCAAAGAGAAGAAGGAGGTTTTTGCATGGTCCTACAAAGACATGTCGGGGCTAGACCCACAGCTAGTCACGCATAATCTAACACTTGATCCGAAAGTCAAGCCAGTCAAGCAAAAGCTACGTAAGATGCACCCAACAGTGGCCTTAATGGTCAAATATGAGCTACAAAAGTTGTTGGATGCACAGTTTGTCATCTGCATAGATTACCCACCATGGCTGTCCAACATGGTACCCATCAAAAAGCCTGACAGGAGGATTCGCATATGCACCGATTTTCAAGATTTAAACAAAGCGAGTCCCAAGGATGATTTCCCCTTGCCTAGCATCGATGCATTGGTAGATGCTACAATAGGCCATGAAATGCTTTCCCTCATGGATGGTTTCTCGGGATACAACCAGATTCGTATCAATCTCGATGATCAACTAAAAATGGCGTTCACGATGCCTTGGGGGACATTTTGTTATAAGGTCATGCCCTTTGGCCTTAAAAACATTGGTGCCACCTACCAACGTGCTATGACATACATCTTCCATGATCACATGCATAAAAATTTGGAAGATTATATGGATGATTTGTTGGCCAAATCTCTTTTGCGCCAAAATCATCTCGATGACTTACGCAAGATCCTTGATCGCCTCATCGAACACAAGGTTAGGCTAAACCCCAAGAAGTGCGTATTTGGCGTCACATCTGGAAAACTCTTGGGTTTCATAGTCTCAAAATGAGGCATCGAGGTAGATCCAAATAAAGTCAAGGCAATCCTTGAAATGCTTCCCCCAACCACCATCAAGCAGCTCAAAAGCTTGCAGGGTAAGGTCACGTCGATCAAGCGCTTCATAGCACAGTTATCCGACAAGTGCCGACCCATGAATAAATTATTACACAAGGGGGTAGCATTTCATTGGGATGACGAGTGCCAATCAGCCTTCGATGACATCAAACAATACTTGGCTTCGCCACCAGTATTGGCACCACCTAGACCAGGAGTGTCATTCTATTTATACATCTCAGCTACTGAGGTGGCACTGGGCGCCATGCTAGCCCAAAAAAATGAATTACATAAAGAACAGGCTAATTATTATCTTAGCCGCACCTTGGTTAGTTATGAACTTAACTATGCATACGTTGAGAAGCTATGCTTGGCGGTGGTATTTGCCACCAAAAAGCTATGCCATTACATGCTGAGCAATACGACGTATGTTGTGTCTAAGGAGAATCCATTGTGGTACATGATGAGTCATACTTATCACAGTAGTCGCACGACAAAATGGATCATGTTGTTGACGGAGTTTGACATCGAATTCATTGGACAAAAGTCCATCAAAGGTCAAGTCATCATCGATCAACTAGCAGAGGCTCCTCTCGAAGATGATCAGCCTCTGACCATAGAGCTGCCCGATGATGGGGTCTTCCATGTCTCAGAATCGCCATATTCTGATGAGCCTGAGTCACAGGCCGACATAACCTTATTTTTTGATGGTTCTAAATGTGAGCAAGGGGGTGGCACAGGAATCATGTTTTTCACACCGCAAGGGGCTCCAATGCCTTTATCATTTAAACTTGATTTCCCGTGCACCAATAACAATGTTGAATATGAAGCCTTGCTCATAGGTCTTCAGACAACCATCACCATGAACATCAAATGCTTGAATATCTTTGGTGATTCATTGTTAATTGTCAACCAAGTGAAAGGGGTATTCCAATGCAAATGCCCAGTTCTGTAGGCCTACAAAGCCCTTGTGGATAAATTCCTGGCAAATCTTGAATGGTACGACATCGAGGCACTCCCTCGATCATCGAATCATTTTGTGGACACTATGGCCTCCTTGGGGTCACTAATCCCGCAAGACATTTCTGGTGAGATGACAACCATTCAAGTCAAAATGTTATCGCAATCCATGATGGAGCATGCAAGCTCTGACATAACGCCAGGAATCCACCTGATCCAGATTGAACCATCTCAGGATAGGTTCTCTCGAATCCATGATAGTCTGAATCATGCCAACTGGGGGTCTTTGTTCTCTCCAACCCCTCTTAATAGCAACACAACGCTATTTTTACAAGTTCTTTCCCGCTCAGCTTTTGCTAGGGATGAACTTCAAGAGGGATCGACCATTCATACCATCGAGGTTTCTGATCAGCAGGATTGGTACACACCCATAAGAGACTATCTCAAGTTAGGTAGCCTCCCACTTGGATTGTCGCACGCCACAAAAAGATCATTCAAACAGAAAGTGGCAAAACATGTCTTGCTAGGAGACATTTTATACCGTCGAAGCTACGAAGGAATCCTCCTCCATTGCTTGGACCAGTAGGAGTCCACTTGGGTGATCACCCAAGCGCACGATGGTACATGCGGTGGCCACTTCAGCGGTATGGCCATCGCAAAGTGCATTCTTTGCATGGGCTATTATTGGCCATCTTTAGAGCGAGATTGTTGTGCATATGTGCGGAAGTGCGTGAAGTGTCAACACCATGCTAACTTGACACACGTACCTTCTCAGGCCTTGCAGCCGATCCAATCGGCTTGGCCATTTTTATAGTGGGGCTTAGATCTCATCGAAAAGATCTCCCCTGCGTCGTCAGGTCATCACACGTTTATCATAACGGCCACAGAGTACTTCACTAAGTGGGTGGAAGCAATTCCGCTTACCTCTACGACTGGGCCCCGCATTGCGGAGTTCATTTTACATAACATCATATGTCATTTTGGTATTCCATCCAAGATCATCTCGGATAATGGGACGTCATTTAAGAACAAATATGTGCGTGCTTTGACAACAAAGTACAAAATTTAGCACAGTTTTTTGACACCTTATTATCCGTAGGCAAATGGGCAAGCAGAGGCGTCAAACAAAATGCTAGTTGCCATCCTTAAAAAGATGGTCATAGATAGTCATAAGGATTGGCACATCCAAATACCACTTGCCCTATGGGCTTATCGCACTAGCATTCGGACGCCCACTAGGGCAACTCCATTTTTGCTAGTGTATGGCTCCGAGGCAGTCATGCCTCTCGAGTTGGAAATACCCTCCCTACGCATATCAATGCAAGAGTTCATCGATGATGACACTGCATGGTAGGCCCGGTTAGACCAGCTTACGTTACTCGATGAACGATGCGTCAATGCTCTCGAGCATTTACGTATCTATCAAGAGCGACTTAAGAAAGCATACAACATGAAAGTTCACCTGAGGGACTTTCAGGTCGGTGACCTGGTCTTAAAAGAGAACCAACAAAATTCTAACTTGCCGCCCCATTTAAGGGACAAGTTCATGGCAAATTGGTTAGGTCCTTATGTAATCGACAGTAAAATAGGACCTGGAACATACCGGCTCACCTCTCTTGAAGGAATCAAGGAACTAGAACCCTTGAACATCAGTCATTTGAGGCCATTCAACATTTAGAGAGCCATGGCCCACTCCAAAAGCCCCAAGGGTTCCCACAATCGCTTGGTCAACCAAACTCCCCAAAGGTATCTATAATCCCTTTGGTCAAACCAAAAGCTCCAAGGGTTCCCGTAATCGCTTGGTCAACCTAAAATTCCCCAAAGGTATCTATAATCCCTTTGGTCAAACCAAAAGCTCCAAGGGTTCCCACAATCGCTTGGTCAACCAAACACCCCAAAGGTATCTATAATCCCTTTGGTCAAACCAAAAGCTCCAAGGGTTCCCACAATCACTTGGTCAACCTAAACTGCCCCAAAGGTATCTATAATCCCTTTGGTCAAACCAAAAGCTCCAAGGGTTCCCACAATCGCTTGGTCAACCAAATGCCCCAAAGGTATCTATAATCCCTTTGGTCAAACCAAAAGCTCCAAGGGTTCTATCTTCACAATCGGTTTCCTGTCCAACGGTTCCTTAAAATGCCCCAAAGGTATCTATAATCCCTTTGGTCAAACCAAAAGCTCCAAGGGTTCCCAAATCGCTTGGTCAACCAAAATGCCCCAAAGGTATCTATAATACCTTTGGTCAAACCAAAAGCTCCAAGGGTTCTCACAATCGCTTGGTCAACCAAAAATGCCCCAAAGGTATCTATAATCCCTTTGGTCAAACCAAAAGCTCCAAGGATTCTCACCACCGCTTGGTCACCCAAAATGCCCCAAAGGTATCTATAATCCCTTTGGTCAAAACCTCCAAGGATCCATAAGAATCACTTGGTCCACACCCATTCGGGTTAAACCATCCATAACGAATATTCAAAAACAACAGATAATCAAAAATAACAAAAAAATTTGCATCTCACTTTCATGCATAATCTTAAAAATCAAAACACAAAAAAAAAAGCTGCATTAGGCATCGCATACATACATTGCATATTTGTTGGTCATACATGTCAAATGCACCATAGACTATAATTACTCGGCAATTCCATCATTTTCCACATTTTTCCATTTTGTAAATGATCCAACAAGAATAACGCCATTCACATTTTTGCCATATCATAGTCAGTTGTCTTCTAATGTCTTTAGGGTTTTCGTCATTCAGTTGTCTTTAGATTTCTAGTCAAATGTTGTACAAATTCAGACCAATTTTTACAAGGTAGAGTTTTACTTGGATCATGCCTTGTTACATAGCATCCCAACACAAGCTTAAAACACATAAAAATTCCCAAGTTGTGTGAACGAAAGACGAAACCTACAAAGTGGTCTAGGGTACCTTGAGCAAAAATTTTATCCTGCTCATCCCCCTATGTGAATGGTTCAAGAATGCTGAGAATTGACAAAAGGACAAGCTCTTCCCCATCCAATTCCCCAAAATAAATAGTGGTTTTCACCACTATCAAAAATCCCAAACACCCTTGATCCCTAAATTCGTAAGGATTCGTACTACACGTCCCTGAGAAGGATGGGTAGTCATCCCCAAGGCCTAAAGGATCAATACCATTCCAAAGAAAAATCCCAAAAGTTCACCATCAAAATTCCCAAACACCTTTGATCCCTAAATTTGTAAGGATTCGTACTACATGTCCCTGAGAAGGATGGGTAGTCATCCCCAAGGCCTAAAGGATCAATACCATTCCAAAGCAAAATCCCAAAAGTTCACCATCAAAATTCCCAAACACCTTTGATCCCCAAAGTCATAAGGATTCGTACTACATGCCCCTGAGAAGGATGGGTAGTCATCCCCAAGGCCTAAAGGATCAATGCCATTCACAAGCCAAAAATCCCACAAGCTCAACTTTGAAATCAAAATTCAAAATCTAAATCCTCAAAAAGCAACAATAAAAAATAACAATGGTTATCACCACTACTCAAACCCCTTGCTCAAGAGAAAAAAAAACTCAAAATAAATAGTGATTTTCATCACTATATGTGAGAGCAAGTATCCCAACAAATTGAACAACCGAAAGATGTCTGAGCTTGAATCCCTGGAATTCTCAGCATTTGAAAAACCATTTAGGTGATCCTCATTACGGGTTTGGTGGATAGCCTACCTGGCAATGGCGGTATCCTAAACGCATGATGATATGTCTATCACATTAGCTTTGCGTGTGTGTAGACCAATGTTTGCATGTGGACGAGCTAGCTTATGGTATCCTAGATTGCATCGTAGATTAATCCTACTAAATACAACAAAGGAGTTAGTGGAGCTAATTAGGTGATCCTCAGTACAGGTTTGGTGGACAGCCTACCTGGCACTGACGGTATCCTTACGAATACCACATAAACGAACTCAATCGCACACACAGGGATGTGAAATAACTTGGTCAAACTCAAGTCTGATTCGTACCTTGTTCGAAAGTCTTGTAAGATAATGTACAGTCTTGACTAGTTAGTTAAAGCATCTGAGTCTCAGAAAAACCTTAACTACATTCTAAAACAATTGTTGTACATTTCATTACTTACATCACCATCAGAAAATACAAAACAAAAATTACAAATGCAAAAGTTATTCCATAAAGCAATCACATAGTACAAAAAGCCAATAAATCTTGTATAGTCTATGGTGCCACCACCTGTATACCAACAAATCATTCCATCCATTCCATATGCATACATCTATATCATATAGTTAAAATCATCCATAGTCATAATAGCATATGCATACATCAACATAAATAAATGTGCATAAAGAACAATAAACCATGACAAGTATATAATCAAACCAAAAAGAGTCATGTATATATATCAAGTCAAAATGCCCTCAAGCTACAATAAGAAGGTCCTCTGACCTCACAAAAACCAAAAACTCAAAATCCCCAAAGCCTAGGGAGTCGGCCACCATGATCACGTAGGATCGGTGCGACTGGAACTACCCCCAGTAGTATGGGTCCTATGGGACCTCTCAGGGCCGCTTATGCCAGCCCTCGCACCCTGCCCACCAACACTACCCTCACCTAGCCACCTGCGATGAGATGATGCAGACTGCTCAGTCTCACTGCCTCTCGTACGGTGTGATGAACCACCTCCATCAAGCATAGGCAACTATCCACCGAGGTGGACAACCTCTGTCTCTAACTCTATCCGGTATCGACCCCACTCCATATCTCGTTGGTGATACACAGCCAATGCACTATCCCACTATGCCAACTGAGTCCGTAGGAGATCCCTCTCCTGCGTTACCTCCACCAAAGCATCTCTATGCTCCTCCTCCCATCTTCGTAGGAGACCCTCCAATCATGCTATCTCAGCACGAAGCCCAGCCTCCACATCCCCTGAGATAGCCTGAGGCATGGGCACCTCCGGGATGGCCTGCTGCTCTGGCACCCACTACTCCGGGACATCCTGTACATTCGGCTGCTTCGAAACCCCCAAATCATCTCCATCATCGATGAAGTCATCGACCTCCACCATGTCAACATCATCAAGCGGAGCCCCCCAACCCTCCACCGGTGCCTCTGCACCCCCACCTCCTGCTATTGTAGTATCCATGCCTCCTAGAGGCCCCTCACTCTGCCATCGCCGCATAATCCACCATCGATCATACTCTATAGTCACCCCGACATCGTCCACGTTGGGTACATCAATAACTGCATCGAACCCCTCACCCAGTGGCTCAATGGTAGGCCAGACTAGAGTCTTCTCATCACCACGATGTCGATAGATCAAGGGATCACCAGGAAATCCCTGGCGCACCCCAAACTACCATGTCACCCGGACATATGGGAAGTACTCCTGCTCTGTCCCGTGTCGCCCAATCAACCATCTACCCCTATGCACATGCCGGAGCCACTCTCCAGCCTCAGGCCAGGCTGGACAGTCCTGGTACGACCGCCAGAACACCTACCCTGGCACTAGACGAGAGAAGGCATCAGTATAGTGACCTACGTCACCTGCCCATCGCCGACTCTGTCCATGCTCCTCTGACCTCCGCCATAAATTGGCATATCCAATTTCCTGATCCACCATCTCACCTCGGGTGGTCCAAGGCAAACCCTGCGGCCGCTCCACAGCTATGTGCTACCACCCCCAACACTGCAAGAGATAGCTGCACCCGATCCCCTTTCGCTTCTGATAGCGGACCTCGTACAACTCATCGTACAACTACGCCAATAACGTCTGACCCCATCTCATAATAAGTGGAGCTGATGTAGGACACTCCACCAATGTGAAAACCAACTCAAGCAGGTTCCAAGGGAACCTCGCACCCGAGGAGTCAGGAAGTAGCATATTGGAGATGAGGGTCATGATCAAAGCATGCCTCACCCCTAATACGCCCTTCTCCAGCCACCACCGCACCAGAATACCGCCTATCTGGCAGTCAGCCTCTGCCCTCTCCACAGCCCTCTCCACCCCCCTCTCCACCGTCGGACCAAAACACCGTGTCAATACCATTGTCCGCTGGTCACGGTGGGTCATCCGGATAGGCAGTCCATCTATCGAAATCCATAGAATCCGATACACATCCTCCAGAGTAACAGTCATCTCCCTTGTTGGGAGATGAAAAGTGTTGGTGCGGGGATCCCACAGATTGATCAGGGCAGTCAAATATGCCCGATCCCCCACCACAGGCTCCAGACGTGTCACGTGCTTGAGCCCAAGGGCATCAAGCCACTCCCAATCCACAACTGTCAGGGCATCCCGGGCATCAGAGAAAATAGTCGGTTGGCGGTACCGACTCTTCACAACCTAAAACAACAAAATAAAATAAAAAAATATATTAAGTACATACTTAATATAAACAAAAACATTAAAATAAAATTGTACAAGAATAAGACTACAATTTACAATTGTACAACAAAAGTATAACATAATAAGTACAAAACAAAGTATACAAAGTACATAATCATTAAAATAAAATGTATAACAATGACAACATACATGAAAATAACTGTACAATCAACAAAAAAAACAACAAAAATCATATTAGGGTTTCAACCTTAATGTGAATGCAAAACAAAATAAAAAAAAAAATATTAGGGTTTCAACCTTAATATGGCAAAAACAAAAATGAAATAAAACATATTAGGGTTTCAACCTTAATATGAACAAAAACAACAAAATAAAAAGAAAATGTTTTGGGTTTTAAACCTAAATACAAACACAAACAAAGTACAGATAACAGTTGTGTACTAGGGTTTTGACCTTAATATATGAAAATTAACAACAAAAAAAAAAAGCAAATAAAGTTCCTATATTAGGTTTTCAACTTGATATACGAATAAAATCAAACCAACACACAAAAAAATTAGGTTTTTAAAACCTTAAAAACAAAATAAAGCGAACAAACATTTTATATGTGAGTTTTAAACTTCATATAAAACACGCACGAATAATAGGCAGAGAGAAGGAACATCATACCGGTCTCACCTCGGCTCCTCCACTCGAAGATCCGGTTCTCACACTCATGATGTCCATGAAATTTTAGCAGTGCTCCGCTACGCACACTCGCACTCCTCCTCCTCACTGCTCCAAATCGCCAAGAAAAAATATTGCAAATGAGCCCAAAACCTAGTTTTGGTCCTTATATAGGTTGTTAGGCCTGTAATCGTTCCACCCTAGGATGAGCGCTCTAGTTAGCACTCGTCCCACCCTGGGATGATTACAAAATTGGTATTCGTCCCACCCTGGGACGATTACAGAGCAAGAAATAAAGCAACAAAAACTGCATCCAAAAAATGCACCAAAAATAGCAATAAATCTGCCGAACAAAGGTGCCTTTGCACCTGACATTCATGGCATGAAAAACCATCGTCGGGGTCACAAATACTCACTATCCTACTCCCTAAGAAGGCTAGCATAGCCGGACCGCTCCATGGGAAGGAGGATTTTTGATAATTTCTACCCCAATAGGCGTCAAAAAAAGGGTCAAAACCCACCAAAAATAGGTCCGATGGTTGGAAAACTGCAATAAGCGTTCAACGAAAACAACTGAAGGCACCCTTACAAATGTCATCTTGGGTCAAGCGACTCATCGCTTTTCTCATTTTTGGTCATTCCCTCATCGATTCATCGCTTGAGGGGGTAGTCACACTTAGTCACCAATCAACAAATACACACCCAATCAAGGAAATGGCATGCATTCAAAGAATCATTGACAAAGACAATCACGCTCCTGCTTGGGGCAGCAAACAAGCAATAATCATAGGCTAAACAAACACTTGGCATTCTGGAAGCATGAAGAAAAGGTTCCTCGGACAAAAGGTTGTGCCCTTTGCCTATTCATGATTGAACAATGTCCAAGATCAAGTACACCTCACTGAAAAAGGTTACACTTGAGTTAAGCTCCTTAGCTCGTCAGAAGCAAGGATTCAAGAATGCGTGCCCTTTCCATACTTGGGGCATCAAAATTTGGTTAGGTTACTGAGAAACCCTAATCATTAAGTGCTTTGGTCATCTATTTTTTCTCAACACTGTGCCACACACAGCGCATCCCAAAAAGGGGCATCTGTAGACACCAAAACAACACCAATCCGATTATGTGACTACAAGCACTGATCGAATTGGCATACATACCCCCTAGGGCAGCCTCCAGAGGTTAAACAATGGTCCTAACCACTCCCAAATCAGTTTTGGAAGGTCAGAGGTCAGTTTTGCACCTTTTAAGCACTTTGCTCCCTATTCGTCCCACCCTGGGACGATTAGAATCCTATTCGTCCCACCCCGGGATGATTAGCAACAATCGCTCCAGGGTGGGACGATTAGCAGGTTTGACTAGAAAAAATTCAAACCTTGACAAATGGCAGCCCAAATCCGCCACCTAACTCCGCCTTCAAGGCATGCAATTGCGAGGGAACGTTTCAAATCATGGAGGCCTCAATCAAGGAGGCCCTAATCAGGGAGGAATCTTCTCTCCCCCAAAAAGGCATAATGAGCCAAGTGGCGCCCTCGCATGCGCATTCAAAGGAGACCCTTAGGTCTATAAAAATGTGAGCCTCCTCACCCCAAAAAGAGAATAGAGCTGGAGCATTTGGAGCAACGAAGTGCTGCCAAACTATACCCCCATTCCTCTTTGTGCTTCCTACATCCCTAATCTCTCTCTTTTGGAAGAGAGGTTATCGGGTGAACACTAGGAATGCAATCCAGATCCAAAAACCCAAGCAATCGGCCACAATCCCACCCCAAACTCATCGACACAACCCCCTAGGAGGTTTTGGACCCATCCCACTTGGATTGGTGTCAAAACTAGGCCCCAAACGGTGGGCGTCCCACCCCGGGCGCCCCCCAAACTGCTGTAGTCCTAATCGCCCCACCCCGGAGTGATTAGAAATCTGTGCATGGTTTTGCTACTATTATTTTTGCATTCTTTTATATCTAATGTACTTATGTTGTTGTCCAAATTTCATTGCTTTCTGACATGATTTGACCTGGTTTCTGTCATTTTATGCGTCTACTAACCTACAGGGAGCGCCTTCGGATACAGGATAACCTGGGAAGAATCTGCCAAATCTGACCTTCTGGGTCATCTCAAAATGTTGTTTTTAGTCTAACCACAAGTTTGCAGGAGTTTTGGAGGCCTCTGGGCAGGACATTTGCAAGGTCACTTTTTGCAGGTTTTACGACAGTTCCCAGCGTCCCACCCCGGAGCGATTAGAAATTTGTGCATGATTTCCTTACTATTATTTTTGCAATATGTCCCAGATGATATCCTAATGCCTCTGTTAAAGTTTGAACTCATTCTGACATGATTTGATGATCGTTTTATTATTTTATGTATTAACTAGCTCGTAGGGCGCCCCTGTCACATACAGGAGAATCTGGGTAGGATATGCAAATTTCGAGCATCTGGGTAGTCTTAGAATTACATATAATGCCTAACCCATGAGTTTTAGGTGATTTGGATAAGCATAGGTGGGACATTGGAGCGCTTGCTTTGGAGAGGCCCCCGACGGGCAAACGAGCATAACGGGGCCGTCCGACGCCGCTTCGATGCAAAATCAGGTGATACCAATTCTAGAAGTTGTCCTTTACATTTATATATCATTCTGTAATCGATTTATCAATCTTATCACTGATATCCCACAAGCGCCCGCTGGAGGCCTTGGGGATTGCATGTTTTTCTAGATACGCATATGCTATTAATGATTTGTTGTCTTTCTGTGCATAGGATCTCACCACCAGGAATACTAGAGGGGCAGCAAGGAACGATGAACACATGGACACAAGCGGCGGCAACTTTTAGCCCGCCCACTTTGAATGTGGGCACGCGGAAGACGCTGGAAGCGTACCGTCCGATCTTGGAAGCGTGGCTTCTTTCGGGCATCCATTAATGTAACAAATTGTATCAAATATTCTGAGCCCTAGAGGGGGGATGTATTGTAATAATATTAAAAGCAATATCAATAAAGGAGGCCCCACTTTGTTTGCTCACATCTCGTTTCTACGTCATTTCCTTCATGCATTGCTCATCGCATTCATAGGACTTAGCATCTATATCTATTTTTGTTTGCATCATATCGGTATGCCATTTTTTTGCATGCTTTCACATTCACCTACATACCATTCTAGTATAGCTCTTACCTCCCTCTCCTCTTCCATTTCTATCCCCCATCCTTACACACAACCTCCACCATAACCAAGGTTTATAGTCCAACCACCCACACCTATCCTACATCCCTTACACTCATCACTACTCATACCTTATGTTTACCCTATGTCTATCCTTTTGAATCCTCTCTCCCACATATTCCACCAACTACTTCATGCAGGGTTACTCATGTTACCTAAAAAATTTCCAATCGACCCACTTCATCCCAAATTGAGGGGCTATAATGAGCACTAATTTTGCGTCTACCATTACCAACTGAGGTACGACATCAAGTATCGCATATTTGAACACCCCATAAATGACATGGTGGATGGAAAAACTCCTCCATGATTTGAGCATGCCACCTCGTCTTCTATATTTTAGATTAATTCACCTAATCCCATACCTCACCCCACACCATAATGTGCATCATTCAAATCCACACACAACTATTTCCAATAGCTATCCAACCACACCATATATTAGGACCCTAGTCACATTCCCACTCCTAGTTATTTATAATTTGACCTTCACCACTTCACACATCCTTAGTTCATCCCACTATCTATTTCTTTTCCCTACTCTCTCCTTATTATTTTACATTTTTGTATGGTCACGCTTTGAGTGGTTGCATACCTATGCTAAATTTCCTTTCTCTCTCCTTCCTCTTGTTATCTTGCATTTTTGTATGGTCATGCTTTGAGAAGCTACATACCTATGCTATATTTCCTTTTTCTCTCTCTCCTTCCTCTTATTATATTGAATTTTTATATGGTCATGCTTTGAGTGGCTACATACCTATGCTATATTTCCCTTCTCTCTCTCTCCTTGTTGTTGTGCATTGTTGTATGGTCACACTTCGAGCGACTACATACCTATGCTAAAATTTCTCTTATTCTTCTTCCCTCTTATTGTTATTCTACACTATTGTAGTACCATGATTCGAGTGGTTAAATACGTATGCTAAATCTTCCATTTCTTCTTATTTTCTTCTTCCTCCCTTCTTTGTCTTCCTTCACCCCTCTTCGTCGACTTTCTTAACAATTGCTTTCTTCACCATCTCTTTGGCCTATCACTTTTCTCGCTATGGGCAATCATACGTATTTTCCTTCTTGCATTCATATCTTGCACAATCTACACCTTTCCCACATGTTGGGGCAACCACATATACTATTCATTCTTCTCATCATCTTCTCATATATTCACCCATTTTCTTGATATTTCTCAAACTCATCCCTTTTAGTTTCACAAGTTCCTCTTGTACATATTTTCCTACATACTATATCTTTCATACTACTTCCATTGCATATAAACATCTCTCCGTTGCATCCATATCCATACTTGTATATTATCCTTATATAAATGTGCTCATGACAGATTAAAGCATGCACTTGTTAGCATCACCACTTGGATGTCCACTCCCCTTTTTAGGATTATGGATTGTGTAGTGTTTTGCATGATTTTGACCATTCACAAGTTGATTCAATCAAATGTCACCTCTAGTTGATAAGTTCTTACGCTTATCACAACTTTCCTTAGTTGGTTTAATTTCTTTCAAGGACCACTCCCACATGTTATATCTTAAGCAAATTTTGAGTCTAGGAAAGACAACACCTTCTGTAGACATCACCATTTAGTGAATGGTTTCCCTTGCGCATCCTATCATTTTCATGATCAAAATATGACCTAAGAATAAACAAAGGGATAAGCATAAGCACAAAAAAAAAATGGGTAGAAAATAAAAGCCAACACCCACAAAAAAGAGAGCACCATAAAAAGAGAATCAAAAGGAAGACGGGAAAAAAACAAATGGAAAATACTCCAAGAGTACTACCACTATGCTTGACTCCCTTTGGTCCTTTGGTTTAACATAATATCATGGGATGATTTCCATCACCAGCAATAGGCTCCAAGAGCCTACCTACCAGTGGAAAGTCCTTACAAGTGACAACAAAACTGTCATATTAGCGACCTTATTTTGTACATATCACTGTATGCTTATGAATGAGATAGCTATTTTTGTTATATTTACAATGGGTTAGTCCTACCTCCCTCAAAATGAATAAATGAATATCACTTATCACACACTAGTTCCTAATAGACTTTGATCCAGTTAGGTTAGTTAGAGTTTGTGGTTAAACCTTTGCTCAGTTTCTCATGAAGTTTGATTGCTACAACTATGATAGTCAACTTTACTACAAAAATATCCTATGCCATCCCACATCTTTTATATAATGGAATGGATCACATTGCCACTGGTTTTGCAATGATACAAGTGCTTCCTCTATATATTTCCTCATACACATACATGCATCGTGCCTGTATTATGCATATTAATCATTTTAGTTAACACCATTCATTTCCTACTCTACATCCTATCAAGTTTATTCATCTACATCACATCACTTTCAATTAATCCTATTCTACATTAATATTGTACTACCACATGCATACATATTCTTCCATCATACATTCACCTACCATATCTTACATTATACATACACATCATCCTAAGCTATGCATTCATCCACACAAAATCATAACACATGTAAATAACACCATAAATGAGAAACATATATGTATATATATATCATGATCAAAACACCCTTAGGATACAAAAATAGATTACATATACAATATATCTATGGTTAGACTCCATAGCCACCACCTCACTATGCAACACTACATAGGCTCTCCCACCCCTGTTGCTTGCTAGGAGTCTCTCTACTCTCCTCATCTTGTGCCATCATCATTGCCTCTACCCTCTAATCCTCAGCCACCCTAATCAACTCTAGGGTAGCTCCCACCACCTATGATAATGTTGGTGCTACCATTCTCAGTTCTCTTGGCACTACAAAAGGAATAATCTATCGAATCTATTACGAGTGTGTATGTAATTGTGATCATGATATTGATCATGACCCTGCATTCTCTAGGATTCCATGCCCATATAATGTCAACTACACCTCACATTGTGCCTTTCTTGATGCCTACTTTGTATACATCCTTGATAAATAATCATTTTCTCATCATAAATGATCCACCTCTACCCTCAGACCTGCCATCTTAATTATGGTCTACTCAGCCGCTATCCTGGCATGATTGGACTCCTCTTGTACCTATTATTGTCTTTCTATCTCCCTATGTAGATGCACTACCTCTGCCTCATGTACAACCTACATCGCATTAGTGTTGACCTGCACCACTGTATACTCTCTTATAGATCCATAATATTTGACCTCACTCTCTCCTTTAAGACCATTATCTCTTGTACCTAGAATCTTAGATCTTCCACAGTCTCTGCATGACTCACCTGCTCTGATGTGAGCTATCCTCTCAACTCCTCACACTATCTCTACAACTCATCCTTCTCTATATGGCTCACCTACTCAATTATTTCTAGCCTCTCCTCTACTCTCCACCACTCCTCTAACAACCTCCTCCTATCCAAAGCCTAACCTATATTTGTCTCACTTAGTCTCCCTTCTAAATCTCACACTCTCTCCTATAGTATTGCTAGCTCATCATGGGCATCCATCATATCTTGAATATCAAATGGTACATTATACATACCTCCATCATCCTCCTCCTCCATCACCATCACCCCATCCAATGGTTTATCCTCACCATCCTCCTACTACCTTGGTGACCCACCCTTAGAAGACCGTACTCTTTCATTTGTCACTACACCTACCTCCCCCTCCATATGTACAACCTCACCTAATGGTTGACCTCCATCACTCGCCTACCACTATAGCAATGATAGGAACTTGCATCCCATCATCTCGACATCACCTCTACCATTATAGAGGCTCCTTTATCTCCTCCTCTGACTCTACATCAAGTATAGATATAGCTCCACCAAGTACTTGTCTACCTATTATGGGCAAACCCACCACTAGATCCACCCAATCATCTATCACTCTGACTCCTAGCCACCACCTCTATGTTTCCCATCATATATTGTACTCAAAATTCATCCTTGCATCATCCATATCTTGGATAACCATCAGTGGATCCATTAACACATATAAAGGAGGAACCACAAGTCACACTCTTAGCTCACCATCCCTCTACCGTATCATAATAGGTGGATCTGGTCACCCCTATCATAATACAAACTATCGCATGACCCTACTGAATGGGAAGAACTTTACCTATCATAGATATCACCTCAATATCCATCACCCTCAATGAATCTTCCCCAAATGCTCCTCATCCTCATACTAAACAACCTTACCCTTCAAGGTCTCCATAGGATATGCTCTAGCTATAAATAACCTAGCATTCCTATCCAAAATAGGCCATATCCCTCATGTTCCCTCTTCATCCTCTTCTCCATATCCTATAGGCCCTTAATCCACACTTTGTGCATCCATTACCCATCTTCTTTTATCCATTTATCCCCCAAGGTATCTCTCAAAGTATGAACACAATGTCGTAGCTTGATCTTCCTCACCTATATTCATTACAACACATCACACAAATTGTTCATCATTTTTGCATATAAATAAATTCATTCTCATTGTTACATACAAATATTCATCACATCTAAATATCATTCAATATATCTCATGCATCACACATTCTAAAAATAAATTGGTTCACATGTGCAAACCAGGTTTGCACACCACCATGTGAACCTTGCAAAGAGGGAATTTTTGGATACCCATTATGCCCTTTCATGGTAAAATTTTGAATAACATCAAAGAAATAACACATTCCATGCATACAAAACACTCAGTCAACCACACAAGCACACACTTCAAGGCACACATTCACATGACTTGCCAAAACATCACAAAATAGAAAATAAATGACTTTTTTGGATACCCATTTTGGCCTTTCATGGTGAAAATTCATTCAGATTCCACAAAAAACATACCACTCATGCATCAAAACCAAGTCAAACCTCAAAAATATACACTTTGAGGCACACATTCACATGACTTGCTAAAACATCACAAAATAAAAATAAACAACTTTTTTGAATACCCATTTCTGCTTTTTACAATGAAAATTCATTTAGATTTCATAAACAACACATCATTCACGCAACAAAACAAAGTCAACCCTCAAACACACACCACATGCCACACCAATCAAACATTACAATCCAATCATCAAAATAGAAAACAAACAATATTTTTGGATACCCATTTGGCCACTTTCATACTTTGTGTAGACATTTCAATCAAACACAACATACACTCATTCATTCACCCTCAAACATGCATTTTCATACTTTTCAAACATTTATGCAAATAAAAAAGGTTTGGATTTCATGCACAAACTGGTGGTGTATTTCTTCCTCCACTTGTGCTTGCACGTCCTCTTGCCATCTCAACCTTGGATTGATATTTTGGTAGTGCTTTGCTTCACAAATTTTCTCTCACTCCCTTCCTATCAAATTTGCATAGCACAAATGGCACTCGCATGCACGAAAAGGGGTTTTATTCCTCCAAATCTGTAGGTTCACACACTACCATGTGAACCTTGTTTCGCACACCACCATGCAAAACTAGTTTGTGTCCCACCATATGGACCAACCCTAAACATATCATCTTCATTTTTTTAGATTCCTCTTCACATTCCCATCCCTTTTTTTCCCAGTTTCTACTTTTTTGTCACCATCATCTTCTTTCAATCGACTCATCACCATTTTTCATCCTCTCCATTTCCAATTCCTCACTTGAGGGGGTATTCATACATAAATCTTCTTTGCATGTTATCAAAAAACCACACATCCAATTCAAGGTATTACGTATGTCTAATAAAAAAAAATTTGAAGATTATCTCAACATAAATCCCATCCCAATCAGACATTCACTAAATCACAAGAGTCATGTGCTAAACTAACATGTCTAAAATCCATTCTTTATAGTGGCCTTGACCATATTCTGAATGCTACACATGATATGTCCTTGCCACTCGGCTCAAATGGTTTGGTAAATTTCATCATGCGCTCATCAATAAATTAGAAGAAATTTTTTGAAAAGGCATTTGTTCTATTCACAATTGGACCATCTTGTATTGATCACAAGAACAAAGCAATATTAAGTTTCTCCCAAAATAACCTAGTACAATATTGCAAAATATTGTACTAAATTGGCAAATCACATATTTCATCATCATGTTTCTTTTCTACTCATTCATTCATATGTATTCATACATATACATTCATACATCCATAAATTCTTCATCTTTCCAATCACCTCATCACCTTCTTCTATCATGTTCTTGTTCTAAACTGTATCTTATATAGCATAGTATAAAAAGGATAAATATAGACACTTAAAATTCACACATGATCACCCGTAGTCACTTGTAGGTTTTTGTAGTTACCTATAGGTATTCATAGGCACCTATATGTATGCTTAGACACTTGTAGGTATGTGTAGATACCTATAGATATGCATAGGCAAGCGTAGGCATGCGTAGGCAAGAATAGGCAATCATAGGCAATTGTAGTCATCCATAGGCGTAAAAACTACAAAACTATACTAATCATATCAAAAACACCTCCTATTCACTCAATGGCCATCTACAAGTCCCTTTAGATCATATAAGCCCTATCCTACACCTAGTTATGGCCCCCATGTGATCATTTCCTCCAAAATCCCTAATCAGGGTAATTTCACTTCTATTTTGAAAGTCACTTTTCACTTTGAGCAGTATTGTAAGCAGATTTTGGAGCTAAGTTAAGCAAGAGTTGTGAGAAGTATTATGATCAAGTTTAGGAGTTGATCTGAGTAGTATTTAGATCAAAGAGGATTGGTGTCTCTTGTGGAGTGGTGTCCACAAAACTAAAGCAAAGGGTATTAGTGTCTCCTATGGAGTGGTTTCCACAAAACTAGAGCAAATGGGATTGGTGTCTCCTATGGAGTGGTGTCCACAAAACTAGAGCAAATGGGATTGGTGTCTTCTATGGAGTGGTGTCCATAAAACCAGAGTAGAGGGAATTGGTGTCTCTTATGGAGTGGTGACCACGAACTTGAGAGGGTATTTATGTCTCCTATGGATTGGTGTCCATGAACATTATAGTAGGGTGTTGGTGCCTCCTGTGGGTTGGTGCCCACAAAATTTATTAAGAAATTTATAAGAAATATTTCTCCGTGGATGTAACCCATTTTGGGTGAACCATGTTAAATCTGTGTCTCTTATGTGTGTGATGATTTCTACATTGTTTTATTATTGCAATTGGTAATATTTGAAGTTACTACTTTGTAAAGAAAAGTAAAAGTTTTAACTTATACTTTTCACCCCCTCTCTCAGTATAAGCTTGTGTTCTTAAATTGGTATTAAAATGGTTTCCTTCGTGAAAGCCTAACATCTTGAAGTAAGATCTTACAATAACACAAATGGCACATCAGGAAGGGTTTTCATCAAATAGAGCTCCATTGTTTGATGGGATTAACTATGCTTTATTTTTTTTATTTTTTTCTTTTTTTATTTTTTTTTAGCGAAAAACCCCTTGCGGGGCCACCTTGGTCTAAGAGACCACGAACAGGGGGTTCTACATCGTCAAAGTCACCCAAGGGTTGCACCCAGCCCTGCCTACACCAACATTATCAATTGGATTTTGGGTACCCAATTTAGCTTTTTGGTAGGGTGGAGATTCGAACCTGGGACCTCCCTTGGAGGATTGCCCTCTCCTCTCCAACTCACCTACAACACCTGGGTCTAACTATGCTTTCTGGATCATAAGGATGAAAACTTATTTTATCGCACATAGATATGATATATGGTAATCCGTTGAGAATAGGTTCACTCCACCTACAACTCCTCCCATATATGCAAATGGTAAGAAACCATATGAAAATAATGTTAGGGTAATGAATGCAATCTTAAGTGGGTTATGTGAATTAGAATTTGTGAATGTCATACAATGCACTTCAGGAAAAGAAATATGGAAAATGTTACAAAGAACATATGAAGGAGACGATAAGGTTAAGATGGAAAAACTTCAAACCCACAAAAGGAAGTTTTAAGACTTGAATATGAAATACGAAGAATATATTGCTAGGTATCTGCTCTATTTTGATGAGGTTGTCAACACCATTCGTGGACTTGGAGAAAGTATTTAAGACTCTAAGATTGTTCAAACAATCTTGAGGTCACTTCCCATGAGGTTTGATGCAAAGGTTTCAACAATTGAAGAAATTATGGATCTCAAAAATTTGATCATGGATGATCTACATGGGATTCTCACAACATATGAGATGATGACAAAAAAAGATCAAACATTCAAATGAGAGGCATCATTCAAAGCTTCAAATAATGTAAATAATAAATAACTAGAATCAAGTGAAGAATCAAGTAGTGAAGAAGCTAATGTTTTTAACACAAAGTAATAAGAAGGGTCCAAGAAAACACAAAGGTATGCAATATGTGAAATGTTTTAACTATGGTAACCTTGGTCACTATGCATCTAATTGTCCACAGGTTGGAAGTAGTAGTAGTGAAAAAGAAAAGAAATACAAGAAAATTAAAGGTCGACCTCCTAAATATTTAAATATTTAAATATTTTTAAAATTTCAAATGTGGGAGACCTCTTAAATAGCACCATGCAAAAATAAATTAAAGGTCGACCATGGAAATGGTGGAAAATTAAAATATTAAAAATCTAGGCCAACTTCATTGGGTGCATGACAAAGAAGATATAAATATAACTCTAAGTTCACCGTGGCAATGGGTAATGCAATGAATTTCAAATAATTTGATCGAGCGGAGAAGTGGTAGTGCGAAGGAGGGAGGAGTAGAGCATAGGTCTTTTGGAAGTGATGCAATAGAAGGCAAACATTAAAATTGGTTCATGCCCCATCTATCTTAACCAACCGGGTAGACCAGTCGGTATCCAGGCTTGTGCTAAGATGTTTTGTTGCAAGATGTCACAGGGTCAAAACTAGTTGACACCATTTTGTTGAAGAGTGAAGGTAGAATTTTGAAGGAGGTAAATATCCTTTTGCGCTTGTTGATTCCATCCGTTGGGGTAGCCCAGACGGTCGTCGAGCTTGTGTGGAAGCGTTGCTACATGGGAGATTAAGGGATTGAATCCCTTTGTCTCTATTTTATTTGTTGATGATAAAGCACCGAAGGAATAACAATCATTTTGCATGGTTTAGTTTGCATGTGTTGTGGTAGCATAGCCGATCACGAGTGCTTGTGAAAGTGTTGTGCTCCTATAGGATAGGGGATCGAATCCTATCATGGTTTTGTAAGGTATTTAAAAACATTTTGTTGTATTAAATTTATTAAAGGAAGATATAAGGGTAAAGGTGCCATTGTAGAGTTTTAATTTTTGCATATTAAATAAAAGGGAGATATAAGGGTTATGATGTTTGCATAAGATTTTATTTTTGCAAAATAATAAAAGAAGATGTTATGCTATGATTTGATTTTTGCAAAATAAATAAAAGGAGATATAAGGGTTTTTGGTGTTAGCATAAGGTTTCATTTTTTTAAATTAATAAAAGGAGGTATAAGGGTTTTAGTTGTTGACAAAACTTTATATTGTGAGTTTCAAAAAGGGAGATATAAGGAGTTATTTTTAAAAACTTTATGGTGTATGTTTTTGACAAGATATTTTAAAAGTGATTGACTTGATATTTAATCAAGAAAAGAAAAGAGAATTGCTAACCATATTTTGAAGGGACAAACAAAAGGAATTTTTTTCAATACAGGTTTGGAAAGCTCATGCAAAATAAGATCATCATCATTGAGGTATATTAGAAGTATAGTGATTTAATTTCTTTCTCAAAGTAATTTTGTTTGAGGAAAATATTTATGTTTTCATATGGTTGGAGGTATAAGGAATTATTGGTGTGGATTGTTTTTGCTTAAAATTAGAAATAAATGGACAAAATTTATAGATCAAATTTGTGAACAAACTTGTGCATTGGTATGCTTGAAATTGGGAATAAATATGCAAGGGTTATATATCATATTTGAGAGTAAATTTGTGCATTGTTCATGATTGATTTTAGGGGTAGATAAAAAGGGCATATATGTGCACTATGATTAGTTTTGAAGTGAAGGTGGAAATCAAAAATTACCAGGTCAGTTATCAAGTGCTAGACTAAAGCTACCTTTTGATGTAATAAATGTGATACATGTGAAAGTGACACACTTAATGAATGTGAATAACATATTGGGTATTTTTTAGTGCATATAATTCTCTATATGTTCATGAAGATAAAAGAATTCTGGGTAGAATATGTTTAAATAGCTTTAGTTGAGGAAAGCACATTGAAGAATAAATGAGCATTATTTTATATGCAAGATTTGGAAATAGATGAGCATTGTTTTGTATGCAAATTTTGGGAGTAGATGAGCAGTGTTTGTAAGCTGGATTTGGATCAAATTGTTGAGCACATTTGTGAGAAAGTTTTGGAGTAGCTTTGAGCACTTTTATAAGAAATTTTTATGAGTAGATTTGAGCAAGTTTGGTGATCAGATTTGAGCAGATGTTGTGAGCAATTTTGAGAGAAGAATTGAGCAGGTTATGGATTTGATTTGAGTAGAGTTGTGAGTAGGATTTATAAGTAGGTTATGGAGCTTATTTGAGTAGAGTTGTGAGCAGTATTATGAGTAGATTTTGGAGCTGAGTTGAGCAAGATTTGTGAGTAGTATTGTGATTAGGTTTGGGAGAAGATATGAGTAGTATTTAGAGCAGAGGGTATTGGTGTCTCCTGTTGAGTGGTGTCCATAAAATAAGAGCAAATAGGATTGGTATATCCTATGGAGTGGTGTCCACAAAACAAGAGTAGATGGGATTGGTGTCTCCTATTGAGTGGTGTCCACAAAACCAGAGCAGAGGGGATTGGTGTCTCCTGTGAGTGGTGTCCATAAAACCAAAGTAAAATAGAATGGTGTCTCTTGTGGATTTGTGTCCATAAAACCAAAGTAGAGGGGATTGGTGTATCCTATGAAGTGGTATCCACAAAACTAGATCAGAGGGGATTGGTGTCTCTTGTGGAGTGGTGTCCATGAATTTGAGAGGGGATTGGTGTCTCTTTTGGATTGGTGTCCATGAAAATTGTAATAGGGGATTGGTGTCTCCTGTGGGTTGGTGCCCATGATATTTGTTGAGGAATTTATAAGCAATATTTTTTTGTGGATGTAACCCATATTGGATGAACCACATTAAATTTGTGTCTCTTATGTGTGTGATGATTTGTGCATTGTTTCATTATTGCAATTGGTAATATTTGAAGTTATTACTTTGGAAATAAAAGTAAATTTTTTATCTTATACTATTCACCCCCCTCTCATTATAAGCTTGTGTTCTTCACATACAACCAATTGACTACCTAGAATGGGTATCCAACATGGTCCCAGTACCAACACCCACCGGAGAGGTTTGTATATGCATTGATTTCAAGGATTTGAAAAATATTTTCCCAAGGACAACTTTTCCTTCCGCAGCATTGATTTTTTGTTTGACTCCATCACAAGCCATGAAATGATATCTCTCATGGATGGATTTTCTGGTTACAATCATATCAAGATCAACCCTACTAATCAACACAAGATATCCTTTACAAACCCTTTAGGGAATTTATATTATAATGTCATACCCTTTGGCCTTAATAATGCTGGGGCATCTTACCAGCATGCTATGACTTACATCTTCCATGACTACATGCACAATATCATAGAATACTACGTTGATGACCTCATTTATAAATCAAAATAATGCTCACAACGTATCACAAATCTCCATAAGATATTTGATCTCCTTCTCAAACATAATGTGTGGTTGAACCCAAATAAGTGTGTCTTTGGTGTCACTTTAGGTAAGATCTTAGGATTCATCATTTCTTAGTAAGGCATTGAAGTCGATACCAACAAAGTAAAATCTATCGTTGAGATGCTTCCTCCCATGAATCTCAAGCAACTACATAGTTTGTAGGGCAAAATCCAAGCAATTCATCACTTTATCATCCAATTATCTAACAAGGGTAAACCATTTAACCACCTCTTACAAAAATGGGTCACCTTCAAATGAGATACTAACTACTAGCATGATTTTCACTCAATCAAAGCTTATCTTACGTTGCCACTAGTTCTATCTCCACCACATCAAGAATTGCCATTCTTATTATACATTTTTGCTATGGATTTTGAAATCAGAATGTTATTGGCTTAGAAGAATGTGTTCAACCATGAGCAAGCCATTTATTATACTATCTGCACTCTGGTCAACTAAAAAACACGATACACCTACATAGATAAGTTATTTCTAGTTGTAGTCTTTGCTACATGAAAGCTATGCCACTACATGCTTAACCACACAAATTTTGTTATTGCTCATGATAACCCCTTATGATACATGATGAATGAGAGTTATCATAACTCTATTATTTCTAATTGGATCATGCTTCTTAATGAATTCAATCTTAAATTAATTTCTCAAAAGTCTATAAAGGGACAGGTCATCTTCGACCAACTCACTAAGGCTCCATTGCCTAACAACCAACCACTCCTTATTCAACTTATCGATGATTCTATCTTCCACATAGTAGAAGCAAAATAATATGTGGAACTCAAAATGGTAGTCTATTTGACACTATTTTTTGATGGCTCCTATTGCACCCACGCTGGTGGTGTTGGAATTGTATTTTTACACCTGATGAAGAACCTCTCCCATTTTCCTTTAAATTGGGTTTTCCTTGTATCAATAACAACACTATATACGATGCTCTCATTCTTGGATTGAAACAAACACTCTCTATGCACATTAAACACATTCATATATTTGGTGATTCTCTTATGTCATAAATCAAGTCAAGGAAATTTGGCAATGTCATTGCCTAATATTCCAACAGATAAACAAATTTCTCAGTAGCTACCCACTCAACTTTAGTGGTATGATATCGAAGCCACTCCCCACTTTTAAAACCATTCTATGGATATTATGGCTTCCCTAGGGTTTTTAATACTACAAAACCCATTCTCTAACATCACACATGTGTCCATACATACTTTAATGCAATCTGCTATTTCACCTTCATCCCCCATCGATGATGATGACATCCATATCAACCACACTTAACCACATAATCGTTGGTTTTTCCATATTAAGTATTATATCAAATTAGGCTTTCTCCCTTGTGAATTACCACATGCTCATCATCGAGCATTAAAAAAAAAGGTGATTCATTACATGTTGTCAGGGGAAATCCTCCATCACCATAGTCATGATGGCATCATTTTATGTTAACTTGAACCATAAGAAGATCAATGAATGGTTCAATAAACCCATTATGAAACATGTGATGGCCACTTTAGTGGCATGGCCATTACTAAGTGCATTTTATGCATGGGCTACTATTGGCCCAAAATGAAACATGATTTTTATGAGTATGTTAAATGATGCATCAAGTGTCAACAACATGCCAACCTCATGCACTTACCTTTGCAAGAACTGTAGCCCATCCAATCCATGTGGTCCTTCTTGCAATGGGGTCTAGATCTTATTGGTAAAATCTCACTCGCTTCCTCTAGCAACCATTAATATATAATCACTAACACTGTGTATTTCACAAAGTGGATCCAAAAAACATGAGCTAAAATCATGGTGTTCATCACTGATCACATCATCTGTCACTTTGGAATTCCCTCACAAATAATCTCTAACAATGGTACATCATTAAAAAAAAAATTATTCATGCCCTATGCGCTAAGTTCAACATTCATCATAACTTCTCCACCCCATACTACCCCTATGGTAATAGCTAGGCATAAGCTACTAAAAAAACTATCTACACTATCCATCGTAAAACTATTATAGAATCTCATCGTGATTGGCATAATCAAATACCACTACCCTTGTGGGATTATTGAATGAGCATTCATACTCCCACTGGGGCAATACCCTTCTCTTTAGTCTATGAAATTAAAGCTATTATGACCCTTGAGCTTGAGATAACCTCCCTACAAATATCCATGCGAGACTTCATTGATGATGACACTGCTCGCCAAGCTTGACTTGACCAACTAACTCTCTTAGATGAGCATCACATCCATGATATAGAGCACACACATTTTTACCAAGACCATCTTTGTTGTACAAATTCCAGATCGATGACTTGGTTCTCAAAGAGAACCAATATATCACTAGCCAACCCCACCACATATGAGATAAATTTATGCCCAATTGGTTAGGCCCTTACATTATCATACACAAATTCATTTTTGGGGTCTATCAATTGGATAATCTCAAGGGACTCATAGAACCTAAACCAATCAACATAATTCATTTGTGCACATTCAATGCCTAATTTTTTGAAGTACAAATCCTCAGTCATTGTACATACTATCATCATCATGTTATACATATCACCTCACTAATACACGCATGATCCACATTGCACCAAACACACACCTTGCACTTTCTGTTATACAACAAAAATACCTTTACTGTATATGTCATTTTTATGTTGTTTATTTTATTTGTCTTGTAGGTTCACTATCATAGACTATCACACCTTTACGAAGACACATCACTCCAGATCTACATCACAAGCATACCATAAGTCCATCATGCAAGAGTTTTTTTTGCTCCTTTTAGCACCAATCACCTGATTGAACATATAGAGCCACCTGATTCTATCCATGTTCAAGATTCATCTTTTTCATCCCATTCAGACCATGATGCTTCACTTCAGCCTCATTCACCCAATAATAGGGACTCATCCATTTCTCCTCACTATGATTATAGTTAGGACTCTCTCTTCTCCTTTGCAAATACAAGAGAACATTCCCACTCATCATACCCTCATGCAAGGGACCCATCTTATCCCATATTATTTGATGAAATATATCCCTACCTACTGGCTTATTCATCTCAATTACCTTCATTTATCTCCTTTCCTCCTAACAAGGAAAATTCACTTGCTCACCCACATACCTTAGGTTTACCTCCACCCTTACCTAATGGGATGTCACCTTATGATCAATACCTTCATAAAAAACTTTCCTAGGCCATCCCTTTACATGCCCACCCATCTCAACAACATCACTCATTGCAACTATCACAAGCCCAACCTATTCTCTCGACACCTCCAACCTCCTTTCATGGTATTCATATTTAGCCTCCACCACCACCACCTCACCAATATCCATCTCCACCTCCTTCACCTTGTCCATTATTATGTTTGTACCCATATCCCACTACCACCATTCCACTCGGATCTCATTCTCCTCCTGCCTCAATACCATCTCCCCCACCTATCAATATCTAGCACATACTCACTTGAATCTATAACCTTGAGTTGCATATCAACCATTGTTGATGTCTGTAGACACTAAAACAGCACCAATCCGATTATGTGACTACAAACACTGATCACATTAACACACACAGCCCCCAGGGTAGGCCTCAGAGGTTAAAAAATGGTTCTAACCACTTACACGAGCGATTTTGCAAGTCAAAAATCAGTTTGGCACCTTTTAGACACTTTATTTCTTATTCGTCCCACCCAGGGACGAGTGCGAATTTGTACTCGTCCTACCCAAGGACGAGTATGGATTTGTACTCGTTTCACCCAGGGACGATTACTAGCGCTCGCTTCGGGGTGGGACGATTGTCGAGTTTGACCGAGAAAAAGTCGGACCTCGGCGCATGACAACTCAGAACTACCACTCAGCTTTTCATGCATGACATAGGAGTGCGAGTGAGTTCTTTTGACAACACACATCTGCCAATTGACTTTCCCTTCACTGCATGGGAAGGAGAGTAAGCTTTTTAAGACAACTCAGATTTGCCACTTAGCTATCCCTTCATTGCATGGGAGTACAAGTGAGCTTTGCTAAAACATGCAAAGACATGCACAGAGGCAGTTAAGAAGCCCTTGATCAAGAAGAAGTCTTCTCTTCACAAACAAAAGCATTCATGCAAAGAAACACTTTTGCATGTTAATTCAAAGAGACCCCTTGGGTCTATAAAATGGTGAGTTTCCTCACCCAAGATATACAGAGAAGGAGCATTTTGAGCGACGAAGTGCTGCTAGTTCACTTACTGGCGATTTGTGCTTTCATAATCGTGGTATTTCTTTTAGTTTCATGTTTATGCTTTTGTCAAGTCTTTCATTTCATTTAGATTCATTTCAACCATCGTTAGATTCATCTTTTATTTTTCATACACAGGTGCTACTGACTTTCTTGTTTGTTTCTTTGAGTGCCGAGTTGCAGCATTAGAGGAGCGGCGAGGAGTCTACCTTACCAACGCAAGCGGCGGCAACATTTGGCCCGCCCATTCCAAACGTGGGCATGCGGAAGGAGGAAGACTAAGTCACAAATTGTAACAAAGACCAATTTAACGCTCCTAGCCCCTAAAAAGGGAGGAGACGTCTATGTAACCGAGGATAAGAAATTTGAATAAAGAGGGCTGTGATTTCCTTACATCTTTTCTTTCGTCTCCAATTTATCTCCTTTCCTTGTTTTTGTGCATAGGATTAAAGCGTTACATTTCGTCTTATATTGCATAGTTATAGTTTTCCTTTTGTTTCTGGAATCTCGTGCTTTCAGTGGCGATCACGGTGGGACCCTGTCCCCTGTTTTTAAAATCACAGAAACTGATTGAATTTTTTGTGTTTGTGCTTGACAGGTACATTTTTTTCTTGCAGACTGTTAATCGTCTCTGCAAGGGACGATTTCTGTTCTGGAAATCGTCTCACCCTGGGACGATTGTAAAATCGTCTCTGTCAGGGACGATTTCTGTTCTGGAAATCGTCTCACCCTGGGACGATTGTAAAATCGTCTCTGCAAGGGACGATTTCTGTTCTGTTAATCGTCTCACCAAGGGACGATTTTCTATCTGCAACTTTTCAGAGCAAAAATTCAGAGGCAACTGGAGCAGCGAGAGAAGAGGTAGGGATTTTCATCATCTCTGTTGAAATTTTCTGTTTCTGTTTCTGTTTCTTTGATTGTTTTCATTTTTAGCTTGCATTGCTTAGAGAAAGTCATCCATGTATGTTTCATTTTCGTTGGATAAAATGAACCTCACACACTCCACGAAACAATTTTAAACCAAGGAGCTGGTCGTAAGACCCCAGCCCTTGATCAAGACCATCGGTGGATTTAATCACCACCTTGGCTTGATTTGCATACATTTCCTGATTGTCAACTGTTGTTAGGCGTAAATCCCGACGAAGACGGACCGAGCGTAGGCGGGGTGATTCCCATGCGCGCGAGGATAAGTTTTCTATGGTAGGTGCCATTAACGGGACAATCCCCCTTCCGTATCTTGCCTACGTACCACGTACCTTCTGCTCTCACGTACCTATAGTCTCCCTCTCGTAAGGGCGGGTATATAGAGAGGTTGGTATATCGGCCTGGTTGGTATATTGAAGGGGCGACCTTTTGGGAGTTATAAGAGCCTACATAATGCATTTAAACGTTCTACAAAACCTACAAAAACAAAAACAAAACACCAAAATGCACTAAACCAGTCTAGGGCACACCAAGAATCCTTAAAAGAGATAATCACGGTTTTGTGAATGTGTGTGTTTAATTCTGTTTAGTGTAGACAAAAAAATCATTAAAAACAAAGATAAAAAAAATCTACGCATTTTGTCATTTTCTCCAAAAAGCTCCAAGGATTCCCGTAATCGCTTGGTCACTCCAAAATGCCCCAAAGGTGTCCATGAACCCTTTGGTCAACCCAAAAGCACCCCAAATGTGCCCATAAGTGATGGAGGACCATCCAACAAAGTATGGGAAATCTTATATTTTTCCCTAAATTTTAGTGCATCTTGTCGGGGCCATAACTTCTCAACCGTAGCTCCGATTGACTTGAAATTTTACAGGGAGTTAGGTGGGATAATTTTAAACAAATATAATTCCCTAGAATTCTATTTGCCTAGAAAAGTCAGTTTTCGGGGCCAAATTCCATCATCTAGTGCCCCGAAATTAGGTTTTAAAATTGGGCACGTAATTCTATGCACTTTTTGAGCTGTTCGGATGTCAATATCTCCTAATGTATTCAGAGCTAGGGCTTGAAACTTCATTTTTGTCTTATCTACTATAAGAGGGATGCACACGCCAATTTTGGGCCCCATCTAACTCATTTCAATTTTTAAGGTTTTTAGAGAGACATCGTCATGGTGCTAACCCGTAGCCAAGCCCAATCACGGGCGAAGGCTATGGGGGATGTCCCAGGAGGCACGAGTCACCTCCGTTACAATCCCAAGGATTTGGTCATACCACCTTGGTGACCTAACACACAATGCAGTCCCCTCCACACCTTAAAGGAAAGGGACTACAGGGACACCTCTTCGAGGAGCACTCCTATTCGGCATAGCATTCAACACACACCCTTCCATGAGGGGTATAGTCATAAGAGAGCTCCCTTAGATGCTCGCTATGAGCGGTCATCGCACGATGAAGTGCTAGGTCAACATAGGGTTCGATGGGAGGAACCACATGATTACATTACCCCTCCACCCCCACTAGTTGTCAGGACTACAAAGACAAATCCAGAGCACAAGGCTCTTCGGGCAAGGCGAGATAGCTCCGTCCACCCCCTTTTCACTTATGAAAGAGAGCACGAGGAAGACATCTACCTTCCTCGAGAGCAATATACAGTGCGGGAGCAATACGCCTTCGCACTCGCTATCTATCGAGGACCACTCACCGAGGCCAAAGCCCCGAGAGAATGCTTGCTACCCCTAACAGAGGGATGTGTCCTATAGAGATCTTGGATCACTACGACCGAGATTTTTATCTAAGAGAGGCATCTAGGCCTTCTAGACATGAGGCGGTGGGACCAACTATCGTAGAATCTGCCGAATATATCACATATCTCAAGCAACTCACGCAACTTGAGCTCGAACGACTACCGTTAGAGGAACCGTACCATATTAACGAAGAGCACCTTCAACGCCAGAAGGATGAGCTGTTCCAACACACTATGCAAGAAAGGACTCCAACCCCTCACATGCATAAGACAAAATATTTTGAGTGGCACAACCCATGGGGGGAAGATAGGTCATCGCGACCTCATCAAAAGCTACCCCCAACACCTCCTAGACAGGAGCGAGAAGCTACTCTCTCGATTCCTGAAGCACCACCCTCGACGCCTCCTAGACATGAATGGGAGGCCGCTCCTATAACCAATGACGGGTGCCTTCCTCAGACATCCACCCAGGCTTATGAGCCACCCTTAGAAATTCATCAAGAAGCCTCTAAGGAATCAGAGCACGAAGAAGAGCGGGATGAACTGCCCTACCAAGGCATGGGGGGTGCCATCTGGCCACCCCTCCATAAGCCCCAAGTTCCTCAACAAGAACCAACCAAAGAGGAGGAGTTCAAATCTCCCAATACATGCAAAGCACTAGAGCACTTAGAGTTGGTAGAGGCCAAGATTTTGGAGCTCCCAAGGCCCAACTTACATAAGGCTCCTTTCGAAGAGGATCAACCTTTAACCATAGGGCTACCTGATGATGCAGTCCTCCATGTCTCAGAATCTCTAGATTCTGATGAGCTATACACATTGTCCGAAGGTGAGGATGAAACAGACATAGCCCATAGCAATCACATGCGACAACATCGACATC
Source organism: Wollemia nobilis (assembly GCA_028583015.1). NCBI lineage: Eukaryota > Viridiplantae > Streptophyta > Pinopsida > Araucariales > Araucariaceae > Wollemia > Wollemia nobilis. The sequence goes on along the minus strand of JAQPPZ010016861.1, from coordinate 13,577,058 downwards.
CCATAAACATCGATGAAGCATGTCAACAAATAAACATAATACTAGGGCATGAGTGGCGTGTTAACCCACCGCGAGTGGGACCAAGCGTTACATCCACAAATTTGGGTACATAAAGATCAACTTCCGCCCAGAGATCCCATAACAACATCAATGCCACGGGCGGACCCTGTCCTCATCTCCGTGCATAGGGCCGATCCATTCATGCCCATACCTCTAGAGCCAGATCCGAAGTGCAAAGACCATCAAGCTGGGGGTACCTCTATCCCCTGAAGAGCCATAGTCCAAACCAAAAAGCTCCAAGGATTATCGCAATCTCTTGGTCACCCAAAAAGCTCCAAGGATTATCGCAATCTCTTGGTCATCCCAAAAGCTCCAAGGATTATCGCAATCTCTTGGTCATCCCAAAAGCTCCAAGGATTATCGCAATCGCTTGGTCATCCCAAAAAGCTCCAAGGATTATCGCAATCTCTTGGTCATCCCAAAAAGCTCCAAGGATTATCGCAATCTCTTGGTCATCCCAAAAAGCTCCAAGGATTATCGCAATCGCTTGGTCATCCCAAAAAGCTCCAAGGATTATCGCAATCTCTTGGTCATCCCCAAAAGCTCCAAGGATTATCGCAATCTCTTGGTCATCCCAAAAAGCTCCAAGGATTATCGCAATCTCTTGGTCATCCCAAAAGCTCCAAGGATTATCGCAATCTCTTGGTCATCCCAAAAGCTCCAAGGATTATCACAATCTCTTGGTCATCCCAAAAGCTCCAAGGATTATCACAATCTCTTGGTCACCCCAAAAGCTCCAAGGATTACCACAATCGCTTGGTCAACCAAAAAGCTCCAAGTATTATCATAATCTCTTGGCAAATTCAAAAACAAATTAGCAACAATCCAAAAAATCAAAAAATACAAAAATCAATTACACCATAAAATCATCAAAAATTACAAAAACAATTGCATTTCAATTCCATGCATCAACAAAAAAAAAAAATCAAAATCACAAAAAAAATTGCATTTCAATTCCATGCATTCTCATAAAAAAAAACAAAATCACAAAAACATTTGCATTCCCCTTCTCAAAAAAAAAAAAACGAATCCAAGACATTTGCATACATTTTCATAAAAATCAAAATACAAAAATATAGGTTGCATTAAACATTGCATCCATCCCTTGCATACTTCGATAGGTCATACAAGTCAAAAGCACCATAGGGTGTCATTACTTGGCAATTCCATCATTTCCACTTCAAATCCATTTCCATAAACGCATACATCCAGCATATCACCTTTTTATTTTAGCATAGTCAGTTGTTTCCTAATGTATATAGGGTTTTCGTCATTCAGATGTCTTTAAATTTCTAGCCAAAAACTGTACACAGTTAAACAGATTTTACACGGGAAAGTTTTACTTGGATCACGCCTTGTTACGTAGCATCCCAACACAAATTAACACACATATAAAAAATTCCTAAGTTGTGTGAACGAAAGATGAAACCTGCACCGTCATCCTGGTTACCATAGGCGAAACGACTATCTTGCTTATCCCCCTGTGCAATTGACCTTAGAAATGCTGAGAGTTGGCAAAAGGACAAGCTTCCTCCCTACCCAATTCCCCATGAATCCCAAGTTCTCAAAAGTTGCAAAAACATCAAAAATTTGCAAAACGTCAAAACATTCAAAATTGACATCCTACAGTGCACACATCAAAAGGCACGTACAATAGTGATTCTCGTCACTCCCTATCCCTTGCTCAAAAAAAAAAAAAAAAACATCAATAAAACAAAAATAAACAGTGATCTTATCACTATAAAGAGCAAGTATCCCAATACAATTGAAGAAAAGCAGGGAGTCGAACTTGAATCCCTGGAATTCTCAGCATTTCGACAGGTCATGAGGCAAGCTTCAGTACCGGTTTGGTTGATAGCCTATCAGTCACTGATAGTAAACCTCCCGCATGACGATATATCTGTCACATTAACTTGTGTATAGATCAATGTTTGCATGTGGATGAGCTAGCTTATGGTATCCTAGATAGCATCGCAGATTAATCTAACCAAACACAATCAAGGATTTAGTGGAGCTAATTAGGTGATCCTCAGTACATGTTCGGTTGAAAGCCCATCTGGCATTGGCGGTATCCTGATGAATACCACATAAATGAACTCAATTGCACACACGGGGATGTGAAATAACTTGGTTAAATTCAAGTCGAATTTATACCTTGTTCAAAAGTCTTGCGAGATAAATGTAGAGTCTTGGCTAGTTAGTTAAAATATCTGAATCTAAGAAAAGCTTAACTACATTTTAAAAACAACTGTCACATTTTATTCCATACATCACCATCAAAATATATGCAAAATACAAAAACAAAGTTTTCACATGCAAAGTCATTCCACAAAGTCATCCCATTAGTATAGCAAGTCAGTCAAATCTTGTACAGTCTATGGTGCATCAACACATCATCAACAACTCATTTCATTCATTCCATATCTATACATCATACAAATTAGAAACATCACATTCATAATCACCTCTGCATACATCAAACACATACATAAAAACACGCCACAAAAAAAAAAAAAAAAACAAACAAACAAACACAACAAAACAACCAAACTATAAAAATGACAAATGCCAACAAAACCACTAAAAATTGCCGGACAAAAGTGCTCTTGCACTTAACCTCTTCGCATTAGAAAATTGATGTCGGGGTCTACCTTGTCGTTATCCTACTCCCCAAGAAGGCTACCATAGCCAGACCGCTCCACGGGAAGACGGATTTTTGCCAATGTTACCCCCAAATGGCATCCCAAAATGGGTTCACACCCACCAAAAATAGGTCAAAAGAATCGAGAAACTGCTCGAGCATTCAACGGACAACATCTAAAGGCACCCTCACTTAAGTCATCTTGGGTCAAGCGACTCGTCGCTTTTCTCATGGCAGTCCTTCCTTCATCGATTCGTCGCTTGAGGGGGTAGTCACACTTAAGTCACCAATCAACAACAACACACCCAATCACGGTAATAGCATGCATTCAAAGAATCATTGACAAAGACAATCACGCTCCTGCTTGGGGCAGCAAACAAGCAATTATCACAAACTTATTAAACACTTGGCATTCCCGAAGCATGAACACAAGGTTCCCCCATGGATAAAAGGTTGCGCCCTTTGCCTATTCATGACTGATCAATGTCCAAGCTCAAGTCACACCTCACCAAAATAGGTTAATACTTGAAATCAAATTCCTTAGCTCGTCAGAAGCAAGGATTCAAGAATGCATGCCCTTTCCATGCTTGGGGCATCAAGAGTTGGTTAGGTTACTAAGAAACCCTAATCATTAGTGCTTTGGTTATCTATTTTTGCTCGGCGCTGTGCCATGCACAACGCTTCCCAAAAAGGGGCATCTGTAGACACCAAAACAGCACCAATCCGATTATGTGACTACAAACACTGATCACATTAACACACACAGCCCCCAGGGTAGCCCCCAGAGGTTAAACAGTGGTTCTAACCACTTACACAATAGTTTTGCAAGTCAAAAATCAGTTTGGCACCTTTTAGACACTTTATTTCTTATTCGTCCCACCCGGGGACGAGTGCGAATTGTACTCGTCCTACCCAAGGACGAGTATGGATTTGTACTCGTTTCACCCAGGGACGATTACTAGCGCTCGCTCCGGGTGGGACGAATGTCAGGTTTGACCAACAAAAAGTCGGACCTCAGCGCATGACAACTCAGAACTACCACTCAGCTTTTCATGCATGACATAGGAGTGCGAGTGAGTTCTTTTGACAACACACATCTGCCAATTGACTTTCCCTTCATTGCATGGGAAGGAGAGTAAGCTTTTTAAGACAACTCAGATTTGCCACTTAGCTATCCCTTCATTGCATGGGAGTACAAGTGAGCTTTGCTAAAACATGCAAAGACATGCACGAGAGGCAGTTAAGAAGCCCTTGATCAAGAAGAAGTCTTCTCTTCACAAACAAAAGCATTCATGCAAAGAAACACTTTTGCATGTTAATTCAAAGAGACCCCTTGGGTCTATAAAATGGTGAGTTTCCTCACCCAAGATATACAGAGAAGGAGCATTTTGAGCGACGAAGTCGTTGCTAGTTCACTTATCGGCGATTTGTGCTTTCATAATCGTGGTATTTCTTTTAGTTTCATGTTTATGCTTTTGTCAAGTCTTTCATTTCATTTAGATTCATTTCAACCATCGTTAGATTCATCTTTTATTTTTCATACACGAAGTGCTACTGACTTTCTTGTTTGTTTCTTTGAGTGCGGAGTTGCAGCATTAGAGGAGCGACGAGGAGTCTACCTTACCAACGCAAGCGGCGGCAACATTTGGCCCGCCCATTCCAAACGTGGGCATGCGGAAGGAGGAAGACTAAAATCACAAATTGTAACAAAGACCAATTTAACGCTCCTAGCCCCTAAAAAGGGAGGAGACGTATATGTAACCGAGGATAAGAAATTTGAATAAAGAGGGCTGTGATTTCCTTACATCTTTTCTTTCGTCTCCAATTTATCTCCTTTCCTTGTTTTTGTGCATAGGATTAAAGCGTTACATTTCGTCTTATATTGCATAGTTATAGTTTTCCTTTTGTTTCCGAAATCTCGTGCTTTCAATGTCATTCACCTACATACCATTCTAGTATAACTCTAACCTCTTATCTCCTCTTCCATGTCTAGTCCTCATCCTTATACACAACCTCCACAATAACCAAGGTTCATAGTCCAACCACCCACACCTATCCCACCTCCCTTATGCTCGTCACCACCCGTACCTTATGTTTACCCTATGCCTATCCTTTCGAATCCTCTCTCCCACACATTTCATCAACTACTTCATGCAGGGCTACTCATGTTACCTAAATTTTTTCCAATTGATCCACTTCATACCAAATTGAGGGGCTACAATGAGCAGTAGTTTTGCATCTACCATTACCAATCGAGGTATGACAACAAGTGTCGCATATTTGAACATCCCATAAATGACATGGTGGATGGAAAAACTCCTCCATGATTCGAGCATGCCATCTCTTCTTCTAGATTTTAGATTACTTCACCTAATCCCATGCCTCACCCCACACCATAATTTGCATGATTCAAATCCACACACCACTATTTCCAATAGCTATCCAACCACACCATATATTAGGACACTAGTCACATTCCCACTCCTCTTAGTTATTTGTGATTTGACCTTCACCACTTCACACATCCTTAGTTCATCCCACTATCTCTTTCTTTTCCCTACTCTATCCTTCTTATTATTTTGCATTGTTGTATGGTCACACTTTTAGTGGCTACATACCTATGATAAATTTCCTTTCTCTCCTTCCTCTTGTTATCTTGCATTGTTGTATGGTCATGCTTTGAGAAGCTACATACATATGCTATATTTCCTTTTTCTCTCTCTCCTTCCTCTTGTTATCTTGCATTGTTATATGGTCATGCTTTGAGTGGCTGCATACCTATACTATATTTTCCTTGTCTCTCTCCTTTTTGTTGTGTATTGTTGTATGGTCACACTTCGAGTGACTACATACCTATGCTAAAGTTTATCTTATTATTCTTACCTCTTCTTGTTATTATACACTATTGTATAATCATTATTCGAGCGGCTAAATACGTATGATGAATCTTCCATCTCTTCTTATTTTCTTCTTCCTCCCTTCTCTGTCTTCCTTCACCCCTCTTCGTCGACTTTCTTGACTATTGTTTTCTTCACCATCTCTTTGGCCTATCACTCTTCTCGCTATGGGCAATCATGCATATTTTCCTTCTTGTATTCATCTCTTGCACAATCTGTAACTTTTCCACATGTTGGGGCAACCACATATACTATTCATTCTTCTCATCATCTTCTCATATATTCACTCATTTTCTTGATATTTCTCAAACTCATCCCTTTTAGTTTCACAAGTTCCTCTTGTACATATTTTCCTACATACTATATCTTTCATACTACTTCCATTGCATATACACATCTCTCCTTTGCATCCATATCCATACTTGTATATTCTCCTTATATAAATGCACTCATGATGGATTAAAACATGCACTTGTTAGCATCACCACTTGGATGCCCACTCCCCTTTTTAGGATTATGTATTGTGTAGTATTTTACATTATTTTGACCATTCACAAGTTGATTCAATCAAATTTCACCTCTAGTTTATAAGTTCTTATGCTTCTCACAAATTTTCTTAGTTGGTTTGATTTCTTTCAAGGACCACTCCCATATGTTATATCTAAAGCAAATTTTGATTCTAGTAAATACAACACCTTGCGTAGACATCACCAATTAGTGAATGATTTCCCCTCCGCATCCTATAATTTTTGTGATCAAAATATGACCTAAGAATAAACAAAGGGATAAGCATCCCTACAAACAAAAAATGGGCAAAAAATAAAATCCAACGCCCACAAAAAAAGAGAGCACCACAAAAATAGAATCAAAAGGAAGAGGAAAAAAACAAATGGAAAAGACTCCAAGAGTACTACCACTATGCTTTACTCCCTTTGGTATTTGGTTTAACATAACATCATGGGATGACTTCCATCACCAGCAATAGGCTCCAAGAGCCTACCTACCAGTGGGATAGTCCTTAGAAGTGGCAACACATCTATCATATTAGCGACCTTCTTTTGTACATATCATTGTATGCTTATGAATGAGCTAGCTATTTTGGCTATGTTTACAATGGGTTAGTCCTACCTCCCTCAAAATGAATAAATGAACATCATTTATCACACACTAGTTCCTAATATACTTTGATCTAGTCAAGTTATTTAGGGTTTGTGGTTAAACCTTGCTCAGTTTCTCATAAGGTTTGATTGCTACAACTATGATATTCAACTTTACTACAAAACTCTTCTATGCCATCCCACATCTTTGAGATAATGGAATGGATCACATTGCCACTGGTTTTGCAATGATATAAGTTCTTCCTATATATATTTCCACATACACATACATGCATCGTGCCTGTATTATGCATATTAATCATTTTAGTTAACTCCATGCATTTCCTACTCTATATCCTATCAAGTTCATTCATCTACATCACATCGCTTTCAATTAATCACATTCAACATTAATATCATACTACCACATGCATACATATTCTTCCATCATACATTCACCTACCATATCTTACATTATACATACACATCATCCTAAGCTATGCATTCATCCACACAAAATCATAACACACACCGCAAATGAGAAACATATATGTATATATATATCATGATCAAAACATCCTTAGGCTACAAAAATAGATTACATATATCATATATCTATGGTTGGCCTCCATAGCCACCACCTCACTGTGCAACACTACACAAGCTCTCCTACCCTTGCTACCTTCTAGGAGTCTCTCTGCTCTCCTCCTCCTGTACCACCATCATTGCCTCTACCCTCTGCTCCTCAACCACCCTAATCAACTCTAGGGTAGATTCCACCACCTATGATACTATTGATGCCACCATTCTTGGTTCTCGTGGCACTACAGAAGGAATAATCTATCGAATCTATTGTGAGTGTGTATGTAATTGTGATCATGCTATTGATCATGACCCTACATACTATAGGATCCCATGCCCATATAATGTCAACTACACCTCACATTGTACCTTCCTTTATGCCTTCTTTGTATACATCCTTGATAAATAATCATTTTATCATCGTAAACGATCCACCTCTACCCTCAGACCTGCCATCTTAATTATGGTATGCTTAGCTTCTATCCCGACATGATTGGACTCCTATTGTGCCTATTGTTGTCTTTATATCTCCCTATGTAGGTGCACTACCTCTGCTTCATGTGCAACCTACATTGCATCAATGTTGACCTACACCACTGTATACTCTCTTATAGAGCCACAATATTTGACCTCACTCTCTCCTTTAAGGCCATTATCTTGTGTACCTATAATATTAGATCTTCCACAATCTCTGCATGACTCACCTACTCTGATGTGAGCTATCCTCTCAACTCCTTATACTATCTCTACAACTCATCCTTCTATATATAGCTCACCTACTCAATTATTTCTAGCCTCTCCTCTACTCTCCACCATTCTTCTAACAACCTCCTCCTATCCAAAGCCCAGTCTATATTTGTCTCACTTAGTCTCCCCTCTAAATCTCACACTCTCTCATGTAGTATTGCTAGCTCGTCATGGGTATACATCATATCGTGAATATCAAATGGTACATTTGACATACCTCCATCATCCTCCTCCTCCATCATCTTCATCCTATCCAATGGTTTGTCCTCACCATCCTCCTATTGCCTTTGTGACCCACCCTTAGAATGCCCCACTCTATCATTTGTCATTACTCCACCTACCTCCCCTTCCATATGTACAACCTCACCTAATGGTTGACCTTCATAACTCGCCTGTCGCTCTAGCAATCACATGATAGGAAATCTCATCCCATCATCTTGACATCACCTCTACCATTAGAGAGACTCATTTATCTCCTCCTCTAACTCTACATCAGGTACAGATATAGCTCCACCAAGTACTTGTCTACCTATTATGGGTAAACCCACCACTAGATCCACCCAATCATCTATCACTCTGACTCCTAGCCACCACCTCTGTGTTACCCACCACATATCGTACTCAAAATTCATACTTGCATCATCCATATATGGTCTAACCATCAATGTATCCATTGCCACATATAAGGGAGGAACCACAAGTCACACTCTTATCTTACCATCCCTCTATTGTATCACGATAGGTGGATCTAGTCATCCCTATCATAATCCAAACTATTGCATGACCCTACTAAATGGGAAGAACTCTACCTATCATTGATATCACTCCACTATCCATCATCCTCAGTGAATCTTCCCCAAATGATCCTCATCCTCATCCCAAACAACCTTATCCTTCCAGGGTCTCCATAGGGTATGCTCTAGCTGTAAATCACCTAGCATCCCTCTCCAAAATAGGCCATATCCCTCATGTCCCATCTTAATCCTCTTCTCCATATTCTTACACCATATCAAGGTGTATGGTACAAATTCTCCCATCAACTCGTGCACCGAGTAATGCAATAAATATGGTTGCTCTATCGTGATATGCTTCCACACCCACACCTGCAATAATGGGCTCACACTCAAGCTAGACTACTATTTCCTCACCACCTTGTACAAATATCTATACACCTGTATTAATAAAGAGGGCACCCACGCAAATACCACATTGTGCTCCACCATATCACATACTATATCCATTATATTCTAGGGAAATTTCACCCTTGAACTATCTGGTAGAGCATAAGTTGCTATAATAAGCATCACCATACAATGGTGGTTAGACAGCATCTCCTTCTTCCAATAATACTCATAGCCTAGTCCCTTCTCATGTTGCACCTCTCCCCACCTATCACCAAATGTTCATCATAGTATATCACTCCAAGCACCATCTAATCTCACTCACACTATAATACCCTCTATCGATAACTTATATATCATGTATATATTCTCAAGCGTAATAATCATCTCCCCTATTGGAAGGTGGAAAGTTTTCATGTTCGGGTCCCACCTCTCACATAATTTTGATATATGCCCTATTGGCATGAATACTCTGCATATCCTATAGGCCCTTAATCCAAACTTTGTGCATCCATTCCCCATATTCTTTTATCCATTTATCCCCCAAATAAATCTCTCAAATTTTGCACACAATATCGCAACTCGATCTTCCTCACCTATGTTAATTACAACACATCACACAAATTTTTCATCAGTTTTGCATATAAATAAATTCATTCTCTTTGTTACATACAAATATTCATCACATCCAAACATCATTCAATATATCTCATGCATCACACATTCTAAAAATAAATTGGTTCACACGTGCAAACCAGGTTCGCACACCACCATGTGAACCTTGCAAAGAGGGAATTTTTGGATACCAATTATGCCCTTTCATGGTAAAATTTTGAATAACATCTAAACACAACACATTCCATGCATACAAAACATTCATTCAACCACACAAGCACATACTTAAAGGCACACATTCACATGACTTGACAAAACATCACATAATAGAAAACAAATGACTTTTTTGGATACCCATTTTAGCCTTTCATGGTGAAAATTCATTCAGATTCCACAAGCAGCATACCACTCATGCATCAAAACCAAGTCAAACCTCAAAAACATACACTTTAAGGCACACATTCACATGACTTGCTAAAACATCACAAAATAAAAAATAAGCAACTTTTTTGGATGCCCATTTTGGCTTTTTACAATGAAAATTCATTTATATTTCATAAACAACACATCATTCACGCAACAAAACAAAGTCAACCCTCAAACACACACCACATGCCACACCAATCAAAAATTACAATCCAATAATCAAAATAGAAAACAAACAATATTTTTGGATACCCATTTGGCCATTTTCATTCTTTGTGCACACATTTCAATCAAACACAACATGCACTCATTCATTCACCCTCAAACATGCATTTTCATACTTTTCAAAAATTTACACAAATAAAAAAGGTTTGGATTTCATGCACAAACTGGTGGTGTATTTCTCCCTCCATTTGTGCTCGCACGTCCTCTTGCCATCTCAACCTTGGATTGATAGTTTGGAAGTGCTTCGCTTCATAAATTCTCTCTCACTCCCTTCCTCTCAAATTTGCACAGCACAAATGGCACTCGCATGCACGAAAAAGGGTTTTATTCCTCCAAATCTGTAGGTTCACACACTACCATGTGAACCTTGTTTTGCACACCACCATGCAAAAATAGTTTGCGCCCCACCATACGGACCAACCCTAAACATATCATCTTCATTTTTTTAGATTCCTCTTCACATTCCCATCCCTATTTTTCCCATGTTTCTACTTTTTGTCACCATCATCTTCTTTCAATCGACTCATCACCATTTTTCATCCTCTTCATTTCCAATTCCTCACTTGAGGGGGTATTCATACATAAATCCGCTTTGCACGTTATCAAACAACCACACATCCAATTAAGGGTATTACATATGTCTAATAAAAAAAAATTGAAGATTATCTCAACATAAATTCCATCCCAATTAGACATTCGCTAAATTATAAGAGTCATGTGCTAAACTAACATATCTAAAATCTATTCTTTATAGTGGCCTTGACCACATTTTGAATGCTACACCTGATATGTCCTTGCCACTCAGCTCAAATGGTTTGATAAATGTCATCATGCGCTCATCAATCAATCAGAAGAAATTTTTTGAAAAGGAATTTGTTCTATTCACAATTGGACCATCTTGTATTGATCACAAGAACAAAGTAATCTTAAGTTTCTCCCAAAAGCACCTAGTACGATATTGCAAAATATTGTACTAAATTGGAAAATCACATATTTCATCATCATGTTTTTTTTGTACTCATCTACATTAATTCATACGCGTTCATCCATCCATAAATTCTTCATATTTCCAATCACCTCATCACCTTCTTCTATCATGTTCTTGTACTAAACTGTATCTTACATAGCATAGTCTAAAAAGGGTAAATATAGACACTTAAAAGTCACACATGATCACCCGTAGTCACTTGTAGGTTTTTGTAGTTACCTATAGGTATTCATAGGCACCTGTAGGTATGCGTAGACAACTGTAGGTATACATAGATTCTTGTAGGTATGCATAGGTAAGCATAGGCATGCATAGGCAAGCATAGGCAATCATAGGCAATTGTAGTCATCCATAGATGTAAAAACTACAAAACTAAACTAATAATTCCTAAAACACCTCCTATTCACGCAAGGGCCATCTACAAGCCCCTTTAGGCCATATAAGCCCTATCCTACACCTAATTATGGCCCCCATGTGATCATTTCCTCCAAAAACCCTAATTAGGGTAATTCCAATTCTATTTTGAAAGTCACTTTTCACTTAAGTGTACTTTATTGCTTAAATATGTTTAATTAGGGTTAAATGACCAAAAATATATATAATTCAGGTCTACTATGGATTCAAATGTTACAACCTAAAGTCACATGTACTATGGGGAACAATCCCATATTTGGTTGGTTGATATTTTAGGGGGATTGGTTGTTAGGTGGAAATGATGGACAACAATTCTCAACATCAGGCCTACTACTATCTTCACACATGTGTGCAACCACTTAGGATATTTCCAAAAGATACCTAACCTAACCTCCAACTAACCTAGGGATTAGCTAATCAGGGTTAACCCTAATCCTTGCTCACACATGTGTGCACCTAGAATATTTCTTTAGGGCACATGAAATGATGTCTCACATGCTACTTCATCACCCTAACTCCACCATGGTAAAGCCTAACCCAGATTCTAGGCCACCTTACTAAGGACACCTCACTCTCCCTAGCCTTAGCCCACTCTATAAATAGAGGACCATTTGCACCAAAAATAACTCTCACCCTTTTGGCTAACATACTAAAACTCTATTGAAATTACCCTAGAATCCTCTCTGTCATTTCTACATCAGACAACTGTATCAAAAACTCATCCGGATAAAACATTTACAGCAATAATCAGTTATAGTAAGGTTTGCACACCGTTGTGTGAACCCGAGTGGAGGTTTACACATCACCATGTGAACCTAGTCTACAACAACCCTACAACTACAAATCAAGTAGGTATACTCTATTTATGGTTTTTACAATATTTCCTCCCATTTTCATTATGTTTTACTGTATTTCAAGGTCATTTTTGTCTATATAAACATGGGGTCTGACCTATGACAGGTCCTCAAACACATTAACACATTTTTACATGTTTAGATAGATATTTTAAACATCTCCAAGCATCCAACTAATGGCACACATACAAATAAGCCCACCTACATTGAGGGCACCGAAAAGCATCAACAAGTGCATCTACATTTACATTGAAAAAGAGAGGGAAATCTATCTCAAGAGAGACTATTTTGTAACCCCCTTTTTGAAATTAATAATAAAGAGCATTTTGCATATTTTCATTAGTTTTGAAATTTATGTTCTACTTTTCGTGTGTTACAACAACATTAATAATGCCAAATCTAGATATCTTGAGATTATATATAATCAATACAAAATAACCTAGGCAAGATTTTTGAAATTGATATTTAGAATTATGGGAAGGAAAAATTTTCCATTTTTGTCTATAAATATTTATTTTTCTATATAGTTAGGGAGAGAAAGAATAATATTTCCTCATACCTAGTATTTGGCCAAGATAGAGTTCTCTCACTTTTCTTGTGTATTTATTTAGACTCAAGCCCACATGCCCAATCAAGCTCCTTCATTGCAACATATGTATCTACTTGGTTTTGACATATATAAAGAGCCATAACTATTTACTCTTTATCTTGTTCTCAATGTATGCATAAATTTGTATGGAAAACTTGTGACTAGTATTATCTCTTATGTAAATTTCATAAGTATATGTATGTTGTTATAGAACCATATTCTCTTTCTTAGCATGAATGAATCATGTGTTTATTCATCCCATCAATGCACAAAGAATATATGCTATTTTTGGTGCTTCTCCACCCTTATTCTAGGCTAGTTAGTTTTTATTGCTTTACTTTTTTTCTCTCTTAATTTTTCCTAGACAATACCTGGTAGACTAGGCTAGGTTATGAAGAAATACACCAATATCACACTCAAACAAGGAGCTTATATTGGTAAAAAAATCCTATAGGTTGTCTTTGGAGCTGTATTCCATGCTCTCCAAACTTCCCAAACTATACGCTCCATGCGAGGCACAAGTATTGGATACACTTGGTACTCGTAGCAAGTGGTCACTACGCTAAAGCATGAATTGGATACAATATGATTTCCAATAATTAAATTGGTATACCTAGTGTGATGAACCATATCAAAAGGAGCTTAATATAATATTCCAATGAAGGTCTCGATTTGATCCTTATTAAAGAGTTTTGAATATTCATCTCGTGACTCCACTCAAGACAAACATATAGAAGAAACCACTTTGAAGGACAACATATTAGGATTTTGGTGAAGATTTCAACCTATAAACTTGAAGAGTAATGCAATATTCACCTAGTGACTCCCCTCAAAGCAAAGGACCTAAAATTTATGAACAAAATATCTACCATTAGATCCTTTGTTATTACTAATCTTGTATGCACTAGAACATGATCACTCCAACACTTAGAAGACTCCCAATATGGAGCAAAAGAATTTACTTTTGACCATTAGTGACATAAAATATATATGATGACATTCCAACATCAACCTTCAAGTCATTGCCATATTATATCAGAGAGAGTCTAAAATATCCACTAGAGCATTTACAAGATATAGTCTGTCTATATCAATTGCATAACATCACAAGAAATAATATGGTATTGAGATTTTTGGTGGTATCATTTAGAGGTAAATCTTTCAAGGGGTATGAACTTCTTCCTTCACACTCCATCTTTGAATGAGACCACCTTGTTTCCCTATTCATGGATGGATTTAAAGAGAAAGAGTAAACAACCCCAATCGAACAACCTATGACCCCCTAGACTCTTCCTACATCGCAACACACAAATCATTCATAGATAATTTCCATGACATTTGACCATATTATGATAATCTAGGATGAAAAAAGGTTGACATTGGAGCAAAGAAAATGATACTTTAGTATATGACTATTTATATATGGAGACTAATGGTCAAATGGGCTAGTAGTTGACTAAAATTTAGGATTCAAATCCCTTTAGAGTGCTTGAGCAAACAAGCATGTGCACTCATCAAACTTAAAGGAGAGCCCCTATATATCCAATAGCACAAAGAAGATAAAGGGTTTGAGATGGAGGTGGAAGACACACTCTAATAAGGCCAATAGCAAAGAGAAAATCAACACTAGTACTAGTCTACCTATGCCAAGGAAATTATTCATCCTTGGTACCAACCTACCTATATCAAGGGATTTGCTCAAGAGTCCCTATTTTTTGAGGGTACAGTTGTTTTATACAAGGAACTTAAAAAAGAGAAAAAAAAATGATTGTAGTAGTGATTAGTGATCTCTTTTAACTTCATGCCCAATGGATAAGGCCACCCATACAACCCTTGTATATATGTATTGTATTTAGTGTAGGTTTTGAATTTTTTGTAGGCATGTACTAGTGTTTGGAAGTAATCCCAATTTCATAAAGTTGTAGAGATGAGAAGACTCTCAAGTTCCTTTCCCATTTTCACCCAATTCTAAGTTGGTGTCCAATGGATAAGGTAGTGATTTTTTTGGGTTCCTTATCTTCATCAATTTGAATATTCTCTATGAATTTCCAAAACTATAGTGTATTCTTCCACACTCAAGGGGAGTATCACCTTAGCCAATTTTGAAAAAGGTGGCTCTAGTGGAAAGCAAGCTATCTAAAGCTTCTAAAAGAAAGTTGAGGCAAGACCAAATGAAAAATAGTATAGACTAAAATCCCAAGTGCTAAAAGGAAGCCAAAGATGATAAAGAGGTAAACAAAGAAATTTGGATTCTCGAGGAAGAGTTTGGGTAATAAATGTAAAATTTGATAACTAGACCCTCAAGGTTAAAGCTGATAGCAAAGTTACTAAACCAAAGTTTTTATAAAATCCCAAGATGATGATATACATAAAATAGTTAGAACCAAAAAGAAGAATGACTTGGTGCACCTTCTAAACTAAAATGTCTGGTAATCATAGGCTATCGATAATAACTAGAACACAAAATAAAAGGAAAGATAAGGTCAGCTACAAGGAATTTCAACTAGATCGATAATTACACAAAAATATGAATATCGAGACTTCAATAAGATCTTTAATGAAACTTGTATACATAAGGACGATGATTGGGTTCCAAACATGCTACCTTCACTACCCAATATTTAGACCTACACATCATGTTGATGTGTCTAGTCTTCTAGGTGTATTGTCCTTCAACAAAGAGGTATAACATTAAATTCATTAGTATGAAGCCTATCAAGAAGTGACCATAAACAACATTAATTGTAGGAGATCTCTGCATATAATCACTATAAATTTCCAACATGGGCAACAAGATCTCATCTCTAGAAGAAGTAGACCCCTGCAACATTAATGGATCTAAATCTAGAGACCTTGGGATTGTATGCAATCAATGCAAAGGAACCCAAGAAAGATTTTTGTAATAGGGATTTTGATTTTTGGGAGATAAAGGTTTTTCATTTCTATTTATAAATATTTATTTTTTCTACATAATTAGGCAAGGAAAGAGTGATATTTTCTCGTGTCTAGTATTTGGCCCAAAAAGAGTTCTCTCACTTCTCTTATGTATTGTTCTAGACTCGAACCCCAAGTTAATCTATTTGCATGCCCCTTCAAGCCCTTACATTATGGCATATGTATTTGACTGGTTTTGACATATATATAAAGAGTTATGATAGTTTAATCTTTGTTCTTGATCTCTCATAATATGTTGTTGCTTTTAGAGATGATATTAAAGTAATGCCAACTTATAGAAAAATGGGAAGAGGATAAGATATCTTGGGGTCATGGGAATTTAGGTATTTATAGTCTAGGAGGGTTATAATAAATTTCTCCCTCCCTCTCCGATGTGGCTGGATGTTCTATGGGATAGAGTATGGTTGGCAAAGGGCTGGCCAAAAATCAAATTTTTTTCTTGGTAGGTTATACATATAAGCTTTTTTACTTATTATAACTTATAAAATAGGGGTTTCCATGGTCTCTCTAAATGTATCATGTGCAATATCCACGAAGAGATAATAGATCATTTGTTTCCAATGTGACTTTACCCTACAATTATGGAATCGATGGATTGATCTCTTTGAGGCCCATCTCAGTTAGAAGTTAACACATACTAATATATGGGAGGTATAGAAATGAAGAAGGTTAAAAAATAAATTAGTTTAGTTGGATTGGTCTCTAGGTCCAAGCCTTATCTAGTGACAAATGGCTAGAAAGAAATGCTAAACTTTTTAGAGAGGAATACACTCTAATAGAGCTAGTTTGAAAAAAAATATTAAACAAGGTGATATAAGCAATAAAAGCTCATGTAGGGGCAAGAAAATCAACAACAAGAGAACGTTGCTATGAGGTGGACTCATGAGGCTTGGCAACCCCCACCCCTAGGCTGGGAAAAAATCAACACAGATGGAGCAACAAAGAATAACCAAGGAGCCATGAGCATTGGCTTCCTTAGAAGAGACTACAAAGAAAAGGTTCTTCATTGGGAATTGGAAGGCCTAGGAGTAGCAACAAATAATGAAGCAGAGGATTTGAAAATTAGATAGGGCTCTCTCAATGCTTATGAGAATGGAGTTCAAAAGATCATAGTGGAGTCTAAAATTTTGGTGGGATTGCTAGATGAGATTAATAATTTTAGATCGAGTGCATGACAGATCAAGAATATGGTGGGTCAGATTAAATTCATTTGGCAATAATTTGAAGATGCCATTTTGGTTTATGTAGGCAAAGGAAAGAATGCAATGACTAACTTTTTGGCTAAAAAGGAAGTGAGCATCTTGTTGGATACTGGTTGAAATATTATCAAAACAAGGATACTATAGATTGGATGGAGGTGAACAAACAAGTTT
Source organism: Wollemia nobilis (assembly GCA_028583015.1). Classification (NCBI taxonomy): domain Eukaryota; kingdom Viridiplantae; phylum Streptophyta; class Pinopsida; order Araucariales; family Araucariaceae; genus Wollemia; species Wollemia nobilis. The sequence continues at coordinate 13,559,474 of JAQPPZ010016861.1, read as the reverse complement.
TATTACTAGCCAATAGTGATTTAGGCAATGAAGTGTGTGGGACTAAGGTAGATGTTTATAATGATTAGCCTTTGGTCTAACATAACGTTGTTGCTTGTAGTGTTCTTAGTCCCAATTTGAGATGGCCTCCTAAGTCATGGTAAGAGAGAGAAGAAATTTTGGATCCTCTAAAATAGTATTAATAAAAATTGTAATCAAGATAGGAGTTTTTGCTCTTTGGATCACACTAAGAAATTTGTGGTCCAAGGAGATATTAGAGTTAGTTTTATTAGGATCCTAAGATTGGCCAAAAGTGATAGGCCAATTATTATAACTTTGAATCTGTCTTTTTAATACAATTTTTAACTTTTTCAAAAATAAAAATAAAAATAAAAAATTGATAATATTTTAAAACAAATTTACTAATATAAAAATTTTATATATTAAATTTATATAAAATATTAAAAAATAAACATATAAAAAATATACATTTTAAGTTTAATAAATAAATATATATAATAAAATAACATATATAATTTGTTTGTTTGTTTTATATAGAAATCTGTAATATTTAAAAATTTACAAGTTTTTTTTTTATATATAAGTCTTAGAATCTAAATCTATGAATAAAACCAAATAAACATACCGTTACTTTAACCCAACAAAGATATATATGTAATTAAATTATACTATCACCCTTCCGTACGAGCAATAACGTTTTAGAAAATATTCAACATTATACAATTGAAAGTGTACCATCAATAGACCTTTGACCGTGTCAAAAGCTGTGTAATATTTGTGACTATTTTTAGAAGGCATTCGAATTTTATAAAAAATTTAAATACACATTTAAATTTCGAAGTGTTTGAAATTTGTCAGAACTTTCTAAACTTATCACAAAATGTTGAATTGCAAAGCTTTGGGAATACGTTTGGGTAAATAAAACTTTTCAAGCAAACATTATAATTTCAATTTCGTCCCAAAGTTTAACTAAAAACTTGGTAAGCAAAATTTGCAATTAATTGAAACGTTGTATAGATGATTAAAACTGTTTAGAGCGTTTCACTTAAAAGTAAATTTCGCCAAGCGGATGAACTTTATGGAATGCATTTTGGAGTTTTATGATAAACAAAAACTTCACATATAACCATTTCAATTTTACCACGCCAAATTTTAAACCCAAGGTTCGACATAAATTTACACGTTACACAAATAAATAAATAAATCCCACTAAATCTGTTTTAAAGAGTTTAACCCTTAAAAATAAGTTTTATTGATTCATTGATAGAAACTATAACAAAGCTAGAGAACTTTCCAGACTTCACTGACGATTATTGAAAATAAAACTTTTCAACTGAAAACTTAATATGCAAGATTTGAAATGAATTTAAATTTTAAACTAAATTTAAAATAAATAAGTTAAAAAGGGTTTCACGGCTACCCGTTAAAAAAAAAACTATCAAGGCCGTTAAATAGCGTAAACGGCATTTCAAACAGAAGCTGTAGCCAAACGTGAGAACTTTCTAGACTTCGCTGGAGTTTACAGGAAATAAAACTTTTCACGTAGTCAGTGAAAGTTATGAAGTAAAACATGATATGCAATATTTGAAATGAATTTAAACTTTAAACTAAATTTAGCGTTTCACATAATTTAGCGGCTAGATAGCGTGACCAGCAATTCAAACAGAAGAATATTAAGCAAAGTGTACAGTTAATACATAATTCAAATGAATTCAACGGTTACCTGAGAGGCTAGCCGTTAGGAGATAAGGCTATAAAATTTTGTGGAGAGTGTATTACTGCATTCGTTTTCCTTTTGTTAATGTATTTCTTCCGTCTCTGTTCTCTGACTGAATAATTGCATGGTTTTGTTATGTTTTTCTTCCGTCTCTCTGTTTTCTTTTCCGTCTCTCTATGTTGTATGACATAAATGTTCCATGGTACCATTGTTTTTTTCTGTGTTTGGAGAGTCTATATATATTTTCCTGTATAATTTTGGGAGGAATTTTACTATTTTACTTTTTATTTTTAGTTTTTGCTTTCATTTCTCTTATTATGATCATGTTCATAATACACACAGCAGACCATAGTACAAGCCGAGGCTGCATTTTTGGCTGCATATTTGAATAGAAATTTTCACTTAGAAGATTTTATTTAAGATTTATAAAAATAAAAATAAATATTTTTAAGATCTTTGTTATAATTTGTAATTAATATAATTTCGTTTAACTTCTAACTTGTTTTTTACTTTAATTTGTTTTTGTTCTTGTTTCAGAAATGATGACAGTGAAAATTAAAGCAAAACACAAAGACAAAAGGTAAAAACTTTTTACGTTCAAATTTTGATGTGTATGTTACACTTGCTCCATATTGAAGGTATATTCTCTGCATATTTCTGTTCATTATTAAATCTAATTTGATCATCAAATAGTCACCTGTTTTTTGTAATTTGAAATATGTTTGTTTTATATCTGGCACAATTATTACAGTACATTATAGATTTTAGATCTAAAAACATATATTGGTATTGGTTTTAAGCCCTGCATGTTTGTTTGGTTATTCCCAGTTTGTAGAGTTTTATCTAAGTTTATACAGAAGTGTGGTATATTTTAATTTGTTGTATAAATTTCTTTCAAAAACTTAAGAACTAAGATATTATTTGCATTAGACTTTGTATAAGACGACTTTCTGAGAAGTATATAGGTTGTAGGCCAGATACAGGCCGAACTATTTGTTACATATTTTGTTTTCTTTTTAAAATATATATTTGGCTGTGAAACTGCTTTTGAATGATTGGATATTATATATATTTGGTTGTGAAACTGCTTTTGAATGATTGGATGTTAAAGTATGTTGTAACCTTAAATAGATCTATGGTTCTTTGATCAGCTGTTGAGTGGTTGGATGTTAAAATGTTTTTTAACCGTAAATAGATCAATAGTTCTTTGATCAGCTGTTGAGTAAAGCTTTTTATTAAAAAAAAAAATTCCTCTATAAACATATATATTTATGGATGACGATGTAATGTATTTTTATCTTGTTGATATAGACCATAATTATACTTATTGTCATTATATCTGTTGACGGTTGCATGAGCCATCAATATGCAATATAATACTAGGCTAGATGCAGGTGGGCCCAGGCAGTTACTAGGCTAGATGCAGGTGCTCTCTATAATTTTATACGTATATTATCATTATGTCTGTTAACAGTTGCATAATCCATTAATATACATTTGGAGGTGGGCCCAGCCTGTTACATGTGCTCTTTATAGTTTTATACATATATAATAAGGGACTTATATCATAAGCTACGTTAGATGCAGGGTTTTTTTTGGTTTAGCCTATAAAAAAAGACCAGTTAAGTCAGCGGGTTACTAGCCACATGCAAGTCGTCGTTTTTATTTTATTTTATTTATTTATTTAGGTACGTCCATGCGTAGTAGAGAGGATAGATTCTTAAGATTTTTTTCCATACATATGGACGGTATACAATGTTAATAGGTTAGTACAACCTATATTTTTTTGTTTGTAAAAAACATTCCGGATGTTATTTTTAGATAAGATCCAAGGAGGTAGGAGTATCTTTTCTGCCAAAAATATCCAGGGCTCACTGACCTACCACCTTTGACACATGCAAGGAGCATGCTTAAAACAACACAAAACAAGAACACACAAAAATAAAACTACAAAAAGCTAAAACAAATAAAGCATACTCCTTGAGTGTGTTGACAAGAAAAAGCACAAACAAATCAAACACGCACAAAAAAACACCAACCACATAGAACAAACACATAAACAACGTAGCAAAACACAAGTAAAACACACAAAAAAATAAACAAACAAATAAATAAATAAATAAATAAATGACAAAAATAAACAACACAAAACCACAAACACAGCATAACAAAACACTACCATAACAAAAACATCAAAAAGAAATAAATACGCCACAAACCAAAAGAACAGGAAACACACAAAAAAACCCCAAAAACAACATAACAAAACAAAAACAACAAAATGAATTAAATATATCACAAAAGAAATCAAGAAAAACAAATACAACAAAAACTAAGCACAAAGGAGCTATAGACAAAACAAACAAAATACGATAACACTAAAAATAAATCAAAGCTTAACAAATTACCAAAAATATCAGAAATTACTTAGCAAAATAACCAAAGCTTCTAACATTGCCATAAAGAGAATGACTATAAACCTTAGGATTATGGCATCCTTATCCTTTTTTTGTATCTTGCTTCATTCCAGTTGGGACTATAGGCTGGTTACTTGGTGCCACGACACTACTATTGGAATTTGTATGGTCTTTTTGAGGATCCGTTTTATTTGTAGTTTGAATCTACCCTTTTGTTTTGCACTTGGATTGATTTTCTACATTGTACTTTTTTTTCCTTTACTGTTTTTTCTTATCATCAAGGCAAACTCTTTTAATGATTTCTCATTATATAATCCTTCCTGTTCTCTCTCTTCATCAGACTGTGTCTCCATAATAATTGTTTTCATTTGGCCATCCTCATAATCTGCTTGCTCGTCCATGGAGAGAATTTTAAAGGTGTTAGTGAAATTATTGTTTTATCTTTTGTTGCTATTTTTTCTATGTTTTTTGTTTAGGGATTTGAAATCATACCACATCCCCATCCTCTTTCTCTTTATTAGGGAGCTTATTTGGACAATCCTTGGCTAGATGGCCATATTCATGACAAATTCTACATCTAAATGGAATATTTTCATAATCTACTACTTGCTCCCATATTTCTTTCCCATATTGTAAAGTAATCTTCTCTGGAAGTGGTTTGTCAAAATCAATCAAAACACAAATCCTGACATAAATAATATGCTTTAAGTGTTGGGTGCTATCATAAGTCATCATGTAAACTCCTAAAGAATTTCCAATTTTTGTGAATATCTTTGGATGCCAATGTTCTATCGGCAAACCAAATAAACGGACCCAAATAGGGGTAGTTGATGGTATCTCTTCCTCGGATTTAAACTTGGTATGTCAGGGCTTCATGAAGAGCACTTCCCTACCAAAAAACCATGGCCCCCCTTGAAAAATGTTCTCACTATCTTCTACATTAGCGAAAAAATAAGAAAGTAGCCATTAGGGTAAGTAAAAATTTAGAAATTACCTTTAGTGCTCCAGTTTTTGGTAGCCCATTGCTTGAAGGTAGCAAGAGTCGATCGAAATCCCATGAATTGACAAAGTAGGCTTTTCCTTTCAATCATATCTATTCCTTCCTGGACATCCGTTATTTCCAACTTTACTACTGGGGATCCATTAGTTGATTTCATGACCCATCTCTATTTTCCTTGAATCAACCTTTGGCATCCTCAATGGATTCCTTGGCAATCATTGATTGTGTTCCCCTCCTGTTAGGGGTGGTCCTCCATGGATTGCTTCTTTAAAATTCATTTTTGGCTCAATGCATGCATCTTTGCTGAAACCCTCCATTTGGAATCATATAAACCCTACTTTCATGTAATAAAATACTAATCCCTACTTTCATCCAAGCAAACAAACCCTAATTTTGTTCAATCAAGATCCTCACAGCATTGGCCATATGAAACCCCATCTCAAATAGGTAGACTCATAAAGCAAAACTAAGACAGTAGATTTGGATATCAAATCGGTTCACACATTCTCAACTCAAATAAGTTTGTGCATATATCCATGTTGCTTCAACCATTCAAAATGGTACTACCAGTTACCCGTAATGTATTGTGCCCAATCCATTTGCATTCATGAGCATTACTTTTGGGGTCTGTGATATTACAGACACTGCTTGCACGAGACTGCTTGCACTAGAGATATTCCACTCCCTTGTGATATTGTAGACGTTGCTTGCATGAGACTACTTGTGCCCCAAAATTTAAATTTTTTTTCTACAAACCCTATTCTAGTACAACCTATATAAATGTGTCACGATGTGCAGCAGTTATGTAACCTATATATAAATGTAGGGGTTGTTTGCTACCTATACATATAATACCTATGAAACCTATATATAAATGTACAGGCAATTTGCTACATATACATATAATACTTATGAATTTTATACTTTATACAAAGTTAGATGGATACTTTATACAAAGTTATCAGCCTACATGTATAAATTTATATGTGGTTATCAATAGGTAGAACCTATCTAAATATCTATTAATTATTATATCTTTAAGTGCATTTGATCTTTAGAGATTAAAATTGAGTTATCTTTTATCTTAAAGAACATATAGTTAGTTATCAATGGTATATAATGTTTTTTATTGGTTGAAAGAGTTTTGAAAGGATCCCTGAAACCTTGTACAAAGAGAACTAGGGGAAAAACCACAAATATTTATCCACCAACCAGCTACTGATCAAAATAAAAAATGAAGACAAACTAGAGGATCCTGGCAAGAAACCCAACCAGAAGCAAAGAGGCAAAAACAAAAAAAAACTAGAGAGCCAAACTGATTACTCGGGAGTTAAGTCTTCCATAATTTTCTTCCCGCTATCTTCTTCAGGGAGGATGGCTTTGATAGTGTCACTTTTGCTGGTAGATATAGCTTTGGAGACCCGGATTACGTGTTGAATACTGGACATAACTCTGCAATGAGATTGGTAGATGTTCCCCAGAACTTTGATCACGATTGGTATATAAAAATTGGATATGCATTCTCTATAATAATTTTTAGAAATTTATATAACAATTTTCTATCATTCATTTTTATAGGACATTTTCTTTTTTCAAGGCACTAGAACATGTAACTTTAACTTTAATTTTCACTCTAACTATAATTGTCATTCATTTTTTTAATTAAAAGTTATTTTTCATGACTAATATTTTAAATATTTTTCATCTTATGCATATATATGTTATTGAGAGTCTCATACATTTGTAGATATTTAAACATGTTTATTGATTTTAAAATATATTCTATGTAAATATTCATTAATTATTAATTTTTAAATGCATGTAGTCATTGGAGAGGTGCCTTTATCTTAAAGAACATAGATTTATCAATGGTTTACAAGAATTGGATATGCATTCTCCCTTATTAGTTTTATATGTGTGTATGACAATTTTATCCTTATGATTTTTTATTAAAAGTTTTTTAGGTTCTTGAATATCCAACACTATCTCAAACTCAAATTCTAACTCTCATTGTAACTTTAATAATAACACTAATCTATTAATGAAAGATTCATTTTCCATCTCTATTCTACTTGATTTTATCTTATAGCATGCAAGATATTATACATTAATGAGGGGTCCATAGACTTCTATATTTATTACTTTTCAAATAGATTCAATGTAAATATTTAATAAATATTATATCTAAAGTGCATTGGGTATTTAAAGAGCTAACTTGACATATCCTTTATCTTAAAGAAAGAATTTGTAGTTATTGTATATGCATTCTCCTTTGTTCTTTTTTCATAGATTTACATAACAAATTTTTTCTTTGTGATTTTTTTTTTAAATATTTTTTAAGGCTATTGAAAATTTAACTCTAACTCAAAGCCCTCTTACTCTAACTAAAACTTGAACTTTCACTCTAATTTTATATTAGATAAAGTTTTTCATAGTTAATCATTTTCATTCTTTCTTATAACTTGTGAGATGCATATATTGTTAAGGAGTTCATATAATCTAACTTGTTGATATTTAAAAATGTTTATTTCATTTCATATAGACTTTAAAAGCTAGTGGACATGTAACTCTAACTACAATTTCCACTCTTATTCTAACTCAAAGCCCTCTTACTCTAACTTGAACATTCACTCTAATTTATTTTTAAATAAAGTTTTTTATAGCTAATTATTTTTATTTCTTCTTATAACTTGTGAGAGATCATACATTGGTGAGGATTTCATAAAATTTGACTTCTTGATACTTAAAAATATTTTTTACATTTCATATAAACTTTGATTTCTTTATATCTAATATTTATTATTTCTCAAATATATTTTCTTGTAAATATTCATTAATTATAATAGTAAGTGTATGTGGTCTTTGGAGAGCTACATCTATCTTAAACAAAGTATACTTACCAATGGCATATAGAAATTAGATGTGCATTCCCCATTTCATAGTTACCAATGGCATGTAAGAATTATATATGAACCCTTCATAGTGTATTTTATAGATTTATATATCAAAATTTTATCTTTATGACTGGCTCTTAAATATATAACTTAATCTCACGCTCTCATTCTAACCCAAACTCCTAATTCTTGTTCTAAAAATCCCACTCTAATTTATTTTTTACTTCAATTTTTTTCTCATGGTCAATATTTTAATTATTTCCTCAACGTGCTCCGGGATATTAAGGAGGTCAATGTTCCAGAGTATCTAAGATGGTCCATTGAAGTCTCGATCAAGAACTACCAAAAAAGGGAAGATTCATAGATTAAACATCAGGGGTTGTTCCTGGTCATTTATGACCATATGCTACAGAAGATCATCTACACTATGGAATCGAGTCCCTTCATGAGCACTGACGAGGACCCTACTGAGACTGATGCCATAATGTAAAGTCGTAGCTCTAACAACCGTAGAGGCAAGTGAAATTCTGGCAGGAAGTGCAAAAGCATCAAACATATCACGTCTGCGAGCACCATTCTTGTTTTAGAGAAATCCTTTGCGAATGCAAAAGCGATGGCAACCTCTAAGCAGGACCTTCCGAGATTCTGACGAAGATGTTTGAAAATATTTACCAATCCCAGTCCAAGGCTCTCACTGGCCTTGACCATGCAATTAGAATCTCCAAAGCCATTACGGCTAGCAAGTCTGAGAGTTTTCAGGTGATCCTTCCCATTGAGAAGACTGTTGTTGATGAACCAACTTCGAAGTAAATTTATGGACCGTATTTTTGTCCTTGGTTCTGGATAAGTTTTTCCTACTTCTTTTTGGCTTGTTCTTTCTGTTTCTCGTCTTCTGGTTTCAGTTGATGTTTTTGTTCATTTCTAATTTCCACTAATCCTTGTTTGGGAGGGAAGCTTCCTTCTTTTTCGAGTTTTTCTATTTCTTTGTTTGGGAGGGAAGCTTCCTTTCTTTTTGGGTTTTTCTATTTCTGGTTTACTTGTACAAGGTTCAGGGACCCTTTCTACCAATAAAAAAAAATCATTTAACTATTTCTTCTAAGTTGAGAAAGATCACAAAATTTGACCAAACATGTTTTTTATTTTTCAAATAGATTCCATGTAAATATTCATTAATTATCATATTTCTAAGTGTATGTGGTCTTTGGAGAACTATCATGAGTTATCTTTTATCTTGTATAGCTATCAATGGTATATAATAATTAAATGTGTATTCTTAGTTTGTTATTTCTATGGAGTTATATTATACTTTCTATAATTATTATTCTTTATAAAATATTTTTCAAGGCTCTTGAATATGTAACTCTAGTTTTAAATCTAACCCAAACTCTCACTCTCACTCTAACTCTAACTCTATCTTCAATATTAACTCAAACTAACTTTATCTCTAATTTATTTTTAGTTAAAGTATATTTTTGCATGGTTAATTATTTTATAATTATTTCTTATAAGTTGAGAGATATTATATATTTTTGAGGGGCTCATCAAGTATGTATTGTTGATGTTTTAATATATTTTATATTTTTCAAATAGATTTCATGTAGATACTCAATAAATATTTTCAAGTGCATGTGGTCTTTGGAGAGGTACTTTAAGTTATCCTTTATCTTATAGAACATATATTTGGCCTTGGATTATAAGAATTGTATATGCATTTTCCATTATTTTTGTAGATTTATATAACTATTTTTATCTTTGTGATTTTTCTAAAATGCATTTCAAATATTTTGAATATGTAACTTTAACACTAACTCAAATTGTCACTCTTCTAACTCAAGCTTCTAAATCTCACTTTAACTTTATAATTTTTATTTTTAATTTAAAGTTTATTTTCATGGCTAGTCATTTTTCTTATAACTTGAGAGACAACTTGGCAAGGAGTTATAGACTTTGCCTAGTTGATATTTAAACATGTTTGTTATCTTTCAAATAGATTTCTTGTAAGTATTCACTAATTAGTATATTTTTATGTGCATGTAATCTTTGGAGATCTACCTTGAGTTATCCTTTGTCTTAGTTACCAATGGCATATAAAAATTGAATATACAACTCCATTTGTTACTTTTATATATTTATATAGCAATTTTCATCTTTGTAATTTTTTATAAAATATTTTTCAAGGCTCTTGAATATGCAATGCTAACTCTAACTCTTGACTTGAAATATCACACTAACTTTTAATCAATGTTTTTTTTTCATGGCTAATAATTGTGATACTTTATTGCTAGCGAGCTCCGAAAATGAAGGGTGGATGAACTAGGGTTTCTGGAGCTAAGGAAAAACTAGGGCATCAGTTGGGTAGCCGAAGAGATTTCTGGTTACTGTGGATTTGAAGACAAGATTGCTGCCCCAGGAGGGTCCAATGGGGACACCTCCGGATCCTCTTCTAGAGAGACATAGTTCTTTTGCAGATTTGTTAAAGGATAAATCTCCATCAAAGACTGAAGAAGCACAAAAAACTGCATTAAAAATGCTCTTTACGGCTGCTAGAAATAGATCAACATCTCAACGAGTTAATGGATGCTTGCCACAGTCAGAATCAAGGCCAAAGATTGTCATTGAGCAAAGGATGGTTGAAGAAACAGTTTTATATAGAGCCAATCATGATTTGATCTGTAAATTCATGGGTATTCGCCCTACCCTAAATTTTTTGCATTCTTGGGTCCGGAAAAACTGGGAGCCTCTTGGTGAGTATTCTTTATGGTTTATTAGCAATGGATATTTTATTGTTAGTTTTTCTTCACTGGCCGATAGAAATAGGGCTTTTGAATCAGAAAAGAGGAATCATGGTCCGACAGGATTATTTGTTCAACCCTGGAGAGTGGGATTTGATCCTCGAATTGAACCCACTTCTGTCCCGGTTTGGATCCATTTGTATGCACTTCCAATGGAGTTTTGGAGCGAGCAGGTATTGGAAATTATCGATAATTCCCTTGGAAGACATTTGGGTGTATCCAAAGACACAATAGAAGGAAACACAATTGTTTATGCAAGATTATGTGTGGAAATGGATCTTAGCCAGCCTCTACCGACAGAGGTGGAACTTGAACTTGCAGGACTATCTTGGATTCAACAGCTGGATTATGAGGCTTTGCCCTTCAGATGCAAAGTTTGCCACAAATATGGGCATTTGGCCCGATCTTGCCCAAATAATATGAACACAAAAATGGAGGCTCCTCTAGGAATGTCAAATCTTCCTAAGGAGGGTAAGTCAACAATAAACAAAGAACCAACCAATATTTCTCGGGGTAAAGAAGCACAGAGAGATGGTTTTGAACAGCCCAAAAGAAGGAGAAGGCAAAAGAAAAAAGATGGTAAAGAGCAAACCCAACTCAAGCCCTCCAATAGGTATGAGATATTTAAGACACTAATGGACCAAGAAGATCAATTCATGGAAGGAGTGGATGGGAATAATGAAAATAATAACATCCATGTTCAAGCTCCTCTTTCATCTCCCCCTGTCATAGAGCAGGTAATTGAGTACGAGTGAGTTACCGCAATCGGAGAGTGCAGGGGCATTGATAGTGCATAACCAAGAGCAGCCAATAATTAAGGATGTCAGCATGGGAATAGCAGAAAAGAACAGATAAAGGCCAACTTTAGGGATAACTCGGGTGGAAAAGAGAGCAAAAAATAGCAACTCTCAAGGAGTGGGTAGAAAATCAAATAAGGAATTGATAGCAGTTCAAGGAGACAAACTGATCACTGGAGGATCGGTGAGGCCAATAGATTCTTACTTGCTCTCAAGGTAACCAATGATTATACAATCATGGAATGTTAGGGGTTTAAATAGTAGAACCCATCAATCTGTTGTTCGAAGACTCTTAGAAAAATGTAAAACAGATTTTTTGCTTATCCAGGAGACAAAAATGTCGTTAGATCTTATGTGCAAAACAATTAACAGAATTTGGAGGGGTGTTGGTCATATGGAAGTGGCTGCCCAAGGTGCCTCAGGGGGGATAGTTACTCTTTGGAACTCTCTTGAATGGACTGCAATAGAACATATAGCTTGGAGGGGTGTTCTCACATCACATTTTAGAAATAATGTCACAGTTGAACATGTTTTAATCACAAATTTTTATGGGGCTCAAAACCTAGATGGTCAGATGCATCAATGGAAAGTTGTGCATAACATGAGAGTCTCAAGGGAAGATTTAGACTGGATTATTGTTGGGGACTTTAATGCTAAATTATCCTCTAGAGATCAGGAAGGGGGAACCCCAATTTTGGACCCAGGGGATCGACTTATGATTGCCCAAGTCCAGGCATTACACTTGGTGGATATTAAATGCCCTGGAACCAACTATACTTGGACTAATAAGAGGAGGGAGCCACATAGCAGGAAGGTGAAGTTAGACCATTTTTTGGTTTCAGAGGAGGCATTTGTAAAATGGAATATAAAATTTTAGATTTTGGAGGGTCCAGTTTCAGATCATTTCCCCATTTTGTTGGAAGGAGGGATCAAGACAGTGCAGCATCACAAACCATTTAAATTTGAAAACTTTTGGTTACAAAAAGAGGAACTTCGAGAGAAAATTCCACAGTGGTGGGAAGAAGGTCGCCCAGCATATGGGACAACAATGTTTAGATTCCACAAACAACTTCATTATGTCAAAGATCAACTGAAACAATGGAGGCGAGCTAACAAGACAGACTTCCAGGTCCAAAGAGCTCCATTGGTGGCCGGATGGGATGAGGTTCAAAAACACTTTAGGGAAGGAACAATTACAGAGCAGCTCAAAGAAGAGGATGATGCATTGCGTAAAGCGGTTGAGGACATTGACAACCAAGAGGAGACCTCACTGGAAACAGAGAGCAATAACCACTTGGTTATTAGAAGGTGATAAAAATACCAAATTTTTCCATTGGATTGCCTGTGCTAGGAGGCAGATGAACAACATGGAAGCTCTTCAAGATGAGAATGGACACTCCTTTGATACACTTCCAGGTATACATTTCCATTCAATGGATTATTTTTCTAAACTATTTAAGGAAAGTATGGTGCAAGATGAAGAGGCTCAAAGAGACGTTATTGCTGTCATACCCTCTGTTATCTCTGAAGAAGAAAATCAGACCCTACTTAAACCCATTGATAGAGAGGAACTAAAGAATGTAGTCTTTGGAATGAGCACCGAAAAAACTCCAGGTCCAGATGGCTTTCCAATTGAGTTTTTTAGGCCTTTTGGGATAACTTGGAGGAGGATGTAATGGTTGTTATAGAGGAGTCCAAAGGTAGTAAAAGAATGCTTAAAGCATTAAATCATACTTTCATTACCTTAATTCCAAAAGGGGAGGAGGGGGTACACATTTCAGATTATAGACCTATTGCCTTATGCAATGTCATATATAAAATAATCACAAAGGTAATGGTTGAGCGGCTAAAACCTCTTCTACATAACATTATCTCCTCGGAGCAAGGGGGTTTTGTAGAGGGTAGGCAGATCTTGGATGGTGTGGTTCTAGCTCAGGAGGCAATCCATTCAATGCAAACATCCGGTAATAGAGGAATGTTCATAAAATTAGATATGTCAAAGGCTTATGATAGGGTGGAGTGGAGCTTCTTGTCAAAGATGATGGCAGCCTTTGGTTTCTCTCAGGATTGGATAGAATGGGTCATGAGTTGTGTTTCTACTCCGACATACTCAGTGTTAATCAAGGGTCTTCCCTCGCAACCGTTTGGAGCTTCTCGAGGCCTTCGTCAAGGAGATCCTTGCTCTCCCTATATTTTTCTCATTTTGGCTGAAGGATTGGGTAGACTTATCTTGAGGAGAAGACAACAAGGTTTGCTAACAGGTATCAAGGTGGGTGAGGAAGTTTTGACTCACCTACAGTTTGTGGATGACACTGGATTGGTGGGAGTGGCCAGTTTCAGGGAAGCAAGAATGATTAGAGATACACTTAATGTCTACCTTAGGGCTACAAACCAAGTCATCAATGATAAAAAATCCAAAGTGGTCTTTTTCAATCTTGATCAAAGGCTCTAGGACAGAGTTTTAGAGATCTTGGGATTCACAAGGACTTATCTCCCAGTGGTATACTTGGGGGTCCCTTTGCATTTTAAAAAACTAAAAATAGATATCCGGAGGAATCTTTTGGATTGTATCAAGGATAGAATTAATCATTGGTCTCACAAATGGTTAACCTATGGGGGTAGATTAACTCTTTTACAGTTAGTCATTCCAGGCCATGCCAATTTATAAATTTTCTATCCTTGCTGCCCCACATACTATATGGAAAGAGTTGGACAAGATGGCTAGAAAATTTTTATGGGAAGGAGTAAAAGGAGAGAGGAAATGGGCCTTAGTAGGTTGGGACAAAGTAAGCCAGCCCAAGGTAAAAGGAGGTTTGGGACTGAGAAGATCAAAGTTAAATAATAAAGCTTTGGCTGGAAAGCTTTACTTGGAGGTGGATTTCCCAACCAACTTCTTTATTAAGTAGAATCTTAACTAGTAAATATTTGGGACAAGTGAACCCAAATGAGGTGGGTCATTTCCCTTTGGATGGTAATGGATCCTTAGTGTGGCAAGCTCTCAAGTTAGGATCTCAGGTAGTAAAAGATAGATTATTTTGGAAAGTGGGGAGAGGGGAGAAGGCACGATTTTGGACAGATTCATGGGATCAATACCCACCTATCATTGTTGAATTTCTTGAATTGCAACCAATAAAAATAGCCATAGAAACCAAGGGATGGGTCCAAATTGAAAGTTATTTCAACACTAGTCAGTTGGGGATTATAAGTTTAAGCAGTTTAAGAAGTTGGATGAGTGGCCAATTTCAATCCCTCCGGATTTGACACCCATCATGACTAAAATCTTGGCAGAAATATTTCTCACAGGTAGAGACGAGGAGGATGAATTAGCTTGGGGCTATGGGAGCCTTGGTGTCTACACAGTGAAGGACGGATATGATAAGATCCTTCCAGAGCCCCCTCCTCATACTTATCAGGTGGAGGATTGGAGAAAGATTTGGCAGTCCAAGGGTTGGCCGAAAGTAAACTTTTTTGCCTGGCAGTTCATGCATAATGGAATTCTTACTTTTGATAAACTCAGATGTAAGGGAATCATCGGTCCATCTCAATGTGTTTTATGCTACAAGAGCGAGGAAACAACTGATCACTTGATGTTTGAGTGCCCATTCACGTGCCAGATTTGGGAGAGATGGTTTTTATATTATAAAATTCAAGTTAATGGTGATTTGAATCGGATTAATATTTGGGAAAGATGGAAGAGGGGTAGATTTAAATCTAAAGCTCTTTGTATTGGTTGGGAGCTTGGATTAAACTTTATCTGGTGGCAAGTGTGGTTGGAGAGAAATGCTAGAATTTTTAGAGAAACTTTTTCTTCTTTAGATGGAGTTTGGCAGGTCATTTGGAGCAAAGTCACAGAAACTGTGGCAGTCTATGCTAAAGAGGAAACTCAGGTTGTTAATGGGGCAATGGAAAAGGAAGTTGAAGTGCAAGAGGGATAGGACAGAGCTAGTTGGAAACCACCCCCAAAAGGTTGGATTAAAATTAATACGGATGGAGCTGCAAAAGGCAATCCGGGTAGAGCTAGAATTGGAGTGGTTTGCCGAAATCATGTTGGAACAGTGCTCTATTGGGAACTGCAAGGCTTGGGAAGAGCCACAAACAATGAAGCAGAAGCCTTAGCTATCAAATCTGCTTCTATTTGGGTAGTAAAACAAGGCCACAGGAGGATAATACTAGAATCGATTCTCAAATAATGGTTGGAGCTCTAGATTGCATGAGGAACTTTGCTTTGAAAACATGGAGGTTGAGGATTCTTGTCACTCAAATTAAGGAATTATGGAGGGAATTAGATGATGTGATTCTAGTTTATGTGAGTAGAGATCTAAATAAAGTGGCAGACTTCTTGGCTAAGATGGGTGCTGAGAAGGAGGTAGGGGTTCGATGGCACAGTGACATGGTTGTTGAGGATGAAGTGATTAGGCAGGGTGTTGAAAGGGCAGTAGACCGAGACAGCCTGAAGACAGTAGGAAGGTGTCACGATTTTGTGACATGTTGCAACGTCACGGCCAGCTGAGAAGAAGTGTCATGATATCGCGACATGTTGCATTGTCACGGCCAAAGGAGGAAAGGTGTCGCGATATCGTGACATGTTGCTTTATCACGGCCAAAGGAGAAAAAGTGTCGTGATATCGTGACATGTTGCTTCGTCGCGACCAAAGGAGAAAAAGTGTCGCGATATCGTGACATGTTGCATCGTCACGGCCAAAGGAGAAAAAGTGTCACGATATCGCGACATGTTGCATTGTCGCGGCCAAAGGAGAAAAAGTGTCGCGATATCGCGACATGTTGCATTTTCATGGCCAAAGGAGAAAAAGTGTCGCGATATCACGACATGTTGCATTTTCACGGCCAAAGGAGAAAAGGTGTCGCGATATCGCGACATGTTGCATTTTCGCGGCCAAAGGAGAAAAGGTGTCACGATATCATGACATGTTGCATTTTCATGGCCAAAGGAGAAAAGGTGTCATGATATCGTGACATGTTGCATTTTCATGGCCAAAGGAGAAAAGGTGTCGCGATATCGTGACATGTTGCATTTTTGTGGCCAAAGGAGAAAAGGTGTCGCGATATCGCGACATGTTGCATTTTCACGGCCAAAGGAGAAAAGGTGTCACGATATCGTGACATGTTGCATTTTCATGGCCAAAGGAGAAAAGGTGTCACGATATCGTGACATGTTGCATTTTCATGGCCAAAGGAGAAAAGGTGTCGTGATATCGTGACATGTTGCATTTTCACGGCCAAAGGAGAAAAGGTGTCACGATATCGTGACATGTTGCATTGTCACGGCCAAAGGAGAAAAGGTGTCACGATTTCACGACATGTTGCATCGTCACGGCCAAAAGAGAAAAAGTGTCACGATATCGTGACATGTTGCATTTTTGTGGCCAAAAGAGAAAGAGTGTCACGATATCGTGACATGTTGCATCATCGCGGCCAAAAGAGAAAAAGTGTCACGATATCGCGACATGTTGCATCGTCGTGGCCAAGAGAGAAAAAGTGTCACGATATCGCGACATGTTGCATCATCACGGCCAAAGGAGAAAAAGTGTCGCGATATCGCGACATGTTGCATCGTCACGGCCAAAGGAGAAAAATTGTCATGATATCGTGACATGTTGCATCGTCACGGCCAATGGAGGAAAAGTGTCGCGATATCGCGACATGTTGCATCATCGCGGCCAAAGGAGAAAAAGTGTCGCGATATCGCGACATGTTGCATCATCGCGACCAAAGGAGGAAAAAGTGTCGCGATATCGCGACATGTTGCATCGTCCCAGCCAAAGGAGGAAAAGTGTCGCGATATCGCGACATGTTGCATTTTCGCGGCCAAAAGAGAAAGAGTGTCGCGATATCGCGACATGTTGCATTTTCACGGCCAAAGGAGAAGAAGGAAAAAGTGTCGCGACATCGCGACAAGTTGCATCAACAGACCAAACCGATCCCCCTGGCAAAATCTCACACTGTGCAAACATTGAAACTTGTTGGATCGTGCCTTAGGCCAATGGGGAAGGAGTCTCTCCACGCTTGAATCTCGGATTCGCCGACTCCCCTGTTAGCTAGGTTTTGGTTTAAGAGATTTGGCTCCAATGCAAATCTTCTTTTACTATTGTAATCTTGTGTTCTCTCTGTCTATGGCTGGGAAAAGTCTCATCCCAACTTGTAACTGATCTTTGTTTTAATACAAGTTTTTTCAAATTTTTCAAAAAAAATAATTGTGATACTTTATTATAAGTTGAGATTAAGTAATTCTACACATAATTCTAACCTAAAAACTCTACATCTATCTCTAACTCTAATGTCAATACTAACTCAAATTCTAACTAAAACTCAAACACTAATTGCAACTTAAACTCCTACTCTCATTACCACTATCTTTAACTCTAACTCTTGAATAAGACATTCACTACTGAATATAAATTCTTCCTACTTTATTTTATAGATTTATTCATCAAATTTTCATCTTTGTGAATTTTAATAAAATAAGGCTCTTGAATATGTAACTTCATCACAAATTCTCATTCTAACCCAAAATCCTAATTCTTGTTCTAATTATCATTAAAACTCTCACTATAATTTATTTTTTAATTTGAAGAGTTATACCCAGACTTATTCCAGAATAATAATGCAGAAATAAATAACTCAAAAGAAAATAACAACTCATAAAATACATGCACATAGAACACAAGAGATTTATCCTGGTTCACCCAATATGGGCTACGTCAAGCAAACAAGAGCCACACCTCCTTTTCTATTATTATTCACCTTACCCGTAATGAGACATTATAATCAAGATAAAGGAAACTCTTACAACCCTAAACCACAACGTGGTATTAGAATATCATGGTCATAATACCAGAGGCTAAAACCACCCATACCCACCAATCACAGGAATCCCTCCAACGCCTCATATATTTTTTTAACTAAAGGTTCTTTTTCCATGGCTAATAATTTATATACTTTCGTATAAATTGACAAAGATTAAATATAACTCTAAACTCAAAATTAATCTCAATATCTAACTCTAACTCAAACACTAACTAAAATTAAAATACAACCTTAAACTCAAGCTCCTCAAACTTTCATTCTCATTATCACTCTAACTCTCACTCTTGACTAAGACTCTCACTCCATTTCTTTTAGATTAAAATTTTAAGCTTGTTGATATTTTAGCATATTTGTTATTTATCTAATAGATTTTATTTAAATATTCACTAATTATGATATTTAGATATGCAAATGGTCTTTGGAGACCTATCTAAAATAATGTACAGTGACTAGTAAATATAAAAATTAGATATGCATTCTCCATTGTTATTTTTATATATTTGTGTACCAATTTTCATCTCTGTATTTTCTTTTGTGATATTTTTCAAGGATCTTGAATATGCAACAATAATTAAAACTCAAACACAAATCCAACTCTCACTCTAATCTATTTATTAGTTTCATGGCTAATCATTTTAATTATTTCTTATAACTTGAGAGAGATTATATATTGTTGATGGTATCATAGACTGTGTTAAAAAAAAAAAAATTGTTAAAAAAATATTTATATTACTTATAAGCAAGTAAGAAATTTACATCATTGGCCTTGCCAAAAAAATATGGCTTTCATCCAAAATTTTATAGCGGAGCAACAACTATGTCTTAAACACGTTTTGCTAATATAAGGATAGAGGAATTTGTGACTTTATTCTAAGTCACTACATACAACAATCAAATTTGGCGACATCAATATAGTATATGGTAGAGATATTCCCTAGTTTTTTTGTCCACCATCATGGAGGATCTCCATAACAAGTTAAATATCCATAGTCTAAAGCCCATTTTGCCATAACATCAATGATCTTATTTTATTTTTAGGGAATGTAAAGAAACTCTAATATTATGAATCTAGACTAAAGCACATGTATCATGTCAATCATCCTTTATAACTTCCAATCCTGAGGGGAGGTCCTAGTGGGTACCTTTAATCGATTAATGGGTTAATTGTGAGTCTAATTCTACCTGTATTGCAGACCATCTAATCTTAGTAGCTTCTTGAAGAACACAAATTATATCACACACTTTTACTATATTTTTAGGAAGGATGCCAAGATTATTTATAAAATGAAAAGTATTAATACCATATGAGAGTTTTCCTCTGCCTCTCATGCTTTTCCTTCATGGATTACCTCTTGATATGCCATAAATGTTAATCTTCCCCAGACCACTAAGAGGGGCTTGCTATAGACCACCTTGTTGAATAATAGGTTGAGGATCCTATGGATGCCTACATATCCATTCATCCATAGGGATTTGAAGCCTAGAGAGTAAATTATATCACTACTAAGATATCATGGAGAGGGCATTCAAAGTATGTAGGGAATTTTCCCTAATATTGACTACAGTATTTTCCCAAATAAGTTGGATAGTTTTTTTCCTTCGAAAATAATGGGTTCCTAGTGTGGTAATCTCTAAAGTTAGGATCTCGGATAGTGAAATATGAATTATTTTGAAAAGTGAAGAAAGAGGAGAAGGCATAGTTTTGGATAGATTCATGGGATCAATACCCACCTATAATTGCTAAATTTCTAGATCTATAATCAATAAAAATAACCATGAAAAGTAGAGGTTGGATCAAAATTAAAAGTTATTTCAACACCAATTAGCATTGGGATTATAGGTTTAAGCAGTTCATGAAGTTGGACGAGTGGCCAATTCCAATCTCTCCAAAATTGACACCCATCATGACTAAAATCTTGGTATAAATATTTCTCATAGGTAAAGATGAAGAAGATGAACTATATTGAGGCTATCGGAGGCTTGGAGTCCATACAATAAAGGATGGATATGATAAGATCCTTCTATAACCTTCTCCTCATGCATTTAAGGTTAAGGATTGGAGAAATATTTGGCAGTCCAACGGTTGGCCAAAAGTAAACTTCTTTGCATCATAGTTCAGGCACAATGTAATCCTTACTTTTGATAATATAATATGTAGAGGAATTTTTGGTCCATCCCAATGTGTTTTATGCTACAAAAGTGAGGAACATCTGACCACTTGATGTTTGAGTGTCTGTTCATGTGCTATATCTAGGAGCAATGGTTTTTAGCTTATAAAATTTGAGCCAATGGTGATTTGAACCATACTAATATTTGGAAAATATGGAAGAGGGGCAGATTTAAATTTGAATCTCCTTATATAAGGTAGAAGCTTGGATTAAACTTTATTTGGTGGTGTGGTAGGAGAGAAATGGTAATTTTTTAGAGAAACCTTTTCATCCTTGGATGGCATCTAGCAGGTCATTTGGAGTAAAGTCATAGAAACTGTGGTAGTATATACTAAATATGAAACTCAAGCTAATATAGGGACAATGGATAATTAAGCTAAAGTGTAGGAGGGATAGGATAGAACTAGTTGGAAAACACCCCCAAAAAGACTATATTAAAAATAATATTGATGGAGATGCAAAAGGTAATCCGAGTAGAGCTGAAATTGGAGTGGTCTACAAGAATCATGTTAGGACAATGCTCTATTGAGAAGTACAAGGTCTAGGCATGGCCATGAACAATGAAGTAGAATCCTTAGCTATCAAATTTTTTAGGAATATTATATTATTTGGTACATGTAAATGTACCCCCATGGTACCTTTATGGTACAAATATAAATATGTAATAGATTAGGGTTGAGTCTATAGTTTAAATAAGTGATTTATATTTCCTTTTATGTAAGATTAAATATGCAAAAAATGTACAAGTGCCATGTAAGAGTGCAATGTGTAATAAATTCACAAGTTTCATGTAAGTTAGAGTCCAAGTATGTATTGAGAGAATGTGCACAAGTATCATGTATGTAATTATGCAAATATGTAATATGAGGATGTGCATAAGTTTCTTAGATTAGGAGTGCATGTAGAAGTGTGCAAGTGTCATAGAGTCAAGTATGCATGTAATAAGAAAGTGAAGAATCTAATATACAAGTGGCAATATGATAAGCCAAAGGTCATGGGAGCTATCATATGGATAACAATAATTAAGTATATGAAGAGTCACATTACTATGTCTATATTATGGATATAAAGCTCCATACAATGAAACACGAGAAAATAATATCAAGGAGGTGATAAGAAGCATTAATAATAAAGCTTGTATACAAATTTTAAGCAATTAATATTGTAAGTTTTCATCATGCTTGTACATGAATGATTTTGGCTATTTTGCATTCATACTTGATATTATAAGTGAGTGTTATTTTATTATTTTTTAAATGGGTTATATGGGATTGAAATGGGCCACATCCGTATTTCATCACCACATAGTGGTATTACGACAAAGCTTGGAAATTATCCATGTATCGTTTGGCAAGATTCAAACCTAGGTCTCCTCCTTGAAATATTGATAAATCTAGTTGGTTGATCTAATGTTGCTTGATAAATGTTATTTCATTATTATATTGGCATATATATATTTAATTGCTCACATATATAATTCTACTCTTCAATATTGATATTTTGACCTTTAATATTATGGCTTATTTATTGAGGAGCCTATGATATTTTGTGGTAGTAAGGTTAAAGGCCAACATAAATTTACTTCTATCTGGGTGGTAAGACAAGGTTATAGGAGGATAATCATATAATTAGATTCTAAAATATTGGTAGGAGTTCTAGATTGCATAAGAAAATTTTCTTTAGATAAATGGAGGTTGAGGATCCTTGTCACCCAAATTAAGAAGCTATGGAGGGAATTGGATAATGTGATTCTAATTTATGTGGGTAGAGCTCTAAATAAAGTGGAAGACTTCCTAGCTATGGTTATCGAGAAGGAGGTAGGGATTTAGTGGTACAATGACATGGCTATTGAGGATGAGAGGATTAGTGAGAATTTTTGGCTAATTTGGGCATCCATTGCAAACACATGGTTTAGGAAATTTGGATCTAATGCAAATATCCTTTTAGTTTTGTAATTAAAAGTGGTTAGTTCTTAGGATCTTGGGCTTTAGAGTTATGGAAGTTTGTTGGAAATTTAAAAGGGGAAAAATGTATTTTTACTAGCTAAGGCTAGGAGGAGTTTCATTCCAACTTGTAAATAATCTCATTTTAATATAATTTTTTCAAATTCTTTTACAAAAAACTTATAATTAACATTAAGCCTTTATCTATGTCAGTCTGTGTTAATAATATTATGTAATTATTATCACTATTGGTATCTAGGTATTGGTATAAATACCCCCATCTACCCACTCCATTAAATTCATCTAAAGTGTTGTGATTGTTCTCCATGGATAATATAGTGATAATTTGGTGCTCAATGGAACCCATCATATGTAATTATTGCTTTGCTCTTATCATACTTTTATGCTTTCTATATAAGATTTGATTTAATAGATTAATTATGATTGTTACTCAAATTTGGTGTAAAATACAACACACAACACCGTCCTCATCCATGATATGATCAACCACATTCAAACGAAGATAATATATACATCATAAAAAAGGTAAAAATTAAATTCGATGTAAAAATTTGAACAATCAAACACATATCACAATATTTTCATTCTCACTGATGATAATGTCTATCACGAGTTCCTAATTTGCTACAATACCTATCACAAGTGCCTATTTTTTCAATATTTCTTAACTAAAGTGCCTAAGTCTCTCAAAGCACCTAATTTACTATGATGTCACCTATCAAAATATGGCATTATTAATAAAAAAAATTGGGTTATATGAGATTAAAAAAGGCCCCACCCATATTTACCATGATGTCACCTATCAAAAGATGGCATAATTTTTTTAATTTATTTTTAATGGGTTATATGAGATTGAAAAAGGCCCCACTCATATTACACCATGATCGAAAATTGGCACATTAGATTACATTCCAGAGGGAGGGAGGTTTTTGCAGGACTGCCCAAACTATCGAACTCGTTTCGGCCATATCTCACTCATCCGGACTCGGATTGAGCTAAAATTTTGAGGGTAGATGCCTGAAAAACCCTAGAACATCTCCACAAATTTTCATATCATTTGGAGCAACACAGATCCTAGCACATCCCTATGTGTGAACAAGATATTTGGCAAGCGGCTATGCGAGGGTTTCATCTGGGTTGAGTGCAAGCAGCTCCAGAGGTTGGTTTTTAGGGCCTTCGGGCCCTAGAGGCCAATATTTTTGTGGTTTATGCTCAATATTTTAGTAGGAAATGTTGTAGGGGATCCAATATGGGTTAGAAATTTGTCTTTCAACAGATCATACTATGAACTTGAGTGACAACGGCTTCCAATTTGTTGCACAAAAGAAAAGTGAAAACCATACCTTTCCACGGCATCTAGGGCAAGGATTAAAGAGATCACAAAACAAGTTTCAAGCAGTTGATCAAAAAATGGCTCATATCTCAAGTGAATCTGGTGCTAAGGTGCACCCAAAAAATAATTCTACTGTGAAAACCCCTATCAAGGGTAAGAATTTTGAAGACTCAGTCCCAAAAATGAATTTTAGGGATGCCCTTCATGGTGGACATCCTCAGCCCAATGCTAATATCAATATTAGGGCTTCCCATAAACCTCTAAGAATGCCTAATATTGATCCCAGGAAAATGGAGTCAGGATGTCTTAAAGCAGCTGATGGAACTCCTATTGTTAAGCTTGATATGGGTAACATTCAGACTGGCATTGAAGATTTGGAAAAAAGAGGACTAATTTATCGGTTCATGGGTTTTCATCCGAGTCTATCTGCTTTCAAAGTCCGGGCTGCAAAAAGCTGGAAAACTAAAGGTGAGTTACAAATCTCTATTTATCCAAATGGTTATTTTCTTGTTTTATTTGCTAATAATGAAGATAGAGAGAAAACTTTTCAAGGGGGTCCTTGGTTTTTTGGAAGGGTAGGGCTTTTCATGAAGCCCTAGCATACTAAATTTAAAGTCAAAGAAGAGATGCCTTCTATAGCTCCCGTGTGGGTTAGACTCTTTGGCCTCCCTATTGAATTTTGGAATCCTACTATTTTTTCTTCAATTGGAAACTCTTTAGGAACTTTTATGATGATCGTTGATTGTACTCAAAATTTTGAACATATTATTTATGCTCGAATTTGTGTTTTAATGGATTTTGACAAACCCCTACCTAAAAAAATCACATTACAATTTGGGGAAGACACTTGGGAGCAAGTAGTGGACTATGAGAACATTCCTTTTCGTTGTAGAATTTGCCATGAATATGGCCATTTGGCCAGTGCTTGCCCAAATAAAATTCCCGATCAAAAGAAAGAAGATATAAACTCGAGCGGGTTTCCAAATACCTAAGAAGAAGAACACTCAGAAAAAAATAGTTATGAAGGATCAATCAAAGTCATCTGCTAATATGTTTGAAATCCTTTCCACAAATGATGTCCCAAGTGAGGAAGAGGAAATAATGGAAACTGAAATCTTAGAAACACAATTTAAATATGAAGGGAAGAACTCAGAGACAAACCAACAAATCAAAGGTTTTCAACAGAAAAAAAAAGGAGAAAATTTACACAAGAAAAACAATCTTTCAAATGTCAAAACTTCAAATAATGCAAGTCCCAATATAGACTCCGTTGAACCATCTAGTAAAATTTTGGTTGTGTACGAGCATTCTTCAAGGTTAGAAGCCATCTCAGATTCAATTGGAATAAGTCAAGAAATAGGGAAAAAAATTGAAGATGGATTCTAATCAAAAAGCAGGTCGCAAGACCAATCAATATCATATGGTAAAAGAAGGTGAAAATCTTGTAGAGGAAGGTAAGATTAATGCCCTTCCCAACTTTTTTAGCCCTGGTATTAATGAAGATCATCACTTGGAATATTAGAGGACTCAAAGGGAGTCTTTCAAAACAAAATGAAATTAGAAGAATGATTCAGATAAATCATCCACATCTTGTTTTCCTTCAAGAAACAAAGATGTCAATGGAGGATATGGACTCAATTGCCAATAAAATTTGGCCAGCTGGAAAAGTGGTTTCCCTCAGTTCCCAAGGGACTTCTGGTGGCATTGCTTGTCTTTGGGACCCAAAAGAGGTAGTTATTCACCATATGGTTGGCATTTGGGGTTTGTTGGCTATAGCTATTCAAAGTAGACATTCCAACCAGATTATGCTCTGCCTTACTCGTTTATGCTCCGACTTATTTGGAGGAAAAAATAAGACAGATGGAAGGATATTACTCATATTATCTCTCATTTTCTTGAAGCTTGGATCTTGATCGGAGGAGATTTCAATACCATCCTCTCTCTGGATGAGAAAAGGGGGGAAATAGAAATTTGGACAAAAGCACTAACCTCATGAGTGAATATATTGCAAACCTCCATCTTGTGGATATCCAACCAGATAATGGCCTTATGACTTGGTCTAACAGAAGGCAAGGCTTAGCTTGTATAATGGAGAGATTGGATAGGTTTTTGCTCTCTGAAAATTTCTTAATCCATGGTCACATTCCTAAAGTGAAGACTCTTAATAATGCTTGTTCGGATCATTGTCCAATCATGGTGGAAATGTGGAAAACCAATGTGAGTTTCTCTCCTTTTCGTTTTCAATTAATGTGGCTTAGAGACATTTCCTTCAGACCTCGTGTGCAACAATGGTGGAAGGAAGGTAAACCTAGGCATGGGACTAAGATGTTCTGTTTTGCCAAAAGACTGCAATACATTAAATCCAAAATCAAGACTTGGAACCGGAAAGAGTTTGGGGATGTTCATAAAAAAAACATGAAGTTATTGCTCATATTGAAAATTTGAATAAGAAAATCCATTTAGATGGCCTCACAGAGAAGAGAAGTGCAGATGAAATTAAACTCACAACTCGGTTAGAGGAATGGGAAAAAAGAGAAGAAATCTTATGGAAGCAAAAATCTAGAATTCAATGGCTCAAAGAAGGAGATCGAAACACAAATTTCTTCCACAAATCTCTTCTAGCTCGAAGATCTCACAACTTTATTTCTTCCTTAAAATCAGATTCTGGAGATGTTGTTTATACTTGGGATGGCATGAACTCTATTGTTGTTGATTACTTTTCCAATATTTTTGTTGCTACTCCTCTTGACTCGACTTCACAACAAAATGTTCTTCAAGCAATCCCTTCTCTTATCACTTCTGAGGAGAACTCTATTTTGACTGCTCCTTTTACTATCAATGAGCTTCAACAAGTAGTTTTTAAAATGCAAAAATGGAAAACCCCAGGTCCCGATGGTTTTCCCATTGAGTTCTACCAAGAGTTATGGGATATCCTTCATGTTGATTTATTAGAGGTGGTGGAAGAAGCCAGGAAAGCCAAAGAAATTTTGAAGGTTATCAATAAAACTTATATTACTCTTGTTCCAAAATCTCAAGAGGTTGATCATATCTCAGCTTTTAGACCTATTGCTTTATGTAATGTTCTTCTCAAAATCATTACTAAAATAATGGCAAAAAGGTTGAAGCCTCTTTTGCATAAGATTATTTCCCAGAGCAAGGGGGTTATGTGGAAGGACGTCAAATAGTAGATGAGATAGTTCTTGCTCAAGAAGCCATCCATTCCATGGATATGCAAAAATCTCCTTCCATGTTCATTCGGTTAGACTTATCCAAAGCTTATGATAGAGTGGATTGGCACTTCCTTATCAAAGTTTTGAGGCAATTTGGTTTCTCTAAGGATTGGATGGATTGGATTATGGGATGTATCTCTTTAGTTTCCTACTTAGTTCTTATCAATGGTAGGCCTTCTCAGTAATTCCCAGCTTCCAGAGGTATTAGGCAAGGTGACCCGCTATCCCCTTATTTATTCATCATTCTTGTTGAATGCTTGGGTAGGACTATAACCAAAAAGAGGGAAAACAAAACCCTTGAGGGAGTTACCATTGCTCATGGAGCTAGACCTATCTCTCATCTTCAATTTGTGGATGACTCTACTCTTTTAGGTAAAGCTACAATTAAGGAAGCTTCTAATATTAAGCAAATCATTAGTTGTTTTTCTAAGGCTATTGGGCAGTTGATCAATGAAGACAAATCTAAAGTTATTTTCTTTCACCTGTCTCGCTAGACAAGAATCCATGGTCTTGGATAAATTAAGATATAATAAGACCTCCCTTCCAATCACTTATTTAGGTATTCCCATAAATATTCAAAGGCAAAAAAATAAATATTGGAATTGGTTGTTGGACAAAGTCAAGAAGAAAATTGG
Source organism: Wollemia nobilis (assembly GCA_028583015.1). Classification (NCBI taxonomy): domain Eukaryota; kingdom Viridiplantae; phylum Streptophyta; class Pinopsida; order Araucariales; family Araucariaceae; genus Wollemia; species Wollemia nobilis. The sequence continues at coordinate 13,531,702 of JAQPPZ010016861.1, read as the reverse complement.
AAAGTGGACCAACAGGTGGCTTTCTTCTGGGGGTAGAATCACCTTGGTAAAATCAGTCCTTCAAGCTATTCCTATTTATGTTTCTTCCATTTTGAATATCCCAAAGGTTGTTCTTCGAGAATTGGATCAAATCAGTCATCGTTTCCTTTGGAGTGGTACTAAGGAGAAAATAAAATGGGCCTTGGTGAAATGGGATACTTTATGTCTTCCTAAGAGTGAAGGGGGGTTAGGATTCCGGTCTTCTATTAATAACAACAAAGCTTTAGCTGCTAAATTATATTGGAGGATGTTGCATAACCCCAATGCTCTTTGGGCCAATAATATTTGTGCTAAATATGCTGAGAACAAAAGTCCTGAAGACCTTGTTCGCTATCAACTTCCTACCAAAGGTTCTCCCATTTTAGCAGTTCTTAAGATTGGTGAGGATTTGATAAAGAAAAAATAATTTTGGATCATTCATAATGGTCAATAGGCAAATTTTTGGACAGATTCTTGGGATGGTCACAAGCCTTTGATAACTCGGTTTCCGATTGGAGGCCTTGGATGGAGGAGCTTCACCGAGCTAATTGGATAAAGGTGGCTAATTCATGCTGGTACCATACTTGGTAATTCAAAGGTTGGTAGATATTGGATCCCTATTGAGGACTGGCCTATTCAAATCCCAGAAAGGCAAAGACAAGATATCCAAGGCATCCTTCATATGAGATCCCTCTCTTGGTCCCATGAAAAAGATTGTTTTGGATGGAACAACACTACTAAGGGTGAGTATTCAGTTGCTCAAGGTTATTTGACCTTATGCCATAATAATCCCAACCATTCTTCTAAAATATTTTCTTGATTGTGGGCTCAAAAGCTCTGGCCTAAGGTGAGGTTCTTTAATTGGCTTTTATTGCATCGTAGGGTGCTTATTGGTGAGCAACTTATGAAGCGTGGTTTTCATGGCCCTTTTAGATGTGAAATGTGTGAAGAGAATGTAGAAACTCTCAACCATATTTTTATTGAGTGTACTTTAGCCTCCGAGCTATGGAGGAGAATGGCCACTTTACTTGGCTTACAGTGGTCCAATTTTTTTTACTTTTGAACAACTTTGGAGGGATTGGCCTAATCAAGAGGGTGTTGATCATTTTATTAGGTAGTTAGTTTGGATGGGTTCTACCATTCTTCTTTGGAATATTTGGAATGAAAGGAACAACCAAATTTTTAATCAAGATAGGAAGGATATTCACTATATTTGGCAAAAGACCATAGCCAACTTAGTTGAATCAGTCCATCAACTCCTTAATCACCCCCAAAACTCCCACCAAATATGGGATCAAGTGATGCAAATATTGAAGATTAAATCTTCTAAGGGCAACCAACTTAAAGGGAATGTGAGTATTAGTAAGATGGATAGGACTAGAAATTGGCAACCTCCTCCTAAGGATTTTGGAAAATTCAATACTGATGGAGCCTCTAGAGGGAACCCTGGAAAAGCCAGTGTGGGAGGAATTGGTAGACTTTCAGATGGCTCCCTAGTTTTTACTTTTGCTGAGAATTTGGGTATTCTTTCCAATAACCTTGCTGAGGGGTATGGTATCCTCAAAGGCCTTCAGGAGGCTACTAAGGTTGGATGGGAAAAGGTGTTAGTTGAGTCCGACTCTCAACTTATGATTAATCTCTTGAAGACTCCTTCTAAGAATCATAAGGTGGATTGGAGAATAAAAAGAATTATTGAGAAGATTCAATTAATCCGGATGGGATTTTTGAAAGTTGATTACAATCATGTGGTCGGAGATCAAAACAAGAGTGTTGATGCTTTAGCTAATTGGGCTTTGGACAAAGGTGATCTTACTTGTTATGGCCACCCTCCTATATGGTGGGCTTCTCAAATTAGGGAAGCTCTTCTTTCTATCATTTCTTTGGATGGCTCCAGTTCCGAAGGTACCTAGTTTCTTCTTGCTTTTTTTTTTTTTGCTTCTCTTTGGTTCATTCAGTTTTTTTTAGTTCCCTAGCTCATTCTATTCTTTATTTTGTTTCCTCTATTGATTCTTGCCTTATTAGTCTTCTGGTCTAGATAGGTCATTGTTATGTTCATTTTTTTTTTTTTTTTTTTTTTTTGTTTTAGTTTTTTAAGGTGGGTGGGTTCTTTTGTTTTGTTTTTTTTGTGTTCTTTGTGTTGTTTTTTGTTGTTCATGTGTTTTTGTTGTTTTGTGTTTTTTTTTTTATGTTTTTTGTTATTGTTCTTGTGTTTTTTTTGTTCTTGTTCTTGGGTTTCTCTTTGTTTGTGTTAATTCGTGTTTTTATGTGTGAGTGTTTTCTATGTTTTTTGTTTTTGTTTATTGTCTGTTGTTGGTTGTTTTTTATTTTTTTTTTTTTAGGTTTTGGTTGTGTTTATTTTTCATGTTTTTTTTTTGTTATGTCTTTGTAGTGTTCTATTGTTTTTGTCTTGTTTGTGTTTTGTTATGTGGTTCTTGTGTTTTTCTATGTGGTTTGTGTTGTGGTTTATTTTATCTTATTGTGCGTGTTTGGTTGTGCTTTTGTTTTTGACACACTCAAGGAGCATGTTTTTTATTTTATTTTATTATTTTTGTTGTTATTTACTTATTTTTAAATTGGTTTTGTGTGTTTGTTTGCTCCTTGAGTATGTCAAAGGTGGTAGGCCAGGTCCGAGTCCTGGGCATTTTTGGTGGAATGGATACCCCTGCCTCCTTGGGTCTTACCCGAAAGTGGCATCCCTTTTGGGATGTTTTCCACAAATAAAATATATATATATATTACATCATGACCACATAGTGGTATTACAAAAATTTGTTAATTATGCATGTATCATTTGGCAAGATTCAAACCTTGGTCTCCTCCTTGAAAGTTGAGGAATCTAATCAATTGAGATAATATCATTTGATAAAAATATGATATTATTTTAAAATATTATCAAAAGAATAAAATGACAAGAAAATATCTAACTCGCAAGAAAAAAAGTTAAATTGACCATCCAAACAATATTCTAGAAGCATATTGCATAAAATCCACTACTCAAAGGTAAACAAGAGAATAAAATCACAATCATAAAATAAATCCCTATAAGCCTAAGGTTTGGGTGAGCTAGGATATAACATCATAAAGGATAAATTTGATAATCAAACACCAATACAAATAGTCTCAATAATCATATAACAAAACCAATAGATGAATTGAATGAAAAAAAAAACCAATAAGGTTTGATGCATACCTCTACTCATAATATGGACGCACAAAGGCCCAATTCCAATAACAAAATCAACCATCCAATTCAATGGTATTGAGTTTAAATAATAATAATTGACATATGTTAGGAAAAGTAATGACAACTAGGACAATTCTTCACTCTCTTTCATCTTTCCCCAGTTTATTTTCATGTGACTGATACTTTCTTACCATCCCCTTTTAACCCTCATTAACCATGTTTGACCCCTTGTTCATATACCTAATTGCTAGAGATTAATGAGGTGATTGCTACCATCCCTCTTTCTAGTATCTTACCACCATTTTATTCACTTCTATGACTATGATTTTTACACCCATGCAAATCCATAGTTGCATACTAATTATTTGTTGCCTATATTTAACCAAATTGATTATTATGTTTTATGTTCCTATATGACATTGGTAGGATATTATGACATTGTTGTAGTTATTGGTGTAATTATGTTATCAAAATTAGATAAATTATTATTTTTTTTGCAATTACATATTTTATCAAGTTTTGGTTAATGTTTACTCTAATGCATATAAAATAAAATAATAGATTCATGTTTTTACCTATGGAATGCTCTTATAGTATGCTTGAATCCTCTATTTTTTTATTTTTATGATCTACTTGTGGTGCAACCTTACAAAAAAATATTTAATAATGCTTTGATATCTCCTCTATTTTCCTCTTCCATATGAAGATGTTTCCTATTACCTTTGAACCTTATAAGTAATAAATTTTTCAATGAAGATGATGTTTTCTCTAGGTTCCTAAGACCAATATAAATATTCTTGACATTTATAATAGAATCTTATTTGGATTGAAATTAACCCTACTTGTATTGCATCATGACCACATATTGGTATTATAATAGCTTGGAAGTAATTTATGTATCATTTGACAAGATTTGAACCTGAGTCTTCTCCTTGAAAGTTGAGGAATTTAACCAATCAAACTAATGGTAGTTGATAATATGACATTCTTTGTTACCACCATGTTCACTAAAACTTTGAAAATTCTCATGCATTAACATTCTAATTTATAAAGGAAGAATAAAAGTTGCATTTGAATTCTACCATCCTTACTAGGGTCTTTTATATTATCTTAGTACCAAAGATTATAAATATTGTTCCCCTTGAACACATCACCAGAACAACCTTCTCTTGAATTAATGGATATATGTACTAGATTAGCTATCATATATAATATACACCTATGAAAATATAGTAAAAACACTTTTTTGAAAAAAATTTGATAAATAACATACATAACATATACATGCAATAATTTTTTTTGAAAATATAGTAAAAAAAACTTTATCTTTATCTAACAAATTAAAATTTATTAAAAAATTTATACCAATAAAAAAATTAAGTTATATTTAATAGCTTTACTTTCTATTAAAAAAATAAGTTACCTTAATAAAGTTAAGTTTAATAGCTTTACTTTTTATTTAAAAAAAAAAAATAAGTTACTTAATTGAATACCTTAATTAAGTTATATTTAATATTATCTTACTAGGGTCTTTTATATTATCTTAGTGTCAAAGATTATAAATATTGTTCCCTTGAACACATCACCACAACAACCTTCTCTTGGCTCAAAGGATATATTTACTTGGCTATCATATATAACATACACCTATGAAAATATAGTAAAACATTTTTTTTTTTTTTTTTTAACTTTTGAAAATATAATAAAAAATTTATCCTTATCTAACAAATTAAAATTTATTAAAAAAAATTATACAATAAAAAATTAAGCTATATTTAATGTGTTGTACCTACCCACCCCCACCCCACCCTCATTTAATAGCTTTACTTTCTATTAAAAAAATTAAGTTACCTTAACCTAAATTAAGTTATATTTAATAGCTTTACTTTCTATTAAAAACGTTTTTAAAATAATTTACTTAATTAAGTTATATTTAATAGCTTTACTTTCTATTAAAAAAATAAGTTGCCTTAACTTAAATTAAGTTATATTTAATAGCTTTACTTTCTATTAAAAAAATAAGTTATCTTAATTAAGTTACGTTTAATAGCTTTACGTTTTTAAAATAATTTACTTAATTAAGTTACGTTTAATAGCTTTACGTTTTTAAAATAATTTACTTAATTAAGTTATATTTAATAGCTTTACTTTTTATTAAAAAAAAAACGTCGTTGAAGGAGATTGATAGCACGGTAAGGAAATTGAGAAGGTAATGGTAAGAAAGACCACAGTGGGAGTCGAACCCACGACCTTTTGCTCCGAAGTCAAACGCGCTAATCCACTGCGCTATGCGGCCTTAAATGACACAACGCTACCAACTGTTTTTCCTAAATGAAATCTATCATCCCTAATAACAAAGGAAGATAATATTATCCTTGCATTATCATTTGTAAGAAACCATCTAAACAAAAAAATCATGCTTTAATCCACTATATTTGTATGTTTTAAGTAATTCAAATTTTCCTTTATTTATTATTTGCAATTTTTTTAATTCCATTTATTTTGATAGTAAACTTTTTTAATTTGATAAAACTAATATTTATAAATATTATTATTAAATAAAATTAATATTTATAAATGTTAAATATATTTTTTATTGTCTTAAAAATATTTTTCCTTTAAAATCAAATTTTATAAATATATAAAACAATAAAATTATAAAAATAATGATAAAACCATATAAGTTATACAACCTTCACCCAAATAAATATCTCATGATAAATGTATTTGTCCTTGTAAATTAAAACTACGGTGAAAACACTATAAATTAGAAAAACAAAGAAATGTTTAACAAGCTTTGAATTGACCTACTCATTATCAAGTTAAAAATGGTGAGCTACTTAATTTCATAATTTTGACATTATAATGAAAATACTCTTCATACATTATTTTTCATTATTATTATTATTTTTTATTATTTTCTTTTAATACATAGAAGAATTGTCAAACTGCCTTTTCTTTATCTTTCATTATAACTATAATATACTTAAGATTTACTTTTCTTTTATCTTTCATTATAACTATAATATACTTAGGATTTACAGTTTGTTATAACTATCAACTAGACCATTTTTTCACCTTGCAGTGCCAAGACATATGTAGATCAAAGTCGATGGTCATTAACAGTTTTTGAATAAGCAGTTATATTATATGTTTTAGGAGTTTTCGGTTTTTTTTATATAAAAATAGTTGTTTTGTATGATATATTTATATGATGGAATTTATTTTTATTTAAGTATTTGTTTTTTAATTTTATTTTTTATAATAATTTTTTTAAGATTAGGTTTGTCTTTTTTTTGGGAGGTTTAAGGTTAGTATGTGGTGGTTGTGTTAAAGGATCATGGTTGGGAAAAACTGCTCAACCTTATACATTGATTATAAAAGTTTATTGCACTAATAAAAAGAAATTAGCTTACCAGACCAAACCTTATTACAGGATGGGATAGATAGATTGGATTGGAAGGAGCTTGAATGATAGCCAATGACAGGCGGTACTGGCCAGAATTAAACACACAAAACTGATAAGATATGCCCTGTACAACCAAAAACATTCCTTGTTCATTATAACTATAATGTGCTTATGATTTGCAGCTTGTTACATGGTTAAGGATATGGATGGCTTCAACGCGCTGCCTCCCTTGCTCATAAAAAATGCTTGGAGAGAACGCTAGCAAAACAATCAGTCCGTCCCACATTGTTGAAGAGTGGAGGTGGGCGTGAGAAGGGAGAGAATAAGAATGGGGAATGGGGGAGAGGAAAGGCATACTTACCTGGGCGGGGTTAATCGGTGAACAGGAAGGCCGACGGCCTAGGGAAGGCACCTCCATTGCACATATCGGGAGGGGCATTGCCTAGCATCTCCTATTGTGGAGAGTGCACGTCATAATTTGTGGCAGAGGGGGCTCGCGTCCGCGCGGCCCCCATCAACATCCAACATTGAATTATTATTTATATCACTAGATAATAAAAGAAATTTTAATTGTGGCAGAGGGGGCTCGCGTCCGCGCGGCCCCCACCAACATCCAACATTGAATTATTATTTATATCACTAGATAATAAAAGAAAATTTACAAGCATAGGGGATGATAAGTGTAGATTTTTTTCATGGTCAAACATAGAAATAACATTTTATTTAGGTTACGGAAAGAATAAAAGTAAATTTCAAAACAATATTTGCTTACTAAAAGGTCAAATTTGCAACCCTATTAGTTATGTGTGGATTGTAAAATTTGTTTAAAATAGTAAAAGAATATTGGAGTCAAATCTTCTAAACTATATTTTTACAATGATTGTTTAAATTAGTTAACCATTGAATTTGTTCACCAACATTTTTAATCCTCTTATCCTTAATAACCATGTTATTGTGCCACTGAACCCCTACCTCCTTCTCAATACCCATCTTAGACAAGGAGTATACCACTTTATTTAGATCTCTATCTACATAAACTAGAATCACATAATCTTATTCCCTCCACAATTCCTTAATTTAGGTGATAAGAATCATCAACCTCCATGTCTTCAAAGCAAATTTTCTAATGCAATCCAAAGATCCTACTAATATTTGAGAATTTGATTCTAGGATTATCCTCCTGTAACCTTGTCTTACTACCTAGATAGAAATAGATTTGATAGTTAAGGCTTCTACTTCATTGTTCATGGCCTTGCCCAAGCCTTGCAACTTCCAATAGAGCATTGTCCCAACATGATTCTTGCAAACCACTCTAATTCCAGCTCTACTCGGATTACCTTTTATAGCTCCATCAGTATTAATTTTAATCCAACCTTCTAGGGATGGTTTCCAACTAGCTTTATCCTATCCCCCTTGCACTTCAGCTTCCTTCTTCATTTTCCCTATATCAGTATAAGTTTCTTCTTTAGCATACACTGCAATAGTTTCTATGAATTTGCTCCAAATGACCTGCTAGATGCCATCTAAGGATGCAAAGGTTTCTCTAAAAAGTGTACCATTTATTTCCAACCATACTCACCACCAAATGAAGTTTAATCCAAGCTTTCAATTGATACAAAGAGCTTTATATTTAAATCTACCCTTCTTCCATATTTTCCAAATATTAATCCAATTCAAATCACCATTGGCTTGAATTTTATAAGATAAAAACCATCGCTTCCACATCTAGCATGTGAACGAGCCCTCAAATATCTAGTGGTCAAATTTTTCATTGCTCTTGTAGCATAAAACACATTGAGATGGACCAACAATTCACCTATCTCAGATTATCAAAAGTAAGAATTCTATTGTACATGAATTGCCAAGTAAAGAAGTTTACTTTTGGCAAACCCTTGGTTTACTAAATATTTCTCAAATCCTCAACCTAATATGCATGAGGAGGAGATTCTAAAAGGATATTATCATATCCATCATTCATTATGTAGACTCCAAGGCTCCCATAGCCCCAAGCTAATTCATCCTCCTCATTTCTACTTGTGAGAAATATTTTTGCTAAGATTTTAGTCATGATGGGTGTCAATTTTGGAGGGATTGGAATTGGCCACTCATCCAAATTCTTAAACTACTTAAACTTATAATCCCCCATCTGACTAGTATTGAAATAATTTTAAATCTAGATCCAAATCCTACTTTCCATGGTTGTTTTTATTAGTTGTAGTTCTAGGAATAAAACAATGATAAGTGGGTATTTATCCCAAGAATTTATCCAAAATCGTGCCTTCTCCCCTATCCCCACTTTCCAAAATAATCCATATTTCACTACTTGAGATCCTAACTTTAGAGTATGCCACAAAAAGGACCCATTACCATCCAAAACACACAACTTACATCATTCGGGTTCACTTGTCCCAAATATTTACTAGTTAAAACTCTACTAAATAAAGAAGTTGGTTGGGAGATGCACCTCTTGTAAAGATTTTCAACCAAAGCTTTACTATTTAACTCTAAGATTTATTATTTTACTCTAATCTCCTCAGTCCTAAACCTCCCTTTACCTTGGGTACTACTTTATTTATGTTATATTTGACACGTTATTGCATTAGGATCTAATCATGTGTTTTGCAATGTGAGAAAACATGTTCTTAGGATAAATTTTTAAAGAACAAAATAACTTACCAATTGTCTTAATCCATTTATATTTATCATTGCACTTAAAGAAACCAAACAATTTCCAACTATAATTCTTTGAAATAAATAGGCAATATAGAAAAAAAAAAAGATAACTTTCATGTGAAAAATAAATAAATATGAAAAAAAAAATCTAAAGTAGTGTATAACACTCTTCTGAATAACATCATAATTATAAAGGAAGATATTGTAAAAACTAGATGTGCCACATTGAATTCCAAAAGTTTGCATCACAAAAGCATAAGTTGAAGAAAAGATACAAGTATTTTTCATTGTTTATATTGCCTCTTAATGACTTGGTTCCCAACCTCAGGCATCTTGAGCAAAAAGAAATAAGTTTTTCCAACTTCAACTAGTTATAAAAAAATCCAAGCTCCAAATGTGCAAGACCCACACTTCATGCTAATGGTATGAACAAATCAATAATGGACCGTAACTTCCTAAAATACCATAGGGAATCCAAAAATAAATTAGGAATGGTTGGGGAGATAGAAGTAATTTATAGAAAGGAGAATTCTTAACTATAGTTTGACCTACTAGATTGACTATGGATTCTAAAATAGAAGGCCAATTGTTAGCTCTCATACAAGGCATCAAAATTTGATTGAGAAAAGTCATAAAAAATATGAGAGAAAATTTTTCAACATGAAATGTGTTGATTTACGATTTGAAGCCAAAATGCTTACCAAAAAATTTAAGAAAAATTAATCGATTAATTTATCATAAAGTTGAAATAGAATTGGTGGTAAGCATACCCAATGGATTTAGGAAGTAAATATCATAAGCCAAGGTTATACAATCACAAAGAGGGACTTCAATGAAGAGTTGCCTCCCTTAGCAGTAGAACTTCCTTATCAAAAAATTTGAATGATAATCAATTGAGCAAGGTTTGAACAATGGGAAATCATACATCACTATTTCTCCACTTGAATGACACCAATAGTCACTTGAACAACACAATGCAACTTCCACTTAAACAACTTTATGCAACTTCCACTTTAACGACAGTTCTTACTTGTTGGCCAATTTGAATGACAATGCTTCCCCACTAAACAATGCTATGATCCTTCACTCAAATGGAAGAGAGAGAGAAAATGATTGAGCAAGTGATCCTAGAAATGAGTAAGTCAAATTTGGAGCAAGGGATAAAGGTTCTTCATGAATAATTATTTACCTAAAAGGTGTAGTATTTGAATGGCACTTTTATTTTTTATAGGACAAGTAATCACATGTTCCTCACTTGAATGACCCCAATGCCCATGTTTTGAACAACAATTGCTTTTAACAACAATGTTTTGCCACTAAAAAATGCTCAACCTTATACATTGATCATAGATATTTCTTACACTAATAAAAATAAATTAGCTTACTAAACCTTCTTGCAGGATGGGGTAGATAGATTATATTGGAAGGAACTTGAATGCTAGCCAATGACAGGCGGTCCTGGAAAGAATTAAACACACATAACTGATAAGATATGCCCTGTACAACCAAAGACATTCCTTGTTCATTATAACAAGGATATGGAGGGCTTCAACGCGTTGCCTTGCTTGCTCATGAAAATGCTTGGATAAAACGCTCGCAAAACAGTCAGTCCATCCCACATTGTTGAAGAGTGGATGTCGGCGTGAGAAGAGAGAGAATAAGAATGGGGAAGGGGGAGAGGAAATGCATACTTACCTGGGCGGGGTCAATCGGTGAACAGCAAGGCCGACGGCCTAGGGAAGGCACCTCCATTGCACTTTAGGAGGGGGTGTTGCCTAGCATCTCCCATTGTGGAGAGTGCACGTCATAATTTGTGGCAGAGGGGGCTCGCATCCGCGCGGCCCCCACCAACATCCAACATTAAATTATTATTTATATCACTAGGTAATAAAAGAAATTTTACAAGCATAGGGGATGATAATTGTAGATTTTTTTCCTATGATAAAAATTTTTTACAAGCATAGAGGATGATAATTATAGATTTTTTCCTAGTCAAACATAGTAATAACATTTTATTTAGGTTACAGAAAGAATAAAAGTAAATTCCAAAGGTCAAATGTTCAACCCTATTAATAGTAAAAGAATATTGGAGTCAAATTTCCTAAACTATATTTCTATAATGATTGTCCAAATTAGTTAACCATTGAATTTGTTCACCAACCTCTACCTTCTTCTCAATACCCATCTTAGACAAGAAGTATACCACTTTATTTAGATCTCTATCTACATAAACTAGAATCACATCATCTAATTCCCTCCACAATTCCTTAATTTGGGTGATAAGAATCATCAACCTCCATGTCTTCAAAGCAAATTTTCTCATGCAATCCAGAGCTCCTACCAATATTTGAGAATTTGATTCTAGGATTATCCTCCTGTAACCTTGTCTTACTACCTAGATAGAAATAAATTTGATAGTTAAGGCTTCTACTTCATTGTTCATGGCCTTGCCCAAGCCTTGCAACTTCCAATAGAGCATTGTCCCAACATGATTCTTGCAAACCACTCTAATTCCAGCTCTACTCGGATTAGCTTTTATAGCTCCATCGGTATTAATTTTAATTCAACCTTCTAGGGATGGTTTCCAACTAGATTTATCCTATCCCCCTTGCACTTCGGCTTCCTTATTCATTTTCCCTATATCAACCTAAGTTTCTTCTTTAGCATACACTGCCATAGTTTCTATGAATTTGCTCCAAATGACCTGCTAGATGCCATCTAAGGATGCAAAGGTTTCTCTAAAAATTGTACCATTTATTTCCAACCATACTCACCACCAAATGAAGTTTAATCCAAACTTTCAATTGATACAAAGAGCTTTATATTTAAATCTACCCCTCTTCCATATTTTCCAAATATTAATCCGATTCAAATCACCATTGGCTTGAATTTTATAAGATAAAAATCATCGTTTCCACATCTAGCATGTGAACGAGCCCTCAAATATCAAGTGGTCAAATTTTTCATTGCTCTTGTAGCATAAAACACATTGAGATGGACCAACAATTCACCTGTCTCAGATTATCAAAAGTAAGAATTCTATTCTACATGAATTGCCAAGTAAAGAAATTTACTTTTGGCAAACCCTTGGTTTACTAAATATTTCTCAAATCCTCAACCTAATATGCATGAGGAGGAGATTCTAAAAGGATATTATCATATCCATCATTCATTGTGTAGACTCCAAGGCTCCCATAGCCCCAAGCTAATTCATCCTCCTCATTTCTACTTGTGAGAAATATTTTTGCTAAGATTTTAGTCATGATGGGTGTCAATTTTGGAGGGATTGGAATTGGCCACTCATCCAAATTCTTAAACTACTTAAACTTATAATCCCCCAGCTGACTAGTATTGAAATAATTTTCAATCTAGATCCAACCCCTATTTTCCATGGTTGTTTTTATTAGTTGTAGTTCTAGGAATTCAACAATGATAAGTGGGTATTTATCCCAAGAATTTATCCAAAATCGTGCCTTCTCCCCTATCCCCACTTTCCAAAATAATCCATATTTCACTACTTGAGATCCTAACTTTAGAGTATGCCACAAGAAGGACCCATTACCATCCAAAAAACACAACTCACATCATTCGGGTTCACTTGTCCCAAATATTTACTAGTTAAAACTCTACTAAATAAAGAATTTGGTTGGGAGATGCACCTCTTGTAAAGCTTTTCAACCAAAGCTTTATTATTTAACTCTAAAATTTATTATTTTACTCTAATCTCCTCAGTCCTAAACCTCCCTTTACCTTGGGTACTACTTTATTTATGTTATATTTGACACGTTGTTGCTTAGGATCTAATCATGTGTTTTGCAATGTGAGAAAACATGTTCTCAAGATAAATTTTTAAAGAATAAAATAACTTACCAATTGTCTTAATCCATTTATATTTATCATTGCACTTAAAGAAACCAAACAATTTCCAACCATAATTCTTTGAAATAAATAGGCAATATAGAAAAAAACATAACTTTCATGTGAAAAATAAATAAATATGAAAAAAAAAATCTAAAGTAGTGTATAACACTCTTCTGAATATCATCATAATTATAAAGGAAGATATTGTAAAAACTAGATGTGCCACATTGAATTCCAAAATTTTGCATCGTAAAAGCATAAGTTGAAGAAGAGATACAAGTATTTTTCATTGTTTATATTGCCTCTTAATGACTTGGTTCCCAACCTCAGGCATCTTGAGAAAAAAGAAAGAAGCCTTGCCAAATTCAACTAGTTATAAAAAAATCCAAGTCCAAATGTGCAAGACCCACACTTCATGCTAATGGTATGAACAAATCAACAATGGACCGTAACTTCCTAAAATACCATAGGGAATCCAAAAATAAATTAAGAATGGTTGGGGAGATAGAAGTAATTTATAGAAAGGAGAATTCTTAACTATAGTTTGACCTACTAGATTGACTATGGATTCTAAAATAGAAGGCCAATTGTTAGCTCTCATACAAGGCATCAAAATTTGATTGAGAAAAGTCATAAAAAATATGAGAGAAAATTTTTCAACATGAAATGTGTTGATTTACGATTTGAAGCCAAAATGCTTACCAAAAAATTTAAGAAAAATTAATCGATTAATTTATCATAAAGTTGAAATAGAATTGGTGGTAAGCATACCCAATGGATTTAGGAAGTAAATATCATAAGCCAAGGTTATACAATCACAAAGAGGGACTTCAATGAAGAGTTGCCTCCCTTAGCAGTAGAACTTCCTTATCAAAAAATTTGAATGATAATCAATTGAGCAAGGTTTGAACAATGGGAAATCATACATCACTATTTCTCCACTTGAATGACACCAATAGTCACTTGAACAACACAATGCAACTTCCACTTAAACAACTTTATGCAACTTCCACTTTAACGACAGTTCTTACTTGTTGGCCAATTTGAATGACAATGCTTCCCCACTAAACAATGCTATGATCCTTCACTCAAATGGAAGAGAGAGAGAAAATGATTGAGCAAGTGATCCTAGAAATGAGTAAGTCAAATTTGGAGCAAGGGATAAAGGTTCTTCATGATTAATTATTTACCTAAAAGGTGTAGTATTTGAATGGCACTTTTATTTTTTATAGGACAAGTAATCACATGTTCCTCACTTGAATGACCCCAATGCCCATGTTTTGAACAACAATTGCTTTTAACAACAATGTTTTGCCACTAAAAAATGCTCCAAATCCTCACTCAAATGGTGATTAATTTTTCACATGAACGATGCTATATTTAAATTACACTCTTAATTTTTATAAGAACGGTAATCACACACTCCTCACTTGAACGATGTCCTAGTTCTTATTGGAATGAGATAGTTCTTTCTTCAAACCACAAATTTGTTCCAACATTTTTTTGCACACTTGAATGACACTTTTACTCGTGCTACAATCATATTCTTCTCTTATAGTCTTATAATCTTGCACACATAATTATATTCCACAACATACAAATCCAATAATATAATGCATTCACCATTCAATATATATATATATAATATATTAAAATAAAATATGATATTTTTTATGATATGATACATCTGTGAATCGATGGACAGGCGGGAGAGCGGAGGATGTCGATGGGCGGGAAGTCTGCAGGGGAGATCGAGAGTGGCGGTGGTTCGGTTCTTGGACGCAGCAGAGCAATCGGAGGGCATCAAGAATCCGGTGGAGCGAAAATGCCCGGGCCCATTGAAGATGATCGGGCTGGCAACGGTATTGGTCGAGGTAAGGACCCACCAGACAAAGGGGGTGGTGGGGCTCAAAAGTCTTATGCCCAGGCAGTGGCCTCAGAAACCCTAAATGGATTTTTTACCAAAGAGTTGTTTTCGGTTGGGGATGAATTGGACATCCCAGCAGAAGTTCTTTTAAGCTTCATGGAGTTTGAGAAATTTACCCTAATAGGTAAATTCATTGGAGGCCGTCCCGAAATGGAAACTATTCGAAAATGGGCAGCAAGAAAATGGAGGACTTCTGGCCATTTGGAGGTGGCGGCCCTATCTCGGGGATTTTTTGCCATTAGATTGAATAATAAGGAGGATTACTGTAAAATTCTTGCTGGCGGGTCATGGTTTTTGGGCCGCAGAAGTTTATTTCTCAGGAAGTGGGACATGGATTTCAGTCCGGAGACCCAAAACATCAACATTGCCCCAATATGGGTTAGGCTCTCGAATCTTCCCCTCTTTGGCTGGCATGAAAATGTCATAAGAGGTATTGCGCGTTCCATTGGGGAGTTGGTCACCATTGACCCTCCCACCCGAGCTCGAACAAGGTTCTTCTAGGCCCGATTTTGCGTTCTGGCAGATTTGGAGGCAAAACTCCCAACTTCCATCACTCTTCAGTCTAGAGGTACCATTCTTCATAAACAAGCAATTGTCTATGAAAATAGACCAACTTTCTGCACCCAGTGTCGGTCCCAAGGGCACCTCCAGTCCTAATGTCCTCTTCAAAAATCAAGAAAATAGAAACGTGAAAATGGCAACCCCCTGGAGCACAAGGAAGATCAGGTAAAGCAACCACATCTCCCAGACGTGAAGGGCCATGGATCCCCAGGCCCCTCTAGAGATTATGGCGGACTCTCTCAGCCTGAAGAGAATCCCTCTCTCCAATCGGACCCCGAGCATCTTGAGGCTGACAACCAACAAGGAGTAGACTCCCACTTGGAAAGTGAACCATAGGAAGAGATGGAACGGACACCTTCCCAAGTTTTGACTCAGGCTGTTCCTCTGCTCCAAAATACGGGTCATCTCGATTTTAGTCAATCACAGACGCTGCTAGAAGATTACCTCTTAGGAAGGAGGGGTGAACATTCCGATCACATTAGCCCCGGAAATACGAGGAGCCGAAAGCAAAGTGTGGATTTTGGTAGTGAGAGGAAGCAGGGTCATCCTCCTAACAAGGAAAGGTGAGACAAAGAGACTGCAACTGATGTTGCAAATGGAACCCAGCATTTGTTGGTTCTGGATGACTGTGACACACAGTTGGACGAAGCACATGCATCAAAACCTCCCCCTCAACAAGGAAGGGGAGGCAAGAAAAACTTCAAATCGTCCGGATGAAAGTCCTCTCATGGAATGTGAGAGGAGCGAACGGTGCAGCCAAGCGAAGGTTAGTGGCTGATCTCCGTAGGAGGATTAACCCTTCTATCCTTATTTTGCAAGAGATCAAGCTTGATGCTATCTCCTCTGACAAAGTGGCGGAGGCCATTTGGGCCAAGGCAAATTGTCTGTCCAACCTTGCAGTGGGAACAGCAGGAGGACTCATGGTTCTGTGGGACCCTTCGAGGTTTGAGGGCGACTTGTCGTCAACTTCCAACGAATCATCAATGTCTTGTTCCGATCCAAAACCTCCAATTTTTCCTGGATTATGTCGAACGTTTATGCTTCAAATTCTACCACAAAGAGAGCAGAAATGTGGAAAGCTATCTCTTTGATAAGGGAGAATTTTAGCAACTTTCCCTGGGTTTTAGGGGGTGACTTCAATTTTCCCCTTCATCCTTCAAAGAAAAAAGGAGGGTCTCGACCACTCTAGCCGCTGACTTGGAAGATTTCGGAGATTTTGTCTCTGCTAATGGACTGCTTGACATCGAACTCAAAGGGGCTTCCTTCACTTGGAGTAACAGAAGGATTGGGGGTGGTTTGATTCAAGTCAAACTTGATAGATTCTTCATTTCCCTAGAAGCCATTCCCATCCTTGGTGGGGCTATACTTTTGACTCTTCCAAGGATTGGGTCTGACCATAACCCTATTTTCTTGGAGGCGAACGATGGGCCTATTTTTATGACCCCTTTCAGATTCGAATCCATGTGGATTTCCCACAAATACTTCAAAGGATTGGTTTCAGCATGGTGGCAATCGAAGGTGGAAGGAAGCGCTCCTAAGAGAGTGGCTTTAAAGCTCAAAATGGTCAAAGAAAAAGCCGAAGATTTGGAACAAAGAGGGTTTTGGCAACATTTTTGAGTCTAAAAAATCCATCGCTGAGAACCTGAAGGTTGTGGAGGAAAGGATGGCTATCGAAGGTTACACTGAGGGTCTCAGGGAGGAAGAGCAAAGCCTTTTGGTGGACTTTCATTATATTCTCGCTAGGGAGGAAACTTTCTGGCGCCAGAAATCTCGTGACCTGTGGTTGAAGAATGGAGATTCCAACACGAGATTTTTTCACGCGTCTACTATGAGGTATAGGGGGGCCAACAAGATCAGAGAAGTGACTTGTAATTATGGGCACATTACCAGGGATATTGAGGAAATTAGGAGCAAAGCAGTTAATTTATTTTAGGATTTGCTTGGCTCTCCTCTGGATAGCAACCTCCAGGTCCAAAAATCTATGCTTGCCAATTTTCTGACTAAAGTTCCCCATGAGGTAAGCATGAAACTTCTTGAACCTTTTTCCTCATCTAATATTAATGAAGCTTTGTTCTCCATGCAACCAGATAAGGCCCCTGGGCCCGATGGTTTCCCCCCCAATTCTTCCAAGTCATGTGGGAGGTCGTGGGCCCGGAAGTGTGTGATGCTATTCGGGTAATCCAAGCGTCCAAATCTATCCACCCAAAACTCAATTCCACATTTCTTGCCCTCATTCCTAAGTCTCCTTCCTACAAAAATTTCTCTGACTATCGGCCCATTCGCCTGTGCAATGTTTTTTACAAGATCCTTACCAAGTCTATAGCCAATAAACTCAAAACAGTCCTCCCCCTCCTGATTGATCCTTATCAGGGAAGCACTGTCAAAGGCAAAAACATTCTTGATGGTGTTATCACTGTCCATGAGACCCTTCATTCCGCTTACCGCTCTAAGAATGTTGCTCTTTTTCTTAAGCTTGACATGAACAAAGCCTTCGACTGTGTCGATCAGATATTTTTGTGTGCAGTCCTCCTCAAGTTCGGCTTTCATCCCCACTGGATTGACCTTGTCTACAGCTGTATATCCACTCCCTTTTTTTTCTATCTTGGTGAATGGGTCCCTAGCTGGGTATTTTCAGAGCTCCAGAGGCCTCAGAGAGGGCGATCCTCTTTCTCCCATCCTGTTCATTCTTCTGGTGGAGGTTCTGAGTTGGTCCATGAAAGAGGCTCTTCGGTAGAACAAGATTTATGGCATCTTGTCGACTTCTAGAATTAATCCTATCACTCATCAGCAATTTGTGGATGACACCCTCATCTCCACTAAGGCGTCCGTTGCTCAAGCCAAGTCGCTCAAGAGGATCTTGTCTCATTATGAGCAAGCTGTAGGGCAAAAGGTCAATTACATCAAGAGAAAAATTTACTTTATTAACACTCCTCTGCATAGACAAATTCGGATTGCTAGAATTCTTGAATGCACTATTGATTCCCTGCCTACGTCCTATCTGGGGTTGCCTCTATCTTATAGCGGACGGGCCAGTGGGGACATGTGGAACATGATTCTTGAGCGTCTACACAGGAAACTCGACACTTGGAAGGGCAAACTCCTATCGCAAGCCGGGAAAGCCACCCTTACCAAAGCCTGTCTTCAGGGGATCCTGACCTACTTCATGTCAGTGTTCATGCTTCTGAGTGCAGTCCACTCCAATATTGAGAAGATTCAGAGGACCTTTATTTGGTTTGGTAACGAAGAGAAATCTAGACTTCCCCTTGTAGCCTGGGACAAGGTGTGTTCGAGGATAGATCAAGGCGGCCTGGGGTTGAGAAGATCTAGACTTATGAATTTGGATCTGTTCGTGAAGCACGCTTGGAGGATTATGTCTAGCGACCCGGTGGAGTGGTTTACGCTGGTTAAAATGAAGTATCTTGGCCCCACTCCCTTCTTGGATGTTGAAACATCCTCCGTGGCATCGATATTTTGGAAATCTGTGCTCCAAACCCAACATTTGATCAGTCTGGGAGCCCGCTAGATTTTGGGTGACGGCAACTACATTTCCTTTTGGAAGGACATGTGGGCGACTGAAGAAGCCCTTGGGTCGAGGGTGGACCTCGCTGGGTTGAGAAGCTTGACCGACCCTAACACCCAGCTCAGGGTGGCAGGTTTCATAGATCGGAGCACCTGTTTCCCTCGATGGAAGCTTCCTGTTATGGAGGGGTTTAATAATGAGGTTACCTTCCTTGATAATATCCTTCAATCGATTTTAATTCCTTCTGCCAGAAGGAATGACAGTATCATCTGGAGTGGTACAGAGGATAGGCGTTTCTCTGTTAAATCAGCTTATGAGCTTCTCACCACCAAGACGGTTCTGGACTACAGGTGGAATATTGTTTGGAGGAAATGATTTGTCCTAAAATCAACTTCTTCGTGTGGATTGCTTTCCACAATAAAGCCTTAACTATTGACAACCTTCACAAGAGAGGTTTTGCCTTCCCCAACAAGTGTTACTTGTGTTTAGCAGATTGTGAGACGAGGGATCATTTATTCTTGCATTGCCCGTTTTCCCACTCTGTTTTGAGCATTGTCCTATCCTCCTTCCAGATCCTTTGGTGCTCTCCCCGATCCCTTAGAGATGCTTTTCATTAATGGCCTAATCCTTTCAAGAATCCCAAGCTCCGCTTCCTCCTCGAGGCCTCCTTCCACCATTTAATTTGGCAAATTTGGTTAGATAGGAATGCCAGAATCTTTGGCAGAGCTCCTAGAGGGCCCCCTTATGTTGCTCAAAGAGTGTTATCTTACGCCATTGAGAATTCTATTGCTGTTCCCAGTCCCCGTCCCCATCTTTCGAGCGAAGAAGCTATTCTCAAAATGATGAATCTCTGGTCGTTTCTGGAGGTTGTTAAAAGGCCCTGTCGAAGGAATGTTGTGTGGACCAAACCCCCCATGATGTGGATTAAATTAAACTTTGATGGAGCGGCTAAGGGGAATCTTGGGCTCGTTGGCGCTGGTGGGGTTGTCCATGATCATGACGAGAATATTGTGATGGCCTATTGTGAAGATTTGGGCTTCCAGACAAATCACTATGCTGAAGCCCGAGGCACTCTGCATGGTATTCGAATTCTCTCTCAGGATCCCCGGCCTCTTATCATTGAGGGTGACTCGCTCAACATCGTGAATTACCTTCTTGGCACCAAAAATCCATCTTGGAAAGTCTACAACATCATCCTCGAGGCTAGATCTCTTCTCTCCTATCGCGGTAGATGGAAAGCAAATCATATTTTGAGAGAAGGAAATCGTGTGGCTGACCACATGGCCAATAAAGGGCTCGCGACCACGTGCCCGGTTGTGTGGCGATCTCGCTTCCCATCCGAGGTGGAAAGGTTGGCCGAGGCGGACATCCCTTCCTCGATGTTTTCCTTATGCGGTTTTGGAAGGCCCATTCCGACATGTTTTGGGGATCGTGATTAGCTGTCCTTGGTGTCCGTCTCTTTGTTTTCGGCTTCTTTTTGGGTTTCTCTCGAGTCTGTCCTGTTTTCTTTTTTTTGTTGGGTCTCCAGGCCTAAAAGCCCTTTTTGTTGTTTTCAAGTCTCGCAACATTAGGATGGTTTTATTTTCATTTAGGTTTATTGTTACAGCCAAGAGGTATGATGCATCATTAGAAAGTTGGCTAATTTTGTACATAAGGTTTTGGGATCCTCTATAAAAACCACTGTTAAT
This sequence comes from Wollemia nobilis, assembly GCA_028583015.1. Lineage (NCBI taxonomy): Eukaryota > Viridiplantae > Streptophyta > Pinopsida > Araucariales > Araucariaceae > Wollemia > Wollemia nobilis. The sequence continues at coordinate 13,510,861 of JAQPPZ010016861.1, read as the reverse complement.
ATATTATAATAATTACCAAAAAAAAATATAATATTTTTTATTGTTTATGACCATCAATTATACAATATTGTTATTCCAAATTCATTAAAAACTTAACTAAAAATTTGATAAGCAAAATTTGCAATGGATTGAAAGGTTACATATAGGATTAAAACTGTTTAGAACGTTTCACTTAAATTTAAGTGTTAAAAATAAATTTCACCGAGTGGATGAACTTTATAGAATGCATTTTGGAGTTTTATGGTCAACAAAAACTTTACATGTAACCATTTCAATTTCACCACCACCAAATTTTAAACAGAAGGTTTGATATGTAACAGTTAAATTTACACTTTACATAAATAAATAGTTAAATATGTTTAACACTTAAAAATAAGTTCATTAATTAATTGGTAGAGGCTATAACAAAGCGACGAATTAAAGTGGAAAGAAATTTCAATATAAAAATATGCCACTAAAAATAAACAGCTTGAATAGGAACAACATTACATGAATAGGTTAGAAAGCAAGAGGGCCAACTACCCACACATGGTGAGGAGTCTCACATAAGCAGGACGAAGGGCTTCCACCTTTACGCCTGCTACCTATTGACAAAAAGTTAAGTATTGGGCTCATAAAATCACCTTATAAAAAAAAACTTCTCAAAACTTGAATTTTAAAATAAATTTTAATTTTAATTTATATTTAAAATAAATACGTTAGAAACAGGTTTCACTAAAAATAACTATAAAGGCCGTTAGATAGCGTAAACGGCATTTCAAACAAAAGCTGTAACAAAACGTGAGAACTAGACAGGAAGTAAAAACTTTTTACGGTCAAATTTTGATGTGTATGTTACACTTGCTCTATATCAAATGTATGTTCTCTGCATATTTCTATTCATTATTAAGTCTAATTTGATCATCAAATATTCACTTGTTTCTGTAATTTGAAATATGTTTGTCTTATATCTAAGACAATTATTACAATACATTATTTTTCAAGAAGTTTTACATAATGAATATAGATTTTAGATTTTAATCAAAGTATCTATTGGTATTGGTTTTAAGCCGTGTATGTTTGGTTGAGTTCTATCTGAGTCTATAGAGAAGTTTGGCTGTATAGACTTTTTTTTCAAAAATTAAAAAAATAAGATATTATTTGCATTAGACTTTGTATAAGATGACCTTCTGAGAAGCACCTATTAGATTGTCTAAGTTGTAGGACAGATACAGCGGACCTATTTGTTACATATTTTGTTTTCTCTTTTAAAATATATATTTGGCTGTGAAACTGCTTTTAAATGGTTGGATGTTAAAGTGTGTTTTAACCTTAAATAGATCTATGACTCTTTGATAAGCTGTGTGTTTTAACCGCAAAGAGATCAATAATTTTTTTTCAGCTGTTGAGTGGAGTTATTTATAAAAAAAATCTTTTATTCTCTTTTTTAAACATATATATTTATGAATGATGACGTAAAATCCTTGAAAATTTATGTATTTTTATATTGTTTATATAGACCATGATTATATTTGTTGTCTGACGGTTGTATAAGCCATCAATATGCTTTATAATATTTTTTTTTTTTTTTTTTTTGAATTTATATGGTGTAATCGGTAGTCGGTAGTCGCCACGAATTCGGATAGGCTGTCCAGCTTTTATGGCCGCCACGAATCCGGGCAGGCTGTCCAGCTTTTATGGCCACCACGAATCCGGGCAGGCTGTCCAGCTTTTATGGCCGCCACAATATTCTGTGCTGTCCGCCCCGGAAGCCGCCACACAGATCTTCGCGCAGTCCGCCTCTATAACCACCATGCCACAATCATTTTAAACCTTTTACGCCGCTGAAAGCACCAAGAAAGAGACAAGCGTTCAGTCCGACGATGCAGTATAATACTGTTGGAAATTATTTTAATCTAAATTTCATGTATTAGCGGGTGTTCATACCTGACCTGGGGACACGGCCTTCCACACGCATTTTTGCTACCTCCAACGTCTTGTCATCTGGTCATCTGAAGAAGTAGGTGTGTCATTTAATGTAGTAGGTAAGCTCTAGCTGGTCTAGAGATTCCCGCCACCGACATATGTTTCTGGAGAGTTCTTCTACATTCTATAAATACCGTTCTTGGCTCCTCATTCAGCAATCTGGGTGCACCACCACCAGGTTCCTTGCACAACAGCAGTGCAGACAACTTACACCGCAAGCAATGTATTTTGCAATTGTATGCTCAACAGAGCCTTCTGTGTTGAATCTATTTCTCAATGAAAATATTTTTGTATTTGTTGTTTTTTGACTTTGTCTGTTTGTGTTTGTGTTTGTGTTGCCTCTCACGAGGCTGTTAATGATCCTGTGGTTTAAATTTTTTGACATGGTATCAGAGCAAGGAGATAGGAGATCAGCAGGCAGAGGTTGTGGAAAGCTGTGTGGAGAGCAGCCATGAAAAAGCTTTAGGATGATGATGAAGAGCTCTCGGATCTTTCTGAAAAGGTTGAAGTCGTCATCGCTACGAAAAACGTTTGAATTTGACAAGGGTTTCGTGGGCTCTGAAAATCTGTAGCCAAATTTATTGATTTCATGTAAAAATGGAGGTATTGAGGGGTTCAAACTGGAAGCTCTCGCTATTTTTGACTATTTTTTGGACAATGTTGGATTCTTGGCACCGTTAAGCCATGTAACTGCTGACTCAGGGGTGTAATTTGTACAACGGCATCGCATCTCATTCCGATGAGTTTTCTCCTTTGAATCATTATTTTCCTCTTTCTCTTCATGAATTTTTTTCTTTGGCTAAGTCCCTTGTGAGTCATCCGACTGCGCAACGCAGTCTGACTGCGCTCACTTTGACCTGTGTAGTCAGGCGTTGACTGGCAAAATCGCCCTTTGTCGTCACTTCCGAATCATGCAGCCTGACTGACTGTGCAAGATATTTTAGCGCACTCCAACGGTTTCAAATTTTAAAACTTAGTCTTCAAATTATTGTTTTGTATTAGCTGGAAATTTAGATTAAGGGGGGATGTTGGAAATTATTTTAATCTAAATTCCATGTCTTAGCGGGTGTTCATGCCTGACCTGGGGACACGGCCTTCCACACGCATTTTTTTTGCCTTTAAGGTCTTGTCATTTGGTCATCTGAAGAAGTAGGTGTGTCATTTAATGTAGTAGGTAAGCTCCAGCTGGTCTAGAGATTATCGTCATCGACATGTGCTTCTGGAGAGTTCTTCTACATTCTATAAATACTGTTCTTGGGTCCTCATTCAGCAATCTGGATGCAGCAACACCAGGTTCCCTGCACAACAGCAGTGCAAGCAACTTAGGCGGTGTATTCCGTAGGTAGTGTATTCTGCAATTGTGTGCTCAGTAGAACCTTCTGTGTTGGATCTATTTCTCAATAAAAATCTTTTTTTATTTGTTGTTTTTTGCCTCTGTTTGTCTGTGTTTGTGTTGCCTCTCATGAGGTTGTTAATGATCCTGTGGTTTAAATTTTTTGACATGGTATCAGAGCAAGGAGAAAGGAGATCAGTAGGTAGAGATTATCGAAAGCTGCATGGAGAGCAGCCATGAAAAAACTTTGGATGATGATGAAGAGCTCTCGGCTCTTTCTAAAAAGGGTGAAGCTATCGTCGCTACGGGAAACGTTTGAATTTGGCAAGGGTTTCGTGGGATCTAAAAATCTATAGTCGAATTTATTGGTTTCATGTAAAAATAGAGGTATTGAGGGGTTCAAACTGGAAGCGCTTGCTATTTCTGAATGCTTTTGGGACAATGCTAGATTTTTGGTGTCGTTAAGCCGTGTAACTGCTGACTCGGGGATGTAATTTGTACAGTGGCATCGCATCTCACTTCGATGAGTTTTCTCCTTTGAATCATTATTTTTCTTCTTTCTCTTCATGAATTTCTTTCTTTGGCTAAGTCCCTTATGAGCCACCCGACTGCGCAGGGCAGTCCGACTGTGCTCACTTTGACCTACGCAGTCGGGAATTAACTGGCAAAACTGCCCTTTGTCATCGCTTTTGAATCGCACAGCCCGACTGCACAGGATATTTCAACACACTCCAGCGGTTTTGAATTTTAAAACTTAGTCTTCAAATTATTGTTTTGTATTAGCTAGAAATTTAGATTAAGGGGGGATGTTGGAAATTATTTTAATCTAAATTCCATATCTTAATGGGTGTTCATTCCTGACCTGGGGACACGGCCTTCCACACGTATTTTTTTTGCCTCCAACATCTTGTCATCTGGTCATCTGAAGAAGTAGGTGTGTCATTTAATGTAGTATGTAAGCTCCAGTTGGTCTAGAGATTCCCACCATAGGCATGTGCTTCTTGAGAGTTCTTCTACATTCTATAAATACTGTTCTTAGGTCCTCATTCAGCAATATGGGTGCAGCAGCACCAGATTCCCTGCACAACAGCAGTGCAGGCAACTTAGGCGGTGTATTCCGTAGGCAGTGTATTCTGCAATTGTATGCTCAGCAAAGCCTTCTGTGTTGGATCTATTTCTCAATGAAAATATTTTTGTATTTATTGTTTTCTACCTCTATCTGTCTGTGTTTGTGTTGCCTCTCACGATGTTGTTAATGATCCTGTGGTTTAAATTTTTTGACAAATACTAGGCTAGATGCAAATGCTTTTTTATGGTTTAGCCTATTAAAAACCCATGGAGGTGGGCCCAGCCAGTTACTAAGCTAGATGCAGGTGCAGGTACTCTCTATAATTTTATACATGTATATTATCATTATGTCTGTTAACAGTTGCATAATCCATTAATATAGATTTGCAGGTGGGCCGAACCAGGTGTTCTTTATAGTTTTATAAATATATAATAATGAACTTATATCATAAGCTATGTTAGGTGCAGTGACTTTTTATGGTTTAACCTATAAAAAAAGACTAGTTTTTTTATCCAACTCTTATCTATTTATTTATTTTTTATATTTTTTTTTAATATAAATGTACTTCATACATTCACATGTAGTGTATATAAATGTGCAGTCACCGTATTTTTCTTTTATTATGTAACGTTTTATTATATTTTCTTTCTAGACGCATATCCTATATGCATATAGCGATGTACAACCCATATAAATGTGTAGCGATGTACAACAATTATGTAACCTACATATATAAATGTACATGCAGTTTGTTATCTATACATATAATACTTATGAATTTTATACAAAGTTAGTAGGTTACATAGATAGTTGGTATATATAAATTTACAAGGTTACAAGTTAGAAAGATAGTTTATACAAAGTTATCAGGCTACATAGATAGTTTATTTTCGTAGATAAGAAGAATCGAGCGAATCATTAATACAGCGCTTTACCTAACCTGAAAGCTAAAAGAATTGTTATAAAAGCAGCAACAAGGGCTATCCCAATTTGACCATCTGATATCATCTCTTCATTTCCTCTCCCGCTTTTTTTCTTCATTTTGTCAATATATACATGAATGGGCTCTCTATTTTTTTTTTTTATTGTAATAATTAAAGCTGCTCAAGGCTAGAATCTAGACGGGATTTTTTTGATTTAAACTGACTGGACAGATCAGATTGGGATAATAAAAAAAAAATATATTTGAAAGAATAAAATAAATATGGAGAATAAGAGAATTGTGCAAACTGATTCTTAACAATATTTCATTAAGAAATGAAAATTTTATTGAGTCAATAGGATTATAGACAGGGGGGGTAAAACAACATGATTTGAAAGGTTATTGAGATCATGAGTCAGGCCCATTTTTAATTGCTCTATTAGCACTTTACCGTAACGGAATTCTAAATCCCGTTACGGGCCCTCTCCGGGAATTCAATTCAATACTTTTCAAGTATTGTATGGAATTCCCGGGGATGGAAATCCAGAAATGCATTGATAGGAACTTGCACTACATTTTCACTAGAAGTTCATAACCCCTTATCTTCTTGTTGGACAAAAGATCGATCTGTATGCTACAATCAAATCGTGGCGGGTATAGTTTAGTGGTAAAAGTGTGATTCGTTCCATCATTAACTCGCATAGTTAAGGGATCTTTCATTTCTCATCTATGTTCCGATTTAAACTATATTTCTATATAGGTTAAAAACCTCTCCTACGAATACCATGGTTCAGGAAAGGAATTGTATACATTCTCGTAATTTGGATTTGGAATGAGAAAAAGGAACACATTTTTCAATTCCATCCAAGATGGCGAAGCAGAGATATGGATGCAATTGACTTGGAAGTTTTTCCTAGATGGGAGGCCTTCCACTCCAACTCTTGCACTCTAAAACCTTTTAAGCGGGAGGCCTCCTTTTCCTCCCTTCTAGATTTGATTGTTAGCTTTGGTTAGTTTTCTCTACTCTGGTTGAGTGGCTCGGTGTCCAGGGTTTTGTCGAGGGGTTTTGTTGGTTGTTTTGTACTTCTTATGGGTTTGGTTTTTGTATTGTAACATCTGGTTTATCCCCAAGGTCTTTGCTTTGCATTGGTTGGGTGACTATGTTGCTAGGCTTTATTATCTGTTGGTGGTCTTTTGGGGGGTCTTTGGGTTGCTTCATGTTTCTTATGGGTTTGTGCAAATTTCTTGTTTTATTTCTATGGTCAGAGATGGTTTGTCGACCCAAACCCGTTGGGGTGGGGTGATTTTGGGTTGTTGTTTTGGAGGAGCCTGGCTGGTGAACCCTTGGTTGGTTTCATTATCTTGTTTCTACATTGCCTAGGTTGGAGGTTGTGTTGGGTGACTCTGTTTCTAGGGTTTGTTGCTTGTTGGGGGGATTGGTTTGGATTATTCTGTTTTCTTATGGTTTTGTGTATATTATTTTTTAATCCTATTTTTGGAGATGACTTGCCGACCCAAACCTGTTGGGGGCAGGGGTAGTTTTGGATTGTTGCATAACTATGGAAGATTCTGAATACTACCCCCCTCGTTGGCTCTGCTCTGGTTGCTTTGTTTCTTTGGTTGGGTGGATGGTTGGGTGGTTTAGTGGCCCTGCTACTAGGGTTTGTTGCCAGTTGTGGGTTCTTGTTTGGACTTCTCCATGTTTCTTATGGGTTTGTGTATATTCTTTGTTTATTCTCACTTTTGGAGAGAACCTGTTAACCCAAATCTGCTTGGGTGACTTTGGGCTATTTCGATGCGGAGGTTTCTAACCGTTGGCCCTAGTCTAACAAGGTACCCTAGTTGTGGTGGTTTGCAAAGATGGAGGGGATAGGGTCAAATGTCAACCCAAACCCATCGGGGTGATCTTGGGCTATATGTATCATTACGGTAACTTCTAACTGTTGTCCCCTTAATTGGCTCAAGGAGAACATCCCAAGACTTAGAGTGGAAGGATAGCCATGTATAATATGGAGAACAATGGAAGCGGGTCAATATTTAATAAAGTAATACCTATATTGGCAGTTAGGGGATGGAAAGGATGCTCTCTTTTGGGAGAATTCATGGAATCAATCCCAACCAATTATTTAGACATTCCAAGAGTTGGAAAGCAGAGCTCCAAGAGGCAGGGTGGCTGAAAGCCTCTCACTATATGAAATCATGGAATCAAAATGTGTCAAACTTACTATAAGAGAAACATCTTAAGGAACGGCCAGTGAGGGAGATAGAGGAACTAACCAAAAAAATATGGATATATCTCCAAAGACACCCAATTCAGGATGGGTCCAAGAGGGATATACTTTGATGGGGAGGAAGCAAGTTGGAAATATATAATACAAAGGAGGGATATAATGTAACCTATGTGTAGACATGTAAAATTGACCCATAAAAATTAGTCAATCTTTTCTTAAATCCTTAGGTAGCCACCAAAGTAAGTGCAACTTTGGGGCCCTTTTCCCCTCTTCCTTTGTTTTTTCCCTAGCCTTACCAAATTCATGCTCGATCCATACAAGGCATGAATTTGGCTTACCAAATTCATGCCCTATAATTATTGGGCATGAATTTGGTATTCTAGGGGTTTTTCTCTCAAAAACCTCATCCCTCGTCGATTCGTTTTGGTGTCGGCTCTTGCTTGTGATGAACTTTCATTTTTCTTCCCTTTTAGCCCTCTAAACCTCTTATAAATAGGGGATTGGATTCTCTCTTTTACCCAATTTAGATCTAGATAATGAAAGCCTCTTGAGAACCCTAATCTTGATATGGTCAGTTGATAACAAGTGCTCTTTTGTTGTGGATTGTTGTTTTGTTGTTTTTTGCTTTGGTGTTGGATACCCTTGGGGATCAAGTGGAGGAGTCTTGGTGGTTGGAGAACTCCACTAATATTATCCTTGCATTATCATTTGTAAGAAACCATCTAAACAAAAAAAACATGCTTTAATCCATTATATTTGTATGTTTTGAGTAATTCAAATTTTCCTTTATTTATTATTTGCATTTTTTTATTTCATTGATAATAAACTTTTTTTATTTAATAAAACTAATATTTATAAATGTTATTATTTAATAAAATTAATATTTATAAATGTTAAATATATTTTTTATTGTCTTAAAAATATTTTCCCTTTAAAATCAAATTTTATAAATATATAAAACAACAAAATTATAAAAATAATGATAAAACCACTATTAGTTATACAACCTCCAACCAAATAAATGTCATGATAAATGTATTTGTACTTACTTGTAAATTAAAACATAAACTAGAAAAACAAAGAAATGTCTAACAAGCTTTGAATTGACCTATTCATTATCAAGTTAGAAATGGTGAGTTTCATCATCATCATTTTAATTTTTATTTTTATTTTTAGATAAAAGAATTACGAAAGAGCTTTCCTTTATCTTTCATTATAACTATAATATACTCAAGATTTGCTTTTCCTATCTTTCATTATAACTATAATGTACTTAGGATTTACAGTTTGTTATAACTATCAACTAGACCATGCCAAGACATATGCAGATCAAAGTGGATGGTCATTAACAGTTTTTGAATAAGCAGTTTTATTATATGTTTTAGGAGTTTTAGGTTTTTTTAATATAAAAATAGTTGTTTTTTATGATATATTTATATGATGAAATTTATTTTTACTTTAGTATTTGTTTTTCAATTTTATTTTTTATCATAAAGTTTTTAAAATTAAAAATTAAGTTTGTTTTTTCTCAAGGTTTAAGGTTGGTGTGGTGGTTGTGTTAAGGGATCATGGTTGGAAAAAGATCATTCAACCCTATAAGTTAATCATAGAGGTTTCTTACACTAACCAAAAAGATTAGCTTACCAAACCAAACCTTCTAAATAGATTGGATTGGAAGGAGCTTGAATGCTAGCCAATGCCAGGCGGTACCGGCAAGAATTAGACACACACAACTGATAAGATATGCCATGTACAACCAAAAACATTCCTTGTTCATTATAATTATAATGTGCTTAACATTTGCAGCTTGTTACATTGTTAAGGATATCGATGGCTTCAACGCGCTGCCTCCCTTGCTCACGAAAATGCTTGGAGAAAACGCTAGCAAAACAGTCAGTCCGTCCCACATTGTTGAAGAGTGGAGGCGGGTGGGAGAAGCGAGAGTATAAGAGTAGGGAATGGGGGACAAGAAAGGCATACTTACCTGGGCGGGGTCAATCGGTGATCAAGAAGGCCGACGGCCTAGGGAAGGCACCTCCATTGCACCTTGGGAGGGGGCGTTGCCTAGCATCTCCCATTGTGGAGAGTGCACGTCATAATTTGTGGCAGAGGGGGCTCGCGTCCGCGCGGCCCCCACCAACATCCAACATTAAATTATTATTTAGAGGGGATGATAAGTGTAGATTTTTTTTTCTAGTCAAGCATAGTAATAACGTTTTATCTAGGAAAGGAATAAAAGTAAATTCAGAAACAAGTCAAATTTTCAACCTTATTATTTATATCTGGAACATTCAAAGTATAGTTTTATTTTATTTATTTAATTTTTTTTAAATAATTTTGAAATTTGAAAAGTTTATATTAAAACAATTATTTATAAATTGGGATTTTTCTCAATCTTAGTCAACAAAAACATTATTATTTATAATAGTAAAAGAATAGAGTCAAATCTTCTAAACCATATTTCTATAATGATTATCCAATTTAGTTAACCACTGAATTTGTTCACCAACCTCTTTAATCCTCTCATCCTTAATAGCCATGTCATTGTGCCACTAAACCCCTACCTCCTCAATATCCATCTTAAACAGGGAGTATACCACTTTATTTAGATCTCTATCCACATAAACTAAAATCACATTATCTAATTCCTTCCACAATTCCTTAATATGGATGATAAGAATCCTCAACCTCCATGTAAAGCAAAGTTCCTAATGCAATCCAAAGCTCCTGCCAATATTAGAGAATCTGATTCTAGGATTATCCTCCTGTAACCTTGTCTTACTGCCTAGATAGAAATAGATTTGATAGTTAAGGCTTCTACTTCATTGTTCATGGCCTTGCCCAAGCCTTGCAACTTCCAATAGAGCATTGTCTCAACATGATTCTTGCAAACCACTCTAATTCCAGCTCTACTCAGATTACCTTTTGTACCTCCATCAGTATTAATTTTAATCCAGCCTTCTAGGGATGGTTTCCAACTAGCTTTATCTTATCCCCCTTTGCATTTCGGCTTCCTTATTCATTTTCCCTATATCAACCTAAGTTTGTTCTTTAGCATACATGGCCATAATTTCTATGAATTTTCTCCAAATAACCTGCCAGATGCCATCTAAGGATGCAAAGGTTTCTCTAAAAATTCTACCATTTCTTTCCAACCATATTTACCACCAAATGAAGTTTAATCCAAGCTTCCAATTGATACAAAGAGCTTTAGATTTAAATCTACCCCTATTCCATCTTTTCCAAATATTAATCCGATTCAAATCACCATTGTCTTGAATTTTATAAGATAAAAACCATCGCTTCCAGATCTAGCATGTGAACAGGCACTCAAACATTAAGTGGTCAAATGTTGCATTGCTCTTGTAGCATAAAACACATTGAGATGGACCAATGATTCACCTATGTCTCAGATTATCAAAAGTAAGAATTCTATTGTGCATGAATTGCCAGGTAAAGAAATTTACTTTTGGCTAACACTTGGTTTACTAAATCTTTCTCCAATCCTCAACCTGATATGTATGAGGAGGATATTCTAAAAGGATCTTATCGTATCCATCTTTCACTGTGTAGACTCCAAGGCTCCCATAGCCCAAGCTAATTCATCCTCCTCATTTCTACTTGTGAGAAATATTTTTGCTAAGATTTTAGTCATGATGGGTGTCAATTTTGGAGGGATTGAAATTGGCCACTCATCCAAATTCTTAAACTACTTAAACTTATAATCCCCCAACTGACTAGTGTTGAAATAACTTTAAATCTGGATCCAACTCCTACTTTCCATGGTTGTTTTATTAGTTGTAGTTTTAGGAATTCAAAAATGATAAATGGGTATTTATCCCAAGAAATTTTACAAAATTGTGCCTGCTCCCTTGTCCCCACTTTCCAAAAAATCCATCTTTCACTACTTGAGATCCTAAATTTAGAGTATGCCACACGAAGGACCCATTACCATCCAAAGAAAAACAACTCACCTCATTCGGGTTCACTTGTCCCAAATATTTACTAGTTAAAACTCTACTAAATAAAGAAGTTGGTTGGGAAATCCACCTCTAGTAAAGCTTTTCAACCAAAGCTTTATTATTTAACTCTAAGCTTTATTATTTTACTCTGATATCCTCAGTCCTAAACCTCCCTTTACCTTGGGTACTACTTTATTTATGTTATAGTTGACATGTTATTGCATTAGGATCTAATCATGTGTTTTGCAATGTGAGACATGTTCTCAAGATCAATTTTTAAAGAACAAAATAACTTACCAATTATCTTAATCTATTTATATTTATCATTGCACTTAAAGAAATCAAACAATTTTCAACCATAATTCTTTGAAATAAATATGCAATATAGAACTAAAACATAACTTTCATGTGAAAAACAAATAAATATGAAATAAAAATTCTAAAGTAATGTATAACACTCTTCCAAATAACATCATAATTATAAAGGAAGATATTGTAAAAACTAGATGTGCCACATTGAATTCCAAAAGTTTGCATCGTAAAAGCATAAGTTGAATAAAAGATACAAGCAGTTTTCATTGTTTATATTACCTCTTAATGACTTGGTTCCCAATCTCAGGCATCTTGAGCAAAAAGAAAGAAGCTTTTCCAACTTCAACTAGTTATAAAAAAATCCAAGCTCCAAATGTGCAAGAGCCACACTTCATGCTAATGGTATGAACAAATCAACAATGGACCGTAACTTCCTAAAATACCATAGGGAATCCAAAAATAAATTAGGAATGGTTGGGGAGGTAGAAACAATTTATAGAAAGCAGAATTCTTAACTATAGGTTGACCTACTAGATTGACTATGGATTCCAAAATAGAAGGCCAATTGTTAGCTCTCATACAAGACATTGAAATTTGATCGGGTAAAATCATAACAAATATGAGAGAAAAATTTTCAACGTGAAATGTGTTGATTTACTATTTGAAGGTGAAATGCTTACCGAAGTCTTTAAGAAAATTTAATCGATTAATTTATCATGAAGTTGAAATAGAATTGGTGGTAAGCATAACCAATGGATTTAGGAGGTAAATATCATAAGCCAAGTGATACAATCACAAAGAGGGACTTCAATGAAGATTTGTCTCCCTTAGCAGTAGAACTTCCTTATCAACAAATTTAAATGATATTCAATTGAGCAAGGTTTGAACAATGGGCAATCATACATCACTATTTCTCCACTTGAATGACACCAATAGTCACTTGAACAACACAATGCAACTTCCACTTGAACAACATAATGCAACTTCCACTTTAACAACAGTTCTTACTTGTTGGCCAATTTGAATGACAATGCTTCCCCACTAAACAATGCTCTGAGCCTTCACTAAAATTGAAGAGAGAGAGAGAAAAGAATCGAGCAAGTGACCCTAGAAATGAATAAGTCAAATTCGGAGCGAGGGATAAAGGTTCTTCATGATTAATTATTCACCTAAAAGGTGTAGTATTTGAATGACACTTTAATTTTTTATAGGACAAGTAATCACATGTTCCTCACTTGAATGACCCCAATGCCCATGTTTTGAACAACAATTGTTTTTAACAACAATGTTTTGCCACTAAAAAATGCTCCAAATCCTCACTTGAATGGTGATTAATTTTTCACCTGAACGATGTTATATTTAAATGACACTCTTAATTTTTATTGGAACGGTAATCACACACTCCTCACTTGAACGATGTCTTAGTTCTTATTGGAACGAGATAGTTCTTTCTTCAAACCACAAATTTGTTCCAACTATGTTTTGCACACTTGAATGACACTTCTACTAGGACTACAACCATACTCTTCTCTTGTAGTCTTATAATATTACACACAATTATATTCCACAACATGCAAATTTAATAACATAATACATTCACCATTCAATATACATACAAAAAATAAATTAAAATAAAATATAATAATTTTTATTGTTTATAAACATCAATTATACAGTATTTTCATTCCAAATTCATACAAAATTTAACTAAAACTTGGTAAGCAAAATTTGCAATGGATTGAAACGTTACATATATAATTCAAACTGTTTAGAGCGTTTCACTTATATTTAAATTTAACCGTTAAAAATAAATTTCGCCAAGCGCATGAACTTTATAGAATGCATTTTGGAGTTTTATGGTTAACAAAAACTTTACATGTAACCATTTCAATTTCACCACCACCACCAAATTTTAAACCGAAGGTTTGATAGGCAACACATAAATTTACACGTTTTAACACTTCAAAATAAGTTTTACTGATTAATCGATAGAGGCTATAACAAGAAGAAGAAAGATCTAACAGAGTAAGAAGAGGAGATATAGATATTAAAGTGGAATGAAATTTCAATTGGAAACAGCATCACATGTAAGTAAGAGGGTCAATTACCCCTACACATGCCGCTACTAGATGTTAGATGTTAATAGGGGTGAGGAGTTTCACAGAAGCGGGACCAAGGACTTCCACCTTTAAGCCTACTATCTTATTGGCAAAGAGTTTGACAAGTGTTAAACTCATAAAATCACATTAAAAGAAATAAAACTTTCCAACTGAAAACTTGATATTCAAAATTAATTTAAATTTTAAACTAAATTTAAAATAAATACGTTAGAAAGGGTTTCACTTAATTTAGCGGCTACCCGTTAAAAATAACTATAAAGGCCGTTAGATAGCGTCAAAACAAAAGTTGTAACAAAACGTGAGAACTTTCTAGATTTCACCGAAGAAAACTTTTTAGACTTCACTGGAGTTTACGGGAAATAAAACTTTTCACGTAGTCATTTCAATATCGTGAAAGTTATGAAGTAAAACTTGATATGCAATAGTTGAAATGAATTTAAAATTAAAAATAAATTTACCGTTTGACTTAATTTAGCGGTTAGATAGCGTGAACAGCAATTCAAACAGAAGAATATTAAGCAAAGTGTACCGTTAATACATCATTCTAATGAATTTAACGGTTACTTGAGTGGCTAGCTGTTAGGAGATTAACTATAAAATTTCGTAGTGTATTACTGCATTCGTTTTCTTTTTGTTAATGTTTTTTTTCCGCGTCTTTGTTCTCTGACTGAATAATTGCATGGTTTTGTTATAATTTTCTTCCATCTCTTTCTGACTGAATTATTACATGATTTTTTAAATTTCTTTTCCGTCTCTTTATGTTGTATGACCGAAATGCTCCATGATACCATGTGATACCATGGTTTTTTCTGTGTTTGGAGAGTCTATGTTAGTGTCTATGCATATTGGGAGGAGTTTAGTTTTTGCTTTCATTTCTGTCATGGTTAACCATGTTCATAATACACACAGCATACCATAGTACAAGCGGAGGCTGTATTTTTTAGTGAAAAGCTTTTCGTAAACATGTTAAACTTATATATATTCAATAGAAAATTTTATTTCAGATTTATAAAAATAAAAATAAATATTTTTAAGATTTTTATTACAATTTACAATTAATATAATTTCGTTTAACTTCGAACTTGTTTTTTACTTTAATTTGTTTTTGTACTTGTTTCAGAAATAATGACAATGAAAATTAAAGCAAAACACAAAGACAGGAAGTAAAAACTTTATGTGTATGTTACACTTGCTCTATATTGAATGTATATCCTCTGCATATTTTTTATTCGTTATTAAATCTAATTTGATTGTCAAATATTCACTCGTTTTTGTAATTTGAAATATGTTTGTCTTATATGTGGCACAATTATTACAGTACATTATTTTTCAAAAAGTTTTACATAATGAATATAGATTTTAGATTTTAGTCAAAGAATCTATTGGTATTGGTTTTAAGCCGTGCATGTTTGTTTGGTTATTTTCACTTTGTTGAGTTGGTAAAACCTTTTAGATGGCAAATTAAAACAGTGTATTTCAACACTTAAACAAAAAAGTATAGAAACTATATTATAGCACTAACCAAACCAAAACAGTAACTGCATAAACCAACACCACAAACTACAGGATCCAAAGGATCGGAAGATCCCTGTAAGACAGTCGATGTAGTTTTACAACACAGAATCTAACTCTGATATAATCCCACCATACATTTGAGCCGATATAATCCCACCATACATTTGAGCCGTAAACAGATAACCACTTCCCAATATAAACTGATAACCACTTCCCAATGTAAATACACGAAACCATATAATATAAAAATGTTAGTGTACAATACAATTTTCCTTTTATAATTTTTTATAAGTCTTAATCTCTTAGAAACTAAATCTATATTAGTTTAACAATGTTTAGTTTAAAAAAAAAAAAACAACCTTCCGTCCGAGCAATAACGTTTTAGAAAATATTCAAACATTATAAAATTGAAAGTGTACCATCAATAGACCTTTGACCGCCGTGTAAAAAGCTGTGTAATATGTGTGACTATTTTTTAGAAGGCATTCGAATTTTATAAAATTAAATTTCGATGTTTTTGAAATTTGTTAGAACTTTCTAAACTTATCACAAAATGTTTGAATTGCAAAGCTTCTAGAATACGTTTGGGTAAATAAAACTTTTCAAGCAAACATTATAATATTACCAATTTGCAATGAATTGAAACGTTGTATAAATGATTAAACCTGTTTAGAGCGTTTCACTTAAAAGTAAATTTCGCCAAGCGGATGAACTTTATAGAATGCATTTTGGAGTTTTATGATAAACAAAAACTTTACATATAACAACTTCAATTTCATCATCACCAAATTTTAAACCCAAGGTTTGATATGTAACATTCGACATAAATGTACACGTTACACAAATAAATAAATAAATCTCATTAAAAATGTTTTAAGAGTTTAACACTTGAACATAAGTTTTATTAATTAATTGATAGAAACTATAACAAAGCTACACAAATAAATAAATAAATCTCATTAAATATGTTTTAAAGAGTTTAACACTTAAAAAAAGTTTTATTGATTAATTGATAGAAACTATAACAAAGCTAGAGAAATTTCCAGACTTCACCGACGATTATGGAAAATAAAACTTTTCAACTGAAAACTTAATATGCAAGATTTGAAATGAATTTAAATTTTAAACTAAATTTAAAATAAATAAGTTAAAAAGGGTTTCACGACTACCCGTTAAAAAAAAAACTATAAAGGCCATTTCAAACAGAAGCTGTAGCAAAACGTGAGAACTTTCTTGATTTCACCGACGAGAACTTTCTAGACTTCGCTGGACTTTACGGGAACTAAAACTTTTCACGTAGTCATTTCAATATCGTGAAAGTTATGAAGTAAAACTTGATATGCAATATTTGAAATGAATTTAAACTTTAAACTAAATTTAGCGTTTCACTTAATTTAGCGGCTAGATAGCGTGAACATCAATTCAAACAGAAGAATATTAAGCAAAGTGTACCGTTAATACATAATTCAAATGAATTCAACGGTTACCTGAGAGGCTAGCCGTTAGGAGATAAGGCTATAAAATTTTGTGGAGAGTGTATTACTGCATTCGTTTTCCTTTTGTTAATGTATTTCTTCCGTCTCTATTCTCTGACTGAATAATTGCATGGTTTTCTTATGTTTTTCTTCCGTCTCTCTGTTCTCTGACTGAATTATTACATGATTTTTAAAATTTCTTTTGTGTCTCTCTATGTTGTATGACATAAATGTTCCATGGTACCATTGTTTTTTTCTGTGTTTGGAGAGTCTATGCATATTTTCCTGTATAATTTTGGGAGGAATTTTACTATTTTACTTTTTATTTTTAGTTTTTGCTTTAATTTTTCTTATTATGATCATGTTCATAATACACACAGCAGACCATAGTAGAAGCGGAGGCTGCATTTTTGGCTGCATATTGAATAGAAATTTTCATTTAGAAGATTTTATTTAAGATTTATAAAAATAAAAATAAATATTTTTAAGATCTTTGTTATAATTTGTAATTAATATAATTTCGTTTAACTTCTAACTTGTTTTTTACTTTAATTTGTTTTTGTTCTTGTTTCAGAAATGATGACAGTGAAAATTAAAGCAAAACACAAAGACAAAAGGTAAAAACTTTTACGTTCAAATTTTGATGTGTATGTTACACTTGCTCTATATTGAAGGTATATTCTCTGTATATTTCTGTTCATTATTTCATTATTAAATCTAATTTGATCATCAAATAGTCACCTGTTTTTGTAATTTGAAATATGTTTGTTTTATATCTGGCACAATTATTACAGTACATTATAAATTTTAGATGTAAAAGCATCTATTGGTATTGGTATTGGTATTGGTTTTAAGCCCTGCATGTTTGTTTGGTTATTTCCAGTTTGTTGAGTTTTATCTAAGTCTATAGAAGTGTGGTATATTTTAATTTGTTGTATAAATTTCTTTAAAAAACTTAAGAACAAAGATTTGTATAAGACGACCTTCTTAGAAGTATATAGGTTGTAGGCCAGACACGGGCCGAACTATTTGTTACGTATTTTGTTTTCTTTTTAAAATATATATTTGGCTGTGAAACTGCTTTTGAATGATTGGATATTATATATATTTGGTTGTGAAACTGCTTTTGAATGATTGGATGTTAAAGTATGTTTTAACCTTAAATAGATCTATGGTTCTTTGATCAGCTGTTGAGTGGTTGGATGTTAAAATGTGTTTTAACCGTAAATACATCAATGGTTATTTGATCAGCTGTTGAGTAAAGCTTTTTATTAAAAAAAAAAAATTCCTCTATAAACATATATATTTATGGATGACGATGTAAAATCCTTATGTATTTTTATCTTGTTGATATAGACCATAATTATACTTATTGTCATTATATCTGTTGACGGTTGCATGAGCCATCAATATGCAATATAATACTAGGCTAGATGCAGGTGGGCCCAGCCAGTTACTAGGCTAAATGCAGGTGCTCTCTATAATTTTATACGTATATTATCATTATGTCTGTTAACAGTTGCATAATCCATTAATATACATTTGCAGGTGGGCCCAGCCTGTTACATGTGCTCTTTATAGTTTTATACATATATAATAAGGAACTTATATCATAAGCTACGTTAGATGCAGTGGTTTTTTTTTGTTTAGCCTATAAAAAAAGACCAGTTGCAAGTCGTCTTTATTTTATTTTATTTTATTTATTTATTTATTTATTTATTTATGAAGGTACGTCCATGGATTCTATACATTCACATACAGTGTATATAAATGTGCAGTCACCGTATTTTTCTTTATAATCTTATATGCATAGTACAGAGGGTAGATTCATAAGATTTTTTTGCCATACATATGGACGATATACAATGTTAATAGGTTAGTACAACCTATATTTTTTTGTTTGTAAAAAACATTCCGGATGTTATTTTTAGGTAAGACCCAAGGAGGTAGGAGCATCTTTTTTGCCAAAAACGTCCAAGGCTCACTGACCTACCACCTTTGACACATGCAAGGAGCATGTCTAAAACAACACAAAACAAGAACACACAAAAACAAAACCACAAAAAGCTAAAACAAATAAATCATACTCCTTGAGTGTGTCGACAAGAAAAAGCACAAACAAATCAAACACACGCACAAAAAAACACCAACCACAAAGAACAAACACACAAACAACATAGCAAAACACAATCGAGTAAAACACACAAAAAAATAAACAAACAAATAAAGAAATAAATAAATAAAAATTAAAAAATGACAAAAATAAACAACACAAAAACACAAACACGGCATAACAAAAACATCAAAAAGAAAAAAATACGCCACAAACCAAAAGACCAAAAGAACACGAAACACACAAACAAACCCCAAAAACAACATAACAAAACAAATCCAAAACAAAAACAACAAAATGAATTAAATACACCACAAAAGAAATCAAGAAAAACAAATACAACAAAAACTAAGCACAAAGGAGCTATAGACAAAACAAACAAAATACAAGAACACTAAAAATAAATCAAAGCTTAACAAATTACCAAAAATATCAAAAATTATTTAGCAAAATAAACAAAGCTTCTAACATTACCATAAAGAGACTGACTATAAACCTTAGGACTATGGCATCCTTATCCTTTTATTTGTATCTTGCTTCATTCCAGTTGGGATTATAGGCTGGTTAGTTGGTACCACGACACTACTATTGGAATTTGTATGGTCTTTTTGAGGATCCGTTTTATTTGTAATTTGAATCTACCCTTTTGTTTTGCACTTGGATTGATTTTCTACATTGTACTTTTTTTTCCTTTACTGTTATTTCTTATCATCAAGGCAGACTCTTTTAATGATTTCTCATTATGCAATCCTTCATGTTCCCTCTCTTCATCAAACTGAGTCTCCATAATAATTGTTTTCATTTGGCCATCCTCATAATTTGCTTGCTCATCCATGGAGAGAATTTTAAAGGTGTTAGTGAAATTATTGTTTTATATTTTGTTGCTATTTTTTTCTTTACGTTTTTTGTTTAGGGATTTGAAACCCTACCAAGTCCCCATCCTCTTTCTCTTTGTTAGGGAGCTTATGTGGACAATCCTTGGCTAGATGGCCATATTCATGACAAATTTTGCATCTAAATGAAATATTTTCATAATCTACTACTTGCTCCCATATTTCTTCCCCATATTGTAAAGTAATATTCTCTGGAAGTGGTTTGTCAAAATCAATCAAAACACAAACCCTGGCATAAATCATATGCTTTAAGTGTTGGGTGCTATCATAAGTCATCATGTAAACTCCTAAAGAATTTCCAATTGTTGCGAATATCTTTGGATGCCAATATTCTATCAAAATACCAAATAAACGGACCCAAATAGGGGCAGTTGATGGTATCTCTTCCTCAGATTTAAACTTGGTATGCCAAGGCTTCATGAAGAGCACTTGCCTACCAAAAAACCATGGCCCCCTTTGAAAAATATTCTCCCTATCTTCTTCATTAGCAAAAAAATAAGAAAGTAGCCATTAGGGTAAGTAAAAATTTAGAACTTACCTTTAGTGCTCCAATTTTTGGTAGCCCATTGCTTGAAGGTAGCAAGAGTCAGTCAAAATCCCATGAATTGACAAATTAGGCTTTTCCTTTCAATCACATCTATTCCTTCCTGGACATCCGTTATTTCCAACTTCACTACTGGGGATCCATTAGTTGCTTTCATGCAACCCATATTTATTTTCCTTGAATCAACCTTTGGCATCCTCAATGGTTTCCTTGGTAATCGTTGATTGTGTTCCCCTCCTGTTAGGGGTGGTCCTCCATGGATTGCTTCTTTAAAATTCATTTTTGGCTCAATGCATGCATCTTTGCTGAAAACCTCCATTTGGAATCAAATAAACCCTACTTTCATGTAATAAAATACTAATCCCTACTTTCATCCAAGCAAACAAACCCTAATTTTGTTCAATCAAGATCCTCACACCAGCGGCCATATGAAACCCCATCTCAAATAGGTAGACTCGTAAAGCAAAACTAAGACAATGGATTTTGATATCAAATAGGTTCACACATTCTCAGCTCGAATCGGTTTGTGCATATATCCATGTTGCTTTAACCATTCAAAATGGTACTACCAATTACCCGTAATGTATTGCGCCCGATCCATTTGCATTCATGAGCATTACTTTTGGGGTCTGTGATATTACAGACACTGCTTGCACGAGACTACTTGCACTAGAGATATTCCACTCCCTTGTGATATTGCAGATGCTATTGCATGAGACTACTTGTGCCCCAAAATTTAAATTTTTCTCTACAAACCCTATTCTAGTACAACCTATATAAATGTGTCGCGATGTGCAGTAGTTATGTAACCTATATATATAAATGTAGGGGTCGTTTGCTACCTATACATATAATACTTATGAAACCTATATATAAATGTACAGGCAATTTGCTACCTATACATATAATACTTATGAATTTTATACTTTATATAAAGTTATCAAACCTACATGTATAAATTTATATGTGGTTATCAATAGGTAGAATCTATCTAAATATTTATTAATTATTATATCTTTAAGTGCATTTGATCTTTAGAGATTAAAATTGAGTTATCTTTTATTTTAAAGACCATATAGTTAGTTATCAATGGTATATAATTTTTTTTTACTGGTTGAAAGGGTTTTGAAAAGATCCCTGAACCTTGTACAAAGAGAACTAGGGGAAAAACCACAAATATTTATCCACCAACCAGCTACTGATCAAAATAAAAAATGAAGACAAACCAGAGGATCCTGGCAAGAAACCCAACCAAAAGCAAAGAGGCAAAAACAAAAAAAAAAACTAGAGAGCCAAACTGATTACTCGGGAGTTAAGTCTTCCATCATTTTCTTCCCGCTATCTTCTTCGAGGAGGATGGCTTTGATAGTGTCATGTTTGCTGGTAGATATAGCTTTGGAGACTCGGATTACGTGTTGAATACTGGACATAACTCTGCAATGAGATTGGTAGATGTTCCCCAGCACTTCGATCATGATTGGTATATAAAAATTGGATATGCATTCTCTATAATAATTTTTAGAAATTTATATAACAATTTTCTATCATTCATTTTTATAGGAAATTTTCTTTTTGCACTAGAACATGTAATTTTAACTTTAATTCTCACTCTAACTATAATTTCCATTCATTTTTTTAATTAAAAGTTGATTTTTTTCATGACTAATATTTTAAATATTTTTCATCTTATGCATATATATGTTATTGAGAGTCTCATACATTTGTAGATATTTAAACATGTTTATTGATTTTAAAATAGATTATATATAAGTATTCATTAATTATTAATTTTTAAATGCATGTAGTCATTGGAAAGGTGCCTTTATCTTAAAGAACATAGAGTTATCAATGGTTTACAAGAATTGGATATGCATTCTCCCTTATTAGTTTTATATGCGTGTATGACAATTTTATCATTATGATTTTTTATAAAAAGTTTTTTAGGTTCTTGAATATCCAACACTATCTCAAACTCAAATTCTAAATCTCATTGTAACTTTAATAATAACACTAATCTATTAATGCAAGATTCATTTTCCATCTCTATTCTACTTGATTTTCTCTTATAGCATGCAAGAGATTATACATTAATGAGGGGTCCATAGACTTCTATATTTGTTATTTTTCAAATAGATTCAATGTAAATATTTAATAAATATTATATCTAAAGTGCATTGGGTATTTAAAGAGCT
The DNA here is from genome assembly GCA_028583015.1 of Wollemia nobilis. NCBI lineage: Eukaryota > Viridiplantae > Streptophyta > Pinopsida > Araucariales > Araucariaceae > Wollemia > Wollemia nobilis. The sequence goes on along the minus strand of JAQPPZ010016861.1, from coordinate 13,488,215 downwards.
AACTTGACATATCCTTTATCTTAAATAATTTATAGTTATTATATATGCATTCTCCTTTGTTGTTTTTTCATAGATTTACATAGCAAATTTCTTCTTTGTTATTTTTTTTAAATATTTTTTAAGGCTATTGAAAATTTAACTCCAACTCAAAGCCCTCTTACTCTAACTCAAACTTGAACTTTCACTCTAATTTTATTTTAGATAAAAAATTTCATAGTTAATCATTTTTATTCTTTCTTATAACTTATGAGATGCATATATTGTTAAGGATTTCATATAATCTAACTTGTTGATACTTAAATATGTTTGTTTCATTTCATATAGACTTTAAAAGCTATTGGACATGTAACTCTAACTGCAATTTCCACTCTCATTCTAACTCATAGCCCTCTTATGCTAACTTGAACATTCATTCTAATTTTTTTTTAAATAGTTATTTTTATAGCTAATCATTTTCTTTCTTATTATAACTTGTGAGAGATCATAATTGGTGAGGAGTTCATAAAAAATGACTTCTTTATTCTTAAAAATATTTTTTACATTTCATATAAATTTTGATTTCTTAATATCTAATATTTATTACTTTTCAAATATATTTTCTTGTAAATATTTATTAATTATCATAGTAAGTGTATGTGGTCTTTGGAGAGCTACATTGAGTTATTAATTTATCTTAAACAAAGTATACTTACCAATGGCATATAGAAATTAGATGTGCATTCCCCATTTCATAGTTACCAATGGCATGTAAGAATTATATATGAACCCTTCATAGTGTATTTTAGAGATTTATATATCAAAATTTTATCTTTATGATTTTTTTCAAGGCTCTTAAATATATAACTTCATCTCAAGCTCTCATTCTAACCCAAACTCCTAATTCTTGTTCTAAAAATCCCACTCTAATTTATTTTTTAATTCGATTTTTTTCACATGGTCAATCATTTAATTATTTCCTCAACATGCTCCGGGATATTAAGGAGGTCAATGTTCCAGAGTATCTAAGATGCTCCATTTAAGTCTCGATCAAGAACTACCAGAAAAGGAAAGATTTGCAGATTAAACATCAAGGGTTGTTCCTGGTCATTTATGACCATATGCTGCAGAAGATCATCTACACTGCAAAATTGAGTCCCTTCATGAGCACTGAAGAGGACCCTACTGAGACTGATGCCATCATGTAAAGTCGTAGCTCTAACAACCACAGAGTCAAGCAAAATTTTGGCGAGAAGTGCAAAAGCATCGAACAGATCACGTCTGCGAGCACCATTCCTATTTTGGAGCAATCCTTTGCGGATGCGAAAGCGATGGCAACCTCTAAGCGGGACCCTTTCGAGATTCTGACAGAGATGCTTGAAAATATTTACCAATCCCAGTCCAAGGCTCTCACTGGCCTTGACCATGCAATTAGAATCTCCAAAGCCATTACGGCCAACAAGTCTGAGAGTTTCCAGGTGATCCTTCCCATTGAGAAGACCGCTGCTGATGAACCAACTCCGAAGTAAATTGATGGGCCATATTTTTGTCCTTGGTTCTGGTTAAGTTTTTTCTACTTCTTTTTGGCTTGTTTTGTCCGTTTCTCGTCTTCTGGTTTTAGTTGATGTTTTTGTTCATTTCTAATTTCCACTAATCCTTGTTTGGGAGGGAAGCTTCTTTCCTTTTCGGGTTTTTCTATTTATTTGTTTGGGAGGGAAGCTTCCTTCCTTTTCGGGTTTTTCTATTTCTGGTTTGCTTGTACAAGGTTCAGGGACCGTTTCAAAACCCTTTCTACCAATCAAAAAAATTCATTTAATTATTTCTTCTAAGTTGAGAAAGATCACAAAATTTGACCAAACATGTTTGTTATTTTTCAAATAGATTCCATGTAAATATTCATTAATTATCATATTTCTAAGTGTATGTGGTCTTTGGAGAACTATCATTAGTTATCCTTTATCTTGTATAGCTATCAATGGTATATAAGAATTAAATGTGTATTCTTAGTTTGTTATTTCTATGGAGTTATATTATACTTTTTATAATTATTATTCTTTATAAAATATTTTTCAAGGCTCTTGAATATGTAACTCTAGTTTTAACTCTAACCCAAACTCTCACTCTCACTCTAACTCTAACTCTATCTTCAATTTTAACTCAGACTAACTTTATCTCTAATTTATCTTTAGTTAAAGTATATTTTTGCATAGTTTATTATTTTATAATTATTTCTTATATGTTGAGAGATATTATATATTTTTGAGGGGCTCATCAAGTATGTATTGTTGATGTTTTAATATATTTTATATTTTTCAAATAGATTTCATGTAGATACTCAATAAATATTTTCAAGTGCATGTGGTCTTTGGAGAGGTACTTTAAGTTATCCTTTATCTTATAGAAAATATATTTGGCCTTGGAATATAAGAATTGTATATGCATTTTCCATTATTTTTGTAGATTTATATAACTATTTTTATCTTTGTGATTTTTCTAAAATGCTTTTCAAATATTTTGAATATGTAACTTTAACACTAACTCAAATTGTCACTCTCCTAACTCAAGCTTCTAAATCTCACTTTAACTTTATAATTTTTATTTTTAAATTAAAGTTTATTTTTATGGCTAGTCATTTTTCTTATAACTTGAGAGACAACTTGGTGAGGAGTTGATAGACTTTGCCTAGTTGATATTTAAACATGTTTGTTATCTTTCAAATGGATTTTTTTGTAAGTATTCACTAATTATTATATTTTTATGTGCATGTAATATTTGGAGATCTACCTTGAGTTATCCTTTGTCTTAGTTACCAATGGCATATAAAAATTAGATATACATTCTCTATTTGGTACTTTTATATATTTATATAGCAATTTCCGTACTTATATTTTTTTATAAAATATTTTTTAAGGCTCTTGAATATGCAATGCTAACTCCAAGTCTAACTCTTGACTTGAAATCTCACACTAACTTTTAATCAATGTTTTTTTTTCATGGCTAATAATTGTGATACTTTATTATAAGTTGAGATTAAGTAATTTTAGTCATAACTCTAACCTAAAAACTCTACATCTATCTTTAACTCTAATTTCAATACTAACTCAAATGCTAACTAAAACTCAAACACTAATTGTAACTCAAACTCCTACTCTCATTACCACTATCTTTAACTCTAACTCTTGACTAAGACATTCACTATTGAATATAAATTCTTCATACTTTATTTTATAGATTTATACATAAAATTTTGATCTTTGTGACTTTTAATAAAATATAGCTCTTGAATATGTAACTTCATCACAAATTATCATTCTAACCCAAAATCCTAATTCTTGTTCTAATTATCATTAAAACTCTCACTATTATTTATTTTTTAATTTGAAGAGTTATACCCAGACTTATTCCAGAATAATAATGCAGAAATAAATAACTCAAAATAAAATAACAACTCACAAAATACATGCACACAGAACACAAGAGATTTATCTTGGTTCACCCAATATGGGCTACGTCCAGCAAACAAGAGCCACACCTCCTTTTCTATTATTATTCACCTTACCCGTAATGGGACATTACAATCAATATAAAGGAAACTCTTACAACCCTAAACCACAATGTGGTATTAGAATACCATGGTCATAATACCGTAGGCTAAAACCACCCATACCCACCAATCACAGGAATCCCTCCAAAACCTCCTATATTTTTTTAGCTAAAGGTTATTTTTCCATGGCTAATAATTTATATACTTTCGTATAACTTGACAAAGATTAAATATAACTCTAAACTCAAAATTAATCTCAATCTCTAACTCTAACTCAAACACTAACTAAAATTAAAATACAACCTTAAACTCAAGCTCCTCAAACTTTCACTCTCATTATCACTCTAACTCTCACTCTTGACTAAGACTCTCACTCCATTTTTTTTAGATTAAAATTTTAACCTTGTTGATATTTTAGCATATTTGTTATTTATCTAATAGATTTTATTTAAATATTCATTAATTATGATATTTAGATACGCAAATGGTCTTTGGAGACCTATCTAAAATAATGTATAGTGACTAGTAGAATATAAAAATTAGATATGCATTCTCCATTGTTATTTTTATATATTTGTGTACCAATTTTCATCTGTGTATTTTCTTTTGTGAAATTTTTCAAGGATCTTGTATATGCAACAATAATTAAAACTCAAACACAAATCCAACTCTCACTCTAATCTATTTATTAGTTTCATGGCTAATCATTTTAATTATATCTTATAACTTGAGAGAGATTATATATTGTTGATGGTATCATAGGCTTTGTTTTAAATTTTTTTGTTAAAAAAATATTTATATTACTTATAAGCAAGTAAGAAATTTACATCGTTGGCCTTGCCAAAAAAATATGGCTTTCATCCAAAATTTTATAGCGAAGCAACAACTATATCTTAAGCATGTTTTGCTAATATAAGGATAGAGGAATTTGTGACTTTCTTCTAAGTCACTACATACAACAATAAAAGTTGGCTACATCTTTTAGAATATTATTATTTTTATAATGTGCACTATGCCTATAATTGACAGGTTGACATTTGTCTTCTGCCACTTGTCCCTGTCTTCAGTTTGAGTTTGAGTGGTGTCTTCTAAAAGACACTTGGAGTGGAGCTTATGACACTTGTCATATCTCCCTCCTAAGCTTGATGCTTATTTATTGTAAGATAACTTGTAAATAAAGAGTGCCTTATTTTTCAATGCCAACATCTGGTATCAGAGTGGTGAAATCCGCCTATGGGGACCCTTAGGGTTTGAGAGTTTTTTTTAGGATTGAATTTTTTCTCTGAAGTATCCTCTTCACTTGCTAAGTTGATCCTGTGAATGAGAAACAGAGAGAATTTTTTAAGATTTTTGGCGATTCTGGCAATGTGGGGCTGCTTTTTTTGCAGGGTGAAGGCACATTTAAAAAAAAAAACGTCACATTTTGTAGTAGCAAATTTTTTTTATAGCAGTCATCTTCAGAATCTGAGTACACCAGCACGTAGATCAGGAGGAGTACTAAAACATTGAGTACTCACACACAAAAATTCGACAAGAAATGAGCAAGATATGGTTGTTTGAAGACATACTGTTGCAACTATTTTTTTTCCTACGCAATTTTTTCCGAAACGGAAAATTTTTTATTAATTTTTTAGCAGTCATTTTCTTGATGTTTTTGCACCATCATATATATTATGAGAAGTACTACAACATCAAGTACTCACTTACTTAATTCGGTAATGTATTGAGCAAGTTACAGCTGCTCAAAGTTGGCTGTTTGCAGCAGTTTTGGGACTGCGAAAATTTTGTTTTTTTTTGTTAAGGCACATCAGTTGCAAATTGTTGGATTGAGAAACATCTACATCTGTAGTAGGTAAAAATAAGCTATATTGCAAATTTTTTAGTCATTCCCTCCAAAATTTCCCGCTCGGTCATTTCAAATTTTTCCTGTCGAAACAGTTTCAAGCCAAAATTTCAAATTTCCAATTTGTAGAGGGCAATCTGTCCTGTTTTTTGCCTCTAAGAATTCTTGTTGTATTTTCTTAAAATCAAGGATCAAATTGTAACCGACTATAGTCTTATATATAGTCGTTGGAAAGGATTTTTTGAGGGGAATCCATTGGTGTAGTTTATTTTCAGTTTTGAAATCATTTAATATGCTAAATTGAAGTTTGAAATTGACATTGTAATTTGGAGTGCATTTTCGGTAGTATCCGACACTCCTTGACAAAATATTTGGCAAAATTGTGGGAATCTCAATTTTAAGTCATTGGGGGGACATTAAGCCAAGTTATTCATTATATTTGGTAAAATTGGAGGCATTATCATCATTGGTGGCATTGAAATTGTATCATACTTCAAGGCATATTTGGTACTATTCTTGAGCCATATTTCCTAATACAATCATCAACTCAAGGGGTGATTTAGGGCCCCTTGCCTCTTGCTTGTGGAGACCTTTTGTGGCACTCTCTTAGCCACTAGGTGTTTATTGCTTTCATCTTCTATTTGGGCTTTGTCTACATTTTATGCTTGCTATTACCCTTGCATGACTTTGGGTTCTATAATTGTAATCAAGTGTAGTTCCATTTCATACACACTTGACACTAAGCCATATACAAGAAAGCAAACACATACAGGCAAATTCTTATAAAGCAATAATACATTGGCACATCTATTGTAACAATTCTATAAAAAGCAAGCATCACATTTTTATAACCGCCTATGTTCCACGTATCAAATTCTCAAATACTTATAGTCTCCCTCACGTAAGGGCGAGTATATTGAGTAGTTTGGTATAAAGGTTTGGCAGGTTATTCCCTTTCAGAATCACCTATGTTCCACGTATCAACTACTCAAATGCTTATAGTCTCCCTCACATAAGGGCGGGTATATTGAGAAGTTTGGTATAAAGGTCTAGCAAAATTCTAATTCTTACTCTCTTTGGATAGAAAAAGGCACTTGTGTTCAACTTAAACCTCCCACTGTTGGAATCACTTGAAGATTCAAAGTGGAAAACTAGGCGAACCCTCCTCTGGATCTTCAGCGGTGTACCCTAGATTTTTTTGAGGGCTCTAATTTGGCATTTGTCGTTCTTACTTCATCCTTTGTTGAGCTCCCTTTTATTTTTATCCTTTTCTAAATCATGGCTACTACAAATCTATTAAGTGGACTTACAAAGAAACTTGAAGGAGCATAAACTTTTGCAAATTGGAAGTATGAGATGGAATCAATATTAATGATGAATGACATGTGGGACTTTGTGAAAGATAGGTAGGCTAATGAAGACCCACTCACTGCACCTATAGACCCTCAAGAAAAAACATAATTTGAGAAGAATTCCAATATAGTTTTAAGTCTAATCAAGCTAGCTACAGGAATTCAATACAAAGAAACTGTAAGGGCTATAAAAATACCTAAACAAGCATGGGATGCTCTCAATAGATTGTTTTATAGGCCAAGTCAAGAAAATATTTTGTATCTCAAACAAAAATTGCACAATCTATGTATGAAAGGGTCACTTACCGATTATCTTATGGAAGTGAAGTCTATTAAGAATGATTTCTTAGCTACTGGTAAACCCCTATATGATAATGAGTTAATTCCAATAATGTTGCATGGTCTTCCTTCAAATTTTCACTCCTATGCTACCATGTTAGACTTGAGTGGTAAAACAATGAATTCCACACTTGAGGATATTGAGATCCTACTTAAGAAACATGAGCAAGCCCTAATCAAATATGAAGAAATTGAAGCCACATCAGTAGCTTTTGCCACCAAGGCAACTTTATAGCCTAAACAAAACAAGGGTCAAAATTAGCATAATCAGAATCAAATGGGCAGACAACATCAGAGATACACACAGTACCAGCAACAGCCAAATCAACATTACCAGCAGCAACCACGTTAGCAACAGTACCAGCAGCAACCAAATCAGCAGTACCATCAGCAGCCACATCAACAGCAATACCAGCAGTAGCCAAGATGGTAAACAAGACCTCAAGGGGGTCAAAACAACAATCAACAAGGGTGTGAATATTGCATAAAATGGAATCATAATGTTCCTAATTGCTATAAAAGGTAAAGAGAACAGGGAGAACCAAAAAATAATAATCTAAACACATTGTATGCAGCAAACCAAGTTAATGTTGAAGATAAAGAATGTTGGTATATTGATTCTGGAGCAGCAAAGCACATGACAGGAATGCAATATTGGTTGACCAAGGTTTAGCCTACATCAAATCAATTCATTACTTTTGGTGATGAAAGTGCTCTACCCATTGAAGGTGTTGGGGAGGCACCACTTACTTTGCATGATGGTAATAATGTTCCTGCAACATATGTTTTGTATGTGCCTAGTCTTAAAAGGAGTCTTCTTTCTATTGGACAACTTACAGATAAGGGCTATAATGTCTATTTTGAAAAAGACAAATGCTACATTAAGGAACCCAATGGCAATGTCAAGGCCATGGGAGTGAAAAAGGATGGTGTTTACTACCTCCTTACAAAATTTGTAACACAAACATCTTTGCATACAACAACTACTTTCTCTTTGGAGTACATGTGGCATGAAATATTGGGACATTTAAATTTTAATAATCTTCAAATGATGGCTACAAAAGGATTAGTTAAAGGACTTCCACATCTTAAGGAGTCAAAATATTTTTGTGAGCCATGTATAATAGCCAAACACCATAGGCAACCATTTGAAATAGGAAAGGCATGGAGAGCCAATAGACCTTTACAATTGGTTCATTCAGACATTTGTGGGCCAATGTTTGTTCAATCTTATACTGGGGCTAAATACTACATCACTTTCATTGATGATTACAGCAGAAAGGTATGTATCTACCTAATTCAATATAAGTGGTAAGCCCTTGATAAGTTCAAAGAATTCATCACACTTGTTGAAAGAGAAAGTGGCTATCAAATATCCACCTTAAGATCAGATAATGGCGGAGAATATGTCTCCAATGAATTATTTAATTTTTGTAAGTATGAAGGGATAAGGAGGCAATTCACAACCCCTTATACCCCGTAAAAAAATGGAATTTTTGAGAGGATGAATCAAACAATCACAAATAGGGAAAAATCAATGTTACATGATGCTATATTACCTAACTCATTTTTGGGAGAATTTGTTCTTACTGCTACATACTTGACTAATAGGTCATACACAAATGCCTTACATGAAATAACACCTGAAGAAGCATGGAGTGAAAGGATGCACTATGTGGGCCATTTGAGAATCTTTGGATGTGATGCCTATGCTCATATTCCTCATAAGAAAAGGAAGAAGTTTGATGATAAAAGCCAAAAATGCATCTTTGTTGGCTATAGTGATAGTGCCAATGCATATAAATTATATGAACCTATTTCCAAGAAAATCATTTTATCTAGGGATGTTACCTTTCATGAGTATCCCCCATCTAATCCTCCTAAGGCCCCCACTTTAGAAATAACTAATGAAATAGTTGCTCCATTCATGCATACAATATCATCTAGTCCTTCTTCTTCACTCATAAATCAAGAAATTCATCCACAAGAAGAACTTCCTACAAATGATCCATGTCCTCCATCTCCTCCTCCTAATGATCAAGTAACATCATCCAATACTTTACCCAAGTGGGTTCAAGCCACAATAGATGAAGCCCAAAATTATTTGCCCACCTATATAGGTAAAAGGCCTTCAGCCCTAAGACACCAAGTGAATTATGCCCTAATGGCCAAAGTCCTTAGCCAACCTGAACCTTCTAATTTCAAAGAAGCACTTGGTGATCCTAAATGGGTTCATGCCATGGATCAAGAATTAGATTCCTTTGAAAAAAATCACACTTGGGAGTTAGTTGATTTACCCAAAGGAAAATATACCATTGGCACAAAATGGGTATACAAAGAAAAATATAAAGCATATGGCTCATTAGATCGCTATAAGGCTCGCCTAGTAGCTCAAGGCTATAAGCAACAAGAGAGAATTGATTATGAGGATACCTTTGCTCCTGTGGCTAAGATGACTACAATCAGGACAGTTATTGCTATGGCAGCTCAAAAACATTGGCCAATATATCAAATGGATGTCAAAAGTGCATTTCTCAATGGTCATTTGAAGGAGGAAGTGTATGTGAAACAACCACCAGGGTACATAGTTGAAGGCCAAAACAACAAAGTCCTCAAATTAAAGAAAGCTCTGTATGGGTTGAAACAAGCACCCTGAGCTTGGTATGCAAATATTGACTCCTATTTTCTCAACTTTTGCTTCACTAGATCTGCAGCAGAATCTACTCTCTATGTGAAACATTGGAGGAACCACATCATTTTGGTTACATTGTATGTGGATGATCTTCTCATTACAGGTGACGACATAGAAGGAATAAGGTTGCTCAAGGAGGACTTATGCAAGAACTTTGAGATGACAGATTTAGGCCTCCTCCACTATTGCTTAGGAATAGAGGTATGGCAACAACCTGGTAAGATTTTTATCTCATAGGCTAAGTACATTTAGTCTATTTTGGAGAGGTTTCGCATAGATGAGTGTAAGCCCTCTCTAACTCCCATGGAAACTATATTGAAATTGGTAAATAATGATGAAGAAGAAAGGGTTGATGGTACACTTTACAGGCAACTAGTTGGAAGTTTGATCTACTTAACTTCAACTAGACCAGATATTTGTTATTCAATTGGCCTTATTTCTATATTCATGCAGGATCCTAAGAAGATCCATTGGATAGCAGCTACGAGGATTGTGAGATTCCTAAAGGCCACACCTCATCATGGCATTATGTATAAATCAAGTGATAATTTTTTTTTGATTGGATACACAGATTCATATTGGGCCAGTTGTCCCGAAACTAGAAGATCTACATCAGGTTATTGCTTTCAATTAGGCCAAGGCTCTATTTCATGGAGCACAAAGAAGCAAAACACGGTTTCACTATCTTCGATAGAAGCTAGAATATAGAGCAGCAGTTGAGGCAACTAAGGAGGCAATATGGTTGAGGCAATTAATTCAGGATATTGGGCTATTCATACATGGTCCAACATATATATATTGTGACAATCAAAGTACCATCAAGATGACCAAGAATCCAGTTTTCCATGCTAGAACAAAGCACATTAAGATCCATCATCACTTCATTAGAGAAATGGTCCAAGAAGACATTATACACATGGAGTATGTACCAACTCAATATCAAGTAGCAGACGTCTTCACCAAGTCACTTGGGAAAGACAAGTTTTCTCAGTTTAGCAATTTGCTATATCTATGTAAAAGAAGTCAACATTAAGGGGGAATGTTATCTAATGTTGACTTATCTTTTTATGATAGTGCACATTAAGGGGTAATGTTAGAATATTATTATTGTTATAATGTGCACTATGCCTATAATTGACAGGTTGATATTTGTCTTCTGCCACTTGTCTTTGTCTTTAGTTTGAGTTGGAGTGGTGTCTTCTGAAAGACACTGGAGTGGAGCTTATGACACTTGTCATATCTCCATCCTAAGATCGATGCATATATATTGTAAGATAACTTGTAAATAAAGAGTGCCTTATTTTTCAGTCCCAACATCATCAATATAGAGTATATGGTAGAGATATTCCCTAGTTTTTTTTCCACCATCATGGAGGATCTCCATAACAAGTTAAATATCCATAGTCTAAAGTCCATTTTGCCATAACATCAATGATCTTATTTTATTTTTAGGGAATTTAAATAAACTCTACTATTATGAATATAGACTAAAGCACATGTATCATGTCAATCATCCTTTGTAACTTCCAATCCTGAGGGGAGGTCCTAGTGGGTACCTTTAATCGATTAATGGGTTACTTGTGAGTCTAATTCTACCTATATTGCAGACCATCCAATCTTAGTAGCTTCTTGAAGAACACAAATTATATCACACACTTTTACTATATTTTTAGGAAGGATGCCAAGATTATTTATAAAATGAAAATTATTAATACCATATGAGAGTTTTCCTATGCCTCTCATGCTTTTCCTTCATGGATTACCTCTTGATATGCCATAAATGTTGATCTTCCCCAGACCACTAAGAGGGGCTTGCTATAGACCACCTCGTTGAATAATAGGTTGAGGATCCTATGGATGCCTACATATCCATTCATCCATAGTGATTTGAATCCTAAAGAGGGCCTTAAAAGTATGTAGGGAAATTTCCCTAATATTGACTACAGTCTTTTTCCAAATAAGTTGGATAGTTGTTTTCCTTTGGAAATAATGGGTTCCTAGTGTGGTAATCTCTAAAGTTAGGATCTCAGGTAGTGAAATATGAATTATTTTGAAAAGTGGAGAAAGAGGAGAAGGCATAATTTTGGATAGATTCATGGGATCAATACCCACCTATCATTGCTAAATTTCTAGATCTATAACCAATAAAAATAACCATGAAAAGTAGATTTTGGATCAAAATTAAAAGTTATTTCAACACCAATTAGCATTGGGATTATAGGTTTAAGCAGTTCAAGAAGTTAGACGAGTGGCCAATTCCAATCTCTCCAAAATTGACACCCATCATGACTAAAATCTTGGTATAAATATTTCTCATAGGTAAATATGAAGAGGATGAATTATATTGAGGCTATGAGAGGCTTGGAGTCCATACAATAAAGGATGGATATGATAAGATCCTTCTAGAACCTCCTCCTCATGCATTTAAGGTTAAGGATTTGAGAAATATTTGGCAGTCCAACGGTTGGCCAAAAGTAAACTTCTTTGCATGGTAGTTCATGCACAATGTAATCCTTACTTTTGATAATATAATATGTAGAGGAATTTTTGGTCCATCCCAATGTATTTTATGCTACAAAAGTGAGGAAACATCTGACCACTTGATGTTTGAGTGTCTGTTCATGTGCTATATCTAGGAGCAATGGTTTTTAGCTTATAAAATTTGAGCCAATGGTGATTTGAACCATATTAATATTTGGAAAATATGGAAGAGGGACAGATTTAAATTTGAATCTCTTTATATAAGGTAGAAGCTTGGATTAAACTTTATTTGGTGGTGTGGTATAAGAGAAATAGTAATTTTTTAAAGAAACATTTTCATCCTTGGATGGCATCTGGCATGTCATTTGGAGTAAAGTCATAGAAACTATGGTAGTATATACTAAAGATGAAACTCAGGCTAATATAGGGATAATGGATAATGAAGCTAAAGTGTAGGAGGGATAGGATAGAACTAGTTAACACCTCCAAAAGGCTAGATTAAAAATAATATTGATGGAGATGCAAAAGGTAATCCGAGTAGAGCTAAAATTGGAGTGGTCTACAAGAATCATGTTAGGACAATGCTCTATTGAGAAGTACAAGGTCTAGGCAAGGCCATGAACAATGAAGTAGAATCCTTAGCTATCAAATTTTTTAGGAATATTATATTATTTGGTACATGTAAATGTACCCCCATGGTACCTTCATGGTACAAATATAAATATGTAATAGATTAGGGTTGAGTCTATAGTTTAAATAAGTGATTTATATTTTCCTTTTATGTAAGATTTAATATGCAAAAAATGTACAAGTGTCATGTAAGAGTGCAATGTGTAAGAAATTCACAAGTGTCATGTAAGTTAGAGTCCAAGTATGTATTGAGAGAATGTGCACAAGTATCATGTATGTAATTATGCAAATATGTAATATGGGGATGTGCATAAGTGTCTTAGATTAGGAGTGCATGCAGAAGTGTGCAAGTGTCATAGAGTCAAGTATGCACATAATAAGAAAGTGAATAATCTAATATACAAGTGGCAATATGATAAGCCAAAGGTCATGGGAGCTATCATATGGAGAACAATAGTCAAGTATATGAAGAGTCACATTACTATGTCTATATTATGGAGATAAAGCTCCATACAATGAAACACGAGAAAATACTATCAAGGAGGTGAGAAGAAGCATTAATAATAAAGCTTGTATACAAATTTTAAGCAATTAATATTGTAAGTTTTCTTCATGCTTGTACATGAATGATTTTGGCCATTTTACATTCATATTTGATATTATAAGTAAATGTTATTTTATTATTTTTTAAATGGGTTATATGGGATTGAAATGGGTCACATCCGTATTTCATCACCACATAGTGGTATTACAACAAAGCTTGGATATTATCCATGTATCGTTTGGCAAGATTCAAACCTAGGTCTCCTCCTTGAAATATTGAGGAATCTAACCGGTTGAGCTAATGTTGCTTGATATATGTTATTTCATTATTATATTGGTATATATATATTTAATTGCTCACATATATAATTCTACTCTTCAATATTGATATTTTGACCTTTAATATTATGGCTTATTTATTGAGGGACCTATGATATTTTGTGGTAGTAAGGTTAAATATCAACATAAATTTATTTTTATCTGGGTGGTAATACAAGGTTATAGGAGGATAATCATATAATTAGATTCTCAAGTCTTGGTAGGAGTTCTAGATTGCATAAGAAAAATTGCTTTAGAGAAATGGAGGTTGAGGATTCTTGTCACCCAAATTAAGAAGTTGTAGAGGGAATTGGATGATGTGATTCTAATTTATGTGGGTAGAGCTCTAAATAAAGTGGAAGACTTCCTAGCTAAGATGGTTATTGAGAATAAGGTAGGGATTTAGTGGTACAATGGCATGGCTATTGAGGATGAGAGGATTAGTGAGAATTTTTGGCTAATTTGGACATCCATTGCAAACACATGGTTTAGGAGATTTGGATCCAATGCAAATATCCTTTTAGTTTTGTAATTAAAAGTGGTTAGTTCTTAGGATCTTGGGCTTTAGAGTTGTTGAAGTTTGTTGGAAATTTAAAAGGGGAAAAAATGTATTTTTACTGGCTAAGGCTGGGAGGAGTTTCATCCCAACTTGTAAATAATATCATTTTAATATAATTTTTTCAAATTCTTTTTCAAAAAACTTATAATTAACATTAAGCCTTTATCTATGTCAGTCTGTGTTAATGATATTATGTAATTATTATCACTATTGGGATCTAGGTATTGGTATAAATACCCCCATCTACCCACTCCATTAAATTCATCTAAAGTGTTGTGATTCTTCTCCATGGATAATATAGTGATAATTTGATGCTCAATGGAACCCATCATATGTAATTATTTATTTGCTCTTTTCATACTTTTATGCTTTCTATATAAGATTTGATTTAATAGATTACTTACAATTGTTACCCAAATTTGGTGTAAAATACAGCACACAACACCATCCTCATCCATGATATGATCAACCACATTCAAACGAAGATAATATATACATCATAAAAAAGGTAAAAATTAAAGTCGATGTAAAAATTTGAACAATCAAACACATATCACAATATTTTCATTCTCACTGATGATAATGTCTATCACGATTTCCTAATTTGCTACAATACCTATCACGAGTGCCTAGTTTTTCAATATTTCTTAACTAAAGTGCCTAAGTCTCTCAAAGCACCTAATTTACCATGATGTCACCTATCAAAATATGGCATTATTAAAAAATATATATTGGGTTATATGAGATTAAAAAAGGCCCCACCCATATTTACCATGATGTCACCTATCAAAAGTGGCATTATTTTTTTAATTTATTTTAATGTGTTATATGAGATTGAAAAAGGCCCCACCCATATTACACCATGACAACATAATGGTACTACAATACTTTGGTAATTATGCATGTATCATAAGATTCAAACCTTGGTCTCCTCGAAATTTGAGGAATCTAATCAATTGAGCTAATATCATTTGATAAAAATATGATATTATTTTAAAATATTATCAAAAAAATAAAATGACAAGAAAATATCCAACTCGTAAAAAAAAAAATTAAATTGACCATCCAAACAATATTCTAGAAGCATTTTGCATAAAATCCACTACTCAAAGGTAAACAAGAGAATAAAATGACAACCATAAAATAAATACCTATAAGCCTAAGGTTTGGGTGAACTATGATATAACATCATAAAGGATAAATTTGATAATCAAACACCAATACAAATAGTCTCAATAATCATATAACAAACCCAATAGATGAATTGAATGAAAAAAAAAAATCAATAAGTTTTGATGCCTACCTCTACTCATAATATGGACGCACAAAGGCCCAATTCCAATAACAAAATCAACCATCCAATTCAATGGTATTGGGTTTAAATAATAATAATTGACATAGGTTAGGAAAAGTAATGACAACTAGGACAATTCTTCACTCTCTTTCCTTTTTCCCCAGTTGATTTTCATGTGACTGATATTTTCTTACCATCCCCTTTTAACCCTCATTAACCATGTTTGACCCCTTGTTCATATACCTAATTGCTAGAGATTAATGAGGTGATTGCTAGCATCCCTCTTTCTAGTATCTTACCACCATTTTATTCACTTCTATGACTATGATTTTTACACCCATGCAAATCCATAGTTGCATACTAATTATTTGTTGCCTATATTTAACCAAATTGATTATTATGTTTTATGTTCCTATATGACATTGGTATGATATTATGACATTGTTGTAGTTATTGGTGTAATTATGTTATCAAAATTAGATAGAAAAATTATTTTTTTTTGCAATTACATATTTTATCAAGTTTTGGTTAATGTTTACTCTAATGCATATAAAATAAAATAATAGATTCATGCTTTTACCTATGGAATGCTCTTATAGTATGCTTGAATCCTCTATTTTTTTATTTTTATGATCTACTTGTGGTGCAACCTTGCAAAAAAATATTTAATAATGCTTTGATATCTCCTCTATTTTCCTCTTCCATATGAAGATGTTTCCTATTACCTCTGAACCTTATAAGTAATAAAATTTTCAATGAAGATGGATGTTTTCTCTAGGTTCCTAAGACCAATATAAATATTCTTTACATTTATAATAGAACCTTATTTGGATTGAAATTAACCCTACTTGTATTGCATCATGACCACATAGTGGTATTATAATAGCTTGGAAGTAATGTGTGTATCATTTGACAAAATTTGAACCTGTCTTCTCCTTGAAAGTTGAGGAATTTAACCAATCAAACTAATGGTAGTTGATAATATGACATTCTTTGTTACCACCATGTTCACTAAAACTGTAAAAATTCTCATGCATTAACATTTCTAATTTATAAAGCAAGCATAAAAGTTGCATTTGAATTCTACCATCCTTACTAGGGTCTTTTATATTATCTTAGTACCAAAGATTATAAATATTGTTCCCCTTGAACACATCACCACAACAACCTTCTCTTGGATCAATGGATATGTGTACTAGATTAGCTATCATATATAATATACACCTATGAAAATATCGTAAAAACACTTTTTTGAAAAAAAAATTGATAAATAACATACATAACATATACATATGCAATAATTTTTTTTGAAAATATAGTAAAAAAAACTTTATCTTTATCTAACAAATTAAAATTTATTAAAAAATTTATACCAATTAAAATATTAAGTTATATTTCGAAACCCTTCATTTAGCTTTCCACAGCAAAAAATCAAGCTTCCTCCTCAAGCTCGACATGACCAAAGCTTTCGACCGGGTTGATTGGGACTTTCTCAAGGAGATCCTTCTAAAATTCGGTTTCCACCCCAAGTGGGTTCAGTTAATTCACAATTGCTTCTCCTCTGCTTGGTTCTCGGTGCTGGTCAATGGGTCCCCCGCTGGTTTCTTCCCCAGCGTTAGAGGCCTCCGCCAAGGGGATCCTCTATCCCCTCTTCTGTTCATCATTTTGGCGGAATCCCTTGGCAGATCCCTGTCTGTGGCCAGAGTGGCGGGGAAAATTTTAGGTATTCAAGTGGTTTCCAACTCCACTCCTATCACTCACCAGCAATTCGTTGATGACACCATCCTCTCAACTCAGGCGTCCGTCATCCAAGCTAAAACCATCAAGTTCATTCTCTCCCTCTACGAGAAAGCGGCAAGGCAACAGGTAAATTTCTCCAAAAGCAAGCTTTTCTTTTTGCACACCCCCCGAGCGCAAGGGCCAAATTGGGCGGATCCTGGGTTGCTCTGAAGGATCCCTCCCGTCCTCCTACCTAGGACTCCCCTTATTCTGGGGAAGGGCGAAAGAGAGCATGTGGAACAATGTTTTAGAAAGATTCCAGTGAAAGCTAGTAGCATGGAAAGGCAAACTTCTATCCCAAGCGGCGAAAGCCAGCCTTTCAATCTCCACCCTTCAAAGCATTCCCATTTACTTCATGTCAGTTTTCACTCTCCCCAAGTCAGTGTGCCAGCAAATTGAACATATCCAGAAAATATTTCAATGGGATCCGAAGACAAATCCAGGATTCCCCTCGTGGCGTGGGACACAGTCTGTAGAAGCAAGCAGCAGGGGGGCCTTGGCTACAGGAAGCTGTCCGACATGAATGCTGCCCTGTTGGGAAAACATGCTTGGAGGATTATCTCTAAAGACCCAACTGAATGGATACAAATGGTGTCTAAAAAATATATGGGCAATTGCTCCTTCCTCGAATCAAGCAACCACCCCAATGGCTCTGCCTTTTGGAAAGTTGTGTTTCACTCCAAAACGCTAATTCAAAAAGGTCTCCGATGGATTCTCGGGGATGGCCGCAACATCGATTTCTAGAACGACATATGGCTAACGGATGAACCCCTGAGTGATAGGGGCGATCTTGTGGGGCTTCAAACAGTCTTCGATACCAGCAGGGAACGGAAGGTGTCTAATTTCATCGTCTGGGAGGAGGGCCAACCCCGGTGGAGGACCCTCGATGGCAACAGCCCTGAGATTTTTGGCCTTAACCTTATGCTTCAAGTAGTCACTATCCCCTCTGAGCAAAGGGATGATAAAACCACCTGGGCTAGATCGAACAAGGGCTTCTACTCTGTTAAGTTTGCTTTCTCCCTTCTCAAAACCCACCCTGTGTCACCCTCCCATATTGTCTGGAAGAAACACCTCATCCCTAAAATTGCCTTCTTTTCTTGGCTAGCCTTCCAAAACAAAGCTCTCACTACTGATAATCTCATCAAAAGGGGCATCCCCCTTCCCAACAGGTGCTTTCTGTGTCAAGCAAATTGGGAATCCACTGATCACCTGTTCCTCCACTGCGACTTCACCTCGGCTGCACTTGGTTTCATTTTTTCTACCTTTCGAATCCAATGGGCTCCTCCCAAGTATTTGTGCGAAGTTTTCCTCCAATGGCCCCAACCCTTTGCTAACCACAAACTCGGGTTCCTCTGGGACATATGCCTTCACCACCTGGTCTGGCAAGTGTGGCTAGAGCGTAATAGAAGGGTCTTTGGGTCTTCTGTCTAGGATCCTCCCTCTGTCACCTCCAGAGCCCTCGCCTTCGCCTCTGAAAATGCTAATCTTATTCACTGTTCTAGTCCTCGTCCGTCCTCCCAGGAAGACCTCATCCTCAAGTCTCTCAATATCTCGATCGATTCCCCCATGGAGAACCCTTTACCTCACCCTCGAACCCTTGCCTGGTGGATTCCTCCCCCCCATGGTTGAATCAAGCTAAATTTTGATGGGGCATCCAAAGGGAACCCTAGAGCGGCTAGTGCTGGTGGTGCGATCAGGGATCACCGAGGAAAGGTCCTACCTGCTTTTTCTGAAGACTTGGACCACCAAACCAACCATGTTGCAGAAGCTAGGGACCTATGGAGGGGCCTAGTTCTCATCAAAGAGGATCCTCGGGCAGTCATCGTAGAAGGCGACTCCATGAACATCATCAACTATCTGACTAAGGATGAGATTCCTGCGTGGCGAGTTTTCAACACCATCCAGGAATCCCGACGAATCCTTCAAAGCAGGAACCATAGATGCCAACACATCTACCGGGAAGGGAATGCCCTGGCCGACCTCTTGGCCAATAGAGGATCCTCCTCCGACAGTCTCACCATCTGGGATCACGGGTTTCCACAAGACATCTCTAACGTGGCAGCTCAAGAAATCAAAGGTGAAAGTCGATGTCGGTCCTCCGCTCCATCTGAGCTTGGACTCGGACTCGGAGCAGAATAAGGTGCCACTAAACTTGCTTATTGATCTGGCCATTGATGCCATGGGAAACATCACCAAGGGAGCTGAATCGGTGATCCATTGCCTCCGCAAACTCAAGGAGCACTCGGGTGGACCCTCTGGAGGTCAGGAGGACCCCAAGAAGATCTAAGATGGTCGACGTTTCCTACTCTCTTCGCCCGGTTTCGAGATTTTGTTGCTGGGAAGTTTTTTGTTTTTCTTGTGGGGATCGACTGTTATGTTTAATTTTGTTGTAATTTGGTCTGAGACTTGCTTTCCGGTCTCAAACTTGCGGCCTTAAAGGTGCTTTCCTTTTTTCTGTTATAAGGTTTTGGGATCCTCTTAAAAAACCCGCTATGTATATACTGTTACTTAACAAAAAATATATATATTAAGTTATATTTAATAGCTTTACTTTTTATTAAAAAAAACAAGTTACCTTAATTAAGTTAAGTTTAATAGCTTTACTTTTTATTTTTATTTTTAAATAAGTTACTTAATTAAATACCTTAATTAAGTTATATTTAATATTATCTTACTAGGGTCTTTTATATTATCTTAGTGTCAAAGATTATAAATATTGTTCCCTTAGAACACATCACCACAACAACCTTCTCTTGGCTCAAAGGATATATGTACTTGGCTATCATATATAACATACACCTATGAAAATATAGTAAAAACACTTTTTGAAATGTTTTTTTTTTTTTATAAATAACATACGATAAAAAAAAAAAACTTTAAAAAATATAATAAAAAATTTATCCTTATCAAACAAATTAAAATTTATTAAAAAAATTTATACAATAAAAAATTAAGCTATATTTAATAGCTTTACTTTCTATTAAAAAATATAAGTTACCTTAATTAAGTTACGTTTAACAGCTTTACGTTTTTTAAATAATTTACTTAATTAAGTTATATTTAATAGCTTTACTTTCTATTTAAAAAAATAAGTTACTTAATTTAAATTAAGTTATATTTAATAGCTTTACTTTCTATTAAAAAAAATAAGTTACCTTAACTTAAATTAAATAATATTTAATAGTTTTACTTTCTATTAAAAAAAATAAGTTACCTTAATTAAGTTACGTTTAATAGCTTTACGTTTTTAAAATAATTTACTTAATTAAGTTACGTTTAATAGCTTTACGTCTTTAAAATAATTTACTTAATTAAGTTATATTTAATAGCTTTAAAAAAATAAGTTATTTTAACTTAAATTAAGTTATATTTAATAGCTTTACTTTCTATTAAAAAAAATTAGTTACCTTAACTTAAATTAAGTTATATTTAATAGCTTTACTTTCTATTTAAAAAAATAAGTTACCTTAATTAAGTTACGTTTTATTAAAAAGAAAGAAAACGTCGTTGAAGGAGATTGAAAGCACGGTAACGTTTAATAGCTTTACGTTTTATTTAAAAAAAAGAAAACGTCGTTGAAGGAGATTGAAAGCACTTAATTTAAGTTATATTTAATAGCTTTACTTTCTATTAAAAAAAAATTAGTTACCTTAACTTAAATTAAGTTATATTTAATAGCTTTACTTTCTATTAAAAAAAAATTAGTTACCTTAACTTAAATTAAGTTATATTTAATAGCTTTACTTTCTATTTTAAAAAATAAGTTACCTTAAATAAGTTACGTTTAATAGCTTTACATTTTATTAAAAAATAAAGAAAACGTCGTTGAAGGAAATTGAAAGCACGGTAAGGAAAGTGCGAAGGTAATGGTAGGAGCGACCACAGTGGGAGTCGAACCCACGACCTTTTGATCCGAAGTCAAACGCGCTAATCCACTGCGCTATGCGGCCTTAATTGATACAAGGCTACGGAAAATCTATCATCACTCATATCAAAGGAAGATAATATTATCCTTGCATTATCATTTGTAAGAAACCGTCTAAACAAAAAAATCATGCTTTAATCGACTATATTTGTATGTTTTAAGTAATTCAAATTTTCCTTTATTTATTATTTGCAATTTTTTAATTCCATTTATTTTGATAGTAAATTTTTTTAATTTGATAAAACTAATATTTATAAATGTT
The DNA here is from genome assembly GCA_028583015.1 of Wollemia nobilis. NCBI lineage: Eukaryota > Viridiplantae > Streptophyta > Pinopsida > Araucariales > Araucariaceae > Wollemia > Wollemia nobilis. Next base: position 13,466,678 of record JAQPPZ010016861.1, on the reverse strand, counting down.
ATTATTAAATAAAATTAATATTTATAAATGTTAAATATATTTTTTATTGTCTTAAAAATATTTTCCTTTAAAATCAAATTTTATAAATATATAAAACAATAAAATTATAAAAATAATGATAAAACCATATAAGTTATACAACCTCCACCCAAATAAATATCTCATGATAAATGTATTTGTACTTGTAAATTAAAACTATGGTGAGAACACTATAAATTAGAAAAACAAAGAAATGTTTAACAAGCTTTGAATTGACCTACTCATTATCAAATTAAAAATGGTGAGCTACTTAATTTTATATTTTTGACATTATAATGATGATACTCTTCATACATTATTTTTCATTATTATTATTATTATTTTTTAAATACATAAAAGAATTGTCAACTACCTTTTCTTTATCTTTCATTATAACTATAATATACTTAAGATTTACTTTTCTTTTATCTTTCATTATACTTAGGATTTACAGTTTGTTATAACTATCAACTAGACCATTTTTTCACCTTGCAGTGCCAAGACATATGAGATCAAAAGTCGATGGTCATTAACAGCTTTTGAATAAGCAGTCATATTATATGTTTTAAGAGTTTTCTGTTTTTTTTTATATTTAGTTGTTTTGTATGATATATTTATATGATGAAATTTATTTTTATTTAAGTATTTGTTTTTTAATTTTATTTTTTATAATAAAGTTTTTAAGATTAAATTTGTTTTTTTTTGGAAAGGTTTAAGGCTGGTGTGTTGGTTGTGTTAAGGGATCATGGTTGGGAGAAAACTGCTCAACCTTATACATTGATCACAGAGCTTTCTTACACAAATAAAAAAAAAATTAACTTACCGTACCTTCTTGCAGGATGGGGTAGATAGATTGGATTGGAAGGAGCTTGAATGCTAGCCAATGACAGGCGGTACTGGCAAGAATTAAACACACAAAACTAATAAGATATGCCCTGTACAACCAAAAACATTCCTTGTTCATTATAACAAGGATATGGATGGCTTCAACGCGCTGCCTTGCTTGCAAATGAAAATGCTTGGAGAAAACGCTCGCAAAACAGTCAGTCCGTCCCACATTGTTGAAGAGTGGAGGTCGGCGTGAGAAAAGAGAGAATAAGAATGGGGAAGGGGAGAGGAAAGGCATACTTACCTGGGCGGGGACAATCAGTGAACAGCAAGGCCGACGGCTTAGGGAAGGCACCTCCATTGCACTTTAGGAGGGGGCGTTGCCTAGCATCTTCCATTGTGGAGAGTGCACGTCATAATTTGTAGCAGAGGGGGCTTGCGTCCGCGCGGCCCCCACCAACATCCAACATTAAATTATTATTTATATCACTAGATAGTAAAAGAAATTTTACAAGCATATCCTAGTCAAACATAGTAATAACATTTTATTTAGGTTACGGAAAGAATAAAAGTAAATTCCAAAGGTCAAATTTTCAACCCTAATATTGGAGTCAAATCTCCTATATTATATTTCTATAATGATTGTCCAAATTAGTTAACCATTGAATTTGTTCACCAACCCCTACCTTCTTCTCAATACTCATCGAGTATACCATTTTATTTAGATCTCTATCTACATAAACTAGAATCACATCATCTAATTCCCTCCACAATTCTTTAATTTGGGTGATAAGAATCATCAACCTACATGTCTTCAAAGCAAATTTTATAATGTCTTCAAAGCAAATTTTATAATGTCTTCAAAGCAAATTTTATAATGCAATCCAGAGCTCCTACCAATATTTGAGAATTTGATTCTAGGATTATCCTCCTGTAACCTTGTCTTACTACCTAGATAGAAATAGATTTGATAGTTAAGGCTTCTACTTCATTGTTCATGGCCTTGCCCAAGCCTTGCAGCTTCCAATAGAGCATTGTCCCAACATGATTCTTGCAAACCACTCTAATTCTAGCTCTACTCGGATTACCTTTTATAACTCCATCAATATTAATTTTAATCCAACCTTCTAGGGATGGTTTCCAACTAGCTTTATCCTATCCCCCTTCACTTCGGCTTCCTTCTTCATTTTCCCTATATCAGCCTAAGTTTCTTCTTTAGCATACACTGCCATAGTTTCTATGAATTTGCTCCAAATGACCTGCTAGATGCCATCTAAGGATGTAAAGGTTTCTCTAAAAATTCTACCATTTATTTCCAACCATACTCACCACCAAATGAAGTTTAATCCAAGCTTCCAATTGATACAAAGAGCTTTATATTTAAATCTACCCCTCTTCCATATTTTCCAAATATTAATCCGATTCAAATCACCATTGGCTTGAATTTTATAAGATAAAAACCATCGCTTCCACATCTAGCATGTGAACGAACCCTCAAATATCAAGTGGTCAAATTTTTCATTGCTCTTGTAGCATAAAACACATTGAGATGGACCAACATTTCACCTGTCTCAGATTATCAAAAGTAAGAATTCTATTGTACATGAATTGCCAAGTAAAGAAGTTTACTTTTGGCAAACCCTTGGTTTACTAAATATTTCTCAAATCCTCAACCTAATATGCATGAGGAGGAGATTCTAAAAGGATATTATCATATCCATCCTTCACTGTGTAGACTCCAAGGCTCCCATAGCCCCAAGCTAATTCATCCTCCTCATCTCTACTTGTGAGAAATATTTTTGCTAAGATTTTAGTCATGATGGGTGTCAATTTTGGAGGGATTGGAATTGGCCACTCATCCAAATTCTTAAACTACTTAAACTTATAATCCCCCATCTGACTAGTGTTGAAATAATTTTAAATATAGATCCAAATCCTACTTTCCATGGCGGTTTTTATTAGTTGTAGTTCTAGGAATTCAACAATGATAAGTGGGTATTTATCCTAAGAATTTATCCAAAATCGTGCCTTCTCCCCTATCCCCACTTTCCAAAATAATCCATATTTCACTACTTGAGATCCTAACTTTAGAGTATGCCACAAGAAGGACCCATTACCATCCAAAAAACACAACTCACATCATTCGGGTTCACTTGTCCCAAATATTTACTAGTTAAAACTCTACTAAATAAAGAAGTTGGTTGGGAGATGCACCTCTTGTAAAGCTTTCCAACCAAAGCTTTATTATTTAACTCTAAGCTTTATTATTTTACTCTAATATCCTCAGTCCTAAACCTCCCTTTACCTTGGGTACTACTTTATTTATGTTATAGTTGTCACGTTTGTTGCATTAGGATCTAATCATGTGTTTTGCAATGTGAGAAAACATGTTCTCAGGATAAATTTGTAAAGAACAAAATAACTTACCAATTGTGTTAATCCATTTATATTTATCATTGCACTTAAAGAAACCAAACAATTTCCAACCATAATTCTTTGAAATAAATAGGCAATATAGAAAAAAAACATAACTTTCATGTGAAAAATAAATAAATATGAAAAAAAAAAGTTCTAAAGTAGTGTATAACACTCTTCTAAATAACATCATAATTATAAATGAATATATTGTAAAAACTAGATGTGCCACATTGAATTCCAAAATTTTGCATCGCAAAAGCATAAGTTGAAGAAAAGATACAAGTATTTTTCATTGTTTATATTGCCTCTTAATGACTTGGTTCCCAACCTCAAGCATCTTGAGCAAAAAGAAAGAAGCTTTTCCAACTTCAACTAGTTATAAAAAAATCCAAGCTCCAAATGTGCAAGACCCACACTTCATGCTAATGGTATGAACAAATCAACAATGGACCGTAACTTCTTAAAATACCATAGGGAATACAAAAATAAATTAAGAATGGTTGGGGAGATAGAAGTAATTTATAGAAAGGAGAATTCTTAACTATAGTTTGACGTACTAGATTGACTATGTATTCTAAAATAGAAGGCCAATTGTTAGCTCTCATACAAGGCATCGAAATTTGATTGAGCAAACTCATAAAAAATATGAGAGAATTTTTCAACATGAAATGTGTTGATTTACTATTTGATGCCAAAATGCTTACCGAAAAATTTAAGAAAATTTAATCGATTAATTTATCATAAAGTTGAAATAGAATTGGTGGTAAGCATACCCAATGGATTTAGGAGGTAAATATCATAAGCCAAGGTGATACAATCACAAATAGGGACTTCAATGAAGAGTTGCCTCCCTTAGCAGTAGAACTTCCTTATCAACAAATTTGAATGATAATCAATTGAGCAAGATTTGAACAATGGGAAATCATACATCACTATTTCTCCACTTGAATGACACCAATAGTCACTTGAACAACACAATGCAACTTCCACTTGAACAACATAATGCAACTTCCACTTTAACGACAGTTCTTACTTGTTGGCCAATTTGAATGACAATGCTTCCCCACTCAACGATGCTATGATCCTTCACTCAAATGGAAGAGAGAGAGAGAAAAAATGATTGAGCAAGTGACCCTAGAAATGAGTAAGTCAAATTTGGAGCAACGGATAAAGGTTCTTCATGATTAATTATTCACCTAAAAGGTGTAGTATTTGAATGACACTTTTTTTTTTTATAGGACAAGTAATCACATGTTCCTCACTTGAATGACCCCAATGCCCCATGTTTTGAACAACAATTGCTTTTAACAACAATGTTTTGCCACTAAAAAATGCTCCAAATCCTCACTCAAATGGTGATTAATTTTTCACAGGAACGATGCTATATTTAAATGACACTCTTAATTTTTATAGGAACGGTAATCACACACTCCTCACTTGAACGATGTCTTAGTTCTTATTGGAATGAGATAGTTCTTTCTTCAAACCACAAATTTGTTCCAACGTTTTTTTGCACACTTGAATGACACTTTTACTCATGCTACAATCATACTCTTCTCTTATAATCTTATAATCTTGCACACACAATTGTATTCCACAACATGCAAATCCAATAATACAATTCATTTACCATTATATATATATATATATATATATATATATATATATATATATATATAATATTAAAATAAAATATGATATTTTTTATTGTTTATGACCATCAATTATACAATATTGTTATTCCAAATTCATAAAAAATTTAACTAGAAACTTGGTAAGTAAAATTTGCAATGGATTGAAAGGTTACATATAGGATTAAAACTGTTTAGAACGTTTCACTTAAATTTAAATTTAAGTGTTAAAAATAAATTTCACCAAGCGGATGAACTTTCTAGAATGCATTTTGGAGTTTTATGGTCAACAAAAACTTTACATGTAACCATTTCAATTTCACCACCACCAAATTTTAAACAGAAGGTTTGATATGCAACAGTGAAATTTACACTTTGATATGCAACAGTGAAATTTACACTTTACATAAATAAATAATTAAATATGTTTAACACTTAAAAATAAGTTCACTGATTAATTGATAGAGGCTATACGAATTAAAGTGGAAAGAAATTTCAATATAGAAATAGGTCACTAAAAATAAACAGCTTGTATAGGAACAACATCAATAGGTTAGAAAGCAAGAGGGCCAACTACCCACACATGGTGAGGAGTCTCACATACGCGGGACGAAGGGCTTCCACCTTTACGCCTACTACATGTTGACAACAAGTTAAGTGTTAGGCTTATAAAGTCACCTTATAAAAAAAACTTCTGAAAACTTGAATTTTAAAATAAATTTAAATTTAAATTTAAAATAAATACGTTAGAAAGGGTTTCACTAAAAATAACTATAAAGGCCGTTAGATAGCGTAAACGGCATTTCAAACAAAAGCTGTAACAAAACGTGAGAACTTTTTAGACTTCGCTGGAGGTTACGGGAAATAAAACTTTTCACGTAGTCATTTCAATATCGTGAAAGTTATGAAGTAAAACTTGATATGCAATATTTGAAATGAATTTAAACTTTAAACTAAATTTAGCGTTTCACTTAATTTAGCGGTTAGATAGCGTTCAAACAGAACAATATTAAGCAAAGTGTACGGTTAATACATCATTCAAATGAATTTAACGGTTACTTGAGTGGCCAGCCGTTATGAGATAGGTTATAAACTTATATATATTCAATAAAAAAAATTTATTTACAATTTTAGATTTATAAAAATAAAAATAAATATTTCTAAGATCTTTATTACAATTTATAATTAATATAATTTCGTTTAATTTCTAATTTGTTTTTTACTTTAATTTGTTTTTGTACTTGATGTTAATTTGTTTTTGTACTTGTTTCAGAAATGATACGATGACAATGAAAATTAAAGCAAAACACAAAGACAGGAGGTAAAAACTTTTTAAGGTCAAATTTTTATGTGTATGTTACACTTGCTCTATATTAAATGTATGTTCTCTGCATATTTCTATTCATTATTAAGTCTAATTTGATCATCAAATATTCACTCGTTTTTTAATTTGAAATATGTTTGTCTTATATCAAAGACAATTATTAGATTACATTATTTTTCAATAAGTTTTACATAATGAATAAAGATTTTAGATTTTAATCAAAGTATTTATTGGTATTGGTTTTAAGTCGTGCATTTGGTTTTATCTAAGTCTATAGAGAAGTGTGGCTTGGTTTTAAGTCGTGCATGTTTGTTTGGTTGAGTTTTATCTAAGTCTATAGAGAAGTGTGGCTGTATAGATTTCTTTCCAAAATTTAAAAACTAAGATATTATTTGCATTAGACTTTGTATATAAGATGACCTTCTGAGAAGCACCTATTAGATTGTATAGGTTGTAGGACAGATACAGCGGACCTATTTGTTACATATTTTGTTTTCTCTTTTAAAATATATATTTGGCTGTCAAACTGCTTTTAAATGGTTGGATGTTAAAAGTGTGTTTTAACCTTAAATAGATCTATGATTCTTTGATAAGATGTGTGGTTTAATGCAAATAGATCAATAATTTTTTATCAGCTATTGAGTGGAGTTATTTATAAAAAAAATCTTTTATTCTCTTTTTTAAACATATATATTTATGGATGATGACGTAAAATCCTTGAAAATTTATGTATTTTTATATTGTTGATATAGACCATGATTATATTTATTGTCTTTATATTTGTTGACGGTTGTATAAGCCATCAATATGCAGTATAATACTGTTGGAAATTATTTTAATCTAAATTTCATGTCTTAGTGGGTGTTCATACTTGACTTGGGGACACGGCCTTCCACACGCGTTTTTGCTGCCTTCAACGTCTTGTCATCTGATCATCTGAAGAAGTAGGTGTGTCATTTAATGTAGTAGGTAAGCTCCAACTGGTCTAGAGATTCCCGCCACCGACATATGCTTCTGGAGAGTTCTTCTACATTCTATAAATACTGTTCTTGGGTCCTCATTCAGCAATCTGGGTGCAGCAGCACCAGGTTCCTTGCACAACAGCAATGCAGGCAACTTACGCAGTGTATTCCACAGGCAGTGTATTCTGCAATTGTATGCTCAGCAGAGCCTTCTGTGTTGGATCTATTTCTCAATGAAAATATTTTTGTGTTTGTTGTTTTTTGACTCTGTCTGTTTGTGTTTGTGTTGCCTCTCACGAGGCTGTTAATGATCCTGTGGTTTGAATTTTTCGACATGGTATCAGAGCAAGAAGACAGAGATCAGCAGGCAGAGGTCGTGGAAAGCTGCGTGGAGAGCAGCCATGAAAAAGCTTTGGGATGATGATGAAGAGCTCTCGGCTCTTTCTGAAAAGGTTGAAGTTGTAGTCGCTATGAGAAACGTTTGAATTTGGCAAGGGTTTCGTGGGATCTGAAAATCTGTAGCCAAATTTATTGATTTCGTGTAAAAATGGAGGTATTGAGGGGTTCAAACTGGAAGCCCTCGCTATTTCTGACTGTTTTTGGGACAATGTTGGATTCTTGGCACCGTTAAGCCATGTAACTGTTGACTCAGGGCTGTAATTTGTACAGCGGCATCGCATCTCACTCCGATGAGTTTTCTCCTTTGAATCATTATTTTTCTTCTTTCTCTTCATGAATTTCTTTCTTTGGCTAAGTCCCTTGTGAGTCGCCCGACTGTGCAGTGTAGTCCGACTGCACTCACTTTGACCTGCGTAGTCAGGCGTTGACTGGCAAAATCGCCCTTTGTCGTCGCTTCCGAATCGTGCAGCCCGACTGCGTAAGATATTTCAGCGCACTCCAGCGGTTTCAAATTTTAAAACTTAGTCTTCAAATTATTTTTTTGTATTAGCTAGAAATTTAGATTAAGGGGGGATGTTGGAAATTATTTTAATCTAAATTCCATGTCTTAGTGGGTGTTCATGCCTGACCTGGGGACACGGCCTTCCACACGTATTTTTTTCGCCTCTAACGTTTTGTCATTTGGTCATCTGAAGAAGTAGGTGTGTCATTTAATGTAGTAGATAAGCTCCAGCTAGTCTAAAGATTACCGCCATCGGCATGTGCTTCTGGAGAGTTCTACATTCTATAAATATTATTCTTGGGTCCTCATTCAGCAATCTGGGTGCAGCAACACTAGGTTCCCTGCACAACAGCAGTGCAGGCAACTTAGGCGGTGTATTCCGTAGGCAGTGTATTCTGCAATTATATGATCAGTAGAGCCTTCTGTGTTGGATCTATTTCTCAATAAAAATATTTTTGTATTTGTTGTTTTCTGCCTCTGTTTGTCTGTGTTTGTGTTTCCTCTCACAAGGTTGTTAATGATCCTGTGGTTTAAATTTTTTGACATGGTATCAGAGCAAGGAGATAGGAGATCAGTAGGTAGAGATTGTGGAAAGCTGCATGGAGAGCAGCCATGAAAAAACTTTGGATGATGATGAAGAGCTCTCGGCTCTTTCTAAAAAGGGTGAAGTTGTCATCGCTATGGGAAACGTTTGAATTTGGCAAGGGTTTCGTGGGATCTGAAAATCTATAATCGAATTTATTGGTTTCGTGTAAAAATGGAGGTATTGAAGGGTTCAAACTGGAAGTGCTTGCTATTTTTGACTGTTTTGGGACAATGCTAGATTTTTGGCGCCATTAAGCCATGTAACTATTGACTCAGGGCTGTAATTTGTACAGTGGCATCGCATCTCACTTCGATGAGTTTTCTCTTTGAATCATTATTTTTATTCTTTCTCTTCATGAATTTATTTCTTTGGCTAAGTCCCTTGTGAGCCGCCCGACTACGCAGGGCAGTCCAACTGCGCTCACTTTGACCTACGTAGTCGGGCATTAACTGGAAAAACCGCCCTTTGTCATCGCTTTCGAATCGTGCAGCTCGATTGTGCAAGATATTTCAATGCACTCCGGGGGTTTTGAATTTTAAAACTTAGTCTTCAAATTATTGTTTTGTATTAGCTAAAAATTTAGATTAATGGGGGATGTTGGAAATTATTTTAATTTAAATTACATGTCTTAGTGGGTGTTCATTCCTGACCTGGGCGGTGTATTCCGTAGGCAGTGTATTCTGCAATTATATGATCAGTAGAGCCTTCTGTGTTGGATCTATTTCTCAATAAAAATATTTTTGTATTTGTTGTTTTCTGCCTCTGTTTTTCTGTGTTTGTGTTGCCTCTCACAAGGTTGATCCTGTGGTTTAAATTTTTTGACATGGTATCAGAGCAAGGAGATAGGAGATCAGTAGGTAGAGATTGTGGAAAGCTGCATGGAGAGCAGCCATGAAAAAACTTTGGATGATGATGAAGAGCTCTCGGCTCTTTCTAAAAAGGGTGAAGTTGTCATCGCTATGGGAAACGTTTGAATTTGGCAAGGGTTTCGTGGGATCTGAAAATCTATAATCGAATTTATTGGTTTCGTGTAAAAATGGAGGTATTGAAGGGTTCAAACTGGAAGTGCTTGCTATTTTTGACTGTTTTGGGACAATGCTAGATTTTTGGCGCCGTTAAGCCATGTAACTATTGACTCAGGGCTGTAATTTGTACAGTGGCATCGCATCTCACTTCGATGAGTTTTCTCTTTGAATCATTATTTTTATTCTTTCTCTTCATGAATTTCTTTCTTTGGCTAAGTCCCTTGTGAGCCGCCCGACTACGCAGGGCAGTCCAATTGCGCTCACTTTGACCTACGTAGTCGGGCATTAATTGGAAAAACCGCCCTTTGTTGTTGCTTTCGAATCGCGCAGCCCGATTGTGCAAGATATTTCAATGCACTCCGGGGGTTTTGAATTTTAAAACTTAGTCTTCAAATTATTGTTTTGTATTAGCTAAAAATTTAGATTAATGGGGGATGTTGGAAATTATTTTAATCTAAATTACATGTCTTAGTGGGTGTTCATTCCTGACCTGGGCGGTGTATTCCGTAGGCAGTGTATTCTGCAATTATATGATCAGTAGAGCCTTCTGTGTTGGATCTATTTCTCAATAAAAATATTTTTGTATTTGTTGTTTTCTGCCTCTGTTTGTCTGTGTTTGTGTTGCCTCTCACAAGGTTGTTAATGATCCTGTGGTTTAAATTTTTTGACATGGTATCAGAGCAAGGAGATAGGAGATCAGTAGGTAGAGATTGTGGAAAGCTGCATGGAGAGCAGCCATGAAAAAACTTTGGATGATGATGAAGAGCTCTCGGCTCTTTTTGAAAAGGGTGAAATCGTCGTCGCAGTAGGAAATGTTTGAATTTGGTAAGGGTTTCGTGGGATCCGAAAATCTATAATCGAATTTATTGGTTTCGTGTAAAAATGGAGGTATTGAAGGGTTCAAACTGGAAGTGCTTGCTATTTTTGACTGTTTTGGGACAATGCTAGATTTTTGGTGCCGTTAAGCCATGTAACTATTGACTCAGGGCTGTAATTTGTACAGTGGCATCGCATCTCACTTCGATGAGTTTTCTCTTTGAATCATTATTTTTATTCTTTCTCTTCATGAATTTCTTTCTTTGGCTAAGTCCCTTGTGAGCCGCCCGACTACGCAGGGCAGTCCAACTGCGCTCACTTTGACCTACGTAGTCGGGCATTAATTGGAAAAACCGCCCTTTGTTGTCGCTTTCGAATCGCGCAGCCCGATTGTGCAAGATATTTCAATGCACTCCGGGGGTTTTGAATTTTAAAACTTAGTCTTCAAATTATTGTTTTGTATTAGCTAGAAATTTAGATTAATGGGGGATGTTGGAAATTATTTTAATCTAAATTACATGTCTTAGTGGGTGTTCATTCCTGACCTGGGGACACGGCCTTCCACACGTATTTTTTTTGCCTCCAACATCTTGTCATCTGGTCATCTGAAGAAGTAGGTGTGTCATTTAATGTAGAAGGTAAGCTCCAGCTGTTCTAGATATTCCCACCACCGGCATGTGCTTCTGGAGAGTTCTTCTACATTCTATAAATACTATTCTTGGGTCCTCATTCAGCAATATGGGTGCAGCAGCATCAGGTTCCCTGCACAACAGCAATGCAGGCAAATTAGGCGGTGTATTCCGTAGGTAGTGTATTCTGTAATTGTATGCTCAGCAAAGCCTTCTGTGTTGGATCTATTTCTCAATGAAAATATTTTTGTATTTTTTGTTTTCTACCTCTGTCTGTCTATGTTTGTGTTGCCTCTCACGAGGTTGTTAATGATCCTGTGGTTTAAATTTTTTGACAAATACTAGGCTGGATGCAAGTGCTTTTTTATGGTTTTGCTTATTAAAAACCCATGGAGGTGGACCCAGCCAGTTACTGAGCTAGATGCATGAGCTAGATGCAGGTGCATGTACTCTCTATAATTTTATACATGTATATTATCATTATGTTTGTTAACAGTTGCATAAACCATTAATATACATTTGCAAGTGGGTAGAACCAGGTGTTCTTTATAGTTTTATAAATATATAATAATGAACTTATATCATAAGCTACGTTAGGTGCAGTGGCTTTTTATGGTTTAACCTATAAAAAAAAGACTAGTTTTTTTATCCAAGTCTTATCTATTTATTTATTTTTTATATTTTTTTAATATAAATGTACTTCATACATTCACATGTAGTGTATATAAATTTGCAGTCACCGTATTTTTCTTTTATTATGTAACGTTTTATTCTATTTTCTTTCTAGACGCATATCCTATATGCATATAGCGATGTACAACCCATATAAATGTGTAGCGATGTACAACAGTTACGTAACCTACATATATAAATGTACATGCAGTTTGTTATCTATACATATAATACTTATGAATTTTATACAAAGTTAGTAGGTTACATAGATAGCTGGTATATATAAATTTACAAGGTTACAAGTTAGAAAGATAGTTTATACAAAGTTATTAGGCTACATAGATAGTTTATATGGATGCAATTGACTTGGAAGGTTTTCTTGGATGGGAGGCCTTCCACTCCAACTCCTGCACTCTAAAACCTTTTAAGCGGGAGGCCTCCTTTTCCTCCTTGCTAGATTTGAGTGTTAGCTTTGGTTAGTTTTCTCTACTCTGGTTGAGTGGCTCGGTGTCCAGGGTTTTGTTGAGGGTTTTTGTTGGTTATTTTGTACTTCTTATGGTTTTGGTTTTTGTATTATAATATTTGGTTTATCCCCAAGGTCTTTGCTTTGCGTTGGTTTGGGTGACTATGTTGCTAGGCTTTATTATCTATTGGGGGTCTTTTGGGGGGTCTTTGGGTTGCTTCATGTTTCTTATGGTTTTGTGCAGATTTCTTGTTTTATTTCTATGGTCATAGATGGTTTGCCGACCCAAACCCATTGGGGGTGGGGTGATTTTGGGTTGTTGTTTTGTTGCAGAGGAGCCTGGCTGGTGACCCCTTGGTTGGCTTTGTTCTCTAGTTTCTACATTGCCTAGGTTGGAGGTTGTGTTGGGTGACTCTATTTCTAGGGTTTGTTGCTTGTTGGGGGGTTGGTTTGGATTATTCTATTTTCTTATGGGTTTGTGCAGATTCTTTGTTTAATCCCATTTTTGGAGATGACCTGCCGACCCAAACCCATTGGGGACCAGGGTGATTTTGGATTGTTGTATCACTATGGAAGATTTTGACTGCTACCCCCCTCGTTGGCTCTACTCTGGTTGCTTTGTTACTTTGGTTGGGTGGTTTAGTGGTCCTACTACTAGGGTTTGTTACCAGTTGTGGGTTCTTGTTTGGACTTCTCCATGTTTCTTATGGGTTCGTGTAGATTCTTTGTTTATTCTCATTTTTGGAGATGACCTGTTAACCCAAACCCGCTTGGGTGACTTTGGGCTATTTCGATGCGGAGGTTTCTGACCATTGGCCCTAGTCTAACAAGGTACCCTAGTTGTGGTGGTTTGCAAAGATGGAGGGGATAGGGTCAAATGTCAACCCAAACCCATCAGGGTGATCTTGGGCTATATGTATCATTACGGTAACTTCTAACCGTTGTCCCCTTGGTTGGCTCAAGGAGAACATCCCAAGACTTAAAGTGGAAGGATAACCATCTATAGTATGGAGAACAATGGAAGCGGGTCAATATTTAATAATGTAGTACCTATATTGGCAGTTAGGGGATAGAAAGGATGCTCTCTTTTGGGAGAATTCATGGAATCAATCCCAACCAATTATTTAGACATTCCTAGAGTTGGAAAGCAGAGCTCCAAGAGGCAGGGTGGTTGAAATCCTCTCACTATATGAAATCATGGAATCAAAACGTGTCAAACTTACTATAATAGAAACATCCTAGGGAACAGCCAGTGAGGGAGATAGAGGAACTAACCAAAAAAATATGGATATATCTCCAAAGACACCCAATTCAGGATGGGTCCAAGAGGGATATACTTAGATGGGGAGGAAGCAAGTTGGGAATATATAATACAAAGGAGGGATATAATGTAGCCTATGTGTAGACATGGAAAATTGACCCATCAAAATGAGTCAATATTTTCTTAAATCCTTAGGTAGCCACCCAGTAAGTGTAACTTTTGGGCCCTTTTCCCCTCTTCCTTTGTTTTTTTCCTAGCCTTACCAAATTCAAGCTCGATCCATACAAGGCATAAATTTGGCTTACCAAATTCATGCTTTATAATTATTGGGCATGAATTTGGTATTCTAGTGGGTTTTCTCTCAAAAACCTCATCCCTCATCGATTCGTTTTGGTGTCGGCTCTTGCTTGTGATGAACTTTCATTTTTCTTCCCTTTTAGCCCTCCAAACCTCTTATAAATAGGGGATTGGATTCCCTCTTTTACCCAATTTAGATCTAGATAATGAAAGCCTATTGATAACCCTAATCTTGATATGTTCATTTGATAACAAGTGCTCTTTTGTTGTGGATTTTTGTTTTGTTGTTTTTTGCTTTAGTGTTGGCTACCCTTGGTGATCAAGTGGAGGAGTCTTGGTGGTTGGAGAAGTCCACTATTTTTGAGTGCTTCCTCCATCTTCACATTGCTTTTTGCTTCCTCCATTTGCTAACTAGGTTTTTTACTTGCATTAATAGTCATTAGCTCTACTTTTTGTTGTTTTACATCATATTTTTTGGCATTTTGGGACCCGAAAAGTACATCTTAACCAAATTCATGCCCCACCTATATAGAGTATAAATTTGGCAAGCCAAATTCACACCCCCTCATTACAAGGTAAGAATTTTATCAATTAGTACTTGGGGGTAAATTTTTGCTTCCCAAAATCCTAGTTCGTTGCTTGCATTTTAGCTTTTTGTCACCTGCATTCTGTTTCATTTCATTCCACTATTGCATGTCCATTTCATCTTGCTTTTACTTGTTCCAAAGGTCAAATATCCTTTTTATTTTTGAATGGTCAGATAAAAGCACCAAGGGGGCTTGACTGATGTGTCTCCAAGCTTAGTCATATGGTGACCTAAGTAAGCCCACAAACGTTGATAAAATTTTCTAGGGTTTTGTAAGTTGTTTTATAGGTTTAAAGTTGTTTGGACATTCTAGACATAATTTAAAGCTAGAATCAACCATAAAATCATGTAAGTACCCTAGTAGATATTTAGGTTGTTTAGTGAGTATATTTATTCCTTTTCATTTCAAATTTTAATCATAAAAGAAAATAAAATACTTGATCTTTTATTTCTAGGCATTTGAAAGAGTAAAAGCATATAGTTTGCATCCTAGGGTTAATTTTGTTTGTGCATTCTCTAAAACCCTTTCTCAAAAATAAAAATATTTGTTTTATTGCAAGTTAGATTTTTTGTTATCATAGAAAATCAAGAATCATCCTAGGTTTAGTCTCTATATACTTGCATCATTATTTGTCTTACACTGTTATTTCATTTTCTATAGCTTAGATTTTAGAAAGGCCAAACATAGGTGTTTGTTCAATATACACATCAAATATTCCATCCCCAAACTTGGAGCAAGTCCTTAAACTATTATTAGTGAACCCCTCGATCCCCAAGCCCCCAAGTGTAGAGAATATAACACACCCCCATTGTCACCTTGACTCCCAACGAATCCAACCGAGAATCGTACGTAGTAGGACAGTTTCCCCCCTCTACATCTTTAGTGAACCCAACATGAAGACATGTCTTAGTGACCAAGATAGGAATCCTCTTTATTTTGCTTTTCTTTTGAAAAATTTAATCAAGACCACTAAATTTTTTTGCTTGGAATTAGAAAATATAAAGGCTCTAAAACCCTTCACAGTCTTCCCGTATACCCAAATTGCCCTCAAGGAAAAACGATATTCAATGAGGGAGCCTAGTATAGGATTTAAAAACACCTTAAAAATATTCTTGTGTGTCTTTTGTTAGTTTTGTCCTCTATCCTTTCTCTTCCTCCTAATGGCTCCCAACATTAGGAATAAGTAAAAGCTTTTATAATAGGATCACATTTTTCAATAAGATGATCATGTTGATAGGGAGAATCCCAATCTAGATGCAAAGAGGGAGAACATTAAGAAATTGTTAAGAAATGTAGCTTAAAAAGGAACTTCTTGCACAAGCTTCAAATTGAATGTGCTAGAAGTGGTTCAAGATATTTTGAATTCTATTTTAAAATTCACTTAAGTGATTTTCTATTTTTAAGTTTACTTACGTGATTCTATTTTGTAATTCACTTAAGTGATTCTATTTTGAAATTCACTTAATTGATTTTCTGTTTTAAAGTTCACTTAAGTGATTATATTTTGTAATTCACTTAAGTAATTCTATTTTGAAATTCACTTAAGTGATTTTTTATTTTTTAAGTTTATTTAAGTGATTCTATTTTGTAATTCACTTAAGTGATTCTATTTTGAAATTCACTTAAGTGATTTTCTATTTTTAAGTTCACTTAAGTGATTCTATTTTGTAATTCACTTAAGTGATTCTATTTTGAAATTCACTTAAGTAATTTTTTATTTTTAAGTTCACTTAAGTGTTCTATTTTGTAATTCACTTAAGTGATTCTATTTTGAAATTCACTTAAGTGAATTTCTATTTTTAACCTTATATCTCAAGATGAGATGAGATCTAATATCAGGGTTAGAGACATTAGGGTTACCTTTTTCAAAGATAAAATGAGAAGTTCAAGAGTGTTTTATACACAAAAAGAAGATAAAGAGAACAATTTGTTGAGGAAAACTGCAAGCTTAGGAGGAGAAGAATAGTGAAATTGTTGGCTAGAAAGGTAACAAGAGAGTAGAGAGTCCTACTATAGCTATAACCTCCTTTATTTTGTAATATTTTAGGTTCAAAAATATATTTAACTTTCGCTATTCACAATGTTTATTTTTTCAGCCATTTGTGTGACTGTTGCATGTTTAAATAAATTAATTTTAGATCTGATTTATTTTAAAATAACATAGGACAACAATTATCTAGGGTTAGAAAAGCTAGATTTTGTGATTGAGATCCTCAAGGGTTTACAATAGTAGATCACTGTTGGATATTAAAAAAAAAATAGCAGTTAGAGGGTTTCATATTTTTTGCTTGAAGGACTAAGCTTATTTGTAGGATAATTTTTTATAATTCATTCATATCATATCTAAAATTTTGTACAGCAGATCTCAGAGATGGTAGTAGCTAGCCTCAAATTTGAGGATAGATTGGAAGGTGCCTCCAATTTCTTGCCTTGGAAAGTTAGGGTAATGTTCTTATTGGAAGAGAATGATATCTAGGATATTGTCAAGGATGATGTGACTCTGCCTATAGATCCACAACAATTGGTAGCTCATAGAAAGAAGGAAGTGAAGGCCAAGCGGATGATCTTGGATGCAATGAAGGATCACCTGATTCCTCACATATCTAAGAAGACTAAGATAAGGGAGATGTTTGATGCCCTGGTTAGCCTCTACCAGAGCGAGAACATAAATAGGAATATGATATTGTAGAACAAAATCATATCTATGGAGATGGCCAGATCTAACATCGTTACCAATTACCTAATGAAGATCATACATATTCGTGATCAACTACCAGCAACTGAGGGAAAGGTTAAAGACACAGAGTTTGTAAAAATGGCACTAAATGGTTTCTCAACTTCATGGGAACCATTTGTCAAAGGGATTTGTGCTCGTGAGCACATTCCCATATTTGAAAAATTATGGGATGATTTCATCTAGGAGGAGACTCAGATGGAGTCAAAGGCCAATAAGAAATGTAGTGACAATAACATATCTCTCTTTGGGTAAACTAAGAATGGCAGAGGTAAAGGACCCAACAAGGGTAAGGTAAAGAGTTAGGATTCAACCTCACAATTAAGGAAGAAGGAATTAAGCAATATCAAGTGCTTTATTTTTCATAAGCATGACCATTATGCATCACAATATCTAGACAAGAAGGGAAAAGGGAAGCAGCAACAAACGTAGGTAGCAAACTCTACAAAAAATTAGATGAACGAGTTTGATGCCAAATTTGAGAAGGATTTCTTGTTGGTCTCTTGTATTTCTACCAACATGGTTCCAAGAGATGCTTGATATGTGGATAGTGGGGCATATCGACACATGACATCAACCTAAAAGTGTTTTACCAGTCTACAAGAGCAAGACTCAGGGGTTCAGGTTGAGCTTGGTGATGATACCAAATATCCAGTCATAAAAATTGGTACCATTGCTTTTTAACTCTAGTTAGAGAACTCTTAAGAATTTCATGATGTTTTTTTTATTCCAGGTCTCAAAAAGAACTTGCTTTCAATTTTTATTATGGAGGATAAGGGTTATGCAATGGAGTTCAAGAACCAACATGTCCTTGTTATACCAAATGAATCTAACCCTAAAATAGCACAAGTGTAGGGGTTGAAGAAGGTATTCTATACAGGTTGCAAGGTGAACATGTTCAAGCTCTAGTTCATAGCAGTAACAACTTGTGTGAGTTGTGACACAAGAGGATGGGACACCTGCATCATAGACCATTACCTAATATAAGGTAGATAGTGATAGGTCTTTCAGAGTTCAGCATTGAGCAATAGGGAGTATGCAAAGGGTGTATGCTTGGAAAGCATTCCAAGGTTATTTTTCCAAAAATCGAGTATAGGTCTAAGGAGATACTAGATCTAGTACATTTGAATGTTTATGGACCGATGTTAGTAGCATCAATTTTAGGTAGCATGTACTATGTTTCCTTTATTAATGATTTCTCTCGCAAGACATGGATCTACTTCTTAAATACCAAGGATGAAGTCTTTAGCAGGTTAAGAGTTCAAAGCTCTAGTTTAGAACCAAACATATGAGAATATCAGGGTCTTGAGATCAGACAAGGGGGTGAATATACCTCTAAGGAGTTTGATGGTTTCTACAAGCAGGTAGGAATCAAGAGGGAGCTAATTGTTCCATACAACCCATAGTAGAATGGGATTGCAGAGTGAAATAATTGATCCATCATAGGGGTTGCTAGGACAATGATTCATGATCAGGGCTTGCCGATGTTTCTTTGAGTAGAAGCATACAACATAGTAGTCTAAATCCAAAACAAGTGTCCTCACAAGATCTTAGAGGACAAGACACCAGAGGAGGCTTTCACTGGTGTGAAACTAGAGGTAATTCATTTTTGCATCTTTGGATATCCAATTTATAGCCATGTTTCAATAGAGAAGAGGACCAAGTTGGAGCTCTCTAGTAGGAAGGGTTTATTTGTAGGATACAGTGAGACTTCAAAAGCTTATAGGGTTAATATTCTAGAGAAGAGGACCAAGTTGGAGCCCTCTAGTAGGAAGGGTTTATTTGTAGGATAAAGTGATACTTCAAAAGATTACAGGGTTTATATTCTAGAGAAGAGGAAGACAGTAGTGAGCAAGGATGTAAATTTTGAGGAGGGTGTTTCATCCAAGAAGTCCCATGAGCCTATTCTAGTGATTAGAATGAGGAGCAGGAAGCTTCGAAGGTTGAGTCGGGATTACCAAAGACACCTGTGGTTTCTAGTTCAAGACAACATTTAGGTGAGGAGGTGGAGATATTATCCCCTTTCGATTCTATCAAGATCTCTTTATGGCTTACACAGACATTGAGGGATGCTCATGATTATGTTGAGGCTCCTAGAAACATGATTCGGGATAGCAAACCTTCAAGTAAATCTTAAAGCTACATTTCATTGATGAGTAACATCATAAATTTAGAGCATTCCAATTTTTAGGAGGTAACAGACCAACAAGTTTGCCAAGATGCCATAGTGGAGGAGTGCACCTCCATTATGAAGAATGATGTTTGGGATATAGTACCAAGATCAAAGGGAAAATCAGTTGTGAGTTCCAGGTGGCTTTACAAAATTAAGCATACTGTAGATGGCAGCATCAAGAAGTTCAAGGTAAGGTTTGTGGCAAGAGGGTTCTCCTAGAAAGAGGAAGTGGACTATGAGAAGACTTTTGCTCCAGTTGCCAGATACACTTCCATTAGAGTAGTTATATCTTTAGCTTCATCTATGTAATGGCATTTCATCAAATGGATGTGAAGACAACTTTCCTTAATGGTATCATTGAAGAAGAAGTGTACATAGAGCAACCTCAGGGATTTGAGGTAAATTGGAAGGAGTCCCATGTTTGTAGGTTGAATAAAGCCTTATATGAACTCAAACAAGCACCGAGATCATGGTATTCCAAGATAGATGGATACTTTCAAAGTGTGGGATTCACCAAAAGTGATGCAGATCCAAATCTATATTACATATTTGTTGGTACTAATCTACTCATTTTGGTGTTATATGTAGGTGACTTGTTTTTTACAGGTGTAGAGAAGCTCATTGCAGGATGTAAAGCAAATATGGCAGCTGAGTTTGAGATGAAGGACATAGGTATGATGCATTAGTTCTTGGGTTTGAAAGTTTGGTAGAGACCAGGGGAGATATTCCTTGGGTAGGATAAGTATGCAGTTGATATCCTGAAGAGGTTTTGAATGGAGGACTGCAAACCTATAGCCACACCCATGATCACTAATCTGAAGAAGGTGACAGCTTCAAATTTAGAATTTGTGAACCTTTGTTGTATAGGAAACTAATAGGATCCTTGATGTATTTGGTCAACACTCAACCAAATATATATTTTGCAGTGAACACCTTGAGTCAGTTCATGGTGGAGCTAAGGCAGGAGCATTGTGAAATGCTCAAAAACTAGTGCACAATAACTTGAAAATGTATGATTGCAATAAATGAACACAAGAGCATGCAATGTAACAAACTATGATAAAACAAGTAAATGATAAATTAGGTCCTTTATATTAATAAAAACTTATTTTGATCAAAATGGGTTACAAATACATCCCCTTTAGGGAGTTCAATAATGTGATACAATAAGTACACAATCCGAGAGGTTTAACCCTCTCTAAAATAGTTCGGTGCACTATGTGGCCTTCTCGCATCCACAAACCATCTTGCAAAGGGTTTATTCATGACCTCGACAAGGGGTGATGATGTTAAACTCTTGCGCTCCTCTTCCCCTGTAGAAAATATGTGATCTACACACAAGGAACACAAAAGCGTTAATAGCATGTGCGAATGAAAAGATAAATAAATGCAATAAATGACTGAAACATGATGAGCAAATGCATAAAAAAAAATGCAACTATGCTAAAATTATGAAGAATGCAAACAAACTTGAAGGTCCATGGTTTGATTCCAGCAACACTTCATTGCTTGAAAACTCTAAAACTTCAAGATTTTCAAATGAGGGTGAATGCCAATTTATAGATCCCTCGAAAGGAACCTATTATTGGCAAAGAATATTCACATGGGAGAGGTGGCCTACATGCTCTTCCCCAAAATCCCATGCAATACCACTTGGCTCTTTTGACCTACGTAACACTATTCTAGGACAAGCGTGCATGCTAAACTAGGCTCAAGCATGCATGAAATTGGCACCACCAGCCCACACATGGATTCTCTTTTTTTGTTCCACTTTGGGTGCGACCACTTCGGGGTAGAGAAGACCTCGGTTGGGGGCCGCTCTAGGGTAGAGCAATCGCGATTGGAGGCCGCTCTAGGGTAGAAAGACCATAGTTTTGGGTCACTCTGGGGTAGATCGGTCACGATTGGAGGTTGCTCTAAGGTAGGGCGACCATGGTTGGGGGCTGCTCTAGGGTAGGACTGCAACGGTTGCAAAGGGAAATATCCCTTGTTTGAGTGGTGAAAACCACTATTTAAGCCCTAAGGCCACCCAAGGTGGGTCACATGGTCTTCAAGGAGTCCAAATAGGTAGTCTCCTCAACATGACATGTTTTAGGTGTCTATAGATACCCTTTTTTGGGATGCGTTGTGTGAAAACACAATGCAGAGCAAAAATAGATGACCTATAGTCAAATTGAGGGTTGATGATGTTCACTGATCTGATCAATGTTGGATACCCCAATCATGGAAAGAACATGCATTTTTGAACCATTGCTTTTGACAAGTTAAGGAACTTGATTTTAATAAACCTTTCAGCTAGGATTACGACTTTGAGGTATACTTGACCTTGGAAGACTTTTTAGTCATGGGGAGACACTATGGGTCTATGAGCCTCCATGCTTACTTTATGCCAAGTCATTTGTTTAATTGAAATGTTTGCTTTTGCCCTAGCAAATAGGAAAGTGTATGATAGTCTCTAGAAATGATTCTTAAATGAATGCAACTTGCATGATTGAGTGTTTGATTATTGATTTGATTATGAATTTTGTGATGTATGACTACTCCCTCAAGCGACGAGTCGATGAGGAAATGATAAAATGATGAAAGTGATGAGTCACTTGACCAAGATGATTTGATTTGGGTTTTCTAGGACCATTACAAAATTTTAGAGGGTGCATGCCCCATTACAACCTTGATTTTGACCCATTTATTACTTTTTTTGGTAAGTGATCTTATGGTAATTCACTCATCCTATCGAATTGCATGGACAACTAATCACTGCAATCACTAGGTTTATAGAGTAAATCACTAGATACGAGATTCACTCAAATTTTTTAGATTGTTATGTGACCAAAGGGGTTAGGTACCTTTGGAGCCTTTTTTATTGTGACCAAAGGAATGTGAGTACCTTTGGGGCTTTTTGGATGAATTTTGACCAAAGGAATGTGGGTACCTTTGGAGCCTTTTGTGATGATTTGACCAAAGGGCTTAAGTGCCTTTGGGGCTTTTTGTGATGATGATTTTGTTTGTTTGTTTGTTTTTTATTTTTGATAAATTGAATCTAAGATGCAAAATAACCTAAATGTAAGCACCATAGGATGTATAAAATTCATCAATCAAAATGTTAACCTTTTCACCAAAGTCATACATTTGAAAGCCAACCATATGTAAGATGATGAAAATGTAGATGATGGATGGATGACCAACAAGATGTTATAAGGGAACAACATGGTTTTCATGAGACTCAAACACCCTAGTTAACCAGTCAAAAGATGCATACTGACTATACAAGATTTTGAAAGATAAAATTCTGCTAGGAAGACCAAGATATTCAATATCCTTGTGTGTGCATGTGATGTTCATTAAGATGATGCATAAGACTACCCCATTGTCAGGCGGGTTTCATTCAACCCATTGTTGTAATGAGGATCACCCTATGGTCATTATTATCCTGATGTTGGATGTAGTTGGACTTGACTACTAGGCAATACAAGCCACCAAAATCTAGCTCATCCACAAGCTGACATTGGTCTATACAAAAGAAGGTCGCTAATGTGATAGACATATCACCATGCATAAGACTACCCCATTTCTAGGCGGGTTTCATTCAACCCATTGTTGTAATGGAGATCATCCCATAGTTTTTGAATAACTAAGGATTCTAGGGATTCAAGCTCATTACCCCCTTCTTTTCTTTTGATTTCATTTTATTTGGGATACTTGCTCATTTTTGGTGAGGAGCAAGGGGATTTATTTGCTTTAGTGGTGAAAACCACTTTTTTTTTTTGTTTTTTATTTTTTTGGGGGATACTTGCTCATTTTTGTGGAGCAAGGGATTTTATTGCTTTGGGTAGGGGGAGCTTGTCCTTTTGTCAATTCTTAGCATCCTAGACCATGCACATAATAGGATGAGCAAGGGAAACCTTTCACTCAAGGTGGCAAGGACTACGTTGTAGGTTCATCCTTCCTTGTTCAAAATTAGATTTTAATGTGTGATTTTGTGTTGGGATTTTGAGATATGCAAGGTACGAACAAAGCAAGACCCTACCTTCTAAAATAAAGATAACTTTCTACACAATCTGAAAGGAAAACTAGGAATGGTTGAATGATAAAAACCCTAGTGAACACCCCATAACAACTTATTGGTTGTGTTGAAAAACATAATTACTCACAAAGGGGAATGTGGATGATATGATGTTTGTGATGTGGGGGTTTTCCCTATAATATTTTGTAAACTAAAAGGTGTTCATAAAATAGTCAGTGGCCATCTAAACATCATTGTTGATGTTCATCCAGTATCTACCCTATCTTACGAAGACCCCTTAATAAGCAAGAGCTCATAAGAAAAACTTCAAATGATGATGGTGGATAAGGCTGATTAAGACTTATGACAATCATACAAGCATGGTGCTTATTTGTGGAAATGCAAGAATGACATATCCTAATGGAAAAGTAATGAATATGCCTAATGCAACTAGTAGATCAATGTAATGATGAGAAATGCATGATGAAATGCAATGCGATTGATGATGCGATGTTTTTGTGTTTTGTAATTTTTTTATATTTTTGTTATTTTTGATTGTTTTTTTGATTTGACCAAAGGGCTTAAGTGCCTTTGGAGCTTTTTGTGAGTTGACCAAAGGGCTTAAGTGCCTTTGGAGCTTTTTGTGAGTTGACCAAAGGGCTTAAGTGCCTTTGGAGATTTTTGTGAATTGACCAAAGGGCTTAAGTGCCTTTGGAGCTTTTTGTGAGTTGACCAAAGGGCTTAAGTGCCTTTGGAGATTTTTGTTTGTGTTTTTTTTTAGGGGGAAGGTGTGATACCTTAAGCACCCCCAATGTGTATTTTATTTGATGCAATGTGATTGGCTTGGCTAGGAGGAGTGAAAGAAACTGACCCCCCTATTGTGGCATAGAATTTTGTGCAATGTCAATGTCTTGATGGGGTAAAATGAGCGAACCATCTATGCGGAGCTCATTTTGTTCTATCATCTCTTCGACCAAATTCTTGAATGAGTAGCAATTGTGGATGTCATGCCCATTCATATGATGATAGGTATAGTAGAGGCTTTCATTATTTGACCCAGGTTTGGGTTTTCTTAGTTTGATTTTTGGTAATGTGATTGCATGTGCCTCATATAGTTTTTGAAATAAGGTTGTAGTAGTCATCAAAAATCTGATGTACCAATGAGGTAGCTTGTCAAATTTACGAGGCTACGATTGATCCTGGGGTTGCATATGGGATGATGTGGCCTGAACTATGGCTTGTAAAGGTAAGTTAAGCAAGCCATCTATGGGAAAAGCCTCCCCATCGATAAGATCTTGGATCATATTTTTGAATGCAAAGCAATCGTTAATGTCATGACCTTCTATCCGATGATAGAGGTAAAAGTGACCCTCCCTATGATTCCTAGGTTTAGGCCTATTCGGGTCCAAGGGGTGTATGTCAGGTAAAACAATTGCTTTTGCCTCCTATAACTTGTGGAAGATTATCAGCATGGGCTCAGATAGAGGAGTCCAAGTACGGGATCGACATCTTGAATGAGGTAGACAAGGTGGAACACTTTGATGAGGTGGTAGGGTTGTGTGTATCTCATTCACCTACCTAGGTTGTTCTACCTGACCCCCATGCATAGGTAACAGATCCTTGAATATTCCCATTTGTTGATTGTTGGTCATAAGAGGATTGTTGATTTGAAGATCATTCTTGTCAAGCATATCTTGTACCTTGTTCTTAAATTTGATACATGATTGGATGTCATGACCATTTACTTGATGGTAAGGATAATATAGGTCCTCTCGATACCACTTAGGTTTTGACCTCTTAGGATCCAAAGGGTGAATCTCTGGTAATTTGATAGCCTTGGCCTCACATAATCGATTAAAGAGTGATGCCAAAGATTCAGGCAATGGCGTATAATTGTGAGGTGGGTGGTGTTGTTGCTTTTGCCCCTGATTCTATTGAGACTTAACATTGGACCACACAGGAGGGGGTTGGTCCTGACAATCAGGAGGTTGAGGTTTTTGATGACTCAATCGTAACTCAATGCTTGTGAGTCGATTCAAGATCTATTGTAAATCATTGTGTTGGTGACTCACTTGTAACTCAATTTTGGCTAGCCGATCCAAGATGTGTTGTGAAACTAGTGGAGGTGATGATTGGATGGTTGTTGATGAAGTTGGATGGCAACTGATAGGTGGTGGAGGTGGATTGGGTGTGGGAGCTAGGAGATAATTAAGCAGATGTGGATCAAAAGTCCTCAACATCTGAGCAGATGTGGATGGTTCATGATGATCTTGTCTAGTGAGTATATCCACATGCTCTTGTTCTTGATTTAGCTCATGCTCTTGTTCCAACTTAGAGTGTTCAGTTGTGGTAGCTGGATTATCCCCATTTTGGTGTAGTGGGTATACCTGTTCTTGATTTTATGGAGATGTTGAGTGAGATGGAGTAGGTGTGACTGAATCCAATGATGGTAGCACTTGTGGTATGGAGGGAATGTTGGATGGAGCCACAAGTTGCATAGATTGATTTGAAGGACTCTGGTTCCTTGTCATCACATTGATCATTCCCACAAACTCATGAGAAGATGCATTTGCATTTGGACAAGTCATGGATGCCTCATCAACTTGTCCAAGGTGATCTGCTTGTCCCCCATGTTTGGGTGGTGAATAAAAAATGGTATCAATGGGTAGTAACTTGGTAGGAGGATGACCTAGATCCTTGATCGACTCGATGATAGGCATGAATCTAACATTGGGTGCTATGTACTTATCAAGTTTAGGAATGGTCAAGTGAACTATGTCCTCAAGTGTGGTGGATGAAGATGGTATGATATGATCTGATTCATCCATAACAACTATGGGTTCCTCCTTGTTGGTAGGAGTGGGAAGGTCTTCTATTGATGTATTGAAGATGGCTATGGGAGCCTCTATGGTTGGCCTTTTTGACTCTTCCTCACTCAAAGAAATCAAGGATGAAGGAGTGATGGTAGTAGAAACTGATGGTACCAATGGTGGTGAAGATAGCTTCATGATTAACCGTAGGGTTGAATCTGGACTCTGGATAAGATCATTGGGTTTAGTGTCTAGGTGTGTGGATGGAAGGGTAGACTCCTATGGATGATCATCCTTATTATAATACTTGAAGGGGTCTAGATCAGCATGAACCACATGGACCTGGCCTTCATGAATGTATTTGATGCATTGATGCACGATGGAGGGGATGCACTCCATGTCTCTCATCCAAGGCCTTCCTAGTAGTATGTTGTATTGTCTTGCACCTTCCAAGATGTAGAACAATGTAGGCATAGTATTTTGTCCAACTTGAATAGGTAGGACTATCGTGCCCATAGTGGAGGATAAAGCATCGTTAAATGCTTGCAAGGTGAATGTGGATGTTACAATGTGTGAAGATGGAAGGTTGAGATGTTTCAGTGTAGTTGTGGTAATAATGTTTATTGTGGAACCCATGTCAACCAATACTCGCTTATAGGGGATCTTGTTGATGCACGTGATGATGTGCAAAGGAGGGTCTAGTAAATTGGTAGACACGGGTTTGATCTCATGATTTTGAAAGGTTATAACAGGATCCTTGTATATTTGTATGTATCCCATAAATTTGGTGAAAGCATCAAAATCATGGGGTTGTAACTCGATTGAATTTAAAATCTCCATGAGAGTTTCTTGATGCTTGGGAGATTGTTGTATTAACTCACCCATGGTCATGTTGGCTAATGGTATACATGGACTTTGCATAGGCCTACTCTGGATTGTTACCACTCATTGGATGGGAGTTCTAGGTGGTGAAGGCCATGATGTAGAGGGAATGTGGACTTCCCTACTAGGCCCCTCGATAGATTGGTTATGTCTGGTTGTGGCCTAGAATCGATGTTGGCTAACCGAATAATCCACTTGATCATGTGGATAACCCATTGGTGTTCTCCTAGTAGAGGTACCTTGGTGGTTGGATCCTCTAGGTGAAGGGTTGACCTCACGATGACTTTTTGGGTATCGTGCAGGAATGAGGAGATCCTTAGGATTGTATCAAAGGCGTTTAGGGCCTCCTTGGAAATATTCTATGGTACTAGCCCTTGATCGAGCTTGGCTGCATGTAGTTACCATGTGATTATCTCCTTTAAATTTTAGAAACACACAATCAAACAATCAAATAAACACATAATCAAATAATGTGATTATCTCGTTTAAGTTTTAGATGTGAATCCCTAAATTGTTTGGTGTGTTTTGATTTGTTGCTCTTGTTTCTCTCTTGTTCATGTTTTGCTTTTGTTGATGATATACTCAATGTTAAAAGGATTTCACCTGTATACTCACACACACAAAAATATGGAGATGAAGCCCATATCTGATGAGGGAGCATAGGTCCTACCAGTCCTCACCCATTTCATCGTGGGCAATGATACACCCTCTAAAGAGGAATGCATGCTATTTTCCATGGCTACGATGGTTCTTGGAGCTGGCCTTGGCCAAAAATAGGGTATGAAGTAACAATATGCAAGCCAACAAGGTGGAGATGAAGCCCACCTTCATTGGTCTTGATCGATGGTTGGTGGTGAAATCCAACTCATCGATGTTTAAAATAGGACGTGGTGTGTGGGGTTCATTTTATTTTGCAAAAGAAAATAAAGCATAGAGCATACGATGATGTTTTGCTAATGCATATAAAATGATGTTTCAAATTCAGATTCCTACAAAATGTACGTTTCAAGTTCAAAAATCTAAAAATGCACCCTAAATGAGTAGCCTATAAATAGGCAGCAACAAGCAAGCCAAAGAAACAACAAACAAAGATTGTAATCTTTTCTATAATGGAATTTTTTCTTTTCTTTTTACTTTTTTTTATGAGAATATGGAAAGAAGGATAGATGCACTTACTTTGATAGCCTACGTTTGATGAAGATCCCATTTGTTGCTATTTTTTGCCTTTTTATTTGAGGTGGGTGGTCATGCACTAGTCGTAATGGTGAGCATCCGCAAAGGGGGGTCACAGGGTCAAGCATTTTGAATCAAAATGGCTTCAAATATGGACCATATCAGGATCAAGCGACCACAAAACCTGGTCACCCTAGGGTTACGTGATCACAAAACCAGGCTACTCTGGGGTTAGGAAGTCACAAAACCAGGTTGTTCTATGGTTAGGCGATCATAAAACCATGCCACTCTAGGGTGAGGAGGTCGTGTCTGCTGACCATCCCTGCAAGGGACGGTGGTACCTACAACTCAAAAACACCAAAAATAACAACAATTAGTAATGTTTATGAAAAATAGGGACTAGGTCCCACCATGATCACCACTAAAATGCTCAAAAACCAGTGCACAATAACTTGAAAATGTATGATTGCAATAAATGAACACAAGAAGCATGCAATGTAACA
This sequence comes from Wollemia nobilis, assembly GCA_028583015.1. NCBI lineage: Eukaryota > Viridiplantae > Streptophyta > Pinopsida > Araucariales > Araucariaceae > Wollemia > Wollemia nobilis. The sequence continues at coordinate 13,437,982 of JAQPPZ010016861.1, read as the reverse complement.
CACTATGATAAAACAAGTAAATGATAAATCGGGTCCATTTTATATTAAAAATAACTTGTTTTGATCAAAATGGGTTACAAATACATCCCCTTTAGGGAGTTCAATAATGTGATACAATAAATACACAATCCGAGAGGTTTAACCCTCTCTAACATAATTTCGATGCACTATGTGGCCTTCTCACATCCACAAACCATCCTGCAAAGGGTTTCTTCATGACCTCGACAAGTGGTGATGATGTTAAACTCTTGCACTCCTCTTCCCCTGTAGAAAATCTATGATCTACACACAAGGAACACAAAATTGTTAATAGCATGTGCGGATAAAAAGATAAGCAAAAGTGATAAATGACTGAAACATGATGAGCAAATGCATAAAAAAAATATGCAACTATGCTAAAATGATGAAGAATGCAAACAACTCGAGGATCCATGGTTCAATTCCTACAGCACTTCATCACTTGAAAACTCTAAAACTTGGGATCCTTTCAAATGAGGGTGAATGCCAATTTATAGATCCCTCGAAAGGAACCTATTATTGGCAAAGAATCTTTGCATGGGAGAGGTGGCCTACATGCTCTTCCCAAAATCCCATGCAATGCCACTTGGCTCTTCTGACCTACGCAGCGCTATTCTAGGACAAGCATGCATGCTAAACTGGGCTCAAGCATGTGCATGAAATTGGTACCACCAACCCACGCATGGATTCTCTTTTTTGTTCCACTTCGAGTGTGGTTGCTTCGGGGTAGAGCGGTCGTGGTTGGAGGCTTCTCTAGGGTATAACAGTTGCAATTGGAGGCCGCTCTAAAATAGATAGATTATGGTTGGAGGTTGCTCCAGGGTAGGGCAACCACGTTTGGGAGCCGCTCCAGGGTAGGACGACCGTGGTTGCAAAGGAAAATGTCCTTATTTGAGTGGTGAAGACCACTTTTTTTAGCCCTAAGGTTGCCCAAGGTGGATCACATGGTCTTCAGGGAGTCCAAATAGGTAGTCTCCTCAACATGACATGTTTTAGGTGTCTACACATTGGGTAGCAGCAAAAAATGTGCTTAAATACTTAAGGGGTATGGTGGAGTATGTTTTGAGATATCTTGGAGATGGTGAAAGTGAGGTTGCAGGGGTATACAGACTCAGATTGAGTAGGCAATGTAGCAGACAGGAAGAGCACCTTAGGGTGTTGCTTTAGCTTGGGATCAAGCATGATATCTTGGTTTAGCAGGATGTAGACTTCTATGGCACTTAGCTCAACAGAGGCTGAATACATGGTAGTCAGTATTGTTAGTTGTGAGGCCATTTGGCTTTGCAAGTTGCATACAATATTAATTGATCACGAGTTGGATCCCATGGTGATATACTGTGATAATCAATGTTGTATCAAACTCTTTGAGAATCTAGTATTTCATGACAAGTCCAAACACATAGACATAAAATATCACTTCATACGAGATAGGATTCAGAAGGGAGCCATAAAGCTCTAGTATATTCCCATAGATCAGCAGGTAGCTAATATTCTGACCAAACCCTTAGTGAAAGGGAAGTTTTAAGCATTCAAATATAACCTTAGATTGGTTCAGAATTCCTTCCTCGCTAAGAGGGAGTGTTTAGAAATGTAGCTCGGATAGGAACTTCTTGCACAAGCTTCAGTATGAATGTGCTAGAAATGGTTCGAGATATTTTGAATTCTATTTTGAAATTCACTAAAGTGATTTTCTATTTTTTAGTTCACTTAAGTGCTTCTATTTTGTAATTCACTTAAGTGATTCTATTTTGAAATTTACGTGATTTTCTTATTTTAAGTTCACTTAAGTGATTCTATTTTGTAATTCACTTAAGTGATTCTATTTTGAAATTCACTTAAGTGATTTTCTATTTTTAACCTTACATCTCAAGATGAGATGAGATCTAATCTCGGGGTTTGAGAGATTAGGGTTACCTTTTTTAAGGATAAAAGAAGTTCAAGAGTATTTTATACATAGAAATAAGAGAAGGAGAACATATTATTGAAGGAAACTGCAAGCTTAGGAGGAGAAGAACGGTGAAATTACTGGCCCAAAAGGCAACAAGAGAGCAGGGTGTCTAGCTATAGCTATAGCCTCCTTTATTTTGTAATATTTTAGGTTTAGAAATATATTTAAATTTAGTTGCTTACGTTTTTTATTTTTCCAACCATATGTATGACTATTGTATGTTTCAATAAATTAATTTCAGATCTAATTTTTTTAAAATAACATAGGACAATTGTCTAGGGTTAGGAAAAATTATAGAAATTGGTACTAAATTTGATTATTTTGAGGGACCTAATGGAGGCTTCACTTTCACATCATTTGATCATATATGGGGTTTTATAAAACACTATAAGAAGTCTTTAGTTAAGGCTATGGAAGAGGAGACCCAACTCGAAAGAGGTAGGATGCCTCCTCCTCCAACCATATCTCCTAGGAATGTTCATAATAAATATTTGAATCTTCACATCATGTTAATCATTTTTATAAACCAACATATGCAAATACTATGACCATCAATATTGGGAGAATTCCACAAGCTCCTCCAACCGATAGTGCATCCCAAAATAATGCTCAATTTCCTCCTTCTTCTATTTAACTCAACATTCATGCTTCCATTCCATCACATATTAGTTATCCTCCACAATAACATACCATATATCATAACCTATACCATAAAAGTGTCAATACCTCCAACATTGGCCAATTTTCCTTTCAACAACCTACCTATACCCCTCCCCTAGAGAATCCAGGGGTATTGCACAACAATAATTGTGATATACAAAGTTTGACAAATGTGGTGAAGCAATTGGTTTCAAGAGTGGATATGATTCAACCTCCAATTTTCAACTATAACTACAAGGAGATGTGCAATCAGCCCTTAGACCTGATTTTTGCTTCTAGACCCTACCCTAAGCATTTTCTAATGCCATTTTTACCTATTATAAGGGAACAAAGGACCTGATTGAACATTTAAGAATGTTTAGGACATTGTGCCATGATATTATATATGATGATATGTTTTTTCTAAATATGTTCCCTAAGAGCATTGGTGGTATGGTATTGGAATGGAATTATCAACTAACTCATCATTATTTGAGGAATTTTGAAGAGACGGTAGAATTGTTTGTTCAAAAATTCAGAGCTTATGTTGAGAAAATATGACTATAAAAGATGTTTATATGTTGAAACAAGGTAAAGAGGAAAGCTTTTCAAAATTATTGTCTCGTTGGAGAAGTTTAGTTGGACAATTGAGATATACTTTACCTCCTCGAGATATGGTAGAGATATTTATTAAAAATTCACAAGACGAAATATCTTATGAATTGGAAACAACAACTATTACCTATTTTGATCAATCAATATATCTAGCAAGAAGGGTAGAGCAAGCCCTTATTAGAAGAATCCAAATTAAGCCAAATAAAGAAGAAGATAGGACCACAAAAAATTAGTATAAGAAAAAGCATGTAGTTGGTGATGGGGTAATGGATAGTAGGCCTATTAACAATGTTGTTAACACCCTACAAAATATGGTGCTTAGCCAACCTCAAAAACCCCCATAAAGGAATTTTACAAGACTCAACATGCCCATGAGTGTGGTCCTAAAGTAGATATTGGAAGCTAATATGATTGAGTTACCTCCCATAAGGTAACCTAACATCATAGCTAATTAGTATAAGCTTGGTCAACAATGTGAATATCATAGAGTGGAGAGGCACATGATAAATTAATGTAAGAATTTGAAATATATGGTTCAAGACTTAATTGATGAAGGTTGACTTGTTGTAGAGGGTCCTCAAACCAATCCTCCAACAAACAATCAACCTCCTACTCAAAAAACACCCACAACTAATAAATACATGGGTATCTTCCAAGACCCTTTACCTAAGCATGGGCAACAGGAATCTAATCAAGTGTCATATCATAATGTGCCACCTTCCTACAACAATATAATCGGTATGATAGCAATAACAACAATGCAACAAGCTCAAGCACAACCGAGTCAATGATCTTAGTAGGAGATGAGTTCTACATCCAACCAACCTTCAAAACACCCTTACTTTTGAAGAGTACCCAAAAAAGAAGCACAAAAGTAAAAAATCCACCTTTAGTGTTGAAACCACAACCTAAAGTCTCTTTTGATATCCAACAACAATTAGCTAGTACCCCAACTAATATCTCCCTCTTAGAACTTTTACAAACTTCTCATGTTCATAGGGAAGCCTTGTTGAAGCTTCTAATACAACAATTTGTTCCTCAAAACATTTTCCTTAGTGCTATAGTTGATGTTGTAGGCTCTCTTGGAATACATTATATCACATTTTTGAATGATGATATTCCTGCCTTAGACTTATGAGGGGCTTCTTCCCTCTATATTATTGCATTTATTGGGGAAACATGTATCAAGTAAATCTTAATAGACAATGGTTCTTCCCTTAATCTATGCACTTATCAAATTTTCCAAAATTTTGGATTAAAAGAGGAAAATTTACCAAAATTTGATATCATCATCAAATATTTCAACAAAGATGTTTGCGTTATTATATCTCTCCCCCTTAGGGTTGGACCTAAAATCTTATATACCTTGTTTATTGTGGTATCTTTCCCTGCTTCTTTTAATCTTCTTCGTGGATGCCCTTGGATTCATGTGATGAGAGCTATCCCTTCTACTTTTCATCAATGTTTGAAGTTTGAATTCAAATATCAACTTGTCACCATTTTGGGTGACCCTCATCCATTTTAATATTATTCAATGGTTGAGCAAGCTTTATCTGATCTCAATTTATGTTCATCAATTTCTTCATCTTACATAATTAAGCAACTTCAAAATTTAAAGGTAAGTGAGGAACCGCTAATCAATGTTTCATCATAGGATCAATTCAATCTATTTCTTCAAGAACCTCTTCTAGATCTTGCCAAGCTACCACCTTAACCAAGCACTATGGGTTTGCCCTATAAGGAAGGTGAATTTGTACACATTGGCACATGTACCTTTATCTTCATGGGTATGACCCTCAAAGAAAATATCTATGGCAGCAACCCTCTTCCTATAGAGCATTATTTTACCCTTTGTTACCTATCTAATGATTACTCACTTCCCAAGAAAATCATATCTAGCATGGGATATATAGGTAAATGTTTGGGGCCACAATAGAAAGGCATTCAAGAGCCTTTGGAGGTTGAGTTTTGTCCTGGTATAAACCAACCTTTACATTTTGATAATGATGATCACATTATTACTTATGTTGAATATTTAGATCATAAAGGATTGGAGTGGAGTGATGAAGATGAGGGACCGTCTTATCCCATTGATATTCTATTTTGTAATGTGATAACTTTGATGCACCCTAAGTTAGTTCCCCCTTGTATTCCTTCAATGATTGTTTTTTATAATGGAACTCCTTTCAAGAACAAGGATGTCCATAAAATTTGTGCTAAGTACAAGATTTGGCATAGGAGGTAAACTCTATATTACCCCCAGGGTAACGGTTAAGCCAAATCATTCAACATGTCTTTGATCAATATCCTCAAAAGGTTGGTTAGTAATACCAATCAATACTGGCATATCCAACTTTATCTTACTTTGTGGGCCTATCGTACCAATGTGCAAACTCCTATGGGTGCTTCTCTGTATTGAGGTAGTTTTTCCATTCAAGTTAGAGGTTAATTCATTGTGCATCTTATTGCAAGATACCTCGGTTGGCCATGAGTATCACTTCAATAATTTTCACCAATTGGAGTTGTATTAAAATTGCATTCATGCCTTAGAGCATTTTCAAGCCTATCAGGATAGGTTCAAGTAATCTTATTCCAAGAAATTTTCCAAGCATTCTTTTAAGTTTGGGGACCTTGTCCTCAAGGAGAACCAAAAGAACACCAATGCTCATTCAGATCTAAAAGGCAAGTTCCAACCCAATTGGTTAGACCCCTTTTTCATAATGGCCAAGTTTTGCTTAAGGGCCTATCGTTTAGCTTCTTTATATGGTAAGGAACCAATGAACATAATACATCTAAAGAGATACTGTGCATGACTCTACATTTTTATTTTCACATATTACATTCAGCTTAGTTTTCATATTGTATTTTTTGTTTGCTTGTTCATATTGCATGACTACCTATTATATCTTGCACGATTTATCTGGCATTTTGTTCAATTTACATTTTTTTTTCATATAATTGCATTGCTAATTGACCATATTTGCATGATTGCTTGATCATATATATTTTGGGGACTTTATGAGGATGGTAAGTGATGAAACCTAGTTACGTCTTAGCTCACATGAATTACATTCACACTAGGGCTTTGATGCATAGCGAATCCTCAACCTAGGTCCCATATCCATGCATTCTCATATGCCCATCTTGTCTTCTTTTCTTTTCTTATTTTATATTCCTTGATCTTGAAAGTATAAAATGATCATCAAATTTCTCTCCAAGTCAAGGGATATAGTTCTTCATCTCTTGTATATCCTTTATCCTTGAAAGTTTTAATCATTTCTTATCCTCTCCGATACAAAGGATATGTATTCCTTCTTCTATTTGCTCATTATTGCTCACACCTATTGGTATATTGATTGTTAAGTGGTCCTCATAATATAGGGTAGATACTGCATGGATATCATTTATGGTATTCATACGGCCACTATTTTACGCACACCTATTAGCTCTTGAAATTTCACTAGGGATGCACACACACACTATCTTTCACTTATTGCTTCTCTCTTTCTTTTGTCTTCTTTAACACACGCACACACTCACACTAATTTTGTAATGCTTTACTCTGCTCATACATATTTTGCACACACCACACTCCTATTAGATAATACTCATTTTGGTAAAATCAATCACATTTTTTTACCCCATATAGGATAAGCTTCATGGCAACATGTGAGAGGCAACCTCCATCTCATTCATTTGTGAGCATACATCCTAGTGGGTATCTCTTTATATTTGGCCATTAGTAAGCACTACATCCATAGCAAGTATCGCTCCACACATGTCCATATTTGTGAGCATAATCCACTTTCAGGATAAGCTTCATAACCACACATAAGGGGTAGCCTCCATCTCAATCATTTGTGAGCATACATCCTTACAAGGGTTTCACTCCCATCTTTTTTTTATTTTCCCTTTTTGACCTTTTTTGGAGTTTTACTTTCTTCTTCTTCTGTCTTTCTCTCTTCTTTCGTTGTATGTTCTTTTTCTCTCTTCTTTCTTTCTTTCTTCTTTCTATTTGCTCACTTGTACATTTCATTTTGCATTCATTTTAGATTGCATGTTAGATTACATTTCATTTAGTTATATTCATTCATGCATTTCACTCATCATGATTGTGATTGTATCGTTCCAAATTTTTCGCACCCTTACCTTCAGGCTAAAGGATCCACGCCCGAAAGGGGGATGCGGGAAGGATGGGACAATACCTCGGACTGAGAGGCCCTTTGAAGGTCCCGCCTCTCGGGGGAGGTGTATTAAGGTGATTTTTTGATGGATGGTGGGGTTCACCAGGAAACGTTTAGTGGCAGTCTCCACGCCTAGGTTGGGAATGTGTTTAATGTGTTCAATTTTATCTTTAAACATTCAAATCCTAGGTTTGGCCAAATGAATCTAAGTTGTTCTATTATGAAAATGCAAATTAAATGAATACAAAAAACAGAATTAAACATAAAACACAGAGAATATGCTAGATGAGAAAAGCCATACCTGATTTCGGATGTCTGATGGAGATTCTAATTTTTGAAGCAGTCCAGATCGCCTCTGATTTGACAGGATCATCTGAAATCAGACAAGATCGTCTGAGATCTGACGAATTCATCGACGAATTTGAGACCTGCAAATAGAGAAATAGATACAAAATACAAAAAATGCAGCTATACTGATAAAGGAAAATGATGTGAAATAATAATAAGGATGTTAATAAGATAATCCCGAATAGAAATGCAAGTAAATTACGATGCTTTAATAGCTAATCATGATTTTATTATGCAATTAAACTACATGGGTGAACTCCAAGATGCAGAATAACAAGAAATAATAATAAAACTGACTAAATGCAGAATAAAATAGCAGCAAAGTATAGGAAAAGTGCAAACTCTGGGCACTGATTGCCCCCAATGCAGACTGCAGTCGAAATCATCTCGAATTTTGATGGGATCATCCAAGATTGTACAGGATCATCTGCGATGATCTGAGCTTGCTCCGGCTGAAAATCAATGAGGTCCCTGCAAGAAAACTTGGAAAGCACAAATGCAGATGGTAATCCAGGGTATTCTAATGCGCGCAAAGGTCAAGTTACAGGAAAATTCAGCCAGGGGAATGTCAAGGGGGGTCCTAAGGTTTAAATAGGCTTAGGAGGGAGGTTAGGAGGTTGGGGATCATCCCAATTTGGGAGATCTCCAATGGGGAGGGTCTCTAACGGCGCAGACACGCTTCTGCCCAGATTAGAGACGTCGTTGGAACAGAATCTAATTATGCACAAATCAGTTTGGGACGAGATCGTCTGGACGTTCTGCTCCAGACGAAATCGTCCGATCTGAGGCGATATCGTCTGATCGGAGACGATATCGTCCAACGGTCACAACAAATCCTAAAAATGGCATGGAAAATGGGGAAAGTTGTTTAACAGGCGGTTAACGGGCGGTTCGGGGTTAAAATTGAATTTTGAATTATTACTAAAGTAATTTTAATTATTTGCTAAGGTTTACTGCGCCAATTTTGGGGTGCTACATTTTGCCCCCTCTTTAGCAAATTTTTTGAGGAAAATGCGTTAAAGACGAGTTCTTCTCGATTTACGAGAAAGCAAAAATTTACTCCCATTTTTAGGCGACGATTCTAGGTCGAATCGTACGACAACTTACTATGGTGCCCCCTCCGTGTTTTTACCCAAATCGAACGTTTGAGGTAAAAATGCGAAAAAGCAAAATTTTAAAATGTTTTTAATTGTTTTTGAATAAAATTAAGAAAAATAGGGAAAAACCCTAATTCATTGTTACTGTTCATTTTCATTTTCTGGTTTCTGGAGCTCTGCAAACAAAATGGTCGAGACAGCGCACAGATCGACAGAGGTCCGACGCGGGCTACGGGTAAGAGTCTAAACTTAGTTTAGAATGCTTTAATTTTGATTTTCTATGCTTTTTAGATTAATTTTGAATGATTTTTGAGCATCACGGCCATTTTTTGGGCCGTCGACGTCGTCGGGACGAAATCGTCTCCATTTCATCGAAATCGTCTCGATATCGCCGATTTCGTCCAGGGGCGAAATCGGCGAAATGGGGACGATTTCATCAAATAAGGGACGATTTCGGCTTGCAAAATCGGAGATGAATTTGCTCAAATTGAACTTGTGTTACTTGCATTTTTAATCACTATTTTATTAATGATTTTTATTGTTTTGTTGTTTATGTTGCAGAGAGGATTACTAAAGAGCAGAGAATGGAAATACGATGGGTTGAGGGATGACTTGGCCGCTCTATCTCAGGCAGAGCGAGATCAGTTGGCTCAAGTCGGCTTGCAGCATGTGGCAGATATGCCACAGGTTTCTACAGATATGGGGCTATTGACAGCCCTAGCAGAGAGGTGGTATCCGGGTTCTTCCTATTTTCGGTTATCGATAGGGGAGATGACTCCCACATTGGAGGATGTATGGAGGATTTTGAGGATCCCCATACAAGGATGGCTAATAACTCCCATGGCCAATCAGGGCCACGTGATGATGCGACTATGCGGAGATCCGAGCTTCGCCCTGGAGAAGGGCGGAGTGAACATCGAGTCGCTACGCCAGATGCCTGGGGCATCTAGACTGACATAGGTTTTGGCTGGGGTGGTAGGTGGTCTGCTGCTATGCCATCAGAGTGGATGCAGAGTACCATGGCTACTAACAGATGTGGTCTACGACATGAGAGACCATGGGTATAGGTTTGCTTGGGGGAGCTTTGTACTATGCCGATTGTATAGGATCCTGCATGGGGTCGTATACAAGGGCGACCGATGTCTGGTCATGACATCACTACTACAGGTTTGGTGCTGGGAGCACATCATGGTGCGAAGGCCGGTAGGGCTCCCACTGATAGGGATTGATGGGGAGAGGCCCCGAGCTTTCTACTGGTGGCTCCGAAGAGGGTCACAGTGACGGATAGATCTGCCAATGTCCCAGAGACTACTTGATGACCTTGTCTCCGACCAGATCACCTGGAGGCCTTGGAGAGATCATCCAGGGTGGGCCGAGGATGGACAGGAGCTGGCTCACGTTAGGCGAACCTACTGGCTGAGGATGGAGAGGGGAGAGGTGGAGCTCCATCGCTACGACCGAGTTTTGAGGCAGTTCGGTCTACAGCAGGGGATCCCATCTCTCAGAGACTACGAGTTTTCTCGGACCATCCGGGATAACACTATAGTTAGCGGGGCTCTAGATATGCAGCGCTTCTAGAGTCAGGATGTAGATGACGCCCCGATCCAGCCAGTGGATGGGGACGACATGGGGTAGCCGACGGCTATGATGCCTAGTACACAGGCATCCACCCTCCTCGGATGACGAGGGCTCAGGGTCCGATTCACGTAGTTGTGCATCGAATGGGGAGGCAGCACCAGGCGGCCATTGAGGTGGCATAGGGTCACGATGGGAGAGAGCAGAGGAGGCCACAGGCTCAGTAGAGGCCATGACAGGGAGAGGAGGGAGGATAGACCCCCTTCTCCATGGAGAGAGAGGCCACCATCGCCCGATAAGGGCAAGGGTGTGGACATAGGAGAGAGTAGTGAGATGGCTACTCTTTGGGCGGAGACTGTCCATCTCCAGGCATAGGTGCAGACTTTATAGGATGAGGCTACACGCCATCGAGCTGAGGCTACACAGCTCAGAGATGAGGTTGCACGCCTCAGAGCATGGAGCGGAGGAGCGAGCACTCAGGAGCTGGCACGGTCGATTGCTCAGACCATGTTCTATCAGGGTATCTACTTCCAGCTGGTGCCAGAGGGCCAGAGGGTATAGCTACCAGCCGGCATTGCGGATCCGATCAGGGTTGGGTCATCGAGGACTTCATCTCGATCGATGACTAGGACTCGTAGTACCACACATACTACGATGGGGCCACCTCGTCCACCTCAGGGCGGGGAGGAGATGAGGCTGAGAGCTCGAGGGGTTCTCGAGGCTAGGCTACTACACTGCATAGACTGAATATATGATTGAGAGGATTGAGTATGCCAAGATGTAGATTGTGGCATACCAATCTAGTTTTGATATGATGTACATATATTGTTGAGATATATATATATATATATATATATATATATTTGATCATATGACTTGTCTTATGTGTTTGTATGATGCTTTAATGTTTTGGTGTGATTGATTTGATGATTCATGTAATTATGTCGTTTGGAAATATTATGGTTTGAATGTCATGCTTTTTAAAATTTAAATGAAATAATCTGATGTAAACAAATTGGTTGTTTGTGGGATAATTATAATAAAAAAAGGGACTTTTAACAATAATTTCAAAGGACATTGTCGCTATTATAGACCATTTCATGGAGTCGCCGCTCACTCGGTCGTCAAGCTAATCCCAGTATAGAAATATTGTTAAAAGTAAAAGAGTGCTTAAGAGACTGTCTTAAGACTTTGTTGTGATGATGCAAATGATGATGATGATGGTGATTTGTTTTCAGATTTCCATGAAAATATTATGCATGAAATATATTAAAGATGATTTTTGCTAGGCATAAATTCCTAAGTGTGATAAAATTTTTGAATAATTCCCTAGGAATTATACCATCATTGCAAAATTGAAGTTGACATAATGACATGAAATAGAAACAATGTGCGTTGTTGTTAAAGCATAATTGTGTAACATAATGATTTAAGTCACATGTTTTGATGAATTTAAATAAATGGGAAATAAAATTAGTACAATGGTTTGCGCTAGGCATAGAATATTTAGGTATAGACTTATACCATCATCGCGAAATCCAAAGAAGAAATTGATAGTTTTATTGCATGGTTGATTTTTTAATTTTTGAAAATAAACAGATAATATGAAGATGAGGACTTGCGCTAGGCATAAAATTCCAATTTAAGTTTTGGAACTATACCATCGTCGCGAAAGTCGATAATATATATATGATTTGAGTGTATGTTTTGAAAGAAATTTTGATTTTTTTGAAAATGTATGTAGTTGTCTTTATACTAAACAAGCTGTTCTCAAATAAGAAAATGAAATTATTCCAAACAATTTGCAAAAATATTTCAAAGTATCTTAAAGACAACAGTTAGATTTATAAGGAATCCCATGTGCGTATGTGAGTTCATTACCAATCTTGATTTATCATAATGATACACAAAATCTCTCAAATACAAATGTGTGTGCAATTGCTTTGTGCATTTACCAGTTTTGAGCAAGATAATTTGATACAAGTGATTTGAATTAACCAAATAAGTGTTCATTAACCATGATTTAGATGCATATAACCATACCAAACTACTATGTAAGTCGGGTTATCAAGAGCTAGCTAATCCATAAGCAGACATAGGTCTGTACAAAAGAAGGTCGCTAATGTGACAGACATATCACCACGCTAGGAGTTACCCAAGGCCAAGCGGGTTGGGCACAAACCACTTGTTATGGGGCTTACCTCACAGTTTTCGAATAATTGAGAATTCCAAGGATTCAAGCTCATCAACCCTTCTTTTCTTTTCAATGGGTAGGGAAAGGGATTTTATTGCTTTTGCTTTTGCTTTTCTCTTTTCTTTGCTCTTTTTTTGTATTTTTGCTTTTGTATTTGAGATAATGCTGAAATAGTGTTGAGATAGTACAAAATGATACTGGAATAATGCTTCTTTTGCTCATAATTTTGTTTGATTTTTCTTTTTCTTCCTATGCTAGGGATACTTGCTCGGATTAGCTGTAGAGCAAGGGATTTTTATTCTGGGTAGGGGTGAGCTTGTCCTTTTGTCAATTCTCAAAGATTCTAGACCATGTGCATGATAGGATAGCAGGGGAAACTTTTCGCTCAAGAAACCACTTCTACTATGTAGCATAGCATGGAAATTACAAATGTAATCATTTTATTGTGAAAGAATATGCTTGGTTTAAGTAAATAACAAGATCAATTCTCTATGCTCAAACTTTATTTAATTAAATTTTGTGGACTTTGATATAAGAGAGATTAGTAATCATGCCAGATAAAATCAAGATATTTATTTTTGTGTTTGTGAAAGTGAGGGATTCCAAATAAATGCTAATTTATCCAAGATAATTTGAAAATATAACTGCAATACTTTAAGAAGAAATATATACAACAAATATTTTTGAGGAGTTTGATAATTTTGACTCTCTCTTTCTTCTTTTTTTTTTTTTGTTGGTTTGTTTTTGTTTAAACAGTTTTATATATATTTTTAAAATGAGACAACATGCAAAATATGTACAAATGAAATGACTAAATTTTATGCGTAATATCGCTTAAGATGCATAATATTCATAGGTTCTTTTAAATCTTTACCATCTAAGGTAGCTAATTTGTATGCTCCCGATTCAAATTTAGCAGTGATAATATATGGTCCAAGCCAGTTGGGCTCAAATTTACCTTTAAGGTCTTTAGTTGCATTAGTATTTTTTTTATTTTCTTTTAAAACAAGGTCATCGACCTCAAAGGATCGATGACGAACTTTCTTGGCATATGATCTTTTAAGCTTGTTTTGGTAGGCACGAAGATGCTCCAAAGCATTGATGCACTTTTCATCTAGGAGTTCCAGCTGATCGAGTCTCCAACTCGATATTCATCTCCTACTTCGGTATCTTGAAGTAGTAGAGCCAAAGAAGGAACTTCTAATTCAAAGGGAAAAATAGCTTCAGCGCCATAAACCAAGACAAAAGGTGAAGTTCCAGTGGGAGTTCGAACGCTAGTGCGATATGCCCACAAAGTCGGATATAATTGAATGTGCCAGTCGCGACCAAATTTATTGACCAATATTTTAAGAATTTTGATTAAGGTTTTGTTAGATGCTTCGCTTGACCATTACCCTGAGGATAATAGGGAGTGGACCAACGATGTTGAATCTTATATTTTTGGCATAATTTCTTAACATCTTTATTTTTGAAACAAGTTCCATTGTCTGAGATGAGATTTGCAAGAATTCCGAACCTACAAATAATTTGATTAAAAATAAATTTAGAGACTTGTGTTCCAGTGCAGGAAGCTAAAGGCATAGCTTCAACCCACTTCATGAAATACTCGATGGCGGTTATGATGAATTTGTGTCCATCAGATGACACAGGATTAATTTTGCCAATAATGTCTAAGCCCCATTTTGAAAAGGGCCAAGGAGATGAAATAGCCTGCAGCTCTTGTGCAAGCGCATGGACAAGGTCAGCATGTTTCTGGCACTTGTCGCAATGGCGCACATAATCATGTGCATCATTTTCCATGGTAGGCCAAAAGTATCCTATCCTAAGGAGCTTTTTAGCAATGACACTACCACTGAAGTGTCCTCCACAAGATCCATCGTGGGCTTCACTTAAAGCTGATTTGGATTCTTCTAGATTCAAACATCTCAATAGGATACCTTCAAAAGATCTCCTATATAAAGTATTGCCAATTATTACAAATCGACTTGCTCGTCTACGTAATAACCGACGTTGGTTTCTATTAGAATTGGCAGGGAAAGTCCCATTTTGAAGAAAATCAAATATATCCGTATACCAAGGTTCAGGAGTAGTTTCATTGATTAGAAACACATCCAAAGGTTCTAAACATGACTTATTTGAAGCGGGTTCCTGGAGTCGACGAATAATGATGGTGGCATATTCGTCATCTAACTCCAAGGGCAGAAGAGATGCAGCTGCGGCCATAGCATCAGCCGCACGGTTGCTAGTTCGAGGAATAGCTTCCAAGGTAACTTGATCAAATAGAGATATTAATTGTAAAACATATGCTTTATATGGGCACAATTTATCATCTCTGGTCTGATAAACTTCATTAATTTGGTTTATAACAAGTTGAGAATCACCAAAAACTAGCAGATGTTTGATTTTTAGCGCCAAGGCAGCTCGTAATCCAAGGATTAGAGCCTCATATTCAGCAGTATTATTGGTGCAAGCAAATGTTAATTTAAAGGACAAAGGTATAAGATGTTTTTGTGGGGATATTAAAATAATACCCACACCAGCCCCACTCATGCATCGGGCTCCATCAAAGTATAAGGACCATTGTTCAACATGGTCTGCCTCTAATTGAAGGCATTCATCAGAAACTCAATGATGAGGGGATGGGTAGACTCTAAGGGTGCAGCAGCTAATTGATCTGCTATGATTTGACCCTTAATAGACTTTTGTCCTATGAATGTGAGTTCAAACTCGCTTAGAGCAAGAACCCACTTTGTTGTACGACCCGATAAATAAGGTCGACTCATAAGATACCGCAAGGGATCATATTTAGCAATGACATATGTTTTTTGACTGAGCATATAATGGCATAATTTTTGCGTAGAAAATATGACTGCTAGACATAGTTTTTCTAATGTTGTGTAGCGGGTTTCATAACTGATTAAAGTTTGGCTAATATAATAATTAGCACGCTCTCTTTTCTCATTATCAAGTTGAGCTAGCATAGCTCCTAAAGCAAAATCTGAAGCTAAAATATACAGGATAAACGGGCGATCAGGTCTAGGCGGTGAAAGCACAGGTGGGTTAAGGAGGTATTGTTTGAGAAGTTCAAAAGCTTCCTTACATTCATCATCCCAATTAAAAGGGACATCCTTCTTAAGAAGCTTAAGAAAGGGACCGGTTTTGTCCGCCAGCTTATCGATGAAGCGATGGATGGCTTGAAGTTTACCTTGTAAACTTCGTAACTCAGATATATTGGTAGGTGCGGGCATATCAGTGATAGCCACAATCTTGAGAGGGTCGATTTTGATACCACGTAAAGAAACTAAAACCCCTAATAGTTTATCGGACTTAACTCCGAATATGCATTTGGCTGGATTTAATCGAATAAGGTATTCTCTTAACCGATTAAATACTTTTCTCAAATCATCTAAATGATCATCTTCTTTAATAGAGCGAGCTATAATATCATCTACGTAATCATGTAGGATATCATGCATCATATCATGAAAGATATAAGTCATGGCTCATTGATATGTTGCGCCTGCATTCTTTAAACCAAATGGCATCACTTTCCAACAAAAGGTACCCCAAGGGGTAATAAAGGTTGTTTTAGCCTGATCTTCAGGAGCTATCCTGATCTGATTATAGCCGAAAAATCCATCCATTAGGGACATCATTCCACTCCCCAGTAAAATCAATGATTTGATCCATGTTTGGAAGAGGAAAATCATCTTTAGGGCATGCAACGTTAATATCTCTAAAGTCTGTGCAAACCCTAACTTTGGTAGCTTCTTTCTTGGTGACTGGAACTACATTTGAGATCCATTCAGCATAATCAATAGCTTGTATAAAAACAACATTCAGGAGTTTTTCTAACTCCCCTTTGACTAGCAAGGCCACTTTGGGATGCATTTTTCTAAGTTTCTGTTTAACAGGTTTAGCATCCGGATGGACTACTAGATGATGCATGACTACAGAAGGGTCCAGACCTGGCATGTCTTCATATGTCCAAGCAAAGACATCTTCATATTCTTTAAGAAATGCAATGTATTCATCTTGTTTTTCTTGACTTAATTCTGATCCAATATTGATTATGTGAGGATTATCCTCAGTTCCAATGTTAACTTTAATGACGTTTTCTACTTCCATGTGTAGATCTCTTTCAAAATTAGGTGGGGCGGGTGAGACGCCCAATTCTTGTAATTATTTTAAGGTTAACTTGGAGAATTCATCTTGAGGAGTCGTGGCCTCAAGTTGGGCTATAGTAGGTATAGAACCATCAAAATAAAAACCATTGTGTAACAACTCTTCAACGGAGACATCATGGAAAATATCTCCTTCCAACTCATCATCGGATTCAACAATCAATTCAGGGTAAGCTATGGATAGCATATTGCATGTAAAGGGATTATTCTTTGGACACAAAGAATCTTGTTTATCTAGATAATCTTGATAACATATGAGTTGATCATCACCTTCAAAAGGGAAGGGTTGACCCTTACTAGGAAACAGGCCCACACCACATCGGGCGGGCCATGGTTCTACCTCGATAGGTTCTTTCATACCATTTTGGAAAGGTCCCAAGCCTTTCCCTTTATATCCCATTTTAAGCATTATAGGTTTAGCTTTAATATATTCATTAGCAAAATAGCATCGAGCATATCCATCACAATGCGTCTTGATGTTTCGGGGTATTCTTCCCCAATCATATCCTTTATAAATAAAAGCACAACTCCCGACTTGGTAAGTACTTCCCATAGGTTGTGGGAGGCCCAAAGTATGAGGAGATGGCGGCAAATTATTTAAAAGAAGTGAATCTTGCATAGAAGCATTTGTTTTTTCTGATATTAAAATTTTAGATAAATCCGGTAAAAGCTCATCAGAAAGAGCATAAGATGTAGAAGGATCATTCCCTATATCTTTAGATGTGGAAGGTATGATAGATGTAGATAATGTGGAGGTGTTAATAAATGGGTCTATAGGTTTTGAAATTATAGGGATGGAACATGAAGGATTGGTTGTAGATCTAAGATCTTTTTGAGGTTCTAGTGTGGTTTGTTCAGAAGATTGTTGAGCTATACATGGGGGTGAAATTAATGGAGGAGAAATAGATGAATTTGTAGGTGTGTGTTTCACACTTTTAGATGAAAAATAAGAATTAGGATGTGTGGATGACAGAGCAGGGCAAAACTGAACTCCAACAGGTTCTGCCAAGGCACACATATCAAAGGGTCTAGGATCACCATGAATAGTGACCAACTGATTTTTAAATTCGAATTTAACACATTGGTGTAAAGTTGATGGGACAGCCCGCATCGCATTGATCCAAGGGCGACCCAAGAGTATATTGTACGATGCGGGGCAATGTACAATAAACACGGTTGTATCTAGGGTTCTAGGACCAACTTGCAAGGGTATAGTAATGACTCCACACGTTTCTTGTGTCTCGTCATTGAAGGCTTTGATAATCATATCCGTTCTTTTCATTTCATCACTTCTAAAGCCAAATATTTGGTAAAAGTCAAAAGTGCATATGTTTAGAGATGAACCATTATCAATCAAGACTCGTTTAACAACTACATCTCCAATTAGGGCAGTAATATATAAGGGGTTATCCTTATGTAGACTATGTTGTGGTATATCTTTATCTCGAAAGTCAATACAATCGACTTCTCGAGTGATGATAGTATTGGACATGGCTTCAGGTTGAATATTTTGAGGTACCATCATTTGGCTTAATGTGAGCATTAATTCATCCCTATGGGTAGGAGAAGATCTTAACAAGTCCAAAAGGGAAATTCTGGCTGTAGTATTGGATAATTGTTCATTAATATTGTAAGGAGGTTTTGGTTGAACATTAGACATATGATTCCCTTTATTGGGATTTTTCAAAATAAATGGAGCTGATCCATCATTCTGAGTTTGATCCTGTTGAGAATTTTGAGCCTGTTGTCTGGTAACGGCTCCGATGGTACCTACAATGTTATATTGAGGACGTTGAACTGGTCTCGGTTGAGCGTTTATGGCTTGTTCATTAGGAAGGAACTGATTAGAAGAGGGTCGAGTAGTAACTCTTCTAGGAAATGGTTCTTCTGGAACCATAAAATCTGTGATAGGTTGAATAGGGTCTGATTCATTTTTAGAACTATTCGATTGATTTGAGGTGATGTCTATTTCACTTTCAGTATCCGATTCTACATCACTGAGATCCGGAGTTTGAGTATTATATAGGGGCCTGGTCGTGAC
Organism: Wollemia nobilis; assembly: GCA_028583015.1. Taxonomy (NCBI): domain Eukaryota; kingdom Viridiplantae; phylum Streptophyta; class Pinopsida; order Araucariales; family Araucariaceae; genus Wollemia; species Wollemia nobilis. Next base: position 13,419,139 of record JAQPPZ010016861.1, on the reverse strand, counting down.
CATGGATAAAGTTGTGTCAAATTTTTGTAAATCATGATTAGGTAAATGTCCGCTAATAGTTCCTACATATCGGGTAGGAGGAGGGACATTATGATGCTCAATTTGATTGGCCACTTCTTTACCATGTTTTGGTAAAGGATGTTGAAATATATCCAATGATTGATTAGCATTTTGATTCTGATTTTGGGGAATGGTCTTTTGAGCATTATTAGGAGCATTTTGTTTAGGTTGGAAGGCTTGCACCTCCATTTCATTATTATCAATCAGATCTTGTATTTTATGTTTCAATATTTTACAAGAGTTTGTAGAGTGTCCAGGTCCTCTATGAAAATCACAATGTAAATCAGCTCTGTATCCGGGTATAGTTGGATCAGGTTCCTGGATAGTTGGTAATTGAATCAAACCTCTTTCGAGTAATTGGGGTAGAATAGTTGATAATGGTTGATTGAGTCTAGTAAATTCTCGAGGAGGTTTATCAAGAGGTTTCAATATAAATTTTTCTGTTGTCTTCGTTGTATTGATATTAGCAACATTTCTACTATCAGTGACTCCGTCACCTACAACTTGTTTATTTTTATACTGATTTCTGGATGTTTTCTCATCATCTTTCTTCCTAAGCTGGCCTCTCCTAATGAGAGCATCTTCCACTCTTCGAGCTAAGTCTATAGCTTGATCGAAGGTGGTCAAGGTAGCAGTTGATAACTCATAGGATATTTGTTCTTGTAAATTATTGATAAAAATATCCAACATTTCCCTATAAGGTAGCACAAAGTGCAGTTTTCCTGTCAACTAGCCTCCATCTAGCTAAGAAATCAGCAAAACATTCATCTTTGTCTTGTTTTAAGTTGTATAAATCTTTAATGGTGACATGCCTCTCGATGTAGGCACTAAATTGATGGACAAAAGATTCAGTTGTTTCTTCAAAATTTCTCAAAGAATGAGTGGGCAATTGATAGTACCACTCTAATGCCATTCCTCCTAAACTTTTCGGGAACATTTTTAGTAATAGCAAGTCATCATGTGATATATCATGACATGCTATCCTAAACATGCGAAGATGCTCTATGGGATCTTCAGTTCCTTTATATATAGGCAGGACGGGCATGGGAAAGTGTTTAGGGTATGGTTGTGCTACAACTATGGGATCCAAAGGCTGACTACACATCTCTCGATAATTGTACGAGGGATGGTAGGGATCTATCTGGTCCATACGCGAAGCTAACTGTTTCACCATGGCTTCCAGATTATCGGTTTGCCCACCATATTGGTTCGGTAGGGTATTAATATGGGATTTGTGAGCATATGATGGAGGGACATGAAGATTAGATGCTATATTGCTATTGTGTAAATTGTTGGTAGGAAGGGTGTTATGAAGAAGTTTTGAAGTTGTATTATGTTGTATCCCAGATTGTTGAAAATTGGTGTTTGGCTTCATTTTAGGTTTTTGTCGATTTGAAGCATATTGATCAATAGTTTGGCGAAATAAAGCAGTGAATGAAGGTTTCTTTTGTGTGGGAATGATTTTAGGCTCAATAACAGGTTCCTTAGGGGGTTGGGTAACCTATTGTTTTTGCATGTTCTGAATCATAGTGACCATATCTCTATTGGATGGTCCAACCTTATCACTTTCTTGATCAACAAAGGACAAGGGATTAGTGTGTATGTTAAACATATCTTCCATGGCTGCTTGAGTGTCACTAATTTGTCCTCTATCAATACGAACTGCCATATTAAGAGCACCAATGTTATTATTGAAAAATTTCTAGAAATGATCTAAGTTATCAAAAGCAATAGTTCCATCTGGAGCCATTCTAGGGGATGAGGATCCTTCCTCTTTAAGATTTTCTTCTTGTTCATCTACAACAAGCTCATCTTCTGGCTGTTCTAGAGTTCCTCCTTCCGGAATTGAATCCTCAGGAAGGACATTTGGGTTTTTTGTTTTGTCTCCTAACCAATCTTCTTCTTCTTCTTCGTTTGTTTACCATTCCTAAGTCTAGGCATTGTGCTTAAATTTAGATTTCAGCAAATATATATATATTGTATATATATATGATTTTATGTGAACAAGCTTAAGAGGTATATATTTTAATTATATACCTACTATAGTATTTAAAATAAAATGTTTTAGTTTTGTTATATTTTGGTTTTTCTTGTTTTTTCTATTTTTTGTTTTTGTAACAATATTATAAAGATAACAAACAACACACTAAATGCAAGAAATAATAATAATGAAAGCAATGATCTAGTTTTCTATAAACAATTTATAAATATCATTAATGGGCTCGAGTTCTTCAGGAGTCATGAAGTGTTCTTCTTCAAATTGAAAATTTTCTTTCAAGAATTTAATGAAATGTGCTATAGCGATATTATTTCAGATTCTAGGTTGATAGATAATAAAGTTCCTCGGCAATACTCTCGATATAACATAGCTCTAGGAACTCTCTTCCACCTTTTTCTAATCATAAGATCAGTTTCTTGGACTTCTATATGAACTAGAAATTAGTGTACCACAACTGCGTTCTCGAGGTATTCCTCGAAGGTGAACAATTCTGAAGACACAAGAGCTCTCCTATAAGCTAACCACCTATGGCAGGCTCTCTGAAGTTCATGATAAAAAATGAGTTGATGAGGATCCAGGATCCTATCTAGGGCAAACCTCTTGATTTGTCTAAGTTCGATTGATCTAGATGAAATGATACCTAGCCTCCTATCAAGTTCTTTCCACAAAAGTTGGTTTCTATCTGTTTCAGGCACACTAAGCACATAATTAACTTCTATGGCTGCTAATTGGTTTTCAACATTTATAGTGACAACTAGTCTTTTCTTAGGAGCTACCATCTAGACATGATATGCAACTTAGTAGTTTTCTAATGATTTTAAATGCATCTATGTTTTTGTTTTTTTTTTTCAAAAGGTTTTAGTTTCACGTCGGGTTCACCAAAATGTATCGTTCCAAATTTTCCGCACCCTTACCTTCGAAGCTAAAGGATCCACGCTCGAAAGGGGATGCGGGAAGGATGGGACAATACCTCAGACTGAGAGGCCCTTTGAAGGTCCCGCCTCTCGGGGAGGTGTATTAAGGTGATTTTTTGACGGATGGTGGGGTTCACCAGGAAACGTTTAGTGGCAGCCTCCACGCCTAGGTTGGGAATGTGTTTAATGTGTTCAATTTTATCTTTAAACATTCAAATCCTAGGTTTGGCCAAATGAATCTAAGTTGTTCTATTATGAAAATGCAAATTAAATGAATACAGAAAATAGAATTAAACATAAAACACAGAGAATATGCTAGATGAGAAAAGCCATACCTGATTCCGGATGTCTGATGGAGATTCTAATTTTTGAAGCAGTCCAGATCGCCTCTAATTTGACAGGATCATCTAAAATCAGACAAGATCGTCTGAGATCTGATGAATTCGTCAGAGACCTGCAAATGGAGAAATAGATACAAAATACAGAAAATGCAGCTATACCGATAAAGGAAAATGATGTGAAATAATAATAAGGATGTTAATAAGATAATCCCGAATAGAAATGCAAGTAAATTACGATGCTTTAATAGCTAATCATGATTTTATTATGCAATTAAACTACATGGGTGAACTCCAAGATGCAGAATAACAAGAAATAATAATAAAACTGACTAAATGCGAGAATAAAATAGCAGCAAAGTATAGGAAAAGTGCAAACTCTGGGCACTGATTGCCCCCAATGCAGACTACAGTCGAAATCATCTCGAATTTTGATGGGATCGTCCAAGATTGTACAGGATCGTCTACGACGATCTGAGCTTGCTCCGACTGAAAATCAATGAGGTCCCTGCAAGAAAACTTGGAAAGCACAAATGCAGATGGTAATCCAGGGTATTCTAATGCACGCAAAGGTCAAGTTACAGGAAAATTCAGCCAGGGGAATGTCAAGGGGGGTCCTAAGGTTTAAATAGGCTTAGGAGGGAGGTTAGGAGGTTGGGGATCATCCCAATTTGGGAGATCTCCAACGGGGAGGGTCTCTAACGACGCAGACACGCTTCTGCCCAGATTAGAGACGCCGTTGGAACAGAAGCTAATTATGCACAAATCAGTTTGGGACGAGATCGTCTGGACGTTCTGCTCCAGACGAAATCGTCCGATCTGAGGCGATATCGTCTGATCGGAGACGATATCGTCCAACGGTCACAACAAATCCTAAAAATGGCACGAAAAATGGGGAAAGTTGTTTAACAAGCGGTTAACGGGCGGTTCGGGGTTAAAATTGAATTTTGAATTATTACTAAAGTAATTTTAATTATTTGCTAAGGTTTACTGCACCAATTTTGGGGTGCTACAGTGATTATCATGCATCATTCAAAATAAAACATAAAAAATATAATAATAAAATCATACACAAGGAACACACATTTAATACATAATAAAATAAAGCAGCTTGTATTACTTGAAAGAACTAAGTGCATGCCAATCGATCAGTGTGCCGCAATAGAGATCTTGACACACTTGACCATCTCTAGGGATGTATGCCACAATCAAATTTGATATATCACCCTAATATCTATCCTATCCATGTGAGCTTGTCCCCTCTACTCCACTTTTTGGAGGTGGTAGAGGATCTATGTTCATGGATCATGAACCAAATCGTGCCTACGACTGTGAGCAACTCTATGATCATATATATAACAGCAACAAACCCCTTTAATTTTATAGGATAGCATGGAAATATGTCATCTAGTAGTAGGCTTACCTCCACATAATTACCTCATATGACTACCTCATCCTTTGTACCTCTGCAAATAGTAGGTGGTCTCCCTTGCTCTGTTGGTTTCCAGCAACAATAGTCATCCCCTTTACCTAGGCCTATTATCTCTCTCACTCCAACTAGCCCATCTCCCCTCTAAGGTGCTCTACCTTAGCCTTCATTATGTCTTATGCTGGTTAGACCTAGTCGAGTGCTATGTGGATGGTGTCCATATTTGCCTACATTACCACCATTATGGCCTTTAGCTCCTCTATCTCCCTCACCTGCTTCCCTAAATATCCAACCTTGCTAAGCCTTACCTGTTTCTCTATGGGGGCAACTACCATAGTTCCCCTTCCTCTTGAGTTAAATATGGTGATCATCCCCCTTATGGCTATTACTATCTCCACCCAAACCTGTACCCAAGTCATTCTCATTTAAAATATACCCCTTTGCTCCTACTTCGTGGTGCATCGAGTGGCCCCTTGAAGTGCTAGCTATATTTATTAGATCATAACCTGGCATCTCTACACTGGCACTAGTGGGGAGATCCTTGGGGTTGCAATGCTTCTGTACCATCTCTTGTACCCAAGGGCCACTTTGATATTATCTGTAGACACCAAATCACAGCCATGAATCCTCCATCCTAACCATCCCACCACCCACTTGTCCACCATACACCTTTCCCGCATTCAAAAGGCCCACTTTAGCCCTTTCTTGCCATTTCCTAACCCAATTGGGCTTATTTTAATATTATTTTATATTTAATATAATATTTTATATTATATTATAATATATTTATTATAAAATATGTATTTATAAACCCAATTAACCATAGTCATCCGATCTAATATAATCTCCACCATCCATCTTCATTAATCCATGCCACATCTAAAGTGTAATCTCAACCTTAGGATTTGATTTAATCTTAGCCACATGATTAAAAGTGTAAGGCTAAAACCCTAAGTAAACCCTAAGCTAGATTATAAATAAGAGCATTCATAATGCCCAACCCCTGGAATATTCTCGTCCTTGGAGATATTGGTGAAGAAGCCCTTGTGAAGCAGAAGGATTGCAGAGCCATTGAAGATCCAAGCCCTAGCTTGTCGTAGGACTTCCACCATTCCAGCCATTCCCAACATCCATCCTCCATTGCCATCATAATTCACCATCCATATTCTATTGTCGTCATTATATCCCATCCATCACTTTCCTCGCATCAAATCATCAAGTGTTGTTGGAGCATCCTACCTCTGAATCTACAACAAATCAACAAAGAATCAAGTCCAGCAAGGTAAATCAACATTGATTATTATGTTATTACATAATCTATAGGTTTTTGTATGTTGTTTCATTTAGTAACAACTAGGGTTTTATTAATAACTGAGGGTCTCACTCTGTGGAGCCCTCACAGGTATTACTAACTCCTTATTTTGTTTATGTGTGTAGATCTATAGGTTTCATTTATTATTGTATAGTTGTTAAAGCTGGAGTGGCCCAAAATTGGATACCAAATCCCACTCAATCTATTGGAAGCAGAGCACACTAAAGACACTCAAATCTGTGTAGCTAGGGTTTTGGAGAACCTTGGCATTTATTTGTAATATATGTATCAAAAATAATTTTGTTGGACAGAATAGTTGTAACAAGGAGTTTCTCAGCTCCCCCCTTTATTATTGAATAAAATTATATTTTGTGCAACTATTGTCTCTTGAGTTATTTAATTTTATATCTGCATAGTGTCGCATTTTTATCTCTACAAATGGCGATCACGGTGGGACCCCACAAGGGTTTGATTTACTGATTTGATAATTTGTAGAGCTAAAAACATGACACTATGCAGATATAAAATTAAATAACTCAAGAGACAATAGTTGCACAAAATATAATTTTATTCAATAATAAAGGGGGGAGCTGAGAAACTCCTTGTTACAACTATTCTATCCAACAGAATTATTTTTGATACAGATATTACAAATAAATGCCAAGGTTCTCCGAAACCCTAGCTACACAGATTTGAGTACCTTCAGTGTGTTTCACTCCCAACAGTTTGAGTGGGCTTTGGTATCCAATTTAGGGCCACTCCAGCTTCAGAAGCTATACAATAATGAATGAAACTTGTAGATCTACACACATATAAACAAAATAAGGAGTTAGTAATACCTATGAGGGCTCCATAGAGTGAGACCCTCAGTTATTAATAAAACCCTAGTTACTGAATGAAATAGCATACAAAAATCTATAGATTATGCAATAAAATAATAATCAATGTTGATTTACCTTGTTGGACTTGATGCTTTGTTGATTTGTTGCATATTCAGAGGCTAGATGCTCAAACAACACTTGATGATTTTATGTGAGGAAAGCAATGGATGGGATATGATGGCGGCAATAGAATATGGATGGTGAATTATGACGACAATGGAGGATGGATGTGAGGAATGGCTGGAATGGTGGAAGTCCTACAGTAAGCTAGGTCTTGGATCTTCAATGGCTTTGCAATCCTTCTGCTTCACAAGGGCTTCTTCACCAATATCTCCAAGGGCGAGAACATTATAGGGTATTCCAAGGGTTGGGAATTATGAATGCTCTTATTTATAATCTAGCTTAGGGTTTACTTAGGGTTTTAGCTTTACACTTTTAATCGTGTGGCTAAGATTAAATCAGATCCTAAGGCTAAGATTACACTTTAGATGTGGCATGGATTAATGAATATGGATGGTGGAGATTAGATTAGATCTGACGGCTATGGTTAATTGGGTTTATAAATACATATTTTATAATAAATATATTATAATATAATATAAAATATTATATTAAATATAAAATAATATTAAAATAAGCCCAATTGGGTTAGGAAAGGGCTAAAGTGGGTCTTTTGAAGGCAGGAAAGGTGTATGGTGGACAAGTGGGTGGTGGGATGGTTAGGATGGAGGATTAATGGTTGTTATTTTATGGTTAGGATGGAGGATTAATGGCTGTGAATTGGTGTCTATAGATGCCCTTTTTTGTACCATGTTGCATGAAACACAATATGGTGCAAAAATATGAGACACTTGCGTGGGCTATGGGCGCAGAAGTAACTTCTCTCTGTTGTTGGATTTGAGCACTGATGTTGAAGATAAAAGAATAAATAATTTTGGAATTTTGCGTAGCTTACCCCCTCAATTGGTGAATGAGAAAATTCTCACGAGCCAATTGAAAATGAAATTGTGCAAGTGATGAAAGATGTGGTGAATATGTGCAAATGATGAATGAATGATGTGAAATGTGATGTGATTGTAGACGATATGAATGATGTAAAATGTGATACCATTTTTGTCCCAACGGTGGAAAGAAGGTTGGTGTAAAATACCATTCGATTGTGGACGATATGAATGATGTAAGATGTAATACCATTTTTTCCCCAACAGTGGAAAGTGGGTTTGTCAAGTGTAGATATCATGATAACGTAAGATGTATCCCATCATGGAAAAAATCATAATCAAATTGTGGTTGCCCCAAATTTTGTGGTGATTCGATGTTGTTGAATAGTGTGCTCTCTAATGCCATTGATATGCAAGTATGATGATGCAGATAGAAAGAAAAAAATAACCGTGGATAGCCTGCTAGTGACTATTCTCACAATTGGAACTAATCATCCTAGTTAGTGCCTATCATTAGTTTTTTGAAGAAAAATGATGAAATTTGATTTTTTGTTCATGGGTTAAGCCTCACGAACTAGGCCATCAATGACGTCAGTTATGAAAATTGTTCTTGGCAAGGTTTCACTCCAAAATGTGAAGTACCCAATGTGATTGTGATCTTAGACAATGAGATAATTGATTATGATCATGGTCAAGTGTCCTTATGGTAGGCTATTCATCTTACCGAATTGCATGGATTCCCATCGTTGCAATCATCGAGTTTGTAGAATAACCCACTAGATACGAGGTTCACTTGTATGCTACTTGAACTTGATAAATTTTATGATTGATAATGATAGATGAAATATGGTGATGGAAGCATGTTGGATGAAGAAATGCGATGATTTCGCTCAATGTAGAGTTCACTTATGAATTGATGATGTTGAATGTAAATATGATTTGTTTTTGCCCTAACAGTTGAAGGGGTTTTTGATGATGTAAAATGAAATGATTTGTGTCTGTTCTTTGCCCTTAATAGATAAAGGGGTTTTTGATGATGTAAACTAAAATGATTGTGTCTGTTCTTTGCCCTTAACAGATAAAAGGGATTTTTATGCTAAAAAAGGAAATGATTATGTCTGGTCTTTGCCCTTAACAGATAAAGAGGTTTTTTATTATGAAAATGAAATGATTATGTCTGTTTAACAGATAAAGGGATTTTTTTTTATGATGTAAGTGTCCTTATGGTAATCTATCCATCCTACCGGATTGCATGGTTAACCAGTCGCTGCAACCGTCAGGTTTCTAGGATAAACCACTTGTTGTGGCTGATCCACAATGTACCCCAAAATTGGGGACCCACATTTTTTGCATGTGTTCCAAGAAGACCGAAGTGGCCCATAGGCTAAAGATCAAGGAAAAAAGCAAAATATCACAAGGAGGAAAAGTGTCACGATATCGCGACATGTTGCACCATCACAGCCAAAAGACAAAAAGTGTCACGATATCGCGACATGTTGCACCATCGCGGCCCAAAAAAGAAGTGTCGCGATATCGCGACATGTTGCTCCATCGCGACCAAAAATGAAAAAGTGTCGCGATATCGTGACATGTTGCTCCATCGCGGCCAAAAATGAAAAAGTGTCGTGATATCACGACATGTTGCTCCATCGCGGCCAAAAAATGAAAAAGTGTCGCAATATCGTGACATGTTGCTCCATCATGGCAAAAAATGAAAAAGTGTCACGATATCGCGACATGTTGCTCCATCGCGGCAAAAAATGAAAAAGTGTTGCGATATCGCGACATGTTGCTCCATCGCGGCAGAAAATGAAAAAGTGTCACGATATCACGACATGTTGCTCCATCGTGGCCAAAAAATGAAAAAGTGTCGCGATATCGCGACATGTTGCATTTTCGCGATTCAAAATGGGCAAACAAGCAGAGAAAGAAAAAGTGTCGCGATATCGCGACATGTTCCATTTTCGCGATTCAAAGCAACAAAAGACAGAAGGGGCCAAAAGTGTCATGATATCGCGACATGTTCCATTTTTGCGATTCAAAGCAACCAAGGAGAGCAAGGAGGCAAAAGTGTCGTGATATCGCGACATGTTCCATTTTCGCCAAGGTAACGGACCTGCATAGTGACGGGGACATAAGGACAAAATCCAATGAAGAAGACAAAGCATTACATAACGAATCTTTAATGATTTGAAATCATTTAAGATGGTCGTTACACACGGAGAGAAACAGACGTAAAACCATGTGGAGAAATTGCAACGAAGGGCCACAAAATGAAAAGCAAAGCACACGCATACAAGGAAGGTGAAATGAACAGTCAGGGAAGGTGAAACAAATAGCCATCGGCAAATGAAACGAACCGTCAAGGAAGGAAACAAGGTTTTCACGAGTTTAAATACGCCATTCAAAGAGGCCAAAAGGGGGAAAAAACTACTGCAAGTAGCGTTGCAGGTTTGAAGGCGATAAGGCCATTCTGGACCTAGTTGGGTTGTTTTTCTTCCGTAGAGTGGTTTTTCTTCTTCATGGACATGGGTCTGAAATTACGACGAGCAGATTTGCAGACTTGAAGGCGATTAGGCCATTCTGGACCTGTTTAAGTTGTTTTTCTTCCATGGACTGATTCGGGAAAACCAGAAATTCTGCCATTGTAAAATGACACATTTTTAATGCAAAAGTGTTCAAAAATTTGCATCTTGTGGGCAAGAAAGAAGGATATTTTCTTTGCATGCTATGGATTTAATGTTTATTTTTTCATCTTTTCAGATTTCAAATTTATAGATAATGTTGATGCCATTTCTTTGGGTTACATTAGGCAAATATTTGAAATCTGAATTTTATTTCGTACCCTAGGAACCAGCACTTAGATTATCCGGATTGTGCTTGTTTGCAGGTCCAATAGGTTATGTTGCATGCACGGAGACCTCACATCTTCGGTTTTGTCATAATAGGATAGCATCATACTGAATGCATTTTATTTTCAGTCTCTGTATTTCATTTTCATTCTTTCTGCATTTTGTTTATTTTCTTTTATTTTCCAGAAGTTTTAACTTTTCAAGGCATTAAAATGAACATCTACAAAATATCAAAATCTAAGAAACAATGAACAATCACTAAAGTTTACAGTTACTTGCAATCACTAAGGTGTTCCAAGCATTTAAATTGAATATCTTTATTTGAGATTATTAATACACACATGTAAATGCTAATACAACGGAAACCTTGGAGGAGTTGTTTATCTAACTTCTTTGCAAGAGAGGATTTGGAACCCCAAATCCTAAAGGAGAGTGTATTTTCACAACCGGGTGAAAATACCACTCAACACCACTAAATACAAGGTTCACTTATGAATGTTGCATAATGATAAATGAATAGATAATTTTGAATGTGAATGTTATCTGTTTTTGCCCCAACAGATGAAGGGATTTTTGTAATTTGTAATATGTGATAAGTGTATATGTTTTTGCCCTAATAGATGAAGGGGTTTTTGAAATGTGTAAACGTGATGAATGTATCTGTTTTTGCCCTAACATATAAAGGCGTTTTTGATGATGAAAATAAGATGATTTGTGTATGTTCTTTTCCCTTAACAGATAAAGGGGTTTTTTATGATGAAAAATGAAATTATTATGTTTGTTCTTTACCCTTAATAGATAAATGGATTTTTGATGATGTAAGTGTCCTTATGGTAATCTATCCATCCTACCGGATTGCATGGATAACCAGTCGTTGCAACCACCAGGTTTCTAGGATAAACCACTAAATACAAGGTTCACTTATGAATGTTGCATAATGATAAATGAATGGATAATGTTGAATGTGAATGTTATCTATTTTTGCCCCTATAGATGAAGGGATTTTAAGTGTATCTTTTTTTGCCCTAACAAATGAAGGGATTTTTGAAATGTGTAAACATGATGAATGTATCTATTTTTTCCCTAACAAATAAAGGGGTTTTTGATGATGAAAATAAGATGATTTGTGTTTGTTCTTTACCCTTAACAAATAAAGGGGTTTTTGATGATGAAAAATGAAATGATTATGTCTGTTCTTTGCCCTTAATAGATAAAGGGATTTTTGATGATGTAAGTGTCCTTATGGTAATCTATCCATCCTACCGGATTGCATGGATAACCGATCACTGCAACCGCCAGGTTTCTAGGATAAACCACTAAATACAAGGTTCACTTATGAATGTTGCATAATGATAAATGAATGGATAATGTTGAATGTGAATGTTATCTATTTTTGCCCCAACAGATGAAGGGATTTTTGCAATTTGTAATATGTGATAAGTGTATCTATTTTTGCCCTAACAGATGAAGGGGTTTTTAAAATGTGTAAATGTGATGAATGTATCTGTTTTTTCCCTAACATATAAAGGGGTTTTTGATGATGAAAATAAGATGATTTGTGTTTGTTCTTTGCCCTTAATAGATAAAGGGATTTTTTATGATGAAAAATGAAATGATTATGTTTGTTCTTTACCCTTAACAGATAAAGGGATTTTTGATGATGTAAGTATCCTTATGGTAATCTATCCATCCTACCGGATTGCATGGATAACCAATCGCTGCAACCGCCAGGTTTCTAGGATAAACCACTAAATACAAGGTTCACTTATGAATGTTGCATAATGATAAATGAATAGATAATGTTGAATGTGAATGTTATATGTTTTTGCCCCAATAGATGAAGGGATTTTTGCAATTTGTAATATGTGATAAGTGTATATATTTTTGCCCTAATAGATGAAGGGGTTTTTGAAATGTGTAAACATGATGAATGTATCTATTTTTGCCCTAACAGATAAAGGGGTTTTTGATGATGAAAATAAGATGATTTGTGTCTGTTCTTTGCCCTTAACAGATAAAGGGGTTTTTGATGATGAAAAATGAAATGATTATGTATGTTCTTTGCCCTTAATAGATAAAGGGATTTTTTGATGATGTAAGTGTCCTTATGGTAATCTATCCATCCTACCGGATTGCATGGATAACCAGTCCCTGCAACCGCCAGGTTTCTAGGATAAACCACTAAATACAAGGTTCACTTATGAATGTTGCATAATGATAAATGAATAGATAATGTTGAATGTAAATGTTATCTATTTTTGCCCCAACAGATGAAGGGATTTTTGTAATTTGTAATATGTGATAAGTGTATCTGTTTTTGCCCTAACAGATGAAGGGGTTTTTGAAATGTGTAAATGTGATGAATGTATCTATTTTTGCCCTAACAGATAAAGGGGTTTTTGATGATGAAAATAAGATGATTTGTGTCTATTCTTTGCCCTTAATAGATAAAGGGATTTTTGATGATGAAAAATGAAATGATTATGTCTGTTCTTTGCCCTTAATAGATAAAGGGATTTTTGATGATGTAAGTGTCCTTATGGTAATCTATCCATCCTACTGGATTGCATGGATAACCAGTCACTACAACCGCCAGGTTTCTAGGATAAACCACTAAATACAAGGTTCACTTATGAATGTTGCATAATGATAAATGAATAGATGATGTTAAATGTAAGTGTTATCTATTTTTGCCCCAACAGATGAAGGGATTTTTGCTATTAGGATGATGTGAATGCAAGGCAAAGGGCGCAACCTTTGACAAAAGAACGTAGTCTTTTGAACCTAGCAAGTGATGTGGATGATTTGAATGCAAGGTAAAGGGTGCAACCTTTGACAAAAGAACGCAGTCTTTTGAACCTAGAAATTGACTTGTTGATGATGTGATTGCAAGGCAAAGGGCGCAACCTTTGACAAAATAACGTAGTCTTTTGAACCTAGCAATTGACTTGTTGATGATGCAATGTGATTGAATGATTGACTTGTTGATGATGTGATGTGATTGCATGATTGAATTGTTTATTGCATTGGTGGGGAAGGTGTGAAACCTTGAACACCCCCAAGTTGTGTTGATGTTTGCTTGATTGGGGGAAAGGTGTGAAACCTTGAGTACCCCCTAGTTGTGATGATGTTTGATTAGGGTAAAGGTGTGAAACCTTGAACACCCCCAAGTTGTGATCCTATTTTCTTGATTGGGGAAAGGTGTGAAACCTTGAGCACCCCCTAGTTGTGATGATGTTTTATTAGGGGAAAGGTGTGAAACCTTGAACACCCCCAAGTTGTGCTGATGTTTGTTTGATTGGGGGAAAGGTGTGAAACCTTGAGCACCCTCTAGTTGTGATGATGTTTGAACTTTCTAGCGATATTTGCATATGCGAGTTAGATATATATATATATATATATATATATATATGGCTTTGATTTTTGTGTTGTATTTTTGTGTGAATGCAATGCCTATTTTATGAATATTTTATGCATGTTTTATGGATGATTAATGTAGCGACATGCTTATATTAATGTAAGCTAAATATGATGTGCATGCAAAATGTTTATATGGATGACTAAGGCAAGCTACATGGTGAATATAAATGCAATGGAAAATGCTTATATGGCTGATTAATGCAAGCTAATGGTAAATGAATGCAAACTTATATGATAGGAATGCATGTTGTTCGTATGATCTTTTATAGTTCAGAATTTTTCTTGGCCATTTTTGTTGTCCATTGTTTAGCCATCGGGGGTACCGAATTTGGTGGTGTTATGCAACTTGACTATGGAAGACATGGATGTTGACATGAAAGAAGATATGGATGTTGATATGGAAGAATATATGGATGTTGATATGGAATGAGTACTGCAAGATTTTCAAAGACTCAAACATACTAGTGTCCTCAACCAAACTCACTAAGGTTGTCTAACTTTATTTAGGACCAATGTGTGTGCAAGTGAGGTTCATGTACCAAATCTTGAGCATGACAATGACCCTATCCAATCAAGCACCAGTGTGTGTGCATGTGAAGTTCATTAACCCATTATGAGTAAATTAGGCATGACCTGTTATGGAGATGACCTAGAGGCTAGCCTATCCTTATGTGTGGTCAGAGGTCTCTCTTTTTGTGAGAGAGACATGTCGCCTCACATGAGCTTACTCCACTGCCAATCAGGCGTCTATAGCCCCGATGGAGATTCACTCCATAGTCCAATGGGATTGATCTTTCAGGTCTTGGGGATGACTACCCATCCTTCTCAAGGACGTGTAGTACGATCCTTACAACTTTAGGGATCAAGGGTGTTTTGGATTTAATTTGTTAATTTTGTATAGAGCTTTGGGGAATCGGATTCTCAACCAAAGTGTGATGAGAATGTTGACCCTATCCTTACTACTCTATGTTTTTATGTTTATGTTTGGAGAACAATTGTGGTAGTGGTGAAAACCACTATTTTTGGACTATGTTGCATGATGGGACAAGCGAGGGATATCTCCTTTTTGCCTCAAGGTGCTACCCAAGTATGGTACTAACCCTCCTTAACTCAAAATGTTCTTAAGATGTGAGGAAATGTGGTTGGTTCAGGATTGTATTCGGAATCAATCGGTAATGCTCAAGACTTTCTTAGTGTATAAAGAGTGTTTTTGGTCCTAAAGAAAATCGGACATCCGTTTGGAGGTTGCTTGCTACACTAGTAATGGTTGAGTGACTAAAAATCTAGGCTTTGTGATTTTGACATATGGTATTGTTGGCTTATGTCTTTTGTGAAAGTCGCATGATTGCTTTAAACTAGGTACCCCCAATTGTTATAACTTGACTTTTTGTTTATGGCCATATCATCATTACTATGCAAGATCATTGAACATGGGATGGGATGAATGCAATTTGTACAATGAATGAATATAGCGGAATGCATGTGAAATGTAATGAATGCAAGTATGTATGTAAAAATGCCTATATGTATGAATGCCAACATGAAAAATACATGTAAATATTCCTATATAAAAGCATGCCTATGTAAATGCAATTTGTTTTTGTTGTTTTTTATTTTTTTTTAGCCATGTATATATATACATATATAGTAATCACAGTAAGCATGGAACACTTTCAAGTGTATGATGTTCATTGGCTCGGGTTTTTCTACTCCCCCTAACCTAGTAAGCTTATGACCAAAGGAATTGGGTACCTTTGGGGCTTTTTGAAATTGAATGTGACCAAAGGGGGTTAAGACCTTTGGAGCTTTTTGAAATTGAATGTGACCAAAGGGATTAAGTCCTTTGGAGCTTTTTGAAATTGAATGTGACCAAAGGGGTTAAGACCTTTGGAGCTTTTTGATATTGAAATGTGACCAAAGGGGTTAAGACCTTTGGAGCTTTTTGATATTGAAATGTGACCAAAGGGGTTAAGACCTTTGGAGATTTTTGAAATTGATATGTGACCAAAGGGGTTAAGGCCTTTGGGGCTTTTTGAAATTGAATGTGACCAAAGGGGTTAAGACCTTTGGGGCTTTTTGAAAATTGAATGTGACCAAAGGGGTTAGGCCTTTGGGGCTTTTTGAAATTGAATGTGACCAAAGGGATTAAGACCTTTGGGGCTTTTTTTTGAAATTGAAATGTGACCAAAGGGATTAGGACCTTTGGGGCTTTTTGGAATTGAAATGTGATCAAAGGGATTAGGACCTTTGGGGTTTTAATGATGAATGGTTTTTTGGGTTTTTTGAGTTTATGAATGACTAAGGGTTAAGCCATGTTGATGGCTTGAAATGGCTAAGATTATAATATGAAATGGCTAAGGTTAAGCCATGTTAATGATAAATAATTGTTGTTGAGCCATGTTAATGATGAAATGGCTAAGGTTAAGCCATGTTGATGATGAAATGGCTAAGATTAAGCCATGTTAATATTGAAATGGCTAAGGTTAAGCCATGTTAATGATGAAATGGCTAAGGTTAAGCCATGTTAATGTTGAAATGGCTATGGTTAAGCCATGTTAATGTTGAAATGGCTAAGGTTAAGCCATGTTAATGATGAAATGGTTGTTGTTAAGCCATGTTAATGATGTGATGGTTGTTGGTTAAGCCATGTTAATGATAAATGGTTGTTGTTGAGCCATGTTAATGATGAAATGGCTAAGGTTAAGCCATGTTGATGATGAAATGGCTAAGGTTAAGCCATGTTAATGTTGAAATGGCTAAGGTTAAGCCATGTTAATGATAAATGGTTGTTGTTGAGCCATGTTAATGATGAAATGGCTAAGGTTAAGCCATGTTGATGATGAAATGGCTAAGATTAAGCCATGTTAATGTTGAAATGGCTAAGGTTAAGCCATGTTAATGATGAAATGGCTATTGTTAAGCCATGTTAATGATGAAATGGCTAAGGTTAAGCCATGTTAATGATGAAATGGTTGTTGGTCAAGCCATGTTGATGATTAAATGGCTAAGGTTAAGCCATGTTAATGATGGGAATGGTTGTTGTGGAGCCATGTTAAAATGTGACCAAAGGTATTAGGTACCTTTGGAGCTTTTTGATTGGTGATGTATCCTACTTGTGGTAGGGATGGATAAGGGTTTGCCACCGAAGTAGCGGGTGAATGGGATGTATTTTCCATTAAGTAGTTTTGGTTTATTACTTTCTTCTGATGTCTTGTTAATACCATAAAGTATTTAAACCAAAATTTATAGCTTATCAAAATAAACACAAACTGAAAGACTCATACAAAATTTTAAAATGAAAGAAAACAATCAATGCTAAGTTTCAACTTATGTGGCTTACCTTGTTCATTAATTATTTTCTTTGTTAATGTGAAATTATTTTTAGAGTGATAGGCTTGTGTGTTTTGATGTACCCTAATCTTGCTTAATAAAAAACAAAGGTGAAAAACTATGGTTGGATGGGGCAACGAGATTCTTGTTGGTAATGACCTCCAACAAGTTTGCTCGGGGGTGACCTATGGTGTCTAAGGTAGAGATTGGTGGATGGAAATGATGCCCACCGTCACCAAATCTCAAGCAATGGTTGGTGATGAAATCCAGCCACTACTATTTTTGAGTAAAACGTGCAGTGTGTGATTAATTTTAAAGTTTCTTGTTCTTTATTGTGTTCAAACAATGCTAAAGATTACCAATTTTACTCATCTAAATCAGAATCCAATATCAAGATGTAAATTTCACCTAAAGAGTGTGGAGTACACCGCTCAAAACCCCCTGCCTACAAATTATACCAAATGAACAATTGGAGGGTTCGTCCACCTCTCTGCCAAAGGGGTCAGCCTAGGGCAGGATTACTTTTTGCGTCTGAATATTGTTCCTACTTAGATGTGTAAAATAAAGCAATATTTAACTCTTAAAAATGCAACTTCTAAGGATGCTCTTTAGTTTCAAATGCAAACAAAATATGCAAGCAATCACTTGAATTTGCAGATTTTAAAATAGGAAATTTAAACTATGTGAATGAATGCACAAAATACCCTAGATGCAATCTACAATGACTTATTTCCTATATTACTTAATTTTTATTCCTTTTATATCCATAATCTGAAAAACATAGCAAAAAACTCCAAAAAAATGTAAAGCAAAATGAGCAAAAAAAATGGATAAATGACTTACAGAAAAGCCTACATTTTGGTGAGATTTTTCTATGGTCCCTGCTACTCTAATTGATCTTAAAATTTGTGGAGATGTGCTATGATGTTTCAGGAACCTACCCTCAAAATTTCATCCCAATATGACTCCATATGAGTGATATATGGCCAAAACAGTTGGGGTAGGTTGTGCAGGAAAATGATACATTTTTCATCCCTATACGTTTCTCGTCCTTGAAAACCCTGTAACAGACCAGCAAAATAAACCCTGTACATTTTTTCCATAGGACTTCCACCATTCTAGCTATTCCCCACATCCATCCTCCATTTCCATCATAATTCACCATCCATCTTCTATCACCGTCGTCATATCACATCCGTCGCTTTCCTTGCATCAAATCATCAGGTGTTGTTGGAGCATCCTGCCTCTGAATCTGCAACAAATAAACAAAGAATCAATTCCAGCAAAGTAAATCAACATTGATTATTATTTTATTGCATAATCTGTAGGTTTTTGTATGTTTTTTCATTTAGTAACAACTAGGGTTTTATTAATAACTGAGGGTCTCATTCTGTGGAGCCCTCAAAGGTATTACTAACTCATTTTGTTTATATGTGTGCAGATCTACATGTTTCATTTATTATTGTACAGTTTTTGAAGCTGAAGTTGCCCGAAATTAGATACCAAAGCCCACTCAATCTATTGGGATAAAAATACATTGAAGACACTCGAATCTGTGTAGCTAGGGTTTGGGAGAACCTTGGCATTTATTTGTAATATCTGTATCAAAAATAATTCTGTTGGATAGAATAGTTGTAACAAGGAGTTTTTTAGCTCCCCCCATTTTATTATTGAATAAAATTATATTTTGTGCAACTATTGTCTCTTGAGTTATTTAATTTTATATTTGCGTAGTATCATATTTTTACCTCTATATTATCCATCTCTAAATCCATGTATAATGGGTCATCTAGGTCCTCTACCCATCTACCCACATCGAGAGCACCCCTAACTCCTAATGGCTCCCTCATCACCCTCCTGAACCAATAGTCCTCAAGGTCTAGAATATCCTGGAGAATGTCAAACTAGCATTGTACTTGATCAAAATAGTATAGCTCTCACTCACTCTTCTCAGTGATTATTCATCAGATCATCCTTACTTGAACTATCTCCTCTATGTCCTCCATCCATCTAGTGTGTAGATGCCATGGTTACCATATGATTTGGTGATCTTGTAGCTCATATATCACCAACCTCTCTAGTGGCAAGACACCATCATATACCCTGTGCCCACACTCATAGTGTCAACTCCACCTAAATGTTGTTGGTCTCTCTACATTGGGCAATGTCTATAGTAGTGCATTCATCCTTTGGACCATTATGTACTCCCAACACCACACCTAGAGCAATGTTGTATAAATTAGCCATGTTTTTTGCTTATAAATAATATTATATAGCATCTTGTACAAGTGATCCAGCACATATGGTCCCCATGCGAATCTAACTCCCTAAAATTACATGTCTACCACTACTCTCACTAGTGCCCATGGTAGGTGTTGCCTATTCATGTGGCACACTAGCATCCCCGTCATCACCCCACATAGTATGGACATCAATACTCGAACTCTGTATCGACATGGCATCTCATCAACATGGAATCCATTTTGATGGATCACATGTGTCAGGTCCCCTGACATCATCTCTGATGTCACCATCAGCACTCATACCATGTAAACATTTCTCCTTCTAATGGTGATCCTTAAGATGTTCCACACATCCTTCAGGGTGATGGTCATATCCCTTATCGATAACTAAAATGTGGATGATTTTGGATACCATTTCTTTGCCATAGCTATCAATAGTGCCCTATCAACCTCAATGTGGGACATCTATGCCAGATGTAGTAGCCCCACATTCTCTAGTATCTTCCTCTCTACCACCGTGATCTATCTCATAGCCTTATTGAGTGTTTTCAGCTACCACTCTCTGCTCTCAAGTACATCTAGCTACACAATCAACATAACCACATTCACACATTTCATTAGGATCATAATTTTTAAAAAAGTGCATTTTTTGCCAAATTTGCACCCTAAAATGATCGAGCATGGATTTGGCAATGGCACTTGACCAAATTCACATTCCATGACCAAATTCATGATCCATGATCAACTTTGCAAAAAATTGCTAAAAAAATCAAAATTTCACTAAACAATTGTTGTTTGTAGGTAAAACATCTAATTCTAGCAAGTGGGTCTTGATCTATACCTTCACTCGATCTACAACAATGCTTGTATTACCTCTTTCTATGGTAGCACAATCACTTGGAAGTGCCATTCTCCTTTTCTTCTCTAGAACTCTATTCTCCTCCTCGCATGGTGAAAATGAGCTCATTTTCCCTCCTTTTCCTCTTTCTTTTCCTTCATTTTCTTCTCTCTCTTCTTTTTCATTTTACCTCCCTTTCTTCTCTCTCCCCCTTTATTTTTTTTTTTCTCTTTCTATTCTTTTTTTTTCTTGTTTTCACTTCCTTTGTTCACCTTTTTCAATTTTTCTTCAAGAATTGTGCATTCCTTCTAAAACTTGAGGGGGCATCCTAGACTTAAAGGTATTAATGGTAGTAATGCCTTGATTTGCATGCAAATATATAGTATTCAGGATGACACCCCTTTTTTGCACCACCCCTCCGTCCAAACCCTACCATCCCTTTTTTTGTGCGTTCACCATTTTTGCCCATAGGAGTCTACATATTTATTTAATGCAGTCTACATATTTATTTAATGCATTTATATGTCCATAAATGCATCAAAGAGGGGGTAAAATGTAGACATGGAAAATTAACCCATCAAATTGAGTCAATCTATCCTTAGATACTTAGCCACCCAAGATTTTTAAGTGTAAATTTGGGGCCCTTTTCCCCTCTTCCTTTGTTCTTTTTTCCTAGCTTTACCAAATTCATGCCCAGACCATATAGGGCATGAAATTGGCTTGCCAAATTCATGCCCTGTAATTATTGGGTGTGAATTTGGTGTTCTAGGGGTTTTTCTCTTGCCAAATTCATGCCCTATAATTATTGGGTGTGAATTTGGTGTTCTAGGGGTTTTTCTCTTGCCAAATTCATGCCTTGTAATTATTGGGTGTGGATTTGGTGTTCTAGGGATTTTTCTCTGAAAACCCCCACCCTCATTAGTTGGTTTTAGTGTCAGCCCTTGCCCGTGATGAATTTTTGTTTTCTTGCCCTTTTAGCCCTCCAAACCTCTTATAAATAAGGGATTGGATCCCCTCTTTTATTCAATCTATATCTAGAGAATGAAATCCTCTTGAGAACCCTAATCTTGATTTGTTCATTTACTAACAAGTGCTCTTCTATTGTGGATTATTGTTTTGTTGTTTTTCTACTTTGATATTGGTTGCCCTTGGGGATTAAGTGGAGAAGTCTTTATGGTTGGAGAAATCCACCATTCTATAGTGCTTCCTTCATATTCTCATCTCTATTTGCTTCCTCCATCAACTAACTAGGTTATTTACTTGCATTATTAGTCATTAGCTCTATTTTTCATTATTTTGCATCATATTTTTCGATGTTTTGGGATCCAAAAAGTGCATCTAAATCAAATTTGTGCTCTGCCTATACAAGGTGTAAATTTGGGAATTCATATTCATTCCCCCTCATTATAGGGTATGAATTTGGTCAATTAGGGCTTAGGGGTAAAGTTTTGCTTCCCAAATCCATAGTTTATTACTTGCATTTTAGCTTACTATCACCTACATTTTGTTTCATTTCATTCCATTATTACATGTCCATTTCATATTGTTTTTACTTGTTCCAAAGGTCAAAGGTTATATTATTTTTAATGGTTAGCTAAAATAACCAAGGGGGCTTGATTGTTGCACCTCCAAGCTTACTCATATAATATCCTAAGTAGACCCTCAAATGCTAATCAAGTTTTCTAGGATTTTGTAAGTTGTTTTATAGGTTTAAAGTTGTTTGGATATTTTGAACACAAGTTAAAACTAGGATCAACCATCAAATCAGGTAAGTGCCCTAGTATATCTTTAGGTTGTTTGTATATTTTGGACACAATTTAAAGCTAGGATCAACTATAAAATTAGGTAAGTACCCTAGTATATCTTTAGGTTGTTTGGTGAGTGTATTTGTTCTTTTTCATTTTAGATTTTGATCATAAAAGAAAATAAAATACTTGACCTTTTATTTTTAGGCATTTAAAAGAGTAAAATCTTATAGTTTACATACTAGGGTTAATTTTGTTTGTGAATTCTCTAATACCCTTGCTTAAAAATAAAAAGATCTATTTTATTGCAAGTTAGGGTTTTAGTTATCATTGAAAATAAAGAATCATCCTAGGGTTAGTCTTGGTTTACTTGCATCATTGTTTATCTTGCATTGTTTTTCATTTTCTATAGCTT
The DNA here is from genome assembly GCA_028583015.1 of Wollemia nobilis. Taxonomy (NCBI): domain Eukaryota; kingdom Viridiplantae; phylum Streptophyta; class Pinopsida; order Araucariales; family Araucariaceae; genus Wollemia; species Wollemia nobilis. The sequence continues at coordinate 13,396,422 of JAQPPZ010016861.1, read as the reverse complement.
ATATTTTAGAAAGACCAAACATAGGTGTTTTTTCAATATGCACATCAAGCATTCCATCCCAATACTTAGAGTGAGTCTTTAAACCATTTCTAGTAAACCCCTAAATCCCAAAACCCCTAAGTGTAGAAAATATAATATACACCCCTGCAATTACCTTACCTCCTAGTGAATCCAATCGAGATTACCACAGATGGAGATTTGAAAAGTAAAGCTCTAGGAGGCAGGGTGGTTGAAAGCCTCTCACTATATGAAATCATGGAATTAATGTGTGCTATACTTACTACAATGAAAACATCCTAGGGAATGGCCAGTGAGGGGACAGAGGAACTAACCAAAATTTGTGGAGATATCACCAAAGACACCCAATTTGGGATGGGTCCAAGAGGGATATAATTGGATGGGAATAAAGCAAGTTGGAAATATATAATATAAAGTAGGGATATAATGTAGCATGTATATATGAGATTGCTCCAACACCATTTCCATGGGTATTTGTGTGGCAAAAGGAATGATCAAAAATTAACATTTTCTCATGGATGATTAACTATGGAAAGTGCTTGACATTTGATAATTTGATAAAAAGAGGCTTCTATGGAGCTTCCAAATGTGTTCTATGGGAAGGTAGATGAGACCTTGAATCACCTCTTTTTTGTGTTATTTTTTAGAGAAATATGGATCGGTTCATGGGGGCAGATGAGAGAGTGCTAGGAAATCTTTACAAGTCGAGAAAGCTTTTGTAAGAAATGGAAATGATACATTTTTAAGACTAAAATGATGAAAATGACATGGATGTTTTGACCCAGATTCATATGGTGGTAGTTATGGCTAGAATGAAATACATGCATATTTAGATCAAAGCATAGAACAAGGGAGCAAGTATGGGAAAGGAATATTTGTAAGATATTGGAAAATACTATCTTTTAGATTACAGGACAAAATAGACATGGAAATGGAGGAAGTGACTATCCTTAGGATATTTGTAATAACTATAAAATAAAAGCAACTAAGGGTTGGATGTGCAGGTGAGAATTTCCCAAGTGACACAGAGTGGAGACCGTCTTCCAGAGAGTGGATGAAGGCTAACACAAATGGGAATTCTACTAAAAACCATAGAAAAGTTGATTTTGGCCTTATCATAAGGAATTGAAAAGAAGAACATGTGTCCTAGAGAGTAGAATGTATAGGGAGACAACAAATAGTGAAGCAAAATGATAGACAATCATGTCAATATCAATTGTAGTTGCAAATCTACACTTACATAGGCTATGGATAGGGTTAAACTCTCAGATATGGGCTAGAATCTTGTATCTGATAAGACCCTTCTAGATGTTGGGAATTGGGGAGAGAAGGAAGGTGGAAGTAGTTCAAAAATTTTGGAAGTTTTTTTAAAATTCTTTATTTATGCATATCAAGTGAGAGGAAAATAGAGTTAGCAAAATGGGGAAAGAATTTGGAGTAAGGGCAATGCGTGGACTCTCAAATGGAAATTAGATAATTTGATGCCAAAAAATTCAAGGGATACTAGAGGTGTTATAGGTAGATAGCAGAATAGGTAGATCAAATAATGATTCTAATGAATCTATCATAGTTAGGCCAGTGAGCAATGGCCCCGAAGGAAACAAATGACAAGTTATCCTAGTTTTGAGTTGGGTAAGCAAGTTTCTTGGCTTACTATCATAGGTTCCTATGTCTTCATCTTAAGGCTATTATTGCTCTACTGTATGACATTACTACTAGTAGACTTAGAGTGCCCAAGGTGGATGGCTTTCAAAAATAGAACATACACAACCATAGGTATGTTATTGGGTATGATCAAATTAATATAAAATAAGCTTGCACCCCATAGAATAATAGGTATATCAGACATGATCAAGATGCCAAGAATGACTTCAAAATAGTATGAAGATAGATTGTCTACAAAATTCAAATGAATGAGGAAATTTGGAATTCAACTCAGGTGTTGTTGATGTGCATGGATAATTGCATAATGGTGGTATTATTGTCGAGTTACTCCCAAGGCATGTTCGAAATCAATCAGGGCCCATACTGAGACAGGAATTGATGATGAGGATAGCACTTTCACTAGGTGTATGGGTAATTTTCAAGCTATGAGGGATTGGATGAGGCTCCTCTTTCTCCCTTGTTTTCTATTTGGCTCATTTTACTTTGTAATACAACTTCTATTATTTTAATTTATTTTTCATTCAAAACAAAACAAATATTAATTTAGGAGAGCAAAATTATTTAAGTGTAGGAAGAATAATTATTTAAAAGTAAAGAAGAAGAAGAATTGGAGGAAGTTATAAGGATATAAACTATATAAATTGAATATTAAAATAATTAAAGTGAAGAGAATAATTATTTGAATATTAAAGAAAGAGAAAGATATAATAAAGGAAGTTGATTTATGTTGAAAGTTTATTTTTCTAATGAGTTTACACAGGTTTTTATGAGGGGTCCCAACCCCCTCATACTTAGTGGAGTATGAACCTTGGACCTCTCAAAGAAAGGCCAAAGGTTAAGAAAATTGATTATTGATTGAAGGAAAATTATTAATATATTTGAAGAAAATATATTATTTGAAATTATTGAAGGAAGGTTAAGAAAATTGAATTATTTGAAGAAATATATATATATTGAAGAGAAGAATAATTGTTTGAAGAAAAGAAGAAATTTTAAATTTGGAGTTAAAAAGATTTCTACTACAAAGAAAATTAATTAAAGAAAAAATATATTAAAATTGAAGATGGATTTGAAAGAAAGAAGAAATTATTGTTGATTGGGAAATTATTCAAAGGATCTATATTTGAAATAAAAATAAGAGATAGTGAAAACAGGTTAAAGACACAAACAAATCATTTTTTATCAAGAGCAAAAACTAAAGTGAAGATATTAAATATTGGTAAGAGATAAATATATTCTCTAAATTGGATTTGGAAAGAAGGTATTGGTGTGCATATTAGGAAGAAATTATTTAGAATGTCCAAGATGCCATACATGATTAGTTTCCAAAAGGTTCCAACATTATATTTTAGCAACTTATAGAGAAGCAAACTTTGACTTGAGTAAGAAACAAACAAAGACATTATGGAAATTTTCAAACAATGAAAAAATCTTAAAAAGAACTTTCTTCATGTCAAAAGAAATGGGGGATGTGCTTCACAGTTTTCATTTTATGTTTTTGAATAAATTAAGGAGGAAGCGACTCATGAATGTCCCTTTGTTATTTTATGATTCTCTAGAGAAAACAATGACTGATGTAACAAGTGGGCAAGGGTTAGACCCAATTCATCAAGTTTTTCTCCTTCTTATATTTGAACACATTGCAAAATCCAAAGGGGTGGTAGTAGATGAGGTTTTGGAAAGAATTGATTTCTAGAAAGTTCCTTCGATTCTGGATCCAAGTGTTTCTTCTCCTGAGGCTTTGTGTGAGAATTCTAGTTAAGGCCCTAAAATTTCATTGAATTCCTTTGAGAAGGAGAAATATTTCTTTGGAAGTGATATGGAAGCGATGTCCAATTTCACAATTGGGGGTAGCTCTAGGCCTTATAATCGGTTGTCTTTGAAAAAGGAAAAATGTAGAAAATTTCCATCTTTAGTTGTGGCGTCAAATTTTAAGGATAGCCAACCAGCAAGGAAATGTCAAAAGATTTTTAATGATAGGAATGAGGCAATTTATGCTTCTCCAGCAATGGTTTTGGTGCTCCTTGGCCTCTCACTCTTCATTGGTGATTTGGAGGTGAAAAATCAAGCCCTCTTGGTTGCTCTTCAAATGGTTATTTCTTACTTCCAGGATATTCATGGGTAGACCCAAAAATCAAGGGATGCTTTGGGTGAGAAATGATCCAGATGTTCTCAAGCTTGACATTGTTTGGTTTCAGATCGAGTCTTGTTGCTTATTTTAAGGGCCAGTTGGTCTGTCTTCTGATTGTTTCTATTTGGGAGCTCTTTTTCTTAGTCCTCTTTTTTTAGTTGATTTTCTCTAGTGTGGTTTTGTAGTTATTGTTGTATCTTTAGATCGTTTTGTTTGTTTCAATCACAAATTTTATGGGACGTGAACCTTTTATCAATTTCATTTTGTATATAAGAGTGGGGTCTCTTTCAAAACTTTGTTTACTATCTAATCAAACAAATAATAAAGAAATGAAAAACAAGAGCTCAATATGATTAATAACGTATGGGGCTTACTTTAGTATAATCCAAGTAAAAAGAAACTCATGGTAGAAGACATTTATAATTTTAAACCCATGAAGGCTCATGTGAACATGATAGAAAATATGTGTTATGACCTCATTCAAGAAATAAATTTAATATGTAGAAGAAGGGATTTGAACATAGATAAATAATATACAAAAGGCATATGTGTTGGTGTAGAATGTGTCGGTTTGAAGTCTTCAAACAATAGCAGGGATTATGATAACTTGTTAACTATAGAAGGTTATGATGAATTTAAAAAATACAAAAAGCAATTGGGATTAAATAGTGAAATGATAGAACAAGACTTACAAATGATAAAGATGATGAATTGTTACATTCCACATTTGATAGCATTTATAAAAAGTTTGATAGTCGTAGAGACAATAGTAATATACACTATGATCTATATTATTGTGATGACTTGCTTCCTAGCATTAAAATAGAGAATATCATGATAGGAAATAACAAACTCAAATCAATTATAGGAGATAATATTAATGATAGTGATTGGTTATATTATTGTTATGACTTGCTCAAAAGTGTGATAGGTATAGGTGACAAATACTATCATTATTGTAATAGAAATAGGTACCTCTTGAATATAGATAAAGACAAAATCAAAAAAATATTCAAGAAACAACATCACCAGAAAAAAAAAAGGATAGATTCAATGCCCAAACCTAAAATAATACAAGAACCAGAGCATAAAGACAAAGACTAGAATGAATAATTGAAAGTAAATGAAGAAAAATGATCTTGTTACCAAATAATGTAATACAGGGAGATGTTGGAAGTATTACATTATTTGGTACCTTGTAATATTTCAAGTACCATGTAATTATTCTAGTTTAGAGTCATGTAAACATTTGAGTATATAGTAGGTGTCATGTAAGTGTCAAGTTATGTAAATATTTTTTTCTTTTAGTGTGTGTAATCATTAGAGGTTTGTTATTATATGGATTCAATAAAATATATTTCTCCCATGAGAAATATGAAGAGTTAGATCTCCCATGTGTTTGAGGAGATGAAGAGTTGTGTAAGTAGAAAGGTCAAGAGTTGTGAATGTGAAGAGTCTCATATCCATGTTGTGTATATATTGAAGATAAAGCATTGTAATATGTGAGATAGTGAGAACAAGTTGTGCAATACATTGAATTTGCATTGCTTGTGTTGAAATATTCATCAATAATATTATTCAGTAAGTTTTTTATTGAATGTATGCAATTGTGTGAATATTTTATATTACTAGATCCTGTGAGTATAGAGTTGAATTGCTAACGCATATTTTAAAGTGTAGGTTATTATGGTACCTAGGGATAGGTAAATGGGAATATGATTCATATTGCATATGGGTACGATGGATAATTTGCATGGGCCACACATAACCCAAGGTTGATTATATTATAATAATGAGTGGGATAAGGGTTTAGGAGTTGGCTCCCTAAAGTAGCATTAGAATATGGGTATATAATCCCTTATTTATATAATCATCTTCTAATTCTACTTTAGGGGGTTGTCTTTATATACCCATCTTCTAATTCTACTTTGGGGGGTCAACTCCTAAACCCTTATCCCACTCATTATTAGAATATAATATTATAATATAATCAATCTTGGGTTATGTGTGGCTCATGCCAATTATCCATAATACCCATATGCAACATGATACAATATCCTCATATACCTCTCCCTAGGTACCATAACAAGGTTAATTTCGATATTTTTACTTTTCAAAAAAGAAAAAATGTTGATGCCCTTAAAGATTGGTAGGATCAGTTATCCTCATACCTTGAAAATAAATTTGTTGATAGTGAGAGAATCACTTTTACACTCTTAAAGGCTTCACTACCTATTCAAAATTGGTGGAAAGGCTATTGTAATAAGGTTACATAAAAGAATAAATATGAAGTAGTATTCACTTAGGATTATTTCATGGAGGCCTTCAAGAAAGAATATTATCCTATGGGAGTCTATGAAGACCAATACATGCAATAGCAATAATCATGTCAAGTTAAATATTAGTTTGTTCAAGATTATATTAATGTTTTTTGTTCCATGAAAAAAAAAACTAGGTATTCAAGATTTTAAAAGGCTAGAATCCTCAATTAACATAGCGGGCTTCAATGGTACATTCAAGAGGACATGGACTCTTTAAATTCAAGATATTGGGAGTGGCATAAAAACTTGGTGTCAAACTAGAGAAAAAACATGAAAATAAACTTTAAAAATGAGCAAATAAAAAATAGAGTACTAAGTACTAGCCAAAGAAGGGTAATAGTGACTCTTCAAAGAATCAAGACAAAGAGGATCAACCCCAAAATCAAAATTGGAAGTAAAAAATGACTCCTAAGAAAAGAATCCCCTGAAGGCCAACACTGCAAAATAGTTAATTATCACAAGAGAAACTGATATTCAAGGGAGAAGTTTCAAGTAATCTATTCATTATTTTTTGCATCACAACCTTCTACATCCACTACACCATTACCTCCACATCTATAGACTAAATATAAATGGAAGTGAGTCATGGAAGCTAAATCAAATGTGATCATTTCCACCATATATGCTATACTAGAGGAGTTACAAGAAGAGTCACAAGAAGAGGAATGTTTGTTTCACTTATAAATATGGATCAAGGATAAGCCATTATATACCATTATTGATAGTAGAAGTGAATAGAATCTGATTTCTACTCACATGGAAAAGGATTTGAATTTGCCCACCACACCACATCCATAATTATATAATGTTGTTGGATGGTTACAATAGTGGAGAGACATTTGTGTCACTCAATAGTGTCTCCTATCTTATTCCATAAAGCCCTTCAAAAATGAAGTATTGTGATATGTTGTGCCCTTGGATGCTTGTGATGTGATTTTGGTCCATCCTTTTATGTGGAAGAGGCATGGTGTTTATGAGTCTAGGCCACAAAGTATCATCATAAATATCAAGATTTAGTGTTTAAGGATACCAAAGGGATCTTTCTTCTACCTTTATTTTCTTAACAAGTCCTTTATAATATAGAAATATGATAGTCAAACCAAGGAAATTTATTTTGTTTATGATCAAACAGTAAAGTAGAAGGATGATTATTGCTACATCAGGCCCTGAATAGTAGAAGCACATGGATTAGACTATAATAAAATATGATAACTTGTTCAATCACCGACTAGGAATCCCCTTAATAGTGAGGTAAAGCATTCCATTGATTTATTTCATGATTCTCCTTTGCCTAATGTGCCAAATCATAAATCAATCCTAAAAAATAATGAAATTAGGAGGCAAATCAAAGAATTATTTCAAAAGAGGTAAATCATACCAAGTTCTTCACCATGTGGTTTCAAAGAAATATGGAATGTGAAGACTTAGTATTGACTATAGAGCTTTGAATAGAATTATTGTGAACAACTGCTATCCACTCCATGGTGTAAATTTCTTCACAAAAATTGATATCAAATTTGGCTATCATCAAATACCAATAGAGCCCACTGATGTATGGAAGATTGCATTCAAATCCAAAGAGGGTTTATTTTAGTGGTTGGTTATACCTTTTGGATTAACCAATAAACCTACCATATTCATGAGGATGATGAATGACATCTTGCATCCCTAAACCAACTCATTTATGGTAGTCTACTTAGATGACATTCTCATCTATAGTAAGACATAGAAATAACATCTACAACATGTTCAATAGGTACTTTATATTCTTTGAATGCATAGCTAATTTGGATAAGTGTTCATTTATCATGACAAAAATTTAGTACCTTGGGTATTGTTGTGGCTGCTCCACAACGTACCCCAAAATTGGGGACCCACCTTTTTATTTTTGGTGTTTGGGTGTTTGCGTGTTGGTTTCGAGTGTCTAATGATCGGTTTGTTTTGAATTTGCATTTGTCATTAGTTTTTGTCAGTAATGTTTTGTTGTCGACGATATTTTATTGTCGATGACTTTTTCTTGTCGATGACTTTTTATTGTCGACGACTTTTTCTTATCGACGATATTTTATTGTCGATGACTTTTTCTTGTTGACGACTTTTTATTGTCGACGACTTTTTCTTGTCGACGATATTTTATTGTCGTCAATTTATTGTTGACAATTTTTAATCGTCATTGTTGGGTGTGGAGTTTAATAAGACATTAAAGTTGAGTATTTTTAAATAAAACATAAAAATTCAATCATTTATATATGTAATATGTTTTAATATATTATGTATATAAATAAAATAAAATTAAAATTAAAAAAGGATAAAAACAAAAATATATATTATTATTACTATTATATATTTTATACATAATAGTAATAATAATATATTAATAAAAAAAAGACATGACATTAATATTTATATACAATGAAAAGAATTTAAAAAAAAATGAAAATATATAAAACAAGCATAGGGATATGCTTTCACCTTTCATAATAAAAGGTACTTTTTTTTTTTAATGAAAGGCTTTACCTTTCTGCTTGTTATATATGTATAAGATTTTACTAAAACTAAAGGTTTAAAGTTTGTCTAATGTGCATATTTTGGAGCCTACATGGACCATGTTGGGTAAGGAGTTGAATCGGGTGTAGATGAATACCAATGGTACACACCGACGAGCGATTACGTGGACGGGGAAGATTGAATCTTTCATCAGGTGGAAGACATAGGCCGCAGCGAAAGGGTGCTTGGAAAAATACGACAAAAAGGTGAATACAAAAATGATCAGGATAGCAACAGTGTCAAAAATTTTGGCTCGATAATAGGGTAATGGCGGATGCCATAGACAAAGCAAGGTATTATGTGGACGACTTGGTACTTTCGATGGACACCACGAATCTCGACAATGTGATGTTGATCGATGGTGAAGACATCTCTTGAAGGAATTTCCAACGATGAATGGTCAAAAGGTATTTCTGACATTGTCATAAATGCACAAATATTAAAGGTGAAAATGGTTGCCTATGTGGAAGATATGTCTCTCATGCAAGATATTATGAAACGAATAAATTGTCCTAAACATAGCAAGTGCAGTTTAATATCGATTGGGACGTTACTTTATGTCTCTCATGCAAGATATTATGAAACGAATAAATTGTCCTAAACATAGCAAGTGCAGTTTAATATCGATTGGAACATTTAATAGCAAGTGCAATACACGATGCTATGACAATGGACTCTCAGAAACCGATGCAGCATGCATAAATTATGGGAGCAAATAGGGAATATACAAAGAGGAACAACGTGAGATTTTCTATCATCGTCGATAGAGGATAGTAATAAAATTTGGAAATTGGGTCAATATGGTAGATATTTATCGGTTGTAGGCAATGAGACGCCATGGAGTTGATGATCTAACGTAAACGAGCAACATTTATTGACGAAAAATGACAACGCGACCCCATGGAAGGCATGAGACGACCGATATACACGGACCTACTGGACGTGTTGTAGTGAACAGTAAAATCTGAACCAATACTGAAGAACGATGGTCTCCAACGTGGACTATATGATCGGATGAATCTGACAAGCGAACGCTACATCAAATGAATGGAGTTGAAAGCCGATAGCTAGGAGTAAGCCAAAAAGTTAACAAACGGGGATTGATTGGTTGAGATATCGCCAGCCACCTTGGCAGATTTCAAAATTAGAAATTTTCACTAGCAGTGACGTAGATAAATGGCGATATCGATGACTATTTCATGTTTAAGAGTAGTGTATACAACAGTTCGATTAGAGCAGCATTATATGACACCTTTGATGATGTGGCGTTAAGGATGACTCGGTGGATGATAAGGATGATAGCCTGGATGAAACAAACAACGATAAATATGGTGTTGAGCAACATTGACAGTGACGCGGCATGCATGGAGTGCTTGGTAAGATACCTGAAGGTAGGCAATGTGGATAGATATGTGACGTGGAAAGAGTTTATCTAGTCGATGGATATCAGTGTGAGCTCTAGATGATTTATAGTGTAGACAAATACGTGGAATTTCCAAGGAGGCATGTGTTCAGAAGGGTTCAGAAGGGTTACACGGAGGCTTTCACGTGGACGTTTGCCATATGGATTCATGGTAGCAAACAACATTTTTCATTGTATTATATCATGTGTCAATGAGGCACGGGAAACAATATTTGATCACAAAAATCCTGAGAACGTCGTAGGAGGCACTAAAATTTATAGTAGCGTGGACGACAGGATTTACCTGCTACTAGCTGCATATGCACGATAAGGACAACGAGAGAACAAATAGTTCAAGATGATAATGCCAATTATAAGTCAAAGAAGCATGCCATGTGGACTATTACAGGCCACCCTATCAAGCTACGTTGAGCAGAGATTAGAAATGGGTGTGCAGTGGGCGTTTCCACCAAAGGGGTATTCCTTGCAACGATGCCGGTGGCTGGTGAACAGAAGCATAACGTCTATGGCACACAAAGGTAGACTAGAGCACTCGTGAGTGATTATATATAAACTATCTTTGGGAATAAGGTTTGGGGATGATAATGGTATGAGATATTCACACTTGTCATAAACTAGAGGCAGTTACAAAGGTATTCATGATGTTTGGTTAAAGGAAAAAAGAGACGCTTCAGTATCAAATGAAAAGACAAAACGAAAACCAAATGAGGAAGATGAAATAGAACAGGAAAAGAGTCTCCCATGGAAGCTGAAATGAAGAGCAACAAACATTTTAAATATGCTATGAAAAGAGAAAAGGGGGGTTGGAAACTTTTCAGAGAAGATTGCAGGAATGAAGGCAAGGCCTTGGCACTGGGTTTTTCTGGATATTTTCCTTCCACAATGGACTGGTTTGGGAAAACCAAAAATTCTGCTATTGTAAAATGACACATTTTTAATGCAGGAGTTTTCAGAAATTTGCATCTTGTGGGCAAGAAAGAAGGAGATTCTCTTTGCATGCTATGGATTTAATGTCTATTTCTTTTCTCTTTTTCAGATTTCGAGTTTGTAGATGGAGTTAATGCAAGTTTGCTTGGTTGCTTCATGTGAATGCTTGAACCTGAAATTTATTTTAAACCCTAGGAACCAACACTTAGTCTATGGGGATTGTGCTTGTTTTGCAAGTCCAATAGGTTAGGTTGCATGCATGGAAACCTCACATCTTCGGTTTTGTCGAAATAGGATAGCATCATACTGAATGCATTTTATTTTCAGTTTTCTGCATTTTCTTTCAACTTTTTCTGCATTTTATTTTTCCAGAAATTTTAACTTTTTTTTTAATTTTCAGGCATTAAAATAAACATTTAAAAAATTTCAAAATCCAAAAATAATTTCACCATTGCGTAGGTTATACTTCAGACTTCCAATACGCACTTTGAAATTTCATTTTCGGAGTTGTTTAGTATTTTTAAAAATTCATCGAAGTTGTTGTTTTATTACAGATTTTAAAAATCCGAAAATAGAAAATTTCCATTTTAAGGTCAAATTTCATTTTTTCAGTTTTGTTTTGCACTCATGAGCCTATGATGACATTCCCTTCATGAAAATTCCAATTTCATTGAAGGAGTTATGTTTTATGGCATTTTCACAAATTTCCATTTTTGGAGCCTAAAATTGCCCTCTCTTCATAAAAATTCTAATTTTACGAAAGAGGGGTAATTTGAGTATTACATTGAAGGTCTTTTCTTCAAAGCACTTAATTGTTCATCTTGATGAAAATTTGATTTCATTTAAGAGGGATAAGTTAAAGTGACATTTAAAGCCCTTTATTCAAGGCCATAAATTATTGCCTCTTTGTGAAGATCTATTTCACCAAAGAGGGATAGTTTATCGATCACATTGAAAGCTATCTTCATCTTCATGATAAGAAGCCATATTTGGACTTAATAAAGAAGATAAAATCTACCTTAAAACTCTCAAGATAAAAGGAATTAAGGCACTACATCGTGGTCATATGAGGGCCAACTCACATTTGCTTTATTTTGGTTCAATGAACAATCACTAAAGTTTCATGGTAAAATAAACCAACATTGCCCCTTGTTTACAGTTACTTGCAATCACTAAGGTGTTCCAAGCATTTAAATTGAATATCTTTATTTGAGATTACTAATACACATATGCAAATGCTAATATAGCGGAGACCTTGGAGAAGTTGTTTGTTTAACTTCTTTGCAAGAGGGGATTTGGAACCCAAATCCTAAGGGAGAGTGTACTTTCACAATTGGGTGAAAATACCACTCAACAGATTGGCGCTAGAAGGAGGGCCTGAATTGGTTTATTTCAAGTGTGATTTAAATGCTATAGGGATTTAAATTTTGAATATTTCATGCCCTATTGATTATTATCTTTAGCCCTCTTTTAACAATACAACCTTGTAGTGTTAAAAGGAGGACATGAATTGCTATGCATTGTTCTAACGCTTTTGATTGTTCATACAGGAATAATGTGTTTTGATTTGATTTTGAAAAATTTTGGTCTTGACTAACGAGGTTGTCTCCATGCAATTACTTTCATTTGATTTTAATGGATACATCTCTTGGTTGATGCTAACATGATTATTCATACGTTACATGTTTGATATTTGCTAGTCATTTCATGCTTATTTGTAAGGAATTATTTTGTCTAAAATGTATTTGTTGTCGGTATTATGCTCTTCACTTGCGTGTAATGCGATCTTGTGAATCGAAAAGCCTACAACACTAGGAGTATGCTCTTCACTTGCGCATATGCGATCCGGTGAATCAGAAACTAATTTACATTTTTAGAATATTGCTTTGTCATGGTTCCTTCTTTTATTCATGACTAACAAATTGGTTTTGAAGTTATATTTTGAGTTTTACTAATGACGACATACGATATAAGAGCTGAAGTAGCATCTCTAAGAGAAAGAATGGTATCTACGATGGAGGATCATTATAAGGGTTTGTCTATACATGGGATACCCTATCAAATTCCTAAAATGTTATTGGAGTTTCTACGATGTTTTAATCAAGAGGTGCCACTAGGATACTTGCAAAAATTGTATGTCTACAAGAATACATTATGTCAATTCCAAATTTTCTATGAGGAGGTGGCTTGTAAGTTATTTGCATACATTTTGGATGATAGACCATTCTTTTGGTATGGCCAACTACCCATGGAGGTTAGGACTTCTTGGATACAACTAGAAGCAACCTATCTTTATCATTTTGGTAATCAGGTTGACTTAGAGATGTTGAAAAATCAGTTTACCTCCATACGTAATGAGCCTAATGAATCCTTGAGTCAATTCAATGGAAGATTTCATGAGTTGCACTCCCAAATGTGGGAAAATTTTAACACATCAGAAGAGGAAGCTATTCAAGTATACATGGGAGCCATACACCCCAAACTTGCTACATCTTTAAAGAAAAACTTGGATGACTTGTCTCTAGAGACAATCTATGAGATCTTGGAAAAGGTAGAACAAGTTTTTGAAGAAGAAAAGGCACAACATGTTCACATGAGAGATTGTTCTTTTGGAGTTAGTGATGCCAACCTACACCAACCATCAAATATAGCACCCTCCACTCCAATGATACCTAAGGTAAATGATCAAGGGGATGAATTTGAAGGTCCAAATGTTACAACCACCTTAGATGTAGTCCAAGAGGAGGTGCAAATTGCTAAGCCAACATCCACCAAGTGAGGATTATGCAGAGATGATCTCATTCATAGAGATACATGATTATTTAGATGAAGGGGTTCTAAATTCAACAATGTTTGAAATATGTGATAGGACGGAACCTACCATAGAATTGGATGAAGTGGTTGAAAGTGAAATTGGAAGAAAACCAATAAATGAATTTGAAGATATGATAGAGTTTCACCACTTGTTCTTGGAAGATACTATTGATGAGATGTTTGAAATTAATGACCAAGAAATTCTTCACCCTCCAAATTGTGATGAAACGAAATCATGGGTTACCAAGTTGGACTATGATAGCCTTACAAATTTGAATTCAAAAAATGACCCACTTTTGGAAATAATTGAACCATCTAAGGAAGGTGAAGGTGAATTTGATGAGAAACACATTGATGAATTGGAAGATGTTGAAGAAGTAGTTGAACGTCACCACTTGACTTTGGAAGATGATTATTATGATGCTTGGAAGAAGTGGGAAGACTACACTCACTCCAAAACTGCTAATGAAACTTGTGTGCCAATTGATATACAGGACAACATAATCGCCTACTCAAAGGAAGATATTACAACTCCTGTACAATTTGAGGATGTTTTGGAAGAGGGTTTCAAATCTCATCAAATTTTGGAAGATTATAATGATCCTACTACCAAGGACAAAGAAGAAAGTGAATTGATGAATGAATCAAAAGATCATGTCACAAATACCATGGAGTTTCATCCCACAAATTTGGAAGATAATTTTTACAATGGTTGGGGAAGATATGAAGATGTGTTATTTCCTCACACCCCTATTGATGAAGCCTCTATTCCAATTTATATGCAGGATGTTGAAACTTCTACTTCATACGAAGATCTCACATTCACAAGATTTGAGAAGGTTACAAAATTCGATCATGTTGAATATAAATTCATTGAAGATTCGGATACAAGTTTGCATGATTATTTTGAGGATTCAAATGAAGAGATACCATGGATAGTGAACAAAGAGTTGGAATTAAATGACAAAGTGGTTGATCTATTAGAAGCAACGCAAGTGATTGATCATGAAGATGAGTTACTTGACATACACTTTGACCAAGAATATTTGAGGGTTGAAAAGGATGGGCATGTTTTCAATTGGGTGCCCAATTTTGGTATGTTTGATGAACAAGTAATCAATGAAGAATATGAAGACCATGAGGTAAAAGAGGGAATTGCAAATCCTCACCAAGTTTTGGTAAATGAAAATGTGAAAAAGGTAAAATCTAAACCTTTGTGTCCAAACATCCAAGATTTAGGTGAAGATTTGTATAATTCAAATGATATTTATGATGAAATGCCATTGAAGGTGAATGAAGAACAAGGATTAATTTCTAACCACACCTTTGATAACATTACTTTAATGAATGAAAAGGAGCTTGATGCACTTAAATTGCTAAATCAAATTCATCAACAATTAATTCTTGAACCTAGGATAAAAACTCCTAATGATCCCCATTTAGTAAATATCCTAGATGCTTGTAAATTGTTGCACAATTTTGATTGGCCTAAGAACATGGAAAATGAATTAGCTTTGAAATTTTTAGAAATAGGCTCTTGCTTACAAAATTTCATTTTGAATAAAGAAAGCCTAGTTCTAAATCATGAATGGAATTATGAAATTTACACCTTAAAGAATAGACAAGAAAGAATTGAAAATCAACCATTGTCTAATCAATTTGGTAATTTGAATCTCACCTATGAGAATACTAATGGAACTAAATCTAATTGGTGGGGTGAGAGAGGAAAGTTGAAGTTGGTTGCATTGTTTGGTCTAGTCTTGTTTTTGTTTGATTCCTTCCACATTTGGCATGTGTATCACATTATATGTCTTTTGGAATGCTCAAATCATGTTTGGGATCCAGGAAAGTGATAATCCAAACTTTGCACCATCTTGTATTATATTGTACATTTGTATATACTTTTGGTTTTCGTGTTTTGGTTTGTGGTTTGGATCTCATTTTGGTTTTGGTTTTAAGTTTTGTGTGTTGGTCCTTTGGACACTTTTGGTTTGTCTTGAAAAAAAAAAAGCGAGATGTCAACTTATGTCCTTATGAATGTTGACTAAGACTAAGAGAATATGAAACATCGGAATTGTATTGCAGAAAGCTCCACGAGTATCGCAAACACATTAAAGAATATCGTTTGGAACTTGTGATGCATGAAGTTGTCAGTTTTACAAATTATGGCAAAGTAGGTGGTATACTCCATCCACATTTCAAAAAGAGCAATGCATTCATCCATATCTCATGTTACATTCCACATTGCATATACATTTCATCTCAGTTGCATCTACATTTCAAATACAATCATTGAAAAGGTGTCGAATCCTCTTAGGGTTATTACATAACATATATTAAAAGGATCCTAAGGTTGGGAACTGATGCCCGAACTATCTTGAACCAAGCACGTTCTACACATATTAAAGAGGATCTTGAGCAAAATGGTCAAAACCATACTTGGAAGAAAAGGTGAGGCGAAAGGAGTATTTCGTGTCTGTCCTATCATGCAACATAATCCTTAAAATAGTGGTTTTTACCACTCCCATAGTGCTTAAAGCCTAAAATCGGAGTAGTAAGGATAGGGTTAAATCCCCATCGAACTTAGGTTGAGGATCCAACTCCCCAAAGCTCTGATTTGACCTTCATGGAGTAGTAAGGATAGGGTCTAATTCTCATCTCGCTTAGGTTGAGAATCCGATTCCCCAAAGCTTCTATTTTGCCCACTCAAGAACTTGAAATTCCAAAGCAAATATTTTTCATTCTACTTTCATTTCATCATTAATATTGGATTGGAAGGATCGTACTACATGTCCCTTGCAAGGATGGGTAGTCATCCCCAAGGTTCAAGAAATCAAAAGTAAAGCCAAATCCTGGATTATGGGGTTAATCTCCATCGGGGCTATAGACGCTTGACTGGCAGTGGAGTATGCTCATGTGTGGCAACATGTCTTGTCTAAAAGCAAGACCACTGACTGCTCAAACGGATAGGCTAGCCTGACAGTTTCATCCATAACAGGTTAAATCATTTTGTTCAAGATGAGGTAATGAACTCCGGATCGAGTAGTAAGGATAGGGTTAAATTCCCATCTCGCTTAGGTTGGGAATCCTATTCCCCAAAGCTCTGATTTCACTTACACTTGCACATGGGTTCAAGATGGTAGTGACACATAACCAACTTTGGGATCTAGTAAATTAATTCAATATACACATATTTGGTCCTAAGAGGGTTTGACAGTTTTAATATGTTTGTTCATGGTACTAGAAAGTTTGAGCCTTTGCAAAGCAGGTTGTTATATCTCTAGCATCTTCACCATACATTAAATCCTACAGGAATCATCCATAACCTCTCATATGCATGAATCATAAGTGAAACAGATGATGGAATGTTGATCAATTTCAAATGATAAGGAATGAATCACACCGCACACATTGAGCTGACGCTGAATAATTCTAATGCTTCATGTATTTCTCGTCTAGTTTCATTCTTTGGATATTTGCTGACGCTTGTGTTTGAGTTTTGAAGGTTTTCAGGTTGGGTTCTCACCGAAATGCTCAGGAGCATTTCCCAGTAGAGTCGCCATTTGTTGTGGTTGCTCCACAACGTACCCCAAAATTGGGGACCCACCTTTTTATTTTTGGTATTTGGGTGTTTGCATGTTGGTTTCGAGTGTCTAATGCTCGGTTTGTTTTGAATTTGCATTTATCATTAGTTTTTGTCAATAATATTTTCTTGTCGATGATATTTTATTGTCGACGACTTTTTCTTGTCGACGATATTTTATTGTCGATGACTTTTTCTTGTCGACGATATTTTATTGTCGTCAATTTCTTGTCGACGATTTTTAATCGTCATTGTTGGGTGTGGAGTTTAATAAGACATTAAAGTTGAGTATTTTTAAATAAAACGTAAAAATTCAATCATTTATATATGTAATATGTTTTAATATATTATGTATATAAATAAAATAAAATAAAAATTAAAAAAGGATAAAAACAAAAATATATATTATTATTACTATTATATATTTTATACATAATAGTAATAATAATATATTAATAAAAAAAAGACATAGCATTAATATTTATATACAATGAAAAGAATTAAAAAAAAAATGAAAATATATAAAACAAGCATAGGGATATGCTTTCACCTTTCATAATAAAAGGTACTTTTTTTTTAATGAAAGGCTTTACCTTTCTGCTTGTTATATATGCATAAGATTTTACTAAAACTAAAGGTTTAAAGTTTGTCTAATGTGCAGATTTTGGAGCCTACGTGGACCATGTTGGGTAAGGAGTTGAACCGGGTGTAGATGAAGACCAATGGTACACACCGACGAGCGATTACGTGGATAGGGAAGATTGAATCTTTCATCAGGCGGAAGACATAGGCCGCAGCGAAAGGGTGTTTGGAGAATACGACAGAAAGGTGAATACAAAAATGATCAGGATAGCAACAGTGTCGAAAGTTTTGGCTCGACAATAGGGTAATGGCGGACGCCACGGACGAAGCAAGGTATTATGTGGACGACTTGGTACTTCCGATGGACACCATGAATCTCGGCAATGTGATGTTGATCGATGGTGAAGACATCTCTCGAAGGAATTTCCAATGGTGAATGGTCAGAAGGTATTTTTGACATTGTCATAAATGCACAAATATTAAAGGTGAAAATGGTTGCCTATGTGGAAGATATGTCTCTCATGCAAGCTATTATGAAATGAATAAAATGTGCAGTTTAATATCGATTGGTACGTTACTTTATGTCTCTCATGCAAGATATTATGAAACGAATAAATTGTCCTAAACATAGCAAGTGCAGTTTAATATCGATTGGGACGTTACTTTATGTCTCTCATGCAAGATATTATGAAACGAATAAATTGTCCTAAACATAGCAAGTGCAGTTTAATATTGATTGGAACATTTAATAGCAAGTGTAGTACACGATGCTATGACAATGGACTCTTGGAAACCGATGCAGCATGCATAAATTATGGGAGCAAATAGGGAATATACAAAGAGAAACAACGTGAGATTTTCTATCATCGTCGATGGAGGATAGTAATAAAATTTGGAAATTGGGTCAGTATGGTAGATATTTATCGGTTGTAGGCAATGAGACGCCATGGAGTTGATGATCTGACATAAATGAGAAACATTGATTGACGGAAAATGATAACGCGACCCCATGGAAGGCATGAGACGATCGATATACACGGACCTACTGGACGTGTTGTAGTGAACAGTAAAATCTGAACCAATACTGAAGGACGATGGTCTCCAACATGGACTATATGATCGGATGAATCTGACAAGCGGACGCTGCATCAAGTGAATGGAGTTGAAAGCCCATAGCTGGGAGTAAGCCGAAAAGTTAAAAAATGGGGATTGATTGGTTGAGATATTGCCAGCCACCTTGGCAGATTTCAAAATTGGAAATTTTCACTAGCAGTGACATAGATAAATGGCGATATCAATGACTATTTCATGTTTAAGAGTAGTGTATACAACAGTTCGATGAGAGCAGCATTAGATGACACCTTTGCTGATGCGGCATTAAGGATGACTTAGTGGATGATAAGGATGATGGCCTGGATGAAATAAACAATGATAAATATGGTGTTAAGCAACATTAACAGTGACGCGGTATGCATGGAGTGCTTGGTAAGATACCTGAAGGTAGGCAATGTGGATAGATATGTGACGTGGACAGAGTTTATCTAGTCGATGGATATCAGTGTGAGCTCTGGATGATTTATAGTGTAGACAAATACATGGAATTTCCAAGGAGGCATGTGTTCAGAAGGGTTACACGGAGGCTTTCACATGGACATTTTCCATATGGATTCATGGTTGCAAACAACATTTTTCATTGTATTATATCATGTTTCAATGAGGCACAGGAAACAATATTTGATCACAAAAATCCTGAGAACGTCGTAGGAGGCACTGAAATTTACAGTAGCGTGGATGATAGGATTTACCTGCTACTAGCTACATATGCACGATAAGGACAGTGAGAGAACAGACAGTTCAAGTTGATAATGCCAATGATAAGTCAAAGAAGCGTTCCATGTGGACTATTACAGGCCACCCTATCAAGCTACGTTGAGTAGAGATTAGAAATGGGTGTGCAGTGGGCGTTTCCACCAAAGGGGTATTCCTTGCAACGATGTTGGTGGCTGGTGAACAGGAGCATAACGTCTATGGCACACGAAGGTAGACTAGAGCGCTCATGAGTGATTATATATAAACTATCTTTGGGAATAAGTTTTGGGGATGATAATGGTATGAGATATTCACACTTGTCATAAACTAGAGGCGGTTACAAAGGTATTCATGATGTCTGGTTAAAGGAAAAAAGAGACGCTTCAGTATCAAATGAAAATATGAAACAAAAACCAAATTAGGAAGATGAAATAGAACAGGAAAAGAGTCTCCCATGGAAGCTGAAACGAAGAGCAACAAACATTTTAAATATGCTATGAAAAGAGAAAAGGGGGGTTGGAAACTTTTTAGAGAAGATTGCAGGAATGAAGGCAAGGCCTTGGCACTGGGTTTTTCTGGATATTTTCCTTCCACAATGGACTGGTTTGGGAAAACCAAAAATTCTGCTATTGTAAAATGACACATTTTTAATGCAGGAGTTTTCATAAATTTGCATCTTGTGGGCAAGAAAGAAGGAGATTCTCTTTGCATGCTATGGATTTAATGTCTATTTTTTTTTCTTTTTCAGATTTCGAGTTTGTAGATGAAGTTAATACAAGTTTGCTTGGTTGCTTCATGTGAATGCTTGAACCTGAAATTTATTTTAAACCCTAGGAACCAACACTTAGTCTATGGGGATTGTGCTTGTTTTGCAAGTCCAATAGGTTAGGTTGCATGCATGGAAACCTCACATATTTGGTTTTGTTGAAATAGGATAGCATCATACTGAATGCATTTTATTTTTAGTTTTCTGCATTTTCTTTCAACTTTTTCTGCATTTTATTTTCTAGAAATTTTAATTTATTTTAATTTTCAGGCATTAAAATAAACATTTAAAAAATGTCAAAATCCAAAAATAATTTCACCATTGCGTAGGTTATACTTCAGACTTCCAATATGCACTTTGAAATTTCATTTTTGGAGTTGTTTAGTATTTTTAAAAATTCATCGAAGAAGTTGTTTTATTACAAATTTTAAAAAATTCGAAAATAGAAAATTTCCATTTTAACGTCAAATTTCATTTTTTCAGTTTTTTTTTACACTCACGAGCCTATGATGACATTCCCTTCATGAAAATTCCAATTTCATTGAAGGAGTTATGTTTTATGGCATTTTCACAAATTTCCATTTTGAGCCTAAAATTACCCTCTTTTCATAAAAATTCTAATTTTACGAAAGAGGGGTAATTTGAGTATTACATTGAAGGTCATTGATTCAAAGCACTTAATTGTTCATCTTTATGAAAATTTGATTTCATTTAAGAGGGATAAGTTGAGGTGACATTTAAAGCCCTTACTTTAAGGCCATAAATTATTGCTTCTTTGTGAAAACCAATTTCACCAAAGAGGGATAGTTTATTGATCACATTGAAGGCTATCTTCATCCTCATGATAAGAAGCCATATTTGGACTTAATAAAGAAGATAAAATCTACCTTAAAACTCTCAAGATAAAAGGAATTAAGGCACTACATCGTGGTCATATGAGGGCCAACTCACATTTGCTTTATTTTGGTTCGATGAACAATCACTAAAGTTTCATGGTAAAATAAACCAACATTGCCCCTTGTTTACAGTTACTTGCAATCACTAAGGTGTTCCAAGCATTTAAATTGAATATCTTTATTTGATATTACTAATACACATATGCAAATGCTAATATAGCGGAGACCTTGGAGAAGTTGTTTGTTTGACTTCTTTGCAAGAGGGGATTTGGAACCCAAATCCCGAGGAAGAGTATACTTTCACAATTGGGTGGAAATACAACTCAACAGGTATCTTATTGATAAAGAGGGAAGCCATGTTGATCTTGAGAAGATTTAGGTAATTAGATATTTGCCTACCTTGAATACTTTAGCAAAGCTTTGTATCATTTTAGATCTTGTCAATTTCTATTGAAGATGTGTATTGGGGTTATTACATATTGTTTAGCCACTACACTATTGGAGGTATAACATTATTTGGTATATTGAGTATCATGAAGTACCATTGAGTACTATTATAAATATTAGATTAGGAAGTGTGTGTGTCTAAAGTATGTGTCAAGATGTAAAGAGTGTTATGTGTTATGTAATAAAGTGTGAAAGGTGTCAAGAGTGCAAGTGTGAGTGTGCAAGGTGTCAAGTGTGCAAGTGAAGAGTCATAAGTGTTAGGTGTCAAGTGTGGAAGTGAAGAGTCATATGAGATGTGTCAAGATGTGAAGTAGGATATTATATAATCATGAGATTTTTATAATAATGTGAGGCATGTGAAAGGTTGCATCTCCTGAGAGTTTGAGAAAAGCAATAGTTAGGAGTACTAAAGATTTTATTATGTAAATTTATATCTTGGAGATAAAGTTATATGTTATTTAATTGAATGATTTTGTAATATGAGATATTACGATTTTTAAATAGAGAGTATTATGTTATGCAATACTTGTGTTACTTGTTAATGTGATTTTATGCAAGTGATATTTGATCCTGGATAAATTTACCTATGAGATAATATGGCATAAGTGCCAACAGTGGTATCAAATCCACCTTGGTTCAAGAGCCATCTTTATAGAGAGTGTGAAGAGGGGGAGAGAGATATTAAAGAGGAAGGAAGACTCTTGTGAAGATATTGGATGATAATAATAAGAGAGGAAGTGTAAGAATATTGAAGAATGTAAGATTATTGTGAGAAAATATTGTTGAAGAGATTATTGAGAAGATTACTGCATTGAGGAGATTATTGAATCAAAGAATGTCTAAGAATATTATTGTGTTGAGTAGATTGTTGTGTTAAGTAGATTATTGTGTTGAATAATGTGAGGAGACAATTTGGAGGTATTAGAGAAATATTTTTTGGATGAAGTTCAAATGAAAGATATATTTTATGGAGACAGACAAAGACTTTTGTTATGAAGTTAGATAAAGAAGATATTGTTGATAAGATGAAATTGGCTAGAAGAAATAAGGATAGTAGATTGAAGGACAAGTTGAAGGAGGTAAAGCAGAGGAGTGTAGAAGAATTTGACCGATGGAATGTTGGAGGAGTGATGAGTTCAAGAGTAGAACATCTAAGTTGAAGAAATATGGAGCAAGGAACATTTGATTTTATTGAAGAAATCTAGAGATCCAAGTGGAGAACATCTGAGTTGAACAAGTAAGACTTGTGAGAAGAAATGTTGTAAAGCTTTGGAGATGTAAGAAGTTGCCCAAGACAAATCTATGAAGAAGATGATAAGAGTTTTTTTGGATACAAAGGAGATGCATCAATTGCTATGAAGGAGTTGCATTGAGAGTTGCTATGAAAGAGATGATTTGGTTGTTATAAAAGAGACAATTTGGTTGTTGTGAAGGAGACATTTAAGCGTTGTTGTGAAGAAGATATTTTGAAAGCTATGATACAGAACAAAGGAGTTTGTGTAGGCTATAACACTTTGTTTGTGCCTAATAAATGATAGTTAGCAAGCATGATTCACTTAGAAGATTTACCATAAAACATGAAAGTAAATATGCACTAACACATCAATTACATAAGCAACATAAAGGTAAGGTTTACTTTTTCAAAGCATGATTGAATTTTTGGGGCGTAATTTAAATTGAATGCTTGGAGTTATAAGGTGTACTTTGTAAGGAGTTATTGCTTTGAATTGCTTTTTGGAGATATAAGGAATGATTTAATTAAATTAAGGTTGAAGTATATGGAGGATGATTAATAAATTCAAGAAATTAATTAATTAAGTTAAAGAAAGGGAATTAGAAGTTGAAAAATTGCTTTGGGAGACATAAGAAGGATTTTTTTTTTAAATTTGATTGAAAGAAGAAAATTAAAGAATAGAATTTGATGAATATGAAAATTGATTGGTGAAAATATTAAATGTTTGAAATTTGAATTGAATATTGAGGCAATAGGAGTTTGGGTTATATTGAAATTTGAAAGTGAAACTGTGAAATTGTGAAATTAAAAATTAGGAGAGGAAAGAAATTGATTAAAGAGAAATTGACTTCTGAAAAATCATTATGGAAGAAATTATTCAAAATGTATTTTTAGAAGATTGTGAGGAGATGTTGAAAAAACTAAAATATTATACACAACATCTAATAGATGATTTTGATGAACAAAGATATCCCAATAAAATTGAAGAAGATATTATCTTTAATTCTCAAAGATGCCAAAAATGAAAAGTTTACAACATTTGACAATTATCTACATTTAGAACTTTTTGAAGCAAAAGGAAATTCTATGGATGCTATTATACTTCCTATTGATATAGGCATAATATTTCATATGGCATTGCTTTCTATAAATGCAAAAGACAAGAAGAAAATAAACCTAAAATGAAGAATATCAGTTGTGACACAAATGATTTATGGCATATGCTAGCAAATAATCTTCTTCAAGAAACACATTTGGATGTAGACAAAGAGTGTACAAACAATATGGATGAGCAAGATGATATGTTGATACATTCAACATATGTTAACTTCAATAAGGAGTCATTGAATTCAAATATTCATGGAATATATTATTGTGATGACTTGCTTGTAAGAATGGCAAACATCAAGCCAAAAGAACATATTCAATGTCCAAACATAAAGGAATACCAAATTTAGAACCAAGTATGGAGAAAATATGAAGAAAAAAGTCAAATATTGAAGACTAAAAGTCTTCACACCAAATAATGTAATACGGGAGGGTGTTGGAGGTATTACATTATTTGGTACATTGAGTATCATGAAGTACCATTGAGTACTATTGTAAATATTAGATTAGGAAGTGTGTGTGTCTAAAGTATATGTCAAGATGTAAAGAGTGTTATATGTTATGTAATAAAGTGTGAAAGGTGTCAAGAGTGCAAGTGTGAGATGTGCAAGTGTGAATGTGTAAGGTGTAAAGTGTACAAGTGAAGAGTCATAAGTGTTAGGTATCAATTGTGGAAGTGAAAATTCATATGAGATGTGTCAATATGTAAAGTAGGAGGTTACGTAATCATGAGAGTTTTGTCATAATATGAGGCATGTGAAAGTTTGCATCTTCTGAAAGTTTGAGGAGAGCAATAGTCAAGAGTATTGAAGAGTTTATTATATAAAGTTATATATTGGAGATAAAGCTCCATGCTATGTAATTAGATGATTTTGTAATATGAGATATTATGATTTATGAATAGAGAGTATTTTGTTGTGCAATACTTGTGTTACTTGTGAATGTGATTTTATGTGA
Organism: Wollemia nobilis; assembly: GCA_028583015.1. Lineage (NCBI taxonomy): Eukaryota > Viridiplantae > Streptophyta > Pinopsida > Araucariales > Araucariaceae > Wollemia > Wollemia nobilis. The sequence goes on along the minus strand of JAQPPZ010016861.1, from coordinate 13,371,195 downwards.
GTGATATTTGATCCTAAAGAAAAACCTGTGAGATAATCAGGCAAAATTGCCAACATACACCAAGTGACTAGAGGTGCCAAATCCAACTTCCATTGGGGAGATACATAATAGATATAATTTAAGAGATTGAAGAACTAATTTTGTTGAACTCCTATACTTTCCCTACATTATTTACATCAAAATTTTAGGTAATGACTGATGCATCATAGTATGCATTAGAAGTTGTCCTTGCACAACATGGGCATCTCTTTGCCTATCATAATGAAACATTCAATGAAGTAGTCCAAAAATATGCCACATATGACAAAGAGATATATGTCATTGTCCAACCATGTAAACAATGGGACAACTACATCTTAGGTAAGGAAAACATTATCCATATAGATCATCGACCTCTAAATTTTATTCAAATGTAGATTAAGCTAAGGAATGAAAGACATAAAAAATGGGCCACATATCTACAATAGTTTTATTCATAATTACAAAAATCAATTTCCATTTTTTTTTTTTTTGCCAAAAATCCAAGTCAACTCAGCATGGAAATGGGAATCGCCAATTTTTTGGTGATTTTTTGGCCTTTTTTTAAATCAGAAATCACGATTTTCACAATTGTCGACAAAAAATGGCCAAAATCTGCACACATAGAGGAAAAAATATAAACCCATTTTTTTCACTTTACTTCATTTTCACCTATTGCAAATTAGAGAAATGGGTATGCCTACCTACTACCACACCAAACCAAACACGCTAGGGCATCCTAATAAAATTATTTGTAGTTTGAAGGAATTTGATAGCCACCAACAACTATCCATGTAAAAAGTTAAAACCAATCACAATCATCATTTAAGTTAATCTGTTTGTATTTTATTTAGCCTATGAATTATTAAAGTCCCATATTAGTATTTGTCGCATATTTTTTGCACCAAAATGGAAACAAGGGTACATGCAAAGGGTGTTGCCCCTTGACCCCTAACATAGGTGATGATGGGCATTAGCAACCAAGGTACAAGAAGAAGCATGGGCAAAACAACAAAGAAAGACTAGAGCTCTTGTTAGGGAAGAGGTAAAAGGGTTTCAAAGATCTTGAGACATTGTATTGTCATGACTCATGACACATTTTTTAATTTATACCTTTTTATATGAAAAGCAACATAAGAATATTTGAATTTTGGATGCATTAAAATTTATTTATTTAAGATATGTTTTGTCACTTTCATGTGTGGTTTAAGGCTTGAAGCGTGTATCATTTTCTGCTTTCATGTGTAGTTTAAGCTTACAACATTCATCATTAATATTTGATTTACATAATGTTAAATCATTGTGATATGCATGAAAAAAACTTTTTTCAATGAAAATTTGTGTTTCTTCGGGTTTTTTTTGTCAATTTTTTCTCGATTATTTTTCTAGACCAATTCCAAGCCAGTTTTAATTTTATCTCCTATGGATTTATTTGATAATTAATCACAAGAAAGGGAGTTCCAATTCAGTAGTAAATTATTTGCATCGACCTCCAATCATACCATTTCGCCATTCTTGATTCTTATGGGCAAGATACTTCCAATTGGTCCATAATGTATGAAGTAAATTTTGATTTTGAAAATGCATGTCAGGTTCTTTATGTAAATAATAATGTTTATATTTTTTATTTGTAATATAATATCCTTTGTCACATGGAATATATTTGTGTAGCAGCTAGTGAGCGCTTGAAGATGATTTGGGAAGTGCACTTTAGCAAAGTAGCACGTCACTTTGGGATAGAAAAATGTTGGAAGTTATTCAAAAGTACTTCTATTGGCCCAAAATGAGGAATAATATTGAGAGGTATATCAAGTAATGTACCCCTTGCATTCTTTCTAAACCAACCAACAAGAAGTAAGGATTGTATACACCTTTTTTAGTTCCATCTAACTCTTGGGAATCTATCTCCATGGATTTCCTCTCAAATTTTCCCACATCTAAGCATGGTAATGATTGTGTTTTTATAGTAGTTGATCATTTTTCAAAAATGTACATCATTATTCCTTGTAAAAATTCCATTTCGATTGAGAAGACTTCCAAGTTCTATTTTAGTCATGTGTGGCTCAAATTTGGCTTATCAAAGTCCATTATATCTAATAGTTATAGTAGATTTTTTAGCATATTTTGGTCCACCCTATGGGTTATGATGGACACCAAGTTGACAATGTCCACAATTTTTCATCCTTAGCCTAATGGTTAGACAAAATTTATGAATTTATTGATTTACATCTTCTTTGAATATACAATTTCAAGCATTCATGCATATGGAATGAGAGCATTTTTTACATTTAGCATGTGCATAATCAAGCTCTACAAAACTCTACCAAACATAGTCCATTTCATGTTTATTTCAGGTTCCAACCCTTGGCACCCACTGATGTGTTGGCTTTAAGCTAAAATATCTCAAAATAGCATAGGTCCCAATATAAATAAGCCACAATATCTTAGGTCAAAATATCAATAATCAAGAGTAGAATTAAATATATATGAGCAATCAAATATATATCCACACCAATATAAATAAAATAACATTCACTATACTATTGAATATGAATGTAAATGATCAAGTGGCATTAGCTCAAGTTGTTATATTCCTTAATATTTTAAGGAGACATAGTTCGAATATTGTCAAAATATATATGGATAATATCCAAGTTTTGTTGTAACACCACTATGTGGTGATGATATAATACGGGGAGGGCCTGTTTCAATCCCATGTAACCCATTAAAAAAATTATTAAAATAATATGAATGTAAATGGCCAAAATCATTCATGTACATGCATGAAGAAAACTTAAAATAAAATTGCTCAAAATTTGTACACAAACTTTATTATCAATTCTTGTGGTGGTGATCGCTATAGACTGTTTTCCCTTATATTTTATGGAGCTTCCTCTCCATAATATAGATATAGTAATGTGACTCTTCAATACTTGTCTATTGCACTCCTCACATATCCGAGAGTTGCAACCTTTCCTATTCTTGACCTTTGGCTTCTCATCTTGCCACTTGTATACTAGACTCTTCACTCTCTTCTTACATGCATACTTTAACTCTATGACACTTGCACACTTCTACATGACTCTTACTCTCCTACATGCACTCCTAATACAAGATACTTGTACACATCCTCATATTACATATTTGCACACTTAACACTTGTGCACATTCTCTCAATACACACTTACATAACACTTGTGCATATCTTGCACATTACACTCTTACATGACACTTGTGCATATATTGCACATAGACATATAAAATGCAAATCACTCATCTAAAATATAGACTCAAATCCTAATCTATTACATATTTATATTTGTACTATCAAGGTACCAATTTGGTACATTTTCATGTACCAAATAATGTAATATTCTTCAACACCCCTTGTATTACATTATTTGGTTATTGAATAGTTTAGTCTTCAATATTTGTCTTTACTCTTCAATTAGGAAACTATGCATCGAATGTGATCTCTTGTTTGAGATCCATCTTCATTTTCTTTCTTTATTTTTGCTCTAAATTATCTTTCATCTTAATTATTTGCTTCTTCAGTCTTTGCTTCTTCATTATTTTATTCATGAATCACTTGAGCTTCTTCTTTGGATTTGATCTCTGGTTCATGTAGATATACATCTTTGATTTTTTATTCATGTGCTTATTTTTTTCTACTTTCTTGCAAAATTGATATTGTCCTATAATCTCGTAAAATTCACTTAGAACATCATAAAAATTTATTGAATTTTATGAGCTTGGAATGTCTATATTGTATAAGAATGGGACACTTTGAAGTGATTCACTTGATTTTCCTTTTGAGAGTTTCAATCAACTCTTTCTACTTTTGATTTTCATCCTTATGAAGTTCAAGTGAAAATAATGTCATATACATTATACTACCTATATCAATAGGTATTATAATATCATCCTTTGAATTATCAATTGCTTCAACAAGCTTTAAATGTAAATAATATTCAAATGTTTTAAAGCTTTCATTCATTGCTTCTTTATAGATGAATTGTATTGTCATATCTAGCTTGCCCTTATATTTTTCAATCAATTTACCAATATGATACTTTATAATTTCAAGTTTTTTCTTTTTTATTATGGACTTCATACTTTCTTCTATTATTTGTTATTCAATGATTCAATTCCTTTGAAGTTGAAATCCTTATATCTCCAAAATTAATAATTACAATTTCAAATAAACTTCAAATAAGAAATTTTAAAATTTTCAAAATTTAATTCTCTTTCTAAACCTTTGAGTAGTAATCCTTTTAACTCCCTACTAAATTTGCACAATTTCAAAAATCTTAAAATTTCAAAAATATCAAAATTCTCTAATTTTTTTAACTTCAAATTTCAATAACTTCAAAACCTTTCTAAAACTTCAAGTAGAAAACCTTATCACTCCAAAACTTAAATAAATTTAAAATTTTCAAAAATAAATATAAAAAAATAATAATGTCGAAAAACTTATAACTCCCTCCTAAAAGACTTTTAAAAATACTCAACTTTTAACTTACTTACCTTTCTCTCAAAAATAATAATATTAAGGTTTATCATATCTTTCATCTTTTGAAGCACTCAAATTCAAAAAATGCACTTAATTAATGTAGAATGTAACATTTGAATGTTACCAGGATTTGTCAGCTAAATTTACTCCTTCAATGCTCGAATCTGCCTCCTTCAATTCTCGAGCCTGCTTCCAATATTATGTAGCTGCAACACTCAACTCCACTAATTAATGCCTACTCCAACATTTAGGTTTTCATCAAAAAATATGGTGCTTGGATTACTTTGGAAGAATGATGCTCAAATTTCCTTCCAATTTGTAGGGCATAGTTTTCTTATGGATAACGTTCTTATTTCTTCTAACACTGTGATTTCTTCTAGCATTAATACTCTCAATAGATAGACACTTGTTTACAATGCTCCAATAGATTCTAATCATTTTGGATTCTTCTAATGCTCTAGTTTCCTGATTCTACAACATTCACGTTCCTAGATGAAAGACCTTTGATAGTGTTTGTATTGTTCTTCAATCTACTATGTATGGTAGCACTTTGTTAGCGCTCTTAGTTCTTCAAACTTCTCTATATAGTAGTGCTTTGCTAGCACTCTTAGGTCTTTTAACTTCTATGGATGGTAGAACCCTGCCAATGCTTTTACCTCTTTGAACTCCTATGGCTAATAACACTCTAGTAGTGCTCTTACCACTTTGAACTCCTTTAGTTGCTAGCGCTAAATTAGCGCCAATTGGAATTTCATTTTCTTTGACTCCTAGTGTGCTTTTTTTATTTCCTTTGTATGCTAGCACCCTATTAGCACTTGAAACCTATTGATCTCCTTTGAATACTAGTACCCTATTAGTGCTTGAAATATTTTATTACAATGTATCAAGTAGTCATTGTATAATGACTCTTATAGCTCTTAGGTAGCTACACTCATAGCACTTAGATATTGTTATATCTTTCACATAGTTGTACTTATAGTTCTTAAATAGACAAGTTTATAGTTCTCTTCCTTCTCACATAACCTCTTACGTAGCTTTTGTATGGTGGCTTCTTTTGTATATTAGTTTTTGTAGGCTTGCCTTTGTATGATTCCCTCTATAGGAAAGTGCTCTTGAATCCGCTTTATATACTCTACCTTCTTTCTTGAAGAATATTGCTTCAAAAAAATGATCCATGGCCAAAGACTAAAATGATATGAAGATATGTCTAGTCAGTCTGATCCTTCTGGTTTGTATTTCTTATCAACCAAAACTTCCAAATATATATACCTCTATATTTTTATCTCTAGATGCTTATGATCTTCTCTTCTTTGTACTTTTCTACTTTGTATTGATTCTCAATATTTTTGTTCTCAAGAACCTTATGTTACTTCTCTTCTCTGACTCTTTTTCTATTCTCTAGAAGCTATGATGCTTCTCAATCTCCTAGAAGCTATGATGCTTCTATATCTCTTGGAAGCTATGATGCTTCTCAATCTTCTCTAATCTATCTATGATGTCTTAGGTTGAACCTAAGATCAAATGAAGAAAACTTACAATTAAATTGCTCAAAATATATATAAAAGCTTTATTATCAATGCTTTATGTGATCATCATTATAGACTATTTTCCCTCACATTATATGGAGTTTTCTATCCATAATATAGACTTAGTAATATAGCTCTTCAATACTTGTCTATTGTAGTCCTCACGTGTTTGGGAGTTATAATATTTCCTATTATTAACCTTTGGCTTCTCATCTTGCCACTTGTATACTAGACTCTTCACTCTCTTCTTATATGCATACTTTAACTCTATGACACTTGCACACTTCTACATGAATTTTACTCTCCTACATGCAATCCTAATAAAGACACTTGTGCATATTCTCACATTACATACTTGCACACTTACATGTGTATTCTTATATTCTCTCAATACACACTTACAAGACGCTTGTGTATATCTTGCACATTACACTCTTACATGACACTTGTGCATATCCTACACATAGATACTTACATAAAATATAAATCACTCATCTAAACTATATACTAAAATCCTAATGTATTACATATTTACATTTGTACCATAAAGGTAACATGGGGGTACATTTTCATGTACTAAATAATGTAATATTATCCAACGCCCCCTTGTATTACATTATTTGGTTATTGAAAACTTGAGTCTTCAATATTTGTCTTCATCTTCAACCAAGAAACTTTGCATTGAATGTGATCTCCTGCTTGAGATCCATCTTCATCTTCTTTCTTGATTTTTGCTTTGAATTCTCCTTTATCTTCATTCTTAGATTCATTATTTTGTTCATGAACTGCTTGAGCTTCTTCTTTGACTTTGATCTCTGGTTCATGTAGATATACATATTTGATTTATTATTCATGTGCTTCTTTTATTTCTACTTTTCTATAAACATGATATTGTCTTCTAATATCATAACATTCACTTAGGGCATCATAAAAAATTTCTAAATTTGATGAGCTTGGAATGTCTATATTGTATGCAGAATGAAATGTTGTTTTTGAGATGATTCACTTGATTCAATTGTATAAATGATCAATCTCTATTTTCCTTTTAAGAGTTTCAATCAACTATTTTTGCTTTTGATTTTCATCCTTATGAAGTTCAAGTGAAAGTAATGTCATATACATTATACTACCTATATCAATAGGTATCATAATATCATCCTTTGAATTATCAATTGCTTCAACAAGCTTTAAATGTAAATAATGTTCAAATGTTTGAAAGCATTTATTCATTGCTTCTTTATAGATGAATTGTATTGCCTTATCTAGTTTGCCCTTATATTTTTTAATCGATTTACCAATGCGAGACTTTATAACTTCAAATATTTTCTTTTTTATTATGGAATTCATATTTTCTTCTGTGATTTACAATTCAATGATTCAATTCCTTTGAAGTTGAAATCCTTATATCTCCAAAATTAATAATTACAATTTCAAATAAACTTCAAATAATAAATTTTAAAATTTTAAAATTTTCAAAATTTAATTCTCTTTGTAAACCTTTGAAGTAATAATCCTTTTAACTCCCTACTAGATTTTCACAATTTAAAATATATTCAAATTTCAAAAATTTCAAAACTTCTCTAATTTTTATAACTTAAAACCAAATAACTTCAATTTTCAAAAACTTCAAAAATAACTCAAACCTTTCTAAACAATTTAAGGAGAAAATATTATCATTCCAAAGTTTTCAAAAATAAATATAAAAAAAAAATAATATCAAAAACCTTATAACTCCCTCCTAAAAGAATTTTAAAAATACTCAACATTAATTCAACTTACTTAGCTTTTCCTTAAAAAATAATAATATGAAGGTTTATCATATCTTTTATCTTTTGAATCACTCAAATTTAAAAAATGCATTTAAATAATGTAAAATGCAATATTTGAACATTACTTGGATTTGTTGGCTAAATTTACTCCTTCAACACTCAAATCTACCTCCTTCAACACTCGAGTTTGCTTCCAATATTCTGCCAATTGCAACGCTCAACACCACTCATTAACGCTTGCTCCAATGTTTAGGTTTTCATCAAAAAATATAGCATTCGAATTACTTTGAAAGAATGATGCTCAACGTTCCTTCCAATCTATTGTGTCTAAGTAGTGCATAGTTTCCTTATGGAAAACATTCTTGTTTCTTCTAACACTTTGATTTCTTCTAGCATTAAGGATCTCTATAGATATATGCTTGTTTACATTTCTCTAGTAGTTTCTAATTATTCTTGATTTTTCTAATCCTTTAATGCTCAAATTTTCTAATTCTACAACATTTAGGTTCTTGGATGAAAGCACTTTGATAGTGTTTGTATTGCACTTCGATCTACTCTGAATGGTAGTACTATATTAGTGCTCTTAGTTCTTCAAACTTCTTTGTATGGTAGTGCTCTTCTAGTGCTCTTAGCTCTTTAAATATCTTTGGATGGTAGTGCTCTGCTAGTGCTCTTAGCTCTTTAAATATATCTAGATGGTAGTGCTCGTATCTCTTTGAACTCCTATGGCAGGTAGTGCTCTTAACACTTTGAACTCCTTTAGTTGCTAGTGCTTCGATTAGCATCGATTGCTTTTTTTATTTTCTTTGAATTCTATCACTCTGATAGCGCTCATGTTTTTCTGATTTCCTCTATATGCTAGTGTCATATTAGCACTTGAAACTTGTTGATCTTCTTTGAATACTAGCACCCTATGAGCGTTTAAAATATTTTTATTACAATGTATCAAGTAGTCATTGTATAATGGATCTTATAGCTCGTAGGTAGTTATGCTCACAATATTTAGTTGTTATATATTTCATCTAGCAGCACTTATAGCTCTTCAATAGTCAATCTTATAGTTCTCTTCCTTCTCATGTTACCTCTTACGTAGCTTCTATATAGTGGTATATTCTGTATGATAGGTTCTATAGGCTTACCTCTGTATGATTCCCTCTGTAGGGAAGTGATCTTGATGGCATTTTCTATATTCTACCTTCTTTCATAAAGAATATTACTTCAAAAAATTGATCCATGGCCAAGACTAAAATGATATGAAGATATTTCTAGTCAGCATGATCCTTCTTGTTTGTATATCTTATCAACCAGAAATTCCAAATCTTTATACCTCTATATTTTTATCTTTGAAGACTTATGATCTTCTCTTCTCTATATTTTTATTATTTATACTACTCAATATTTTTGTTCTTAGGAAGCTTATACTACTTCTCTTATTTATATCATTTTCTATTCTTTGGAAGATATGATTATTATCAATCTCCTAGAAGCTATAATGTTTCTCTATCTCCTAGAAGTTATGATGATTCTTAATCTTCTCTAAGCTATCTCTAATGTCTTAGGTCAAACCTAAGAGCAAAATGATTCTCCTCTTTTCTAGAGATTCTAACTATTATCATGGTGAATTTGAATGTCCTCTCATGTTCAACTTTCTTTTGAGTTGGCCCTCAATATATTCTAGTTGATTCCTAGTCTTCACTGGTTTTCCTTGAACCAAGTGGAAATACCTTAGCATCCAAATTAGGGTGACTTTTACTTATCCCCTCAAAATATACTCAATTAGACCTTTAAAATAGAGTCTAAGTCTTCACTACTTTTAAAGTGGACAGACTCCAATATTATGGTGGCTCTGAAATATAACTCTATAAAAATGGATAGAGTTAAGTGGTAGCTTTGATACCACTGTTGGATTTTAAGTTAAATATCATAGGTCCCAAAATAAATAATCCACAAGTTTCTAAGTCGCATGATAAAAATTCATGAGGGGCTAGTAACCTTGTCTATGCATTCTCTTTTTAATTCATATAAGTTGATGGGTAGTTACTCGGTTTGGGGTGAAAAGAATGATTCCAATTAGAGGGACTTAGCTATGAAAGGCAAGAATATTAGAATTGAGACATTGATTCTTAATATGGATCATAAGGTTTCAAAAATACTTGAGAAAGGTGGCTTGATGCATTTTTTGAAAAATTTTGATGGGTACAACCTTGAATTATCAAGACAAATTTCCCACTCTTGATCAGATGTTAGGGTGAAAGTGTTTAGCTACAATTTCACTATCAACACTACCTTTCTTACAGAGGTTTCATGATTACCTACTAAAGGTGAGTGCATTATAAGAGAAAAGCATTCATTGATTGGAGAAATGGAGTGTTTTCTCTAAGGGTGAGCATTCAAGAAGGGAAGAAAAGGGGGTGGCTATGAAACCTTTGCCTCAGCCTTGGAGAATGGTAATTATACCTATAATCAATTATATTATGTTGGATGGGAATCCTTATGTCATTAGGAGCTTATATTTGAATTTTTTAAACTACCTTCGTAGAGGCAAAATGATGAGCATCCCTTCCTTCCTTTTTATATCTATGGAAAAAACTATTTGGTATGTGTAGCATGGTAGAGATTCAAATCCTCTCCACTAAGGGCTTTTTCTTATCATTTTCAAACATGTACTAGGCAAAGAGGACAAGTTGGAAAAGGTCTTATGGGAACCTAAAGAAAGAAAACTCCTAGGAGATGGAGAGATACCAATTCACACTGAGTCAAATATTGCCTCTTGTGGAGGTCGTGGAAAGAAGAGAATCTGAGAAGATCCAAAGTACTCACCACCAAGAACTAGAAAAATATTTTCCACACATTTGGGGAAGACCCAACAAATTGGAAATAAGGTTATTAGTCACATGATAGAATCATAAACAATCCCAAACAATAAGGTTAAAATTTTAGATAAGAATGGGAATATGGTTGATCTATCTAAGCAAATTATGAATAATATTGAGTCTAAAAAATTCGATGAAGTTAACAAGGAGGTGCCTATGATGTCAACTTTATCAAAGTTTGGAAATTTCTTTAAGAAATAGCATAAGCATAACACAACATTTCTTGGTAGGGACTTGGATGGTGAGTTCCTAGGGAAGAACATGGTGGAGGATTTAGGGAACAACCATATCACTCTGAAGGACCTCAATGAATCTTTGAGGATACTGACTCAATGGTTGGAAAATAATATGGATAATGCTCTTGAGGACTTTAAAAATAGGATTACCCTTCTCAAGTCCCAAAACAAGGTTTTCAAGAAGGATAGAAATACTTGATTTGTGGTGATCCTTTTCTCTATTGCTTTAATTTTTTTCTATGTTTGTTGTTATCTTATTCTGCTATGTGACCTATTTTTTTGGATGGTTTTCTTAGTTTTAGCTATTTTTCTGGGCATGGTCGGAAGCCTAAATGTGTTTTATGTGTTTCTCTTTGGAGCATTTGGGATTATCTTCTTGTAACCTTTTGTTAAAAGGTTTGGGGACCCTTTCAAAACCCCTTATTCTACCCTAATAAATATATATATAAGCCATAATATATTAGGTCAAAATATCAATAATCAAGAGTATAATTAAATATATATGAGCAAAAAAACAAAGAGTTTGTTTCCCCTGATTCCTCCAATTTGGGAAAAAACTAATTCTAAGTCATGTGCCTGAAGACTCTCCTCAGTTCGATAAATTTGAGTTTTGGTGTCGCACCTTAAGGAGCTCAATGACTAATAACAAGCACAATGATAGCCCAAAGATGTCTCATGAGTCCCATCAACCAAAGAAGATGAATATTGATGGTTCTCCCTTGAAGGTGACCTTTCCTAATAAATGGGTGATCTCGTAGCCAATCTAGAATTCTATTTTTAGAAAATTCGCCAACACAGTGGTGACACTCTCTACTACTGCCAATGCATCCAAAACTACATGGACCTTATACCACCAAGCTACCAAATTTATGGATGAGCTTTACTAACAGCTCAAAGATCTTCACAAGGTTACTGATGAGAATATTGAAATCGATGTTGATTTAGCCCAGGGATGACTTTCCCATATTTTATTGCTTCATGTTTTACTACCTTATTTAAACCTTCAAATGATTATCTTTTGAATGTTGGGATTGCCTTCATGGACCCACTAATTGTTTTGTGTTGTAGATCTATTGACATATTATTTTTGTTGATCCTCTTGTAATCAAGGTTTTGGGGCCCTTTCAAAATACGCTCCTCCAATACAACAAAATATATTACCAATTAAATAAATATCCAAGCCAATATAAATAAAATAACATTCACCATAATATCAAATATGAATGTAAATGGCCAAAATAATTTGTGTAAAACTTACAATAAAATTGCTCAAAATATGTATAAAAGCTTTATTATCAATGCTTGATGTGGTGATCACTATAGACTATTTTACCTTACATTGTATGGATATTTATCTCCATAATATAGACATAGTAATATGACTCTTCAATACTTATCTATTGCACTCCTCACATATCCGGGAGATGCAACCTTTTCTATTCTTGACCTTTGGCTTCTCATCTTGCCACTTGTATACTAGACTCTTCACTCTCTTCTTGCATGTATACTTTAACTCTATGACACTTTCACACTTCTACATGAATCCTACTCTCCTATATGCACTCCTAATACAAGATATGTGTGCACATTCTCACATTACATATTTAAACACTTACATACATAACACTTGTGCACATTATTTTAATACACACTTACATGACACTTATGCATATCCTGCACATTACACTTTTACATGATACTTGTGCATATCCTACACATAGAGACACACATAAAATATAAATCACTCATCTAAACTATAGACTCAAATCCTAATCTATTACATATTTACATTTGTACCATAAAGGTACCATGGGGGTACATTTGCATGTACCAAATAATGTAACATTCTGCAACATGATGTAGCTCTCTCTATGCAACTCATGGAGCACTCACCTCATGAATAAAAAGAAATAAAAAGTGATACACAATTTGTGGAATAGATGTAATGCATCTATCAATAGATCGATGACCTATTGGAAAAGATAAATCAACAATATAGACAACACCATGACCAACATTAGGTCCCATATCAATTCAAATTTGGAGATAAGGTATGATTACACCTTTAGAAAGAGAGACTTACTGGATCCCATAGGAAGATCAGACCTATTTGCTATGTACTATACACCATCACCAATAAAGTGGGAGAATATGCCTTGAATTGAAACTTCCATCTTGTTTTGGTTTGCATCCACTATTCAATGTTGAACTTCTTAGCCCCTATCATCCATCTATTGGACACTTTTATAATATCAAAATAGTTGGACATTGAAGAACTCAATCCAAATAGTTTAGTGCTAGTGAAGTAGGATCATATTGTTGACACATGGACTAATATCACCAAAAGGTCTTCAACTCAACTCATAAGAGGAACCAATAAAACCTTATGATCATGAACAAGGTATGAGTACTATGGTCCTCTTAGTATTTTACCTAATGGTAATGCAAGTATATACTATCAAAGTATAAGGCTTCATAAAAGACATTAGTTTAATATTTTAATTGATTTAGGTAGCATTCACAATTTCATCAATCATGATATGACCAAATCCTTAGGGTTGTATGTCATAATGTTGACAAAGATAAATTAAATATGATGATTACCAATGATGGTAATGTTCAATGTATAGGTTGCATTGCTAATGTCCATATCCATATGAGTACTTACACTTAGATCAATAACATGTATGTGATGGATTTTGTACTATGTATGGTATCCTTAGTGCCTAGTTGTTGTCTTAATTTGGGAATGCTACTTTGAACTTGCAACAATTATATGTATAGTTAATAGAAAATGGTAAGGTTATTCATCTTCAATGTTTGTAATCCCCACCTTTGATCTACACATGAGACATTTTTGGGATATGGCTTTATGCTTGAAAATGCCTAAAAACCTATTTTTTGATCCTAACCACACTATTAGATGCATAGCTTTGAGCTTGGGACTCCATTTTGATCACTCTTAAGTATAAGTTTCTTATTCCTTTATTTTTTATTTGTTGAATAAATTACATGGTGCAGATATTTTTACTGAGTTAAACTTGTGTTCTAGATTTCAGCAAATTAGGGTTCAATAGGAGGATATTTCCAAAAGTACTTTTAGTACTCATGAGGGTTATTATAATATTTTGATCATACCTTGTAGTTTTACAAATGCCCCTTCAAATTTCTAGAGTTCAATGAATTTTTTCTTCCATCCTCTCCTTTACAAATGTGAATAGGTCTTGTTTGATGACATCCTAGTCTAGAGTAAGTCTTGGTAAGGCTATTTGTGTCATGTCGAATAGATATTCTAATTATTAGGTTGATAATAGTTATATTAAATTATCCAAATATTTCTTCCATGTGTTTGAAGTTGAGTGTCTTAGTCATATAGTGTTTCATGAAGGTGCCACGATGGACCTTAATAAGATCAAGGTCATGCAAGATTACCCAATACCTAAATTACATAAGAGTCTTAGGTATTTTATGGGCCTCACTAGATAATATAGGAAATTCATATTGAAGTAGATCCTTTGACGAATCTCACCAAGAAGGGTGCATTTGTTTGGTATGATAAGGCTATAAGAGCTTTCAATGCCTTGAAGGAGACTATGTATACCACTCTTGTTCTAGCTACTCTAGACTTTCACAATCCTTTTTTCCATTGAATATGATGCTTTTAGGATGGTTGATAGTGTTTTTTTCATGTAGGAAGGTCATCCCATGGATTTGAAAGTAAACAACTCTTAGGCAAGAATCTAGATCATTCTATTTATGCGAAGGAGATGCTAGCCATCTTAGATGACATGGACAACTAGAAACGTTACTTGTTGGATTGGCATTTTATTGTCAAAAATTATCATAATAATCTTAAGCACTTCTTGGAATAATGTCTCTCTTATTTGGAATAAAACAAATGGTTATCCAAGATTCTAGTCTAATATGTTGTAATTGAATATAAGAAGGTAAGGAGAATATGGTCATTGATGCCCTTTCTTGCAAGTATGAATATTTTAAAGTTGTCCAAGCTATATATGACCCCCTTCCCCTTCTGATCACACAACTTTGAGATGAATGATATTTTTATCCTTAGATATTTAATTTGATTTATGATTTTGAAGTTGGTAACTTGCACAATCCATTATTCTCTTGGCCTTATGGGATTCTATGAAATAAGGATCACATTTAAATCATTTAGTCTTTTGAGGTCAAGAACAACAATGCATGCTCTGCTTTGGCAAGTTATTTTGAGTTTCTCAAAACCTATTAATGAATAAAGCAATAGTTTTTCTTAGAAAGGAATGAAAGTTTACATTTATTAGTTCATGGATGAATGTGAAGTATGCCAAAGGAGTAAGGATAAAATAATTAATTCTTTAGGATTATTATAGCCCCTATCTATTCGAATTTCCAATGAGAATACATCCGTATGGAATTTATTTAATGTCTTTTCAAGTTAAAGGAAAAAAATATTCCTTTGTGGTGGTGGATCACATTTCCAATTATGCATATTTCTATACCTTATAGCATCCATTCACTGCCATCAAGGTGGCTAGGATACTCCTTGATTCTCTATACAAATTGCCTAGTATGCCTAAGTCTCTTGTCTATGATTGTGATACCATTTTCACTCATAAATTTTAAGAGTTATTCACTCTTAGTGATACTTAACTTAACATGAGTTCTTCCTATCACCCTCAATTGGATGATCAAAAAAGTTATGAACAAGTACCTAGGTATGTATTTGAGATTACTATCCCAAAATAAACAACATTAGTGGATTAAATGGCTGTCATAAATAGAATGGTGGTGCAATACTTCTTATCATCTTTCCACTATGATGTCCCCATTTGAGGTGTTGTATGGGAAGAAACCCTCATCCTTGGAATACTATCTTTTGTATTCTTTTCATTTGGCAAAAGTGAATGATTTCCTCCAACAATGTTATACTATCCTCCAACTCTTCAAGGATAATTTGTGCCAAGCCCACAATTGTATAAAGTAGAAATAGAATTTACATCGCTTTGAATGACACTTTGAGATAGGTGCTATGGTATTTTTATGGCTTCAACCATATAAATATATTTTTCTAAAGACAAAGTCTAACCAAAAGCTTATACATAAATTATATGGTCCATATCAAGTGATTTGTAAGATAGGGGATGTGGTATATCAATTAGATCTTTCTTTTACCTCTAAAACACACCTCATTTTTCATGTTTTTGCTTGAAGTAGGTATTAGATTAGAAGGTGCAGTTCTAGATGGAGCTTTTAGAGTTGGATGAAGAATGATGGATTGACTTAAAGCCAGAAGTAGTGTTACAACAACAAGTCTATAATTAACATCCTCATCGGGTGTAGGAGTTACTCTTCAAGTGGCAAGATCTTCTTGAAGAGGATGCAACATATGAACCAATTACCATTCTCTAGAAATTTCCAACTATAAGGAATAAGCTTTTTTTTAGGGGATTTATGTAATAGCCTCAATATAGCCATGTTGACTATATTTATTTTTTTGGCTTGAACCTCTAGGTTAGGATAATCAGCCTTTGAGCATTAAGGTTAGATTTTGTTATGTTGCTAGACTATCATTCAATCATCTATTTTTGATCACCTCTTGTGTAAATAAGAGACTTCACTCTCTTT
This sequence comes from Wollemia nobilis, assembly GCA_028583015.1. Lineage (NCBI taxonomy): Eukaryota > Viridiplantae > Streptophyta > Pinopsida > Araucariales > Araucariaceae > Wollemia > Wollemia nobilis. Next base: position 13,354,632 of record JAQPPZ010016861.1, on the reverse strand, counting down.
AAATGGCTATGAGACTTTGTCATATTTATGTGGCTTGGATTGTTATTGAGACTGGAAATTTAGATATTTTATACTTAGAGTTACTATTTTGAATTAAATTTCTATTGCAAATGTTATGGTGAATATTGATATTAGTATTATTTTGAGATTTTTTGTTTTCTAAAAATTTTGTTACGTAGGCAATCCCTTAAACTATTGAACAATTATGGTCAATCCCCTTATTCAAAGTTGTTTGGAAGTATGGTTGTGAAATTCTAAAAAACCAGTGCATAATAAAAGAACAATGATAGTGATAAATGAACACCAAAATCATGCAATGTAACAAACTATGATAAAACAAGGAGATAATAAATTAGGTCTATTTTGTATTAATAATGACTTGTTCTACAGTCTACCCAGATTCGTGGTGGATACTGATTCCACCATATAAATTCAACATAAATAATAATAATAATAATAATAATAACTCGTTCTTTCAAAATACGGTTACAATTGCATCTCCTTGAGGGATTTCACCATTTCTATACAATCAATACAATAGATAACTAAGAGGATTTGATTTTCCTCTCAGAATAGAACCGATGCACTTTGAGGTCTTCTCGCATACACAAACCATTCTACAAAGTGTTTTTTTGTGACCTTATCAAGGGATGTTGATGTCAAACTTTGTGTTCCTCCTTCCTTGCACAAAACCTGTAATCTGCACACAAGGAACACAAAAAGGTTAATAGCATGTGCAGATGAAATGATAAGTAAAAGTGATAAATGACTAAAACATGATGAGTAAATATGTAAAAAAAAATGCAACTATGCTAAGACAATGAAGAATGCAAAACAACTCAAGATTTTGTGGTTCAATTCCAACAGCACTTCATCGCTTGAAAACTCTAAAACTTGGGATCTCTTCAAATGAGGGTGAATGCCAATATATAGATTCCTAAAAAAGAACCTATTATTGGTAAAAACCCTTTGCATGGGAGAGGTGGCTTACATGCTCTTCTCCAAAATCCCATGCAATACCATTTGGCTATCTTGGCCTACGCAATGCTATTTTGGGCTCAAGTGTGCATGCTAATCTAGGCTCAAGCGCACGCATGGATTCTCTCTTTTTTTATTCCACTTCTGGCATGATCGTCTCGGGGTAGGACGGCCTTGACTAAATGCCATCCCTTGGTAGGACGACCTTGACTAGGGGTTTTCCCTCGATAGGATGACCTTGATTTGGGGTCATCCTTTGGTAGGATGGCCTCTAGAAGTCATCCTTTAGAGGGATGGCTAGGATTGTAAAGGAAAAATTCCTTTGTTTGAGTGGTGAAAACCATTGTTTTAGCCCTAGGACTGCTCAAAGTGGGTTATATGGTCTTCAAAAAAGTCCATATATGTAGTCTCCTCATTATGACATGTTTTAGGTGTCTACAGATGCTCCTTTTTGGGATACATTGTGTGGAAATACAACACGAAGAAAAATTAGATGACTTAGAGTCAAATTGAGGTTTGATGATGTTCATTAATCTGATCAATGTTAGATGCCCCAATCATGGAGGGAACATGCATTTTTAAACCATTGCTTTTGAAAAGTTGGGAAACTTGATTTTGGTAAACCTTTTAGCCAGGATTCATAACTTTGAGGTATACTTGATCTTGGCAAACTTTTCAATGATGGGCAGACTTATGGCCTCATGTACCGAGAATGCAAAGAAATTGTTTAATTGAATTTTTGCTTTTGCCCCAGCAAATAGGGAAGTGTATGATAATATCTAGTAATGGTTTTTTAATGAATGCAACTTACATGATTGTGTATTTGATTATTGACCTGATTATGAATTGTGTGATGTATGACTACCCCCTCAAGCGACGAGTCGATGAGAAAATGGTAATATGATAAAAGCAATGAGTTGCTTGACAAAGATGATTTGATTTGGGTTTGATTGCTATCACAAAATTTAAAGGGCACAAGACCTCATTACAACCTTGATTTGACCCTTTTATTACTGTTTTTGGTGAGTGATCTTATGGTAATTTACTCATCCTACCAAATTGCATGGATAACCACTCGCTACAATCACCAGGTTTCTAGAGCAAACCACTAGATACGAGATTCACTCAAATTTTTTAGATGTTATGTGACCAAAGGGGTTAGGTGTCTTTGGAGCCTTTTGATTGTGACCAAAGGAAATCAAGTTTCTTTGGGGTCTTTTGATGTTGATCAAAGGAATATGGGTACCTTTGGAGCCTTTTTATTGGATGCAAAGGGTTTAAGGTCCTTTGGGGCCTTTTGAATTGATTATGAATATGAGGTAAAGGGTGCAACCTTTGACAAAATGACATAGCCTTTTGAACCTAGCAGTTGATGTGTTGATTGATATGAATGCAAGGCAAAGGGTGAAACCTTTGACAAAAGGATGCAACCTTTTGAACCTAGCAATAAATGGATGATTATGTGATTGATTGGGGGAAGGTGTGATACCTTGAACACCCCCAAGGAGATTGATTGATTGCTTGCTTGATGGTTTGGGAAAGGTGTGATACCTTGATTACCCCGGGTTGGTGTTGATGATGATACATGTATGTTAGATGAATATGTTTTTTTTCTTTTTATACAAAGCTATTATGTATGCATTGAGATAAGTATGCATGAGATGTACTAATGACATGGATAGTGTAGTATGTATGCCTAGATGTGTGAATATAGATGATGTACTAATGATGTGATGATGCAAAATTTGATTTTTATGTTTATATGCTAGAACATAATGAACGGATCTAAGATGCAACGTAAGCACCACAGAATGTATGGAAGTCATCAATCAAAATGTTAACCTTTTCACAAAAGTCATATAATTGAAAGTCAACCATATGTGATATGATGAAAATATAGATGATGGATGGGTGACCAATGAGATGCTATGAGTGAACAACATGGTTTTCATGAGACTCAAACACCTAAGTTAACCAGTCAAAAGATGCATACTAACTATACTTGACTCTCATATTAACTCTCATAAGATAGGAATCTACTAGGAAGACCCAGATAGTCAATATCCCTATGTGTGCATATGATGTGCATTAATGACGCATAAGACTATCCCATTGCTAGGCAGGTTTCATTAAACCCATTTTTGTAATAAGGATCACCTCATGGTCAGTCTAATCCTGATTTTGGATGTGGTTGGACTAGACTACTAGGCAATACAAGCCACCAGAAGCTAGCTCATCCGTAAGCTAACTTTGGTCTGTACAAAAGGAGATCACTAATGTGATAGATATATCACCATGTGTAAGACTACCCTATTTCCAGGCAGGTTTCATTCAACCCATTGTTGTAATGGAGATCATCCTACGACTTATGAATAAATAATGATTCTAGGGATTCAAGCTCATTACCCCCTTCTTTTATTTTGATTGCTTGGGAAACTTGCTTTTTTTTTAGGAGCAAGGGGATTTTATTTGCTTAGTGGTGAGAACCACTCTTTTTTTTAAGGGATACTTGCTCATTTTATGGAAGAGCAAGGGATTTTATTGCTTTGGATAAGGAGGAGCTTGTCCTTTTGTCAATTCCCAACATTCTAGACCATGCGCATAATAGGATTATCAAGGGAAACCTTTCACTTAAGGGGTAAGGACTACGTTGTAGCTTCATCCTTCCTTATTAAAAATTAGATTTAATGTGTGAATGTGGTTTGGATTTTGAGATATCCAAGGTACTATCAAATCAAAACCCTACCTTCTAAAAGCCAATATAGATTTCTACAAAATCTAAAAAGAAAACTAGGAATGGTTGAATGACTAAAAACCCTAGTGAACACCCCATAAAACTTATTGGTTGTGTTAAAAAACATAGTTACTCACAAAGGGAAATTTGGATGATATGATATGTGAAATGTGGGGGTTTTCCCTATGATATTTTGTAAACTAAAAGGTGTACGTAAAATAGTCAGTGGTCATCTAAATATCATTGCTAATGGTCATTCGGTGTCTACCCTATCTTACGAGAACCCCTTAATAGGCAAAAGCTCATAAGAAAAGCCACAAATGATGATGATGGATAAGGTTTGATTAAGAAAAATGACAATAATACAAACATGGTGCCCAATCCTACAAATGCAATGAAATAACATTCCTAATGCAAGTGTGCCAATGCAGTGATATGAAATGCATGATGGAATGCAAAATGAAAATGCAATGTTTTTGTGTTTTGCAATTTTTTGATGTTTTTTTTATTTGACTAAAAAACTTAAATGCCTTTAGGGATTTTTGTGAATTGACCAAAGGGCATAAGTGCCTTTGGGGCTTTTGTGAATTTACCAAAGGGCTTAAATGTCTTTGGGTTTTTTTATGAATTGACTAAAGGACTTAAGTACCTTTGGAGTTTTTTGTGAACTAACCAAAGAGTTTAAGTGCCTTTGGAGCTTTTTGTGAATTGACCAAAGGGCTTGAGATACCTTTGGAGCTTTTTGTGAATTGACAAAAGGGCTTAAGTGTCTTTGGGGCTTTTTGTGAGTTGACCAAAGGGCTTAAGTACCTTTGGGGTTTTTTTTTAGTTGACCAAAGGGCTTAACTACCTTTGGAGCTTTTTGTAAGTTGACCAAAGGGCTTAAGTGCCTTTGGAGCTTTTTTTTTTGAGAAATGAAAATCTTTCTAACCTCTTCATCGAGTCGAAGTGCCTTGTCTAAGAAAATATAATTGAATCTACTAACTAGTGATTATCTTAGGTCTAGATAGTTGTAGAATAGGGTCTTCCTAGGATGAGATGATCATAGAACAAGGTCATCCCGAGGTGAGACAACTATATAATAGGATCATCATAGGGTGAGACGGTTACAGAATAGGGTCATCTCGAGGTGATACGGTCATGTCTTCTGATCGTCTCTACAAGCGATGATAGTACTTGCAACTCAAAAACACCAAAAATAACAACAATTAGTAATGCTTATGAAAATAGGGACTAGGTCCCACCGTGATCGCCACTGAAATGCTCAAAAACTAGTGCACAATAAAAGAACAATGATAGCGATAAATGAACACCAAAAGCATGCAATGTAACAAACTATGATAAAACAAGGAGATAATAAATCGGGTCCATTTTATATTAATAATGACTTGTTCTTTCAAAATATGGTTACAATTGCATCCCCTTGAGTGAGTTCACCATTTTGATACAATCAATACAATAGATAACTAAGAGGATTTGATTTTCCTCTCAGAATGGAACTGGTGCAATTTGAGGTCTTCTCGCATCCACAAACCATCCTGCAAAGGGTTTCTTTGTGACCTTTGCAAGGGGTATTGATGTCAAACTTTGTGTTCCTCCTTCCTTGCACAAAACCTATAATCTACACACAAGGAATGCAAAAAGGTTAATAGCATGTGCATATGAAATGATTGAAACATGATGAATAAATATGTAAAACAAAATGTAATTATGCTAATACAATGAAGAATGCAAAATAACTTGAGGTTCTATGGTTCAATTCCAACAACACTTCATCGCTTGAAAACTCTAAAACTTGGGATCTCTCAAATGAGGTTGAATGCCAATATATAGATTCCTCGAAAAGAACCTATTATTGGTAAAAACCCTTTGCATGGAAAAGGTAGATTACATGCTCTTCTCCAAAATCCCATGCAATACCATTTGGCTATATTGGCCTATGCAACGCTATTTTGGGCTCAAGTGTGCATACTAACCTAGGCTCAAGCGCACGTGTGGATTCTCTCTTTTTTATTCCACTTCTAGTACGATCATCTTGGGTTAGGACAACCTTGACTAGGGGTCATCCCTTGGTAGGATGGCCTTGACTAGGGATTTTCCCTCAGTAGGATGGCCTTGATTTGAGGTCGCCCATTTGTAGGACGGCCTTTGGAGATCATCCCTTGGAGGGATGGCCAGGGTTTCAAAGGGAAAAATCCTTTTTTTGAGTGGTGAAAACCATTGTTTTACCTCTAGGGCTGCCCAAAGTGGGTGCTATGGTCTTCAAGGAGTCCATATATGTAGTCTCATCATTATGACATGTTATAGGTGTCTACAGGTTGAGAGTAGAATCAACAAGTGGGAAGAAGAAAAAGAAAGTGTGAAAAAGAACAAGCAAGTTTTAGACTAAACACTTGATAATAGACCATGTCATCACTTTGAGAGATATAATTGAAAATATAAAATAAAAAAGGATAAGTTTATTTTTGTTTAGTAATCTTTAAAAAAGCTTTTGACACAATGCATAGAAGTATACTGTGGAGCATAATGGAAGATTAAGGCCTATTAGAAACTTATAGAGTAACAAGTCATAGACTCTATGAGAAGGTCTAAGATAAAATCAAAACATAAATATGACTTTCAAAAGGATTTAGAAGTGACATAAGAGTTAAACAAATATACCCATTATATATTGACATAGGGTTTATGATAAGTCACCCACCTTTTTTGATGCACTTGATTGCTCGTTTTTGTTTACATGTGTGTTTATGTGTAAGTGGACTCGATGTAGAATCTCCTTTGGAAGGGATTAATAGACATAGAGGCTCTATTAACCCTAGGCCACTTAAATACCATACTAATATTTAATATTAGTATAGGTATTTTATTTAAACTAATCAAAATAAGAAATGATTAATGACTTTTATGGTTTGAATTAAATTGGATTCAATATTATAAATATGAATGCTTTAAAGATTCTATTTAATTCTCTCTTTTACCTTTTGAATAGATAAAGAAATGAATAAATTTATCTTTTATAAATTTGAGAAATAAATGAATAGCTTTATAAATGAAATAAAGAAACAAATGGATTTTCATTTAAGGCAAGATATTTGGAGAAAAGGGAAGAACCATTTTAAAATTCAAATATCTCTTTTTGGGGCCACCTTGGGTAAGCATGGTATAACTTTTGGTAGATGGAATTTATGTAAAAATATGGACTTTGGGGAGAAAGTAGATAGATCTTAATTGAGAAGAGGATCAAGGAAATAAAGGAAGGGGGATGATTATTTTGGGCACTACAAAGGACGAAGGATAAGGGTAGCAAGGATTCAACCTTTGAAGAAAGATTCATCGCAAGATATTAAGGTTGGGGAAATGCTCTTGTTTAGTTTAAAATGTCTCTATGTCTTGTTGTATTCAGCCCATGTTGGTTGTATAAGAACCAAAAGATAAATATAATTGAAAATCTTCGTAGATGTTTTGTTAAGATGCTCTTTTTTTTACCTTCTAAATTTATGAAAGCTTTGTTTAATTTTATTTGCCCTCTAGAGTCATTACGAGTTGTTCTCAATTGGGGAAGACGATCCCGACCACTGTTTGTGTAGTAGTTTAAAACTATTATTTTCCCTCTTATCTAAATATCGATTTGGGCATCATGTTTAGAGGTTGTTCATTTTTTTTGGCTTTAAGTCATAGAGAAACTATGGTTGTGTTACCCTTTATTCCAATGTTTGGTTCCATCCAGTCACCCTTGTCCTTCAAGGTTTGTTCTTTAGACTTAAACCTTATCTTTTTATTTCATCTAAAACCTGATGGTTATTTGTTGAATCATTTCCTTTAACCATGTTGCTAGTTCATTTCGAGTTCTCACAATGCCCTGTCATAGGGGCGGTTGGTTGTAAATCCATCGCCACAACCTAATTTGATCATCTTCTTAAGGTTTAACCTTAGGGGGTAGGTTTAATTAAACCTCTCATTGCCCTGGTGTTGTCATAGAGTGACAATTTTGCATGCAAAGAGATGTGAGTGAGGGAAGGCCACTTCAGTCTTCCCTAGGCATTATCTCACATGGGATATGTCCTAGCACTCTAGGTGCTTTAATGGGAGATAGCCTCCCTTATTGAATTGACCACTTGGATGTGGTTGAGAGGTCCACTCCACGTGGTGGACTGACCTACGCCAATTGGAGGCACAAGCGTTGGCCTTCCCCTTTGTGACATATGGCTTGTTTTTTGTGGTTGATCACTAATTTTGTTATTGTTTGGGTTATATCATTTATCGCATGGTTGCTTGTGTGTTGCTTGGTTGTTGGGTTGTATAGCTCTTTTATAGTATTGACTCTAGTTTATATCCTACATGTTCCATGTCGGGGTGTCTTAGCATCATTTAGGGAAGGATCCATCCCCTAATGGATCACCATCAAGCGGTGGTCATGAATGCCACCACTTGGCGAGGGTTGTTGTACTAGTTGTTAGTATGGTCAGTCGACCTACCACTATCATGTTAGGCTGATTTGCTATTTTTCTTGTTAACCATTGTTGTTTAGAGTTGGTTGTTGACTCATATGTTATTTGACCTTGCCTATGTTTGACTGTTGATCAATTGAGTGGGTTGGCAAAAAAAATAATGAAAACCCCCTTTTTATTTTGTTGAATCGAAAAAGTTATTTGATTGATTAAAAAAATGATTGTTATATAAGTATTTAACTGGTTAAGGGTATGGGACCTTAATTGATTAAAGAAATAATTATTTTATAAGTATTTAATTGGTTAAGGGTATGGGATCTTAATTGATTAAATAAATGATTGTTGTATAAGTATTTAATTGGTTAAGGGTATGGGACCTTAATTGATTAAATAAATTATTGTTGTATAAGTATTTAATTGGTTAAGGGTATGGGACCTTAATTGATTAAAGAAATGGTTTTGTATAAGTATTTAATTGGTTAAGGGTATGGGACCTTAATTTATTAAAGAAATGGTTTTGTATAAGTATTTACTTGGTTAGGGTATGGGACCTTAATTGATAAAAGAAATTATTATTGTATAAGTATTTAATTGGTTAAGGGTATGGGACCTTAATTGATTAAAAAATTGATTGTGGTATAAGTATTTAATTATTTACTCTTAATCAATTAAAGAAATGGTTTTATAAGTACTTTAATTGGTTAAAATTATGGGCTTTTAACTAGATAAAGGAAATGGTTTTTATGAATGTTTGATTAGTTAAGGGTATGGGCTCTTAATTGATTAAATAAAATGGTTTGTACATTAAAAGTGTGGTCCTTTGATTGATTAAAGGAAGGTTTGTTGAATTACTCCATGATGATAAATGATAAATAACTTTCTTTCCTAAAGGAAAAAATGACTTCCCTTTATGAAGTGATAAAGAATGGATGTGGAAGGACATCAGTCGGACGCACTCATAACCGATCTGGGAGGAAAAATTGCTTTGCTAGGATTTGATGAGGAAAAATTGCTATGTTAGGGTTTTATGAGGAAAAACTTCTCTGCAAGGATGGCAGCAGTTTTTGGAGGAGGTCTAAACAATTGAAGGAATGTTGTGATGGCATCAGGCCTGTCACAGAGAGTGCATGCTAGTGATGTTTTTTCATCTAAAAATGATTAGAATGAACAGGATTTCCTAGTTCATGTCAGGAACCACTTGTTAAAGAACAATGGATGTTTAGAACGATGTGAAGCCAGGCCGATTCTAGTGGTTCAACCAAACTTGGTGGTAGAAAATGTGGAGTATTTAACCAAACATGCGCTTATCGGTAAATTTTTGGGTATCCAAATTTCTCTTCCCTTTGTGGAGGCTTGGGTCAGGAAGACTTGGAACCCTAAAGGTGACATGGAGGTGATGTTGAGTGCGAATAGCTATTTTATGGTGGTTTTCTCTTGTCTTGCGAATCGTAACAAAGCATTTGAAGGGGGTTCTTATTTCTGTAACCAAGCGGGACTCTTTCTTAAACCCTAGCATGTGGGTTTCAACCCGTCAAAGGAGTAGTCATCATGGGTTCCAGTGTGGGTTCGGCTTCTGTGGCTCCCGTTGAAATTCTAGATAATTGACATCTTGCATAATATTGCCCTTCTTCTTGGGAAGTCGGTTGGACCATCATAATAGACGATGGATAAAAAAGGTAATCTTTGTTGCTCGTATCTATGTTGAAATTGATTTAAACAATCCTATTCTAGATTTTGTTGAAATACAGTTTGGATCGACTACATGGGTTCAAAAACTTGACTATGAAGCTCTTCCATTTCGTTGTCGGATTTACCATGAATATGGTCACCTACAAATAAAATGCCCTAATTTTGTCCTACTCGTGGCTTCAAATATTGGTCCCTCTCAGTCTATACAAAATTTGGATAAATTAAAAGCCCTGATAAAGGAATGGAAACGGGATAAGGAAGGCTTTGTTTCGATAAAGCCCTGAAATAGAGGAAGAAGAGCAAACAGAAACCTTAAGGATAGCCAGCCAGATGCTTTGCTCAATCATTTTGAAATATTAGATGTTCTTGATCAGTGCATGGAGATACCTGAAATGTCGCTACCTGATGCAAATATAACAGGGCTGAATTCGATGTCTCTTCTTGAGGTGGAACTTAAGGAATCAGATCTAGGGGGTTTAAATGAATAACAAAGGGCTTTGTATCTGAGTATAGGTGATATGTTTGGATATAGCCCTAGAAGGGAAACTATTTTGGAAAGTGGCACAGATTTAGTTATGCCCTCTCCTACTCAAGCACTGATGCAATCATCCTTGGACTGCAAAACTCCTATGGTGTTGGGATTGCAGTAGAAAATAATTAAAAAAGGTGCTTCGGATAAGAATATGAAGGTGGGTCGAAAGAAGGACCAGGATAAAATTAAGTTAATGGGGAAGACTTTGGTGGATTCAGGCTTGGTGAGAACATTAGACTCCCATTTTTCTAACCCCCAAAAATTATTATCCTTTCATGGAATGTAAGGGGGTTGAATAGCATACCCAGATAAAAAGTTTTTCGTGATTTGGTTCGTGTACATTCTCCAGATGTGGTGTTTATTCAGGAGACTAAATTGGCTACTGATAATATGTTCAATATTGCTCTCAAGTTGTGGATAAGGGTGTAATGATAGTATATTGGTGCATGTGGATATGTTGGTGGTGTTGCTTGTTTATGGGATTCAGTTAAGATATCCCCTCTTACTTAGATTTCCAGCAGATGGTTTATTTTGATGATCGGGAAAGATAATGAATCTGGTGAAACCATCCTACTTAAAAATGTGTATGCTCCTATTTATTATAATGGTGAAGTTAATTTATGGGAGCACATTTGCTTTGTGAGAAGTCTAGCTCCCCTGTACCCATGGATTTTGGTTGGAGACTTCAACTCTATCACTTGTCTGAAAAGCGGTGGGGTTGATCATATCAAGCCTTTTTATTTTGTCTTTAGGGCTCATATCTGGGCCCTGAACTTGGTTGACATCAATCCAGATAATGGGATCTTTTCCTGGCACAATAGAATATGTGGGGAAGACTCCATCTCAGAGAGACTGGCTAGGTTTTTGATCTCCAATTTTTGGATGGGTAATAACAGAAGTGCTAGTTCTATGATTCTAGAGGGTAGGGGATCTTATTATTAGCCTATCAAAATCTCTACTCTGGAGTTAGGGATAAATAAGAATCCTTCCTTTAAGTTTCAACTTATGTGGCTTCATGATTTCATGCGAGGTTGGTGGACCATTGGCAAACCTCCTCATGGCACCACTATGTATTCCTTTATGAAGCGACTACATTTTGTTAAGAATAAATTGAAGAAATGGAATAGACTAAATTTTGGGAACCTTTCCTTGGCTAAGTTGGTGGTTCTTAGGAGGGTGGAAGAAGCTTCAAGGAATATTAGAGGTTAGGGACTCATGAAGGAGCTTCTCATTGAGGAATCTGAGGCTACGAAAGACCTTGCTGAATGGGAACTGAGGGAAGAAATTTTTTGGAAACAAAAATCTCGAGTAGATTGGCTTCAGGAAGGGGATATGAACATGACCTTATTTTATAACTTAGTTAAGGCTCGTCATAATGGTAACCTGATTACCTCTCTTGTGAATTCTTAGGGTGTCCTGCTCTCTTCTTTCAGGGATATTTCAGAAGAGACTAAGAGGTATTTTTTCTCTCTTCAAGGAGGACTCCCTCTCATATGATGAGGATGAAAAGCTTATTCTAAACTGTATTCCCTCAATTTTTTCTAGAGAGATGAATGAGGACTTGATGGATCTCATTTCCCTTGAGGAGTTGTAAAATGTTGTATTCAAGATGAAAAAATGGAAAACCCTGGGCCCAGATGGATTCCCGATTGAGTTTTATCAAGAGTTTTGGGAGTTAATCAAATTTGATCTTTTAGAGGTGGTCCATGAGTCCCAAAAGAACAAACAGATGTTAAGGGCCATAAATGCTACCTTTGTGGTGCTTATTCCTAAAAAAGAGGGAGCAAATTCCTTGGATATGTTCAGGCCTATTGCTCTTTGCAATGTTGTGTATAAGATCATCACAAAAATTATTGCTGAGAGGCTAAAGGTATGGTTGAGCAAAATCATCTCTAAGGAGCAAGGAGGGTTTGTTTTTGGCCAAAAAATCTTGGATGGGGTTGTTATTGCTACATAAGCTATTCACCCGATGGAAATTTCTAAGGAGAAAACTATGTTCATTAATTTGGACATGGCCAAAGCCTATGATCGGGCCAGATGGTCCTTTCTTCATAAAGTTCTTACTACTTTTGGATTTGAGGAGGAATGGATTAGATGGGTGATGAGTTGTGTTTCTTCTTCCTCATTCTCCATTCTTGTTAATAATGAGCCATCAAAGCTATTTGAGGCCTCAAGGGGATTGAGGCAAGGAGATCCTTTATCTCCTTATTTATTTATCATTATGGCAGAAGGGTTGGGAATATTGCTCAAGTCTTAGGTCAGACATGGTCTCATTCAGGGGTGGAAGTGGGATAGTAGTTTGCCACCTCTTTCCCACATTTAATTTGTTGATGATACTGCTTTGTTGGAAGTTACCACTATCAGGGAAGCTGGAAACATTAGAAAGTCTCTTGACATGTATCTTGGTGCTTCTGGATAGTTGATTAATGAGGACAAGTCTTCTATTTTCTTCTTCAATACCCCTCCTCTTATTCAAGCCAGGATTGCTCGCATTCTAAGATCTAGGTCGGGACTCCCCCTTCATTTATCTTGGTATTTCGATTTCATCTCATCCTTTACCTAGATCTTCTTGGTAGTCTATGCTTGATAAGTTTAGAAGGAAGGTGAACCATTGGACTGTTAGATGGCTATCCTCTACAGGTAGAGTGTTGCTTTTAAAATATATTATTCAAGCTTTATCCATTTACAGATGTTTTGTACAAATAGCTCCCTCTCATTTTATCAAGGACATGGATGCTTTGTCAACACAATTTTTATGGTTTGGAAAACTTGATCAAACAAAATAGAGTTTGGTTAGGTGGGATCCTATATGTAGACCGATTCAAGAGGGAGGCCTTGGGTTGCGATAGACAACTCTTTTTGGGCAGGTTTTTGCTGCAAAACTTTATTCAATATGGTGTACCTCTCAAGATCATATTTGGACTAAAATATTATCTTGTAAATACTTGAGAGGTATTTTTGAGGCTGAGATCCCTAGAGTCGGCTTGGTTGGGAAAGGTTCGGTTATCTAGGACACTCTAAAAAGAGGAGTTGATTTAATCAAGCAAGGTTTGTTCTGGATTTGCAATCGAGGATCAGATGCTCTTTTTTGGGAGGATTCTTGGTATAGCCACCCTCCTATCTTGAATAAATATCCCAGGTTACGTTCCCCAAGTGTTTTTTTCTTGGAAGCATGTTGGTCTCATGTGGAGGACTTTAAAAAAATCCAATATTTTGGAAATATGGAGATGTATAGGTGGAAATATCCACAGGAATGGTCCCATGGGGGACTATCCAAGGATAGAGATGTGCTTGCTCTTATTATTATAGGGAGGCCCTGTTCTTCATTGAGGGGTAAAGACATTCTGTATTGGAACCCTGATCCCAAGGGAACCTACTCTAAAGCCTATGGTTATCAGGTTCTTGATAAGCAAAATTTCAAGAGTCTTCCTATCACATGGTGGAAAAAGGTGTGGAACAAATTTGCTTAGCTGAAAAGTAACTTTTTTCTCTGGTTGGTAAGTCATAATAAATGCCTCACTTGGGATAATGTGAGGAAGAGGGGATTTCAAGGTCCCTCTTTTTGTGTCCTTTGTGATAAGAATGAGTATGAATCTTCTCATTTATTTTTCCAATGCTCCCTTGCCAGAGACATTTGGCATTGTTGGTGGAGTGCCTAGAACCATCCTTATTTTCATGTGCTCTCCCTAATGGAGTTTTGGAGTAGTTTGGGTAGACCTCCGACCAAGGCCCCCTTCCTCTGGATGGCTTGGAATTTGGACCCTTCTTGCATCATTTTGCAGATTTGGCTCAAACAGAACCATCGCATCTTTCAGGGTAGTAATTTGACTATTCAACAGATCTGGCAAAGGATCTTGTGTATGATTCAAGAAACCATCCATAGTAAATGTGATGTGGACCCTCTTTTGGATTCTAGGGAGGAGAAGGTACGACAGGACATTAGTCTCTTTGGGGATGGTACAAACTTTTCTAGCCCTAGCAGGGTTCCTCAACTTAGAAAGAAGGTTAGGAGAGATGGTAGGTGGAGGCCAACCCCTAGAGGAGTTTTAAAAATACTGATGGGTCGTCCAGGGGTAATCCTGGACATGCTGGAATTGGTGGTGTTGGTAGAGATTCTACTTGTGGTGTTAGTTTTTTCTTTTCCATTTATAAAGGTGTTCACTCCAACAATTTTATGGAAGCTCTTGTAATTCTTGAGGCCTTGCAGAGGGGGTTTTCTCTTGGTTGGCGCAATATTATCTGCGAGTCCAACTCTCAAATTGTGGTTACTATTTTAAATAGTAAAAGGGTGGAGGAAGTTAATTGGTAGTTGGCCTCTGTAGCCATTCAAATTCCTAGAATGAGTGAAGAGTTCAAATTTATATCCTTTGTGCACATTCCAGGGGAATGGAATGGGGTTGTTGATTACCTGACCAAAAGGGCTTCTGAGCTATTAGATCCTTGGATTATTGATAATTGGGAGAGTCTCTCATCTCGGGACTCTCAACGCCTATGGGAGTTGATCCACAAGCATGTTCGAACTTAATGTGGTTTGTTCTTGTTGTCTTATTCGGGTGTCAATCTAGTATAATGGTTTTAGCTTGTTTTGTTTTTTATTTGAGTCCTGGTTTGAAGCTCAGTTGTACTCTGTAATCCAAAATTTTTATCAATAAATTTTTACCCATTTATTTAAAAAAATAATGGATGTGGGAGAGGATTTGGAGCAATAAAAATTTCCAGGGAGTAACCATGGTGATAGTTGAAGATCCATCTACAAATTTTCTATGCATATGAACAACAGTTTGAAGAAGTTTGTTTGGCTATAATGTCGTGGAATGCACACAACAAAGCTAGGGTTTGCAAAGTGAAGCACAAAGAAAAAAAAACACAAGTGATAGTAATTTATTTTTTGGAAAATATTTTATTTGTTGGAGGAGGAACGAATTTGGAGGAAGATGAAAAACTCTAGCATCAATTGATTTTTTTAGGAGAGATCATGAGTATCAGTTCAGGTATGGTACTTCTTTGGCTTTAGCTTTGAAAATATTTTATTGGCTAAGGCTTTAAAAATAGGGACCTCTTCTTTGGAAAGTGATTTATGAAAATCTGTTGGTTGCAATGATGACTGTAGCCTTACTTTTCAAAAAAGCAGGCAATGAGACCTTATCCATGTTTTCACAATAGTTTCCCTTTGAAGAGGAGAAGCTAGATCATATGTGCCAAATGTTTAAAGCGATGAAATCACCCCATACAAAACCACCTACTCGCTCTAATAATGGTAACTTTGTGCCCAAGTTAGATGAGTCTCTTGTGATTGAGATGCCTCCAGCTCTCATACAATAGACTTTGCTCATGCTTTTCACCCAAGCCCTTGCATGAAAATTTATGGGAATATGGTCTAGTCCAATCACAATATAGAAATAGGTTAACACATTGGGGGGTAAAGTCTCCTCTTATGAATTCATGATGATAGGTAGGGGATACTTTGTTTTCACATTTACCTCTATGGAGGACAAGAGCACTATCTTTCATGGAGGTCCCTTGTTTTTGGGATCCAACCCACTCTACATGATCCCGTGGATCACAATATTTGATCCTCAAGAGGAGGATCCTAAAGAAGTTTCTATCTGGTTTAGGTTGCCATTTTTTCCACTACACCTATGGAATAAACCTTCATTGGAATTAATAGGGAACATTATTGAAATGTTCATTGACTAGGATTCTCCAAAGGCCAATAACACTATATGTGTATGTATCTATGTGCAAGTCAATATAAAAAAGGATTTGCCCTAGCATATTAGAATAAAGGTGTTTGATTAGATACATAACCAACCCATGGACTATGAGCATATACCATTCAAGCGTATAAACTACCATGATCATGGGCATTTCTCTTGAAACTACCCAATTAAACAAGCACATAAAATAAAAAAGGAAGAACTAGGATTCTAAGAAGTCAAAAGGAGACTGTGCATATCAAGAAGCAAGAATCAACAACCTCAACCATAGGATCAAAAAGCTTCCAGCACAAAAACAAATTTGCAAGTCGTAATGAATGAGAAAATCAAATCACCTCTCTAGATGTGATGGCTCCTAAAGATAAAGAGAAGATACCTACAACAAAAGCTGACAACTCACCAGAGATCTTAGGAGATACACCAAAGAACACAATAGTTGGAGAAGAAACTTATGGGAACTCAGAGGAATAGGTAGAAGAAATACAAGTGGAGGAAATAGTGATTCTTAGGAGTTTGTCAACCACATGATCTACAACTAAGGGAAGAAAATTGAACCAACAACTTAGAAATAAGAAATCACAAAAAGACTTGCAATCCAAAACGTAGGTCATAATTGAAGATAGCTTCATAAAAAATAAGAAGCAATCTAAAAAATGAATATTATGTCATGGAACTATAGGGTATTGGGAAGTCCTCTAAAAAAAACTATCTCAAAGTTCTAATAAAGGAGCAAAATCCAACAATAGTCTGTATTTAGGAAACAAAAATAGTAGAGGCAACATTGACTACATAATGGCAGAAGATATGGGCACAATCAAAATTGATAATTGTTGATTTTGTGGGAGCTTCAAGGGGACTGGCTTTGGCTTGGGATCCACAACAATTAGTTTGTAGCTTACAACATAAGCACAATAATTGGATAGGTACAAAATTTGTCTTACCAAATGGAACTAGAGTAGTAATAAATTTTTATGGTTCAAATCATCCTATCCAAAAAAGAGAAGCATGGCAAAACTTAGCACAATGGCTAGACAATGAGGATTTTGACAACATAATACTAGGAGGAGATCTCAACATGATTCTTTACCACTAGGAGAAGGTTGGGAGAAGTTTAGCAAGGGATCGAAATAGAGATCTGCTCAATCAAATTATAGCAGATGAAAGCTTACAAGACATTCAATCGACTAAAGGAAAGTGTCCTTGGAGCAATAGAAGAGCAAGGGTAAACTATATTATAGAAATACTGGATAAATTTTTTATCAATGAAAATTTCCTTACACTCTTTCCCCTCACTTCCAATCACATCATTCAGAACTCTATCTCAAATCATAAGCTAATTCTCTTGGATAATGACCAAAGCCTACAACCCCAAAAAATTCCTTTTAAATACAACTCTAATGGGTGACAAAAGAATATTTCAATGAACTTGTGGAAAGCACTTGGAACCAACAAGTCCAATCCACCAACCCCCAATAAAAGTGGAAAAACAAAATTCAAAAATTGAAGCACGTGATAAAAAAATGGTTGGTAGAAAAATCAAGAGTCAAACCAGATAAGAAGCAGATAATGCAACAACTAGAGTAGCTAGAAATAGAAATTGGGGATCATCCTCAACCATGGCAAGAAGATGCAAGAAATGACCTGATTTAGAAGTTTAATAAATTAAGCACTGAAGAATAAACGCATTGGAAGCTTAGATCCTAAATGGTTTGGCTAAGCAATGGGGATAGATACACCAAATATTTTTATCTAAAAATTATGCAACACTGCCAAAGGAACATAATCAAGGAGATAGAGCATTAAGGAACCACTTATATAGATAGGGATAAAATTAAATAACTTGCCAATCAATAGTGCTCAGCTCTACTCTTTAGAGAACATGGTAACCCAAATTCCTAGGGAATACTACTATACCATATACTGATGGTATTAATTTTGGAAGATAAACAAGATCTCAATCAGCCAATCACTATAGAGGAACTTAAGGATATTATAGCAACTCTACCAAAGGATAAAGTTCCCAGACCTGATGGATTCACTAACAAATTTTACCAATAATACTTACACATCATCAAAGAAGATTTGCTACGCATGATTAAGGATGTTAGGGTGAAATGTAAGCTTATTGGAACCATCAACTCCACCTTTATAGCATTTATTCTTAAAGAAAAATTCCACTACTTTCTCTAGATTCAAACCAAATTCTTTGTCTAACTCTTCCTATAAAATTATTACCAAATTGTTGGCCAATAGAATAAAGAAAAACTTGAAAAACTAATATCAAAAGAGCAAGGGGGTTCATGCTTGGAAAACAAATATATGATAATATCATAAAAGTGCATGAAGCCCTCCATAGTAGTAGAAAATCAAAAAAGAAACAATTTTTTATAGAACTTGATATGGCAAACGCCTCTGATCAAGTTATTATACAAGTTGTAGAACAAGTCCTACAAAAGTTTGGATTCCCACATTAGGTCATCAAGTGGATCGAAGCATGCATAAAAAACCTATGGATAGTCCCCTTAATAAATGGAGAACCAACAAATTTCTTTTAGGCTACAAGGGGAATTAGATAAGGGTGTCCACTATCACCATACCTTTACATCATTTTAGTTGAGACTCTTGGAAGATTAATTAACCATCTTCAAAGAGAAAAATAACAAGGATAGAGGCTATAACAAGATGTAAAACTGTAACACATGTCCAATTTATAGATTATATCATTCTTCTAATTGAAGCCACCAAGAAAATGTTAGACAATTCAAGCAATGCCTGGATTGGTTCACACAAGCTATCGGGGCTCATATAAACACTCAAAAGAGTCAATTTTATACACAAAATGTTGCAGCAATAACAGTTAAACTCTTTTACACTATCCTAGGATTTCAGTATAGCATAGAAAAATACTTCAAATATCTAGGAGTTCCCATGAGCTTCCACCTCAAAGCCTCATATTGATGGACCCCAACATTAGACAAGATGGTTAGGAGGATACAAAGTTACAATAATAGTTGGCTAAGTCTTGCAGGAAGGGCAATATTGATCAAATCAGTGTTAGCTTCTCTTCCAATCTACCAACTATTAGTATATCATGCTCCCAAGTTTATTTTATAAAAGGTAGATGGAATCATACACAACTTCCTATGGCAAGGAGGTAGGCACTCAAAAATAAAAAAGTCTCACTTGGTCAATTGGGAGATGGTCACCGAAAGTAAAATTCGAGGATTGGGAATCAAAAAAATGAAGATAATATCAAAATCACTGGGATCAAAAGTTCTTTAGAACATGCTTAAACACAATCAAGCATGGCAACGCATACTAGTCAGCAAGTATGTAAATAATCAAACAGGTATTCAAATGCTCAAACACATAGAAAAACTTCCTAGAGCCTCGTTGGTTTGGAAACATATAGTGGTTGCAAAGATCATAATAGATGATAGAATTTCTTAACTATCGAGATATGGTAAGTCAATTAATCTATGGAAGGACCCGATCCTAGGAAATCCACTAGTAAGAGAAAGAACTCCAATCGAATTGCAGAATCACTTGGAAATCCAAAGAATACTCAAATTAGGTGACTTGTTTTATTGGACCTCAAAAACTATGAATTGGATCTCCCCTCCCATTCCATCTCAGCTTCAAGGAGATTGGGATTATTTTAGTCCCACGTGGTGAGCATTAAATCTCTTCATCCCATGGTGCCAAATAAACTTATTTGGGGTAACATCTAGTAATGGGGAATACTCAATGCATCTAGGAGTCCAACATTAGTAGATTGGGCCTACCAACAAAAACTATCAATAGTGTGGAAAAATAGAGCATCACCTAAACTGCAAGTATTCAGTTGGCTAGTGTCTCAAAATAAAATATTAACAGGAAAAAATTTGCAAAATAGGAGTATAGCAGGGCCTCATATTTGTTACAAGTGCAGGTAGAATAGTGAAATAGTTTTCCATCTTTTGTTTGAATGCCCAAAGGTAATTTCAATTTTTTAGGAATAACCAATTTTCTTAGCACTTCCTCCTCTATAAGGTTAACCATATACACATGTTTTACCAAGTGGAACAAAGAATATAAAGGTAAACAGATAGGTAAGCCCCTCCTGAAATATTTGTGGAGCTCTAAACCATATTTTATTATCTACAACATCTGGTTGGATAGAAACTAGAGGATTTTTGAAGGCAAAGGTAAGGACAACAAAACTTTAATACAAAGGATAAAATAAGAATTAGTCCTAAATGTTAAATCTAGTTTATGTCAATATAAGTATGAAGAATATTTGTCACCCACAAAAAAGGAATGATCTACCAACTTAATCTCCAAGCTTTCCTAACAGAGGGAGGCTACAAAGCAAACAATTTTGTGTCTAGCATATGTTTTTCAATGCTCTTCTTTGATGGTTCCTCTAAGTCCAACATCGATCAAGCAACAATAGGGGAGATAATTCTTATAGGACCCCGTGAGATCCTGCTCAAATACATGATCAGCTCGGGAACAACATCTAACAACGTGATAGAGGCTATTGGATGTGAAATCAGCTTAAAATTGGTGGCAAAGCAAAGAATAACTTAGGTCACAATTTAAGGGGATTCTAAGTTGATAATAACAACTCTTGCCAAAAATAAATATTTAAGATCTTTATAATTGAATATTATTCAAGACAAGATTAGACAACTAGGTGAGATAATTGAAAAAATATCCTATCAACACGTAAGATAGGAATTCAACAAAGAGGTCGACACACTAGCGAATTAGGAAATAAATATAGCCCCTAGTTATTGCCACCAAATCATCAAGAAGTAGAAGGGTAGGGGTGGTATGCGAGGCTAACGAGGACTCCAATAATGAGGTTCTTTTTTGTCTTCATGTTCTATTTTTTAGAATGCTCTATTCAATTTGATCTCTTTGATTAGATTTTTTTGTACCTTTTTGTTAAGTAAATAAATCTTTTCCTTAAAAAAATGGATGTGGGAAATTATGAAATTTCCTTCTAATGTTTGAGTTATTGATTTATGAATAAATGTATTGAGTTTGTATAGTTGCAATTTGGCATCCAAATTATAATTGCACGTGTTTCATAATTCATTTAGTAGATGCATTTAGTTGCATGCTTCATAAGATCCATGAGTTGTCATGATCCCTTACCACCATCAATCGAGTGATGAAAAAGCAAGAAGGACCAAGGAGGACACTTAGATCCAAGACATTGACCTTTGATGTATGTTGAGTGAAGTAATTGTTATGGAAGACTTATTATATAATAGACTCTAGCTAAGCAATCTCCTAGTTGAATAATTATGTAATGCTTTATTCTTTTAAAATGTGGTGGTACCCTTACACCACTTGGATTGTAAATTATTTAATTTATGAATAAGAATATGTATCTTTTACTTGTTAGAACTAAAGGACTTATGATATCATTGTTTCATGAACTATCATGTTTGGTTGGTTCTTAGATAGAAAACTACATCTTATTTATGTATCTTCCTTGATATTATAGATGTTATCCCATTCTTAAAATAAATTAGGTAGACTTAATTGAACCCTTCCAATGAAAGAAGGATTGGAAAATCTTGATGCTTTAATATAGATTAGATGATTTAAAATAGTATCCAATAATGAGTATGCTTATGTGTTATAATTATAAAAAGAAACCTAAGGGGTTAGAGTTAACCTTAGGGAGAATCTTAAAGTAATCTAGTTGTTCAAGGAACCTTCTTAAATTAAACTAGCTATATCCTTGAAACCATTAATAGATTAAGATAAAAGAATTTGATTATCATTAGGAGTGGTTGATTGAATAAGTTATCTCATCGTGGAGATGAGACTGATAGCTTATTTACATTTCACTGAGTGCACCTACATAGATAGATTTATGTATGGTGTAGTGATGGGTGTATCCTTTGAAATAAACGAAAAGGGATAAGTTAACTCATTTGGGAAATGAGATGGATAGCTTACTGTAATAAGATTAGTATACCTACACAAATAGACTTATGTAAGGTGTAGGGATGGGCATTTACTTTGATGTATTAATGAAGAGGATAAGTTGGCTCATCATGAATATGAGACAAACAACTTAAAATTTTAGATTAGATCTTAGGCAACTTCTTAGAATGACATACGCTATATATTTCTCTAGTTTGTTACATTTTATGGGTTGTTACATTTGGTATCAAAGCTCTAGGTACGATGGACTAGAGGCTTCATGAAATGTGCTAAGGATTTAGGTATCTTCCTATTCAGGCCCTTGCTTAGTTCTTAAGCTAAAGCCGAGAAGATCTAGAATTTCTAATTGCTAGAATTACAGAGATTTGAACCTAGAAATGGTAGCTCATTTCAACACGATACCTTACGTATAGTAAGTATGGCCATCAGTAATGGAATTAGATGATACTTTTTAGAGTAACACCCTACGTAGAGTGAGGGTGGACTTAGTATGAAAAATTTGTATGTAGCTCATATGAATGATGTATTTAACTAGTAGATAGTAGTACAGTTCAAGAAAGGAATTGTAACCTAATGTATTATTCCTTCTTCTATGTGACTAGGATAATGGCACCAAAGACAAGAAGAGGGAAGTCTATTCTATTGAATAGACAAACCCAATAGGATATTGTAGAGGGAATATCCCAGGATGAAGTTTCAGGTAATTCTAGCAGAGAATTGAAGAACCTCACTGTGGTTGTCACATTGTTACAAGAACAAATGGAGCAGCAAAAAAAACTATTGGAGGCCATAGCAAACCAAGATTCACTAGCTAGGAATTTAGAGGTTAGGCAAGCTAGTGAGTAGACCACTAAAGAGCGAGAGGCCAGAGCTCTTCTAGAAATAGAACTGACCAGAGACATAAAGAATGTTCATACCTCCAAATTCAATGGAGAGGGAGAAGGTGATGCATTTGAAGCTTGGCTAAGGGAGCTAGAAATCTACTTCACTGTGAAAATATACTCTACTAGGACTTGGATAGTTTGGGTAATACTGCATCTACAAGAGACTGGATTGAAATAGTGGAAAACTTTCCAAGAAGAGCGAAAAATTGAAGTAGATTTAAAGTGGAAGGATTTTGTTACAGTCTTCAAAAAGAGATTCCTAAGTTGGCTCGTCGTGAATATGAGACAAATAACTTAAAATTTTAGATTAGATCTTAGGCAACTTCTTATAATGGTTAGGGGATGTGTAAACCCCTATCGAGTATATATCTATTGTATATATATATCTAATTTGTTAGATTTTATGGGTTGTTACATTTGGTATCAGATCTCTAGGTACAATGGACTAGAGGCTTCATGGAATATGCTAAGGATTTAGGTATCTTCCTATTCAAGCCCTTGCTTAGTTCTTAAGCTAAAGCTGAGAAGATCTAGAATTTCTAATTTCTAGAATTCTAGAGATTTGACCCTGGGTTGGGTAGCTCATTTCAATACAATACCTTAAGTATAGTAAGTGTGGTCATTAGTAATGGAATCAGATGATAGTTTTTAGAGTAACACTGTACGTAGAGTGAGGGTGGTCTTAGTATGAAAACTTTGTATGTAGCTTATACGAATGGCGTATTTAGCGAGTAATAAGTAGTACAGTTCAATAAAGGAACTGTAAACTAACATATTATTCCTTCTTCTATGTGACTAGGATAATGTCACCAAATATAAGAAGACGAAAGTCTATTCCATCGAATAGACAAACCCAACAGGATAATGTAGAGGGAAGAGCCTAGGATGAAGTTTCAGGTAATTCTAGTAGAGAAGTGAAGAACCTCATTGTGGTTGTCACATTTTTACAAGAACAAATGGATCAGTAGAAATAGTTGTTGGAGACCATAGCAAACTAGGATTCACTGGCTATGAATTTAGAGGTTAGGCAAGCTAGTGAGCAAACCACTGATGAGCAAGAGGCCAAAGCTCTACTAATAATAGAACTGACCAATAACATAAAAAATATTTATACCTCCAAATTCAATGGAGAGGGAGAAGGTGATGCATCCAAAGCTTGGCTAAGGGAGCTAGAAATCTACTTCACTATGAAGAACTACTCTACTAGGACTCGAATAGTTTGGGCAACACTACATCTACAAGGGGTTGGATTGGAATGGTGGAAAACCTTCCAAGAAGAGTGAAAAATTGAAGTAGTTGATTTAAAGTGGAAGGATTTTGTTACAATATTCAAAAAGAGATTCCTTACAAAATATTTCTATGTAGTAAAGTTTGAGGAATTTACCAACCTTCAACAAGGGACCAAATCAATTGAGGTATACTATAAGAAGTTGGTTAAGTTGTTGAAATACATACTCGCTTATGATGAGAATATGAAGATTCAAAAATTTATCTTAGGAACAGAACCTAATATTAGGCATGAAGTAAACATGCACAAGCCAAAAACGCTACATAAATCTTATGATTTGGCTAAGAAAGCATAATCTCATCTTGAGTTTAACTATGTAGTTTTATCTAAGCAAGATCGACAATCACTTAGGAAGAGAAATAGTGTTGGTTTCATGAAGTGGGAAGAGTAACAAAACCAGAAGAATAAAAGCTTCCTAAATCCCAAAAGAAGGAATGATGGGGAGCAAGGAAAGTTTAGAAAGAATTATCAAAGGAGTAACAACAACAATAGTAATAACAAACCTCAACCTTAGAAGCAACTGAGTTTGGTACCAATGGATAAAACTAGGGAACAAAAGCAAGGAGTACACCTAGGACCCAAGAGTGGGTGCTACAATTATAAAGTTTCGTACTATGCTAATTGTTGTCCACATCAACCAAGATTGAGTACATCCAATGCAAAAGGAAAAGAACCTGCCCATAAGATTTATGTTGTGATCAAAAACCAAAAATTGGAAGGGCAAGCCACCCCATTGCTCTTAAAGGGTAAGATTTTTAATAAAGAAGTAAATATTTTAATTGATAGTGGAGCTAAAAATAGCTTTATTTCTTCTAGTATAGTTAGGGATATGCCAGAAAGACCAAGATATTTGGCACAAGGGTGGAAGGTTGAGTATGGTTCTAGACAAACCTACTTTGTGGATCAATGTTTTCCTATGAATGAAATTACCCTCACCAATGGTTCTATCATAGGATGTTTGTATGTAGTACCACTACATGCCTTCGATATTATCTTGGGAATGGACTAGTTACAGTCTCATAGAGCCTTAATAAATTTCTAGGATAGGTGGATAGAGTATTCAAAAAAAGGCAAGGGAAGAATAAGGATCCATAGTGAGCAAGGGTCTTTTAAACCCTAGTTGCTATCCATAATGCAACTAAAGAAAACCATCAGGAAAAGAGGGATGGTTTATGTTGTGAAACTCAATGAAGTTAGGGAGGATAAGAAGGAAGAAGTGTTTGGGAAACACCCAATATTGTAGGAATTTAAGGATGTATTTCTTGAAGACCTACCTAGACTTTCTCCTATGCGTGAATTAGATTTCACTATGGATCTAATGCTAAGAATATAACCTATCCACAAAGTTCCTTATAGGATGAACCCTATAGAGATGTAAGAGTTGAAGATAAAACTACAAGGGTTGTTAGATAAGGGACTGATAAAGCCTAATTTGTGTCACTGTAGAGCGCATCGATGCTCGTTGTGGTTATATATTGACTATAGAATGCTCAAAAAAGTAACCATCAATAATAGGTATCCTTTACCTAGGATTGAATACCTATTCGATCAATTGAAGGATGCCACAATATTTACAAAGATTGATCTAAGATTAGGGTATCATCAATTAAGGATACATGAGGAGGACACTCATAAGATGACATTCAAAACTAGATACAGGTATTATGAATTTACAGTCTTGCCCTTTGGGCTGACTAATGCCTCGATCGTATTCATGAATTTAATAAACAATGTATTCAGAAGACACCTAGATCAATTCATCCTCATATTTTTAGATGATATTCTAATATATTTTTGGGATAGGAAAGAACATGATAGACACCTCAAAATCATGTTGGAGTTGTTAAGAAGAAATCAACTCTATGGGAATCTATCAAAAAGTGATTTTTATGTCTCAAAAGTGTGATATCTAGGACATATAATATTCGTTGAAGGAATTATAGTGGATCCAGAGAAAATTGAGGCCATTTTGAATTGGTTGCCACCAACCAATGTGTCTAAATTGAATGGGTATGACAAACTATTATAGATGATATGTGAAGGATTACTCCAAAATAGTCACTACCATAACCTATCTCCAAAATAAATGGAAGGAATTTAAGTGAACAACTAAGCGTGAAGCTACTTTTGCACTGCTTAAATAGAAACTCACCACGACATCAATCCTGAAGATTCCAAATCCTTAGGTAAACTTCTTAGTGTGCACTAGTGCATCACTAGAAAGGTTAGGAGTGCTTTTACATGATGAATTAGTTGTAGCATATGCATTAAGGAAACTTAAGAAACATGAAGTTAACTATGATATGCATGATCTAGAGCTAGAAGCAATGGTGCATACGCTTGAGATCTAGTGTCACTACTTGGTTAGAAGACCCTTTGAGTTAAGGACCGATCATCAGAGCTTGAGATACATATTCACTCAACCTATGCTCAATGCAAGGTAAAGAAGATGGATCGAGTTCTTAGTGGAATATGACTTTACTATTGAATATATCAAAGGAAAGAAAAATAATGTGGTTGATGCCTTAAGTAGAAGAAGACACATAATAACTTTAATCTGGAGCCCTATAGATTTGTTAGACCAAGTAAGAAAAATGTAATCTTAGGATGAGTATTGCAAGGAAATTGGAGCTAAAATGGAAAGAAAACCAGTATTTTTGCATAAAATATGGTCTTTTATGCTTCAAGGATAGGGTCATCATACTAAAAGTAGGTGATTTAAGGAGAGTGATCATGCAAGAAGCACACAGATCTCCTTACTCTGCTCATTCTAGAGGGGACATGTAATGTCCCCTTTCTAGACAGTTAGTGTTCAATGGTGATTTAGCCTATTCCTGGGTTCCCATAGGCTAAATAGGTATGTTTGGGAACCCTAAGTGGGTTGTTCCCTGGCGATCAGTGCTTCACCAGCTCTCCTCTACCTCTTTCTAGAGGCGGTTCAGAGCATTTCTTCACCACTTTCTATTTTTAGTAATTTACTATTTTTAGTAAGTTAGGGTTTGGACAGTCGGTGGTGGTGATCCTATCAGGGTTTCTATTCAGAGAGGCATGTTGAGCTATTTTTGGTGATTTGAGAGTTTGGCAGATCGGACAGTGCAATGTTATTCTTTGGTGAAATGGGTGTCCGATTCTATCCCTTGATTGAGGATTGGTTGAGCAGAAGGTTGAAATTTTAATGTGCAAAGATAAATTAAATAAAGTTAAATAATTTATTTAACTTTATAAAGTTCAACCTTATTTTATAAAAAGGAACGATGGGGGGACATAAAGTCACTTAGCAAATAAAATATTAATAAAGTGACTTAGGAAAAAAGGAGTTATAAGGGGTTATTTTATAAAAGTGATTTTAAAATACATTTTAAGTGTGCAAAACCCTAAAAGTGAGTTGTGGAGTTATAAAAAGGTGTTGGAGCTCTCATTTTCATTCATGCTTGGATATTTTTCTTGGTTTCTCTGAGGAGAAAAATCTTTGCTTGCAGATTTGGCTCTTGGGGATGAAAACCTCCATTGGCAACACTGATTTCGAGGGTTAAAGGTCCTTCCTAGTCAGTTTCTGGGAGTCTCTACTTCAGGGGATTCAAATTTGGGCATTATCGCAGTAGTAGGGTTTGTGAAATTTGCAACTTCAGTGGGTGATTGAGGTAATCATCTGGGTTTTGTAGTTTTGGTTTGTTTTCATCTGGGTAAGCATCGATTTTGGCATATGAGATGCATTTTGGGGTGTTGTAATAGTTGGCCTTACCATTTCAAGTGTGTTGTGGAATCCATGTTTTGCTTGTATCTTTCCGGGAGATCATAAAATCATTTTGGGTATTTTAGAAATCATCTTCCTTAACCGAAACGATCATGTTGGAGGCATTTTGAGGTTTTTAGAATGCAAGTTTGAATTTTCTAAGCCAGTCGTACATTTCAGCCGTACCTTTCTTGGGAATTGTGCCAAAAATTAATACTATAGTTTTGAAGGTGTTTTTTTGCTCAGATCTTGGTGCCTATCAAAAACAAGCCTATTGCACTTTACGACACGCAAAACGGAGTTCGTTTGAGGAAGATATGAACATTTTTGTGTTTCAGCTGTAGGAAATGCATTTTCAAAACTTGTATCAGACCTGTTCTGAGTTGTTTCCAGGTCAAAAAAATTGAATAAAATAATGTTGTTTGCTCAGATTTATAATTGGTTTTAGTTCTATTTCATTTCCAGTTATTTCCATGCTTTATAGAGTGTTTATTTATGCATGTTTGCAAGCATTATCTATCAAAAAACAAAAATATATATATATACATATATTGCATTCAAAGCATCAACAAAACAGAAAAAACAAACAAAAAAAACAGAAAATAAACAGAAATTCAATCATTTACAGAGCAACCATAAGGGGTAGCCATTACAGGACACGATGAGGGATAATATGAAAAGGACCTTCTTTTGGATAGGAATGAAGAAGGACATCATCAATTTTTTTTCTCGATGCCTAAAATGCTAGAAGGTGAAGGTTGAATGTATACACCCTATAGGCATTTGTATCCACATGATATACCTATGCAAAAATGGCAAGTTATATGTGGATTTCATAGTAGGTTTACCCAAGACTAGGTATCAACATGACACAATCCTTGTAGTAGTCAATAGATTGACTAAGGTTGTGCATTTCATACCAGGAAACATCAAGGATGATGCTTAGGTTGTGGCTAATAGATTTACCAAAGAGATATTCAAGTTATACAAATTTTCTAAAATAATTATTTTATATAGGGATTCCAGATTCACTTCTAAATTTTGGAAAGCCCTACATCGTGTAGTGGGTACAAAACTAAATATAAGCTCTGCATATCACCTTGAGATCAATGGTCAAACTAAGAGGGTAAACCAGGTCCTAGAAGACATGCTTCACATGTACTCCATGGACCAAAAGTCTATATGGGAAGACTATCTACATATCATAGAATTATCTTAAACAATGATCATCATTCTTCTTTGGGTATGGCCCTATTTGATACCTTGTATGGCAATATATGTAGAATACCCCTATCATGGGACAATTTAGAGGATCAAGTTGTGATCGGGTCAAACATGGTCAAATAAATGGAAGGTCAACTTAAGATGATCAAGTAGAGGCTTAAGGAAGTTGTTGACCATTAGAAGAATTATGTCGATCTAAAATAATTGCCAAGAGAATACTTTGTGGGAGATAAAATGTTCTTAAGGGTCAGGCCAATTAAAAGTGCCATCAAATCCATGAAGTTGGATCCTCGATTTGTTGGACCCTTTGGGATCACGGAGAAGATTATCCTAGTTGCTTACAGACTCTCCTTGCCACCTGACCTATCAAAAATCCATGACACCTTCCACATATCCCTACTTAGGAGGTACATCTCTAGCCCTAATCATGTGTGGGATGTTTCTAAATTGTAGATGGCAAACCTTAAGGCAATTGAAGTGATGTCGATGAATATCCTAGAGTTTTGTTCCAAATCAATGAGGAAGAAAAATCTAGAACAATGTAAGGTCCAATAGGACTAATATTTTGAAAGAAATACCACTTCAAATAAAGTGGATGATATGAAAAGACATTTTCTCTTTTTAGTTGGAAATATATTGTAATAACATTTTATGGCAAGAAAACACATGGGACTATGTTTAGTCCAAGGGGGTAGTATGTCATACCCCACCTTGGTAGGACTCAATTATGAAATAGACTTTATATTGAATCATGTTTCAATGCTTTATGGTTATGCAATATTTATATTGATTTATCTTTAAGGAATATGGTAGGGTACCTAGGAATAGATATTTGGGGATATATTATTATATTGTATAAGGGTTGGCATGGGCCACACATAACCCAAGGTTGATTGTATTATAATATTATATTATATTTTAATATAATATAATATTAGTAGTAGGCTCTCCAAAGTAGAATAAGAATATGGATATATAAAGAAGAGATATTTGTCATTGTAAGGATTCATATCATTGAAGAAGAATCTTATGTAATCATCGTGCCCACGAAGTGGCCTCTCATCTTGGGAGATCTTGTGGAGTTATTCCTTCCTTAAGGATTATTATTGGTGTTTCCCTACCTTAAGGGTATTATCTATCTCTCTCTCATTTGTAGATTGTTATTGTGAATAATGTATTGTGGATGAATGATTTGATATTTCTGCATATTGGTGAATGGTTCATGTTTAA
Organism: Wollemia nobilis; assembly: GCA_028583015.1. Lineage (NCBI taxonomy): Eukaryota > Viridiplantae > Streptophyta > Pinopsida > Araucariales > Araucariaceae > Wollemia > Wollemia nobilis. Next base: position 13,324,226 of record JAQPPZ010016861.1, on the reverse strand, counting down.
TAATATTAGTTTTGCAACAAGTGGTATCAGAGCAACGATTTTGGCAAAGTGGAGATTTTTGTGTGAAACCCTAGAATTAGGGCAATTTTTTTTTGGAAAAACATCTCATATTTCAAGAGCCATATCTCTGCACAAGTTTATTCGATTCAAGCGATTCTTGGATCAGATTGTGCAAAATTTGAAGGGCTTTAAAATGAGTGGTCATATGAAGGAATCCGAGTAGTATTGAGGGATATACGACCTTTTGAAGTTAGTCATTCGAAACAAGGATAGTGACGAATTTCGCAGATTTTTTCTGGAAAAACGTCTCATCTTTCAGAAGCCATATCTTTGCGATAGCTAATCCGATTGAGGCGATTCTTAGATCAGATTGTGCAGAATTTGAAGAGCTTTAAAATGAGTGGTTATATGAAGGAATACGAGTAGGAGATACAACCTTTTGAAGTCAGCAATCTGGAACAAGGAAAGTGACGAATTTTCAAGTCGTGAATTTTTCAAAAGACAATTTGTTTAGTTCGGGTAAGCAAATCAGTTGCACTTTATTTTGTTGAAAGAAAAATTGTAGATGTAGTTGTCTTTGGGATTTTTAGCTTCAACTTGGTGGGAAGATATATATTTTTCCATAAAACCCTAGTTTGCATTAGGTCATGATATTTATTATCAAAAAACCCTAGTTGCATTAGGGCATGCACAATGGCACTCCAAAGTTTTTCTGGAGAAGATGATATTGATGCTATGGAATGGTGGAAAAAGTTTGTCTATCGACATCATAGTAATCCTTATTGGAAATACTTCTTTAATTTATCTCTTCAAGGGAAAGCTTTGTTTTGGTGGATAAATTTTTGTCAAGAAACAAATGATGAATACACTTTGGAGGAAGTGAAGCATGCATTCTTGAGTAAATGGGACCCATATTATGTAGATCGCCTAATGGATTTGATCGATGACTATGAAAAAGAAATAAAATTACTCAAGAAGAAAGAGGAAAAGGTCAAGGAAGATAAAAAAGATGTCAGTATGCAGACAGAGGAAACCATACCTTTGGTGGAAGATAAATTAGAAAATGGACAAAGGAATTTGTTTAAATCTAAAAAGTCTATTTTGCGAGTTCATGGAAGCATTCAAAAGGAACATGTTATTATTTCCATTGACCCTAGTAGCAGATATAATTTTATTAATATTGTTTTGGCTAAGAAGTTGCAAGTTCAAGCAACAAAAATTAAGGACATACAACTAGAGGGTGAGAATGTTCGGATTTTTGAAGATTTGAAGATCACCATGGATAAATATGTTTTACATTCAGATTTCTATGCTATTGAGATAGATGATGAGGATATTGTTCTTGGTTATCCTTGGTTAGATTCTTTGGGTACTATTAACATTAATGTGCAAAAGAAGTTTATGAAGTTATGGTACAGAAAAAAGAAGATAACATTGCAGGATATTTCTCAGCTTGAGGAGCAAGGATACAAGGAAAATCAAGAAGTGGTTGTAGAAGAACAAATTGAAGAACATGAAACAGAATCCAAGAAGGCAATAGTAGCAACAGAGTCCATGAAAGAAGTAGCAAGTAACTAATTCAATGGAAATAACATTGCAGGATATTTCTTAGCTTGAGGAGCAAGGATACAAGGAAAATCAAGAAGTGGTTGTAGAAGAACAAATTGAAGAACATGAAACAGAATCCAAGAAGGTGATAGCAACAACAGAGTCCAAGGAATATTTGATAGAAGAGCACAAGGACACACCAAACAAAGATAACATGAAAGAACAAGGTGTAGAAGAATTTAAAACAATGAAGCCAAAGGTTGAAAAGTCAAAGAAGGTAGAACATCAAGTAAAGGTTGCACCATATCGCCATCCACACCACCATGAGCGGAAACAATATTGGAGGCATGGTTCAAGGCAATAATATTATGGTTCTACATGTAATCATCAGGGCACCAACTATGGCAATGTTTGGCAAAGAAAGCATAGTGATCATGGTTTTCAGCATGGTTCATCAGCATCAAGGAACAAGTGGACCCATCATTCAAGTTATCAAAATACAGTAGTAGAAGCGTGGAGCCAACGAAGCAGATTTGGATACTCAAGTAACAAAATGGCGTACCAGCATCATCGGGTTTCACATGGATGGATGGATGAGTGAGAGTGGTACCAATTGCTAACATTGCTTAGCAAATCATACTATCAGGTTTCTTCATATGTTTCGAGGACGAAACATTTGTAAGGAGGCCACACATAACCCAAGGTTGATTATATTGCTTGCTTTTGTTTACATATGCATTTGTGTGTAAGTGGACTTAGTATAGAATCTCCTTTGGAAGGGATTAATAGACATAGAGGCTCTATTAACCCTAGGCCACTTAAATACCATACTAATATTTAATATTAGTATAGGTATTTTATTTGAACTAATCAAAATAAGAAATGATTAATGACTTTTATGGTTTGAATTAAATTGGATTCAATATTATAAATATGAATGCTTTAAATATTCTATTTAATTATCTCTTTTACCTTTTGAATAGATAAAGAAATGAATAACTTTATCTTTTATAAATTTGAGAAAGAAATGAATAGCTTTATAAATGAAATAAAGAAACAAATGGATTTTCATTTAAGGCAAGATATCTGGAGAAAGGGGAAAAACCATTTTAAAATTCAAATGTCTCTTTTTGGGGCCACCTTGGGTAAGCATGGTATAACTTTTGGTAGATGATATTATGTAAAAAGATGGACTTTGGGGAGAAGGTAGATGGGTCTTTGTTGATAAGAGGGATAAAGGAAAGAAAGGAAGGGGGATGATTCTTCTGGGAACTGCAAAGGACAAAGGAGGAGGGTAGCAAGGACATAGCAAGGATTTGACCTTCAAAGAAGGATTCATCGTAATATATTAAGGTTAGGAAATTGCTCTTTTTTAGTTCAAAATATCTCTATGTCTTGTTGTATTTAGCCTGCATTGGTTGTACTAGAACCAAAAGGTTGTTGTATAAGTATTTAATTGGTTGTACTAGAACCAAAATATTATTGTATAAGTATTAAAGCTGGCTATTTGAATCAAAAAAGCTATTTTATTGATTAAAGAAATGATTTTTGTATAAGTATTTAATTGGTTAAGGGTATGGGACCTTAATTGATTAAAGAAATGATTGTTGTATAAGTATTTAATTGGTTAAGGGTATGAGACCTTAATTAATTAAAGAAATGATTGTTGTATAATTGATTAAAGAAATTATTATTGTATAAGTATTTAATTGGTTAAGGGTATGGAACCTTAATTGATTAAAGAAATGATTGTTGTATAAGTATTTAATTGGTTAAGGGTATGAGACCTTAATTGATTAAAGAAATGATTATTATATAAGTATTTAATTGATTAAGGGTAGGGGACCTGAATTGATTAAAGAAATTATTATGGTATAAGTATTTTATTATTAAGAATATGGGCTCTTAATAAATTAAAGAAATGGTTTTGTAAGTACTTTAATTGGTTAAAAGTATGGGCTTTTAACTGATTAAGGGAAATGGTTTTGTAAGTACTTTAATTGGTTAAAAGTATGGGCTTTTAACTAGATAAAGGAAATGGTTTTTATGAATGTTTGATTAGTTAAGGGTATGGGCTCTTAATTGGTTAAAGAAAATGGTTTGTGCATTAAAAGTATAGTCCTTTGATTGATTAAAGGAAGGTTTGTTGAATTACTCCATGATGATAAATGATAAATAACTTTCTTTCCTAAAGGGCAAAATGACTTTCCTTTTATGAAGTGATAAAGAATGGATGTGGGAAATTATGGGATTTCCTTCTAATATTTTGAGTGAATGATTTATGAATAAATGTATTGAGTAGTTTGTATAGTTGCAATTTGACATCAAAATTATAAATGCACTTGTTCCATAAGTCATTTAGTAGATGCATTTAGTTGCAAGCTTCGTAAGATCCATGAGTTGTCTTGATCCCTTACCACCATCAATCGAGCGATGGAAAAACAAGAAGGACCAAGGAGGAAACTTAGATCCAAGACATTGACCTTTGATGTATGTTGAGTGAAGCAATTATTATGGAAAACTTATTATAGAATAGACTCTAGTTGAGCAATCTCCTAGTTGAATAATGATGTAATGCTTTATTCTTTCAAGATGTGGTGGTACCCTTACATCACTTGGATTGTAAATGATTTAATTTATGAATAAGAAGATGTATCTTTTATTTTTTAGAACTAAAGGACTTATGATATCATTGTTTCATGAATTATCATGTTTGGTTGGTGCTTAGATATAAAACTACATCTTATTTATGTATCTTCCTTGATATTATAGATGTTATCCCATGCTTAAAATAAAGTAGGTAGACTTAATTGCACCCTTCTAAGGAAAGAAGGATTGGAAGATCTTGATGCTTTAATGTAGATTAGATGATTTAAAATAGTATCCAAGAATGATTATGCTTATGTGTTAGAAGTAGAAAAAGAAACCTAAGGGGTTATGGGATCCCTTAGGGAGAATCTTAAAGTAATCTCATTGTTCAAGGAACCTTCTTAAACTAAACTAGCTAGATCCTTGAAACCATTAATAGATTAAGATAAAATTATTTGGTTATCATTAGGAGTGATTGATGGAATAAGTTAGCTCGTCACAGAGATGAGACTGATAACTTATTTGCATTTCACTTAATGCACCTGCATAAATGGATTTATGTATGGTGTAGTGATGGGTGTACCCTTTGAAACTGATAAAAGGAAATAAGTTAACTCATTTGGAGAACAAGACATAGATTATTACAATATGCGTAGCATACCTACACAAACAAACTTGTGTAAGGTGTAAGGATGGACGTATCCTTTGATGGATTAATGAAGAGGATAAATTGGCTCATCATGAATATGAGACAAACAACTTAAAAATTTAGATTAGATCTTAGGCAACTTCTTAGAATGACATATTAGGGGATGTGTAAACCCCTATCAAGTATATGTTTATATTTCTTAGAATGGTTAGGAGATGTGTAAACCCTATCAAGCATATGTTTATATTTCTCTAGTTTGTTAGTTAGATTTTATGGGTTGTTACACTATGTACTTAAATACCCTTCACTACCATAATACAATCATTCAAAGCTCAAGTTCTAGCATGTGGTATCAGAGCAAGTAGAAGGAAAAAATATTTTTCCTTTTAATCTTCTTATAGCTTCAATATAGAGAAACCCAAGGTGCACTCTATTTAAGAAAAAAATCAAGTTTGAGATAAAAATTTCAAGGGCAAAGTACCCTATATAAAATTATGATCCGTGAAGCAAAATTCCATGGGAAAATTCTTTAAGTTATTAAAAGGATTTAGGGGGGAAAACCCCTGTCGAAGGTAAATTTAAGCAAGAAAAAGAAAGCTATTAAAAACTCCATATAAGATTACAAAAAGGAGAGAGCTCTAGAAGAGAAAACTAGGGCATCAGTTGGGTAGCCGAAGAGATTTCTGGTTACTGTGGATTTGAAGACAAGATTGCTGCCCCAGGAGGGCCCAATGGGGACACCTCCGGATCCTCTTCTAGAGAGACATAGTTCTTTTGCAGATTTGTTAAAGGATAAATCTCCATCAAAGACTGAAGAAGCACAAAAAACTGCATTAAAAATGCTCTTTACGACTGCTGGAAATAGATCAACATCTCAACGAGTTAATGGATGCTTGCCACAGTCATAATCAAGGCCAAATATTGTCATTGAGCAAAGGATGGTCGAAGAAATAGTTTTATATAGAGCCAATCATGATTTGATCTGTAAATTCATGGGTATTCGCCCTACCCTAAATTTTTTGCATTCCTGGGTCCGAAAAAACTGGGAGCCTCTTGGTGAGTATTCTTTGTGGTTTATTAGCAATGGATATTTTATTGTTAGTTTTTCTTCACTTGTCGATAGAAATAGGGCTTTCAAATCAGAAAAGAGGAATCATGGTCCGACAGGATTATTTGTTCAACCCTGGAGAGTGGGATTTGATCCTCGAATTGAACCCACTGTTGTCCCGGTTTGGATCCATTTGTATGCACTTCCAATGGAGTTTTGGAGTGAGCAGGTATTGGAAATTATCGGTAATTCCCTTGGAAGACATTTGGGTGTTTCCAAAGACACAATGGAAGGAAACACAACTGTTTATGCAATATTATGTGTGGAAATGGATCTTAGCCAGCCTCTACTGGTAGAGGTGGAACTCGAACTTGCAGGACTATCTTGGATTCAACAACTGGATTATGAGGCATTGCCCTTCAGATGCAGAGTTTACCACAAATATGGGCATTTGGCCCGATCTTGCCCAAATAATATGAACATAAAAATGGAGGCTCCTCTAGGAATGTCAAATCTTCCTAAGGAGGGTAAGTCAACAATCAACAAAGAAACAACCAATATTTCTCAGGGTAAAGAAGCACAGGGAGATGGTTTTGAACAACCCAAAAGAAGGAGAAGGCAAAAGAAAAAATATGGTAAAGAGCAAACCCAACTCAAGCCCTCCAATAGGTATGAGATATTTAAGACACTAATGGACCAAGAAGAAGAACAATTCATGGAAGGAGTGGATGGGAATAATGAAAATAATAACAACCATGTTCAAGCCCCTCTTTCATCTCCTCCCATCATAGAGCAGGTAATTGAGTACAGTGAGTTACCACAATCAGAGAGTGCAGGGGTATTGATAGTGCATAACCAAGAGCAACCAATAATTAAGGATGTCATCATGGGCATAGCAAAAAAGAATAGAGAAAGGCCAACTCTAGGGATAACTCAGGTGGAAAAGAGATAAAAAAATAGCAGCTCTCAAGGAGTGGGTAGAAAATCAAATAAGGAATTGATAGCAGTTCAAGGAGACAAACTGATCACTGGAGGATCGGTGAGGCCAATAGATTTTTATTGCTCTCAAGGTAACCAATGATTATACAATCATGGAATGTTAGGGGTTTAAACAATAGAACCCATCAATCTGTTGTTCGAAGACTCTTAGAAAAATGTAAAACATATTTTTTGCTTATCCAGGAGACAAAAATGTCATTGGATCTTATGTGTAAAATAGTAAATAGACTTTGGAGGGGTGTTGGTCATATGGAAGTGGCTGCCCAAGGGGCCTCAGGGGGGATAGTTACTCTTTGGAACTCTCTTGAATGGACTGCAATAGAACATATAGCTTGGAGGGGTGTCCTCACATCACATTTTAGAAATAATGTCACAACTGAACATGTTTTAATCACAAATTTTTATGGGGCTCAAAACCTAGATGGTCGATGCATCAATGGAAAGTTGTGCATAACATGAGAGTCTCAAGGGAAGAGTTAGACTGGATTATTGTTGGGGATTTTAATGCTAAATTATCCTCTAGAGATCAGGAAGGGGGAACCCCAATTTTGGACCCAGGGGATCGACTTATGATTGCCCAAGTCCAGGCATTACACTTGGTGGATATTAAATGCCCTGGAACCAACTATACTTGGACTAATAAGAGGAGGGAGCCACATAGCAGGAAGGTGAAGTTAGACCATTTTTTGGTTTCAGAGGAGGCATTTGTAAAATGGAATATAAAATTTCAGATTTTGGAGGGTCCAGTTTCAGATCACTTTCCCATTTTGTTGGAAGGAGGGATCAAGACAGTGCAGCATCACAAACCATTTAAATTTGAAAACTTTTGGTTACAAAAAGAGGAACTTCGAAAGAAAATTCCATAGTGGTGGGAAGAAGGTCACCCAACATATGGGACAACAATGTTTAGATTCCACAAACAACTTCATTATGTCAAAGATCAACTGAAACAATGGAGGTGAGCTAACAAGATAGACTTCCAGGTCCAAAGAGCTCCATTGGTGGCTAGATGGGATGAGGTTCAAAAACACTTTAGGGAAGGAACAATTATAGAGCAGCTCAAAGAAGAGGATGATGCATTGCGTAAAGCGGTTGAGGACATTGACAACCAAGAGGAGACCTACTGGAAATAGAGAGCAAGAACCACTTGGTTATTAGAAGGTGATAAAAATACCAAATTTTTCCATCGGATCGCTTGTGCTAGGAGACAGATGAACAACATGGAAGCTCTTCAAGATGAGAACGGACACTCCTTTGATACAATTCTAGGTATGCATTTCCATTCAATGGATTATTTTTCTAAACTATTTAAGGAAAGTATGGTGCAAGATGAAGAGGCTCAAAAAGAAGTTATTGTTGTCATACCCTCTGTTATCTCTAAAGAAGAAAATCAGGCCCTACTTAAACCCATTGATAGAGAGGAACTGAAGAATGTAGTCTTTGGAATGAGCATCGAAAAAACACCAGGTCCAGATGGCTTTCCAATTGAGTTTTTTAGGCCTTCTGGGATAACTTGGAGGAGGATGTAATGGTTGTTATAGAGGAGTCCAAAGGTAGTAAAATAATGCTTAAAGCATTAAATCATACTTTCATTACCTTAATTCCAAAAGGGGAGGAGGGGGTACATATTTCAGATTATAGACCTATTGCCTTATGCAATGTCATATATAAAATAATCACAAAGGTAATGGTTGAGTGGCTAAAACCTCTTCTACATAGCATTATCTCCTCAGAGCAAGGGGGTTTTGTAGAGGGTAGGCAGATCTTGGATGGTGTGGTTCTAGCTCAGGAGGCAATCCATTCAATGCAAACATCTGGTAATAGAGGAATGTTCATAAAATTAGATATGTCAAAGGCTTATGATAGGGTGGAGTGGAGCTTCTTGTCAAAGATGATGGCAGCCTTTGGTTTCTCTCAGGATTGGATAGAATGGGTCATGAGTTATGTTTCTACTCCGACATACTCAGTGTTAATCAAGGGTCTTCCCTCACAACCGTTTGGAGCTACTCGAGGCCTTCATCAAGGAGATCCTTGCTCTCCCTATATTTTTCTCATATTGGTTGAAGGATTGGGTAGACTCATCTTGAGGAGAAGACAACAAGGTTTGCTAATAGGTATCAAGGTGGGTGAGGAAGTTTTGACTCACCTACAGTTTGTGGATGACACAGGATTGGTGGGAGTGGCCAACTTCAGGGAAGCAAGAATGATTAGAGATACACTTAATGTCTACCTTAGGGCTACAAACCAAGTCATCAATGATAAAAAATCCAAAGTGGTCTTTTTCAATCTTGATCAAAGGCTTCAGGACAAAATTTTAGAGATCTTGGGATTCACAAGGACTTCTCTCCCAGTGGTATACTTGGGGGTCCCTTTGCATTTTAAAAAACTAAAAATAGATATCTGGAGGAATATTTTGGATTGTATCAAGGAAAGAATTAATCATTGGTCTCACAAATGGTTAAGCTATGGGGGTAGATTAACTTTTTTACAATCAATCATTCAAGCCATGCCAATTTATAAATTTTCTATCCTTGCTGCCCCACATACCATATGGAAAGAGTTGGACAAGATGGCTAGAAAATTTTTATGGGAAGGAGTAAAAGGAGAGAGGAAATGGGCCTTAGTAGGTTGGGAGAAAGTAAGCCAACCCAAGGTAAAAGGAGGTTTGGGACTGAGAAGATCAAAGTTAAATAATAAAGCTTTGGCTGGAAAGCTTTACTGGAGGTGGATTTCCCAACCAACTTCTTTATTCAATAGAATCTTAACTAGTAAATATTTGGGATAGGTAAACCCAAATGAGGTGGGTCATTTCCCTTTGGATGGTAATGGATCCTTAGTGTGGCAGGCTCTCAAGTTAGGATCTCAGGTAGTAAAATATGGATTATTTTGGAAAGTGGGGAGAGGGGAGAAGGCACGATTTTGGACAGATTCATGGGATCAATACCCACATATCATTGTTGAATTTCCTAAACTACAACCAATAAAAATAACCATAGAAACTAGGGGGTGGGTCCAAATTGAAAGTTATTTCAACACTAGTCAGCTGGGGGATTATAAGTTTAAGCAGTTTAAGAAGTTGGATGAGTGGCCAATTTCAATCCCTCCGGATTTGACACCCATCATGACTAAAATCTTGGTAGAAATATTTCTCACAGGTAGAGATGAGGAGGATGAATTAGCTTGGGGCTATGGGAGCCTTGGTGTCTACATAGTGAAGGATGGATATGATAAGATCCTTCCAGAGCCTCCTCCTCATACATATCAGGTTGAGGATTGGAGAAAGATTTGGCAGTCCAAGGGTTGGTCGAAAGTAAACTTTTTTGCCTGGCAGTTCATGCATAATGGAATTCTTACTTTTGATAATCTCAGATGTAGGGGAATCATTGGTCCATATCAATGTGTTTTATGCTACAAGAGTGAGGAAACAACTGATCACTTGATGTTTGAGTGCCCATTCACACGCCAGATCTGGGAGAGATGGTTTTTATATTATAAAATTCAAGTTAATGGTGATTTGAATCGGATTAATATTTGGGAAATATGGAAGAGGGGTAGATTTAAATCTAAAGCTCTTTGTATTGGTTGGGAGCTTGGATTAAACTTCATTTGGTGGCAAGTGTGGTTGGAGAGAAATGCCAAAATTTTTAGAGAAACTTTTTCTTCTTTAGATGGAGTTTGGCAGGTCATTTGGAGCAAAGTCACATAAACTGTGGCAGTCTATGCTAAAGAGGAAACTCAGGTTGTTATAGGGGCAATGGAGAAGGAAGTTGAAGTGCAAGAGGGGCATGATAGAGCTAGTTGGAAACCACCCCCATAAGGTTGGATTAAAATTAATACTGATGGAGCTACAAAAGGCAATCCAGGTAGAGCTAGAATTGGAGTGGTTTGCCAGAATCATGTTGGAACAGTGCTCTATTGGGAACTGCAAGGCTTGGGAAGAGCCACAAACAATGAAGCAGAAGCCTTAGCTATCAAATCTGCTTCTATTTGGGCAATAAAACAAGGTTATAGGAGGATAATCCTAGAATCATATTCTCAAATAATGGTTGGAGCTCTAGATTGCATGAGGAACTTTGCTTTGAAGACATGGAGGTTGAGGATTCTTGTCACTCAAATTAAGGAATTATGGAGGGAATTAGATGATGTGATTCCAGTTTATGTGAGTAGAGATCTAAATAAAGTGGCAGACTTCCTGGCTAAGATGGGTACTGAGAAGGAGGTAGGGGTTCAGTGGCACAGTGACATGGCTATTGAGGATGAGATGATTAGGCAAGTTGGTGAGCAAATCCAATGCTTAGCTAATTTGGATAACCATTCCAAAAATATTGTTTAGGAGATTTGTGCTTCAATGTAGATCTTCTTTTATAGTTGTAAACATGTGAACAACCATTGTAGAAATATGGTTTAAGAGATTTGGCTCCAATGCAAATCTTCTTTTACTATTGTAAACATGTGTTCTCTTTGGCTAAGGCTGGGAAAAGTCTCATCCCAACTTGTAAATGATCTTTGTTTTAATACAAGTTTTTTCAAATTATTTTTCAAAAAAAGATTACAAAAGGAATCCATAAGAAGCTCCTTAAGAAAAGATAAATAATCCATTGTAGCTTCTTTGCAAGAAAGAAAATTTAGCACCAAGGAAGCCATTATAGCTCCTCTTTTGAAAAATCACAAATAAGCCTATTTTGAAAGGATTTTGAAAAGAATAAAGTTTAACAATACATAAGGATCATACAGCCCATTAAAGTCTATTTTTGAAAGGCATTTGAAAAAGAATAACATTTAAAAATATAGAAGGATTACATAGCCCTTTAAATTCCTCTTGTGAAAGGCATTCTGGAAAATATTAAAGCCTCATAAAATTGAAGATATTTGCAGCATTGCAAACCTTCCAAAGAAGAATGTGTTAATCCAAAGAAAGAAGCTCAAGCTTATTAGACTAAAATTTAAAGAAGAGAATATTCTTTTAACAAAAGAAAAATATTCTTTCAAAAGTTGCAACGATATTTTTGAACAAAGAGTGAAAGAACTAGTTCAAGGAAAATATTCCAACTGGAATAGATTGTGCATAAAAGGCAAAGACCCTATGACATGAACAAAGCATGGTGTAAGAGAATATTTTAACAAAAAATATCTAAGATTAAAAAATATATTCATGCTTGCACCAAACAACAAAGGAAGAATTGCAAAAAGGAGAACAAATTAAACTTGTAGTAGTTGAATGGTAAAAGAGAAATTATCCTATGAGAAATCAAAAATAGCAAATTGGGTCCCCTATGAAAGGAAGGAACATCGTGCCTCAACAAAATAGAAAAGGAATGCACACTGTAAATAATGAAAAAGAGACTATACATTGTGAAAGGTATTCTCAGTCTTTCAAAGGAAGCCTAGGCATTATAACGTAGGAACTCTTACAGTTTTACGTAGGGCTGCTATGAATCATCCGAAAAGCACAAATGAGTAGAAGAAAAGAGACATCTTCATATTAAAGGAAAATAAAAGCAACTTTTCTAAGGCACCTGAATTCTCTATGGATGTCAGAATCACTCTCAAAAATTAGGGTATCACTCCAAATTTAAATAAGCAGCAACCATCAATAAAAGCCAACAAAGCAAGTAAATTTAACATCAGAAGAGCACTCACTTGGCAAGATAAATTGCTTGGCTAGATAAATCACTTGACAAGGATTGGAAAGTAATTGTTTGGAAGATACATGCCTAAAATCTAAGAAACACCCATTTGGGAAAAGAAAGGTGCTTGTTTGAACAAAAAAAGACATCAACACTAGCTAGAATGACTCACATAAAAGGTTAGAAGATCCAAACACACAGATGGTTTAAGCAAAAGGAAACGATTTTCAAAAAGGGTCAAGCATAAAAGCAAAGTTTATTTTCAAAGTCTTCAAAGATTGCAAAAATAAATATTCAAGAAATTTTGGAATATTTAAATAGTAGGAAGAAAGAAATTGGAAGGTGTCTTTTGATTAATAGAAGAGTAGAAAAATTTCACAAATAATAAATATTATTCTTATTGAAATAAATTCAATTAAATAACAAAGAAGAAAATAAATGAATTATTCATTTTCAAGAATTTAAAAATATATATTTGAAAAGTGAAATATATAAAGAAAATAAAGAAATAAACATTCCCTATACTCGATAGGACATAATTCTCTCTTGCACCTTTTGAAGCATCAATTGATATCCTATAGGCATATATATACTTGTCGAAAAAAAAAATTCAAGGTAAACCCAATAAAGAAGAAAATTCAAATTTTGTAAAGGTTTACTATGGCTAGTGGAGCACTAGAGTTCTTGTTGCCTAATTCTCAACTGTTGAGAGGTAACAATTATGTTGGCTGGAAAACCAAACCTATGATATAGCTTGAGTTTGAGTAAGTTTGGCATGTAGAAAATGGAAGCATTTCCCGTCCTACTGCATAAGGAGAAGATCAAACAAAGTTTGATAGGGCAAACAAAAAGGCAAGACTCAACATCATGTTCAAAGTAGCAGATGAGGTCCAAGCATACGTTAGAGATACGACCATAGCCAAGGACCTATGGAAGAAGTTAAATATAGTATTTGAAGCCAAGAAATAAAATTAATTCTATTCATCCAAAGCTAGCTTCATTGTCTAAATATGAAGAGTGGAGAAAAGTTGAAAGCACTCATGAGGAGAGTAGCATAATTGTGAGCATCATGGCAAGCTCCAAGAACTCAAGTATCTGATGAAATGTTAGTTCCTATCATTTTGAGATGATCCCCATCCAAGTATAATATTTTTGTGACTACACTAAATATTATTAATCAAACATCAAGTTGTGGGAAGTCAGTGAACGTACTTCAGAAAGTAGAGGCCTCACATACTATAAAAAAGTAAGACCAATTACTAGTTACAAGTCAAAGAGGGAAGCAACCATTTAAAAGAGGCATGAGATCTTCGTAGCACTTCCAACAAAGAAACAATTTTCAAAGATTTTAGAATCAAATAAATGACTCTCAAAGGAGTATTTTCAAAATGCAAAATATGCATGATTGTTGTGAAAGAAACAAACACACTGTAAAGGATTGTTGACATATTTTGTTTATAAATTTATCCCCTTCATAGGAGATGAACTAGCAATAAAATAGGTCATCTTGAGAACAACAAATTTAAAATTGGAAAAAGTTACATCAAAGTAATGTAGCCAAAGAGAATCGAGTCAGAAGAAAAAAAAGTACAAAAATAAGAACATGTGTATGTTGCACAAGTAAAGTTAATCGGAACAAGTTTGAAGCAATACAAAAGTAACCAAACATTCAAGTCACACAAATAGAGACATCAAAAGCATAAATGTTTGCTCCAAGCCCCAAGAAAAAAAGGTAAATAATCAAGCCTTGGAAAATCAAAGGAAGCATATTCTAGAGCCCAAGGTTGAATATGTACATTCCAAATATAATTCTTCTCCATCTATAGAAGGATTTGAAGTCAAAGATAGCAAAAAGAATAAGAAATCAATACATTAGATTCAACCTTTTATAACACATCAAAGGAAGAATGAATACATCACATATGATCCAAGTTTGTATCTCAAAAGGCAAAAAGAGGAAGTTCTAATCATCAAAATATATGTAAATAGCTTGATCATTATAGGGAAATCTAAAAGAATGATTCAATCCAAAAAGGAAGATTTGAAGAAATATTTTAACATGATCAACCTAGGACTATTCCACTATTGTTTATATCTAGAGGTAAAGCAAAACAAAGCAAAGGAAATATTGTAAAATGTATCTTGTCAGAAGATTCAAGATAACAAGCAAAAACAAAAGGAATTGAAAGCTATAGAAAATCAAACACTTCAGTCATAAGAAAAATAGTTGAATATTACAGAGACGATGTTACATCAATAGATAGATCAATGCAGTAGATTGTCTAAAACATCATCCAAACATATGGAAAGGAAATTGTGAAAAGAAGAAATACCTCTAGGACTAAAATGCTTGAAATATTCTGAGAAAGTAAATATGGGAAGAAAAGAAGCACTTCAAATTTTACAACAATTACAGTGTATAGAACAAGTCAATTAGTATGAACAACAATATGAATGGTATAAGGACCTAAATCCAAACGTTGAATATCAACAACGATATTATAAAGTACTTGAATAATTGATTTTGAATAAATGTATTTGGAGTGAATTATTGGTAGAATGTGAAACTTTTAAGTATTGAAAGTAGTGAGTTTGCATTAAGAGGGGATAATTTCTCTCTAAAATTCCTACATCACCCTAAACATTGTCTTTTAGTCATAAGCAAAATAGATCTTTTGACTATGATGTAATAAGGGGAGTATGTTAGGAATTATTACATCATAGACCATGTGAATAGTCAAGTGGTATAACCACCCCTCACAAAGTACATGCATATGATATAGGATAAGTTAGTTTGGAGTTTGTTATACCTAATGTAGGCATCCTATGTGTTTAAATACCCTTCACTACCATAAAATAATAATTCAAAGCTTAAGTTCTAACACTCATCTATTATATTCATCAATATATTGCATTCTTTGTGTTTCATGGATATTTGTGTGTTCTATTTCCATTATTCATTTTAGGCAAAAATCCTACACATGGTATCAAAGCATTGTCCAAGGATAATTTTGTTAGAGTAGCAAGATTCCATTTTGTTTGGATACTTTTTGATAGCCATGGCCACTGTTTGTGTTCATCTCACAATATTTGATAAAATTGTTTTTCAAATTCGTTTTTTCTTGTAATTTCTTATCCATCATACTTTTTCTTCTTTTCCATTTGTGTTATAGCCATCTTGAGATCCTACAGTATAAGAATATATCTTTCCCTTAGATTTTTAGGTTAGAAACCCTATGTTAGAGGTTTTAAATGCTCATGAAGAGTTATCATTATTAGCTAAGCTAGATTTCTCATAAAGCATATAGTGAGGTGAGGGATGACCATACTCCAATACTTAGGCCTTATACAATATTCATACATGACTATGATCTTAAATGTACTATTGATTATATAGGAAGACCCCTTAGGATTAGAAAAATCCTTATCCACAGGAAGACATTAGTTGTCTATTATTCATGGTGCACCAATAAGTGATTAGCCTTGGAAAGTTACTTGTATTGTACGTCGAAGACAAGCAATGCAACAATGGGAACAATGGAATCCTTTGTAGTTAGCACCCTAAAATATCTTGCCAAACACTGTCTACAAACAAAATTAGAATTTATGAACTATAAAAGAGACAAACCCCAATCTAATACATATAAATAACCCTCACTGAGACTCATGTTAAGAGAGCAATTTAGTGACCACCAAAATTTTGACCTAGCTTGAGCACTTCAGGGGGAAAACATTTTTTTAGAAGAGTAGGGTTATGTACAGGCAAATACAAAGAGGAATATGTTACAAAGTGTAAAAATAGTCGGTTCTTTGTAGGTAGTAAGGAACTTGTGTAGTTTATATCATAGAATTTTATAACGCATCTGGGATTTTTTAGGGATTTTGAGTGTACAAAGAAGAAAATTGGAAGTTTTGAGGTCAATATCTCATAAAACATGAGAAATTTGGCAATTCTAAAAAACATTGTTCCCTTAAGACCATCATAACTAAGTCTCAAACCCATGTGTGAAAAGAGT
This sequence comes from Wollemia nobilis, assembly GCA_028583015.1. Classification (NCBI taxonomy): domain Eukaryota; kingdom Viridiplantae; phylum Streptophyta; class Pinopsida; order Araucariales; family Araucariaceae; genus Wollemia; species Wollemia nobilis. The sequence continues at coordinate 13,307,750 of JAQPPZ010016861.1, read as the reverse complement.
TGTGGTTGTTGGAAAATGTCAATTTGAGATATAGTTTATTGCAATTGTCTCATTTCAACAATTATTTTGATATATAACACCAATAACCTTTTTGATTGCCCAAAAAGATCAATTTTTAGCCTAGTCCAGTATGATCCATTTCTCGAGTTGGTCATTCCCATGTATAGCATCTAAAACACTTTTTCGGCACTTAGTTTACCTAAAACAATAGTAAAACATAGATCATAAGATATTTCCTTGGAAAATGTGAATGACAAGTTGAAGGAAATACAACAATGGATTTTCAATTTGATTGGAAAGCCTTGCATATAGGATTGCACTTGAAAAGTTTGAATCCCTAGGAAAAATTATGGTTGCACTCCACTCAACAACTTCCTATCTCTTCACTTTTATCAATCAACTACAATATACAATGTAGTAGGGTGGATTCTAGCACAACCCCACAAAACATGACTCTTCCTTAGGACAACATGTTTCATAATATCCATATGGTATGATGGAACAACATACCCTAGACAATCCACCACGTACCACAAAATTGAGTTTCCTAAAACTTGATAGAGAATATTCCTCTAAGTGGATATATAGGATGAAGCAATATTTTGACTTGCATTAAACTCTAGATACCCATAAATTACCTACAACTTCCTTTACCTTGGAGCAAGAAGTAATTTGGTGGAATCAGTGGTTCCAAAAATCAAAGGATGAAATACATTCATGGGATGAATTTTACATGAACTTACCTGCTTATTTCTAATTGAATGTATATAAAGATTTTATAGGACCTTTGACCAAACTTAGGCAAACTCATTCTATTTGAGAATATCAAGAGGAATTAAAAAAAATGAAACTGAACAAAAGGGTTGTTTAATGCATTTTTTACAAGTTGCTTCATGAGTGGCTTAAAATAATAAATTAAGACAAAAGTAAAAATATCCAACTTGAAAAATATGTTGGAAGCCATCAGGTAGCAAGGTTGGTTGAAGATAAACTGACAGTATAATATTGCACATATAAGCCATCCCAATTTAGAAATTCCTTGATGCTTCTTGTCTCATATAGTGTAGGAAACAAAGTCATTCCCATCAAACGATTGAGGAAGAAATGAAAGCTCATGAAGAGAAGGGCCCTCTACTATAATTATGATGAGAAACATAGACTAGGTCATAAAACACTAAATAAAAATTATACCTATTGGATGTTGAGTTAACCACTATTCCTGAGTCTAATGCAATAAATTATAGTTCAAATGGTGAACAACATGAGGAAATTGATATTGTAGAAGAATCCACTCCTAAAATATGATTGCAAGCTTTAGCTAAAATTACTACACTTCAAATTATGAGGGTGTAGGAGTTTTTCAAAAAGTTTCATCTAACCATTATCATCAACATAGGTAGCACTCATAACTTTATTGATCCCGAGGAGTCTAAACAAGTAGATTGTTGCATATACCTATGCAATAGGATTAAAATTATGATAGCCAATGAAGCACTCTCCCCTACAAACATAAATGTCATAATTTTAAGATTATAGTGGACTACAACTTAAAATCTGACACGTTTGTGCTTCCATTAGAGGGTGTGACATATTCTTAAGATTGTAGTGGTTGCACACGTTAGGACCTATCATATGGGACTTTTTAGAAATATGGATGCTATTCATAGTAGATAAAAAACAAACCCTTTAGAGGCTAACAACTAAATTGATAAAGGTAATTATTTATCATGGTAATTATTGAGAAATTACTTATAAAGGGGTCTCGTGGAGTTATGGCTCAAGTGTTTGCAATGTAACTTGTAGAAGTTCAATTGGATCAATCCCTATAATTACAACTACTCTAATTATTCTCAAGTATTTTAGGAACCCTATGAACCTCCTCCACATCGCACACATAATCATATATCATGTAAGTGATCCTAAGAAATATACCACCAAACATACACCCTTAAAACTATCCCTACGCATAAAATTAAAAATTTGAAAATTTACTACAATAATTATTGAAGGCAAGAGTAACTCAACCACACATAAATCCTTGTTTATCACTAGTACTTTTTAACATGAAAAATATGGGGCATGGAGATTGTGTGTGGATTTTGAGAAACAAAAACACTATTAAGGACAAATTTCCAACCAATCATAGATGAGCTCCTAGATGAACTACATGGTGCTTGTTTTTTCTCCAAACTAGATTTGAGATCAGGTACCCCAAATCCATATTTGTGATTAGGATATTCATGAGACAAAAATAAGGACAATGAGCATTATGAGATTTTAGTCATTTCCCTTTGCCTCAACAAATACTCCATCCACATTCCAAAGTTTGATGAATCAAATTTTTTGTCCTTTCCTCTAAAACATCACTTTCATGTTCTTTGATGACATCGTCATATATTGTAAGACTTGGGAAGAGCACTTGACTCATTTATATCAAGTCTTGAAATTACCTTTGGAAAATCAATTATATGTAGAATGTTCCAAGTGCTATTTATAGACACCAAAAACATGTCATTTTGTATCTCCTAAAAATCCAAATTTTGATTAATCTTGCAAATTCTTCAAATTCCCTCTAAATTTTCTTAATTTATTTCTAATTCCTCCAATTTCTAATAATGCCTCCCTAAAGTTTTCAAATTCTCCAAATTCCTTCTTAATTCCTCTACCCTCTCTCTAAGTTCCTCTAAATTTTCCCAATTCTTCTTATAATTTCCTCTAAAAACCCTAAAATCTCACTAAAGTCCCCTAAGGCCCCTAAAAATCCCTCTTTAATTCCTTTAATTATTCAGATTCCCCAAAATCCTCATAAATTCCTCTAAATCTATTCTAATTTTCTATAATTCCCCTTTAATCCTTTCTAATTCATTTAATTATCCTAATTCTTGTTAAAACTCCTTTAATCCCTAATTTAATTATCCCTAATTGCCCAAGTTGTCCTCAAATTTATCATAATCTTGTTTAGCATTCCATCTCTATAATTAGGCCCTTCATTAAGCCCTAACCCCCCTTTCTAATCCCTAACCAAATCCCAAGGGGAATGCACAATGAATTTTAAATTCTAAACAAATCCTAACAAATCCCCAAAATGTCCTACCCTCTTCCCAAATCCCCACCAAAATATTCTAGAGAGTGCCCCCCATTTAATCCTCATGTCCTCTTAAATCTCCCTACATCCTCCCTCGACCTTTCCTAGAAATTTTAAATTCCTCCAAATATCCTAGAAAATCCCCCTCATTTAATTCCAAAATCCCCCTACATCTTTCCCTCCTCTTTTGGTGAATTAAAAATTCACTTAAAGTTCAAAAGTCAATTCCTCATGTACATCCCCCTTCCACCTCACATTTTTTATAATTTAAAAATCCCTTGCTCTTCATCCAAGGTGCACATAAAAGGAATTTTAAATTCCTTTTGCTTCCTCCAAGGACTCTCCACCCAAGACAATTTATGGAGGAGGATGCACAATCCTCCACATGAGATTTTCCAAATTTTTCCACCCACCTACCCATGCCACATGAGTGCCACCTAGATGCCAAGTCACTTCCATGTCATCCTCCCTCCCCTAAATTAAAATCTATAAATCCCCCTCTTTTCCCTATCATTTTCATGAATACTCCATTTGACAAGCCAAAATGCTGCTAAAATCTCTTTAGGATTTAGTACGCCCTTTAACTTGTTCTAAGTTATGTTTAGTGTATTGAATTAACTTTTCATTTCTGTTTTTATTTTGTAAAATAGGTGCTACTAATTTATTTTTGGTGGGTTGTGTGTAGGTCTTGGAGCAGCTCAAGGCCAAGGGTGGTCACTAAAAAAACCCACCCAACATATTAGAGTGTAATCAAGGGAATATTGTCCAACACCATAAGTTGATTGTAAAAAGGAAAAACCCTCCATTTTGGAGGTATTATTGTAAAACAAAAAACCAAGAGAGTTCATTGTAACCAAAATAACATCATATTTTTGTAATATTATATCTTATTTATTCCTATGTTATGGTGAATTTTCCTTGTTACACTATTTACCTCGAAGAGTGGTTGAATATATGAGACATAAAGTTTTAGAAGAAGGGGTTAAAATCAACCCTAAAAAGATTGAGGATATGATTGGTCTAAACCCAAGACCCTCAAAATCCTCCGAGGATTTATAGCTCTTATGGGCTACCATAGTAAGTTTATCAAAGACTATGGCAATATTATAGCTCCTTTGACAACCATGTTCAATAAAAATTTATTTAGGGAGATTGAAGCAACAAAAAAGGCTTTTGAAATTCTCAAGCAGGCTATGTGCACCACTCTTGTTCTTGTCATACTAAACTTATCTTAATAATTTACAATTGAATGCCATGCATCGAGGAATGGAATTAGAGCAATACTCATGCAATAGAGACAATCATTAGATTTCACCATAAAGCCCTCATAGGTAAACATTTGGGGAAGTCAACATATGAGGAAAAAAAAATGACACTAATCCTTCATGTAGCAACACATTGACAATCATATCTTATGGGCTAACCTTTTTACATTAAGACTAACCACCATAATCTAAAATACTTCTTGGAACAATGGGTCTCTTCTCCTAAACAACAAAAATGTGTGACTAAGCTATTGTGTAATAATTATGAGATTGTCCAAAAGAAAGGAAATTACAATGTCATAGTTGATGCCTTGGAATGGAAGTTTGATGGCCAAGTGGCAATGTGTGCATTATCTTAAGCACATCTAGATTGGTTGCATGAAGTTCAACAAGAGTGGCAATAGGATCATCACATACAATAACTAACTCAAACGTTATCCACACACTCCATAATTGAGTTAAGATATTAATGGGATGGCCAATACTTGTGCTACAAATGGCACATTGAATGCTACAATGCACGACACATTGTTATAAGAGTTGCATGCATCACATTCTGCAAGACATTTTGGATTTTTAAAGACTTATCAATGCACATTGATAAACTTATTTTGGGAAGGAATGAAATAGGATATTAAATGATTCATTCACAAATACATTATTTATTAGTAACACAAAGGGGAAACGGTTCCAGCTCTAGGCATGCTCCAACCATTACCTATTCCAATGGCAATGTGGATTGATATTTCCATGGATTTTATTGGGGGATTGCCAAAGTCAACAAGCAAGTCAATTATTTTGGTTGTTGTAGATCATCTCTTGAAGTATGCTCAATTTTGTCCACTAGCCCATCATTACACAACCTCCACTATTGCCTAAATATTCATTGATCGCATTTTTTGACTCCATGGCATTCCCACTTTGATAGTCTATGAACACAAATCGACTTTTACCAATATTTTTTAGAAGAAACTCTTCAAGCTACATGGAACCCAACTAATAATAAACTTAACATACCATCCACAAACAAATGACCAAATAGAAATTGTCAACAAGTCCTTGGAGGCCTACTTACATTGTTTTGCTTTAGAGTATTAGACTCATTGGACCAAAATGGATACCATTTGTTGAATGGTGGTATAATATCACTTATCATACAACAACCAATATGATCCCATATGAAGCTATGCATGACTAGCCACAATCGTCTCTCATATCATATCTTCCAAGAAGTTCTAGGGTACAAGCTATTGATTCTACCTTTAGTAATCAAAAGGCTCTACTTCAATTCTTCGAGGACAACTTCAAGGACAACTTTACAATGACTCATAATCAAACAAAGAAATAGTCAGATCATCATAGATTCAAATGAGAGTTTTTTTAAGAAGACTTGGTTTTTTCTCATATTACAACCTTACAAACAAACATCCTCGAAGATAAAAGGTAGTCACAAGCTAGCACCAAATTTCTATGGACCTTACTAAGTCCTACAACATATTAACACTATTATATGCAAGTTAGACCTTTCTCCATCTTCTAAAATACATCATGTTTTTTATGTCTTGCTTGAAGGACGCCTTGGGTCAACACATTTGAGTTTAGTCAACACTATTTGAACTAAATGATGAAGGATCAATCATTCTTGAGTTGAAAGCTATTTTGGACTTGCAATCACATCATTTACATATCCGAACTATTACAAATCTCTTAGTACAATGGAACAAATTACACCCCGAAGATGTCACTTGGGAACCACTACATCAAATTTAACAATAATTTCCTCATCCTTAGCTATAAAGACAAAGTTTTTTTTAGGGAGACACAATGTTAAGACCTCATGTTCTAATCCTTTTATTAATTAATTGTCACAATTTAGTTAGTAATTAGTGAACACCATTTTTTGAATGTAAAGGTGACCCTTGATCAATAGGACTAGGGTTAAATAGCCTGAAAAGCTATTTTTGGTTAATCTTGAAGCATTAGGGTTAAGTTTGAATTATTATTATATATTGGATTGTAAGAAAGGCACAATCATCCTAAAAAATCATATTGTGCTGAGCTTTGCTTTTAAAGAAGTTGCTCCCTTGAAGTGTCTTTCAAAACTATTTATTAAATTTTTTTGTTATGTTCATTCCACAAAATGTGTTCTTTGTGTTTCATGAATATGTATGTGTTCTTCTATTTCCATTGATTCTTGTAGGCAAAACTTTTACACCAACTTAGATGTAAAACAAGCATATCAAAGAAACCAAAAGATGAAGAGGAGATGTTATGCACCTTTTATACATTAGAGTAGTTACGATAGGAAAACATTTTATTTTGAAATATAGAACATATGAAAAATAAAAAAAGTATCATCAAAGCTTATAATAAAAATCAATTTAAAAAAGTATCGGGAAGGCAACACAACAATTCAAGATTTGGTTATTTTTCAAGAGATCCAAGGTTCAAATTGCAACAAATGTGTGTCTGTGTGTTAATCCCTTATTGATAAGGGTAGCTCTCAACCTTACTAGAGGTCAACCATCACCCAAGCCTTACGAGAAGTTATGGCTGAGAGGGGTGGGAATTGCTTTGCCCTATATGTGAGTTTATCCCACTACTCGAATTAAAAAAAAAAACGATGAAAATATAATATTGATAAATTATAAAATTCTATCATGCTTTCCACTATAAACATTAAGTCTATTGTATTGTATCTAAAATTATTGACATAAATAATAATTTTTTTTTTTTACACAACCCCCCACTCACATAATATTGATAAATTATAAAATTCTATCATGCTTTCCACTCATAAACATTTATTGTATCTAAAATTGTTGAGATAAATAATTTTTTTTTTTTAACATAACCCCACTCAAAGAGGAACATCCTATGGTGGTTTGAACCTGGGTCTCCCCAAAGAAAGCAAAGCCCGAAACCCAAATAATAATAAAGTTAATTAAAATTGAGCTAATCATAACAGCAAGCAACCATCCTAGTAAAATATATTAAAAAAAAAAATATATATATATATTAAAAAATTATTTATATATATAAAAAATAAAATACAATTTTTAGTTAGCTCTACGAGACCACGTCATCACCTTAAATAATTTTTCCAGGGAGTTCTTGCGTATCCGAGTGACAGCACACAGAAATTCAGCCACAAATATAGCATTGTACGGACCGACGCAATGGGTCCACGTGTCATCCCCAGGCTCCTCCAATGATGGCCTCTAGATCTCTTATCGTAAATGCTTTGCTCTCGGTGTCCGCATTTTTCTTTTCGTTAACACGTCCAATGTCGAACGAATTTCGGAGATTACCAAAATGTGCGCCCTGAAGTGTAGCGGCGCAACTGCAAGCGCCACCATCGTGTCTTCATGGCGTCCTTGCCACTGTGCACTGCCTTCCAAACTATTTTGCCCCACCAAAATTTCCCGCGACTTGAATCATCGACCTTGTCGCTCCGTGCACGGCGTTCTGAAACCCTCCTCGTCTCTCAAGGAAACGCAGAAACAAGCGGTGCAAAAGGTTAGCAGCGTTCCGCCCAGGATCGAAAGCGGGAAACCCTCTCTCTTTTCTCTGGAAACTACAAGTAGCAGCGGCGGCGGTGACGGAGACCCCACTCAATCGGGCGATGTTGACAATGTGGCAAAGGTGGAGTTGCCTTCAGCCGAGGAAAGTTCGAATTCCGGCGATGGAAACGCCACTGAGTCTGCGAAAGGCGAAGAGGACGGTGCAATAGGCGGGGACGCAGCGTTGAAAGGCACAGTTTTGGTGGGTCTTCTTCTAGTTGGGGTCGTGGGCGGCCTCGGAAGCGTAGGTTACATTTTCAAAGACCAGATTAACGGCTTTCTCGTCCAGTTCTCGGATTTTTTGGAAGGTCTTACTTTGCTTCTCAGTTTTCCTTCTTTCTAGTTTTTCCTTTTGTTTTGTTTTATTGACTCGTGGAGGTAATCGGGCCTTCATATAAGAGATGTTTGCCATCGAGTAAAATTGCAAGGAATGTGGAGGTTTTCAGAAGCATAAAATGGAGGGAGATTTAATTTTTTTTTTTGGGAAAATATGGGACATATGCATAGCATACTAGTGTTTGAGGACAAAGGAAACAAAGAATTTAGTGCTAATATTGTAAAATTTTCGAATCAAATATGTACATTTTATATGGTAATTTAGGGAACTTTTATTTTATTTTATTTTAAAAGAATGCTATTTAAATTTTTTTGCGGGTTAAGTTTTTATTTTAAATTAACTGAGCCAATTGGCCAAAAATATTAGGCCACAAAACCCTCCCTCTGCTTTTTTAATTTGTCCAAGCGATGAAAGTTTTCTGTTGGTATAATTATAGTTGAGGGCCACGTAAGATGCAGGTGGGCTGCTCAATTTCATTTTGCATATGATGCACTTGCGAATAATTTTAAGAAATATTGATCTAATTTGTTACCCTTGCCGTGAGAAATCAATCAATTTTTTAAAAATGTGGTGGAAAAGACATTCTGACAAGCAATGGCTCTTCTTCTAAGGCGATAACAAAATTCTAGGGTTGTGAATAGTTTTCCTTTGCTTTCATCGAGAATGAGATGGTTGTGAACATTTTCTCCGTTTTCATATCAAGAATGCAACGATGCGATTTAATGGATGACGATTCGTTAAAAGTGCGTGGTGTTGCAAACAACGGTGTTACCTGATGCGGACATCTGCTTGGGAGAGGAAACGATACGACCTGACGAAAGGAAAGTGAATCGATCAAACAAACGAAAGTATAAAAGGCCGTAGTGTGTCTGGGGGGTTTTTGGATAGGAGATGAAAGGAAGGCCTGAGAAGGAAGGAATTTTAGAACCACTGATGGATTTGTTGTAATCCGACAATTTCATCCATAATAAAACATTGTTCTTCATTCCTAACAATCCGGCGTTGTGTATCTGTAATTCATATTTATATATGTATTTGTTGCGTTATATGTGTAAGTTGCAGGGGAGAATGCCTGAGTCAAGAGGGAACCATTTCGTGAATGCTGATTTGCTGCCGTACGTCACGATGGAAGCCGTCTAAAACTGAACTACCTCTGCCGACTGAAAACAATCGTCCCAACAGCGCTGGTCATCCGTCTAAGACTGAACTGCCTCTGCCGACTGAAGATTGCCGTCACAAGAGTGCAGGTCATCCGTCTAGCCATCTGCCGTCACGACTTGCTACCTGTCCTGACTATCCATCTAGACGTCTACCGTCACGTCTTACTATCCGTTGAGTCACCTGCCATCCTGACTTGCTACCCGTCTAGACGTCTTTTGTCACGTTTTACCATCCGTCTAGCCATCTTCCATCTTGGGGTGTGATTATCATCCGTCCATCTAGGAAGACTTTGATGTCACAAGTAATAGTTGGTCCCCAAAATTCATTGTCGACACCTTTGTTCGTGAGATCCGCAAACATTCGTGACTGAAAGGGATTGGAGTGCTGCATCATTTTGGTATCAAAGCCAAAAAAATCTTTGGGGCATAACATATGCAAAGGAAGGATGGCACAATGGGGAAGAAGAAGACCATGAGGCCTGCGAGTTGCAAATATAGCTGAGATGGTGAGAGAAATTACTGTCCGATTGGAGGCGATCGAGATTGCCCAAAGAAGAGCCATTCATCTTGAGGAGATTAGTGATAGCGCAGAAGAGGAGGATGATTGCACAGAAGCCCGAGATGAAGAGCAAGGGCAAGAAGTAGAAGAGTGGTTGATTCGGGCAATCTCCAATATGGGTCGAAAACCAAAGATAGAAACCCCATCATACAATGGAAGCTTGAATCCAAAGGAGCTTGTAGATTGGATTGCTGAAATGAAGTACTTTGATTTTGAATCAATAGAAGACCCCAAAAGGGTGAAATTTGCCTGCACAAAGTTGACAGGGCATGCGTCCTTGTGGTGGGACCATGTTCAAGCTGAAAGGCAAAGAAAAGGGAAGGAAAGGATAAGGACATGGGAGAAAATGGTGGCCAAGCTGAAGGCCATATTCCTTTCGTCCAACTATCAATTGAGTCTTTTCAAGAAATTACAAAACTTGAGACAAAAGGATACGAGTGTGAAGGAGTACACAGAGGAATTTTATAGGCTTACCATTCGGGCTGGTCACGTGGAAGACATTGAAGAGAAAGTGTCGAAGTACATCAATGGACTATGGATGTCTATACAAGATGAAATTAGTATGATAAGGATAAGGACAGTAGAGGAAGCCTACCAGTATGCCTTAAAGGCAGAGGAGAAGTTGTTGCAGAGGCAACAAAGTAGTCAGAGAGGAAGAGGATGATTCTCGCGTGGACGAGGACAAACAAACAGTGGTAGGGGACAACAAAAACAAGAAGGAGAAGCTAGTGCTTCTCATAATGATGCCAACCAAAGCACCAGAGGAGATGGAGACTTCTCACGAGGAAGAGATGGTTTTGGTCAAGGAAGGGGTAGAGGATTCTCCGGAAGATGTTATAGGTGTGGAGAAAATGGCCATTGGGCATTTGAATGTCTAAATGCACAACAAAGCAACAATAAAGGAAAGGAGGTTAGGAACCATATTGTCCAAGCTGAAGAAGAAAGTGTTGCTTTCCCAAGGTATGTGGAGGAGCTTGAGCAAGGAGAATCTCTCATGATGAAGAGAGAGCTCTTGAAGCCAGAGAAGAAGGAATGTGAACTTGTCCAAAGGAGAAATCCTTTTAGAACTATGTGCAATCTGGTGGCAAATGTTGCAAGGGTATCGTAGACAGTGGAAGCATGGATAATTTAGTATCTATTGAGATGGTAGAGAAGTTGGGGTTGAAGAGGGAAGAACACCCTAGTCCATACAAGGTCTCTTGGCTGCAAAAGGGACACCAGATTCTAGCGAGCGAACAGTGTAAGGTAAATTTTCAGATAGGATCACTGCATATGCCTATGGCTTGCCATGTGTTGTTGGGAAGACCTTGGCAATTTGACAGGAAGGCAATACATGATGGTAGGGAAAACACCTACACCATTATGAAAGATGGTAAGAAGTTTGTGTTGAGTCCATTGAAGGATAGGGATGAAAGAGAGGACACTGGTCCTAAAATATGTTTGGTTTCGAGAAAACAATTTCTGAACAAGATGACAAAGAAGAAGTGATGTCAGCGACGCCACAGCAGAAGCCAACCAACATACGTAGACGTAACACAGATAATAAACATACACTTTTAATTAGATCACAACTTTGAAATTAAAAACATTCACATTTACAACTTTGAAATTACAAACCAATCCATGTTTGAACACCACAAGACTGACAAACACACAAACAGATGAAATAACAACCTCCAAGCCACCAAGTGGTGGCGACTCCCACCCCAACTATGGATTGGGTGTGGTTTCTGGCTTGTTCTGTTTTGTCTGTTTATGGGTTGGGTGTTCAACATGTGCTATGGTCGGTCATTTGGCGAGGGGGTTAGAATGTGATGCTCCTGTATCAAGAAGGCATGTTTTGCCTTAATTATCAAACTCGTAAAGGGTGACATTACGGGTAAGGAGGAGGAGATTCCAAGTGAAGTGGAGGATTTCCTAAACGAGTATACAAAAAGTTTGTCAGAAGCATTTCCAAATGGGTTGTTGCCAACAAGAAGTATTAGCCATCACATCGATTTTTTTCTTGGATTGAGTTTGCCCAATAAGGCAACATATAGGTTGATGCCAATTGAGAATGAGGAAATAAATAGACAAGTTCAGGAGCTATTGGATAAAGGATTGATCCAGGAAAGCTTGAGCCCATGTGCAATACCAACAATGCTTACACCAAAGAAGGGCGGAGAATGGCGCATGTGTACGGATTCCAGGGCTATTAATAAGATAACTATCAAGTATCGATTCCCATTGCCTCGCATGGACGATTTGATGGATTGCTTAAGCGGAGCGAAGTACTTCACGAAGATAGATTTGAAGAGTGGTTATCATTATATCCGAATTAGGGAAGGAGATGAGTGGAAGACCGCATTCAAGACAAAGGATGGATTGTATGAGTGGTTGGTTATGCCCTTCGGATTAACGAATGCGCCCAATACCTTTATGCGGTTGATGAATGAAGTGTTAAAGCCATTTCTTGGCAAGTTTGTGGTTGTCTACCTGGACGACATTTTGATATTCAATAAGAGCAAGGAAGACCATTTGGCACATTTGAGATTGGTCTTATAGAGATTGAAGGAAGAGAATTTGCTAGTCAACTTGAAGAAATGTAGTTTTATGAAGGAGGAATTGGTGTACTTGGGCTTTGTGATATCCCAAGAAGGGTTACAGATGGACCCTAAAAAGGTCAAGGTCATTGCGAGTTGGCCGTCACCTAGAAGTATGTTTGAGGCTAGGAGTTTCCATGGTCTTGCAAGTTTTTATAGGAAATTCATCAAGGACTTTAGTGGAATTTGTGCCCCGATCACAGAAACAATGAAAGGAGGAAGGTATGAATTTAAGTGGACGACTACAGCAGAAATAAGCTTTCAAATCTTGAAGGAGAAGATAACAAAACAACCCATTCTAGCATTGCCAGACTTCAACAAGGTCTTTTAGGTAGATTGTGATGCAAGTGGGAAGGCGATAGGAAGAGTCTTGAGCTAGGAAGGCAAGCCCATTGCCTATTTCAGCGAGAAGCTAAATGAGGCAAAGAGGAAATACTCGGTCTATGACCAAGAGTTTTATGCCATAGTTCAAGCCTTGAAGAAATGGAGGCATTATTTGTTGCCAAAAGAATTTGTATTGTTTACAGATAATCATGCTCTATAGTTTATCAACAACCAAACTAAGCTAAATCAAAGACTTATGAAGTGGGTGTAATTCTTGCAAGGATATTAATTTGTCTTGAAGCATAGAAGTGGTCGTTCAAATTGAGTAGCCGATGCTTTGAGTAGAAGAAATACACAATGCAAGTTGAAGTCATGAGTTTTGATGCTATGAAGGAACTTTATGCTGAGGATGTGGATTTTAGGGAAGCTTGGATAGCATGCAATAATCCTACTATAGGGGACATAACACCATGGTTGGAGTACTTCATCCAAGAGGGATTGTTGTTCAAAGGACGACAATTATGCATACCACGGGGTTCAATGAGGGAGAACCTGATAAGAGAGAAGCATAGTGGAGGATTAGTTGGACATTTTGGAATCGATAAAACGATGGGACAACTTGGTGCCAATTATTATTGGCCCAGAATGAATGTAGATGTTAGAAAGTTTGTGCAGGGTTGTCGAGTTTGCCAACATGCAAAGGGAAGGAGTCAAAATACTGGGCTATATCAACCATTACCAATACCAGAGAGACCATGGGAAGATGTGAGCATGGATTTTGTTCTCGGGTTGCCAAGGACACAAAAGGGTAATGACTCTATTTTTGTTGTTGTTGACAGATTCTCGAAGATGGCACATTTTATACCCTTTAAGAAAACCAATGATGCTACCCACATTGCTAACTTGTTCTTCCGAGAAGTTGTGAGGTTGCACGGTTTGCCAAAGAGCATTGTGTTAGATAGGGATGCAAAGTTTGTGGGTCACTTCTGGCATACCCTATGGAAGCGGTTGGATACTAAACTAAGCTTTAGTTCAGCCTATCACCCTCAAACTGATGGACAAACCGAAGTAGTGAATAGAAGCCTTGGAAATTTGTTGTGATGTCTGGTTGGTAAGAAGATGAGGTTGTGGGATATTGTGTTAGCACAGGCAGAATTTGCATACAACAATTTAGTCAAATAGAAGCACGACCAAAAGCCCATTCCCGATTGTGTATGGAACTCATCCTCGAGGAGTGGATGAGCTGCGGAGCACAACCGAATTACAAAAACCTAATGCTATGGCAAAGGATTTTGCTGAACTTATGCAAGATTTACATTGTGAAGTGAAGGCTGATTTGGAAAGGAATGTTATCAAATACAAGCAACATGCTAACCTCAAGCATCGGATACAAGAATTCTAAGTTGGAGATTTGGTTTTGGCATACTTATGGAAGGAAAGGTTTCCTAAAGGCACTTATAACAAACTAAATTGGAAGAAGATTGGACCTTGTAAGATCTTGAAGAAGTTTACCGTAAACACATATGAAATTGAGCTTCCAGAAGGCATCGACATTTCCCCAATCTTTAATGTAGTTGATTTATATCCATACTATGATCCACCTAGGGATGGGGATAAAGACCAGACAATTGATGTTTCAGCTGAACAATGGATAACACAGCTAGAGAAGGAACGAGATGAAATTGAGGCAATCATGGACTCGAGAATATCAAGGAAAACAAGAAGCAGGATCTACTATGAGTACCTGGTCAAATGGAAGAAACAATCGATTGAAGGGGCAACATGGATGAGCATTACCGAGATAGCTAAGTATGGAATCATGGTTGTGGACTTTAAAAATGTTCATGAGCTTCGCCAATGAACATTTTTCTCTTACTTGGTGAGTTTGATGCAAACATCTGCTTGGGAGAGGAAACGATACGATCTGACGAAAGGAAGGTGAATCGATCAAAGGAAAGTATAAAAGGCCGTAGTGTGTGTCTATGGAGGGGGGGTGCTTTTGGATAGGAAATGAAAGGAAGGCCTGAGAAGGGAGGAATTTGAGAACCACTCTGGGATTTGTTGTAATCTGATAATTTCATCCATAATAAAATTTTGTTCTTCATTCCTAAAAATCCGGCGCTGTATATCTGTAATTCATATTTGCAGGCTGTGTGTGTGTATTTTTTGCGTTATGTGTGTAGGTTGCAAGGGAGAATGCCCGAGTCAAGAGGAAACCATTTCGTGAATGCTGATTTGCCGACGTATGTCACGATGGAAATGGTCTAAAACTGAACTACCTCTATCGACTGAATTGCCGTCCCAAGAGCGTTGGTCATCCGTCTAAGACTGAATTGCCTTTGTTGATTGAAGATTGTCGTCACAAGAGTGAGGGTCATCCGTCTAGCCATCTGTCATCACGACTTGCTACCCGTCTTTACTATCCATCTAGACGTCTTTCGTCACGTCTTACTATCCGTCGAGCCACCTGTCGTCCCCACTTGCTACTCATCTTGACTATCTGTCTAGATGTCTTCCGTCACGTTTTACCATCCGTCTAGCCATCTTTCTTCTTGGTGTAGCGGATATCATCCGTCCTAATTATCCGTCTTGCATTGGCAGTAACGAAGAACATTTTCGCATCTGTCTTTGCCCAGTCATCTAGGAAAACTTTGATGTCACAAGTAACAATTGGTCGCCAAAATTTATTGTCGATGCCTTCATCTGTCAGAGCCACCAACATTCGTGACTGAAAGGGATTAGAGTTTTGCATCATGACCTACACTTTTAGAATCCCCCACAAGTAGTATTCAACTTGTTAAGAGGGGTCAAACTATAGTAGGACTCGGATGGGTAACCTATGAAGAAGGATTACACTATAAATTAGTTACTTCTAATTCGTGTGTCCTAGTAAGGTGGTTAGCGACCGAGCCCGAGCCCTCGGTCTGACCAGTTCAGAATCGGAGGTGTATCGTGCGAGCCGAGCCCTCGGTTTGACCGGTTCAGAATAGGTGGTGTAGCGTGTGAGCCCCTAGCCTCACCTTAAAATCAAAATCTTAGTTTCAGCTTTAGAACTGTTTTTAATTTCAACTATTCAGAAATTCTTGTTATTCTTTAAAGAACTGGCATATGTTGGTTCAGTTCTATTTGGGAGTCTACAAAATCTCTGTGATGAGAAAGGACACCTAAAAATATTTTTTCCTGCAAGCTCCTTGATTGGGCAGCATAAATGAGAAAAGATATTCTCCTTATGCATACTGCTACTGCCTGGGGCTTTTGCATGAATGGATTGACATCTCTTCCATTACAATTTTATAGAACTCCAGGAAAGTTTTAAGAATGAACCAATCTATAGACCATGAACAAAGGCACTAGTGCTTAAGATTATATTTGTTTAGTGATGGGTGTCACTTTCCATGCATTTTTTATGTTTGGGTTTTGTATGAAATTCATAATTTTTAGGTTAGAAGTTGAAATGGTAACGTCTTACCTACATTACTGGGGATTAGATGGGATTGTGTATATATGTATTTAGGTTCTGGAGATAAATTGTAAAGGATGTTTTGTGATATTGTTACACCAATGAAATGGAGAAAGACAAGAACAGAATAGCAAAAACAATGCTTCTAAATTTCTAATTGTTTTGATATCAGGAATATCCACTGCATTTCTTGATTCCTCAAGTTTCTATTTAATTAGCTATAGATCTTGTCAGGGGTTTTGTGAAAATGCTGGCAAGTTTCTCATGCATCGGACAATTTAGTAGCACATTCTCTTTGTGGTGAACCTTTTCTCAAACTTAGTGAAAGTGTATCTCAATATGTGTTGTCTGTGCATGAAGAATTAAATTTCTCGCTAACTTCAGCACACTTTCACTGTTACAATATGCTAGTGTATGCATGGAGAATTAGTTTTCTCACCAGCTTTAGCACTCTTTGATGACCACAATAGACTACCATGTTATTGATTATTCCAAGAGAAAATTGCTAACATGTTCCAATTAGTGCTTTGTACTTGGTTTTTGTGGATGAAAGCAATTGTGTGTAGCTGGTCCAAGCTATTGCTTCAGAATCAAAATTGAAAACATATCTTGAAGTTAGCTTTTGTTATCAACTGAACCTGCCCTGTCTGGATTTTTTCATCTAGTCAACATAGATATCTCATATTGTTAGCACTGAACTCCAAAATTAAAAATTATCTTCACATATCTAAGCATTCTTTTTGTTGCTTATTAATGCAATATCCAAGATACTATCAAAAATCTATTAAACAAGCTGATCGCAGTGCTTGGATCTGGCTGAGTAAAAGTAACATACATCAAACTTCCTGTCAGTGTGCTATTCAGATTTTTATCTACCTACCTTGATTCCTCATTCATGTTCAAGACCATTTGCATTGAGTAGTGACTAGTTTGTAATCTGTCACTCTTAATATCTCAAGTTCTTTTGCATGCTTGCACTTGGACCAAAATATTTTATTCTCCTTCTGTCAAACTTCAAATTGTAGAAGGTATTGCCAAAAACCAAGATCTGTCATTTTAAATGCTTTTCCAAGATCTTGGTTTACCTCTTCAATCAACATCTTGGAATATGTGCAAGAGCTAATGAAGATGGAAAGCATGGAAAGGAGGGAGAAAGTAAGAGAAACTAAATCAGATGAGGTTATAAACACCATTCGGAGGCTGGAAAAGGAAAACAACCAACTCAATGAGGTTATAAACACCATTCGGAGGCTGGAAAAGGAAAACAACCAACTCAAGGAGCAAGTGTCAAAGCTACAAAACCTTGCAAACATGGGTCAACGTGAATGGCATGTCCTCAAACAAGCCATCCATCCCCCAATCAATGATGCAATAGAGGTGGAAAAAACAAATGCAAATCAAATAAAAGAGGTACAGAAAACACTCCAAAACATTGAAACAAGAGAAAATGAGCTACGAAATGAATTAGCAAAGGCAAAGACATGGTCTCAAGTAGTAAAAGAACCAGTCAATCAACAAAAAGAGTTGATAGAGAAGCAAGTAAAAATTCAAATAACGAGAAGAGAAAGAAAGACATGAGAAGTTAACAAATATAATCATCAAAGGGTTGAAAGATTATGGGGACGGGGAAGACACAAATCGTTTAACCGGGGACTTCTTGTCGGGATCGATTACAATGGAAGGGTCGGATAAAAAAAGTAAGCGAGAATTGGCGAGGCTGAGAGAAGGAGGCGAGAGATAGACATATTCGGGTCACATTGATGAGCTACGAGGATAAAATAAGGTTACTTAAAAACAGAGGCATGTTGAGAGGGTCACAATTTTATTTAGATGATGACCTAACATTTTTACAGCAGGAAGAAAGAAATAAGGAATGGGAAAAGGTGAGGGCAGCAAGGAATGAAGGGAAACAGGCATATTTAAGAAATGGAAAGGCATACATCACATCTAAACAAATCCAAAACAAATAGGGAGTATGGCCCGCCTGGGAACATCTTACAATGGTAAGTTGGAACTGTAGAGGTTTCCCTTGGAGAAGAGGACCCGGGTTAGGGCCCATTGCTAGAGACAAAGATATAATCATATTGACGAAACACATGAACACGATGGATGTAGGACTCCAGAATTTGTGGGATACAAAAAAATAGCAATATGGAATAAAGCAGCAGAAAATGGCAAAGGGCATGGGGGTATTATGGTTTTAATAAAAGAGGAATGGGATAGGGTCATTAAAATTGAAAAACAAGATGAAAACAAAAAGTACATCTGGATAAAGATCCTAGAAAATAAGTCAGTTATTAGCATAGCAGCATGTTATTTTGCTCCCAAGAATTCTAAATTCTATAAGAAACATGACCTTAAGAGAGAAGACCCATACTCCTCCCTAAAAAGAGACATTTCAATATACGGTAAGTTGGGGGAGATTATATTAATTGGAGATTTCAATGCAAGGACAGCAAATAAGCAAGCTAACATTCTAGAAGGTAACGAAGATATTGAGATTAATCCTCTTTGGATGCCAGAAGAGGAAAATCAACAGTGGACCAGGACTTTAGAAGATGAGCATGGGGCTATCACGCAATATGGAGAAGAGTTGTTAGGTCTTTGCGGCATATACAATTTGATTATTTGCAATGGGATGAACAAATGGAAAAATTCAGGAAAGTATACATGCAAAACATATAAGGGACAAAGTGTAATAGACTATGTAATATGCTCACGATTACATACCAAAAATAGAGGAGCTAGAAGTGGAAGATTCTCCGGTGGAACTTAAGTTAGATCACAACCCAATTGTTATGAAACTTCGAATGCATGGAGACAAACCAAGGGAAAAACACTTGCAAGGCAATCAAAATAAATATCCTCACAAGGGAAACATTCTCTTAACGGATGAAAATCAGCAGAATTTTAGAGCGGTATTAAATAATAAGTTACAGGAAAGGGAAGAACTACATCACAGTAGTAGAGATTACAGTAAGAGTGAATGGTTAATGCACGTTATTCAAGAAGCTCTAAACAAATGCAAGAGAGCTAAACCTAAAAAGAAAGAAAGGAATAGCTTCCCAACCAACCCATGGTTCGATGAAGATTGCAAAAAAATGCGAAGATTACTAAAGGAACCAACGGGTAAAACAAGAGCAAACAAAAAAGCATATGAGAAGCTGGTAAGGGCAAAAAAAGAAGAATACACTAGAACAAGGAGGAAAGAATTGATTTATTTAGGGAAGCATGAACCAAAGAAATTTTGGAAGGAACTAAGCGTGAAAAGGATGCAAACTGAAAATAACATAACGAGTTAATCGGTGGTTGGAGTATTCAAAACAATTTATCAGCACAGTAACCACGAGGAGACACCCCTTACTATCATTGTCAAGAAATAATTTTTCACAATTGAAGACATTATTCAAGGGATAAAAAAGTTAGCAGCTGGTAAAGCCCGTGACATAGACAATCTTCAAGTCGAGCATATAAAATGGGGGGTAGATATCTTGGCACCGCAAATCAAAGAAATTTTCAATGAGGTCATACAAAATGGCTTCCCTACTGAGTGGACAACTAGCTTGACCATTCCTTTGTTTAAAAGTGGAGATGTAAATAATCCCTCAAACTATCGAACTATCATGATCAACCCTCTCTTTGCAAAGTTGTTTGGGAGTATGATAGAGCGTAGGATCAGCATATGGGCAGAAGAAAAGGGAAAGAGAGCAAAGGGGCAAGCCAGGTTTTAGGCCCAAGCACTCAACTATTGATCATGTATCACGCTCAGACACATAGTGGAAAAAATATGGGACAAAAAAGAGGAGGCTTTTTGCTGTTTTGTAGACTTCAAAAAGGCATTTGACACAGTGCCAAGGAAAAAATTATGGAGCAGAATGGAAGAGCTAGAGGTTCCAATTCACTACGGGGCAGCAGTTCATAGACTATATGAGTATGTAAAGGCTAGAATCGAGAACACGGGAAGGGTTATCCGAATGTTTTGGTAGTGACATAGGTGTCAAACAAGGTTGCCCTCTATCTCCGACCTTATTTGGGCTGTACATTGACAAGTTAGAAGAATGGATAAACAAATTTGGGGGAGAGGGTGTGCATTTAGCCAAATATGTGGTAAAACTCCTCATGTATGGAGATGATGTAATTCTTGTGGCCAAAACAGCCAAAGATCTAGAAGATCACCTTCAAGCTCTAGAACTCTTTTGTAAAGAAGTTGGGATGCGGGTGAACACGAGCAAAACAAAAATTATGATTTTTTCAGCAAAAAAGAAGAAGCAACAACTCAAATTTCGGTTTGCGGGAGAACCGCTTGATGTAGTAGTAGAATACAAATACTAGGCATAGACTTTCATGACAAACTTAATTGGAATACATGTAGGATGAAAAGAACTCAAAGTGGGTGGAGAGCACTATATGCACTTCAAAACAGGTGTAGGAATGCCGAGTTGTGGGACTGGAAGACCACCAAGGTCTTATTTGGCCTACTTGTTACACCGGTTCTGTTGTATGGTTGCGAGGTGTGGGCTAGTGGCACAACAAATGCAAAATGGAGGCAAATAGAAAGGATTCAAAAATATCTAATCACAAACTTTCTCAAAATTAAGGCCACAACCCCTTATGAAATTATTCTAGCTGAAACTGGAATGTTCCCTTTAGAAGCAATTGCTATGACCAAGCTGTTATGTTACTTGAAAAAAACAGAAAACATGACAAATGATAGATGGCCTAGGGCAGCGAGGGACGAAGAGTTGCATAGGCGAAAGAATACGTGGATGAAACAAAATCAGAAATGGATGAAACGTTGGGAAATCAACATAAATGAATGCCCAAATGTCAACAAAGACATAAAAAATTATGTGAATGAAAAGTTCAGAAGTGGAATGTGGAAAAATGCAAGCGAGGAAAAGACAATATTATATTGCAAATTTTAACCCAACGTATGACCACAAGGAAAAAAGCGTATATAGGCGCTGAAATCAAGTGGAAGGAAAAAATACTCATTGCTCGAGATAAGGACTAGCTCTCATAGGCTTAGATGTGAAACGAGGGAGATGGACAACGCCCAAAGAACAATGGGAAGAAAGGATATGTACTCTATGCAGCACAGGGGCAGTAGAGACAGAGGAACACTTCATCTATAAATGCCCGAGTTTTTCGGATATCCGTGACAAATACAAAGAAACACTTGGGAACGAGTTTATGACAGATTTATTTGAAGACGGTAAAATAAAAAAAGTTGGAGAATTGCTAACACAAATCAGCGGGAGAAGGAACAACCTTCTCAAAGATATTAAAGATCATATGATATGATTTGAGTAATTGTACTTCCATATTTGAGGTCCCATAGACCATATTTGGGTCTCGCGGACGTAATTAAAATCTTTCATTTCATTTCATTCAAGTCCACACTTATCACTCCAACATGAAGGGCGCTACCAGCTGGTGGAGCACCCATATGTGCACCTGCGAGGTCCTAGGTTCAAGGCCTACCTAGGGGATGGTCCTCAATAGAGACTTCGCTGTAATATATTTAATAACCTTTTTCATTTGAATCCTTGATGGTACTGAATGTTGAAATATTTGTAATCTGCCTTATTAGGCGAAGGCCAACAATGACAAAGTACCTACGGGTGCTCGTGATGTAAGCCTACGGGCAAGTGCTATGTAAGCCTTCAGGCATTCTTTTATCTAAGCCTACGGATCCCTTTCATATTTCACCCTTAGTGGTATTGGTTAATCCACCTTTATGGATAAACTCACTTAAAGGTAGACGGTTAGATGTTGGGCAACCTCTCTTTTCGTCATCTGCATCATTCACTTTGTCTCCATCACTCACTTCACCGTCTACATCAGCCACTTGTGCAACCTACTCTTCCTATGCAACTTCAACTATTTGCTCAATCTTTGCCTCTTCGATTGTAATCAAGTTCACCTCCTCAATTGCAATCAGGTTTATCAAGTTCACCTCCTCTGCTTCTCAACAAGGGTCATGACTCTTCTCCGATGCTTCAAACTCTCTACGCATCACCGATTCATCTTGACTTGCAACACTTTGACATTCCTGCGTGAAGTGCCCTCACAAATGACATCGACAACATTGCACAATGGGTTTGCCCTTGATATCATTCTCAATTTGGCATCTTCTAGTTCTCTAGCAGTTGTCACAGACCGCATCACCAATGACATTCTTCTTTGGAACAATCTCCCTTTGTGTTGCATATACCTGTAGCAATGATCTTGTGCTCTTCAAGTCACACTCATCCTTGGAGTCATTGTTCTTCTCTTTAGAGTCACTTCCTTCACTGACTTCTCAACCCCAACATTTGGACGATGAACTACTCTCATTCTAAAAATCATCATTGTCACTGTCGGAGTCACTTTCAACATTAGAGTCACTTATCTTCAAGGTAACTTTCTCCTAGATTAACATGACCCCAACATTTTAATGATGTCTTTGCATCACTTTCCAAGTTCAAGGCCCGCTCCAAGGCCTCTTGATATGATGTTGGAGGGACCACCCTGATCTTCTTCCTATATGTAGGAAGAAGTCCCTCCACGAACCACCTCTTCTTCAATGCATCTGATGGATCTTCCTCGAGATGGGTAAACAACCCACTCAACCTTTGGTTTTACGACCAACCAGACTCTTTCTCACTTTGTTCCATTCTATAAATTTCAGCAATGTTCCCATTGTCATTATGGAGCAACCAAAATTCCTTCACGAATGCTTCGTGCGACTCTTGCCAAGTCTGGTACTCACCGTCAGATAATCCCATGTACCAGTCTATTGTGATTCCATGAAATGTTGTAGGGAATAACCTCATCCTATTTGCATCATTATTCTGCCCATTTGCTTTTGACATCATGAGGCACATTTTTAATGCCTAATGGGTCCTCTGTTTCCCCACCATGAAATATGGGACACTTACGCGATATGCCAAAACTAGTCTTTGTTGTGATAGGTTGATTTGACATTGGTAGTGGTTGTTCGCATGTCTCGCCTTCTTCACAAACATCATTAGGTGCAGTCCACCGCTATTGCTTTCGTGGTAGACTCCCGTCTTGTGCACCATGAAATGCGCTAACCTATAGTTGCTTTGATGTCAGACTCCTGTCCTGCTCATCATCAAGCACACCAACCTATAGTTGCTCTAGTGTTGGACTTGTGTCTCGTGCATTGTCATACATGCCATCTTGCATTTGCATCGATGTCGAACTCTCGTCCTGCTCACCATTGGATACACCAACTTGCAATTGCTCCAATGCCATACATTTGTCATGCATTATTTCTACCACACAACTTGCTTCAACCACTCTCAGCCTTTCCTGCCAAACTAGGTTTTCTCCTCCAAACTTGTCAACTTCATCATGTCCAACTTCATTGATGTGAACACAAACTGTGATATTTGTGTGTGTGTCATTGCTTGCGTGATCTTGTTTGTTTGCACGTACATCTCCGCCTGCGTAATCTCGTTTGTTTGCATGTACATCTTTGCTTATGTGAACTTGTTTGTGTGTGCATGTGTTTTCGTTACCTCCGTATATGTTATTGTGCACTTGTATGTCTTTGTCAATGTGCACTTTTATGTCGACATGCACATTTGCTTCATGCTTGAACACTTGCATGTCACTGTCTTGCAGGAACAATTATGCTACTTCCTCATGCACGGGCATTGGACATCCCCAACTTTGCCATCATGGTTGCAATTATGGATTTCTCCATAATTAGATATTTCCTTGCTAACAAATTCACTCAACACGTCGACAGTTTGTATGTCGCCAACTTCACCACTGCATGATTTTTTGCCATTGTTAGGCAACTCATTGTCGTAGACGGGAAAACTCTCTGTTGTTGATAGACAACTTGCTTTCGCCGACACGCAACTCACCGCCATCGACATGCAAGTTTTTGCCATTGACGTGTAATTCTTCGCCACTGTCACGGAACTCTCCACGTACAAACCCTTGCACATCTCCTTTGTGTGTGTTTGCTTGCATGTTTGGTTGTGCATCCACTTGCACATTTGCTTCGTGTGTCGACCTATTATCCCTGTAATTTTTGGGCTGTTTGATGCGCTTTTCCATGATCCTATTATGTAAGCATGGCTATCTTATGGTTATGATTTAACCCTTATAACCATTTTGGTTATAAAGCCTAATGGTCAAATGATGACCTTTTTAGGATGTGGAAAGCGTGTAAGGCATGGATCATTAATCAGATTGGTCATTCGAATTGATATTGTCAAACCCGACATTATTTATTCTCTAGGATTAAGATCTTTTAGAGTCATTAAAAGACGCCATCTTGCAGTATAACTTGTGTTTTGCTAACATTTTGAACTTTCTTGAGTCGGATTCACCTCAATGTTGTATCATTCTTTGGGGATTAGGTGGAACATTATTGAATATCTCATTGCTTGCTTGCTAGAGCCTTTATTTGAGAGTCATTTGTATCATGTTTGCATTTGTGCGGTCCTGTTTTAGTTTCATCCAGATGGCAAAGGTTGAGGCGCTTATTTGGTGCCTTGCAGGTTGCCCAATACTCAGCACATTGGTTCCATTCTAGCTGGCCTGCTTGCCTTCAAGATATTGGTACCATTGTTCCCTTCATTGCATTATGGAATCAGCTCTTAGGTTATACTATTGATATTTAGTATTGCTTTTGTAAATTAATGTTGCTTATTATTGTATATCATTAGAGATTTATTATTTGATATGTTGCAATTGTTGCTGCCTTTTTGTTACTTTTTTTAATAGTTGGAATGTTCAGTAATCAGTTGCTAAGCTTCATTGATTATTCTCTGCTGGCAATAACTATTGCTTTTCTTGTGTGTTAAAACCCTTATCTGTCCTAGGTTTTGTGCTTGGTACACCTCAAACCCTAGTGGCCTAGGGTTTCTGGAAACCTTGGTGATTCAATATTTTTTGCAAACAGAGTACAACCTTGATATTGTGCAACACCTCTCAGATGTTATCAGAAAACCAAATATGCTTTGATGCATGTGCAAGGTAGTGAATTGTGTTCACTGCCAATCACAAGAGGAAGATTATTGTTTGATTGTATATATAGGGGTTTGTCATCACCTTGAGAATGTTGTCACTATAAGCCGCCAAAATGCTGTCCACAAGAACATTCAAACAAATCTGAGAAGTTTTTGGTGCTGCCTGTTGAACTTGCAAGAGGTCCCCTTGACCTCAACACAAGTATTTCAACCAGTTATGATCGATCTCCTCGTCATCATAGGTGGATTCCCTACACAACCTCTCCTCTTGAAGTAAATGATGAAAAAAGCAATCAAAGATGATTCCCCTAGGCCAATTTAGAATGTTCTTCTACCAGTTATGAGTTGAGACACTATGATTCATGATGTGATAGGATTTGTTATCTTAGATCTCTTTGAGAGGTGCAAAATTTTATGTACTACGAGACTCGATGGAGATATTGTGTGTGCATACTTGGGAGGTTTGCTTTTTGCTTTCTTCCACTATCCAAATCAGAAGTGCTTGATGCTTTATTTCTAGGAGGCTGTTACCTTTAGACATAGGACTTCATAGTGGACCCTTCTGACTATAAGGTCGATTATCTCATCTCCTCTCAACCCATTTTAATTGAGATTGTTATACTACTATCAGTGATACTTCACTCATCTATGCAATAGTTCTGCTAGGGGACTTCAACCCCCTTACTATCATTTTAGGTGTTCGGGACGCATTTCATGTCAACATTGAGGATGTTTTAGATCCTCTTGCACATGGCTTGGATCACAAATATAGACACACGATACTTTTTTCCCTCTATACCTATGGAGGTTTATCAGTCTTGACTGATAAGGGATTGGGGGATGTACCTTGTTTCCTTTTAGGATTGCCCATTGTCACCCCCTTTATTCCCTTATGGATATTATCAAATTGGGCATTGGTCTCTTCAATGTTGCGGATAATGACAACTTTTTTGGCGTTACAGCTCTAAACCATCTTACAGGTGCATGGTGATGTTGGTCTCTTGCCGTGATCTTATCGTTACATTGTTATTTGTACTCGTACCATGCACTTTGGGGTTAAGCCTATCTTGGTTTTGCCCCTCAAAATTTATTTACATTGCTTTAGTGCTTTAGTGTTTGGTTACATTTCAAATCATATGGTTCCTACCACCCTAGCAGTTTTATTGTAATCAATTACACATTTTGAAGACCTTTGACCTACTTTGGAAATTAGTGCAA
Organism: Wollemia nobilis; assembly: GCA_028583015.1. Classification (NCBI taxonomy): domain Eukaryota; kingdom Viridiplantae; phylum Streptophyta; class Pinopsida; order Araucariales; family Araucariaceae; genus Wollemia; species Wollemia nobilis. The sequence goes on along the minus strand of JAQPPZ010016861.1, from coordinate 13,281,201 downwards.
CTGAATATTAATCCAGGTTACTTTTTTTAGTGTGATCAGCTATCTTATTATTGTATGCTTCCACCCTAAAAATCCTAAACTAGCCTTGTAGCCCTTTCAACTTGTTTATGTGTTTCTGACCTTATTCACCTTCCTTTTGCTGTTCAACGTTTGGTTCCTCATGTATAAGATTTGGGTCTTATTATTGGCTTCTTACATGTTTTTCAATTTGTTGTATGCTGTGTTTCCATCGTCCATATATTGCAAATGGACAAGAACACTATGTGCAACTGGTAGTGTTAAAATAATTAAAGCTTTAATTAAAGCTTCTTGATTCATGGCATTGAAGTCTCGTAGCAATTTGCTAGTTTTTCTAAATCTTAGATTTTCTCTTTCAATGACCCTCCTGAAGTCTTTGAACATAAAAGTTGTCTGAAATTCTGAATCATGAGTTACCATAATATGTGATTCTTCCAATGATACATGTGGATGTTTCCCCCCCCCTCCCTAGCCTTGGCCCCACTCCTTACAGGGCCCGTGTTTCGTCGCCCCCCGCATTTTGGGTATGGGGGGATGGGGGCAAAACTTTCTCAAGACATTACCCATTTTTGGGGACCCAAGGGGGGTTGCCCCCTAATGTCTCAGGGCCCTTGGAGGCCATCTCCAAAATGAGACTGTCCCAAGACAACGTCTACAAGATGCCCAGGGGTCTTTGGGTTGTTGTGGGGACGTTGAAATGATCCCATCACGTCCTAGGGATGTTTGGGCGTCTCCAGGACACCATGATGCACTCGTGGGGGCCATCTCCAAAATGAGGCTGTTTTAGGATGACGTCTACAGGATGCCTAGGCATCCTTGGGATGTTGTGGGGACGCTGAAACATTTTCATTGCGTCTTGGGGATGTCTAGGTGTCTCTGGGACACCACAATGCACCGGTGACTAGGAATGTTTCACAACCTTCCATGGGTTGACTAGGCATCTTGGAGGATGTCCACCCCTTTTACTTGCAAAATGAAAACGAAAACAGAAAAGTAAAATCAAAATAATGGTTGCCTCCCCTAGCGACTCAAATTTGGACTACTTTCTTGCAAAGAATTTTAATAACTAGCTATTTAATCACATGCATTAGAACTTCAATAGGCAGCTCAATTGACAGGAAATCAAATATGGGATTTGAAAGATAGATAATGCTCAACCAAAATAAAAATCATATCATCCAATGATTTCCTTGTAGGTTACCAATGCTATTATACTTCAGCTGACACACATGCCAACTGCATATTTTGAATCCTAGATGATGCTTGGCACAGCCGAAAACTTGCAATCCTAGGACTCTCTAAAAGGTACAAATGCTATTAATACTTATGCTGGAACATGTGAGCTCAGAGATTTGAATCCTAGATGCTTTGCAAAATTGGAAAGATGCAGTTTGAGGGCTCTTGGACTGTCATCTATGTTTATACTACTTCAGCTGCAACATGACTAATGATTTACTACTTCAGCTGCAACATGACTAATGATTTACTGCAAGGTGAGTATAGGCCAAATTATAGTAATACTTTAATTTAATTTTTGGCCCTTTGAGGAAGTATAATTTAATTGTTTTGCTTTCACATTATGTTATGTTGCATATTCATGCTGGAATAGTCCAATTTGGGGATTCAATTTATTATATATTTATATATGCCATCCCGCTGTCCCGTATTTTGGGATGAAACCCGTTGTTCGAAGATGCATCCCACTGTACCGCATCATTCCTGTCACTGTCTTGAAAGCTCCATGGAACATAGGATTCTTCCCTTCATTTTTTGTAAGTTCTGAAGTATCACAATCCCTACACCAGCAAATGTTCTCTTAAATATCTTGGCGACTCTTTTTTTTCTTCTACATGACTACATGGGTTGACATGTTTTAGAGCACAAATTAACTTATCTTGACAACAATACTTGATGATATCCGCATGATGTGGTCTACCGGCAAGGACGCCACTTGCATTATCGGTGATGTGACCCGGGTTCAATCCCCAGCAGATATGTATATGTATAAGAAGTATTTACTCAATAAAAAAAAAATAACAATACTTGATGATTTTAGCAAATTTGTGGTATCAAGTGTCATCATATATGTTGATGCTACTGACTTGATGTCAATGTAACCTTCGGCTTGACTGCCATGACTGGAGTATCTCTTTTGCCAAATTCATCCCAAGACTTACACCTGACCACATCCGTTGGGGTACACACCTAGACTTGGATGCTGTAGTTAACTTGAACATTTCATAATTCCACTTTACAATTCCACTATTCAGATGTTGCTTGAAAATTGATCTTGGTTCTCCGCTTTGGATCCCACACACTATAACCACCTAAGCTCGTCTCATATGATCGACTTCAATGACTTGTTATTGAGCAAGAGTAGGAAGTTTCATAATGTTAAAAAAATTATAAAATCCTCATGTTGGATTAATAGATTTGCTATGTATTATGCATTTCCGTGGGTAAGGCTAACTGCAGGAAATGGCTTATATGATTTTTCATAATGTAGTTATTTACTAATCTATTCTTGAACCACTTTCATCTTTTGAATTTGCATAGGTGGTCGTTGATAACGCCAGTGTTTAATTAGAGTTTTGATGTGATGCTAGACTGGTTATTTGAGTCTTAAGCTGGTAATAAATTACTTATGAGAATCTTGTGGGTGGTGGGGAGTGTGCAACTGAACATTAATTGATATGGATTTCTTATGGACGAGTTCTAATAACATGATGAATTTGTTAGGCATTTATGCACAGCCCCCCCTTTCATTCCTCTCTTCCGGGTCAGGCCGCCCCTCTCTCCGGGCATAAACCAATTTGTCTACTCTCCGGGCCTCAATAACGAGAAACTGACTATGCAATTGGCAATTCAAGCACAGATTATTTCATTGCAGCATCTATAAATTCACTCTTAATGGTATTATTATTCATTTAAAGACCTTATGTAAACATTCAGATTTCAGATTATTGTTTCAAAATCCTAATCTGGTGATAAAACAAAGTATTTTTTAAATTTCTAAATGTATTGTGTTTTGATTATTATTTATGGTCCAAGCCATAACATTTGCCATTGCTTGAGCTATTTTACTGCAAGCTTGTGGCGAGTCGCTTATGATAATCACTTGATTCTGTTCATGCCTTCTCTTTGCCCTTAATCGCTTATTCATATTCTATTCATGTTCTTTGCTTCTATGAAAAAGTGCACTTTTGAATGTCTTCATTTCAGAATTAATTCTTGATTAGGAAAAACAAAGTCCAGTGGAAAATGAAATTGTCCTAATTGGTTATCTTAATTATGGATCAGGTTATGGGACGGCAGGATACGCCTTATTTGTTGCAGTTTATGCAGGGCTGGAGGTAAGGTTTGGATATAGTGATGCATCTAGGTGACTGATATGATATTAGCCTAAGCCACACTTGATTCTAGCCATACTCAAATAATATGAATTTGTGTAGGCTTGAAATGATAATGTAGAGTGTTATTTTGAGAGCAAATGTTGAAAAATCACTCAAGAAATATTTTTTTTGATAAAAATCATAGAAAATTTATTTTAAAATAAATGTTGGGATCTTCAAATACTGTGAATCACACTTTTACTTACTAGAAACTTAGTTTATCTAGAAACATTCTGAAATGACAGGCAACAAAGTTTTCTTTTTGATAAGTATAGTGGTGGGTGAATTTGCTATTGAATCATTCAACTTAGGGACATCCTTTTAGAGGTTTGGCACTAGAAAGTGACTTTAGGCAATGAGACAAACAGCTTTATGTGATTCCGTGTGGGGGCATATAGTTCTGACAGATTTAATCATTAATATTGATGGGAACCATCGAGGCCTAAAAAGATGATGCATTGTTTTTTAAGAGGTTTGGTATGTGATGGTAGATGAATAAAGTTGATGCAAGCAGATAAAATTAAGATACAAGCAGTAACCATTGATATCTGAGTGATTGGAGTTCAATTTTGACTTGGTTGGATATCTCCAACTACTATTGTTTTGTTTTCACACCAATAATGATCATTGATTTCCAACAGCAAAATGAAGCAAGTTCACATTTTGCAAACTAAATATTTATTAACTTTAAAGCAATTGTTCAGTGCCATGCTATACCTGCTGGTAGCTATTCCAGAAATTTCTGCAAGCACTATTCCTTAGTCGTGCAATATTTTGATGATAGTCTGCAAAGTAATAGTTCGATGCAGATTCTTAAAATGCAGGGAAAGAACATGTATCCATCCCAGGTTATGATAAAGTCATGGAATTATGGAAGGGAATGAAACATATAGATGTGCAAATACAAGACGACAATATATTCTGTAATGAATTCTTAGAACACTAAAATTATAATGGTTATAATTGTGCATTAATTCATCTTGAGTCTGCATTTTCCCATATTTAGCAAGTAAATAGCCTTTGCTATCTCTATTAAGTTTATGATTCTCTATGACCTTTCTTTAAATTTTTACTTTTGCTTTTTCTCTTTGAGATTTGTTTATGTTTTTTTTTTCCCACACTTATGCTTTGTTTTTCTACTCCCAATTTCATTTGTTTCCTTTTTTGCCCTTAAAATACTTATGCTATTCCCTCCACTTCTGTACCGACAGCAGTGCTAACGTGTTTGAACTTAATAGTGAACATCCAAGGCTAAGAACTAAGCAATAAAATAGTTTAATATGCAGTCAATGCTATTTGATCATATTTTAGTTCTTTTTTAAAATAAACATTTCTGGTATAAAAGATGGAAAGTAGTATTCATTTTGTACAAAATCATCTGTATCGTTTAACTGTGGTTAGGAAGGACTATTTCTTTTCTCCAGGATGTCAACCAATTCTTTTCTAAGGGTCTTCCCTGGCATCGGTTATATATAAGATCATAAAAATTATCCTGATACATAAGATGCCGTCTTAAGATAGATACCTGCAGCAATTTTGCGAGCTATAGTAATATACAACTGTGATTTTATATATGCTGTTCTAACAAATGTTTAGACATTTTTTGAGTGAAAAGTGTTCCATATGGGTGTTCTATCATTCAATATTCTTTTCTTACATGTGACGTGACATGTTTTCCAGACCCACAAGTGTATGCAAACCTTACAGCCCTAAAGGAATTGGGGTTCTGAAATTAATAACAAACTAGACTGAATCAATGTCCTTATTCCTTGGATAATTTTCTCAAGTTTTTCTTTAATTGGTTATATGGGGTTGAAATGGGCCCCACCCGTATTACATCATCACCACATAGTGGTATTACAACAAAGCTTGGATATTATCCATGTATCGCTTGGCAAGATTCGAACCTGGGTCTCCTCCTTGAATGTTGAGGAATCTAACCGGTTGAGCTAATGCCATTTGATCTTAATGTTAAGGTTCATCCATGAGATTTGAACCTTGGTTTAGGGTGTGAAACTACAAACTCCCAACCGCTTGACCTAAACCTCATGGTCTGGATACTTTTCTCAAGTTAAAGTCCTTCCTTTTTTCAAATTTTATTTTTATTTTTTAAATTAATGTTCGCAAACAACGAGAGGAGATCAGCGGGACTCGAAAAGGTACACCTACTTACAATTCCTTGTAGCCAAAAAGAGGGATCCAAAGACAGAGAGGTAGAAGTACAAAGAGACTAAACTATAACAACACATGATTCCAATTGCGTGGGTAAACTCCAAGTTAATTACACAAGAAATGTCAAGGATAGTAACAACAAACTCAAGTGGAACAATACTACAAATAACAATTGCGTGGGTAAACTCCAAGTTAATTAAACCCAAGAAATGTCAAGGATAGTAACAACAAACTCAAGTGGAACAAATAGTACAAATAACAATGCAACATAAAGATCCATTGGAAGGGACCAATAGATCTGTTGCCTGAAAACCATAAAGGACTCATTGTAATATAAGATATAAAATAGAAATGAATGGAATCTCGTTTCACCTAGTGATACACAGGTGCGTAGTCATTATCCCTCCTACTTACCTCTTAGCAAACAATCTAATAACAGATAATTAATAAGTTAGGTAAATATATATGATATTAATATTAAAATGTAATATAAAATAATATATAGGGTAGGGACTAGGTCCACAATATGTCCCATCATTTTGAAAGGCATCAACCTCAAAGCATAAGTGAAAATATTCAAAAATCTACTTTGATCTGACTTCTTCCCTGCTTTCGATAACATGTTCACAAAAGGCTTGTTTATCTTCAAAGGATATGAAAGTACACTTTTTTGGAGAAAATACTTGGATCTTGAATCCAAGCATGTCTTGGAGAAATTAGAATGTAAGATTGTTTTTGATAAGAATCAAAACTTTGTTGTTTCCAAGATGATGTGGGTGTTCATAAATTGATTGTCAATGATGTGGACTTTCATGATTAAATTACTGATTAGGTTCAATTCTATGGTGCCTTTTAGAAATAGTTTGAGAAAAATCATCTCTTATTTTAGATATATCATGACGACTCTTAACAACATTGCAATATCAACATAAAGAAAGTTGGCTGCATGCTCTATCTCAATTGTAAATGTTTCTTTGTCTCTCAATTGAAATGTAATTTCAGATTGTAACTTTTGATTGTTCTTCAAAGTTTTGACTTTCATCAGAAAAACTTGATTATGATTCTTCAAATGAGTGATTTCATTATTGTATGGAAAACTCAAGTTGCATGAAACTTGGAAATGGGTACTTGTTCCAAAACAAAAATTCCTCACAAACATGAGCCCCCAAACCCCTTGGAAATGTGGATTTTGTAAGGAAAATGACTAGTCGAAAAATTAAAAAAACATAGACAAAATTAGATAAAGAAATTAAGAAATGGGTAAAGATAAATAAATTATTATCTCTATAGACTTACGATGCTTAATGTCAAAAGCTAGCATCTGTTGATAATGTACATGTCATTTGAACAAGAATTGCATGGGATATGTCATAAACTTATCTTAACTTTGATATCATCAAGATCCAACCAAACTCCTGTGATTATACATTTTGTTGTAATACCGTAAAAATGTGGTTAGTTGAAATATTGCAATAATGCAGTCATGTTAACACATTTCAATCCCATACAGTTGATTAAAAAAATGTAAAAATTAAAAAAATTCCAATGCATTCTAAAGCAATGGTAAATGGGATGTAATCAATAAATATCATCAAAGTCAACAAGAGCAAAGGAGCCATCCACAATTCTGTGATAAGGTGGCCTGTGATAATACAGTTTGTTATAATACCATGATAATGTGGTTTTGTTGAAATATTGCAATAATGTGGTCAAGAAAATGACGAGTCAAAAAATTAAAAAACATAGACAAAAATAAATAAAGAAAATAAGAAGTGGGTAAAGATAAATAAATTGCTATCTCCATAGACTTACAATGCTTAATGTCAAAAGCTAGCGTCTATTGATAATGTACATGTCATTGGACAAGAATTGCATGGAATATGTTATAAACTTAACTTTAATATCATCAAAGTGAGCAAGACCAAAATAGCCAACCAAAAATTTATGATTATATGGTTTGCTGGAATACCACAATAATGTGGCTGGTCAAAATATTGCAATAATGCAGTCATCTAGAATGGGTAGGGCATATTTCAATCCCATATAATTGATTAAAAAAATGTAAAAATTAAAAAAATTCCAATGCATTCTAAAGCAATGGTAAATGGGTTGCAATCATGTAGTATCATAAAAGTCAACAAGACCAAAGCACAATTTTGTGATAAGGTGGCCTGTGATAATACGGTTTGTTGTAATAGCACGATAATGTGATTTGTTAAAATATTGCAATAATGTGGTCACCTGTAATATGGGTGGGGCCCATTTCAGTCCTATATATTTCAGCAATTGTAAATGTGATGCAATCATATGAACGCATCTGGAGCTGAAATCCCCACATTGTGAAAGACACCGATAAGGTAGTTTGTGATAATATAGTTTGTTATAATACCATGATAATATGGTTTGTTGAAATACTGTGATACTGGGTTAGGATGTGATATGGGTAGGGCCTGTTTCAATCCCATATAACTACTTGTGTCTATCGGGTTCATATGTGGTTAGCAACTCTATGAGGTGCCTTTGAATGCATCCCTATCAAAATTTGACACCTATATGATATAGTGTGTAGAAGCTCACAGAAAGTTTTACTTCAGTGCGTGGTTGTCCTTGTGCTTGTCCCACCACTTCTTGCCTGAAGGTAAGGTCCACATAATCTCAGAAGTTGGGATTCCAGGCCTCTTATTGTCTGTCACTGCCTCTTGTCTTCCCCTCCTCTTTGGTCGATGTTGAGAGTATATCTTGCTGATGTTGTCTTACTTGGGTTGATTGTCTCGCTTGTGGTTGTCGTTGCATAGAGGAAATCCATCTATGTAATGCTGGATGCATCAGCCTATTGTCCAAGTGAGTGTTAACAGTTTTTGGATTCTCAATTTTGCTTTGATGGTCTTTGTGGTGGAGGCATCATCAAATTTTGATGTCTAGATGCTAAATGTGTCTATGTGGCATATCTTGCCACAATGTCATGGTTCCCTACACTCTTAGCTATGGTGGGACTTATTGCAACTATGGGTTTTGGTCTCTATTTGTCATGGCCATTGTGTTGGGCGATTTGAATTTGTATTAGGCAAAACCCTCCGAGTGCCTACTATTGTGCAGACCCTAGTGGTGGTTGTAACCGTTGTGGTAACTAGCTATCAATAGCATCACGACCATTCCCACATTTTTCCTTGTTCGCAATCAAGTATCAAAATTCTTCATATACCTCCTTTCACTAATCTTTCATCTGCGAAGGCTTGCAATGGTTGTAGTCTGGCTTGGAATAGTGCATGATGACAAACTTGGATTGTATCGACCCTTAAGGAGATTGCCCAATGCTTGTAAATGGAAAATATGACACCTTGACAACCAATCTTTGTGATGACATAGTGGTAAATCTTCGCTTAGTCTTTGTGCAACTTCTTGGTTGAATTTGTGTTATATATAGCCAGCAAATGGCCCAAACAACCAAGATGCTAAGTTGCATGGAAACGAATATGGTAATGGATATGGAGACGGTATCGGATACGGATACAACAAATTTTCAAGATTCCCTAATATGGATACGGTTGGATACGACATTATAAAAAGCATATATGTTTTATATATTAAAACAAAAGACATATAATGCAAAAAATGTACACAAATATAAGTTTTATATAGGATATTTTCATTAATTAAAAAGACAATTGTCATCATCTTTAAAATTTAAAATTTATTGTTTAAACATTGCGTAATCTTCCTTTAATCTCATGTCGTGAACACAACTTTAGATGTGCCTAGGCTATATCTAAATGTATTAGATATGGACGAACTAGGGGCATGTATTTGGATATGTTTGGATACGGTACCCATGTATTTGGATACGTTTGGATATGGTATCTAAGAAGTATCAGAGTAGTATTAGTATTTGATATGTGGATACGGGTATCCAAGTAGGAGAATTGTTGGATACGGTAACTTTGCCAGGATGTCTTCCTTGTAACGTCAAACTACCAACAAGTTGGTTCAAATGGCTTGCATGACCACCTCCAAGTGCTTAAAAACATTGAAACTAGCTCAAATGGCCAGACAAAGGGCTTGGTGTGATGTCCCAAATATTTTCCAGCATTGTATATATTTTATTTTTCATGTTTTAGAGTATTTTAGGGTGTTCTTTAGCAAGAATTGCTAAGTATGATGTAAATACTTGTCTTAGTATTGTTATTTTGGTGTTTTGTTATGTTTTGGGATAAAGACCAAGTGCATTTATTGCCTTGGCAAGTGTATATCCGAAAATTACAACTCCCAAGACTGTTTTGAGGATAAGGTGTGATGTGTGGATAAGACCAAGCATTATTTAATGCTATTTGGCAGTTGTAAGTCAAAGTCTTTGATCCTAGTCATATTTTGTGAGTTCCAAGACTAATTTGAAGATAAGGATGAGGTTCATATTGTGTGAGTTCCAAGACTAATTTGAAGATAAGGATGAGGTTTGGACTATTAAAGTAAGTTAGAGGCATTCTAAAAGGGCATGGCTGGACTTAGAAGAGATCCCAAGCCAACATTGGGCGTTGTGAGGCCATTTGGGACCATTTCAGCTAGAAGTTGGGTGGTTTGAGTGCCTATTTTGGCATTAAATACATTACACCCGAATTTCATTGTTTCCAAGATGAAATCCCCACCATTCATTATTTCATATTGGATCTAAGGGTCACGATTTAATCATCCATTGAGAAGGGAAGCCTATATAAGGATGAGACATCTCATTTGTGAAACAGACTTGATTATTATTCTCATTTTGATATTTCTGGACAATTTGCTGTGGCTAGCAATTTGTATTTGGCTCTTGAAGAGTGGACAAGCTTCAGGAGAAGGAACCCTAAGAGCACTCCAACCTCTTAGAGGCTTTGTGATTTCAATTCCATTGAAACCCCAAAGCTCACATATTCCTTAGGGCAAAGTCACACAGGCTTTGCATTGGTGCTTCATTGAACAAATCAATTGGAGAAACTAGATCTGCAATTCCTCACCCCAAGGTGAGAGGTTCTGCCCTAGAGGGGCCATTTCAGAGGTTTGAAGACTACATCAGGCTTTGGAGAGTTGTTTTTGCATCAGTATCAGAACTTGGCAATTCAAGCCAAGACCCTTGGTTCATTGAACCAGATCTGGTGTGTTTCCTGTTTAATTTTCTGAATTGCAGTCCATTACTCATTTTGGAGTAATTAGATCTGCTATGCATGTTTGGCTACAAATAAACATCAGTTTCGCTGAGTTTTTTGTGTGTGATCAGAACTGTGTGATTGCTGTAATTTTCTGTAAAACTGCAAATTTTTGTGTTATTTTTGGCTGGAATATTACACTTGGACAGGGTGTACAATAGCCCAAACGACTTGTATGGCAGTCCAAATGACATATTTGGTATTCCAGATGACTAGATGAATGGTTCAGAAGGTCGAGTAGTCTAGATGGCCAAACAGTTGGGTTGGCATGGAGAAATATGGTCCAAACGGTTAGACATGGGGTAACAGTCTCTGTTTCTAACTAGATAGTATTATCCCTCTCTTTGACGACACCTCCCTAACCTTGGATGATGTTTGTCTTGGCATTGACACCCTCGTCTTTTTCTCAAACAACAAATTTTTATGAGTAGATGATGATTCAAAGGGTTTGAGGGCCCCAAATGGCTCTCTTCACCTATTGGACGAATTGGTTCTATGTTCTAATGGTAGCAAACCCTTGGTCCTTGATGGCAATCTCATTTGTATTGACATAAACCCTTTGAACAATTTTTACCTTGCACCCGATGACACAAATGGTTTCTCCTTGTACATCATCGTCTTAGATGACTGAGATTGCCATTTAGATGGCGTCTCTTTAGCAACAAATGATTCACACTTTGCTCCAATTGATGTTCTTTTGGTCTTTGGATAGTTTCTATTTTCCACTTAATGACAATCTCTTCCTGAGACGACTTGTTGGACTTAAACGATTATAATTCTCTTTCTTTTGGCAACTTCAACTACGTTTGTGGGTCCCATGGAGTAAATGGCATCCTTCATTTGTCAACAATCTTGTATCCACACCTTGACGACTTCTTCCATTAGCCAGACGATGTGTTTTATAGCTTGGATGCCATGCTTGATGTAGACAACCTTCCCTTGGACAACATCCTATTCGGATCAAACAACCAACTTTTCGACGACGTCCCATTGGAGCGTGACGACCAACTTTCGAATGACATCCCATTTGAGTAGGACCACCAACTTCTGGACAGTTTTGGGCCAGACGACTAACTCTCAGATGACATCGAGTCTAATGACCAACTCTTATACAATGTCGAGCCAGACAACCAACTCCCAAATGGTGTCTTCTACTTCTTGTAGGAGCTAGTTTTGACTAGACTTAGAAAAATAGGGTTAATAAATGAAATAAGTGCAAATGTTCACATATGTAAATGTAAATAACAATGTACATGAAATGTAGATGTAAGTGAAATGCAATTTCTTAGTTTGATGTCAAGGGTGATGATGTCATCATTTGATAAATTGAAATTGTAATGTACGGCTAATGTATGTAGTTAAGCATATGCGGATGGAGGGTAGTTAGTGGTGAGGTGTCTTGGGTGGTAGTTGTTAAGTGCCAACTCTCAAGGATAAAAAGGACCCCCCATTCCATTGTTCATATAGAGAAGAGATTATCGAGTATCGGGAAAGCATCTATGCATGTAGAGTTTGTGTTTGTATATCCATTGTAGCATTGTATATTGCCAGTGTAGACGGTTTGTAATGCCAATGCCGTATAGGCAGAAGTAATGCAATGACGATTCATCCTTCATCTGTGTGTCATCTATGTTCTGTGTAATGCTATTGCTATAGTGGATTCGTAGGTGATTGTTGTTCCAAGTTCTGTGTGCAGGTGTGAAGAAAGAGTTGTAGTCTTGAATCACTATACGATAATTGCCATACAAGAAGTGTAGTTGTAAGTGTTGTTCAAGTGGATTTCAGAGTTGCCATACAAGTGGTGGAGCAACTTGTTGTACAAGTGGAAATGATGAACAAGTGTAGATCAATATTGAATGCAGTGTTGTTTGGCTTCTAAGTTTGTCATATTGTTCCTCCAGTTGTTGGAATACTCACCACCATGCTACACTTATTTGTTGGTCGTTCATTAGACGACAACCACTTTCTTCTTGATGGTAGACCAAATGATAGTCACTTTCCCCTTGATGACAAACTAGACAATATTCACTTGCTCTTTGATAGTAGACAATAAGAAAGCCACTTTCTCCTTGACGATGTGCTTTTTGCAAAGAGCAATCATTTCTTCCTTGACGATTGTCTGTCAAATGACATAGTTGGTGTCTAACTTGTCCTTGATAGTGACTCAAGGGGCCCAAATGACCCTCCCTTATGCTTAGACGATGACTCACTTGGCCTTGCTTGGCCTAGATTGACCTCCCTTGGGCTAAGACGATGCCTCCCTTAGTCGATGCAACTTGTGGTGAGCTAGATGGCCCTCCCTTAGGCTCGTGCAACAATCCCCTTGGTCGAGACAACTTTGTTATTGAGCGAGATGATTAGTGCCCTAGCCCAAATGACTTTATTCCAAGCCTAGACAAGCAACATTCCATCTCATATGGTTTTATTGTTGGGATTGATGGTCATTTCTTAGGCCAAAATGGTCATTGGTCACTTGTAGAATCTAAGCTTTGTCTTCTTATCCTTCACCATCGTAACCTGCATTGGAGTCAAATAATTCCACTCCATGTTGTCCCCATAGACAAAGTCTTTGGTCCCTTTTCCTTTGTAACTCAAATCACTCAAACTAGCGTGTGGATGATACCTCTCTACTAAAAGTCGTGTACATGGAGTAACAAACTTGTCGAGCGGTTATAATTGTTTCCATTTCGGTTACGACTATTACTTTAAACTTCATATGTGTATGCTTGTGTCGCCATTCATCACCCTTCATTGGATTATCCCGTTCAAACTCCATCACGTATTCTGTCTCATATGAAATGTTTATTATATCCATATTTATGCTTTGGTGATGGTATTTACTTCTCTTCCAAAATTTTAATCGTTGTCACATTGTACCAAGGATTTTCAAAATCCTCATCTATTTGGATCTTCTTCTAATGTTATCTTTTCAACAGGCACCTAACTTTGTCTTTCTGTTTGACTACATCCGTGTTCTTTCACAAAGCTTTCATATGCTGGTAATGTGTTGCCTTCTCAATTTGGCAATACACGTATTCAATTGCTTACTCTTGCGTTGCAATCATGCACGTGCATTTTGTTGGACTCAACCAATTATCATATAAATTGGGCTCACCTCATTGTAAGGACTCATCCATTGCTCATCATAGGTCCTACAATTCTGGCGGTGTGGCTAGTGTTCTTAGGACACCTCTCGACTCAATTGTCTTGGTATTATGAATTGCTCTGGGTTTTGCTAGAATTTTCCACACTCTATCGCATCACACACAATTGAGCGGGTGTTCTTTGTCATTGTCTCCATCTAGGAGTTGTATATATGTATGTGTAGTCTTCTTTGATTGGGGTACTTTGGCTCTAACTCCATATGCTTGATAACTAGTCCCTAATGTGTCGTCTCCTGGTTGAGCAACCATGACTTCTCATCATCCTTCTCCTTGCTATTGATGGTGTTCAATTCCATCCTATTTGCATCCAGTGATTGCATTCCCTTACTTCTTGAATGGTAATCCCTTCAAAGGATTCTGAGGACTAACTAAATTCGTTAGGCAGTCCATTTGAGATTGATTTGTTTGGCTTGTAGTCAATAAGGTTCACCTATGGACAAACCTTATATGGTTCCATTCACCACCTTGAGCCATGTTTTGTCCAATCGTTTGAGACGAATGGACCCATTCTCTGTCATCTCCTCAACCAAGGAAGGGCCAAGCCATAGGGTCTTTAGCTTCCTTGGCTTAATTTTTTTTGCTTCCCTTTGAATCTTAACATGAGGTCTACTTGTTTCATTTTCATTCATCAAAGGTGCTTGTTGTGCAGAACTTCCACCATAGTTGGGTTACCTTCGTGGCCCAGTATGCTATTATCCACTTCTCATACAACTTATTGTGAACATCCTATCCTCTAGGATCTCCTGATCTCCAAGCTAGTTTTGCACTTACACTCTCAAACTTGGAATCAAGAATTTCATAGGTACAACAATCTCTTGCCTGTACACAAGCTAGAAGAAGGTATGGTTCAATGTTGGCTTGTATGCCCACAAGACTGTTGGCAACCTCTCTTCCCAATCAACATCTTCAACTTTGTAGGTCTTTTACAAATTTGAGACCAACAATTTGTTTGTTGCCATTGCTTACCTATTTGTCTAAGGGTAGTATGGGCTAGACAATGAATGAAAAATTCAAAATTTTGTCATCAAGTTTTGAATTTCATTTACAAATTGACCTCATAATCATTGGTAATTTGCAACGGCACAACAAACCTTGTGATGATATGCTCATGCATGAATTTGGCTATGCTCTTGGTAGAATTGGTGGGTAATGCCCTCGCCTCGAACCGCTTTGTCAAATACTCCATGGTGATGGAAATATATTTGCACTTTCTCCTCTTACTGGTCTTCAAGGGTCTTGCAAAATCTACCCGCCACCTTTCAAACAATACTCAATGTTGATGGCAATATATCTGCACTTTCTCCTCTTGCTGGTCTTCAGGGGTCTTGCAAAATCTACCCACCACCTTTCAAATAATTCTTGTGGTTGTGACAAATGCAAGGGGCATAAAGTCATCCTTTGATAAGTATCACATGCAATCACAAACTCCTTTCCATTGCAAAATAGGGTTAGCCATTATAGTCCAACTAGGAGAACCTTTCTTGCCATCTTGTCCAACCCCATGTTTCCTCTTGCTAGCCTTTCATGTGCCTCGTGCAACGTATTGCCCACTTCTATCATGCATTTGTACACTATCATGTTAGGTCCCATCTTGTGTAGAAGTCCTTTGATCAACCAAAGTGGTCTTGTCTTTGACACTATCCTCTGTCGCTTCATTGTTGACAATTCCGCTGGTAAGTTTCACGTTGATAGGTTAGTTCCTGAATGCTTGTACCAAGGTGGGAACGCATTGATATGGAACAAATGAGTGTCGAGAAACTCATCTGACACTCCATCTACAGGTTCTTTATAATGTATCTAAGATAGTTGGGTGGTGATTACATGCTTCTTCCTGGGGAGCTCCACTACTTGTAACACCAACTGTTGCATTGTAACGAGCCATCTGCTAACTTGTACTTGAATAGTCGGCTTGTTGATTAGGTATAAGAGTGCTTGGTGCACAACATAGAACGTGAAGGGATTTGCAAGTAAATATTTTCAATTCTTTTGCATTACATACATGATTTTCAAGGCTTTGCAGTCCATCATGTTGTAATTCTTCTCCATGCACGACAACAATCGACTTGCAAAATAGATGGGTTGGTACAACCCATTCTTTTCCTCCTACGCCATTGTGCAAACCAATTGCAAAATCGGACGTGTCAATGTGGACATGAAATTCTTTGTCCCAATCTAGAAAAACTAGAATGGGAGCATTGATAAGTTTTGCCTTCAATTGCTCAAAGGCCTATTGATGTTTCTCCTTCCACTCAAATGGAATACCTTTCCTAGTGAGCGTATTTAGTACATGGAACATTTGTGCGAAGTTTTTGATAAATTGGCAATAATACCCAATGTGTCCCAATAAGGACTTTAATGGTGCTTGCGATGATGTGGATCTTATCTAGCTCCGTCTTCAATCCAATTTGGTAGACAACATGACTTAATAACTTCACATAAGGTATTAACAACTTGCACTTTTTTGGGCTTTAACGAAAGGCAAGCATTCATGCACAACTACATGCATTCCTCCAATCCCTTCAGATGCTTATTTTGGTCTAGACAATCACTAGTAGTTGAGGAAGACCTTGAACTTCATAGTTGACATCTATTCGAAAATATACGTGGTTGTATGTTGAAATGTGGCAACACATTGTATTAATTAAATGACATTCAGCTATACACGTAGATCCTATTTTCAACAAAAAAAAGTAGTTTTCTACTTATCCTATTTTGCATTGCTGATTTGGTTGTGACTAGAAATCCATCCAAAAAGGAGTAGATTTCTTGTTTGACTACCTCTTAGGCGGTAAATCCAGTGTGGTGCCAGCTCAAGTGCCACCTTAGTAGTGAGTCCTCTTGTACATGTCTGACATGTATGAGCATTTTAATTGTATGTCATTTATAGTTATGATATTTAATTTGTGGGTTGTTGCATGAAGGTGCAGGACACCACTTAAGGCATTAAATTTTTGTTTTTGTATACGAATATGAGTGGATAGTTAGACCTTTACCATCTTTCACTCATCCCATTGTATATATACATCCCTTGCTTGTGGGTATCATTGTAGCAGGTCGTTCAGAGCATATCATGTCATAGCATATAGTCTGGAAAGTACCGTTTGATATTGTAATGTTGTGATTGCACAGTTGTTGTAGACATTGCACTTTATATTTTTTGATAATACATTGCTTTGTGTGAACATCACTTTATGTATGAATGGATGGTTGTTGTTAATGTTAGCATTTGCAATTGAGTATTTCTTTCTCACATTTTATTATCTTTTTTTGTGTATGGAATATCAAATCCGTTGTGCTACATTTGATGTCGTTGACATAATGAGTTTGGATCGAGGATTGCAGTGGCAAAAGGAATGTGATAGAGAAGTTGGATGAGCAACAATCCACAGAGTGTATGCAGATTGTGATGAGGGAGAGAAGAGTCGACACGAAGGTACAAGCAGATTGCGCACCGAATGGTGTGACTGAACAACAAGCATGGTGAAGATAGAGTACGACACAATCACAAGAGCGCCTTCCATGGACGAAAGAAGGTGAAACTTTTGTAGAGGCCCTTCTAGATGAGGAAAAGGTGTGCTAACATGAGTGCCCTTTCTGTTAGACAAAGACGTATGGCCAATAACGATGAGACCATTTAGGTGACAGAAGTATTGTTGCTAGAGATTGGAAGTGTTTGGCCCCCTTGGGAGGAGAGAAGTCCGTGAATAGAAAAGATGTTCATTGATGAGGAAAGGAATAAGCAACTGCAAATGTGGTGGGGAATATTGTTGTTTTTCATAGGCGATGATTACACGATAGATTAATGATGCTTTGAAGAAAATTTGCATGCAATAGACATTCGTGCAAAAGTTCATATAGAGAATGTTTACGTTAAAGATATGTGCATAGACAAACTCCTTTGCGTAGATGATGAAGAAAATCATGTAAATGAATGAGGTGTTCAAGTAACTCTAGTAGCAACACACGTGTGAGAGTGTGTTTGGAGGTGCATGGGATGGGAGTCTAATACAAAGACAACTGCAACAAAGCGTCTCAAGAAGTGGGTGGAGTTTTAGCATTCAACCGGAGCTGATGTTTGTGTACTCCTGAAGGTCATGTAGCATCGGTGTTGACATTTGGAGACATGTGAGTTCTCACCATGTGTTAGAAGAAGGGTCGCAAGCTAATGAACAAGGATAGTCAACTGACATCACTAATAAGTACATTGTAGCGGATAATGGCTGCAACAGGAGCAAGCAAACAAAATTGCTTGAAGTTTCTTGGAGCTGGGAAGGAGGATCTTGTTCCCCATATTTGTACTTGCGTAAGAATATGGAAGGCAAGCAGAGTGATAGATGAAGTAGTGTGGATGCAACTGGTCCTAGCTATGCTCAAAGGCATAACTGTGGACTGAGACCTATCACTGCAGACTTATGGGACGATCTCAAAAGAGATTTTGAAATGGAACTTAAATTTTGGCACTATGATAAAAGAAACCATCAACAAAATTTATATCACTAGACAAAAGATGTATGAGGATGTCAGGTCTTACAACTGCCATCTTAAGGAGCTTATTGTTAAAGCGGAAAAGCAACCTGTTGAAGAACTCTAGAAACGGTTGTTCATGGATAGGCTTCTTTTGAAGTTTTGGAAGAATATGAAGGTTGTACCCCTAACATCGTACCAAAAGGCTTTTGTTTGAGCCTTAAATTTGGAAAGCAAGATGAAGACAAAGATGGTGGGAAGTTGGAGCAAAGCTAACAATAGCTTTGATGGTGATGATGGTGATAAAAAGAAAGGCACATATTGAAGCATTTAGAATGGACGTATTGCGCATGATGCAATATATGATGTAAAGAAATAAAAGGACAAATTTTATATTTGGTGTTGGGAGTGTCAAATTGAAGGAGTCGCCAACACCAATTGCCCAAAATTGCAATATTTGCAAGGTACATGGATATTCAGTGTTAGAATGTTCGTTTAATCTGAAGAGTAACATCAGATCGTGGCACTCTAAAAAGAAGTTGAGGAGAAGCCAAGTACCTTGAAAAATGGAGTTGGTGCAACAAAAGATGGGTACTAGAACAATTGTCAAGGGAAGAAAAATGGCTATTAAACTGGTAATCAATACGATACAAGGAATGCAAAGGACCTCATGTGATATGACATGGATGGGAGGTTGATTGTACAATGTAGGGAAATGTTAGTAGTGGGGACATTTTGTGCACGATTGTACAAACATTGGAAGTGACAACAAACAAATGATGTACTGATGGTGTGGACTAAGAAACCACGAGGAATAGAACTACCCTAATAAGTTAAGGGGCATTAAAAATGTCAACTTCTTAAACATTGTGGAAAACACTATGGGAACAAAGCAATTACTTACTTGGCACAGGCTAAGAAGAAGGCGTAGTATCTCAATGTGGTAGAGGAGCAAAGAACTTGGCAGGAAGCTTGAGTCCAGGTTGAGGAAGAATAGCAAGGGAACAAAGTAGCCAAGGTAGAAAAATCACCATAAGTCGGATGGAAGAGCCATCGACATTATAGAACTTGGCTAGGCAATTGGAGTCAAGCATACCCTTCAAAATGGCAACACTGTTTCATGTGATACCAAATTTACAAATATCTATAGAACAATTGTTGCACAAGAGAGGAGAAAATAGAGAAATGTCGCCACCGAGGACAAGAACAAAGGACTAATTTATTAACTTGATAGTATTGATGATTGCTATTTGGGAAGTGGCTTGGGCTGCTACATATGGGTATACTTGGTCATGCGTTGATACATATAATACTTGACAATGGTTCAAGTGTGAACGTGCTTCCAGGGAGAATGTGGAAGGAGTTGGGTGCGCCAACCTTGTAGTCACCATATGTTAGATTGCTATGAGCAGATCAATACGAGATCAAAATGAAGGGGTGTATTGATTGGACAAAAGGTTGTCACTGTATAGTAGACCTTCACATTGGATTTTGTTGTGGTCACTTTGCAAAAGGCCACCTACAACGTGTTGTTGGGTTGTGGGTGGTTGCACATGGCAAAGATTGATCACAATTGGGATAAGGACCACATCACCTTGAAGAAAAGGCAACACGAATACACAATTAATTTGCAAAACTAGTCGATAAGCGAGGACCATGCATTGTTGGACAAGTTAGAAGTTTCTACCTTTGATAAGAACAAGAGAACAACCAAATGAGGATGGTGTACTCGAGTTAGAGGAGTGCATGGAGGATGAGTGTCACTCATAAGCAATCTCCTCCCTTGGTAGATGGATGATTACAAATTGTTCCATCAGGCTTGCCCTTGTTTGAACATGGAAGAGGAGCAAGGCACACAAGGGAAAGGAAAGATGATGATACTTGACACTTACGAGGTGGGCGAGATGAGTAGCGCGATAGGCGTAAGGAAGGTGACAAATGTGCACAAATGAGAATTTGCGTCGACTTTAGAAGCTTGAATGCAGTCACAATCAAGGATACCGCAAATAGTCGTTTAGATCCCTCAAGCTGCTGTCCAGACAAGGGAGCAAGCCATAGGTGCTAGGGAATAACTTGTTTGGGTTAGAGAAGAAACCATTTGGCCTAGAGGAGAAATTGTTTAGAGCAGGGAGCAAGATGTGTGGGACAGAGGGGAAGCCACATGGAGCAGCGAGCAAGTTGTTTGGGCCAAAGGAGAAGTCCTCTAGACTAGAGGAAGTTCTTTATGGACTTGGGGAGGTGCTGTATAGGTAGGTGTCGTTTGAGCAATGAGATAGGCCGTTTGACAAAAGGGGGTTGTCGTCTAGGCTATTTAAGGAGAAACAAAATTTTTCTCAAGTGTTATTGAAATGAACCCAAGCTTTGTTGCCTAGGATTCTGTTGTTGTCGTTAGGAGGGATGAAGTCATCTGAAGTTACACCGTGGACGAGGGAACCACCATCTAGAGTTTCTTGGTTGTTCAACAAAAAGGCCATTTGGCCGTCTGGCCATCCAACAAAGGGTTTGTCTAGCCACTTGGAAGGTGGATGTGCATTGTGACAACACTTGTCGACATGCATGTGTGCATGATAAGTATGCTATGGGGCCCATGGATGACAAACGCTAAAATAACTTATGAAATTGTTAAGCCCTTGCCATCATTTACAACAAATGAATTGTCCACTATGGAGAACTTGTTGACCAAAGTGGACAGCCATCAATTGCAATAGAAATTGCCTTATACCTTTAATGGTTTGCTCTCGTCTAAGAGAAGAAAGCCATATGGTGCAGAGGAGACCTTGTCTTGCTAATAGGGAACACGTCTATGTTGGAGATCATATCGAGTTGCGTTCAGTTTGAAATCCAATTGTAGCCGTAGTCATTTGTTTCCAAGGGGTTCTAGACAAGCCATATGCCGTTTGATTGGAAGAGGGTCTACCTACTCACTCATGAGGGTTTACCAACAAGCCATGTGCTGTCTAACTAAGAGAGAAGGTTTTTTGACGTTAGGGAAACAAGCTTTTTTCACAAACCCTCATTGTTTGGAAGTAGATCCAAGTGAATGTTGCCATCTAGTTACAAAGGGTAGTAGTATACCTTTTTGAAATCATTGAGCAAAGCTATTGTTTGCCTTAACTCCATTTGGCATGAAACCAATGCCGTTGGGCACAACACCAATTGTGTTTGGCATTTGGGTTTGGGCAATGTCGTTTGACAGTAGGGCAACAACTATTTGATGTCCATATGACCCCCTTCGGAGCTAAGAAGATACCATAGGATGTTTGTATGATGTCTTATGCCATATAGGGCTAAGATATCTGTATGATGCTATCAACTGTTCATATGATGTTATGAGGCTACAAAAGACTGCCACTTGATGTAGTTTGAACTTTGAACATCACCGTCTATGCAATCTTATTGGCTGTTTGGCACAGCAGAGCTGTCATGCAGAGTGCTATCTAGGGCATAGGACTAGTAGAACAATTCCTACGTGTGGAAGAGAATTGTCGTTAGGCGGTTACGGTGAACGATTTCCCAAGTGCCCTTCTTGCCATTGATGCACATTGGCCAATGTAGTAGAGTAATGACTTCAATCTTAGTTGTCTTTTGTTTGTCAAGTACAAGATTGTGCACATTGTAGGCCTTCACGGATGATATAGAAATGAAATTTAACATGCTTACACACAATTCCATTTCTACTTAAATAATTCTTCAGATCTGCAGTCATTAGCAATAACAATGCACATAAACTGCAACAACAAGAACAATAGCAGCAGCAATGGCAACAACAACAGCAATAGAAGATGACAATGAATACAAGCAGTTTTATATTAACAATGGCATCTATGGTTACAGCAATACAGTTTCAGCATTACAATCTGTAGTCTGCAAACCCAAGGCAGAATACTCTTCAAGGCTGCATACAAGACTGGACTGCATCATGCCCTGCGCACATATGCACCAACCCTCACGTATCAATGCTCTTCTATCAATCCATCAACCTGCATGGCTGCAACATCTATCCATTCCCTTGAATGAATGAGGGGAGGGCTTATTTATAGGATAGCCTTGGTGGTTACTGCAACCAACCACGCTCAACCGTCCCCAATTGTCCATTCGTAAATGCCTTACCTAATTAATCTAAGACGTAAATAATCAGTCTAAGACGTAACTAACCAGTCTAAGACGTAACTAACCAGTCTCAGACTAACTAACCAATCTCAGACTAACCAGTCTTAGACTAACTAACCAGTCTGATTTAACTAAATCAGTCGACTAATTAACATGACGACTAGTTGTACAAGTTGTCATTTTATTCCACGTTATTAATCAGCTTGTATTACATTATGACGACTGATTTACATTGCCAAAACATTACATTATCAATTTGCCTATCTATAGATGGGAGGTTGGTGAAGGAAAGGGTACGAAGGGTTTGCACACTTGGCTGTGGAGGAGGAATGATGTGGGCACGATGACGGTACAAATAGTTGCTATGATAGGTGCAACCATTAGCCAATTTTGCTTAATATCAAGCACTGCTCAATTTAGGTTTGTAGTTTGGCTCTTTAGGAAGCCATATTGTGTGCAAGAGTAGCCATGTTTGAGAGGGTTCGAAACTCAAAGTTACAAAGGGTTCCTTCACAGCTAAGGCTATAGAGCACCTCGGCACAATGATGAGGTGAACAACTAAAGCTAATTTGGTTAGGGGGTACATGCATCCAACAATACGGAGAGGGTGTTTCTCTACGCAACAACGAGTGAGATGTGTAGGGAAGGCAATTGTAGTCGTGGGACGTGCTCTCATCTTTAGCGAAAAGGAAAAGTGTAGACACAAATTCCTATTTTGAAGTCACATGGACCGCATGCATAGGCAAGAAGTGTCAAAAATGGTGGAGCGAGCATTGAGATGATCATGTATCGAAGCAAGCCTTTTGACAAGCTTTTGTACACTATATCCTTTAGGCACCAAATTTGGACATTGAGATGTTCAAATTGTGCTTGATTGAGAGGCTAACAATCTATAAACCAACTTGACAATGCAACAAATTTGATATGGATTAGCACATGCTGTGAGTGACATTCAACTCGTAGGACTAGGAGTAGACATTCTTGGGCCTTCACATAGATTGGTGAGAAGAGAGGAGATAGGCCAATGTAAGTTGTAGGATTATTTGACCAAGTATTGTGACATAGGTGCATTTATGCTAGATATGCTGGCTAGGCTATAATTGAGGGTTGAAGAAGCATTTGTTGTACAACGAGGAGTTGCGGTGTGCAATGTGCTTGGTCATGTCTTGATTCTTAGGAGAGCAGTGAGCCTTCGAGATGCCCACTTGGGTTGTGCCATACATGGAGGGAGTCCTAAAGGGATGAGAGTTTGATTGGGAAACATACCTATCTGGTTGCCTCTTCAATTTTCTCTTGTGCATGATGACAAACTTCTCTGTGGGTTTCCATGAGATCTTGTTATGCTTGACATGACGTATAAGTAGGAGGTGAGCATGCTAGATTGAGAACAACCCCTAGCTATCACAAACAACACTTCCAACATATGCTAGTAGGTGGACGTGGCTACTTGTGTAGCTTATATGTGGTCTAAAGAAGAGAAAGAAGCATGTCGCATCAATGGACAATGAGTCAATACTGGACGAGGAAGAAGGGGAGAACAAAGAGGAATGATTGAGTACCTCGGAGCAACCTTTGCAGCAATGACAACGCGCTATATGAGTTATCTCACTAGCACTTCCCTACTATGAAATTGTGCATGAGGAAATGGAATTGACGTGTGTAGTGAGCATTGCGTAGTCGATTGTGCAAGATAGTCTCCAAGGAGAGGAGATGGCTGCATTGGACATAGTGTAAGAGATGGACGTTGTGCAAGAAGTAGAGGCTATTTAGGAGATGGATGTTTTGTAGGACATTCCATATGTTGACATCATGCAGGCACAACACGATGATGAGATGAGGGAAGATGATGTCACACAAGAGATTGTGCAAATAGAAGATGTGATGATGGAGTAGTTTGATTATTAGTTGGAGTGCGTAGAGATTGATTAGATGGAGGTGCGTGTTGACATTGACGTGATTGTAGAGACCATAGTGGAAACTGTAGATGAGAAATATAAAGGAGGTGAGGCCACATATGATGAGGAGGCTTGTCAAGATGGGAGTAGTGCACAACCGATCAACTTGGACAAAGAGCTGTCTTTGGAGCGAGGTGATTCCAATGAGGATCTTGACCTTGAATCACATCCCAAAGGAAATGCGTCCCTTTGAGACCTTTCACTTGTCATAGGGATGCACAATGAGGAGCAAGCATAGCCTTAGTTGGAGGAGAGGGAATCACTCTAGGAGGAGTTTGAGCCTATTTGAGAGGAGGCTGCACTTGGGTAGGAAACAATCCTTGAGGAGCTTGAATAGTGGCCTTTGTAGATAGATGCGAGGAAGGGGAAGGTTCTTGGTACAAATGTAGAGGAGCAAGGTAATACAAACCAAGAGACTGAGGGTGTTGAGCACGAGTCTGATGAAGACTGATCCCCAATATCAAGAAGATCGAACTATCAACTTTGAGCTCTAGGGAAAGAGAGAGCAGATGCATGCATTACGAGGTTTTACGATCAATTGATTGATGTGATAGCCTATGTGCGTGGGGATTTTTTGGCTAGCTTGTTGAGATGATGGTGCATATGGGAGATGCACATGTTGAGCGAGATTACCAAAGTTTATTAGTGGTCTTGTAGTGAGACTACGTAACTACTAACTGAGCCTGGAAAATCAACAAGGAGTTATGGATCAGGCCTTTGCTTGGTCTATCGGAGTTGCCAATGAGGACTCCAATCTTCTATTGTCACATTGTCGCATGGTGGGAGTATTCCACTCTTGGAGGAACAATTTGAATGACAGATTTAATGATCAACAATGATTGCAATCAAGTCAATCTCAACACTTTTGTCTACAAATAGGAAGGTCAATCTTGTTCCTGAATGCTATTCTTCAGTATGTAAACTTATCTCTCCAGCTGATTACAACTCAGTACAACAGTTGTTTGTACAACAATGACTTGTATGACATGTTATTTGTACAACATGTCACTTGTACGATAATCTTACTTGTACGACATTCCTTTGACAACACTTCTCGGACTGTGACTTAAATCCTGCATACAAAACTTGGAAAGAACAACCAACATATCTACTTTGCTATAGCAATCCACAATGACAACACACATTGTATAAATAGTCACAATTGTTGAAGGATGAAAATGAGTAGATATTGCACGGTGGAACACATATGACATTCTCCTTGCATACAATACCCAATGTACCTAGTCAACCCTTCTTTCCATGCCAACCACTCCAACCTCTATTCAATCCCAACAACCACATGCTTTGGCCAACCATTACCATGACCAACCATTACAATGACTACTCTAATGAATGAGGGAAGTGTCTTATTTATACAACTAAGGAGGTAGTTGCATCCTCCAACTTAATACTCAACACCTCATCATTTACTTAAATTACATTTGACATGCATGTGAATTACATTTCATTTCATGACTCACTTTACAACTAATGACTTATCCGTACATTACTAATTATTACGCATTGTCACATGCAATATTACATCACAACTTTACAACTTTATTAATTACACGTACACACATATCATCAAACACTTTGCATACAAACTGCAAAATAACACAAAAGAAGACTTGTTCATTGATTAAGCACACATGTCAATTTGCTTGCCTATACACACATTGTGTATCTATTTGACAGATGCACAGGCTCAGGGATTGTGAAGTAGTATACCATTGCCAACAATATTCAGGAGACATACAAACCCTAGTTACGAAAATCGCCAAAAAATCGCTGGAATCGCGAGTCAATCGGGAGTCATTCGCAAAATGAGTCAATCGGCAAACTATTGGGAGTCCGGCGATTCATTCCCGATTGTTTGCCGATTTTTTGAAAAAATCGGAATCGGCATTTTTTTCTGCACTTTTTTTTTTTCAAGCTGTGGCCGATTTAGGGTTTTTTTATGCAAGCCCATTTTTCAGCTGTTAATGTTTGAACTTCGAAGTTTAAAGTTTAAACCCTAAATCTGAAACCCTAGTTTAGGGTTTTGTTTTTTTTTTCTTTTTTAAAGTAAATATTGCTGCCTGATAACTATGTATGCAAGCCCATTTTTCAACTGTTAATGTTTGAAACTTTGAAGTTTAAACCCTAAACCCTAGGGTTTGGGTTTAGGGTTTGTTTTTTTCCTCCTCTTTTTAAGTAAATAAGTAAATATTGCTGCCTGGTAACTATGTATGCAAGCCCATTTTTCAGCTGTTAGTGTTTGAATTTGAAACTTTGAACTTGAATTTTAAACCCTAAACCCTAGTCTAGGCCCTAGGGTTTTGGGTTTAGTGTTTTTTCTTACCCTTTTTAAGTTAATATTGCTGTCAATGTTTCAATTGTATGCAAGCCCATTTTTCAGCTGTCAATGTTTCAATTTTAAATCCTAAACCCTAGCCTATTGGTTTAGGGTTTAGGTTTTTTTTTCCTTTTTTCAAGTGATTGTAACTTTGTTGTTATGCATGTGCAGGCATATAAAAAATGAAACCTTTTTTTCCTTCTTGTTACTTGTAACTTTGTACCTTTTCATATTATAAGCAATATAGGATGTGTTTTGTCACTTTCATGTGTACTTAAAGCTTGAGCCTTGTATGATGTCTTGACTTGAATTGTTGCTTTTATTGCAATATTTGATTTGTATAATGTTAATTCATTGTAATATGCATGAAAAAAAAAATCATCTTCTTCGGTTTTCTTTTTGCCGATTTTTTTCCCAATTTTTTCCCCGATTCTTTGCTGATTTTTAAACCAGCCGATTTACTACATGATTCCGATTTTCTCTACTATGGTACAAACGTTTCAACTATCTCGTGTACTTGAATCAGTGGTTGATTGCCAACACCTAGGCATTGAGTGAGATGTCAAAACAATTGTAGGTGTTGGTCCATATGGAGGGAGTTTGAGCTAAGAAGATCAAGGAGGAGGTGCGACTCTTAATGGAGAGAGTCAAAGTAGAGATGACATTGCAGAGGATTGAGATAGTCCATATGCCATTGACACCAAGAGCATATCATAGAGCAAGATGAATAGATAGGGGATAAAGATTAGATGATCACTACTTTGATGGCGTTATTGTTTGAGAGAAAGGTTGGGGTGTGTGAGAGAGCCCATCAAATCCCTACTCTTAAGTAGGAGGCTTGAGAGAAGGATCAAGAGTTACAACTATATGGTCGACAGTGGGAAAAGCACACAAACTTTACCAAGAAGTTGTAGCAAAAGTACTGCACAACGTGCACAAAGATTCAACGGTTGGAGGTTCTTCTTGTCCCATAGTCAGATCCAAAACTACTAGCTTCGGTGGGACAACTTGCCCCCATGTTCTAGTAACACAATTGACGGGGACGTTGACCGATTGAGATGGGAGGGTAGATGTAGGCACTAGATCCGACATGGCATCAACTGAAGCCCCACATCAACAGTTAATTACCTAGTACATGTCTATGACATGTACGAGCATTTTTATGGTATATAGTTTGTAGTTATGATATTTAATTTATGTTGGTTGTCACATGCGGCTGCATGACACCACGTTGTAAAAGCAAGAGATTAAAATTTTGTTTATGTGTATGGATACAATCAGATAGTCAAACCGTAACCAGCTACCTTCCACTTATCCCCTTTTATATATACATCCCTTGCTTTTATTGTGGGTATTGTTTTTAGCAAATTGTTTGGAGCATAACATATAGTATGGAGAGTATTGTGTGATATTGTTTCATTGTAATTATACCTGTTGTTGTTGACGTTGCACTCTATTTTTGTGGTAATACATTGTTTACTTTGTGTATGAATGGTTTGTTGTTGCTAATGTTAACATTTACAATTGAGTATTTCTTTCTTACATTTTATGTTATTTTACTTCCATACAAAATATCAAATCCACTGTGCTAATCGGGTCAGTGAAACAAGATTGGAAAGTGATCCTTAATTGTGAGCACTTAAGCTCCTAGAGTCAGCACAAGTTTTGATTCGTTTGCTTCCTTTCATCAAGCTGATAACGATGGGGACACCCAATTTTTCACAATCACTTTGAAGATAATGTCGACATTTAGCAACTTTTTTATTATCTTGACTTTGACTAACGCCGCATAGTTGGGATTCATGTTGTATGACCTCCTTTAAATTGGCTGTGCTTTGTAAACCGATTGTATCCGATGGATGCACAACATAGGTGGAATTCCATGGAGGTCCTTGTAAGCCCATGCGAAGACTCTTTGTACTTCATGAATATTTTGAATGCGTCTGTCTTCAAAACCAGATCCTAGTCATCTACACACACTTCTCCCAGGTTCACCTATACCATACATTGCCCTTCATACTTGTTGGCATCAAGTTTCTTGGTTGCTTTTGTTGTGTTGAACGGTTGTGCTGTTTTTTCATCTTTGCATGTCGTTGATATTGTATTTTGCGAAGTTAGGAGGGAAAGATGATTTCTCATCTTCTTTAGCTGCACGCATGTCTGTCATCTTCTTTTTGACTATTGTTGTGTTGCTTGACTCGTGGAACTCAAAGTTGTTGAATACCTTCGTCTTACCTTTCTCTTTCGTGTCTTAGGTTTCTTCCACATATGCACATAAGCATGTTGGATGGAGTAGTTTATAGTCCTCCATTTGAAATGGAGGAGATTGTTAGCTAAGTGCCCTTCATCTTCCATGCACTCCTGCAGTTCTAGTGTTGGAATATGTAATGCAACATTGTGTAAATTATTCTTAGACTAAAATATAAAGTCTAAAGAATAATATTTGAATTAGAAAATAATTCTATTTTATGTAAAAATATTCCCACCCAATTAATAAATAAAATAAGGGTGCTAGGAATATTTAATTTGTGGAAAATGTTGTTTCCCCTTTTCTAGCAAATATAAAAAAGTAACCAATCACTTTTTAATATTTGATAGATGCCACTTGTCACACATCTCAATATAAGATTGTGATAAGATTTGTCACACATCTCAAGATAAGATTGTGATAAGATTAGGGCAATTTTAGGGTTGTAGTAGAAAAAACTTCTCTTTAAATAGGGGTGTTGTCTACTACATCTTGTCATATCATGTTGATGCATATTGTTGCATAACATTGAAGCATCTTGTGTTGTTGAATCATTGAGTAATATAGTGAGCTTCATAGTGGATGTTTCCCTTCTTCATTTGAAGTAGGGTTTTACCACTTAATATTGGTGTTGTGGGTTTTCCTCTTTTGTGTGTGATTGATCTTGTGGAGCATTCTTCGATCTTGGGAAGACTTTGCTTGTCTGACATCTAGGACACATCTTCATTTGGTTCCATGTTAGTTCTTCCTTGTGTCATCATTGTCGGACGTGGAAACATTCAAGTCATCCAAGGATGCATGGGCCTTGCTCATTGATTGATTCTGCAAGTTGATTGTGTATTTGTGCTGCCTCTTTTAAATGTAATGCGGTCCTCCTCCTAGTTGTGATGTGG
This sequence comes from Wollemia nobilis, assembly GCA_028583015.1. NCBI lineage: Eukaryota > Viridiplantae > Streptophyta > Pinopsida > Araucariales > Araucariaceae > Wollemia > Wollemia nobilis. Next base: position 13,251,270 of record JAQPPZ010016861.1, on the reverse strand, counting down.
TTCTCCTTCTAGTTGTGCATGTAAATGTCTTCACACTTGACATTTGCAACATTGAACAATTACTCTACTTTTCGTGTTGTATTGAATGTGGTTGTCCTCATTCTTTGCACCTGAGTGGCTACTCGATTGACCACAATTTCTTCTTCTTGGTTGTTGTTTCAATATCTACTGCTTGTTTCACCACTTTGTCTCTTCGAGGCACTTGGTCTCTCCTCAGATTCCTTTTGGAGTGCCAAGGTCTGATACTTCTTGCTCTTTAAATTAAACACACTTCAACATCGAGTTTCTGTGTACCTTGCACATATATATAGAATTGGTTATATGGGATTGAAATAGGACTCAACCGTATTACATCATCACCATGTTGTAACGAACTTGGGTCTCCCATTGGAATTCCACATTCTTGAGCTAGTGCCATTTGATGATACTGCATGACCTTCATAAATACATGAATGTTGGTTGTGGTCAAGTATTGAAATGCCACCTGCTTTTTGACTTGTTTCTCTGCTATTGTCTTTGTGTCAGACTCCCATCTGATGCATCTCAGACACTCCCTTCCACACTTTTATCGATGTTGGGTTCATTTTCAAGCCTTGTTCATTTGCACGAATTACTTCATCATTATTGTCTTTGATTGTGTGAACATATATTTCTGTATGAAATTAGTTTGTGGGCATGTCTTTTGCATGAACATCTTCTTCAATGCATTTAGTGTTTGCTGTTTGTTCATCTTTGGCCGAAATATCCCACTAAGTTTGCTCTTCTTATTGTACATTTATGTCCTTGCCGGAAACAATGTCTTCTGTTTGAGGACTTCCCTCTTCCCGAGGGGGGCACATGGGTATGATTATTGTCGACAAGATTTCCTCTATCACCTAGATAGTTGAGATGGCATCATGGTTGTTGTCTGCGGGTCTTCGTTTAGGGAAAGGCGGTTGCACATTTCCTCTTCCCTCATTATGAGGGGCCTCTGTGGAAGGCTTACCTTCTACACTTAAATTTGTTGAAGGGGCTCCAATGGTTGCGTCACACTTTGTTGTGTGTCCCCGTGGAAGTCATCTTCACCACTCTTTTTGTTCGGTTTTGTTGTACATTGTGCGATCTGTTTGGACCTATGCATAGGCTGTTCTCTCGTTTGTTGTTGTTTGTGTCTAGGTCTGCATATGCTCCATGGATTGTCATTCATTCAATTCTCTAGTCACATTCACATTTGTCACTGCAGTCACATTCGTTCACATTCAATTCTCGTTCGTTGTTGTTTGTGTCTAGGTCTGCATATGCTCCATGGATTGTCATTCATTCAATTCTCTAGTAACATTCTCGTTTGTTGTTGTTTGTATCTAGGTCTGCAAATGCTCCATGGATTGTCATTCATTCAATTCTCTAGTCACATTAACATTTGACACTGCAGTCTTCCTATCCAGACTCATTACAACAACAGTGCCAGATGTAGCACAACAATTTGGTATTCCATACACAATTCGAAATAACATGCAATTGCAGAGAAAGAAATACTTACGAACACATATGCTAACACTAATCACACAAACAATCCATCAGTATGCACAACAACGATCAAATGATATGAACATTAGATTAAGAGAGCAACATGCAACAATGTACAATGCATCCAATATCTGAACAACTTGAACAACAACAGCTATCAACCAAGAAAGCAAGGGATGTATATATACAAGAGGATGATCCAGGTAGACAGTTTGTGACTGTCTACCTACTAACTACCCACCAATATCCGTAGACATAAAAATGAAATTTAACCCTTGCTTTATACAAAAAGGTGTCGCACACCCATATGCAACAGCCGATACATAATAACATATTTCAAACTATATACAAATCAGAATGCTCGTATGTGTCATGTCCACATAACAGGCAGCTTACTGCTGTGGTGGCGCATGAGCTGACACCCTGTTTGATATGCTGCCTACATTCATCAAGTGCTTTTGTGACGTCATCTCTACGTCACAAGGTGAAGAGTCCCTATGGGCTTTCCAGTCTTCTTGTTCAACTTAATCAGCTTTTTCTTGTGTGATGGTTCCTTTTACTGTCACTTTATTCTAAGATGCATCTATGACAAACCCCTGCACACCTGTATGAAAGTGCACTGCTGAGCATTAGCATTTATACACAACTATAGCAGCAGCAATGTATAAGTGAGTGAAAAATAAAGCATACTGTCATTGTTCGGAAGTGACTTTTTAATTTTCTTATTCCACCCTTTGCAGTGAAAACTCTACATCTGCACTTCTTTCTCATCTTCCTCCTGCATGCACAAAGATCATCTCATGTTAGTCTACAAAAGTTTACAATAGAAAACGTGAAGCTTGCAAGCATTTGCAACTGCTTGCCTTTGTTATCTTGTTTCCAAAAATAAAAGGTCTAAACAGATTTCAAAGAAGTCAAGATAACCAATTTTAGATTTTTTAATGCTAAAACTCTGAAAATACTATAATCTGCAATAAGCATTAAGCATAATGCATGTACAGTTCCAAATGGTCTTTTAACTTTGTAGAGACTGTGCGACTTTTATATGCCTTGGAATCAAAAAAATCATTTTATTCGAATGTCCTATGCATATAAGGATTTTAATTGTCCAGCTGTATTTTCACGTGGATTAAAAAAATACTGTTATTTGTATAAGGATTATAGTTATCAGGCTTGATTATTGCGTAGTTTAGTTCATAGTCATCATGGTGCTTATAATGTTTAAGGATATTGGATGGACTGTATGGCAATAAAAGTGAAGATGATCTAATTTTGATGTTTGTAAATGCATCTTGCACCAAATTAATTGAAAGCAATATAAATTTCATTTCATTTCAAAAAATTGATACAATTGAACTGGTGCTAAATTTACACACCAATATATTTTAAGCATTCCCCCCTTGGTGTTAGCAAAAAGGAGTAAGGAAAATTCATCCATATTGGTGTTATCAAATAAGAAGGAAGGGAACAACTTCATCCATTTTGTGATTAATGAATGAAATTGAAGGGAAAAAAGAAAATTTACAGTTGTGGGTTGGGATTACAACTTCCTTTTCTTCTTCCATTCTGCTCAGGCTATACCTCCTACAGGCTCGTCAAAATAGTCATCTTGCCAAACTTGTTGCACGCATGGAAGTGGAGCCAATAAACTCATCGATGGTGTTGCGAGCTTGGCTGGTCTGGTGAAATTCTTGACCAATGCAGTGATCATTCAGCTTGTTGCTGGAGACCCCTTCTCTTTGCGGCATGAGAATTTTGCCTAAACAAACACTGCAAGGATTGGAAGCAAATTTGAAGTTGGACAGGATAAGGCCTTCCAGCTTGGAGCTGGTAAGGGTGGATTCTGCGCAGCATCTGGAGATAGATGGCAAACAGAACAAGGAGTGGGACCCCTTGAGCCATCGTGTTCATACCCATCATCTCCATGTCAGTTGTGGCACCCTCGGCCATGTTTAGCCCCTTGAGCCCTGTTTGATGCAAAAACAACATGCTATAATTCATTTCTTATTGAGGGAGTGAGACCCCTTAAGCAAACTTATTAATACCTGTCATCTCCATGTCAATGGCAGCACCCTTGGCTATGTTTAGCCCCAACGTACAACCCTGTTGGATGCATGTAAACATGCTATGATTACATTTCTTATCATAAAGAACGGAAATCCCTTATCTTCGTGGTCTCGTTGGGCTTTTCATAACACATAATATTTCTCTGACACGCCTGTCCAGCATTATAAGTAGTAATTGACAATATGCTTACCACAGAGAAAAACGTTTTTCTATTGGTTATCGAGATGCTTATTCTTCCTAATGAGGACAAATTCTTTTCTCCAATTTTGGTTTCTCTAATTTTAGTTATGAATTAAATAGCATGGATTTCCTCGTAACAAATACATGAGGATGTGGATGTGGATACTTCACGTGAGGAGATGGTCTGCTTTTTTCTGCTAAACACGCTATCTGCGAGGACGTGGCACTATAGCTGCCATTGCTAGCTATAGGAGATTCCTCAACAAAATCTGAAACTTTCGTTAAATATATATTTAGTTTTACATTTTCAATAAAACATATGAAGTTATTTAAAGTCATGCATTTATCTTTTGTTTATTGCCTATTTTTTTTTTTTTTTCAAATTCAATTGTGGACTTTATTTTGCATTTTTCTACTGGCAATTTTTTTTGAATTTTATTTTACCCGAATTCTTACTCCTATTGGATTTGTAATCATGTAACTAAGAATGTAGAAGCAGGAGTGTATTTGAAGCAAATATAATTTGACAGAGAAAAATGCATAGGGAAGCAAAGGAAGTGGGTGCAACACTAGAGAACCAATGAATGTAGACTGTAAAAAAAATAATATCTGCAAAGGAGAACAAGGATGATGTTTGGTGGGAATTGTAAACAAACAAATTGGCAGAATGTCAGAAGGAATTGGGCAAATGGCGATGATGGCCAGTAGAATTTTGATAAAAATATAGCTCTAATAAAAATGTTTATGGCAGGGAATGAATAGCATATGGACACTACCAGAGAGAACAAGAAAATAAATGTATGGAGTAGAATGAGAGGAACACATTTAAAAGCAAGGAATGGAGAAAACAATTTTTTTATTTTTTTTGTTTCACATAGGGCAAGTTAGTAGGTCAAGGGTCAACTTCTTTGATATTTGAGTAAAATGAAGATTCTAGTTGTAAAATGCTTCCGGTCAATTGGTATTGAAATAGACTCAAACCATGATACTGCAATATATCTCATCATAAAATGATAGTTTTTAGGAGAGGATATCTAAAAGGTTGATGACCCTACATAAACTTTTAGTTCTGAGATGTAAGATGAATGATTTTCTTAAACACAAAAGATTTGCTAATGAGCATAACTAGGTTCTAAATATCCTTGAATGTATTGCTGAATGTAAAGATGATACCTTATATATTTTTTTGATTCCTAGAAAATCATTTTCTTCAATAATTCAATCTCAAAATGCTCTTGTTATTCTACATTACTAGAATATGCACACTGTTTCTTTCTCAGAAATAAGCATTATTATTTATTTGTCAGCCCAGATTTTTCAGTCTGACTGTTGACAGATAGACTCTGATGAACTCACAGTGTAAACACTACCCATCCTTTGCAAATGGCCTAGCATCTTTTCGTATACCCACCTTAGTGCCCAGCCCTCACCTTTTGTTAGTAATTGGGCAATAGTACGGTTGGGCTGGAGTTTACCATAAGGTGATGTCCATTCTATTTCTGCATGGGTCCTTTAACCTCAAACTGTATTTAAAAATTGCGGATTCCTTTTGTATAGTCAAAATGAAAGTTGTATGATCAGCACAGTTGGAGTGCTCAGTGTGATTCACTGCTCTCCAGTCAGGCCAAGTGTTCCCTTCTTGGTTTCAAAGTAATCCAATGTAAGCAAAATCCCTTCCTAGCCAATATTTTTACTGCCAAACTCAAGATGCAGTCCAGCTAATCCTGAGAGGGGAATAAGGTCCAAAATGGGCCTTGTATCCATGTCCTACCCATAGGAGAGTTCCTTATACTCCCAAAGCAAATCTACCCACACTATCTGCACGAATCCTAGAGCAACAAGCTCACCAGCCTGTAATGTCTCTAATGCAGGAAGCTGTGAACAAACATTGGATAATGTCAAGCATTAACAGATATAATTTCTTTGCAATGCTGATTTTGTCCTTGTCACTTTTCTATGAGTCAATCGTTGTGGATATAAATAAACTAGCCATTAATGCTGCTGGGGTTTGCATGATACACTGGCAACTGATATTACTATTATGAAAAATGCATTGGACAAAACAAAACCGTTATTGTTTGTTAATGCATTCCTTTTTCTAACACAAGGTAATTCTTTTTCCATTTAAAACTTTCTTCAAATAAAACTATATAAAATGTACAACCAAAAAACTCTTTACAAAAGTACTATTTTAACTGAACAGAAATTTTTTAACTAGGACTCAAAGCCAGAAAGTCCCAAAGAGAGTAGTGGAAATTGCTACAATCTAAAACATTTGGCTGCAAACATGTCCTCTGTGGAGTGAAGACAGATTACACAAAGCGTATTCTTCAAACTAAAAAACTACTGACAGATCTCTATACACTAAAGATAAGATCATTGAGAACATATCAACTGCTTATCGTGATAGGATAGATACAAGATTCAAAATATGGAAGCTCAACTGTGGCTTATGGTTTCTATCCCAAGTACAGCATCTGTTCCTCTTTTGATGGAGGCTTCAGCTTAGGAATGCAAGCCACCACTGCTTCTGCTCCATAACATTCAGTATCTTATGCAGACTAGGATGACAAAATTAAAAAAAAGGACCATGACTCTTCGACTGCCTTAATGAGAGGTGCAATATATGATGGATTTGCATGCGCTTGCTACAGTCACTACAGCAAAAGACAACCCAGAAATGAGAAACACTGACCAACTCTTTGCCTTGAAAGAGAATTATGTCAAGGGAGAAACAACATGACAAAAGTTATTGCAACACTTGGCATGCTCTTCAAGTTCCTACGAAACTGTAGGCAACTATGTCATGACAAGAGGAATGGGGGATCTGCACATTGGGGATGTATCTGCTTCAGGATGCTTGAGCAACACAAAGAATTGGTGACCACCAAAGTTTTTTTAGTTTTATTGTGTATAATATTAATTTACTAAATTACTATAAGTTGGAAACAATGCAATGTGGGTATATATTTATGCTATAAAGCTGAAAGGGCACCTAAGGACAGCATAATTTTAATTTTTTTTGTACAACAATGCCTATTGGATGCTGTTAATTGGATTGATGCTTTGTTAATAATAGACATTTATCTAAAATTGAAAGAGCATCTAATGGATACAACCATTTTCCCATAATTATGTATGAGAATTCCTTAAGATGTTTAATGTTTTGCCTGTATTTTTTAGCATTGTTTTATTAGAAAATGAATAGAATATACAATCTGCACAATGTCAAGAGAATGTAGCTGTAGCTTTGTCCATTTGGGCTGTTGACATTACTATTGTTTTAGGCTTTTGTTAAATGGTTTAGACTTTTAGTGTTGTCTGGTTTTGTATGGCAATAAGATATGTAAGATACTTTTGAGTACTTGCTGTGTCAGTTGTCTGGGATGGAAAATTATTTTAGATCCATGATTTGAGCATCAATTAGATTCTTGTCTTCCAACTGCTAATTCATTCATGTGACTTTGTTCTATGATGCTAGATTCTTGCCATTCCAGCAATTCCTTTAACAATGTCAGCGGGTCTGCTCTTTGGCAATGTTACAGGCACCATCATTGTCTCTATAAGTGGAACGGTATATATATTTTGTGGCCTACAAAACAATCAATTGTGTTCTTCTTCATTTTTTTAATTCAATATTTAACTTATAGCATGTTTTAGCATCCTGTTATCCGTTCTAGACATTAATGTTTTTGTGATTGTAGATTGCAGCCACTGTGGCTTTTTTAATTGCTAGATATTTTGCTCGAGAAAGGATTATGAAGCTTGTAGAAGGAAATAAGAAATTTGTTGCAATTGACAAAGCTATTGGGGAAAATGGTTTCCGTGTGGTTACTTTGCTGCGCTTGAGTCCTTTGCTTCCCTTTTCACTTGGCAACTACCTTTATGGTCTGACTTCCGTGAAGCTTCTTCCCTATGTTTTGGGCAGGTATTTCCTTTTCTCCCATAAATTCCAGAATGATGACTTGTATTTTTTCCTTTAGTGTGAAGTGTTTTTTGAATAGTATATTGTTATTTTGAAACTTCATTTCTTCCTGCAATTGTGTAAAGAACACATTTATTATTGTAGTTATGACATACACCAAAACAAGTCAAATACTCTAATAAATATATCTCAATATTCCACTGGCATGAAAACCCTCTATTATTAAAATAAAAAGAATGTGTGCATTGTCCCACATTGGTGATAATTGTTAGTAAGGTGGAATTATAAGGCATTACATGTACTAAAAGCTTTGCAAATCCAGAAGCAGATATTCAGTTGAAAATGCTCAGGTTGATGTGTTAGCATCCTCTTTCACCCTTGTGCTAGCATGCCCTGACATGATGTGTTAGCATCCTTCTTCTCTCTGATACCAAAATAGCTTAGAGGTGCTTGCATGCTTTATGGGCCCTTGTGCTTTATGATTGTTACAAATTTACATGAGATTTGAAAAAGGTAAGATATATCAGGCTGCTGACCACATTCGAGAAAAAGGACTTACTGGTCTCTTTTGAGTCACTATTGGTGGTTAGTTTCAGATGAGCCTTCACAGGACTAGTTACTTCTTTGCAGTCAAACATTGGCAGTTTGTGGCATGAAAGCTTACATCATTAGTCTTCCAAAATAGTGCAGGACACTTAAATTTGTCATATCAAATGTAGGATGTAAAACTGATTTCACTTTTTGAATAACGTTGGCTTCATTGCCAATGATGACTTAAGTGATGGATATATAAAATGGAAAGTTGAAAGGGTGCCTGACTGCGGGTATGGAGCCTCTTGTGTGGACCCCCAAAACATGGGTACATATGTGGGAGGATATGCAAGGCACATGAATGTGGGAGGATATGCAGGGCACATGAATGTGAGGGTAAGCAAGGACTGGACCCTTGAAACTTTGGGTAAACTGTTCTAAAATTTTAAAGTATAAATATAAGATGAGAAAAAACTTAGTAAAGGAAAATACATCAAATCAAAATTTGTTTCACTAAAAACTGGACTAGTCTAGGAACACACTACACCCTTGAGTACATGCAGGGTAAAAATGTGGAAAGTTAAACATCAGCGGTAAATCCTTTGGTATGAGCTAATGTGTATATGGGTAAAGGAAGTGTGACACACACAAAAGCTAGTATGGGAAGTTCTAAATCAAGTACAAGCGAAGAAAGTGCAAAGCAGTGCAAGGCAAGGCACTATTAAATGAAATGAATGTGCAAGGGATGAAAAAAAGAAAAATACTTAGCTTCTTAGAAGGTGCTTGACTTGATGTTGAAATTATGTCCTTGCTTGTTGAGCTTGACTACTTGATCCTTTATGATTTCCTTGATAATTCTCCTTGAAGACCGTTTACTTGGCTATTGGATCCCTACCTTTGTCTTTGAGTTAAGGATGGAAACCGTTGAAAAGTACTAACTAGGGCCAAGGAAGAGACAAGGTGTAACAAGGAAGGTTGGTTTATCCTTCAATGAGACTTGCAGCAATTCCTAGGTAGGCAAAGGGAGAACAATGCAATGGGGATGTTTCCCTCTTGGTATTCTCCTTAGGTGGTGCGAAAGAGAGTTGATAGTTATTAGAGTCAAAATAGCTCACTCATAGGTTTGGGTGTGAATCAAAGTGTAGAAGAGAGAAAGAGAGGCAGACCCAAACTTTGGATCTCCTCCTTGGATTGGATTTGATTTCAAGGGATAATGAGTTACATAAAATTTTGAAAGATTTTGGGTATAATTCAAACATCATCTTTTGGTAGGCATAGCTTGGCCAGAATTACTCTAGTTTTAATGCAAATGAGCTTAGAATAGGTTGGTGAAAATCAAGATGCAAAAGGAGCCATCATAAAGATGAAGTTGGTATGGGTTTATGTGGGCCTTATAGTAGATACAACCATAGTTGAGAAAATTGGAATTGGGAGTGAATCGGCAGTTTTAAAAATCGGAAAAAATTGGGAATCAGCAAAAAATTGGGGTAAGAATGGGCAAAGAAATAACTGAAGAAAACAAACTTTTTTTTTGATTTTTTTTTTTCATGTATATTAGAATAAATCAACATTATGCAACTCAAATATTTTAATAAAAGCAACAATTCAAGTCAAGACATCATACAAGGTTCAAGCTTTAAGTACACATGAAAGTGACAAAACACATCCTGTATTGCTTAGAATATGAAAAGGTACAAATTACAAAATGTGTCAAAATGCCTCAATAGGCCCACTATCTATTCTCTTCCTTTGCCCCTTGTCCTAGCATAAGTCCTAGTCTCTCTTGGTTGATGTGTGCTTGTAGTTGCTTGCACCGCTTCTTGTACTAAGGCCTCTTGTTGGCCCCTTGCTGCCATCTCCTCTGCTAGGTTCTCATAGTTTTGTAAATATTTCATGGTGAATAGAGGCTCTTGTTGTTCTTGCTGCTCCTGTGCTGCATCTGTGATCCATTCAGATGATGGATCAATGTCACTTAGGTCAATGGGTTCAGTATTTATTTTTTCAAAACTTTTTTGGTGGAGACGAAGGTTATAATGCACAAACACAAGATCATTTAATTTTTCTTGTGTAAGTTGTGCTTCTTGGAGTGTATGTGCTCAAACATACTCCAATTACGCTCACAACCTAAAGAGCTACATGGTTGAGATAAGATTCTAACGACCATGTGCTGCAAATTGGGCATAAATTACCGAAGTCCTCCCACCATAAATCTAGAAACAACAAAAAAAAAAATTAAATTGCACATGTAACAATTTAAAAGTTTAAATTTTAAAACAAAATCAAAAGACAATAAATAATAATTCGATGAGGTTTACCTGGCTTCAATATCTCAATAGCATTTATGCATTTTTCTTAGGTGGGAATTGGCGACCACGTCGTGCCTTATAATCTTGTATATTTGCACACGTTTTATCGCACAATTGTTTATTCGCGGAGAACATGCGGTCAATGCAATCTTGAATGCCAATCTTGACCTCATAATCAGCACGGAATGTAGGGGTATAAAAGAATTTGGGGTTCAAATAGTAACCCGCTGCATGAAGAGGGCTATGGAGTTGTGATATCCGTCTGTTATCAATGATAGTCCAAATGGCAACATATTTGGTGCGGGCATGTTCATAAAATGCAGCAATTACCTCTTTTGCCCTATCCATAGCCTCATATACAAATCCCATTTGAAATTCTTCTCCATCAACAAGATGAAGAATCTTTACTAATGGATCTGAGACCTGAAAAAAAAAAAATTAAAGAAAAATATTTTACAACATAAATAAAATAAAACAAATTAATAAGCGTAGTCTTGTACCTTGTTGGCCTCATCCATGGCCATCCAGAAGTCCTCATCAAACAAATAAGTATAAACATTATGCCCCTCAAGTATTGTTCGGTATCTTGCAGCTAGTTTAGAATTCCACTCATCACTCACAAACATTTGCTTTAGTGACCCTCTTGCATCATAAATGCTCTGCAATGTCACAAAGTTTGTGGCGAAGCGTGTAATGCCAGGCCGCACTAGCTCCCTCCCATTGGTAAATCGCCTCATGAGGCTAAGGACCCATGAATGGTTGTAAATGAATTTTGTGATGGCCTTAACCTTCTTTACAACCTCTGCCACCCAAGGTAATTTCCCAATGTCCTCGAGGAGCAAATCGAGACAATGGGTTGCACGTGGGGTCCAAAAAATGGTGGGGAATCTCTCCTCCAAAATCCTCCCAACTGCCTTATATGCTGCTGCGTTGTCCGTGATGATTTGGACAACATTCTCCTCCCCAACCTCCAAGACAATCTCCTCCAACAACCCTTCAAACATTTCGACACTCTTAACATGTGACGATGCATCTACTGACCTAAGGAATGCAGTTCCTTTTGTAGATGCAACCAAAAAATTAAGCAGGGGTTCTTCCCTTCCCATCTGTCCAACCATCAAACATTATCGTGCAACCCTTGGTCCTCCACACCATACGCTGGTTGTCAAGCACAACCTGAAGTATAAAAAAAAAAATTGGTCATGCACATTGCATAATGATTTTATCATATATATATATATATAATTTAGTCATGCCCTATGACACAACCTGAATGTTGTCCACAGATTGTCGAAGGAGAGGGCCCCTAAGGTCATCATAAGTTGGCGCCTTATATCCTGCGCCGCAACTTGTGATGGCATCTATCATGTGCCATATTGAACGGAATGTCAGAATAGTACCAAAAAGTGGCAATGGCTGCCCTCGCTGCAATGTGCTTCTCTTGGTTCCATATGGCCATACCCTCAAGCGTGAATTGTGCCCTTGGCACAAAATGATCTACAAAATAGGACTCTCTCATCCCACTAGCTCCTTGTGCACTTGAAGGACTCGAACTACTCTGTTGAAAGTACTAGTTAAGGTTACCACTAGTACGAGCAACTTGAAAGGGGGGGGATGAAATGGCATTGCTATGATTTCTTTGGTGACTACTGTTTTCATCTACCGAAGTGATCATGGCGTTTACTTTGTTTTTAATTTCTTGTGGCACCTTATCACATATCTTGACATTTTTTTTAGATATTTGTGCCAAATGGAATTTGAGGCAATAAACGCCTCCAGTATAACTTTCACCACAAAAATTGCATTTAAAATTTCCTTTTCTTGGCCATGGCGTTGCATACACCCATGCTGGATCCAATGGTTTCATTTTTTATATGCCTGCACATGGAAACAAGTTAGTAACAACAAAGTTACAAATTACAATCACTTGAAAAAAAGGAAAAAAAAAACCTAAACCCTAAACCAAAAGGCTAGGGTTTAGGCCCTTTAGGGTTTAAAATTGAAACATTGAGTCATTGACAGCTGAAAAATAGGCTTGCATACATAGTTATTAGGCAGCAATATTAACTAAGTACTTAAAAAGAGGGAAAAAAAATCATAAACCCTTACAAAAAAAACCCTAAACCCTAGACTAAACCCTAGACTAGGGTTTAGGGTTTAATGTTTAACAAATATTGATAGGCAGCAATATTTACTAAGTACTTAAAAAGAGGGAAAAAAATCCTAAACCCTTACCAAAAAAAAAAAAAAACTTAAAAAAAAACCCCTAAACCCTAGACTAGGGTTTAAGGTTTAATGTTTAACAAATATTGATAGGCAGCAATATTTACTGTACTTAAAAAGAGGAAAAAAAAATCCTAAACCCTTACAAAAAAAACCCTAAACCCTTACAAAAAAAACCTAAACCCTAGACTAGGGTTTAGGGTTTAATGTTTAACAAATATTGATAGGATAGCTAATAATTTGGCTTGCATATATCAATTTAGTATCTACTTAAAAGGAGGAAAAAAAAACCCTAAACCCAAAACCCTAGACTAGGGTTTTGGGTTTAGGGTTTTAAAGTTGAGAACAACCCTAACCTAATTTCAAAGAGCCCTAATCTAATTTCAAACAACCCTAATCTATTTAAAAAAAAAAAGTTTTCAAAAAATTTCTGATCTTGAATGAATCTTCTGGGTGGTTGTTGTTGGTTGCTGGATTCCTTCACGCCGCAAGCGCTAATGCTCTTAGGATGCCTTGGCGACGTTGGCGAAGCTGGTCGGGGTGGTAGCAAGGTGGAAGAGTTTCTTTTTGGGTTTGCAAGAGCTCAATTGAAGAAATAAGAAAGAAAAAGTGACTTTTTTCTTTTTATCGCCCGCAGCCTCTAACCGCGCGGATGCGGCCGATTTTTTCAAAAAATCGGCAAGCTCCCGATTCTTTGTTGATGGCATCGCTGGCTGAAAAAATCGGGAGTCCACCGATTTTTTGCCGATGGCATCGCTGGCCGAAAAAATCGGGAGTCCATCGATTTTTTGCCAATTTTCTCAACTATGGATACAACTATTATAAGATTATAAGATAAATATATACTTCTAGGATGTTTGAGCATAGTTGCAGATTCATAGGATTTATAACGGAGAATCTTGATTTTGATCCTGTTTGGATTTTTTCAGCACTTTGCCAAATTTATGATTTCAGGCCTCCAGACAGTCAACTTCTAGGGTGCTTTTCCAGGATGGTTGTCCTTGTCAAAACAAATGGAAAAAAGAGGAGAGTGAGTGATAGGGGTAGGACCTAAGGGTGTCTAAGGCAAAGACGTCAAATTATTTCAAAAGCCATAACCATATTATATAATGTCAAAAGCGATGATAACAAAACCAACCATGTCATATGATATCCTATATGGTGTAAATGAGGAGGTGAATTGCAAAATCATTGTATAATGTTATAAGTACTAGAAGCACCATTGATTGAGTGTAGGCATTAACAACAGTCAACTTTTACAGCCCATCTGCACTATGTTTTTCCTTTACATACATGTCCTCAGATTCCACATCCTAAGGCCTCAAAGGGCCCTCCTTATTGCCCTTATCATGATATAATTGAAGGCTGTATGAGAAGATCTCACAAATACATGTAAATACAAAATAGGAAGATCTCCCAAATACATGTAAATACACAATGCAGAACATGTCTCCATTTCTAATCATTTGGAATACATCATGACTTGATTGATTCACAACAAATGAACATAGACAACGGACATTCTTTGACCAAAATACCTCGATCAAGGTACATGTCATGCATATAAGTATCATGGGAACTGGTGGGAGTTGGCAATTTCCCAAACTGAACCACTTGTGTACATGAAAACATTAGATATACCTCATAACATTACATAATATTTATTACAAGCCATAACATGTGGCATATTATACAACATGACATAGCAACACAACTAGATACAACTCATACAAACACTGCAACATTTACTTGTGGTTCAGATTATGTGGACCATCATGCACCAACTTGCTCATGTGACAACTTGTTTGCACACACATTGGGCAAATGCTGTGAGGTTCTAAATTAATTTGCTTCAGCATATGATCTGCTACTAGTGGACAATCCTCAATGCATTATGCAAGACGTATTAGTGACCCAACACTGCTTCTTGACAAGATCTTTAGGTTCATCTTCCATCTCCATGAACTCATGTACCTTGGTGATTGTGTTTTAGGCCAAGAGAGATACCTGTACCTAGTCTCTTGTAGTACATAGAGAGTTGCTTTTATGAATACCCCCAATCAAAGAAGAGGCTAGTTCTTGGAGACTAACTCCTCCAATCTATTGGGATTTCCATTGATCTCTTTTGCTTGTTTTGGTACTCATTGGATGTCACTCCTCATGTTCTTCCTAAGAAAGGGGTGATCTATAAATCAGTCAAGGAAGATATCTATAACCAATATAGTTGAGTACATAGATCTCTTCTTCATAACTTCTCAAGCTCAAGATGGTTTCTATGCTAAGCACTTAATGAGTACTATTGATGGTACCATCACTTGTCCTGATTATATTTGATGCCATTTTTATCATGCCCTCTGGATTTCCCTTGGTCAGATGAGGGTTCACTCGAGACTTGTCATCATATGTCTAAGGGGGTAAGATTTGTCACCTTTGCTTCCTATAGAATTTGGTTATAGAGGAACACTTTATCTTCAGTTGCCTTGCACAGTATGAAATTCACTTAATGATAAGCAATGGGATATGAGGTACAACTAAACAAAGAAAATATATCCTAAGATGGAGACAATTTGCTTCAATGTAACAAGGAATATTATTGGCAAGAAATAGAGACCGGATGTAGAAGTACATGAATGACGAATTTTCAAAATCCTGAGCCAAATGATGTTGTCATCTTATTTTATTTTAATCTATTCAGATTTGAATTCTCACCTAATTTATGTGTTACTTATGGATTTTGTTTTTCCTTGTATTAGTACTGTTTCAGTATATAAGCCCTCTTAGATGCTCAATAATGGTGATCGTTAGGAAACTAAGCAATCATTGGACTTTTGCAGTTGGTTAGGAATGCTTCCTGGAACATGGGCATATGTGAGTGCGGGTGCTTTTGGCAGAGCCTTTATTGTAAGTTCATTGATGATGAATTTTAAAACAGATCAAAATGTATTTTTCAATTCAAGGCTTCACCTTTGCCTGCATTTGATAAAAACAACTCAAAAGAGATATTGGGTTCTGTATGTTGCGTAAGGTCACCTTTGCTTTACCAACTAGGTCACTCCATTTAACTGTTTTAGCCTAGAGTAAATTATGATCTGATAAAGGCTTTTCAGCTTCTGTGTCTTGTTCGATGATCATACACATCATGCACAATCTTTTTCTAATTTTTGCCTTAATGGGATTGATTTGGCAATCTACATGCATGCCAAGTTGCCAACCACTTGAGCTTATCCTTCATTTGCGTTTTACTTTTGATACCAAGAACACATATTCATGGACAAGTGTCTTAACATATTTCTGGAAAAAGAGCTGTATTAGTAAACCTAATCTTGGAAATGATTTAGTCTTCTTTATTTCCTTGAATTGGATATTTTCTTGTTTTCCTTCATTGCATGTGTTAAAATCAAGTAAGCTGCTCAGCTGTTCAAATGGAACCTGTTCAGGTTGTTTATTATATGAATTATATTAATGCTATTAGGAGCTGCATGGAAACCTATTTCTGCACATGGTTGAGAATATGGAATGTGAAAAGAGAAGAATATCTTAAGTTTTTCCTTTTCCGTGGTTTCTACCAAACCTTATTATTATCAGACTAGGAAAACTGGTCTTTATAATTTGTCACAGTTTCACCTTTTCTATTCTAATTATGTCCAGTAATTTCTACTATTTAGGAGTTCTCTTTTCTTTTTGGCCCAACTACATACAAGTTAGTATTACCCCTGCATGCTTCACTGATGAAAGAGCTAAGATGGATCTCATTAGTGCTCCGGTTCTTTTAAGTTTTCATTTTATTTGCACAGAATTCATTTCATTGAATGAATCTGGGAATATCTTTGGGTTCATGAATAAACTGACTGTATTTTGTTGTATTTTAGTTTCTGTATTTAGTACAGCATTACAATTCCTGTGAAGCAGAATTCTCAGTTCAAATTCGTTCATCATTTCAAGTGTCAAGAAGTACATGGAACACTAACAGAAATCACTATTTCATTTTTGCTTATATTTTCATGTTAGTTGCCAGCATGAAATTATCCTTCTCACTCATTCCTACGCTCCATTTCAAAATTGGTACAACTCTCTGTTATCTTAAATAATGCATCTTGTGTGCTATTTAGAGTTTATGAGAACAAAGGGGCCAAGGCTGAAAACATTTGTATGATCATCATGATGACCAGAGAATTCAGTGTACCCATGAAACCGGAAAAAATATGCTCTCCTGAATGAGAAAACATAGAACTAGAAAAAAATTGCAAACATAAACCCATACTGTTGTTTTTCAAACTTTCAGTGACCGTGGAAACAATAAATTGCAAATGACCAAAATTTGGATCCAAACAATAGAAACAAGATTGACACATCCAGACAGGACAATACATCAGAGGGCTGAAGGCCATCGAACTCGAATTGAATATCATTAAATGGCTGATAAGATTGACAACAATAGTATAAACATTGTTAGCCAAAAATAATAGTCATGAAGGCAGTATTGTAAAACCAATGACAAGACTATTCTGCAAATGTGAAGTGATTTGAGAGTAAACAAGGGCAATGTGATGGTATAGATATGCCAAATGATGTTACAGATGAGTTATGTTCAATAGTGCTCCATTTCCTCCAGCTTGTATGTGACATTGTATGTGCAAATTTCTTGCATGATATCAGGAGGTTCCTTTATCAACAAAATCGTTTATGGTTCCTCAGCTTTGAGGACTGTCTTGAACAAGTAAATCCCTATAAATAACATATCAGTTACCTTATAAAAATAATGTCTGGCTTCAATTTGAGATGATAAGCAGCTCATGCATCTTATTACTTTTTAACCTAAGAAATTGAATTTCTATAACTTTCTATTCATTTACAGTTGTTTGCAATAACCATAAATATGGCCTTTTTGTGTTGTCATTGTCTGTCAAACCCATGTGAGGTCAAAAACAACAGCGATAAGCTGTTCACAGATAAGGTAGCTGAATCCTTTTTTCCCATATGCATAACCATGGTCCACTGGGAAAAAAAAGATCTATAAAAATTCAAAGGAAAAGGACTCTGGACATGAAAATTCATAAAGTGATCTTGAATTTAGAGCCTTTTATCTGAATATTCATTATATGCTTACAACATTTCGAAATGTTTATTTATCTTGTGGGGTTGTTTCTATCCTAAGTCTTCCATTTGTTAGATTGTTTTGCTTTTTTCTACCTTATCTAAATTCAAGTTACAATTCATCTTACTAGTTTTATTTTTTATTCATTTGGGTTACATGTAAAAGCTGATTTTTCTGATTCACAGCAAGAAGAGGCAGAGGGAGGATTGACAGGAGGGAATGAGCAACTGTGGACACTTGGTTTAGGACTTCTAGCAACAGCAATAGCTGCTACATATGTTACTAGACTTGCCAAGGTCAGCTATTTTTGATAATAATTTTTTTTCTCCTTTTCTTCCATTCATATGTTGGAGTTTCTCTATTACTTGTACTTGCCTAAATACCACCTTAACATCTTTTTTCTGCATCAGGATGCTGTGAAAGACATAGAGTAGGTGTGTGGAAAGAAAGAAATTTATACGTCTTTCCAGGAAAACTTTGATGAAGAGTGAAGAAGAGTATGCGTGATGGACTATATCAACTTTTGGTGGTTTCAGGCAGATTATTTGACATAAAGCAGATCAATCAGTCCATTTGTATAAAGTTCACTCTATTAGAGATCTTGCCTTTTCTTGATTATGTCAAAACGTTAACTTCAAAAATGCAAGAAATGGAGAATGTATATTTATTAGTACCCTTGTAAACATATCTAATTCATTGATCCTGAATATATTTGTTAATCTACCAAGGGATGGGAAAGGAGGACCCCTCCGTAGGGGGTGTATTTGTCACCTCCATTTGTTTGCATTCAAAGTTTTGGGAGTTCATTGAATGTGCACATTGACTTGTACTTTGTGCGCTTATTTAGCTTTTGGAGCATTTAGGAAGAAACCCGTAATTTGGGAGGATGTATGTAATTATATCATAAATATCTCAAAAACATTGTGTACAAAAACAATTATAACTTGTGGAAACTCCATTGAGCATTGCCACTTGTGTGTAAACTCTTATTTTCGAGCATGGACTGTTCAACCCTATCCTTTAGATGACATAATTGAAACCTTCATACAATCCTATCCTTTAGATGACATCGAAACCTTTATACTTTTCTGTCTTGTATGCAAATGCATCCAATATAGAACCAGTTGACAGAAGATTCAAGGATCTAAACAGTATGTTGGACTCTTTATCTAATCAAATCTTGAACAAAGAACTGTTCAGAAGCAAATTGTGAAACTATAGGATCTAGTTTAAGTGGAACAGCAGTACTACCATATATGTAAATATTCATTTCCAAAGATTCCAGCATAAAGGTTCCAAACAAATGCAGCCACACTTGTGATACTTTGAAAGGAACATGCACTTAGGTATGGAAATGTAATGTGTATGGTCATATATATATATATATATATTTTTTTTGGAGTATAACCTACTTGACAATTAGAATCATTAGATAGTTTAATCTATCTAATGTTTATTGTATACTCTGCAAATTTGATTACACAATAAATTTCCAAAAATATAAGTGAGGCCTATGCCTATTCTATTTTTTGAACATTTGGTTGTGAATGATGCCTCTACCATCTTTGATACGGGAGCATCCACACACAAAGACGACTACAGACAAGGTAGTTGCCACCTGTTTGTAACTGCCTCCCATATGTATAAAGGGAACCCTTTATTGCATGAGGAGAGGATGACATACATAATGAAGGGAAGAGGAAGAAGAGAAGAGGAGAGCAGAGGAGAGGAGAGGAAGAAGAACAGAAATCGGAAAAAAGAAGGGGAAATGATAAGCATAGAGAAATATAAGAGAGAAAAAGAAGAGGTGTGTGGATAGACGACTAGTTGCAATATGTTGTGTACAACCAACATGTTCATTGGCAATAACATTAACTGTCCACCTCGAATTTGTTTTGTATATATGTTTGAATGGTGATTGCATTGTATGTTGAAGATTGCATAGACTGGTATTTGTGTAGGATGCAGGCGAAGAATGGTTACAATCTAATTAGAGACATCGTGGCGATTGATGTTTAAATCTAATAATTGCAGTCAGTTGCCATTTTGAGGGTTGATAGTGTAGAGTTGACTAATGTTCCATACTTCAATTAGGAAAATGTAAATGCCGTTCAAGTGGAAAGTTCCTTGTTTGAGTGGAGAATGTTTGAGTGAAGTATTGTTCAAGTGGAAGTGTGAGTACCGTTCAAGGGCAAAGTTTGATTGCCATTTGAGTGGATGTGTTTTTAAGTGAGAGGATGAGTGTCATTCAAGTGGAAGTGCCATTCAAGGAGAAGTGAACATTGCCGTTCAAAGTAAGAACATTGCCATTCAAAGTAAGAATGCTTGTTAGGTAAAGAAATGAGTGCCGTTCAAGTGAATGGGATTGTGACAGTCAAGTGAAGATAAGAGTGCAGTTCAAATGAAGTTCAACTAAGAGTGTCGTTCAATTCATTACCGTCAGGTTATTTGTTGATCAATCAATGGTTGTTTATGTTGCTTGCCATTCAAATGAGTCAAGAACAAGAGCGTTATTGAAATGAAAGCTCTAGTGTCGTTCTAATGATAAATTTATCAATTTTGAATGACGCTTTAGGTTTTGTTTGTTAGCTTTTGATGCAACATGTAATGGGAGATAGCAATCACAAGATGCAGAATAATATGAAATAAAGTAAATCTATGAGATGACTAAAAATATACTATAAATAGAAATGATGGAGATGTTTACAAAAGTAGCTATGGAGGAAATGAACACTCCATGAATATAGCTACAACTCAAGAATGGGCATTGAGCATATTACACCCCATCACATTACATCACACTGCTACATCATACCACACTGGTCTACACTACTTCCTACTGCTCTATCTTGCTCTATGTCTATGGCCCTTTATATAGGAAATAGGTTCCTTGGCCAACACTCTACCTAGATGTGCAAGGGACAACTTGCACATATACAACTTGCACTTTGACACTTGTGCATTTATTACATTGCATGAAGTAACTAGATAACTTCCCCCTAAAGTAATCTAATGTCCTAAGTATGTACCAAGAAAGGTACATTTACATGATCCAAATGATGTAATATAGTCTATTTCTAACACCCCCTGTATTACATTATTTGGATATTGAAGACTTTAGTCTTCAATGTGGATCTTCTTCCAGTCCTTGAAATTCTGAATCTTCTTCTCTATTTTCTGCAACCTGTTCAAGCAAGTGATTAGTGTCTTCATAATCTGTCATTCTTGTTGAGAGAGCTTTGATTTCAAAATCATCTGTCGATTCTTCCAGTTCTTCAATTTCTTCTATCCTCTGAGCTAGATGTCCTTTTTTATTTCTTTTTTGATACTCCAATTGAGGGTAATTGGTTGGATGCTAAAATTGTTGTTGACGAGGATTTTGATATTGTCGTGCCTAAAATTGATTCCCATTGTTCATCTGATTTCCTTGATTCTAATTTTTGGGATTGAACCTGCAGTAGTTGGTGCTATGGCCTTTTCTCTTGCATATCTGACAATACCTGTTGTACCATGCTTTCCGTCCTTTTGATGAAGTAGCAATGTTTCCCTGTGGATTTTCTTTAGATGACAATGCATTGTTAGACATTTCATCTTTACCTGTATTTTCCACTTCATATTCCTATAGAATATTGATTAATTCATCAAAAGAAGTATCTTTACTTAGAACTTGTAAAGATGTTACCAACTGTTTATAGTTGTCTGGAAGTGCTCTCATAGTTATTTGAGTAAGAAGTTCATCCTTGACTGTTTCTCCTAAGGTAAATAATTTCCCTTTGATATCTGCTACCTTCCTTAGGAATAGTTCTATGCTTTCTCCATTATTCATTTTTAATGAATGAAGTTGAGTCTGAATATGGAGAATGGTAGCCTTATTCTTTCCTTCAAATATTTTCTCTAGGCTTGTCCATGCATCTGAAGATATTTTTGCTGAACTGATATAGGGTTGTATTTCATCAATGATTGCAAAGGTTATTATCATTAGTGCCTTTGAATCATTTTCTATGAACTTTTGGATTTCAATATCATCTGTGGTAGGTATTTGTGTTTTCCCTTTGATGATATCCCACAGTTTTTCATATACCAAGATAGCTTTCACTTTATTCTTCTAGGAAAAATAATTAGGACCCTTGAGTAATTGAGATTCTGCTAGGAAGAATTTGTTTGAAGCCATTTGAAAACCCTAATGTCAATCCTCAGATTTTGTAGAATGCCTTATGACTCCCTAGTATGCTATGGATAAGATATAGTGCTTTTGTAGAATTATAGTTCAATATTTGATTGATTTTGTAAAGTTTTGTAGAATACCAAAATCAATTCCTATTATCCCTTATTACTCCTATTGAACTAAGCATTGTTCCCAAATTTTAAAGAGGTTATAATGTTGGATCTTTTGTCTCCTTTTGAAAGGATTGAGACAATAATATTATGAATATCCAACCTATGAAAAACTCTCTTTATAAATAACCCTTTGGGAATTAGGTTAAGTGTATCTAATTTTCCAATTAATTGATTTGATGTAGTAGCCCTTATGACTCCCTAATATTTGGATAAATTAGATCACAATAATATTTGCAAATATTCAATATTTATCCAAGTAGAAACCCTTATTACTCCTAGGTTTTATATTGCAAATATTTGATTCATTTGATAAAATATTCCCCTTGATGTATGGCTTTCAATGTAAATAAATTCCTTTGATTTAAACCTTATAACTCCAAGGAAAGAAAGCACATATAAATGGAAATAATTTTACCTTTCTCCAAGCAATGTTCGATGCTGATTTTAGAGAAGCTTGGATTGTAGAATTTATGTAGACATCATGGATGTTGTGATTGTATCCTCCAATGGAAGCGCTTTGGAGTTTAATGCATTCCAAATCTGGCATCTTCTAGTCTCTTCCCTTGACTTCGGTTGCCTTGAGCATTAAAGGCTCTAACACCTTCTTGACATGTTACAACTCGGCCCTTTTCGCATAGATGATGAGATAGTAAATTTGATGATGAAGAATGCTTGTTGACTTTGGTCATTGACATCCTTAAAATGGAGAAGATTCTTCTCTGATGTGCCAAGTGGCATGATCATTTCCCTTCGAGTGCTTGAGGAGAGTTTGGTGCCAATGAAATATTTGTCTACCTTCTTGTAATGTAAGAACATTATGTTCTTTAGCAAAATGCTTGGTCTTCCTCTTTGACAAGTGTATCCCATACACTCAATGCACCAACCTGTTCATGTAACTCCTCCTTGAAGATGAGCGCTCTCTTGATTCGAGCGTTAGGGTTTTCCTTTAGTGATAAGTGTCACTTTCTTCTCTGCATGGACGTAGTCTCTATTGTTGGTTTGAATGGACCCTTTGGAGATATTTTTAGCTTCACAAATCCCCACCTTTGCTTTCATTCACCTGCATAATTTTTTGTTGGGATATGGAGCAATAGTATGGAGGCCTTGAGCACCACTTTCAGTGAGTGTATATGGAGTAAGTAACACTCCAAATGGTGCTTCAATTTTCTTTTCCTTTATATTTGTTTTTCATCCTCCTTCCATAGATGCTATTGCTCTTGAATGACGTTGTTTCTCCCTTGCTCTTGTACATGTATCTTGCAGGTTCAACCATCTAGGATGTGAGGAGTATGAGCCCTTTGAATGGCTCCTTGAGCTAGGCTTGGATGGCTGCTAGCATACGATCACTTCGACTGGTTTTTCTAGCAAGTGTAGTGCCTTTGAGGCACCTTTAAATCTGCCTTCTCTCCCTGTATAACTAGATTAGAAATAGTGCAATATAATGTAAAATAGTTTTTATACAAGATGACCTTGTTGCATTTTTTTCTTTTCTTTTTTTTAGTCTTAATTTTTTGTTTTTGAGGTAGAATATTGAGTGCAATATAGGGGTTTTGAGGTTGTCTCTTTGATTAGACACCTTCCCTTTTTTGCTTGGATATTTTATAAATGAATCCAAGCTTGTAACCACATGATAGAAGCTATTTTTTTGCACTATTTCTTGTGCTTTGAACTTGAGACTCACCAAGTCTCGTTTGAGGCTTCTTTTGATGCTCTTATGGTGGTTACTTTCTTCTCCAATGCTTGGAGGATTGAGCTGATTTTGTGGCTTCCTTAGGCCACTTCAAAGTTGCAGATCTCAGTGCATTAATAGTGTCTTTAGACACTTTGACAAATTCTATTTTTGTGCCCTTCTAATGAACACAAACAATAATATTTGAGAGCAATATAATAGTGCAAATGAATCTAATAATATTTTACTTCTACTGCACTAACAATTTCACCTTATCACTCCAATCAACTCTAAAAAATAATGCACTTAATCAATTTACTACAACTAATCAAGAATAATCTGAAATGAATCTTCAAGAATTATTCTAAAATTTCTTTATAAGCAAGGTAATAGGAGCTAGTCTTCTTTTTCTTTCCAAAGTAGATGATAGGTAGTTGATAGATAGTTTGAGATTCTTAAATCTAATCAACTCCTAAAGTGCAAATGAACCTTAAATAATCCTTTCTTTTTGCACATTTGAAGACTCTTAATTCAACTCTCCTTTTTGCAACTTTACTCCAATCAAGGTGCTTAAACAAATCTGATAAGTAATCCACTTAATGAATTTACTTGCACCAATAGTTGCTTACCTTTTTTTGAAAGCCCTTTTCACCACTTCTATAGAGGATGTAGATCTTGGTGTCTAAGATCACCAAGTTGTTTCCTTGAGTAAGATCTTGTAACTCTCTGTAGGCTACCTTGAACAACTTCATCTTCACCAAAATATGGTCTCCAACTCTCTTTCACGAGCCTAGGATTTTGGTGGCTTGTTCTCCTCTTGTAGTCTCCTCCTTTTTTTGTATATTAGAAGAGATATTTGATTCTGAAGTGGTGCCTTCTTGCTATGAGAGGTAATCTCCAAATCTCCTGGATTTGGTAGGCTTCTTCTATCTGAATCTTCCTTCAAGCTTCTTATCAAATTCTGACTTCAAATAGGATCTTCTTCTCAAGATTCTGAATGTCTTGAGGTCTTCTGATATTTGGCACTCCTTGCCAAATTCTTCTTCTTGGGCTTGTTGTCGGATGGTGATAATTGTCCCAAATATTTCACTATCTCCAATAGTGAATTTCTCCAATGAGTTCTCCTTGGAACTCCTTTGATGATTTCTTCAGTAAGGCTCTCCAAGCCTTTTACTGGATGCTCGTAGAGGCCTCTCCAAGGCCTTGCAGCTTCTTCTGGTCTTCCTTGAGACCTTATCTTCAACCTTCTACTTTTGGAAGTGTTGGTGGTGAGATATTCTCCTGGATCTCTGATTCTACTACCTCTGTATTCGAGCAGGACTCTCCTAGTCCTTCTTCATCAATGAGATCTTCTCCTGATATCTTTTGCTTCAGGTGTTGGATTGATTTTGAAGAAGATACTCTTCCTAACATTTTTGTAGGAAGCTTTCCCAACTCACTGAATCTCCCTGTTCCTACAACAAAGTATTAGTACTAAAATCTGCTTCTGAATTAGATACTCTCTTCTGGAGTCTTCTTTAGGATCAAGGCTTCTGTGGCCTTTTCTTCAGAATCAAGGCTTATGTGGCATTTTCCTCTGGATCAAGGCTTCTATGGCCTTTTCTTCTGGATCAAGGCTTCTATGGCCTTTTCTTCTTGTGAAGTTTCCAATATAGCAATGGAGATCTCCTATCTCCCAACTTCACCACAATTCTTCTCCAAAGTCTCTTCTGTAGTGTTCTTCTCTTGCAACAACTAATATCTACACTATGAAGGCACTCCGACCTTTGGGCAATGAAGTTGAAATATCCTAGATTTCTATTGTAGGAGGTGTCCCAATCATCTAAGAATTAATTCCCTACAATAAAAGAACCTTCAAGTTAATTTCTCTAGATCTCTTAGATGAGCTTCACTAGTTGATTCATCAAACTAGTGGATCAAGTGTTGAGTCCTAGTCTTCACAAGTTTTCCCTTGAAACTCTATGGAAAGACTCTAGCCATATGCAATCTCAGTATTCTAGAATCTAAGATTTCTTTCAGTCCTTACTTGTGGCTCTCCTTAATTCTACCACCTAGACTCTTCTGAGAATTTTTGATAGTGACTGGTCCAATGGCACGTCAGGTTGTCAAAAAACTTAGGGTCAATGATAATGGTGGTTTTCCTATTGACCTACCATGGCTCTGATACCACTGTTAGCTTTTGATGCAACATGTAATGGGAGATAGCAATCACAAGATGTAGAATAATATGAAATAAAGTAAATCTATGAGATGACTAAAAATATACTATAAATAGAAATGATGGAGATGTTTACAAAAGTAGCTATGGAGGAAATGAACACTCCATGAATATAGCTATAGCTCAAGAATGGGCATTGAGCATATTACACCCCATCACAATACATCACACTGCTACATCATGCCACACTGGTCTACACTACTTCCTACTACTCTATCTTGCTCTATGTCTATGGCCCTTTATATAGGAAATAGGTTCCTTGGCCAACACTCTACCTAGATGTGCAAGGGACAACTTGCACATATACAACTTGCACTTTGACACTTGTGCATTTATTACATTGCATGAAGTAACTAGATAACTTCCCCCTAAAGTAATCTAATGTCCTAAGTATGTACCAAGAAAGGTACATTTACATGATCCAAATGATGTAATATAGTCTATTTCTAACATTGTTGCTTTAGGATTAAAAGTATTTTGTGAAATCTGTTGCTAAAGGAGGCATTTTCATTGAAACACCTTTTTTAGATTGCATCATTTGGTATTAGATCCAAGTTTCTTAGAGGTCTTCCATACATGCTAGAGGAGATATGACACAACATGGAAGAGGAAGCTCGTATGGTCTTGTACCTCGACTAGTATATAGTTGAAATATTGAGGGGAATCACTAGACTAGAAGCAACCAAGATTTCCCAAAGAAGAGGTGTTCATCTTGAGGAGGTTAGTGATAGTGAATAAGAGGATTATGGTCACCCAAAATCTTGAGATGAAGAGCAAGAAGAATAGGAGCAACGATTGATTTGGGTGATCTCAAGCATGAGACGTAAGTTGAAGATGGATACTCCTAATTTTAATAGAAGTTTAAAGCTAGAAGAGTTGATTGATTGGATAATGGACATGGAGAGGTTCTTTGAATATGAATCTATAAAGACTTTGAAATGGGTCAAATTTGCATGTACGAGATTCAAGGGACATGCTTTGATTTGATGGAATCATTTCCAAATTGAGAGGCAACGAAAGGACAAGGATAGAATACGAACATGGGACAAGTTTGTATCCAAGTTGAAGTCTACATTTTTACCTACTAACTATTTGATTGGGTTGTTTAGAAGACTTCAAAACCTCAAACAAAAGGACTTGGGAGTGAGTGTACAAAAAAGTTCTATAAATTGACCAAGAGTAGGTCATGTTGAAAATGACAAGGAAAAAATGGTAAGATATGTAAATGGACTCAGGTTGTTCATACAAGATGAAATTTGTATACTTCGAATTAGAACAGTTGAAGAGGCATATCAATATGCACTCAAGGCAAAAGAAAAGTTGAATCTCAACCAACAAAACAATTCTAGAGAAAGAGGACAGTTCTCTGGAGGAAGAGAACAATCAAATAGTTATAGAGGCCAGCATATGCCAAAAAGAGAAGCTAGTACTTCTATGTTATGGTAAGGTAATTTCAACTAGATCACTAGAGAAAACAAAGATTTCTCAAAAGAAAAATATGGTTATGGTAGACAAAGGGGTAGAGGATTCCTTGGAAATTGCTTTCAATGTAGAGAAATAGGTCATATGACATTTGAATGTCCAATAGAACACTAGGACAATGATAAAGGAAAAGAATTCCTGAATCACATTGCATAGGCAAATGAAGAAAGTGTTTCCTCACCCAAGCACATGGAGGAACCGAAACAAGAAGAATTATTTATGATGAAAAGGGTATTGCTAAAACCATCCAAGGAGATGTATGAATTGATG
Organism: Wollemia nobilis; assembly: GCA_028583015.1. NCBI lineage: Eukaryota > Viridiplantae > Streptophyta > Pinopsida > Araucariales > Araucariaceae > Wollemia > Wollemia nobilis. The sequence goes on along the minus strand of JAQPPZ010016861.1, from coordinate 13,223,460 downwards.
CAAAGAAGTTTTTTAGAACCATATGCAAATTATGGGGAAAGTGTTGTAAAGTCATTGTGGACAATGAGGGTACGAATAATATAGTGTCTATAGATATGGTAGAAAATCTTGGGTTAAAGAGGATTAAACACCCAAATCTGTATAAGGTCTCATGGTTGCACAAGGGATATCAAATTTTGGTAACTGAATAGTGTATAGTGAACTTTCAAATTGGTTTTTACAAGCATGAGATATAATGTGATATTATACCTATGGATGCTTGTCATGTTTTTCTTGGACAACCATAACAGTTTGATAGAAAGGCAATGCATGATGATACGATGAACACCTACTATTGAGAAATATGGAGAGTGGTACACATTAAATCCATTAAAGAACAAAGGAGAAAATGTGGACAACAATCCTACAATGTGCTTGAATACAAATAAACAATTCTTGAAGGGTTATGAGATAAAGTTGAAGGGAGAAATAACAATGTTAAGAGAATATGTAAAACAAGTGGAGATAAAGGTAAAAAAGCAAGAGAATAAGCATGGGGAAGAGGCATTTGGTCCAGTTCACCAGGAGTAGTGATGATAAATATGCTAGTGCAATGGTTCTTGCTTCTGTTTTAAAATCATCCTTGAGTGGTATTGTAGATAAAGAGAAAGAGGAAGATAAAATAAATGATAAAGAGACAACAGAGGAAGATGAACCTCATTAGGTCATTAATGGATATGAAAAAGACCATATTGTTGAAGAATATAGTGGTGATGAAGGGATGGGTGCTTTGAAAGACACACCAAATGTATTGGTTCCAAGTTAATGAAAATATTGAGATATAATGGTAAAGGATTGGGACGATATGGGCAAGGTGTGAAAATACCCATAATGCTAGATATAAGGCCAAAGAATGAGGGCCTTGGATATACATGTCACATAGGAAGCAATAAGACTATGTTAGGATCCTCCATATTAACATTATTAGTTAGTATTATTAATCATTTAATTATTATATTATTAACTCATAAAGTGAACCATCACATCTCTTCATAACGTGAACCATCACGTCTCTTCATAACATGAACCATCATGTCTCTTCACCAACATAGCTTTAGGGTAGATATATATATTACGTTGGCCATCCATATCAAATCATCCAAGAAGAAGAAGAATAAGAATCATAGATTCTAAAGGAGGGAGCCCCCTATAGTGGCAAAACAATTACAAGGGAGCCCCATTTGAGTGGCCTACAATTACATTTTACATTAATTTATTAATATTTTTATAGTAAGACCTTGGGGTCTTACCATTTGGTATCAGAGCCATGTGGGACCCAACCATGTGGGATTTGCTCAAGGACCTTCATCAAAACACTTGGGACCTTCGTCAAAACACTTCCATGTGTGAGTATGAAATTCAATTTAAGGATATCACCAAACAATACACAGGGTTGGATGAAAAAAATTTCATATATTATTTCATCAATGGATTGAAAGAGGAAATTAAAATGGAGGTGACAAAGTTCAAACCCTATACCATGATGCAAACCCTTGGATTGGCCAAATTAGCCGAAGATAAAATCAATGCACAACATCGATTAGGGAGACCACCAGTAGGTAAATCACCAACCACTTACATCTCTCCCAAACCTACACATAATGGAAGGGCACAAAGCACTTATATTTCAGATGTAACTATTCCTTGTAGTTCTCCCAACGATGAAAATGTAATTGAGGTAGACATAGTGATAGATACACCAGAAGGTAGCACTAAATATGGTAATGATGAGGAAGGTAAGGAAGATGAGGAAGCCATGGAAGATAATAAAGAGGAAGAAGATGTGGAAAACAAGGACAATGAGCAAGAAATATCCCAAACACCTGATCACAACGATAAAGACAATACAATTGATATGCCAGAAGTGATCGATGCATCAGGTAAGGATGAGGTAGAATTTCTCGAAGTGACTCATTATGGCCAAACATGCACTCTACAAGAACTACACTCAATTTCCTCTCCAATAGTGAGTTATCGCCACAGGGTCAAACCTATTAAAAAACAAGGCAAAAAGGTGACTACACACTCCTCCATTGCCTCTCCCAGGGAACAACAAGAGAATGTAGAAGTTTTACCACCTCTTTTTATGCATCATTTTAAGGCGTTTGAAGAACCCCAAGGGTTGCCATTCCCTCATCATCACACATTTACTAATTTTTCTGGCAACCCCCCGCTAACACTTCATCCTTCTCGATATCCTTGCCTACGAAAGGATGACATTAAAAGAGTCCAAGAACTTATGCAAATCCTTTTTGAAAAAAAAAGGACAAAGCTCCTCACTTTGAGCTTTGAGGACAAAGCTCTTTTTAAGGAGGGTGGCATGTTAGGATCCTCAATCCTAACATTATTAGTTAGTATTATTAATCATTTAATTATTATATTATTAACTCATAAAGTGAACCATCACATCTCTTCATAACGTGAACCATCACGTCTCTTCATAACATGAACCATCATGTCTCTTCACCAACATAGCTTTAGGGTAGATATATATATTACGTTGGCCATCCATATCAAATCATACAAGAAGAAGAATAAGAATCATAGATTCTAAAGGAGGGAGCCCCCTATAGTGGAAAAGCGATTACAAGGGAGCCCCCTTTGAGTGGCTTGCGATTACATTTTACATTAATTTATTAATATTTTTATAGTAAGACCTTGGGGTCTTACCAGACTAAATTTATGAGAAGAAAAATTAGTACAGGAGATGGTGGTCCTATGATGGGTTGTTGCAGTTAGTGTGGAATATTTGGACATGTAGCAACTAGGTGTTGGAACCTATATCCTTGTGAGATTTGTGGACATAACCATTGCAACAGAAGGCATTGGCACCAAGAGAAAATGACCAACAAAATACATGTTGATTGTGGTTGGATGGATGTGATGGAGTGAGACAAATTAAAAACAAAACTATTTAGTGGATTTTACAAGAGAAGGTTTTGTTCTAAAAGGAAGGCAAGGATAATACAAAAAAGGTGACCTTGTGATGAAAGCCAAGCTCAAATGACAATAACTTGGAAAAGCAATTCATGTTCATGATTTGGAGCTCATAAAGAATTTATCTTACCCGACGAATATGATGTGGAAGGATCTGCATATGAAGACGGTTAAAGGCAAGGTAGTTTCCACCTGTTTGTGACTACCTCCCATATATATAAAGGGAACCCTTTCTTGCATGAGAAGAGAGGACAACATACACAGGGAAGAGAAGAGGAAGAAGAGAAGAGAAGAGAAGAGAAGAGAAGAGGAAGAGGAAGAGTAATCAACAAAAAAAAAAAGGGAAAATGACAAGCATAGAGAAATATAAGAGAGAATAAAAAGAAGAGGTCTATGAATAATGTTCAATCAAAATATGTTGTGTACAACCAATAGGTTTATTGAAAATAACATTAACTATTCAACTCGAATTTATTCTATGTATATGTGTAGCACCCTAAAATTGACGCAGTCAAAATTATAAAATTTACATTCACCTTAGTAAATAATTTAAAAATCAAATTTAACCTCCCAAACCGCCCGTTAACCGTCGGGAAATCCGTTTCCCCCTTTTCCGTGCCATTTTTAGAGGTTGTTTTGACCGTTTGACGATATCGTCGCCGATCAGACGATATCGCCTCAGATTTGACGATTTCGTCTGGACTAGGTCGTCCAGACGATCTTGTCGCAAAACTGAATTTGCATAGTTGGAATCCATTCCAACGGGTCTCCAATTCGGGCAGAAGCGTGTCCGCGCCGTTGGGACCCTCCCCGTTGGAGATCTCCCAAATTGGGATGATCTCCAACCTCCCAACAACTCCCCCTAAGCCTATTTAACTTCTAGGATTTTCCCTCCCCAACCCCTGGCTGAATTTATCTGCGAATTGAATCCCTCTGCGCTAAAACATCATAATATTATTTTTGCATTAGTCCCATAGCAATTTTGATGCAGGTATATCATTGATTTTCAACTAGAGCCAGCACCTATCGTCGCCGATGAACCTGTCCAGATCGGAGGCGATCCTGTCGAATTCGAGACGATTTCGTACTGATACGAGACGATCTCGACTGCAGCCCACATCGAGGCAATCAGTGCCTGGAGTTTGCTTTTCTCAACTTTGTCTCTGTTATTTTGTTTTGCAAATTAGATAATATATTCAGTTTTTATCCTATTTTGCATCTGGAGTTCACCCATTTAGCTTAGATTGCATGCTAAGTTTATGATCTGCCATTTAAGCACAATAATTTGCATTAATTTCTGTTCTTGAATAGTGTTCAGCATTCATATTATCATTTGGTGTAATTTGCCTCTGTTAGCATAGTGTTATGTCTTGCATTTTGCATCTATTCTCTGTTTTGCAGGTTTCTGACGGATTCGTCTGACGAATTCGTCAGATCTCAGACGATCTCGTCTGATTGCAGACGATTCTATCGAATCTCAGACGATCGGGACTGCTTCAAAATCAGAATCTTCTTCAGACATCCGGATCAGGTATTCTCCGTTTTCCTCCTGTAAATTCTCTGTTCTCTGCTTTTAAATCTGTCTGCTGTATTCATGAAAAATTGCATTTTCATATAGTTTAATTTAGAATCATTCGGCCAAACCTAGGATGAATGCTTAAGATTAAAACGAACTCATTAAACACATTCCAAAACCTAGGCGTGGAAACTGCCATTAAATGTTTCCTGGTGAACCCACCATCCGTCGAAAAATCACCAAAATACACCTCCCTTGAGAGGCGGGACCTTCGCAAAGTCCTCTCGTCCGAGGTACCGCATCATCCTTTTCCCATCCTCCTTCCGGGCGCGGATCCTATAGCCTGAAGGTAGGGATGCGAAAAATTTGGAGCGATACATTTTGGTGAACCCGACGTGAATGCATTGTAAACCTTTTGAAAACAAAAACAAAAAAATATATATGTATACAAGAAAAACAAAAACAAAATCATCATTTCAAGTTTGTATGTTTTAGATTCAATTCTAAATAGTAGATGCTAAATATTACTTTTAGAAGTACTAAAGAAACCATGAGTTTTTACTCAAATCAATATGAGCCCATCAGTAATGTTGGAAGAATTCAGCCAAATACATTTGTTGATTATGACCAACCTTATCCCTATTCAACATCACCTCCATCACACTTCTCTCATTTTTCATCCTTACCCCAACAAGACAATCCCTTTGCCAATCCTCTTCATAATGATATTATCTATTCTCCCATATATCCATATTATGTCTATCAATCCACATATAATCCTCCTCCACCTTTTCAATACTCTTCTTTCAATACAACACATCCATTTCAACAAGAAAATACTTATTCTTCCAATTCTACCATGCACTCACCTCATACTTCGCAATCTTCCTATCATCATTCTACCCATAATAAAGAAAGTAGAGGTGAGAAACCATTAGGTCCTTTTATGACGAAATTCCTAAGGCATTTATCAAAAACCTCTCAAAAACCTTCATCACGTAAATTTACTAAGCTCAATCAACCAATGGATATAATTCTCAAGTATTTACTTGACACAAATAAGATTGAACTCCCTTCCATAAGACAACTCGATACCACATCAGATTGGTTTAAACCTGAGCTACATTGTGAATATCATAGAGTAGATGGACATATGACACAAAATTGTAAAGATTTAAGATGTGCAATTCAAGATTTGATTGATAAGGGTCTTTTTAATATAAAGGAATTACAATCTACAACTGATTATAAATCTCCATTAAACAATCAAACTCCTACACAACAAATACCAATAATCAATCAAGACATGGAGATCTCCCAAGAACCCCTATTCAATTATCAACAACAAGAAACCAATCAAATATTGCATGTTAATGTGTCCCATCATGATGATATTATTAATATTGTAACAAAAACTACAAATGAGCAACCTCAAGTTCAATCAACTCAATCCGATATTCAAGATATGGATTCCTCATTTGACCAACCTTCAAAACTATCTTTGACTCTAGAGAATGATCCAAAATGGAATGTAAGCATAGAAAGCTCATCTTTAGAATCAAAATCTCAATCTGAAATCCACTTTGATAACCAACAACAAGTGATTAATCCTCAAGCAAAGATATCCCTTTTAGAAGTATTACAAATTTATCATAAGGAAATTTTGTTCAAAATACCTAGCCAACAATTTGTTCCTCATCATATTTTCTCTAAGAACATAATTAATGGTGTAAACCCTCTTGAGGTTAACCATATTTCATTCTATGATGAGGATATTCCTTCCTCTACTCCACAAGAAGACTCCTATCTTTACATTACAGGATCTAGTAAAGAAACACTTGTTAGAACTATCATGGTAGATAATGACTCCTCTCTTAATTTATGCACTTATCAATTATTCCAAAAACTCAAATTAAAGGAAGAAGATATTAATGAATCAAATGTTATTATAAAATCTTTTAACAATGAAATTCAAGAAGCTCAAGGTACTATAATTCTTCCCCTTAATATTGGATCCAAGATCCTGGATACTTTATTCTATGTAGGATATTGTCCTTCACCTTACAACCTACTTCTCCAAGTCCTTGGATTCATACGATGAGGGTTGTCCCTTCCACTCTTCACCAATGTTTGAAGTTTGAACTTGCAAATAAAATTGTTACCATACATGGTGACCCAACACCATTTGAAGAATATTTAACGATTGAAACATCAAGTTCTATACATTCTCTATTATCACAATTATCTTCTATCCATCACTTTTCTTCATCCATATATGATCATCCTTGTTTACCAAATAACACCCATGCATATCTTTCACATATACTTTCTCCATCTTATCAAGACTTGGAATATAGTGATAAGAATGAAGAACTTTCTTATCCTTCTGACATTTTATTTTGTAACATGATCAATTTTACACATATAAAAGTCAAATCTTTTGCTACATTATTCTACATTATAACAAAGCTTTTGTTATCACTACCTTTTATTCATCACCTTTTGTTCTTACCTTCACCTCAACCAGATTATCCTTCAAAACCTCCTTTGATTTTGAAGCAACCTTAGACATGCTATACTCAAATAACCTTGTATAGTGTATATAGATCATCTTGTATATACCACCAATTTCAATTCATAAATTAAAATCAAAATACAAAAAAAATCAAAATCCTCAAAATCTTCAAAAAAATACAAATGCAACTAAGGAACTTAAAGGTAAATTTGAGCCCAACTGGCTCGGACCATACATCATTACTGCAAAATTTGAATCAGGAGCATATAAATTATCTACCTTAGATGGTAAAGAACTTAAAGAACCCATGAATATTTTGCATCTCAAACGTTACTATGCATAAATTTGGTCATTTCATCCATGTATATATTTGTTCAAAATTACTATCTTGTATTTCTTTCAATTTATTCCAAAAACATCAAAAACATTCATAAATCTCCAAAAATCTTCAAAAACTATCTATTGCATTTATTTAAAGCACTTGTTAAATTGTTTGCTCAAAAACTAAAATCAAAAATCAAAATCTAAAAACAGCTATATGCTTGACTCTTTCGAAACCAAAACAATATACAGAAGAAAGAGAGAGTCAACATTCTCAAAACTTCTCAAAAGTGTTTATATATATTTTCTTACAATTATTGCAGTTATATGTTTCAACTTATTTTGGATAAATTAGCATTTATTTTGAATCCCTCACTTGCACACTCACAACAAATAAATATCTTGATTTTATCTGGCATGATTACTAATCTCTCTTATATCAAAGTTCACAAAATTTAATTAAATAAAGTTTGAGCATAGAGAATTGATCTTGTTATTTACTTAAACCAAGCACATCTTTTCACAATAAAATGATTATATTTGTAATTTCCATGTTTTGATACATAGTAGAACTGATTTCTTGAGCGAAAAGTTTCCCCTGCTATCCTATCATGCACATGGTCTAGAATCTTTGAGAATTGGCAAAAGGACAAGCTCACCCCTACCCAGAATAAAAATCCCTTGCTCTACAGCTAATCTGAGCAAGTATCCCTAGAACAAACAGAAAAAGAAAAAGAAAAAATTCAAGAAAAAGAGAAAAGAGAAATGTTCTTTTATATCATTATAGCAATGTTCCAAGCATTATCAAGCAAAAGAAATACAAAAGAAAAATATGCAAAGTTCAGCAGAAAGCGAAAGCAATAAAATCCCTTTCCCTACCCTTTGAAAAGAAAAGAAGGGTTGATGAGCTTGAATCCCTCGGAATTCTCAATTATTCGAAAAGCGTGAGGTAAGCCCCATAACAGGTGGTTTGTGCCCAACCTCGCTTGGCCTTGGGTAACTCCTAGCGTGGCGATATGTCCGTCACATTAGCGACCTTCTTTTGTACGGACCTATGTCTGCTTATGGATTAGCTAGCTCTTGATAATCCGATCTACATAGTGGTCTAATATGGTTATATGCATCTACATCATGGTTAATGAACACTTATTTGGTTTCTTCAAATCACTTGTATCATAGTATCTTGCTCAAAACTGGTAAATGAACAATGCAATCGCACACACATTTGTATTTGAGAGATTTTGTCTATCATTATGATAAATCAAGATCGGAAATGAATTCACATATGCACATGGGATTCCTTATAAATCTAACTTTTGTCTTCAAAATACTTTGAAATATTATTTTTGCAACTTGTTTGGGAATAAATCAAGTACAATTGTTTTCACAAAGACAACTATATCATAGAAAAATCAAAAATTTCTTTCAAAATACACAAATCAAATCATATATATATCTGGTTGACTTTCGCGATGATGGTATAGTTCCAAAACCAAAATTGGAATTGTATGCCTAGCGCAAGTCCTCATTTTCATATTTTCTGTTCATCAATAATCAATCATGCAATAAAACCTTTTTTTGGATTTTCGCGATGATGGTATAAGTCTATACCTACATATTCTATGCCTAGCGCAAACCATTGTAACAATTTTTATTCCCCATTTATCAAAAATCATAAAAACCATATGACTTCATTATGTTACACAAATTATGCTTTTTAAAATCAAACCCATTTTCATTATTTCATATCATTATGTCAACCTTTAACTTTGCAATGATGGTATAATTCCTAAGGAATTATTCACAAATTTTATCACACTTAGGAATTTATGCCTAGCAAAAATCATTTTAAAATATTTCATGTACAAATATTTTTCATGAAAATCTGAAAACAAATCATTATCATCACCATCATTTTTCATCATTGCACCAAAGTCTTAAGACAGTCTCTTAAGCACTCTTTTACTTTTTCGCAATATTTCTATCCTGGGATTAGCTTGACGACCGAGTGAGCAGCGACTCCATGAAATGGTCTATAATAGCGACAATGTCCTTTGAAATTATTGTTAGAAGTCTCTTTTTATTTTTATCACATTTCATTACAAACAACCAATTTGTTACATCAGATTATTTCATTTAAAATCTTATAGCATGACATCAAAATTATAATGTTTCAAAATGACATAATTACATGAGTCATCGAATCAATCAATCAAAACATTAAAAGCATCATAAAAATACATAAGACACAAGTCATATGATCAAAAATATCTCATCTATATATGTCACAAATATATGTACATCATCAAAACTGGATTGGTATGCCACAATCTGTACCTCGGCATACTCAATCCTCTATCAAACAAAAAAATATATAATACAACATCAATGTGCAGCCCTCTAGCCTCGAGAGCCCCTCGAGCTCTCTGCCTCATCTCCTCCCCCGCCCTGAGGTGGACGAGGTGGCCCCATCGCAGTCTGTGTCGTCCTAGTCCTCGATCGGGACGTGGTCCTCGATGACCCGATCCTGATCGGATCTGCGATGTTCGCTGGCAGGGGTAGTCTATCTGCCTCTGGCACCAGCTGGTGATACAGTGTCTGATAAAATGTCAACTGGGCGATAGCCCGTGTCAACTCTCCTGAGCTCGCCCCTCCGCCCCGTGCCCTGAGGCGTGCAATCTCATCCCGCAGCCGTGACACCTCAGCATGGTGTCGTGCAGCCGCATCTCGTAGCGTCTGCACCTGAGCCTGCAGACGATCTCTCTCCGCCTGGAGAGTAGCCATCTCGCTACTCTCTCCTATGTCCACACCCTTGCCCTTATCGGGCGATGGTGGCCTCTATGGAGATGGGGGTCTCTCCTCCCTCCTCTCCCGCTGCCGTGGCCGCTCCTGTGCCCGTGGCCTCCTCTGCTCTCTCCCGTCGCAACCCTGGGCCACCTCTATCGCTGCCTGGTGCCGCCTCCCTATCCGACGCACGACCACATGGATCAGACCACCGAGCCCTCGTCATCCGAGGAGGGCGGATGCCCGCGTACCAGGCATCGTAGCCGTCGCCTACCCCCTGCGTCGTCTCCATCCACTGGCTGGATGGGGGCATCATCCGCGTCCTGACTCCAGAATCGCTGCATGTCCGGAGCCCCGCTAACCGTGGTGTTATCCCGAACAGTCCGAGAAAACTCATAATCCCTGAGAGATGGGATCCCCTGCTGTAGACCGAACTACCTCAAAACTCGGTCGTAGCGATGGAGCTCCACCTCTCCCCTCTCCATCCGTAGCCAGCAGACTCGCCTGATGCGAGCCAGCTCCTGTCCATCCTCGGCCCACCCTGGGTGCCCTCGCCACGGCCTCCAGGTGATCTGATCCGGGATCAACTCATCAAGTAGTCTCCGGGACATCGGCAGGTCAATCCGCCACTGTGCCCCTCTCCGGAGCCACCAGTAGAAGACTCGGGGCCTCTCCCCGTCTACCCCTGTCAGTGGAAGCCCTACCGGCCTCCGCACCGCAATGTGCTCCCAGCACCAAACTCGTAGTAGCGATGTCATCACCGGACATCGACCGCCCTTGTACACGACCCCATACAGGATCCGGTACAACCGGCATAGAACAAAGCTGCCCCAAGAAACCTCGTACCCATGGTCCCGCATATCGTAGATCACATCTGCGAGCATCCATGGTACCCTACACCCGCTCTGGTGGCACAGCAGAAGTCCACCAACCACCCCAGATAGTACCCGTGTGAGTGTAGATGCCCCAGGCATCTGGCGTAGTGCCTCGATGTTCACTCCGCCCTTCTCTAGGGCGAAGCTCGGGTCACCGCACGACCCGTCCCATAGCGTGGCCCTGGTTGGCCGCAGGAGTGATCATCCGTCCTTGTATGGGGATTCTCAGAATCCTCCATACATCCTCCAGTGTGGGAGTCATCTCCCCTGTCGGTAGCCAAAAATAGGAAGAACCCGGATACCATCTCTCTGCTAGGGTCGTCAGTAGCCCCATATCTGTGGATACTTGTGGCATCTCCGCCACATGCTGCAAGCCGGCCTGTGCCAGCAGATCCCGCTCTGCCTGTGTGAGCGCGGCCAAGTCGTCTCTCAATCCTCCATATTTCCACTCCCTGCTCTTTAGTAATCCTCTCTGCAAACATAAACAACATAAACAATAAACAACAAATAATCATTAATCAATAATTCACATAATCAATAATGCAAGTTAAAAATTCAATTTTTTTGCAATTGATGATATCGCCCACTATTGGACGATATCGTCCCAAATCTGAGCATAATCGTCTCGAATTTCGCAGTTCGAAATCGTCCCTAATTTGATGAAATCGTCCCCCTTTCGACGATTTCGCCCTCGGGCGAAATTGCCGAAATTGAGACGATTTCGTCCCGACGACGTCGACGGCCCAAAAACGGCCGCGATGCTCAAAATTCACCTAAAAACTATCTAAAAAGCATGTAAATTCAAATTAAATCAGTTCTAAACTAAGTTTAGACCCTTACCCGTAGACCGCGTCGGACCTCTGCAGATCTGTGCGCTGTCTCGACCATTTTTGCTTCAGAGCTCTAAAACAAGAAAAATGAACAGTAACAATGAATTAGGGTTTTTACCCTATTTTTCTTAATTTTATTCAACAATATTTTTTTGCTTTTTCGCGTTTTTACCTCAAACGTTCGATTTGGGTAAAAACACGGAGGGGGCACCATAGTAAGCTGTCGTACGATTCGACCAAGAATCGTCGCCTAAAAATGGGTATAATTTTTTGCTTTCTCGTAGATCGAGAAGAACTCATCTTTAACGTATTTTCTTCGGAAAATTCGCTAAAGAGGGGGCAAAATGTAGCACCCTAAAATTGGCGCAGTCAAAATTATAAAATTTACATTCACCTTAGTAAATAATTTAAAAATCAAATTTAACCTCCCAAACCGCCCGTTAACCGTCGGGAAATCCGTTTCCCCCTTTTTCGTGCCATTTTTAGAGGTTGTTTTGACCGTTTGACGATATCGTCGCCGATCAGACGATATCGCCTCAGATTTGACGATTTCGTCTGGACTAGGTCGTCCAGACGATCTTGTCGCAAAACTGAATTTGCATAGTTGGAATCCGTTCCAACGGGTCTCCAATCCGGGCAGAAGCGTGTCTGCGCCGTTGGGACCCTCCCCGTTGGAGATCTCCCAAATTGGGATGATCTCCAACCTCCCAACAACTCCCCCTAAGCCTATTTAACTCCTAGGATTTTCCCTCCCCAACCCCTGGCTGAATTTATCTCGCGAATTGAATCCCTCCGCGCTAAAACATCATAATCTTATTTTTGCATTAGTCCCATAGCAATTTTGATGCGGGTATATCATTGATTTTCAACTGAAGCCAACACCTATCGCCGTCGACGAACCCGTCCGGATCGGAGGCGATCCTGTCGAATTCGAGACGATTTCGTACTCGATACGAGACGATCTCGATCGCAGCCCACATCGAGGCAATCAGTGCTTGGAGTTTGCTTTTCTCAACTTTGTCTCTGTTATTTTGTTTTGCAAATTAGATAATACATTCAGTTTTTATCCTATTTTGCATCTGGAGTTCACCCATTTAGCTTAGATTGCATGCTAAGTTTATGATCCGCCATTTAAGCACGATAATTTGCATTAATTTCTGTTCTTGAATAGTGTTCAGCATTCATATTATCATTTGGTGTAATTTGCCTCCGTTAGCATAGTGTTATTTCTTGCATTTTGCATCTATTCTCTGTTTTGCAGTGTTTTGACGGATTCGTCCGACGAATTCGTCAGATCGCAAACGATCTCGTCTGATTGCAGACGATTCTGTCGAATCTCAGACGATCGGGACTGCTTCAAAATCAGAATCTTCTTCAGACATCCGGATCAGGTATTCTCCGTTTTCCTCCTATAAATTCTCTGTTCTCTGCTTTTAAATCTATCTGTTGTATTCATGAAAAATTGCATTTTCATATAGTTTAATTTAGAATCATTCGGCCAAACCTAGGATGAATGCTTAAGATTAAAACGAACTCATTAAACACATTCCAAAACCTAGGCGTGGAAACTGCCATTAAATGTTTCCTGGTGAACCCACCATCCGTCGAAAAATCACCAAAATACACCTCCCTTGAGAGGCGGGACCTTCGCAAAGTCCTCTCGTCTGAGGTACCGCATCATCCTTTTCCCATCCTCCTTCCGGGCGCGGATCCTATAGCCTGAAGGTAGGGATGCAAAAAATTTGGAGCGATACAATATGTTTGAATGGTGATTATGTTATACATTGTATATTGCATAGGTTGGTATTTGTCAAGGTTGTAGGTGAAGAGTGGTTGTAGTCTAAGCAGAGATATTGTGGAGATTGACATTCGAATTCAATAATTATAGTTAGTTGCTATTCCAAGGGTTGAAAATATAGAGAGTTTACCAATGTTTCATATTTAATTGGAAAAATATGAATGTCATTAAGTGAAAAGCTCCTCGCCATTCAAGTGGAGAATTTTTGAGTGAAGTGTCGTTCAATTGAGAGCATAAGTACCATTCAAGTGGAAGTGTTGCTCAAGGGGAAGCAAACACTACCGCTCAAGTCAACTCGTTGTTCAAAGTTAGAATTTTATTTAGGAAAACAAATGAGTTTTGTTCAAGTGAATGGTATTGTGTCATTCAAGTGGAGATAAGAGTGTAGTTCAAGTAAATGAGATCGTGTCATTCAACTAAGAGTGCCTTCAATTCATTGTCGTCAAGTTATTTGTCAATAAATCAATGGTTCTTCATGTTGTCTGCCATTCAAACAAGTCAAGAATAAGAAGTTATTGAAATGAAAGCTTTAGTGTTGTTCTAGTGTTAAATTTATCAAGTCTAGATGATGATTAAGGTTCCATTGCTTCAATATTAGAAGTATCTTATCAAATTTATTGTTAAACAAGGTAATTATTCACTAAAATCCCTCCTTCAGACTGCATCAATCTCTTTTAAGATATGAGGATTCATATATAACCCAGTAAACAATTAAAAACTAAGCTACAAGAATATTGTAGTGGTAAGGGCTTTGGCCTCTCTTTGAGAAATCCAATATTCAAACCCCACTCAATATGAGGGGACCGGAACCCCTCATAAAAACCTATGTAAAATCATTGAAAAAATAAACCACTAAAAAATCAATAGTAAAACATGGGGGATAGTTAATATTTATTGAGTTTGAATGTCATATTTAGCATCACAAAAATTAATGTCCATTGAGACATATTTTATCAAAAAAAAAGCTCAAGACTTGAGGGGCATAGAGGTCGTGAGTGGTGCGTGTTGGACCCTAAAAACTATCACCCTCTTATTGTACTTTAAGTTCAAGGGAACTGTAGTATATGTTGCAACATAATTTGAAAAGCTGACTAAGTTATCTTAGCTTCAATATATACTAAAAATCTATGAAAACCCATTGAAAAATGATAAAATATATTACCATCATCTTATTTCATTATTATGTTCAATTATATTTTTAAACTCAAAAATAATTTTAGTGCTATTTTATGTTTATTTAATAAATTGATGATATAGGAGCTCATGAGGTTAAGGGTAGGCTTTGAGAAGCAAATAATTTCACACACTAAGTCAACGTTCAAATCCCATGGGTGAAGTCTATGTTCCAGGATTTGACAAATTTGGGCCTTGAAGTTTAAAATTTAATGACTTTTAACATGCAATGAATTCAATTATTGAATTTTGACCATAAATTTAGTCTAAATCATATCATATAAGGTATCCATTGGAAGAAATAAAAATAAAATAAAATTGCTTAAAATAATACTTTCTCGCATTCTTCTCTACCATATCTTCATTGTTGTGTTATTTGTTGTACTAAAATGATAAACAAAGCATTTTTGCACCATTTGTTTTAGACATACTCTGTCCCCCCTCCCAAGTGATTTGAACCTGGATCTTCAAGATGAGATCCCAAAGCCATACCACTACAAAAATTATTTTGAATTTTATTCCAATTTTACATTAATGCCAAATTTATTTTTATTTTAAATCTTGTCAAATTTGAACACAAACTAAAATATTGTGATATTGGGTGAAGTCTATTATTTTATCAAATAGTTGAGCTCAACTAGTTAAATACCCAGTCTTAATAGCATTAAATGGTCAAGATGTAATATAGGTGAGGCTTATTTCAATAACCAATTAAAAAAATAATTATATAAGCCAGATTTACATTTTCTTAATGAAGATTATTGTGAAATATCTTTAACACCCATTTAGATCATAAAACATCTTCAAATTGGAGGCATGTTGAAGAGAACTCTACTTCTTTTAAAGCCTTCAAAGCATGTAAATATTTGTCTCTCTGAACACCAAGGTTTCATCTCTAACAAAGAAAAATGCTCTTCATTATATACATCTAAAATATCCACTCGGATCATTATATATTTGTCACTTTGATATAAATGGTTGTGTACTCTTATATTGGAAATATGAAGTCACTTCATCACTAAATAATTTTATAGAAATAGTTAAAAATATAGTAAATGTGGAATAATATCATAATTAAATTAAAAATAATTGAAAAACAAAATTTTTTGCAGCCATAACTTTTATCAAAATTTACATAAAATATCATTAATTCACAAAAAAATATTTTTGTTAAAAGTGTTTTAATTTTTTTCAGAAAACATTTTTTTTCCTCAAGATTTAGAATAGAATGACATCCTTAAAGTTACCTCATACTAAAATTGTCAATCATTATAATGCTTTCTTATTAAATGTAGCTCTTTAGACTCCATGGCCTTTGCTTAAATAATACGTGGCCAATTGAATTTAAATCATATGAAATTTTTTCTTCCTAGTTTTATTCAAGGATTGCAAGAATAAAAAATAAATGTACATTATATAATATCAAAAGACGATGATAGGAAACATTTATAACACAATTATTTGAGATGGTAAATAATCACAACTTTGTTTGGATAACAATCCTTATCTCTAAGTTATAATTTATGAATTTTAGAAGAATTCTTTATGTCAAATTTTATTTATCCTATACTTTAAAACTTCAATTCACAATTTAATCATTATAGCATCCAATTATGTTTTTTACTTGCATTCTCATAAGTTACGAAATATGTCCTAAGGGATAGTGCAATGCTTCACGCTTTGGCTCTTCTTTGAGAGGTCCAAGGTTCAAACTGTGGCCTGTGTATTGTGACTTGTGTGTGACTGTATGTTAAATTCCCTATTGATAAGCTCATCTCTCCCCATTATGAGAGGTCATGGTGGGATGAGAAAGTCCAATCCTGAGTGTCTGCCTCAGTGGTCACCCCACATTTCTTATACCTCTACAGGTACAAGACAACTTGACCACAACATAGGAATTATTCCTTTTCAATCTTTAGAAAAATGGGATTCCATTTCCCTAACTA
The DNA here is from genome assembly GCA_028583015.1 of Wollemia nobilis. Lineage (NCBI taxonomy): Eukaryota > Viridiplantae > Streptophyta > Pinopsida > Araucariales > Araucariaceae > Wollemia > Wollemia nobilis. Next base: position 13,206,726 of record JAQPPZ010016861.1, on the reverse strand, counting down.
TACATAAGTATATATATATAGATTTCCTATGGTGTATGCCTTAAATAATAATTATCACATCTTCGTGATGAGATAACTGGTGCCTTCATGCTTAATAACCACATGCACACACCTATATCTCTATGTGTCTCCCCTGTATATCATCAAACAAATGAATGAGAGGTCTCATTTTTACAACATGGGAGGCAGTTGCTTCCTTGAATGCCTCTAATTAAATACCCACCTCATCATTTTCTTGAATTATATTTCATATGCATTTAACTTATATTTATATTTCATGACTTATTAATTATACATATGGATTTTTGTCAAACACATGAGTGTATAACAAAAAACTCAAAATGTCAAAACTATTATATAACAAAATTTCTTGTATATGTACTTGAATTTTGATGTACGACATTAATTTTGAGGTGGCACCACATCTAAACTAGATTCTACACCTTCCGTCTCCTCTAGATTGGTTGACATCCTCATCAATCACTATTGTTATTCCTTTGATTGTGTTATAGATAAGGTGTTGGAGAAGGTACTCCTCACTATTGAATTTGAAAATTTAGAGCTTCGTTATCTCCCTTAAATATCTTTGCATAGGCTTGATATTGAACCCACTATAAGCCATAGTGTTGTGACTTATGCTTGATCTGTGTGAGCATATTTTTTAGTTCAACCTCTCTCTTTGATGATTCAACTTCATTCCTTGAAGCTTCTACAAGTTCCTTATCATGTTATTTGATTAAATGATCCTGGTGAGTGATTTATTGCATCTTTGATTCAAATTATTTCTCCCTCACCATGCACTCCAACTTCAATTAACCAATCAACTAATATTTATTCTTCTATGCTTGTCTCTTCCTATCTAGTTCTTGCCTTTATCTGTGGTATTTCTACTTTGACCTCCTATTGCACTCATCATAGTTGACCTTCTACTTGTTGCAAGTTAGTAGACCATTATCCCACCTTCAATTTTAGGCTATTGTCCATTCCTAAAATTTCTCTAATCCTGCTACCAAGCATTAAATTAGATATGCCAATAAATTAATTCTAGCATAGGATCTTTTCAACTTTGGTGTCAATATGATTTTATTGACACTTGATATTTTAGAAATTCAATCCAACCTCATATGGGTGAAATTTTGCATCCTTCACCCAATATTCCCTCTAGGAAGTGATTCCCTCTATCTGAAAGGAGTTCGCTCTTTTTTTGAAGATATTACTAGACAGGCAAAAGGTACTAAGTGGCGGTGGCAACAGTCACGGGTGAACCAAAGTGTTGGGCATATGGCCGAATGAAGAAGGGTTGGCCATAGAATAGATGGACATTTTTTCTAATATTCTGGATAAAACATTCCCAAAAACCTTCCCAGCTCCTTGGGCAGATGTTCTAAGCAGACCAACATAGGCAGGAAAATTGGTCGACCTCACCCTTGAAGAACAAAGAAAATATTCACCCATCCTAGGTGAGAAGTTAAGAGTACAAAGTGGGTAGAAGTACCCTCTCCCATTCCTAGTTTCTTCCATCCAAAAGGAAGACCCACCCACTGTCGTAGTGGTCCAAGTGTCTGACGTCATACGAGGAAGTGCCTTATTTTTGGTGTGATGCTCCCGAGGTGCTCTAGTGTCTGTCACACATTGCATATACAAAAGATCGCTAGTCAAGGAGAAGAACAAGGTAACAAAGCAATAATGAACTAAGTAGGAGATCAAAGGGTCCATATTGATCCAGAAGCACCTACCACTCTTCTAGAAGATCGATGCTTCCTAGTGGAGTAGTGTACTAGGGCAGTGCTCGTCAGTTGCAAAGGCCATATTCCTACCTTCCACCATTAATGTATAATTTTAAAACTGATGTAAATGTAGTTATAAATAGCAGAATGCTAGTCATTCCAAAGGATGGCTCTTTAGCCATTAAAATTATTATGTAAGCTTTCCCCTCTGTAAATACAAATTTTACACTATTCGGCCTCTAACTGTGTCTGCTTGTTCTTCACTGAATGTATGAATATTCAATTCTTTATTTGCTTAAGTCTTCCTGTGTTATTTTGGTATCTAGATTCCGTGGGGTGTGCTTGAGCGACTAAGGGGGAGTGTATTCATTATATGGGTTGGGGGTTTATTTTTTATAATGCCGATCGAGCATGAGTGCTTTGATTCTACATCTTGAATCTCATGCACCCGCACACCAATACTGGAATTCACCTCCTATCCATCGCTGATAGAGAGCTAGGACAAGGACACAATTTGGTGATCAGGTGTAGGGTTTGTATTTTGGATGAGGTATCATGACTACATAGGTCTTGATGTGGTTATACCTATCCTTGTGAGTCTAGCTATGGCCTTTTATTTATTTCTTTTCCCTTTCCATTTTTCCTTTCCTTTTGCGGTGTAGAGTAGCTAGAATCACCTCGAGGAACCGACCTCTGAAGATTGTTTACCCTGCCCTTTCGATGCGATGGTTGTTCTACGTTGCTTGGAGCTAATTCATTTATCCCGTCTACATACGATGCTAGATTTTTGACCAACATGTTTTGATGATTCTACTGGGGATCAAATGAGTCCCATGTTTCAAGAAACCAGAGTTTGGTGACTCTTTGGTTTACCTAGATATTCTCAAAGTCACTTGGTGACTCTAACTGAGTAGCACTTCTAGATCAAGATATCAATCACCTGCTTGTACTTAAAAAAAACATCCCATAGGACTCAAGGTATGGTGAGCAGCCTTGAACTCATTGGTGGAGATAGCATGTTCACCTGGTGACTTCGACTCTGACTTCCATAGTAGGACCGAGATATCTGAATACTGGTTCCTTGATGGCTTGACCATATTTCCCCTAGTGGAATGACCTCGATCCTTTTAATCTTCCTCATCGACATGATACCCCAGAAGCTACCTTTAATGCCCTACCCAAATATAGTGGTATCAAGGGAGTTGTGAAGGAACACCTTGAAAATATGGCTTCCATGGCCACCCTTCACAATATCATGCATGAAGATGCAATGATCAAGCTGCTGCTGGTCTCTCTCAAAGGTAAAGCATAACTCTAGTGTAAGACCCTGAATCCAAGGAGCATCTCTACATGGGTAGATTTGGTGAAGCCCATTATGGATGCGTTTGGAGAAGTGGAGGACCCCTTCCAATATCTGAAACAATTCACATTTATTAAGAGGAACTCTCTTGAAAGTGTGGCAAACTTCAATGTTTATTTTTAGAAGGGTTGGAAGATGATTCCACTACAGATCCTCCCAACCTCCACCTAGGTGCATCTTTTCTACATTTGGGCCCTTGGTCCTAATATCGGTCTCCTTCTACATCAATTGGAGGAAACTCATTTCATTAAACTCTATGAGGAGGCTATTAGGGCTAAGTAGGTTATGATGTGGAGGCTCCAACCCACCAGTTCCCTCTAGAAGTTGGTTCTAGATCATGAAGTGTGTACAGACCAGGAGTAGGTCTATCAAGAAGCCCACATCCATGAAGATGGTGCAATCGATCAACCCCAAAACCTCAAGAATATATACAAGGACATGGATGCTCATGAATGGGAGAAATAATCAATGATAGATGTAGAGTCAACAAAGCGATTGACACAACTGGCCAATCTTGAAAAGGGACAACATGAAAATATGGTCCCTAACAACTCACCATCCAAAAGATGAAATACGATGGCAAAAAATATTGCCACCCTAGGTTTTGAAGGCCTGAGTGTTCATACAATCAGGAAAGAAAAGAAGAATTATGATTTTATCGTAATTTTGAGCCAATGGGGAAAGCGCAAACCAGATCATAAATGACATCTCAAATACAATGTGATCTAGTCCAGCCACTGCAGATTCTAGAGGACAATTCATGTATGACACCCTGGCTCAGGTGTGCTTATCACACCACAATTTTATGACAAATAAATAAAATATTACATTATGCAAGGCCAACATGTTGGGAATCACAAGTTTTATCACTGAACATTTGCACAACAAGGTCCTATGAAAAGTTACCACTTGGTCAGACATCAAAGGGTATAAAAAAGAATTTTCCTAGAATTTATTTAGGGAATATAACATTATCCTCCTTCTCTGTGTTATCTTCCTAATTTTTTGTTTTTCTGTTCATTGTTATTGTGATCTCGTAGCCCAATGGATACATTCAAAAATTTTCAAGACCTCTCACCTATCCCCAAGAGTTGTGGCAAGCCTTGGAACTCATAGATGTAGGCACATGCTATATATGGCCCCTACAGTAAGATGAAAATGAGTCCAAAAAGTGCAAACCATGAGTTGTGGTTAGAATGAAATGGCCTCTAGATCAATAAGAGCCTATAAAAGAGGATCACTACTTGATTGTGTGAAGAAAAAGTCTAGGATAGAAGAGATGAGAAACACCAAAAATATGTCTAATCTTGGAATGTCCCAGGTCTTTGGTGGGTTTCATTTAGGGAAATTCAATCCGTAACAACACCTCATGAAATAGGGTTCATGCCCTATTAGTTTCACTTGACAAAATTTGGATCACTTTTCCCTTCGTTTCTTCTCTTTTTCTTGCCCCTTCCTCCCTTTTGCTTGCTTCTCCCCTTTGTTGCCTGTAACTCCTCTAGTTGGTACAAAAGCTTCACTGTTTCTATTATTTCCTATTCCTCTTTCCTCCTGTATATATCTTACAACATGCTTCTCAAAAATTTTCTTGTTGTTTCCACTGCTTATCTTCCTACTATTGTTTGGGATAATTCTCTCTCTTTTGGCCACCTTGGCCTTGTATTTTTGGATTTCTTTTCTTTGTTGCTCTCCCCTAATCCCATTGATTGGGCACCTATTCTATTCCCTCCAATCTACTTTTCACCATTTTAGATGTCTCATTTATGTCAACTACTTTCCACACTTGTTTCATTATGTCCTCCTTTCGTCTGTACCCTTTCTTACCCTCCATTTCTTGATTGTGTTTTCTATATTTCCTAATCCTTTTGGGTTCTTTTCCATGAAATAGAAAACCCCTATAAATCGCCAAAAGTGTGGGTGAAATTTTACATCCTTCACCCACTCTTCCCTTCAAAAAGTGATTCTCTCTACCCAAAATGAGTTCGTTGTTTTTTTAAGATATTACTAGATGGGTGAAAGGTACCAAGTGGTGGTGGCAGCAGTAACGGGTAGACCAAAGTGTCAGGAGTATGGAGAAATGAAGTAGGGCGGGCCATAGAATGGGTGAAACTTTTCTTAAGAGTCTAGATGGAACATTCCAAAAAACCTGCCTAGATCCTTGGGTGGATGTTCTAAGCAGATCACCATGGGCAAGAAAATTGGTCAACCCCACCCTTGAAGAACAAAAAAAACCCTCGCCCATACTAGACGGGGAGTTAAGAGTACAAAGTGAATGGAAAAAATAAAATCACCCGCTCCCCTTCCTATTTCCTACCATCCAAAAGGAAGAACTGCTCATTGCCATAGTGGGCCAGTACCTGACACTATATAAGAAAGTGACTTATTTTTGGTGCAATGCTCCTGAGGTGCTCTAGTGTCTGTCACATGCCGCATATCTAGAAGATCACCAGTCGAGGAGAAGAATAAGTCAACATAGTAATAATAAATTGAGTAGGAGATCAAAGGGTCCAGATTGATCTAGAAGCACCCACCACTCTTCTATAAGATCAATGCTTCCTAGTGGAGCAATGTACCACCGTAACACTCGTCAACTACAAATATCGTCTTCCCACATTCCACCATTAATTTATGATTTTGAAACTGATGTAAATATAGTTATAAATAGTGGAATTATAGTCATTCCAAAGGGTGGATATTTAGCCATTACAATTCTTATGTAAGGTTTCCCCTCTGTAAATACAAATTATGCACTATTCGACCTCTAATTGTGTCTACTTGTTCTTCACTAAATGTATGAATATTCAATTCTTTATTTGCTTAAGTCTTCCTATGTTATTTTGGTATCTAGATTCTATGGGGTGTGGGTGTGCTTGAGAGACTAAAGGGAAGTGTATTCATTATATGGATTGAGGGTTTATTTTTGCTAATATCGATTGAGTGGGAATGCTTTGATTCTACATCTTGGATATTATGCACCCGCTCATCGGTACTAGAATTCACATCCCACCTATCGTTGATAGAGAGCTAGGACAAGGATGCCATTGGGTAATCAGATATAGGGTTTGTGTTTCAGATGGGGTATCACGCCCACATAGGCATTGATGCAACTATACCCATCCTTATGAGTCTAGCTATGAAATTTTATTTATTTCTTTTCCCTTTCCCTTTTCCCTTTACTTTTGTGGCATAGAGTAGCTGGAATCACCTCGAGGAGCCGATATTATTCTGAGATAATTTGCCCTACCATTTCAATGTGGTGATCATTCTATGCTACTTGGCACTGATCCATCTGCCCCACCCTGCACGTAGTTCTAGATTGATGACCAACACCTACCTCATCCTTTTGAAGATCATGAGTCTTTACAAGAGTTTTAGGCCTCTTGGTCAATGCAAGGAATAACTCAAAAATAATTGAATTCAAGTGAGGAAGGTCCCACCAAAGTTATTACATTTAAGAATATTTTATATTATTTGTGTTTATTTGTCTCTATAGGTTTGAAACTGAGAGATAGAGTTTGTCCAACCAAATTTATTGGAGTTACCTTTTAAATGGATAAGATATGAGCAAGCATTTTCACTTGCTAAAATTTTAATTCCAAGGATAATTGATCCATCTAAAGAGGTTGTTTCAATTGTGTTTATTATTTTTTAAGGTTAAATTCATTATCAAGTTATAGAGGCCATATATTTGATCCATCTATTACCTATCATGAAGAAATGATAAAGTTGTCTAGTAAAGTGAAGAGGCCATCTTGTTCAAAGTAGAAATCATTTAAAGAAAAAAATATTTGCTATCATGAAGTAATAAAAGGTAATCTAGAAGTGATACACATTATTCAAGAGATATAGTGTTGTCTATTCATAAATATAGGCCATCCATACTCACCATTTGAGTTCAAAACTATTGTCATTTAGCATGGAGCAAGGTCATCCATGTATTGTGTGAACATGATAAATTTATTTTATTTGCAACATGTGCCATTGAAGTGATGGATAATACACCATCTAAATGATGGAGAAAGATGTCATCCGCAAGATAAAATATGTGATGGAAAAAAATTTTGACACAAAATTTTCACATGTTAGCTCCATATTGAAACAAGAAGGAGAGCCATCACAAACTCTATTGTTGAAGTGGTGGCACTGTTTACTATGAATATGAGATCAATGTTGCAAAGTGAAGACACCTTTTAAAGTTCAAGAGTATTTTTTGAAGTTGTTTATCTCTTGGAAAATGTAAGGAGCAACCCAATTATGATTGAATTTAGTGAGAAATATCCTAACAAAGTGATTGCATTTAACAAAATTTTACATTATATTTGTTTGTTTATCTTGGTAGGTTTGAAGTTGAGAAACACAATTATCCAACCAAGTTTATAGGAGTTATTGTCTAATGGATAAGATATTAAGAAGCATTGTCACTTATTGATATTTATATGCCAAAGATATTTGATCCATTTGAAGAGGTTATTTCATTTGTCTATTATTTTTGAAGGTGGACTTCACCATCAAGTTGTAGAGGTTATAGATTTGAGCCATCTACACCTTGTCAACAATAGGTGATAGAGTTGTCTAGTAAAATGAAGAGGCCATCCTATTCAATTTGTCATTTTTAAAAATTATTCTTGCTATCATGAAGTAAAAAAAGGTCATAATGAAGTGACATAAGCTATCCCATAGATATACAATGGTCTATTTATAAATAGAGACAATCCAAACTTACCATAAAAGTTCAAGACTACTATTGTTTAGCATGGAGCAAGGTCATCTACTTATTGTGTGAACATGATAATTTTATTTTATTTGCAACATATGCCATTGAAGTAAAGAACAATGCATCATTTATAAAATGGAAAAATATGTTGTCCATAGGCTAGGATATATGTTTACATAATAATTGTTGAGATGCATTTTTCATAAGGTGGATTTTTATTGAAACAAAGAGAGCCATAAAAAACTTTGTTATTAAAATGGTAGAACCATTTACTACTAAAAAATTGAAACTAATGTAAAAAAAGGTTCAAAATGAGACATTTTGTTATAATGAGACATCCATAATAGAGGTTGTTGAGGCATTCAAATGCACACATCAAGGTTAGAACTAAAGTGCTACATATAAATTACCAAGCATTGAATTGCAAATTGAAAGGTACCACTAAAGGAGGAAATGTATACAAAAGAAGAAATGGTTCTAAAGTGAATTCTCACTACACTCAAAAGTTGCCTTGGATACAAACAAGAAGCAAAAAAAATAAAGCATTGGATAAAATACGAGCAAAAGTTTTGATAAAAAAAACAAAATATAAAGAGTCTCAAAAGGTGGAAAAAAGTAAGTGTCCAAAATTTAGAAGTTATGAAACTCTTGACCAAGATACAAGACAAAAGTCTCGATATAGTTCCAAGGTCATATGAAGAAAATATCTGAGATTGGAGGATGATGAGTTCATCAAATTCAGATAATAAATGACAAATATCGAGGCTACCTATGCTCAAAATTTTTAGGAAACCTAATTATGTTTTGGGTCTCCCACCCTAAACCCCAACATGATGAGTTGGTAGCCCCCCATACCCCTTATCCAGGGTCATGATCTTAGAACTTGCACATAGTACTGAGGTGTATAATATTTTGATATAAGAAATTATTTTAAAGAAAACATGGCAACTCAGGGAAGTAGTTGGTGCATTAAATGCAAAAGTGATGAGAGCTATACTAGGAGAAAAATTCAATATAGATATATTAATTTCCTATTCTCAAACTTAGGGAATACTTAGAAAGGGTAGATGGAAATGATAGAGGCAAGAGAGTATCCAAGGATTTAAAAAATACAAAAAAGGACAACGAATCGAGTCAATACATGACCTAATGCATAGAGAAACAATCATTTTGAAATCTGTACACAAATTTGGAGGGAAACTCTTCCTGATAAATAGTAGTAGTATTAGCTTTGTAAAGGATCAACAAGTTTGAAATTGTATATATTTTTAGTATTTCCTTTTATTTCTCTCTGTACACTTGGTGACTTTGCTATAATCTAAATAACCCAAAGATCTAAACATGTCTACCTTATCATCCAAATCATCCCTTGTATTGGATGACAAAATCCTATTGTCACCTCAAAAACCACTAGTTTAGAGAAAGCTCCTAGAATCACTATTAAAAATATTTCTAGTATACATTGGCAAAGGTACAACAACCCTGCTAGAGCATCTATAAGAAATGATATTTCTATACCAAACACATAATATTATAGAGTAGGACGTGGCTCTATAACTATTTGTGGCTTCACTTAGAGGTAAATCTCATGTTGGATACAACTCCCTACCCCAACATTCAATAACTAATTAGGACTAGCTAGTTTTACTAATGATGGATAGAATCAAAGAAAGGGTTGATGAGTGTCGTTTAATTCATCATTTGATCATTATTTATCAATCCGGGCAGGTGTCCTAAGGTTGTTTACGATAGTCAATTCAGGCAGGTGTAAGACACTCCATTCAGAAAATGGCTTTATTGGTAGAACAGTTAGTGTTTCTTGGGGGTTCTTCTGTCACTCTAAACCCTATAACTTGAAAGGAAACTAAATTATGCTTGCTAAAATAAAACTGCAGAAATGAAATGACAGTGAAAGAAACCTATTTACTCTTGTTGAATCTAAAAATGCACTCAAAAATTGAAGTAAAATTGCTGAAATGAAAGTTGCTGAAATTAGAATTGCAGAAAATAAACTTAACTATCTTGCAAAATAAAATAATAGATCTAGAAATATACTCAGAAATGAAAATGTAACTACAAATTCTAAAACTGGAAATAAATTCAGCAAAATAAGAAAATGCAGAAAAAATGACAGGTTTCCTGCTATTCTGCTGCAGACAATTAAACAAGAAAACCTGATATGAACCTTCTTCTGCTCCTGGGAGTGGCCCTTGCTCCCTGGTTCAGAAGAAGGTGAAGAAGTAGCTCTGGTGTTCTACCTAATCACTCCTTCAATCATAAAATAAAATTGATAAAAATTGCACTTTTTATTGATTTAAAAACATGCAGAAAAATTCTGCATATTATTGCTACAGAAATCTGATTTCACAAAATTCAGAATTACACTAATTGCAATCCTAATTCTTCCTACATAGCTCAACCCAGATGGGAGCCAATTATTTATATTAAAAACAGCTAAATCAGATGTGGAATGATTCAAATTCAGGCATTTTAGGAATGTTAAAACTGCATTCCTAAAATGCAGAATATGGTTACATATGAAATCTATTCATTGCACACTTGCTAGAGGTCTTCTACGTTGAAAAAGATGCATAACAAATTTACATAGCTATCCCTATCATTCGCCTACAATTTGCTGTCTTTCCTGAGCTTTTTTGGTCAAAACTGTGCATTTCCTGTTATTCCGGAGCGACCTCGTTATTCCGGAGCGAGAATCCCTATTTTTTTCCGAGAGCGGCGCTGTAATGATCAGTTTTCAACACCGTTTGCGGTTCTTTGGCCGAGCATTGGGTGGACCAGACTTATAAGTCTTTCAATAACCTGGTCACACACTTTCCTAAGTTGAATTTGACCAAATCCCAAGTCTTGCAAATTTGGCTGGAATTTTTCCAAGTCAAAACAGTCAAAAACAGTTTTGCACAGCTTGCAGTTTTGACCTGTTTTTAGTGCTATTTTCTGCATTTGACAACTTCAAAGTGCATGATATGAATGATATATATTCCACACGTGATTGCACTTAAAAAAATTCACAATAAATCATTATTTATCAACAAAACTTATGCAGAAAATACAGAAAATTAGTAAAAACAGAATATTATGCTTCTAAACAGTCAAATATGTAAATAGTAGTAAATATTGCATTTCATCAGCAAAATTAACATTAAAACATATCAAAAAGGTCTAATAAGGATGTCCAAAATAATAAAAAATGAGGCAATATTTGGCATCATCAAGGGTGGGTAGATTATCTCTCCTAAATAAGAAAGAAGATGGTCCAATGTAATCTTGGCATACATATCAAGCCAACATACTCTAAATCAAGCACTCTCCCCATGACCACACTTAATTAGAAGGAAAGAATTATTTTGATGGTCATCAAGAAGGGCATTTATGAGGTCCCTAAATCCCAAGAGTTAATCTCAAGGGAGCTTTTTCACATCCTTGAAAGGGAGCATAGACATTCATCCAAATTATGTGTTGATCAAGCCCATGTCATTAAAGGATAGTTTGGGCCAATCCTCTTCTACATCCTCAATGACCAAGTGGATCATTGGGCAAAAAAAATAAGGGATGCAAATCTCTATGGAGTCATTAATCCAAAAAATGAAGTCATCTACAAAATCCAAGAAAATATTATTTTTATTCTTGCAAAGTAGCAAAAACCATGCATCTAACTATGTAACATGTAATCAATTTGACAAAAAATACTAACTAACAATATTGACAAAAATATAAAGAAAATATGATGTCCTTCTCATTAATAATTTGAAATTGTCTTTATAAGAGGTTATAAAACATACCTCTTAAGGATTCACCAATTGATATAATATTACAGTATGAAACCCCAAAGGGGAAGATGTAATCCACAGAGTTCTTGCTCTTTCCAAAACTGATTATGGAGGGTTTTCCTTGCGACCTTCGCTTGATGATGCCAAGATTGAGGATCTTGATGATGATTAGCTCCTGATAAGACCTGTAACCTACACACAAAAGCACCTATAAAGCATCAATAGTAAATGTGAAGCCTCTCAAGATGAGGCCCATTTCATGATAATGCAAATGGAAAGAAAATTGCATAAAATAGTAAGAAAATGCATGAAATACTAAATGAAAATACGTTAAACAATGTTAGAAATAGAATTAAAAGCTAATAAAACTGATCTAATTGATAAAACATAGAAAATTTAACATCACAACAAGGCCATCATAGGTCAGAACAATTGGCTCTACTAGCCATCATAGGGTTTGATGGCTTCACTTGCATGCTGCTATCGAAAATAGCGACCATTAAACAAAATTTTTATTCTATGTGCTTGATGCTTGGCGACATCCAATATACATATCAAAAGGATTAACGTTCTTTGTGCATTCTTACAAAATGAATTACGATGGGAATTGGCTCAAATTCATGGTGAATTGATGATGAACAGTGATGGGAATTTCTCTTCAAGCTCTCCAAAGCTCCATGGATGTGAATGTAAACTTCATGAAGAAATGTCAATAACACCTTCATGCTTATGAGAGAATGATCTCTCTAATTGTAACAACCCAAGTTTCCTCACTTGGTTGTCAAAAATACAATTTCAAAATTTTGACTCGTTCAAACACAAATATCATACATTGAAGTAAGCACACCCATCTTGTAGTAGTACTTAGACACAAATATCCACACTCCAAGATCTATTACCATCACATATGGTATCTTGAGTGCTCGAGAACAACCAACCTCTCACAAATAACTACCATTTATGAGACCCATTTAATCCTACTCGAGTCTTTGGGTTCTTGGCAAAGGGGTTGCCCTTCTAGGGCCCATATCACCTGGAAGGGTGGACACATTATTCTCCTCGTATCGTAGCATGGAGGACTAGATATGTGATCCTATTCTTATCCTAAGGGTCCACTAACCAAAATCAAATTCATGAATAAGCCTTTTGGCCCATGCTAGAGGTAGCGTAGCTATGCTAGTGCCTAATTATTGACCTTATTCTAAGGTGTTATCAAGATTTGTAAATAATCTGGCATCCAGACCAGATGTCTCAGACCAAACCCAGTTGACAGTAATGCTGCCCATACCATCTATTGCTGAACCTTCCAACCCCAAGAACTAGTTCTCTAGTCTTAAATTCTGTTGGCAATTCCATAATCGAAGAATGATTTCTTGAGCATCCTCACATACTACATTGTTTGATAACCTGGAATTATGTCTCATACCATCATTCATTACTCTCTACAACATAGGACCCATGTCCTCTTATTTTTTTGTTGGAGAACAATTATCCCCGTATCACAATAGTTACCACTGCAAACTATCAAAGATGGTTGGTTAGCATTCTTCTCGATGTCATCAGTAAATTCATACCATCCTCAATGGTTTTATAGAGTATATGTTTTTATCATCCTTCTTGATGAGTCTTAGTATTAATCTCAACTAATGAAGCCATCAATTTAAACAAAAAAAATATTATGTTTGATTTCAAACTAATGTTTACTATATCCACTCCTTATTTGGTTTAAATTTTAGAAAGCAAGAAGAAAGCTATAAAATATTCCCATGCTATAACTTTTACCTCTTAAGTAAATTAAATCTTCCTAAATAAACAATCATAATAAAATAAAAAATTAAATCTAATTAATTTTACTTTGGAATAAAACAAATTCAAATAATTCCAAAGACCAATACTTATTCTAACATTTCCAAAAGGAATAACATATATAAAATTTATAATTTTACTTTTGAACATATGAAAGCAAGTAAATAAATAAATATTCACATTTCACATTCGAAAGTCATTATATATTTCATTCCACATCCAAAGATAAAACACCTTATATAGTTTAGACCTTTAACCCTATTTTAAGGTTCTAGTCAGGAGAACTATTTTCGTAAACTTATACTATAATATTATTAAACCAAAAGAACAATCATTGATTTGCTTTAATAAAATCATAAAGTAATCTACCCCAAAGTATATATAACATCATTAGGGTCTAGTTTATAACACCTAGACAAAAGTATTAATAAAATCTTGAATTCTGATTTTCTCAAGTTTCTAGGTTGTCTCAACAAAAGTCTCTTCATAGTGTTAAATTTTCTTTAATGTTCACACTTCCCAATGTTTGCGGATTTTCTAAATATATATTTTTTAACCTAACAAGGCTTTAGTTTATCGTGAGACTCCATTGCTCAATAATAATCTACGCTGCTCCTCTTGGAGAAGAGGAAGACCAGATATATGAAAATTTATACCCAAATCCTTTTACCGGAAGCTACTTATCCTTTTTGCCAAGTCATTATTTTAAGTTTAAGAAAGCTATCACACCATATGCGTACATTTATTCAGCCATTCAAAATCATAATAGAGAAGAACTTGGCTTTATTTTCAATTTTCAAGAGGACGAGTCATTACGTATAAACAAAATTTGAACTCCAAAAAGTTTGTTTATCAAGCTCTTTCACAATATGAAACTTGGAAGTCAGCTACAAAGCGAATGATTAGTACTATTGACATATACTAAAGAATAAGACCAAACTGTTCATTCACTCTTAAACCAAGTTTATATTTTATTTTAAAAGGAAATTAAAACATATAGAAAAACAAAATAAAGTTATATACTTATTTAATCCTCTTAATGAAGCTTTCAGCGAAATGCAATATAAAAAACAAATCAAGACCAAAGGCAAAATCTTCATCTAAATTCTTAAAAACTTGGATTAAATTATGTTGTATCCACTATTTTTCATCCGGGTCTGATATGCCTCTTAAAAACTCACGAAGAAGAGATAATGGGATTTATATAACAATACGACATTAATATATAGTGTAACCAGCAGGTTAAAAATACTTTATAAATCATTTTTACACTGTATCTTGGGCTAGTTGGAATTCAAAACAACAAATAAAACTGTTGTCATACTATAGACGTCGGCTCTCTAGATTTTCACAGAGCATACGCAACGAAATAAACTAAAATTGATGACATATGCACTAAAATATCAATGAGGTTTGATAGACTTGTAACCAGGTTCTCAAGAAATACATTGAGAGATTTTTTTTTCATTTAATCATATCCTTGATAGTTCTGAAATAACACAAGAATCCGGCTGACTCATATCTTCAGCTCATCAAAGAAAAATAATTGTAAAATACTTTTAAGCTTCTCCTCAAAAGTTCTTCTTTGCACAAAGAGACTCCTCGTGGCTCCGACGGTGAACATTTACACGGTGAAGGATAAGGTAGACAAATTTTAAGGGGTCAACACAATTTTTCCATGATATGCAACTACTTGTTCACACCATTTTTTTTATAATGCAGGGAAAAACACAACAAGCAATCATACCACAAACTTATATATATATATATACATATTAATTCATTCCCCATATAGGTATGTCTGAGCATATTTTTATAAGAGAAATTAATTTGTATACAATCTGATTTATTTTCAATTCTTTTAAAATTATAATCGATATTCTCTTAATCTCCATTCCAAGGCAGTTAAAGCTTTTACTGGTATACCATTTGATTTCTATATTTTCAATTCTATAAACACACAACCAATCAAAATTTTGGAGACCATTATCAACATATATATATGCAGCACACCAAAGGTAAACATAAAATGGACAATATAATCATGCTTTAGAAACTAACTTGAAGAACAATCAAAGCCAACCTCTTAACCGATGAAGAAAACTCTGTAAGCCTTCGTCGATGCAAAAGAGCTCTCAATAATCCGTAGTGCCGAATAATAATAATATTTCATCAAACTTCCTCCTCCTTTTAAAGGAGATGATGATTTGGCAAATTGAGGACACATAAACAAACCATGCATAGGGAGCACCCAAATTTTATCGGGTGTCTTTCACCATTTAATCTATAAGCAAAGGCTTTATCATATGTAAATATATTTTAAAAAGTAAATCACTGTAGATATGGGGAATTTTATCATGTATAATTATATATATTTATTATTTATTTATTCTTATATTTTAAAATTAAGATGTTTTTACATTTGTTTCATTATGAGCATTTTCATATATATATATATATATATATATATATATATATTTTTTTATGTTATTTCCAATTTGAATATAAATATACACATATTTTATATTTATTATTATATATTTTTTTTATTTTTTTTTTTTTTTTTTTTTTTTTTTTTTTTTTATTACAAAAAATACAAAACAATTGCGAGCAATACAATGACCACATGTAAATCAAATGCTCCTATATGAAATGTGCAAGAATGGAGGTAAACAATGCAAATCTATTGCAAGCATTACATGCAACGACACACATAACATACACCTATATGGGTTTACCTCCGTGAGCTTCAATGTACTCGCAACTGTGGTGCTATAAAGCACTGGCATCATATCCCTACTTACCAGAGCGTCAAGCCTTATCCTTCTACCAGTGGTTGAGTGTCAGGTACATTGTTCTGCCAAACATATCTGCTTCAGTTCTTGCACTCACAAAAAAATATCAGTAGTACCTTGTTCTAAAACAAAAAACTGATAGATAGATAAGGTAATTGTGGGGATGTGACATTCTCCCCCACTAGAATTTAACATAGTCCCTATGTTAATCTATTTAGTAGTGCAAATTTCAAATTAATCAATCAACAAAAAATGATGTAGAGCCATACAAAATACAGTATTACAACATTTTAAAATACATCATATATCCAAGATATGCAGTTTCTAACATAGAAAATATTCTATTGTTTGTATAATTATCAGTTCTCAAATAAAAATAGAAATTGTCTTTTCATTTTTGCCACATATTCCCATGTGGCGTTCCTTTCTGAATAGAGATCCCATTGGACTCTACACTGGTCAACAGTTCTTTTTCTTAGTTTCTTGGTTCTAAATCCCAAAATTTTGATGGGTTAAACCTCAA
The DNA here is from genome assembly GCA_028583015.1 of Wollemia nobilis. NCBI lineage: Eukaryota > Viridiplantae > Streptophyta > Pinopsida > Araucariales > Araucariaceae > Wollemia > Wollemia nobilis. Next base: position 13,190,013 of record JAQPPZ010016861.1, on the reverse strand, counting down.
TGAGTTGCGGGTCCAATGTCTACAAATGGGAAACATCTAGTATATGGGATGGGTCAGCCACATATTTATGAAGGAGAGACACATGGAAGACATTATGGATCTTGGACAAATTAGGTGGTAGAGCTAGCTTATATGCAACAAGACTTATTTTGGCAATGATCTCAAATGGATCGATAAATATGGGGCTAAGTTTGGTAGACTTGATGGAGCTTTTGGTCAGTTTGACTCTTAGAAATATCTTATCACCAATAGCAAATTCTCGAGGGGTTTGTTTTAGGTCAGCATAGCTCTTTGATGGTCTGCGACTTCTCAAAGTCATTGGAAGATTTATTTTAATTGGACCTCCATTCTCTTTACAGCATCAGGATCGATCATTTCTCGATCATCCAGATTATCCCACGTTAATGGTGTTCTACACCTACACCCATATAGAGCTTCAAAAGGGGCCATGCCCAACGTGGCATGATAGCTATTGTTATATGCAAATTCCACTAGGAAGAGATAATCTTCCCATTTAATTTGGTGATCCATACAGTACATTCGTAGCATATCCTCCAACACTTGATTGACCCTCTCGGTCTACCCATCCATATTAGGATGATAGGCTGTGCTGATATTAAGCTTTGTACCCCATGCTTGGTGCAAAGCTTGCCAAAATTTAGAAGTAAATCATGAATCTCTGTCCGAGATGATTATTTCAGGAAAACCATGCAACCTCATGATTTCTCGAGAAAATTTTTGTGCTATAGTAGGGGCATCATCATGAACATTACCCGGAATAAAATGTGCCACTTTTGTTAACTTATCAACTACAACAAATATTGCATCATGTTGAAATCGAGTTTTGGGAAGACCAACTATAAAATCCATGGAAATTACTTGCCATTTTTGCTCTGGAATATCAAATAAGTGTAGTTGTCCCCCAGGATGTTGATGCTCAACTTTGAATTTCTGACATTCCAAACACCTTGCAACAAATTGAACCACATATTTCTTCATGCCAGGCTAGTAGAAGTCCTTTTTCAAATTCTCTCTCATTTTTACCACACCTAGGTGAGCAGAATATGGAGCATAGTGTGCTTCTTGTAAAATTGTTCTTTTTATCCCTTCCTCATTGGGTACTATTATCCGATCTCTAAAGTATACCAGATCTTCCTTGACTTTGAAATTTGTATGCCGATTTGGTTCTTGTTCGACCTTAGTGCGGCATTGGTTGTAAAATTCAACATTTTTCTGTAACTCCTTAATTTGCTCTTTTAGCCCATACTAGCATCGTGTTAAAGCAACTATATGTTTCCTTCTACTAAGAGCATATTCTAGTTTATTTTATTTTCTTTTTATATATTCAATCCCAAAATCATATTCAACCAAAAATTCCATCCATATCCTTTGTCTAGCATTTAGTAATGGTTGGGTAAAAATGTACCTCAAACTTTGGTGATCAGTTTTCAACTCAAAAGGTTTACCCAGTAGGTAGTGCCACCATATTTTAAGAGCATGGACTACAACAACTAGTTCTAGATCATGAGTAGCATAATTAACCTCATGTTTTTTAAGCTTTCTGGACTCATATGCCACAATGACTTCATTTTGCAACAAGACACCTCCTAGCCCTTCTAGGGAGGCATATGTACAAACTATAAATGGTTTAATTGGATCTGGAATCTGAAGGATAGGTGCAGTTGTCAATTTTTCCTTAAGGATTCTGAATGCTTCCTCACACTGAGCAGTCCATTTAAATACTTTTCCCTTTCTTTGCAGATTGGTGATCAAAAAGGTAATATTTGAAAATCCCTTTACAAATCATCGATAATATCCAACCATTCCCATGAAAATTCTTACTTCAATAACATTAGTGGGAGTATGTCAGTATACTATGGCTTCTATATTTTTGGGATCAACAGCTACCCCATCAACTGAGACAATATGCCCCAAGTACTGAACTTGTGGAGTATAAAATTCACACTTAGAAAATTTTCCATACAATTGGTTTCTCCTGAGAATTCCTAGAACTATTCTCATATGTTGGTCATGTTCCTCCTTACTTCGAGAATAGATCAAAATATCATCTAGAAATATCAATACAAACTGATCTAACTGCTCCTTGAATACATTGTTCATTAAGTTCATGAAAGCAGTTGGAGCATTTGTTAATCCAAAAGGTAGCACTGTGAACTCATAATGCCCATATCAAGTTCTAAAAGTAGTTTTGAAAGTATCTTCTTCCCTGATTCTCAACTGGTGGTATCTTGACCTAAGGTCAATTTTTGAAAAGATAGTCACCCCCCTTAGTTGATCAAATAGATCATCTATCCTTGGTAAAGAATACTTGTTTTTCACTGTCATTTTATTGAGAATTCTGTAATCAATACAAAGTCTCAAAGATCCATCCTTCTTTTTTACAAAAAAAATTGGTGCTCCCCACGGTGAGACACTAGGCTTAATGTGCCCTTTTCTAATAGATCCTAAAGCTGGGTTTTGAGTTCTTGCAATTCAAGGGGAGTCATTCGGTAAGGGGTTCTGGCTATAGGTGATGCTCCTGGTAAAAGCTCAATGGAAAAGTCAAATTCTCTTTTTGGAGGAAGTCCAAGAAGGTCTTCAGGAAAAACATCTCTAAACTCATTCAATATAGGATATTGTTGAAATAGAGCAGAGCTAGATTCTATTTCTTCCTTCTTGTTTAGTTTGACTACATATAGTCTACATCCTTTCCTTAAAGCTCTTTTGACTTGCATTGCAGTCATCAGGTGGGGTTCAAAAGATACTCTACTACAATGAACACAGATTCACTGATTGGAATCATCTGTGAAGTCTAGCCATATCTCTTCAAAATTTAGCAGGGCTTTGTGGGATTTTAGCCAATCCACTCCTAGAACAACATCAAAGGTATGTAAGGGTGCTACATATAGGTGCCAATTAATATTTCCTTGGGGTATATCTATTTGAGGGTCAAATAAACATTGGTTGACCATATAGGTCTATCCTGAACCATACTCAACTTGCCACCCATTTTCCATTATCCCAGGTCTTACTGGTATGTCTCTTAATATACTAGAAGATATAAAACTATCAGTTGCACCACTATCTATCAAAATACGAACATCTTTCTTGCCTAGTTTTCCTTTTATGAGAAATGGAGTAGCTTGCCCTAAAAGATTAGATTTACCTGTGGTAGCATAGATTCTATGTGGGGCCTCTTCTATTGGATTTCTCTTATTGGATCTCTATGGGTATTGATTCACATAATGATCTAGGGCTCCACACACAAAGCATACATTTGGTCCCTTATTCTTTTTCTTGTCCCCTTCTCTATTCTGGTTGGTATTCTTTCCTTTTTCTTGGTAAGTAGTTCTTTGCATGGTTCTCTCTTGAAAATTTCTTCTGTTCGACTGACCCTTATTCCCTTGAAATTTCCTTTGTTTCTATTATCTCCTCTATAATGACCACCATATCTATATTTCTTATACTGATATTTACCCTTAATTGGCTCTGGGTATTTTCTTTTCTTAAATTCTTCCTTTTCAAATTTTTGGTAGTATACCTTTTTATTTTTCTGGCTCACCTCTTCATAGTGAGTCGCATCAAAGGTTGTTGTCAAGTCTTTAGGCTTACCCCAACCAACAGGGATCCCTATTATTGGATGTAAACCCATTATAAATTTGTGGGCTTTGAACTCCTCTCACTTATCATATTTAGGAGCATATTTCAAAAGTTGAACGAACCTTTGATAGTATTCAATTACTGACAAGTTCTCTTGGTGCAAATTAGTGAATTCAACGTATTTCTCTCCTTCTTTTCTCAGGTTTTTCTGGGCTTTTTCCTTATGGGGGCCCCCCTCCCCCCCCTACTTTTAGTCATATTCTTAATTACTTTCTATTGTTGTGTGATAATTTCCTATTGCTGAGCCATCTATGCTCTTTGCTGATCCATGTGCTCACTCATTTGAGCCCTCTAGATCTCCATTTGTTCCCTTTGTTGATTCAGTTGTTCTTGCATTAACTGAATCATTTTTGACATATTCTCATCATTTTGAGTAGTCCTTACTGCTACTAGCTCCTTATATATATTTTTTAAACATGCTGAGGTACTTCGAATATTTGTACTCACTTTTAATCCCTCATGAGTCATATTAGTCCCTTCCTTGGGACTTTTGCAACCTCCTCTTGCAGATTAGCACTTGCTCTTCTTGAGGTCCCCACCATACTTGGTGATAAAAGAGCTATGTTATAATAGCAAATCACATTTATAACCTAGGGTTTTCACAACCTAGGCTCTGATACCAACTGTAACAACCCAAGTCTCCTCACCTGGTTGTCAAAAACATAATTTCAAAATTTTGACTCGTTCAAACACAAATGTCATACATTGAAGTAAGCACACCCATCTTGTATTAGTACTTAGGCATAGATATCCACACTCCAAGATCTATTACCATTGTAGATGGTATCTTGAGTGCTCGGGAATGACCAACCTCCCCCAAAGAACTGCCATCTTTTGAGACCTACCAAATTCTTTCTCGAGTCTCTGGGTCCTCGAGCAAGGGGTTGCCCTTCCAGGGCCCATATCACCTAGAAGGGTGGACACATTATTCTCCCCATCTCATAGCATGGAGGACTAGATCTATGATCCTATTCTTATCCTAAGGGTCCACTGACCAAAATCAAATTCATGAATAAGCCTTTTGGCCCATGCTAGAGGTAGCATAGCTATGCTAGTGCCTGATTATTGACCTTCTTCTAAGGTGTTATCAGGGTCCACCAATACTCTAGCATCCGGACCAGATATCTCAGACCAAACCTAGTTGATAGTAATGCTACCCATACCATCTACTGTTGGACCTTCCAACCCCAAGAACTAGCTCTCTAGTGTTGATTTTTGTTGCCAATTTTGCAACTGAAAAATGGTATCTTAAGCATCCTCACATACTACAATGTTCGATAATCTGGAACGACATCTCATATCGTTGTTCATTACTCTCTACAGCATAGGACCCCTGTCCTCTTATTTGATTGTTGGAGAACGATTATCTGCATATCACAATAGTCGACACTGCAAACTATCAGAGATGGGTGGTTGACATCCTTCTCGATGTCATCAAGAAATTCATACCATCCTCGATGGTTTTACAGAATATATATTTTTATCATCCTTCTCGATGAGTCTTAGTATTAATCTCAGCCAAAATTAAACTCCATGGTAAACTAAGAATGCTAATGAAGCCATCAATTTAAACAAAAGCAAGATTATGTCTGATTTCAAACTAATGTTTACTGTATCCACTCCTTATTTGGTTTAAATTTTAGAAAGCAAGAAGAAAGCTTATAAAATATTCCCATGCTATACTTTTACCTCTTAATCAATAGAATAAATCTTCCTAAATAAATAATCATAATAAAATAAGAAACTAATTAATTTTACTTTGGAATAAAACAAATTCAAATAATTCCAAAGACCAAAACTTATTTTAACATTACCAAAAGGAATAACATATATAAAATTTATAATTTAACTTTTGAACATATGAAAGCAAGTCAATAAATAAATACTCACATTTCACATTTGAAAGTTATTATATATTCCACATCCAAAGATAAAACACCTTATATAGTTTAGACCTTTAACCCTATTTTAAGGTTCTAGTCAGGAGAACTATTTTCGTAAACTTATACTATAATATTATTAAACCAAAAGAACTATCATTGATTTGCTTTAATCAAAACATAAAGTAATCTACCCCAAAGTATATATAACATCATTAGGGTCTAGTTTATAACACCTAGACAAGAGCATTATTAAAATCTCGAATTCTATTTTCACAAGTTTCTAGGTTGTCTCAACAAAAGTCTCTTCATAGTGTTAAATTTTCTTTAATGTTCACACTTCCCAATGATTGCGAATTTTTTAAATAAACTTTTTTAACCTAGAAAGGCTTTAGTTTATTGTGAGACTCCATTGCTCAATAATAATCTACGTTGCTCCTCTTGGAGAAGAGGAAGACCAGATATATGAAAATTTATACCCAAATCCTTTTGCCAAAAGCTACTTATCCTTTTTGCTAAGTCATTATTTTAAGTTTAAGAAAGCTATCACACCATATGCGTACATTCATTCAGCCATTCAAAGTCATAACATAGAAGAACTTGGCTTTATTTTCAATTTTCAAGAGGATGAGTCATTACATATAAACAAAATTCAAACTCCAAAAAGTTTGTTTATCAAGCTCTTTCACAATATGAACTTGGAAGTCAGCTACAAAGCGAATGATTGGTACTGTTGACGTATACCAAAGAATGAGACCAAACTGTTCATTCACTCTTAAACCAGGGTTATATTTTATTTTAAAAAGGAAATTAAAACATATAGAAAAACAAAACAAAGTTATATACTTATTTAATCCTCTTAATGAAGCTTTCAGTGAAACACAATATCGAAAAATAAATCAAGACCAAAGGCAAAATCTTCATCTAAATTCTTAAAAACTTGGATTAAATTATGTTGTATCCACTATTTTTCATCCGGGTCTGATATGCCTCTTAAAAACTCACGAAGAAGAGATAATGGGCTTTATATAAAAATCCGACATTAATATATAGTGTAACCAGCAGGTTAAAAAGACTTTATAAATTATTTTTACACTGTAGCTTGGGCTAGTTGGAATTCAAAACAACAAATAAAACTGTCGTCATACTATAGACGCTAGCTCTCTAGATTTTCATAGAGCATACACAATGAAATAAACTAAAATTGATGACATATGCACTAAAATATCAATGAGGTTTGATAGACTTGTAACCAGGTTCTCAAAAAATACACTAAGAGATTTTTTTAATTTAATCACATCCTTGATAGTTCTAAAATAACACAAGAATCCGGATGAATCATATCTTCAGCTCATCAAAGAAAAATAATTGTAAAATACTTTTAAGCTTCTCCTCAAAAGTTCTTCTTTGCATAGAGACTCCTCATGGCTTCGACGATGAACATTTACACGATGAAGGATAAGGCAGACAACTTTTAAGGGGTCAACACAGTTTTCCCATGATATGCAACTACTTGTTCACACCATTTTTAATAATGCAGGGAAAAACACAAGCAATCCGACCACAAAATTATATATATATTAATTCATTTCCCATATAGGTATGTCTGAGCATATTTTTATAAGAGAAATTAATTTGTATAAAATTTTTTTTTTTTTTAATTATTTTAAAATTATAATCAATATTCTCTTAATATCCATTCAAAATATTTTATTGGTATACCATTTGATTTTTATATTTTCAATTCTATAAACACACAACCAGTCAAAATTATGGAGGCCATTATCAATACACATATATATGCAGCACACCAATGGCATACATGAAATGAACAATATAATTGCTCTTTAGAAACTGAATTTCAGAACAATCAGAGCCAACCTCTTAACCGATGAAGAAAACTCTGTATGCCTCCATCAATGCAAAAGAGCTCTCAATAATCCGTAGTGCCGAATGATAATAATATTTCATCAAACTTCCTCCTCATTTTAAAGGAGATGATGATTCAAAAAATTGAGGACACATAAACAAACCATGCATAGGGAGCGCCCAAATTTTGTCGGGTGTCTTTCACCATTTAATCTATAAGCAAAGGCTTTATCATATGTAAATATATTTTAAAAAAAGTAAATCACTCTAGATATGGGGAAGTTTATCATGTATAATTATATATATATTTATTATTTATTTATTCTTATATTTTAAAATTAAGATGTTTTTACATTTGTTTCGTTATGAGCATTTTCATATATATATTTTTATGTTATTATTTTATTTCCAATTTGAATATAAATATACACATATATTTATATTTATTATTATATATATTTTTAATATTATATATATATTATTATTTTTATTATTACAAAAAATACAAAACAATTACAAGCAATACAATGACCACATGTAAATCAAATGCTCCTATATAAAATGTGCAAGAATGGAGGTAAACAATGCAACTCTATTGCAAACATTACATGCCGCGACACACATAACATACACCTACATGGGTTTGCCTCCGTGAGCTTCCATGTACTCACAATTGTGGTGCTATAAAGCACTGACATCATATCTCTACTTACCAGAGCATCAAGCATTATCCTTCTGCCCATGGTTGAGTGTTAGGTACATTATTTTTCCAAACATATCTGCTTCAGTTCTTGCGTTCATAGAAAATATCAACAGTACCTTGTTCTAAAACAAAAAATTGACAAACAGATAAGGTAATTGTGGGGATGTGACACTAATATCTAAATGGTAGCACTTCATAATATAAAAATTGGGATCATTTAAGTGAAGGGAATGCTATAATTTATAGATTTCCCTTAATTACATTCTTGGATTACTAAAGAAGCCAAAACCAAGATTTAGTTAGGCTCAAGGAGGTGATGTGTCGCTTCAGGAAGCTTCTCGATCATATCTGTTCAATATAAATTGCCTTGTAATGGAATTTACTCAGCCCAGGGAGCTTGAGTTTGCTATAGGTGAGGTCATCCTTGATAGGTGTAGCCCTATTGGCAATTTTGGGTACTTTGGGTACATTGCCTTTGCTCAAATGGATAAGTTGTCATTGATGTCAAAAGGCAATTTTGTGTTGATATCAAAAGAGTGTGATGTCAAGAATATCTTGAGAAGCTTCATTATGTTAAAGGGTTTTTATTAAAACCATGGTGACAAGGTTAAAGGTTTTTCTTAAAACCATTTGGACTCATTAAGGGTTTTTATTAAAACCAAGCTTAACTTAATGCAAAGGTCCATGTTTATTATTAATAATTAAATTAACTCAAACCTTTATCAAAGGTCCAAGTTTAATTTATTATTAATAAAATAATAATAATTATTATTTTAATTATTATTAAAGGGTCTTTCAACCCTTAAGCGATGGAAGAAAAAAAGAATTCTTTCGCCGATATGTTGCCATCGTTGGAGGAGCGCCGACGTCAAACAGTTAAGGAAAAATGGCTATATAAGTGGGGATGATTTTCTAAAGTGAGCACCTCCAATTAATTTTGACATCTACGATTTGTGTTTACTCTGTATCTTTCGATTTGCACTAGCGTCTACGATTTGCATTTGCTCTGTATCTTTCGATTTGCGCTTGGCGTCTGTGATTTGCATTTGCTTAGTATCTTTCGATTTGTGCTTGGTGTCTACGATTTGCATTTGCTTTATATCTTTTGAATAGCACTTGGTGTGTTTGATTTGAGCTTGCTCTGTGTCTTTGAATCTCCGATTGACGTCTTTGAAATCGTTCTTGTTCTGTGTCTTGGAAACCGTGCTTGCATACTCAGATTTGAGCTTGGGCTGCATCCTTACATTTTTGCTTGACAGTAGTGGATTGGCAATTGCACCTGAACTACATTTTTCAGATTGTGCTGTGAGATGATTAATGCAAGCATTCAGTGACTTACGTTTTGGATAGTGCTCACTAGTTTGCATGTGGTTTGTGGAAGACGTTTACGTTTTCCAGATTCTTGGCATCAAAGGAAGATAAAAGAGAGGGCAACGCTGTATTACTTCGTTGGGCACTTGTGACCCAATGGTGGTGGCATTTAAGCAAAAGCACTAGAAGGTAGAGGTGCCGAGTTTGATTCTCTTCGTTGGTAATTTTCTTTTGGTCGTGGTGTGCAAAGGATGGTGGCTGTGAATGCGCGAGAGGTATAAGGTTAAGGTATCATATTTGCTTTGACATTGTTTTATTGATGTTTAATATTTATGTGGAGTAATAAGGTGTAAAGAGGTTTTACTTTGTATGTATATTATACTTCGGTGGTTTTTACTAAGTTGGAGAAATAAGGTGTTATTTTGGATCTTTATTATTGTGTATTATTGTATAGTTGCTAACTCTAATTGGTGGCAAATTGAGAGTTAGTGTTGTGACAGATTTTGAGTTCTCCTTCTTCATCAAAGTAAAGGTATGGGCAACTTCTTCCATGTATGTTGTTTATGGTATATTTTCTGAAATTGAGTTTGGAGTGAAAAGGTTGTCTACTAGGTATTTTTTGGTGTAAATCTTATTTTCTGGATATTGAAGATTGTTTATGCATTAAAGTCATTGATAAATTTTTGGGTGAATGCATAATTTTGGTTGAGGAAGAGGAAGCATTTTTTGCACTAGGGTTTATGTTAATAAGTCTTGCTACTTGCATTGAGATGATGAAACCCTAGTTGTTGGTGAAAATAATATAAGTATCATTGTTATATGAGATATTGCATGGTTGGCAATTGTTGGGTTGTGTTTCATATTCTTGAGAAAAGCATACTACATCTATCTTATTATTTTGAGATTGATATTGAGTTGAGATTGAGATTGGGAGTTAAGTATAGAACATATTGGGTCTCTAACAATTCTCTTTATGTTTCTATGAGATTTGAGATTGATATTGGGAGTTAAGTATAGAACATATTGAGTCTCTAACAATTCTCTTTATGCTTCTATGAGGTTTATGAATCACATTGGGTCTCTAAAAATTCTCTTTGTGGGTTCATGCTAAGAAAGTTTTTCTTGGTGAGCTTGCTGAGCTTTTGGACAGGTTTCGATGGGGACTTGTGAGCAGGTTTTGGACAGGTTTCGATGGGGACTTGTGAGCAGATTTGGACAGGTCCTAGAAGAGGACTTGTGAGCCGAGTTTTTGAGAGTTCTATCAGAGAACTTGAGGACAGAGGTGCATTGGTTCTTTGAGAAGAACCTGAGGACAGATTTGGCAAGTCTTTGAGAAGGCTTGTGTGCAGAGGATTGATTTTTTCAAAGAGTTGGACATATATGACAGACGGAGGAAGACTTGCACTATACTGACTGACTATGTTTGGTATAGGTAGCTGAGCTACTGTGGACGTGATCATAGAAGGCAGAGGTATCTTAGGCTAAGCATTGAGGACAGGAGGTCTTCAGTGGAAAGGAGTTCCACGTGCTGGCAAGAGGTAGAGGCGATTGATCTTTTGAGGGATCATTTCCAGAGCAGAGGGGAAGGTATCTCCTTTGAGCAGAGGCTCATAAATTCAGATTGGGGGAAGGTGTCTCCTTTGGTACGAGGCTCATCAACATTGTAATTGGGAAGGTTTCCCAAAGAACTTTGAGATAATTTTTAGAGAAAAGTTTTGTGGACGTAGCCCAGGCATTCTGGGTGAACCACGTTAAAATTGGTGTCACTTTGTGGATGATTTTGTGCATTGCTTTGATATTGCTTTGGGTATATTGCTTTACTGTTTTGAAGTATAAAGGAAAAAGTAAAAAGAGGTCTTATACTGTTCACCCCCCCTCTCAGTATAAGCTTGTGTTCTTCAAGCCCACTCTAAGAGTTTTCATTGGGTCTAGCAACCGCCAGGCCATTGCTAGGGGGGACAACGACCCATGATGTAAAGGGTTAGATTGCCCTATTTGAGTCGTTAGAACCACTGTTAGGTCTTGGGAAGACCAAAAATGAGTAATATGGCCTTAAAATATGTCCATATGGATGGCCTCCTCAACATAACATATTTTAAGTGTATACAAATACCCCTTTTTGGGATGCATTGTGTGAAAGCACAACACTGAGCAAAAACAGACAACCTAATGCCACATTGCAAGTTGATTGATGTTCATTGATCTAGTCAACTTTAGATACCCCAATCATGGAAAGAGTATGTATATTTGAATCATTAATTCTAACAAAATGGTAGACTTAATTTTATTAAAGCTTTAACAAATATGATGACATTCATGTAGCGGTGTCAAGCTAAAAGGACAAAAAGTTCAGATGGCCAAAGGTTTAGATATCATTTTTACTTTTTGCCTTAGAAAATAGGGAAGCTTATGATAGTTGTTAGAAATGATTCATGGAAAAAAATAATTTGCATGATTAAGTGTTTAATTTTTGATTTTGATTATGAATTATTTCATTATGACTACCTTCGCAAGTGACAAGTTGATGAGGAAATGCAAGTGACAAGTCGTTTGACCAAGATGGATTATTTTGAGCATCACAAGATGATAATATTTATAAAAGGGAAAGACATATTACAACTAGGATTTCAACTGTTATAAGTAATTATACATATCTATCTCGTGGAGCAGTCCAGCCACATGGCTTTCTTAGGAATTAAGATGATAGCAATTCAATGAAAGCCTATGATAAATCACTATGTTCAATGATGAGATGAAAATTTATAGAAGAATGAAATGAACACCTCATTCTCGTGGAGTAGTCCAACTGCAATGGCCTTCTTGGGGATTGAAGTGAAGACATTTCAATTCATCAATGAATAATTTGGTTCAAATGGCCTTATGGAAATTTACTCATCTTATCGGATTACATGGATAACAAGTCACTGCAACCACCAAGTGTATAAGATAAATTACTAGGTACGAAGCACCTTTGAGATTTTATTTATTTTATTTTTTGTTAATTTTCAAAATTTTGATGAAAGTGGACCGATAGGTGCAATGAAATGTCCAATATGAAGCTCATGGTGCTGATAAAATGATTGCATGGATTACTATCTAAAGGCCATACTGGGGTACAACGATGACTATCTATAAATTTTAGGGCCATCATGGGGTCCAACGACCAGGTTGGAATGCAATCGCCCTTTAGGAGTACGACTACCAAATCTAGAAAATATAAAAGGAATTTTAGGAATTTTTAAAGTTATTTTAGCAACTAATAGTAAGAGCTAAGTGATCTCTAAGGGAGAAGAGAGATAACTTGATCCGAAATGCTATCAAAATCAAGATAAATCAACATGATGGATTAGTTCAAGGCTTCGACGAGTGGGGAAGACAAAGCTCCTAAGGTAGATTATCAATAATCCTCATGAATTGTGACATTTAAAATGACATGCACTAATTAATGGGTTAAATGAACCAGATTAAACTGCAAGTAATGAACCTCACCCCTACTCTAGGAATTTAGCTTAGGTTAGCTTAAGGCTAGGTAGATTCAATTTTTGGCTTGTTTAGGAGGGTAAAAATACTCTCTTAGGTTCCATTGTAGGACTGTATTTAGCAAGAGTAGCTCCCCTTTGGTGGGGAGGGGGGTTGTCGGGAGGTCCAACAACCACTGTTGAATTCTAATGGTAAAAAATTTGACCGTTGGTGGTGGATGTCCCTAGGTCTAGTGATGGTGCCTGGAGGTCATCGGGGCCCAAAGCAACCTCCAATTTTAGGATTTTTTTTTGCATTTTTGCTTGATTTGTTTTAATTATTTGTGAATTGTTGGATGTCAGAATCTGATAGCTCAAGCTAGGGAGCCTAACCTAATTTTGGATCTATGAGTGGTGTTGGACAATGATGACTAGGAGTTATTTGAGGTGATTGTCCTTAAACAAGTTGTGCACCTACTCACTATAATATCAGATCAATATTACCTTACAATATTGGCTCATCGATGGGATAACAAGACCAATAATTTTTATCTCCCAATTGACAAGATGATGGTGATATTGGAGGATGTCTACCAGATTTTTAGGATCACTATTGAGGGATTGGCCATTACCTCGAGTTACATTCGAGATTGATCAGGGGTTTTGTAGTGTGATTTTGGTGATAGGGTGGCTGAGGCTCTAAAAGATATAGATCATGGTGGGGTTCTGGTCAATCGATGGTATGAGGTACATATATTATCTCATCGTTAGGTAGTATTGATGCACATCATATCGAATGTGCTACTACTAGACTTATCAAAAGTGAGGTTCCCTTGGAACCTCTTGGACATGGTGCATGACTTAGTAGAGTGCATACTAGAGAAGTCTATCATTATGATGTGGGGAAAACACTCTTGGAACATATTTATGATGAGCTGTATGAGATACAACATTGATAGCAGATGAAATTGAGGTGCAATCTGTTATTGGGAGCACATTCAAGTGAATCGACCAGTTGAATTACTGATGTATCAAGTGGGCTTAGGGGATGATGATATTAGCTATGCAAATTGATGGCCATGAGATGAGGAGGTTGGACATAGTCAACCACATGGAGGCATGCTGGATTAAGGAGACCTTATCTTGATTACCCTGACTGGCCAAAGACTACATAATACCTTGCTAGGGTGAGAAATGATAGATGACTTGTTGGGCACCATGGATTAGAGAGAGTATTTCCATTGCTCTCAGGTGACTTGCTAGTTTAAAATAGGTCAATATGTGTCAGAGGATCCAATCCTCTATCATCATCATAATGATGAGATATAATATGAGTCATCTTAGGTGGCTACACTATCAGAGGAGGTGGATGCTGTAATGATAAATACTAGATTAGAGGATCTAGAGACTAGTGTTGTATCGCTCCAAATTTTTTGCATCCTTACCTTCAGGCTATAGGATCCGCGCCCGAAAGGGGGATGCGAGAAGGATGGGACAATACCTCGGACTGAGAGGCCCTTTGAAGGTCCCGCCTCTTGGGGGAGGGGTATAAGGGTGAATTTTTGACGGATGGTGGGTTCACCAGGAAACTTTTAAGTGGCAGTTTCCACGCCTAGGTTGATGATAGGTTTGATGTGTTCATTTTATATTCAATCATTCAATTCCTAGGTTTGGCCAAGATGAATCTAAGCTAATCTATATGCCGATGCTGATTTTTATGGATACAAAAAACATGAATAAATGTTGAACACAGAGAATGTGCTAAATAGGATAGAATATACCTGATTTCGGATGTCTGAATGAAGATTCTACGGTTTGTAGAAGTCCAAATCATCTCGAATCATACATAATCATCTGAAATTGCACAGAATCATCTCAGATCACAGTCGACCATCTGAGATCAGACGGGATCATCTGAGATTTGACGAATTTGTCAGACAAATTCGTCAGAAACCTGCAATCACAAAAATAGATACAAAATACCAAAAATGCAACTGCAAAAGCAAGGGGAAATGATAGAAATAACAATGAATTTGCCTAAATGGTAGATCTAGATAGCAATTAAAAGGAAATGCATCAATTTGACAATTTATTTTGAATTTATCATATATCTATGCTAAATGAGGTGAACTCCAGGATGCATAAATATAATAACCTAAGATAATGCACAAGAAAATGCAGAGAAACAATAAGGAAATGCAAACTCTGGGCTCTGATTGCCCCCAATATGGACTACAGTCAAGATCACCTCCAATCGTACGAGATCATCGCCGATCTACGACAGGATCGTCCGAAATTATCTGGAATCGTTAGAGACGATCCGAGCCTGCTCCAACTGAAAAATAATAAAATTCCTGCAAGAAGACTTGAAATACCAAATGCAAACGATGGTGCGAGGATGTTCTAATGCATAAGGAGCTAACTCTGTAGATAAATCTATCAACTAGGGGGTTCAGGGGGGTTTAGGGGGATAAACTAAGAAAATCCCAGTTTATATAGGATTAGGGAGAGGTTAGGAGGTTGGAAATCATCCCAATTTGGGAGATCTCCAATGGGGGAGACTCTAACTACGCAGACACGCTTTCTGCCCAAGTTAGAGAAGTCTGTTGAAACAGAAGCTAATTATGAAAATTTGGTTTTGGGACGAAATCGTCTGGACGTTCTGTTCCAGACGAATTCGTCATATCTGGGATGATTTCATCTGATCATCGACGATATCATCCAACGGTCAAAACAAATCCTAAAAATGGCACGAAAAATGAGGAAAGCGGGTAACAGGCGGTTAACGGGCGGTTTGGGGTTAAAATTCAAATTTTTATCTTTTTACTAAGGTTTAACTGTGCCAATTTTAGGGTGCTACATTTTGCCCCCTCTTTAGCGAATTTTCTAAAGAAAATGCGTTAAAGACGAGTTTTTCTCGTTTTACGAGAAAGCAAAAATTTACTCAATTTTCTAGATGACGATTCTAGGTCGAATCGTACGACTGCTTACTATGGTGCCCCCTCCGTGTTTTTACCCAAATCGAACGTTTGAGGTAAAAACACGAAAAAGCAAAAATAAATAAAAATGTTGTTGTTTTTAAATAAAATTAAGAAAAATAGGGTAAAACCCTAATTCATTTTTATTATTCATTTCTAATGTTCTAGATTTTTGTAGAGAGAAAAATGGTGGAGACGACACACCAATCGACAGAGGTCCGACGCGGGCTACGGGTAAGGATCTAATCCTAGTGAATTAGGTTTGAATTTAATTTGTGCAATTTTTTGTTTGAAATTTTGATTGTTTTGGGGCATCGCGGCCATTTTTAGGCCGTCGACGACGTCGGGATGAAATCATCCCTATTTCATCGAAATCGTCCCTAGATCATCGATTTCATCGGAGGGCAAAATCGGTGAACTAGGGGCGATCCCGTCCAACAAGGGGTGATCCCCAAGTTACGAAATAGTAGACGATTTCATCCTACAAAGGATGATTTTGCCCAATTTGGGACGATATCATCCAATGGTGGACGATATCATCATTTTTAAGAAATTAAGCTTGATTAAAATGTGTTTAATTTTATTTTAATGATTGGTTTATTAATGAATTTTATTGTTTTATTGTTTGTTTTGCAGAAGGGATTACTAAAGAGTCAGGAATGGAAATACGGTGGGCTAAGAGATGACATAGCCGCGCTCGATCAGGCAGAGCATGACCGACTAGCTTAGGTCGGTTTACAGCATGTGGCAGAGATGCCACAAGTATCGATAGACATGGGGCTACTGACAGCCCTAGCAGAGAGATGGTATCCGGGGTCATCCTACTTCTGGTTACCGATAGGGGAGATGGCTCCCACACTAGAGGACGTATGGAGGATCATGAGGATCCCCATACAAGGATGGTTGATGACGCCTACGGCCAATCAAGGCCAGGCTATGATGAGGTTGATCGGGGACCCGAGCTTCACCCTAGAGAAGGGCGGAGTGAACATCGAGTCTCTAAGGCAGATGCCTGGGGCATCTAGGCTGACTCGAGTTTTGGTAGGGGTGGTAGGTGGCTTACTGTTGTGCCACTAGAGCGGGTGCAGATTACCCTGGCTCCTCTCAGATGTGGTCTGCGACATGAGAGACCACGGCTATAGGTTTGCATGGGGCAGCTTTGTGCTATGCCGCTTGTATAGGATCCTACATGGGGTCGTATACAAGGGAGGCCGATGTCTGGTCTTGACATCGCTACTGTAGGTTTGGTGCTGGGAGCACATCATGGTGCGAAGGCCGGTAGGGCTCCCACTGATAGGGGTTGATCGAGAGAGGCCCCGGGTTTTCTACTGGTGGTTACAGAGGGGGTCACAATGGCGGATAGATCTACCGATGTCACGGAGGTTGTTAGACGACCTCATCCTGGACTAGATCACCTGGAGGCCATGGCGAGAGCACCCCGGGTGGGTAGAGGATGGGCAGGAGCTGGCTCGCATCAGGCGAGTCTACTGGCTAAGGATGGAGCAGGGAGAGGTAGAGCTCCACCGCTACGATCGGGTTCTATGATAGTTCGGTCTACAATAGGGGATCCCTTCTCTCAGGGATTACGAGTACTCTCGGACTGTTCGGGATAGTACCACGTTGAGCGGGGCTCCAGACATGCAACGATTCTGGAGTCAGGACACGGATGATGCCCCCATCCAGCCAGTGGATGGTGATGATGCTAGGGTCATAGATGGGTACGATGCCTGGTATGCAGGCATCCGCCCTCCTTGGATGACGAGGGCATAGGGTCCAGTGCACGCCATGGTGCGACGGATGGGGAGGCGATGCCAGGCTGCTATTGAGGTAGCACGGGGTCACGACGGGAGAGAGCAGTGACGGTCTCCATAGGAGAGATGCCAGAGGATGGGTCAGGCTCCACAGAGACCTTAGGAGATAGGGAGGAGGGAGATGGGAGTCCCTTCTCAGTAGGGGGAGAGACCACCATCACCCGATAAGGGCAAGGGTGTCGAGGTAGGGGAGAGCAACGAGACGATGGCTCTCCGGGCTGAGGTTGCCCGCCTCCGGGCTCAGGTGCAGACACTACAAGACGAGGCTACATGGCTTAGGGCTCAGAGTGGAGGGGTGAGCACTCGGGATCTGGCGTGGTCTATTGCTCAGACCACATTCTACCAGGGGCTATACTATCATGTGGTTCCAGAGAACCAGAGGGTACCACTGCCAGCCCCCATTATGGAGCCGATCATGATGGGATCATCGAGGACATCCTCACGATCGACGATGAGGACCCGGGACACAGCCCGGACCTCTATGGGACCACCTCCTCCACGTCAGGGCGGGGGAGGAGATGAGGCTGAGAGCTCGAGGGCTTCTCGAGGCTAGCTTCTGTAGAGGGCAGATTGTATTATTATCACTTTTTGAGGGGATTGAGTATGCCAGGGTATGATTGTGGCATACCAATCCAGATGATGTACATAATTGATTGAGATATATAGATTATCTTTTTTGATGATATGACTTGTGTATATGTTGTATGATGCTTTAATTTTGAATTTTGTGATTAATTGGATTCATGTAATTATGTCATTGGAAAGAATTATAATTTTTATGTCATGCCATAAAATTGTAAATGAAATAATCTGATGTAAATAAATTGGTTGTTTTTGTGGTGTGATTTGATGAAAAAATAAAAGGGACTTCTAACAATAATTTCAAAGGACATTGTCGCTGGTATAGACCATTTCATGGAGTCGCCGCTCACTAGGTCGTCAAGCTAATCCCAGTATAGAAATATTGCTAAAAGTAAAAGAGTGCTTAAGAGACTGTCTTAAGACTTTTGTGTTGTGATGATGGTGATGATTTGTTTTCAGATTTTCATAAAAAATATTATGCATGACATATTTAAAGAAATATGATTTTTGCTAGGCATAAATTCCTAAGTGTGATAAATTTTTTGGAATAAGTCCCTAGGAACTATACCATCATTGCAAAATTGAATGTTGACATAATGACATGAAATAGAATAAGTGTTCGTTCATTTTTAAAGCTCAATTGTGTAACATAATGATGTAAGTCATATGTTTTTATGAATTTGTTTAAAATGAATGGAAAATAAAATTAGAACAATGGTTTGCGCTAGGCATAGAATTATAGGTATAGACTTATACCATCATCGCGAAATCCAAAGAAGAAATTGATATTTTAGTTTTATTGCATGATTGATTTTTTAGTTTTTGATAAACAGAAAATAATAATATGAACATGACTTTATTGATTATATGTGTGTCATATGTTGTTTGAAAGCATTTTGTGATTTTTGAAAACAATGTATATAATTGTTTTTATACTAAACAAGATGTTCTGAAATAAGAAGATAAAATTATTCCAAAAAGAGTTGCAGAAATATTTTACATTATCTCAAAGACAAATGTAGATTTATAAGGAACCCTCATGTGCAAATGTGAGTTCATTACCGATCTTGCTTTATCATAATGATACAGAATCTCTCAAATACAAATGTGTGTGCAATTGTATTGTTCATTCACCAATTTTGAGCAAGAAAATTTGATACAAGTAATTTTGACTTAACCAAATGAGTGTTCCTTGACCATGATTTATATGCATGTAACCGTACCAGACTACTATGTAAGTCGGGTTATCAAGAGCTAGCTAATCCATAAGCCGACATAGGTCTGTACAAAATAAGGTCGCTAATGTGATAGACATATCACCACGCTAGGAATTACCCAAGGCCAAGCGGGTTGGGCACAAACCACTTGTTATGGGGCTTACCTCACAGTTTTCGAATAATTGAGAATTCCAGGGATTCAAGCTCATTCACCCTTCTTTTCTTTTCAAGGGGTAGGGAAAGGGATTTTGTTGCTTTTGCTTTTGCTTTTCTCTTTTTTTCTTTTCTTTTTTTTTTTTTTTGTATTTTTGCTTGATATTGAGATAATGCTGAAATATTGTTGTGATGATACAAAATAATATTTTTCTTTTTCTCTTTTTCTTTGACTTTTCTTTTTGCTTCCTATACTAGGGATACTTGCTCGGATTAGCTGTAGAGCAAGGGATTTTTATTCTGGGTAGGGGTGAGCTTGTCCTTTTGTCAATTCTCAAAGATTCTAGACCATGTGCATGATAGGATAGCAGGGGAAACTTTTCGCTCAAGAAACCACTTCTACTATGTAGCATCATATTGAATTTGCAATGAAATCATTTTAATGTGAAAAGATATACTTGGTTCAAGTAAATAACAAGATCAGTTCTCTATGCTCAAAACTTTATTTAATTCAAATGTGGACTTTGATATAAGAGAGATTAATAATCATATCAAATAAAATCAAGATATTTATGCATGTGAGTGTGAAAGTGCGGGATTCCAAATAAATGCTAATTTATCCAAAATAATTGAAAATATAACTGCAATACTTCAAGAATTGATAGGTGCAAAAATAAAAGATGTTTTTGAAGATTTTGATGATTTTGATGTTTTATATTTTGATTTTAATTTGATGAATTGAATTGGTGGTATATACAAGATGATCTATATACACTATACAAGGTTATTTGAGTATAGCATGTCTAAGGTTGCTTCAAAATCAAAGGTGGTTTTGAAGGATAATTTGGTTGTGGTGAAGGTAAGAACAAAAGGTGATGAATAAAAGGTAGCGATAACAAAAGCTTTGTTATAATGTAAAATAATGTAGCAAAAGATTTGACTTTTATATGTGGAAAATTAATCATGTTACAAAATAAAATATCAGAGAGATAAGAAGGTTCTTCATTTTTATCACTATATTCCAAATCTTGATAAGATGGAGGGAGCATATGTGAAGGTGGAGTTGATGGAGAAAAGGTAGATGATGTTATGGGTGTGTGTTTCACACGTTTAGGTGGATGATTAGAATTAGGATGTGTGGATGACAGAGCAAGGGCAAAATTGAACTCCAACGAGGTTCGCCAAAGCACACATATCAAAGGGTCTAGGATCACCATGAATGGTAACCAACTGATTTTTAAATTCGAATTTAACACATTGATGTAAAGTTGAGGGAACAACTCGCATCGCGTTGATCCAAGGGTGACCCAAAAGTATATTGTACGATGCAGGGCAATGCACAATAAACACGGTCGTGTCTAAGGTTCTAGGACCAACTTGCAATGGAATAGTAATAACTCCACACGTTTCTTGTGTTTCGTCATTGAAGGCTTTTATGATCATATCAGTTCTTTTCATTTCGTCACTTCTAAACCCAAATATTTGGTAGAAGTCAAAAGTGCATATGTTTAAAGATGAACCATTATCAATCAAGACTCGTTTAACTGCTACATCTCCAATTAGGGCAGTAATATATAAGGGGTTATCCTTATGTAAACTATGTTGCGGTATATCTCTATCCCGAAAGTCAATACAATCGACTTCTCGAGTTATGATAGTATTGGACATGGCTTCAGGTTGAATATTTTGTGGTACCATCATTTGGCTTAATGTGAGCATTAATTCATCCCTATGGGTAGGAGAAGATCTTAAAAGGTCCAAAAGGGAAATTCTAGTTGTAGTATTTGATAATTGTTCATTAATATTATAAGGAGGTTTAGGTTGAACATTAGGCGCATGATTCCCTTTATTGGGATTTTTCAAAACAAATGGAGCTGATCCATCGTTCTGAGTTTGATCTTGTTGAGAATTTTGAGCCTGTTGTCGAGTAACAACTCCGATGGTACCTACAATATTATTTTGTGGATGATGAATGGGTCTTGGTCTAGCGTTTATGACTTGTTCATTAGAAAGTAATTGGTGAGAAGATGGTCGAGTAGTGACTCTTCTAGGAAATGGTTCTTCCAGAACCATAGAATTTGTGATGGGTTGAACAACATCTGATTCATCTTCAAAACTATTCGATTGATTTGAGGTGATTTCCATGTCACTTTTAGTCTCATATTCGGTATCACTAAGATCAAGTGTCCGAATATTATGTAGAGGTTTGGTCGTAACCATGGATAAAGTTGTGTCAAATATTTGCGGATCATGAGTAGGTAAATGTCCACTAATAGTTCCTACATATCGGGTAGGAGGGGGAACATTATGATGCTCAATTTGATTAGCCACCTCTTTACCATGCTTTGGTAAAGGATGTTGAAATATGTCCAATGATTGATTGGCATTCTGATTCTGATTTTGGGGAATGTTCTTTTGAGCATTATTAGGAGGATTTTGTTTAGGTTGAAAGGCTTGCACCTCCATCTCATTGTTATCAATCAGGTCTTGTATTTTATGTTTTAATATTTTACAAGAGTTGGTAGCGTGTCCAGGTCCTCTATGGAAATCACAGTGTAAATCAGCTCTATATCCGGGTATAGTTGGATTAGGTTCCCGGATATTTGGTAATTGGATCAATCCTCGTGCTAGTAATTGCGGGAGAATGGTTGATAAAGGTTGATTTAACCTAGTAAATTCTCGGGGTGGTTTATCAGGAGGTTTCAATATAAATTTCTCTGTTGTTTTCGCAACATTAACAGTAGCGATATTTCTACTATCAGTGACTCCATCACCCACAACTTGTTTATTTTTATATTGATTTCTGGATGTTTTCTCATCATCTTTCTTTTTGAGTTGACCTCTCCTAATGAGAGCATCTTCCACTCTTCGAGCTAAATCTATAGCTTGATCGAAGGTGGTCAAGGTAGCAATTGATAACTCATAGGATAGTTGTTCTTGTAAATTATTGATAAAGATATCCAACATTTCTTGATAAGGTAACACAAAGTGCAATTTTCCTATCAACTGTCTCCATCGAGCTAGGAAATCAGCAAAACATTCATCTTTGTCTTGTTTTAGGTTGTACAAATCTTTAATGGTTACATGCCTTTCAATGTAGGCACTAAATTGATGCACAAAAGACTCGATGGTTTCTTCGAAATTTCTCAAAGAATGAGTGGGTAGTTGATAATACCATTCTAATGCCATCCCTCCTAAACTTTTTGGGAACATTTTTAGTAATAACAAATCATCATGTGATATATCATGACATGCTATCCTAAACATACGAAGATGCTCTATGGGATCTTCGGTTCCTTTGTATATTGGTAGGACAGGCATAGGAAAGTGTTTAGGATATGGTTGTGCTACAACTATAGGATCTAGAGGCTGACTACACATCTCTCGATAATTGTACGAGGGACGATAGGGATCTATCTGGTCCATGCGGGAGACTAACTGTTTCACCATGGCTTCCAGATTACTAGTTTGTCCACCATATTGGTTTGGTGGTACATGAGTATGGGATTTGTGAGCGTAGGATGGCGTGACGTAAGGATTAGATGCTATATTGTTGTTATGCAAATGGTTGGTAGGAAGAGTATTATGAAGAAGATTTGTTGTAGCATTATGTTGTACCCCAGATTGTTGGAAATTGGTATTTGGTTTTGTTTTAGGCTTTTGTTGATTTGAGGTATGTTGATCAATAACTTGGCAAAATAGAGCAGTGAATGATGGTTTCTTTTGTGTGGGAATAACCCTAGGCTTGGTAACAGGTACTCTAGATGGTTGGGTAACCTGTTGTTGTTGCATGTTTTGGATTATAGCGGCCATATCCAAATTGGATGGTCCAACTTGATCACTTTCTTGATCAACGAAGGACAAGGGATTAGTGCGTGTGTGATATATGTCTTCTAGGGTTGCTTGAGTGTCACTAATTTGATCCTTGTCCATATGGATTGCTCTATTAAGAGTGCCAATATTAGTATTGAGGAACTTCCAAAAATGTTCCATGTTCTCAAAAGTAACAGCTCCTTCCGGAGATATTTTAGGAGATGAGGATCCTTCCTCTCTAACAATTTCTCTTTGTTCATTTGCATCAACAAACTCTTCTTCTTGTTGGTCTAGGGTTCCTTCTTCCTGAATTGGGTCTTCAGGAAGGACATCTGGTTTATTTACCATTTTTCCTAACCAATCTTCTTCTACTTCAATCTGTTTTCCATTCTCGAGTCTAGTCATTATGTTTAAATTTAGATTTTAGCAAATATATATTAATATATTTGCAACAAATTTGGGAGGTATATATTTTAATTATATACCTACTATAATGCTTAAAAGAAAATGTTTTGATTTTTGTTTTTGCTATGATTTTGTTTTGTTTTTATTTTATTTTATTTATTTATTTTTTGTTTTTATGATTATAAAGACAACAAACAACACACTAAATGCAAGAAATAATAATAATAAAAGAATGGCTTAGTTTTCTATAAATAGTTTATAGATGTCATTGATAGGATCAAGTTCATCGGGAGTCATGAAATGCTCCTCTTCAAATTGGAAATGGTTTTTCAAGAACTTAACAAAGTGTGCTATGGTGATGTTATCTACTTCTGACTTCGACTTGTAAAAATAGAGCTCATGGCAATACTCTCGATATAACACAACTCTAGGAACTCTATTCCATCTCTTTCTATCCGTAAGAATGACCTCTTGATCCTCTATACGAGATAGAAATTTATGTACTACAACTGCATTATCGAGGTATTCCTCAAAGGTGTACAATTTAGAAGACACAAGGGCTCTTTTATCTGCTAACCACCTATGGCAAGCTCTCTGAAGCTCATGATACAAGGTCACTTGATCGGGATCCAGGATTCTATCTAGGACAAACCTCTTGATTTGCCTAAGTTCGGTTGATCTAGACTCAATGAGTATTCAATCTCCTATTAAGTTCATCCCATAAAGGTTGAACCCTATTTGTTTGAGGTACTCTAAGTACAAGAAGTAATCTCTATAGCTGCTAATTGATTCTCAACATTAATGGTGACAGCTCGTCTTTTATTATAATCTACCATCTAAATATGATATGCAATCTTTGATTCTAAATGCATTTATGTTTTGTTTTTTGGATTGTTTTCAAAAGGTTTTTAGTTTTCACGTCGGGTTCACCAAAATGTATCGCTCCAAATTTTTTGCATCCTTACCTTCAGGCTATAGGATCCATGCCCGAAAGGGGGATGCGAGAAGGATGGGACAATACCTCGGACTGAGAGGCCCTTTGAAGGTCCCGCCTCTCGGGGGAGGGGTATAAGGGTGAATTTTCGATGGATGGTGGGTTCACCAGGAAACTTTTAAGTGGCGGTTTCCACGCCTAGGTTGATAATAGGTTTGATGTGTTCATTTTATATTCAATCATTCAATTCCTAGGTTTGGCCAAGATGAATCTAAGCTAATCTATATGTCGATGCTGATTTTTATGGATACAAAAAACATGAATAAATGTTGAACACAGAGAATATGCTAAATAGGATAGAATATACCTGATTTTGGATGTCTGAATGAAGATTCTATGGTTTGTAGAAGTCCAAATCATCTCGAATCATACATAATCATCTAAAATCACATAGAATCATCTCAGATCATAGTCGGCCATCTGAGATCAGACGGGATCGTCTGAGATCTGACGAATTCATCAAAAACTTGCAATCACAAAAATAGATACAAAATACCAAAAATGCAACTGCAAAAGCAAGGGGAAATGATAGAAATAACAATGAATTTGCCTAAATGGTAGATCTAGATAGCAATTAAAAGGAAATGCATCAATTTGACAATTTATTTTGACTTTATCATATATCTATGCTAAATGAGGTGAACTCCAGGATGCATAAATATAATAAACTAAGATAATGCACAAAAAAATGCAAAGAAACAATAAGGAAATGCAAACTCTGGGCTCTAATTGCCCCCAATATGGACTGTAGTCAAGATCGCCTCCAATCGTACGAGATCATCGTCGATCTACGACAGGATCGTCCAAAATTGTCTGGAATCGTCTGAGACGATCCGAGCTTGCTCCGACTAAAAAATAGTAAAATTCCTACAAGAAAACATGAAATACAAAATGCAAACGATAGTACGAGGATGCTCTAATGCATAAGGAACTAACTCTATAGGGAAATCTGTCAACTAGGGGGTTCAAGGGGTTTAGGGGGGATAAACTAAGAAAATCCCAGTTTATATAGGATTAGGGAGAGGTTAGGAGGTTGGAAATCATCCCAATTTGGGAGATCTCCAATGGGGGAGACTCTAACTACGTAGACACGCTTTCTGCCCAAGTTAGAGAAGCTGTTGAAACAGAAGCTAATTATGAAAATTTGGTTTTGGGACGAAATCGTCTGGACGTTCTGTTCCAGATGAATTCATCAGATCTGGGACGATTTCGTCTGATCTGCGATGATATCATCCAACGGTCAAAACAAATCCTAAAAATGGCATGAAAAATGAGGGAAGCGGGTAACGAGTGGTTAACGGGCGGTTTGGGTTTAAAATTCAAATTTTTATCTTTTTACTAAGGTTTAACTGCGCCAATTTTAGGGTGCTACAAGTGTTGAGTATGACATCTGGTGGATATATCAACTATGGAATAGTGGTGGTCCTATGGGTAGACCTACTACAGTGGCAAAAAATGAGGGTGGAGGTGATGATGAATGATGAGTAGGTCATAGGATAGAGGGTGAGTGAGGGTAAGCTATAGGCCATAAATATGAGACCTAGGTTGAGGAGAAGAGCGAGGAGGATGTCTCGAGTGATGAGGTAGCACAACTATGAGCATAGTTGTAGGTTGTATAGGCACAACTACAGATATCACAGATGTGACTACTAGAGTGAGACACTAGTCTTGCTATTGCCTAGAGTCAGCTCAATGTTGGATAGTAGTAGTGGTGGGGATATGTTGAGGAGAGAGCCACTCTCTAAGCTCAGGTGGATACAAATACGGTTATGATAGAGACTCTACGTACACAGTTGGAAACCAATACCTTTGAGATAGATGCTAGGATTACAAAGAGGGATGCTCTTAGAGTATAGTTAGTGGTAAGGACTAGATTCAATATAGGTCATGATAGGTACATAGGTTATAGGGGATGTGGTAGGGTTGCAGGCTCAGGTGATTAGACTGTAGTCTTTGGTTAGTTAGTATGATTTTGGGTTCCAGTATAATAACACATATATTTTGTAGTTAGAGGGGTGGATTGCTATGCTTTACGATACTTTACCTATGCGGTCCACTATAGGAGGATCTCATAGGAGTCTGTGCAATGAGTCTGGATAGTCCCCAGTGCAACCTAGTCACAGGTCATTAGCTCAATCAGAGAGATAATTAGGTAGTGGATCCAAACAACCCCATAGATATGAGACCATGGGTGGAGGTGATTCTAGGGGTGCAGGCCCCACTTGATGTTATGACATGTATTTATTATTTAAGTGTAAGATATGAGGACCTACATAGTTGTAGCCTATGGGTATTTTTGTACCACTATGTACTCTATTTTCATACATATATATATGAGATCTTTATTTTATGGCTCATTATATGTTATGGTTTTGCCTTTATGTTCATGGATGTATTGATATATGTAATGCTTATATGATGATGTGATGTTCTATATGTGATGTACTACTTGATATGCAATAGTTAGATGATTGATGTATGATTAGATTCTGTGATCTTGATATGTGGATTCACCATTAATGATGCTTATATGGATGTAGTAGTTAATGTTAAATGTATATTTTTAGATTTTTTCCATGGATTATGTATTTAATTTTTGTTATATGATATGGTGGATGTAAAGTGTACGTAATTAATTAATTTCATGTATATGGTCTAATGCAAATGTACCTATATGCTTTAATCACTTAAAACATAAGAAATGAATCTAATTTGTGTTTAACAAACTAATGGAAGACACCACCAAATGTATAAAAATCATGAATGAAATGTTAATATTTATCATAGGAATTAACCATTTATCCATCCATATGTGAGATGAAATGATGTGAGATGTAGGGGATTTCCCTATAAGCTTTAGCAAACTAGAATATGTGCATAAAATAGTCAGTGTCCATCTAAATATCATTGTTGATATCCTATTCTATACAGATCCCTTAATAAAAAAAAGTTCATATGAAAAATTATGATTTTTTGATGAGATGATTTTTTGCTATGGGAAATATTTGATGTTTTCCATAAGACTCAAACACACTAGTTGATTGATCAAAATATGTATATTGACTATACATGACTCCTAAAAGATACACACCTATTAAGAAGACCCAAATATTCACTATCCCTGTGTATACAAAGTGGATGTATTAGATGAGGCATAAGACTACCTCATTGCTAGGTGGGTTTCATTCAACCCATTTTTATAATGAGGATCACCATATGGTCATCATTATCCCAAGTTTGGACATAGTTAGACTAGAATACTAGGCAATATGAGACACCTAAAGCTAGCTCATCCATATGCTGACATTGATCTATACAAAATAAGGTTGTTAATGTGATAGACATATCGCCATACATAAGGCTACTCCATTTCCAGGTAGGTTTTATTCAACCTATTACTGTAATGGAGATCACCCTAAAAAATTGAATACTAAAGATTCCACGGATTCAAGCTCGTTACCCCCTTCTTTTATTTTGATTATTTGGGATACTTGCTCATGATTAGTGATGAAAACCATTATTTATTTTATATTTTTATTTTTTTAGCAAGGGATTTGCTTAGTGATGACAATCACTATTTATTTTGTTTTGCTTTGGGAATTTGCTTGTTTTGTATAAGAGCAAGGGATTTTTTAGGTAGGGGGAGCTTGTCCTTTTGTCAATGATCAACATTCTAGACCATGCACATAATAAGATGATCAAGGAAAACCTTTTGCTTAAGGTGACCAGGACCACTTTGTAGTGTCATATTTCCTTGTTCATACTAGGATTGTTAATGTGTAGAATTATTTTGGGATTTTGACATATGCAAGGTGTAACCACCAAAAAGGCTCACACCTGGTCTAACTATTGTAATTGACAAGAAATACACAAATAGGAATGCATGAATTGACAACAAGAAATGAAACGAATACAAGTAATCCTTTATTAATTTCAATGGAGTGAAATTAGAGATTCGTCCCTCTTAGGGATACCCATATGATACATCAATTACAATAGCATCTAATCCCTCTCAAGGGTAGATGTCAATCAAATGCCTTCCAAGATGACACGAAATGCTCTAGGGTGTCGATGACCCTCTTCTCCATGATTAGAGGTATTTGCTGGATTGAATGGCATGACCCTGTTAATCCTACATTCAAGAAACAAAAAGAAGCATGTTAAAAGCAAAGGTAGCCTCTCTTGATGAGGCCTTTAGAGGGTATTAACATAAAAGATATCATGACTATAAATAATCAAGAAAATGCAAGAAAGATGATAAAATAATGCAAATCATGTAAATATTATCATAAAATATGTAATCTAAAGTACATCTAACTATTTAGTGGCCTAATTACCAAATTAAAATCTTGGAAGCATGAAAAAGATCCACTAGAGTGTTAAATACCACAATGAAAGCAACATTCATAAAACTATAAATCTATCTATCAGGGTCTCTAAATTGCTAATGAAACCAATAATAAAGATAATATAATCTAGCTAAGTAATTTGCAAAAGGAAAAACAAGGACATCTCCCCTGAATTTCTCACTGCAGGTCTGATGCATGGGTGGCACTGTTAACCGTGACTGAGAGTCATGGTGGAGCTCTGAGTAGGTTTTCCCTCCAAATCAAGGCTTTCTATCGGATCCACTTTGTCAAATTGATGTCCAAGGGTTGCCTCTATGTCCTCTAACAGGTTTGGTGGTTGAATTGATCTAATGGTTCATGGATTATATGAATTGACGTTTCTTGGCTCTCCTAGGCTCCTAGGGCTTCCATGACATTTTGATCTCCAATTGGGTAACACAAGTATCCATCTTAATACATGTAGTTGCTTATGCAATTTAATAGGGCTTTGCTACTCAATTGAATATTCTTCTCTCTATATTTATCCCTAATTTAGATGGGGATCTTATAATAATTTCCCATGACTAGGGGTGGCTTCCTCATAAAGACAAGGTCAAGATTGGGTGGTTGAACTTGTTGGATGGAAGGGTCCAAAACCTTCCTCACTCAAACTGCTCCAATTTGAAACCAATTGGCCATTGCAACCAACTTTGGGTTGGATGAAGGTTAACTGATTATGAGTGTTGACCACAGTTGACATGCATGGTGAGCACTGCTAACCGTGGGTGTCAGTAGTGGCTAGCATTGACTAGGCAAAGGTGCCCAATTGAGTGGTAAAAACCATTGCTATACCTTGGATCTGTCCAAAGGTCTTCCATATGGTCCTATAGAATGTCCCATATGAGTAGTCATCTTAGCATGACACATTTTAGGTGTCTACAGATGCCATTTTTGAGATGCATTGTAATTTTGAACAACACTGAGCAAAACTAGATCTCCTAAAATGATGTCGTAGGTTGAATGGTGATCATTGATATGATCAACATTAGATACCTCGAGTTCAACAAAAGGATACGCATCCTTGAATTATTACTTCTAACTCAATATAAGGCTTAAATTTAAAAAAGTTTGCACTCGTCATAAGACATTCAGATAGCATCAATGCAAAGTAGGCTTTCGTACCTGTCAATCCGAAAAGATGAAAGTTACAAACTAACTGTCATATTTGCTATTTTTCCCCAAGCAAAGGGGTAAGCTTATGATAGTATTTACCAATGATTCATAGTAATGAATGAAATTTTGAAAAGATCAAGGGATCTACTGTTGAATTTGATTATAATTTAATATTATGACTACCCCCTCAAGCGATGAGTCGATGAGGGTAATGACAATTAAATGAAGCGATGAGGTCGCTTGACCACTATGAATGATCCTTGCACAAATTAAGATTTACCATTTTAAATACTTGGCAAGGCCTAATCAACTATGATTTCACCATTTAAAGTAATTACCTATTTCTATCCCATGGGGCGGTCCAACCATGAAGGCCTTCTTAGGAAATCAAAATGATAGCAATGTCCATTAGGCTTGTAGTGAATCATAATATCGATGATATGCTAAAAAAGTGTCATAGGAGAATCACGATGAATATCTCGTTCTCGTGGAGCAGTCTAGCTGTGTAGGCCTTCTTAGGGATTGAAATGAAACATAGCCATTCAAAAATGATGAATTTACCCCAAATGTCCTTATGGTAATTTACTTGTCTTGTTGGATTGCATGGATCGCAAGTTGTTGCAACCGCTAAGTGTATAGGGTAAATAACTGAATACGAGGTGCATTTGGCTTTTGATTTATTTATTTGGCTGGGAGGTGTGGAGCTCTATGAAAGGATTATCATAGCGATGATCTCCATTGAATGCACTTTGTAATCTCAGCCAATTATTTTGTTTTACCTTATGATGACATTTTCCAATGTCGTGCTTTGTTTGGCTTATTTAGCTTATTTTATTTTATTTTGATGCAATTCTGGTCTGATGCACAATTTTATTTTGACCTTTTAAGGCTCTCCATGGTGGGAATTTGGAGTAATTAATACGGTTTGCTAATTGTACCTGTCAAATGTGAGCCAATTCCTTAACCGTGGATGTCAACCGCGGGCAACAAATCCTAATCTAGGGACCGCGGATGTCAACCGCGGGCTGCATCAAATTTAAAAATTATATAAAATTTTTGCTTTGTTAAATTTTCATTATTCACCTAACAAGGATAGTAAAATTGAGAGCTCTGAGAGGTAAAAATCAACTTTTGACATGTAACGCTACCAAAAACCTAATACACTCCTAATTTTCCACACCGATGGCTGATCAGTCGGAAGCCTCGACCGGTGGAGGAGCCGGTGCTTCCAAGGTAACTCCTAAATCGAGACCTCGCTTGTCATTACCGCATGTAAAATTAACTTCATTAATTTATCAGTAATTGAACTACACTAAACTATTGGTAATAAACTTCACTGTAGTTAGGGTTTAACGTAGGTTAGTTAGATGGGGGGATTTATTTTAATTTTTTGGGGCTTTTTCTGTAAGGGCGAATCCGTTTTGGGTTTCACTCCCTAGTCGCGGGTGGCAGTCGTGGGCCCCAATTGGTAGATTGGGGTCCATGGATATCATCTATGATAGGGTTAAAATTCCAACGATCGAATTTTTGACCGTTGGGCCGGCCGCGGTTTCGACTCGCGGTGCCTAATTTTTACAAAATTTTACATTTTTTATCATTTTTTTTATTTTTCTTGAATTTTTTAGGGCACTTAATGCATTTTATTACTGTTTTGAAGCATTATTTTAATTTTTTTGAAATTAGTGATCATGTTTTTACATGTTTTTGTATTTTTATGTGTTTTTTGACTTGTTTTGACATTTTAGAATTGTTTTTTTTATTTTTTTTCTTGTTTATTATTTTTGTTGTCACTCAGAATTTGACCAACATAGCGAGGGAGACCGATCTCCTTCATGACATCTGCGGTGATATAAATAATGGAGAGAAAGAGTGGTTCACTACTATGGGGTTTGGCTACATCTTGGACCCCCCCACCATCTGGATAGATCAGGGATATTTGACTACCTTGACCCATCGCTGGATGCACGGACCAACACATTTCACCTACTGACGGGTGAAATAACTATTACTTTGGAGGATGTGTACCACAACTTGTGTATTTAAATTTATGGCGAGGCCATCACCTCTTCTCCTACCATGGCCAAGAGGGTCGTATTTGATTTTATCTTTGGCGATCAGAGTACTAAGACCTAGGATCATAATGCCCATGGAGGCATCCACGTTAGAGAGTGGTTCGAGGCTCGATTCTTCTCACAGTGAGATACTGTGTTTATGCTCCTAATTATTTAGATAGTACTCATAGATTCTTCAAGCGTGAGGTTCCATTAGAACCTCCTAGCTCAGATCGAAGAGGTCATGGTCAACTCGATTCGAGATCCTCTCATTTTATCATGGGGGAGAGCCCTACTAGCATAGCTCTACCACAAGATGTATTAGATCACATGCCAGAGCAGATTCAACATAAACTATAGCATCCTCCTCTAGGTTTGGGGTTGGTAGCACATCCTGATCAAGCATTTGGTTGATTTACCTATGACAATCACTGAGATCGATGATGATAGTCAATGCTATACTACCTATTGGCCCTAGGAGTGAGAGGGCTTTAGGAGTAAGTCTCATGCAAGAGATATAAAGCATTACATTAGCAAATTTGCATAGCTCCACCCTTAGCACATACGATGGTGACCGTATATGGACTGTCTAGCATGGATAGAGGCAGATAGGTACCTACACCAAGTGCACAGAGATAGATAGATCATCGACCAAAAGGCCAACATACGTAAGTATCACTTCTACTCTTGTGTGTTGAGGTAGTTTAGGATTCGATAGGATGTCCCATAGTTGCCACTCATATATAGATGCCTGGTACTCGAGAGGGACCTGACATAGCCCTAGGTTACTCCATTGGGGGATGATGATGATGAATTTTAGGAGTCAGGCCAGACGGATGCAAGAACTACTCTTGACTGTGATGGCTGGTGGGCTGACTTCTAGTGGCATGGAGAGGGTCCTCTAGGTTGAACAACTAGAGGATTCGTAGCAGAGGGTGTAGAGGATACAGAGGTGGATCCTTAGGGATTTAGGACCCACCAGTGGATAGAGGGCGCATGGGGCATAGGGGCCACTACAGAGGAGGGCCCATAGGTTAAGGTAGAGGAGGATGTATTAGAGGAGGGTGAGGCACCTTTGGATAGTGAGATTGGGCAGTTGAGAGTCCAAAATTTTGACATCTAGAGCTAGGTTTGGAGACTATAGACTCAACTACTTCATAGGGATACTTCTATCACCATTCTAGTGGTAAATATAGTACGTGGGGAGAGGCAGTGGTAGGGATATGAGGAGGAGAGGATAGCTCTCCATGCATAGGCTACCATCATAGGAACTCAAATCACACAGCTCACTAGCCAGCAGGATGTGGCACAGGCACAGCTGAGTGCTATGACTAGAGGGACCTACTGAGGGCAACGATGGGGGGCTCATCATACACATAGGCTATCATGCCACCTCTCGAAGCACCATCTTATTTACTACCATCAGGTCATGAGCCCATGGCAAATATCAGGAGGCTTAATTCCATCATGGAGGAGGGTAATGAGCGAGATAAAGTGCACACAACTCACATCTCCCAGCTGGAGGGCTACATCAGGATGATAGGTGGGGAGGTACCAAAGGATATCCACACAATAGGTACTAAGAGGACCAGGACTAGGACCAGGGAGATAGGGCAATCTTCTGCCAGCTTGAGCCATAGGATGCATAGGACTGAGAGGATTCATAGGTCCTCGAGTACTCATGGTGCTAGCTCATAGAGGACTCACAGAGATGGCAAAGGTGATGGAGGTGCCTCACAACCTGGGGGTATAGGCCCTATCTAGTATAATTTTTTAGATATGTTTTTTGTACCAATTTTGAGTGTAAGGTCAAGGACCTACATAGTTACAGCCTACGAGAATTTTGATGTACCTTGATACTATGTCCTCTTTGACATATATATTTATATGATATGATAGTTCATCTCATTATATGTGTATTTTATTTTTGGTATTTCATGTTTATGTTATGCACATGGATGTAATGCAACTATTTGATTTATTTCTATATGATGTGACGTATGGACGACATGCACTAGCTATATGATGTGGCTGTAGTGATATACATATGTAGATGGACTACTTTATGATGCTATGTATACGAATACAATCTTTGATATTTAATGCAATTTTGATTTGCTTCACTTGTATGCATTTAATTTATGCTGTTTATGACATGATTCGTGCCATGTTTGTACTACGTGTATTTTTGATGATATTGATTTATTATAAATGGACATGTATGTTTTAATCACTTTAAAAAAAAATGTATACAATATGGTATGAGGTTTTGATAATCTAATGGATGACACCACAGAATGTATGACAATCATGCATGATATTTGCTATATTTTATTAAGAATATTTATTGATTTGACACTCATATGTGAGCTGCAATGCACTGTTTCTATTTATAAGTTTTTGTAAATTAAAAGATATGCACAACATAGTCAGTGGCCATTTAAATATCATTTCTAAAATCCATTCGGTATCTAACATATATCACAAATAGTTCTAATAAACAAACTCTCATAAATGAGACTTTATATTTGATGATTGCATTTGAAAATTTGATTGTTGCTATTTGGGAATTTTTGAGGTTTACCATGAGACTCAAACACCCTATTTGACTGATCAAAATATGTATACTAACCATACTAGACTTCTAAAACATAAGGATTTCACTAGGATAGGCCCTAACTATTCATTATCCCTATGTGTGCAAATGAGTACATTAAGATAAGGCACAAGCATACCCCAATGTCAAGCGGGATTCTTTCAGCCCATTGCTAAGATTGGGGATCCACAAATATTTATCCAATCTTAAGTTTATATTTTAGTTGGACTAGACCTCTAGGTGATACAGGACACCTGAAGCTAGATCTTCCACATTCAAACATTGGTCTGCCCAAGAGCGAAATGCTATTGCATTAAACATATCATCATGCGTAAGGTACAATAGTGCTAGAAATTCCATGGATTCAAGTTCACTCCCTTATTTTCTTCAATTTTTTGGGATACTTGCTCATATAAAGTGATAAAAATCACTGTTTATTTTTGTACTTTAGTGACAATAATCACTATTTATTTTATATTTTCCTTTATTTTTCTTTCTTTCTTTCTTTCTTGAGCAAGGGTTTTGATATTGATTTTTCTTTCTTTGTACAATTTGTCTTCATTTGACTTGAATTTTTGGAATTTACATTTGATAATTTGCTTCAAAAACTTCCTTTGGGGAACTATTTTTTGGATATCGATCTAGGATATCATTCTTATGATATCAATATGGGATATCAATCTGGGATGTCGATCTATGATATCGATCTAGGGTATCAATATGGAGGATTGATCTGGGATATCACTATGGGATATTACTCATTTTAATGTAAGCAAGGGATTCTGGGTAGGGAATGAACTTGTCCTTTTGCCAATTACCAACATTTCTCATATCATTTGCATAGGGGGATAAGCAAGAATAACCCTTTTCACATTAGGATACCTGGTCCTACTTCGTGGCTTTCATCTTCCCCTAGTCCATATTAGGATTGTTTAATTTGTTGATTGGTGATAGAATTCTGATATGCTAAGGGCTATACTAACTAGACCTCAATTACAAAAGTAAAGCAAGCTTTCTATCAACTTTTGAGAAGACCTCTAGGTATGGTTGAATGATTGAAAAACCCTAGTATATTCTTCATAGCAAAAATTTGGGTTGTGTTGAAAAACATAATTACTCACAAGCATGATACATAGATGAAAAAGATAGTGCATAGATGCATGGTTAAAACACAAATGTGGTGTCTTTTGTAAGATTGTAAACACAATTTATTCTAATGCAAGCACGGTGAATGAATATACCTAATGCAATGTAAAATGAAATGCATGTGGAGAATGCAATGCAATGATGCAAACATTTTTGATTTTTGACATATTTTTTCAATTTTTATGGATTTTAACATTTGGTTTGACCAAAGAGCTGATAGATGCCTTTGGAACCTTTTGGGATTGACCAAGTGGTTTTAGGAAACCCTTAGAGCCTTTTGGGATTGACCAAGAAGTTTTAGAAAACCCTTGAAGCCTTTTGGGATTGACCAAGAGATTTTAGGAAACCCTTGGAGCCTTTCTGAGTGACCAAAGGTCTTACAGATGCCTTTGTAGCATTTTCTGGTTCTTAGGAATAGAACACTTTAAGATGAAGGATATTTAGAGGTTTAGGCTCCTAAAATCCTCCAAGCGATAACAAGCGATATGTCCCAGGTCCAATCTTCTCTGAGATCATATAAGGACCTAACCAGTTAGTCACAAATTTGTCTCACATTTTTGGCGGTAATTTTGAGTAATTTTGGTTCTCTTTTAGCACAAGATCACCAACCTCAAAGTCTCTCAGATGGAATTTGCTATTGTAAGCTCATTTTAAGTGCTCTTGATAAATGTAAATGTGCTTGAGGGCATTCACATGACATTAATCAAGTAGAGTCAATTAATCTAGGTGAGCTTGTTGTGCAGTGTCATCATCAATGAACTCTTTCAATGCAACACATAACATTGAAATTTCCAACTCTAGGGTCATAATGGCCTTAGTGACATATACTAGTGAAAATAGAGTTGCCCTAGTGGGTGTCCGAATGCTAGTACTATAAGCCTATAGCTGGATATGCCAATATTTGTGGTGCTCTTGTACCATATTTTTCAATATGGAGACCACTGTCTTGTTTGAAGCTTTAGCCTACCTGTTTGCTTGCGGATAATAAGGAGTCACAAAACTATGTTTGATTCTATACTTAGATGTCAAAGCTCTCATAGTTTTGTTCTTGAATGACGTTCCATTATTCGACACTATCTTGGATGGTATACCAAAATAACTAATGATATTGGTGAGTATAAACTCAACAATACATGCTCCAGTTGTCATTGTTAAGGGGATGACTTCCACCCATTTAGTAAAATACTCAGTATCTATGATAATAAAAGTATACCAACCCAATGACAGAGGAGAGATCTTACCAATGAGATTAAATCCCCACTTAGCAAATAGTCAATCCGCTTGAATGGGTTGTAAGACTTGTGATGGTAGGCATGTAAGATTACCATGATGTTGACATTTAACATATTTCTTGATATACACATTGCAATCCTTCTCCATAGTGGACCAATAATAACCCATTTGAAGGATGCGCTTGATGATAGCCATACCGTTGAAATGGCCACCACACACCATCGTGAGGTTATAAAATTTCCCAAGATGACTCTTGGGGCTCAATATAACGAATGAGAACTTCATCATAGCTTCTGCAATATAGGATGTCTGCTATCAAGACATACTTTGTCACTTTTTGCTTGAATGTGCACTTCATGGCATGTGATAATCCTTGAGGTATTACACCAAGTCTAATGAAGTCACATATCTATGATGTCCAATTATGATAAGCTTTAACCTCAACTGACAAGATAGCATGTTCCCCCTGTGGTTCTATATTTACAAATACAGACTGGGAAACAACCCTGTGGTGAATGGTAGTACCACTCCCTGTCAGATCCTGTGAGATCATAGACCCCCAGGATGATCTATTTAGAAAGTCTTTGGATCTGTAGGACCACTCATAATTTGGTTCTACATGAATCATGTTTATTGATTCTTTGTTATCCAATGCTTCACATTACACAATAGAATATGACAACATTTTTACATGGATGGTAGTAAAGTCGATAGATATATTCTAAGGGATTAGAGATACCAAATATAACATTGTGTCTATGAATATATTGGATGAACAAGGTATTGCCTTGATTTCATACCATTCCAATCGAGCTAGATATGTGTTAACAAGATCCTTGTAAGCTTTCAATACCGAGCATCAACATTGAAATAGTCCCTTAACTTAGTTCATAATGAGAAGAGAATCATGAAAGATATTTAGCCTTTTAATCTTCATGGAAATAGCTATTTGGAGACCAAAAATTAGGGATTTGTATTCAAAATTGTTATTAGTGCAAGGAAAGTCTAACTTGAACGACAAATACATTGGAGCTCCTTATGACATGAACAACACTATTCCTACACCACCCCTTGCTCACATTTCGAACCATCGAAGAACAAGGTCATATCGGCTTTGTTATCTAGTTATTCAAGTTTGGGTGCTTCTAATAAGGCAAAGACTATGTCATCAAAAGCTCTATGGTGAGGGGCCTACTATTTTTGAGAGGTACCTTAGCTAGTTGATCTGCTATGACTTGTCCCTTAATGGAATTTTGGCTTAT
Source organism: Wollemia nobilis (assembly GCA_028583015.1). Lineage (NCBI taxonomy): Eukaryota > Viridiplantae > Streptophyta > Pinopsida > Araucariales > Araucariaceae > Wollemia > Wollemia nobilis. The sequence goes on along the minus strand of JAQPPZ010016861.1, from coordinate 13,151,390 downwards.
GAATTCCAAATTGAATTTTATCAATAACATGATCCACTTTGCAGTACGTGTATTATGATATGTCTTGTTCATCATATACTACAAAGAATTTTGTTTGGATATAACATATGTCGTATGACTCAACATATAGTGTCATAATTTCTTGGTAGCAAACACTACTAAACATAGCTTTTCCACATATGCATATCTAAGCTCATAGCTCACCAAGGTTCTACTAATGTAATATATGGCTTGTTCTTTGCTTTGCACATTATTTTGGGCTAGCATGGTTCCCAATGCAAAGTTGGTTGCTGATATATATAACAAAAATGGCACATTTGGCCTTGGTGGAGCTAGCATTGGTGGGGTCTCCAAGTATTGCTTTATCTCAACAAAGACCGCTTGACAGTCCTTGTCCCAATTGAATGGGACCTCCTTGTGTAGTAGTTTATTCATGGGTCAAAATTTATCCAATAATTGAGCGATAAATCGCTTTATGGATGCTACTTTAACCTGAAGTCTTCTTAGTTATTTGATGTTTATGGGGGGACACATTTCAAAAATAGCCTTGACCTTTGTTGGGTCAAATTTGATGCCTCGTTTTGAAATTATGAATCCTAAAAGCTTTCTTGAAGTTACACCAAACACACACTTCTTAGGATTCAACCTGACATTATGCTCTATCAGACAATCGAAGACCTTATTTAGGATATTCGCATTCTTAGAACGCAATAATGACTTGGCCAACAAGTCATCCATATAATCTTCTAATATTCTATGCATATAGTCATGAAAGATATATGTCATAGCATACTGATACATGGAACCAATATTTTTAAGGCTGAATGGCATAAATTTATAGTAAAATATTCCCCATGGCGTTATAAATACTGTTTTATGCTGATCTTCATATTTAATCTAAATTTGAATGTAACTAGAAAAACCATCCATTAAGGAGAGCATCTCATGACCTATAGTTGCATCTAAAAGAGCATCGATATTCGATAATGGAAATGAATCCTTTGGTGTTGCCTTATGTCTTTGAAATCCGTAAAAATATGGATCCTTCCATCAAGTTTTACTATAGGCACCATATTGGATAGCCATTTTAGATAGTCGATGGAGATAACAAAATCTATGTATAATAGCTTTTGCAACTCGTCCTTAACCATTAAGGCTACTATTAGATGCATCTTCCTAAGTTTCTACTTGATTGGATTCTTTGATAGGTCTAGAAAAAAGTTATGAGTAAATAATTTCAGATCTAGACTTGACATATCCTTGTAAGTCCAAGCAAAGAGATTAGGTATCTCTCTCAATAGAGGGATGATATTGGCACGCTCATTGAGAGTCAAACTTTCTCCAAATTTAACCTTCCTTGGATTGGTGGGATTATTATAGATTTCTAGTTTGAAGGTTTCCTCTACTGACATATGGGATCCCTCCTCAAGATGATGAGGCATAGGGATCAAGTGGATGTCATCTATTGGGTTTACAGGTTCCTCATTGGAAGAATCCTTGGCATGATAGACATCATGTGCATAGCCTAGTGTAAAATGGAAAGGTTGCAGTATTTATTTGTTAGGGAAGAAATCTTCAGGCTCTAGTGGTGAATCAGTGTGATCCAAATCAATAGCATCTACATTTAGAGGCAATGGTTTGGATGGATCAGTTGGATTATGGAGTGGAGTGGTTAAATCAATGGAGATCATGTTGATGAAATGGATCATGTCTCCAGGACCACATGCAAGTGACTCATCATTAGCAAAACTACCATCCTTGAGATGTGGTTCTGGGGGTATGGGGATATTTGGATTCAGTTCATGAACAGAATATCGAATGGGATCATTGGGCTCAAGGAGCTTCATGTATGTTGATGGATAAGGAAACACCATATGATAAATCATATTAAGATTTGGTGGTCTCCTCCTAAGACGATGATGGAGATTGATCTCTCTGTGCATATCCTCAGTCGTATAATGCACATCACGATAGCATAAGTAGGGAGGTCCTAAGTAGGCTCTCTATATCATCTTGTTCATAACTATTGTAATATAGACCTTCATCGCTACCTACTAGAATGGGATGCTCTAGAAAATATGGCCCCATATGGGTTATCTCCTGATTGCTATCATCACTTTATGATAAAATTAGGTATTTGCACCATAAATATGATACTATCAAATAGATCATCTTAGTCTTATCCATCGATTGATCGTCAGGTGAGGACTCACTATCCTATATTTTGATGCAGCTAGGTCCACCTATATTGAATATGGACTCTGCTATATCCTCATCAAAATGCCCTTCCAACTTAGGATCTATCACTATGATAATGTCTTGACCCTGCATGCCCGTGTCATCGGCCACTCCACAGATTTTTGACCAAATTTTTCTCTTGGTAAATCATCTGGACCAGCTTCCACCAAGATATCATTGTGATATGTCTCGGGTGGTCATATGGTAATGTAATACACCATTCGATTATCCCACTAGAATGCATAAGGATTAGGGTGATACGGGTTGAAGTCAACCTCACCCTCCAGACTGAGGTACAAGTGGTCTAAAGATACCATGAGGAGTTCAGCCTATCCTCCACTGTAGAATCCCAACTTGAACCTGTCAGTAGGTAAATGATACTATGGTTCTATTGGATTCTTATGCCCCTACTCGAATAGTTCGAGACTATAACCATGCCAATGGTAACACTCAAAGTATCACATGGCGTAGTCTGAGTTTGAAAGATAATGAAAATTCATGATAAATGGTTCATTATCATCCTCATCCATGGGCACATGAGATGCAAAATGGTCTAGCCCTTCGTAGATGAAGTTGGTTTGGTTGGGTGGTGCCCCCAATGGTTCCACCATCCCTATAGAAAGGCGATGGGCTCATGGTTGGCCCATGTTTTGTGCAGTCTTGATAATTAGTTTGAACATCAAATTCTACAAAATATATTTTCCTAAATCAGGATTAACCAAATGGATGGTCACCTACGATGCAGATGACCCTACTGAAGACACAGGTGAAGTAGGATAAGGTGCCTCTTCGACTCTTCCTTGAACTTTCTCTACTTCCATGGGAGCAGGGGTTTCAATAATAACTAACTTGAGATTTTGCTTTATCTTCTTTTCACCCACTTTTTATTTCAACTTCCTATCATCTCACTGTATCGTAGATGCAGTTGGTCTAATGGAAGTAGTTGTTGTGTTATCTGATCTTTGAGATATGGATATTGTAGGTCTAGCACAAACTTATTTGATTATACCTCTTTAGACACCTAAAACATGTCATGTCGATGGTGACTACTCATATGGACATGCTAAAAGACCATATGGAAGATCTTGGACAGACTCCAAGATAGAGTAGTGGTTCTAACCACTCAACTTGGGCTCCCTAGAATAATCAAGTTGAATCGTAGCTCAAACCTACGGTCCATAGTCTGAACTGCGACTGAAACCTGTCGTTTACTCGTATCGCTCCAAATTTTTCACACCCTTACCTTCAGGCTATAGGATCCGTGCCCGGAAGGGGGATGTGAAAAGGATGGTGTGGTACCTCGGACTGAGAGGCCTTGCGAAGGTCCCGCCTCTCGAGGGAGGTGTATATTGGTGATTTTTTGATGGATGGTGGGTTCACCAGGAAACATTCAATGGCAGTTTCCACGCCTAGGTTGGGAATGTGTTTTATGTGTTCGTTTTAGCCTTAAGCATTCAAGTCCTAGGTTTGGCCAAAATGCGTCTAAGCTATTCTATATGAAGATGCAGATTAAATGAATACAAAAAATAGAATTAAGACAGAAAAATAGAGAAATTAAGGAATGTTAAAGGAAAATACCTGATCCGGATGTCTGATGAAGATTATGATTCTTGAAGCGATCAGGATCGCCTCTGGATTTGACAGGATCGTCTGAGATCAGACAAGATCGTCTGAGATCTGACGAATTCGTTAGAGACCTACAAATAGAGAAATAGGTGCAAAACACAGAAAATACAACAATGCTAACATAGGGAAACAGTGTAAAATAACAATAGCAATATCAAACTGAAACTTAAAAATAGAAACATGAATGCATTATGCTAATTTAATCATAATTATGACTTAATTATGCATTTGATCTAGATGGGTGAACTCCAAAATGCAAGATAGCATAAAATAATAAATAAACTAGCTAATTACAACATAAAACAATAGATTGAAAGATGAAGAAATGCAAACTTTAGGCACTGATTGCCTCAATGTTGACTGTAGTCAAAATCGTCTCGCATTGGTATGAAATCATCTCTGATTTGACAGGATCACCTCCGATCTGAACAGGATCGTCTGCGACGATGTAAGCTTGCTCCGGCTGAAAAACACTAAGGTACCTACAACAAAATTTGAATAGAACTACTGCAAATATGAATTTGGGATGTCTTAATGCGTATGAAGTCGAGTTACAGGGAATTTCAGCCAGGGGGGTGCTAAGGGGAGGGCTTAGGAATTTTTTAAATAGGCTTAGGAGGGAGGTTAGGAGGTTGGAGATCATCCCTATTTGGGAGATCTCCAATGGGGGAGGGTCTCTAACGGTGCAGACACGCTTCTACCCGGATTAGAGACCCGTTGGAACAGAAGCTAATTGTGAAAAATTAGTTTTGGGACAAGATCGTCTGGACGTCCTAGCCCAGACGAAATCGTCCGATCTGAGGCGATATCGTCTGATCGGCGACGATATCGTCAAACGGTCAAAACAACCTCTAAAAATGGCACGAGAAAGGGGGAAACGGATTACATGGTGGTTAACGGGCGGTTTGGGAGGTTAAAATTTGAATTTGAATTATTTACTAGAGTAAATGTAATTATTAAGATTTCACTGTGCCAATTTTAGGGTGCTACATTTTGCCCCCTCTTTAGCGAATTTTTTGAAGAAAATGCGTTAAAGATGAGTTCTTCTCGATCTACGAGAAAGCAAAAATTATTCCCATTTTTAGGCGACGATTCTTGGTCGAATCGTACGACAGCTTACTATGGTGCCCCCTCCGTGTTTTTACCCAAATCGAACGTTTGAGGTAAAAACGTGGAAAAGCAAAATTTTAAAATGTTTTTAATTGTGTTTTGAATAAAATTAAGAAAAAATAGGGTAAAACCCTAATTCATTTTTACTATTCATTTTTCTGGTTTTAGAGCTCTGCAAGCAAAAATGGTGGAGACGACGCACAGATCGACAGAGGTCCGACGTGGGCTACGGGTAAGAGTCTAAACTTAGTTTAGAATGGTTTAAGTTGAATTTACATGCTTTTTAGGTGAATTTTGATTAATTTTTGAGCATCACGGCCGTTTTTGGGCCGTCGACATCGTCGAGATGAAATCGTCTCAAGTTCATCGATTTCGTCTAAGGGCGAAATCGACGAAAGGGGGACGATTTCATCAAATTAAGGACGATTTCGGCTTGCAAAATCGGAGACGATTGTGCTCAAATTTGGGACGATATCGTCCAATAGTGGACGATATCATCATTTGTATAAAATTGAACTTATTTTAACTTGCATTATTAATCACTTGAGTTGTTATTAATGATTTTTATTGTTTTGTTGTTTATGTTGCAGAGAGGTTTACTAAAGAGCAGAGAATGGAAATATGGAGGTTTGAGAGATGACTTGGCCACTCTAACACAGGCAGAGTGGGATCAGCTGGCACAGGCCAGCTTACTACATGTGGCAGAAATGCCACAAGTTTCTACAGACATGGGGCTACTGACAGCCCTAGCAGAGAGGTGGTATCCGGGTTCTTCCTATTTTTGGCTACCGACAAGGGAGATGACTCCCACATTAGAGGATGTATGGAGGATTATGAGGATCCCCATACAAGGACGGTTGATCACTCCTATGGCCAATCAGGGCCATGCTATGGGGCGGTTGTGTGGTGACCCGAGCTTCGCCCTGGAGAAGGGCAGAGTAAACATCGAGGCACTGCGTCAGATGCCTGGGGCATCCAGACTCACACAGGTTTTGGCCGGAGTGGTAGGTGGACTTTTGCTATGCCACCAGAGTGGGTGCAGGGTACCATGGGTGCTAGCAGATGTGATCTACGATATGCGAGACCATGGTTACGGGTTTTCTTGGGGCAGCTTTGTTCTATGTCGGTTGTACAGGATCCTGCATGGGGTCGTGTACAAGGGCGATCGATGTCTAGTTATGACATCGCTCCTACAGGTTTGGTGCTGGGAGCACATTGCAATGCGGAGGCCGATAGGGCTTCCTTTGATAGGGATTGACGGGGAGAGGCCCCGAGTTTTCTACTGGTGGCTCCAGAGAGGGTCACAACGATGGATTGACCTACCGATGTCCCGGAGACTGTTGGATGACCTTGTCTCGGACCAGATCACCTGGAGGCCATGGCGAGAGCACCCAGGGTGGGCCGAGGATGGACAGGAGCTAGCTCGCATCAGGCGAGTTTGCTGGTTGCGGATGGAGAGGGGAGAGGTGGAGCTCCACCGCTATGACCGAGTTTTGTGACAGTTCGGTCTACAACAGGGGATCCCATCTCTCAGGGATTACGAGTTTTTCTAGACTGTCCGGGATAACACCATAGTTAGCGGGGCTCCAGACATGCAGCGCTTTTGGAGTCAAGACTCGGACGATGCCCCCATTCAGCCAGTGGATGGGGATGATGCAGGGGTAGCCGATGGCTATGATGCCTGGTATGCAGGCATCCGCCCTCCTCGGATGATGAGGGCTCAGGGTCCGATTCATGCAGTTGTGCGTCGGATAGGGAGGCGACGCCAGGCGGCTATGGAGGTGGCCCAGGGTCACAGCGAGAGAGAGCAGAGGAGGCCACAGGCATAGGAGAGGCCGTGATAGCGGGAGAGGAGGGAGGAGAGACCCCCTTCTCCATAGAGAGAGAGGCCACCATCGCCCGATAAGGGCAAGGGTGTTGACATTGGGGAGAGTAGTGAGATAGCGACTCTCCGAGCGGAGACAATCCATCTCCAAGCACAGGTGCAGACCCTACAGGAGGAGGCTACACGACACCGAGCTGAGGTGACACAGCTCAAAGATGAGATTACATGCCTCAGAGCATGGGGTGGAGGAGCGAGCACACAGGAGCTAGCACGGTCGATTGCTCAGACCACATTCTACCAGGGCATCTACTTCCAGATGGTGCCAGAGGGTTAGAGGGTACAACTGCCAGTCGGCATTGCTGACCCTATCAAGATTGGGTCATCGAGGACTTCGTCTCGATCGACGACTAGGACTCGTAGTACCACTCATACTACGATGGGGCCACCTCGTCCACCTCGGGAGGGGGAGGAGATGAGGCTGAGAGCTCGAGGGGTTCTCGAGACACTACATAGAGGATATATGATTGAGAGGATTGAGTATGCCAAGATGTAGATTGTGGCATACCAATCTATTTTTGAGATGATGTACATATTGTTGATATATATAGATGAGATATTTTTGATCATATGACTTGTGTTATGTATTTTTATGATGCTTTTATGTTTGATTGATGGATTTGATGATTGGATTGAGGATTCATGTAATTATGTCATTTGGAAATATTATAATTTTGATGTCATGCTGTAAGATTTTAAATGAAATAATCTGATGTAACAAATTGGTTGTTTGTGATGTAATGTGATAAAAGATAAAAAGAGACTTCTAACAATAATTTCAAAGGACATTGTCGCTATTATAGACCATTTCATGGAGTCGCCGCTCACTCGGTCGTCAAGCTAATCCCAGTATAGAAATATTGTTAAAAGTAAAAGAGTGCTTAAGAGATTGTCTTAAGACTTTGGTGCAATGGTGCAAATGATGATGATGATGGTTTGTTTTTCAGATTTCCATGAAAATAGTATGCATGAAATAATGTTAAAATGATTTTTGCTAGGCATAAATTCCTAAGTGTGATAAATTTTTTGGATAATTCCCTAGGAATTATACCATCATTGCAAAATTGAAGGTTGACATAATGACATGAAATAATGATAATGTGTTTGCTTGTTTGTAAAGCATAATTGTATAACAGAATGATTTAAGTCATATGGTTTTCATGATTTTTAAATAAATGGGGAATAAAAATTGTTACAATGGTTTGCGCTAGGCATAGAATATGTAGGTATAGACTTATACCATCATCGCGAAAATCAAAGAAGAAAATAGATAGTTTTATTGCATGGTTGATTTTTAATAAACAGAAAATATGAAGATGAGGACTTGCGCTAGGCATAAAATTCCAATTTTGGTTTTGGAACTATACCATCGTCGCGAAAGTCGATAATATATATATATATATATATATATATTTTTTTTTATATTTTTTGTTTTGATTGGATGGTTTTGAAAGAAATTTTGATTTTTCTATTATGCATATAGTTGTCGAAACAACTGTACTTGGAAGAAGAAAATGAATTATTCCAAACAATTTGCAAAAATATATTTCAAAGTATTTTAAAGACAAAAGTTAGATTTATAAGGAATCCCATGTGCATATGTGAATTCATTTCCAATCTTGATTTATCATAATGATACACAAAATCTCTCAAATATAAAATGTGTGTGCAATTGCTATGTTCATTTACCGGTTTTGAGCAAGATAATATGATACAAGTGATTTGAAGAAACCAAATAAGTGTTCATTAACCATGATGTAGATGCATATAACCATACTAGACTACTATGTAAGTCGGATTATCAAGAGCTAGCTAATCCATAAGCAGACATAGGTCTGTACAAAAGAAGGTCGCTAATGTGACAGACATATCGCCACGCTAGGAGTTACCCAAGGCCAAGCAGGTTGGGCACAAACCACCTGTTATGGGGCTTACCTCACAGTTTTCAAATAATTGAGAATTCCAGGGATTCAAGCTCATCAACCCTTCTTTTCTTTTCAAAGGGTAGGGAAAGGGATTTTATTGCTTTTTCTTTTGCTTTCTTTTGCTTTTCTTTTCTTTTATTTTGTATTTTTGCTTGATTTTTGAGATAATGCTTGAAATAACTTGTAATGATAAAATAACATTTTTTTTCTTTTTCTCTTTTTCTTTTGAACTTTGCCTTTTGTTCTTTTCTAGGGATACTTGCTCGGATTAGCTGTAGAGCAAGGGATTTTTATTCTGGGTAGGGGTGAGCTTGTCCTTTTGCCAATTCTCAAAGATTCTAGACCATGTGCATGATAGGATAGCGGGGGAAACTTTTCGCTCAAGAAACCACTTCTACTATGTAGCAAAGCATGGAAATTACAAATATAATCATTTTATTGTGAAAAGATGTGCTTGGTTTAAGTAAATAACAAGATCAATTCTCTATGCTCAAACTTTATTTAATTGAATTTTGTGGACTTTGATATAAGAGAGATTAGTAATCATGCTAGATAAAATCAAGATATTTATTTTGTGTTTGTGAAAGTGAGGGATTCCAAATAAATGCTAATTTATCCAAAATAATTTGAAACATATAACTGCAATAATTGTAAGAAAATATATATAAATGATTTTTGAGAAGTTTTGAGAATGTTGACTCTCTCTTTCTTCTTTATGTTGTTTTGGTTTCGAAAGAGTCAAGAATATTGTTGTTTTTATTTTTATTATTTATTGTTTTTTGAAAGATTTTGATGATTTTGATTTTTTGTATTTTGATTTTTAATTTATGAATTGAAATTGGTGGTATATACAAGATGATCTATATACACTATACAAGGTTATTTGAGTATAGCATGTCTAAGGTTGCTTCAAAATCAAAGGAGGTTTTGAAGGATAATCTGGTTGAGGTGAAGGTAAGAATAGAAGGTGATGAATAAAAGGTAGTGATAACAAAAGCTTTGTTATAATGTAGAATAATGTAGCGAAAGATTTGACTTTTATATGTGGAAAATTGATCATGTTACAAAATAAAATATCAGAAAGATAAGAAGGTTCTTCATTTTTATCACTATATTCCAAGTCTTGATAAGATGGAGGGAGCATATGTGAAAGATATGCATGGGTGTTATTTGGTAAACAAGGATGATCATATATGGATGAAGAAAAGTGATGGATAGAAGATAATTGTGATAATAGAGAATGTATAGAACTTGATGTTTCAACCATTAAATATTCTTCAAATGGTTTTGGGTCACCATGTATGGTAACAATTTTATTTGCAATTTCAAACTTCAAATATTGGTGAAGAGTGGAAGGGACAACCCTCATCGTATGAATCCAAGGACTTCTAAGAAGTAGGTTGTAAGGTGAAGGACAATATCCTACATAGAATAAAGTACCCAGGATCTTGGATCCAATATTGAAGGGAAACATTATAGTACCTTGAGCTTCTTGAATTTCATTGTTAAAAGATTTTATAATAACATTTGATTCATTAATATCTTCTTCCTTTGTTTTGAGTTTTTGGAATAATTGATAAGTGCATAAATTAAGAGAGGAGCCATTATCTACCATGATAGTTTTAATAGGTGTTTCTTTACTAGATCCTGTAATGTAAAGATAGTAGTCTTCTTGTGGAGTAGAGGAAGGAATATCCTCATCATAGAATGAAATATGGTTAACCTCAAGAGGGTTTATACCATTAATTATGTTCTTAGAGAAAATATGATGAGGAACAAATTGTTGGCTAGGTATCTTGAACAAAGTTTCCTTGTGATAAATTTGTAATACTTCTAAAAGGGATATCTTTGCTTGAGGATGAATCACTTGTTGTTGGCTATCAAAGTGGATTTCAGATTGAGATTTTGATTCTAAAGATGAGCTTTCTATGCTTACATTCCATTTTGTATCATTCTCTAGAGCCAAAGATAGTTTTGAAGGTTGGTCAAATGAGGAATCCATATCTTGAATATCGGATTGAGTTGATTGAACTTGAGGTTGCTCATTTGTAGTTTCTGTTACAATATTAATAATATCATCATGATGGGACACATTAACATGCAATATTTGATTGGTTTCTTGTTGTTGATAATTGAATAGGGGTTCTTGGGAGATCCCCATGTCTTGATTGATTATTGGTATTTGTTGTGTAGGAGTTTGATTGTTTACTGGAGATTTATAATCAGTTGTAGATTGTAATTCCTTTATATTAAAAAGACCCTTATCAATCAAATCTTGAATTGCACATCTTAAATCTTTACATTTTTGTGTCATATGTCCATCTACTCTATGATATTCACAATGTAGCTCAGGTTTAAACCAATCTGTTGTGGTATCAGGTTGTCTTATGGAAGGGAGTTCAATCTTATTTGTGTCAAGTAAATACTTGAGAATTATATCCATTGGTTGATTGAGCTTAGTAAATTTACGTGATGAAGGTTTTTGAGAGGTTTTTGATAAATGCCTTAGGAATTTCGTCATAAAAGGACCTAATGGTTTCTCACCTCTACTTTCTTTATTATGGGTAGAATGATGACAGGAAGATTGCGAAGCATGAGGTGAGTGCATGGTAGAATTGGAAGAATAAGTATTTTCTTGTTGAAATGGATGTGTTGTATTGAAAGAAGAATATTGAAAGGGTGGAGGAGGATTATATGTGGATTGATAGACATAATATGGATATATGGGAGAATAGATAATATCATTATGAAGAGGATTGGCAAAGGGATTGTTTTGTTGGGTTATGGATGAAAAATGAGAGAAGTGTGATGGAGGTGGTGTTGAATAGGGATGAGGTTGGTCATAATCAACAAATTTATTTGGCTGAATTCTTCCAACATTACTGATGGGCTCATATTGATTTGAGTAAAAACTCATGGTTTCTTTAGTACTTCTAAAAGTAATATTTAGCATCTACTATTTAGAATTGAATCTAAAACATACAAACTTGAAATGATGATTTTGTTTCTGTTTTTCTTGTATACATATATATTTTTTTATTTTTTTTTGTTTTTGTTTTCAAAAGGTTTAAAATGCATTCACGTCGGGTTCACCAAAATGTATCGCTCCAAATTTTTCACACCCTTACCTTCAGGCTATAGGATCCATGCCCGGAAGGGGGATGTGAAAAGGATGGCGCGGTACCTCGGACTGAGAGGCCTTGCGAAGGTCCCGCCTCTCAAGGGAGGTGTATTATTGGTGATTTTTTGATGGATGGTGGGTTCACCAGGAAACATTCAATGGTAGTTTCCACGCCTAGGTTGGGAATGTGTTTTATGTGTTCGTTTTAGCCTTAAGCATTCAAGTCCTAGGTTTGGCCAAAATGCGTCTAAGCTATTCTATATGAAGATGCAGATTAAATGAATACAAAAAATAGAATTAAGATAGAAAAATAGAGAAATTAAGGAATGTTAAAAGAAAATACCTGATCCGGATGTCTGATGAAGATTCTGATTCTTGAAGCAATCAGGATCGCCTGGATTTGATAGGATCGTCTGAGATCAGACAAGATCATTTGAGATCTGACGAATTCGTCAGAGACCTACAAACAGAGAAATAGGTGCAAAACACAGAAAATACAACAATGCTAACATAGGGAAACAGTGTAAATTGACAGTAACAATATCAAACTAAAACTTAAAAATAGAAACATGAATGCATTATGCTAATTTAATAATAATTATGACTTAATTATGCATTTGATCTAGATGGGTGAACTCCAAAATGCAAGATAGCATAAAATAATAAATAAACTAGCTAATTACAGCATAAAATAGTAGATTGAAAGATGAAGAAATGCAAACTTTAGGCACTGATTGCCTCAATGTTGACTGCAGTCGAAATCATCTCGCATTGGTACGAAATCGTCTCTGATTCGATAGGATCGCCTCCGATATGAACAGGATCATCTATGACGATGTAAGCTTGCTCCGACTAAAAAACACTAAGGTACCTGCAACAAAATTTGAATAGAACTACTGCAAATATGAATTTGGGATGTCTTAATGCGTATGAAGTCGAGTTACAGGGAATTTCAGCCAGGGGGTGCTAAGGGGAGGGCTTAGGATTAAATAGGCTTAGGAGGGAGGTTAGGAGGTTGGAGATCATCCCTATTTGGGAGATCTCCAATGGGGGAGGGTCTCTAACGGTGCAGACACGCTTCTGCCCAGATTAGAGACCCGTTGGAATAGAAGCTAATTATGAAAAATTAGTTTTGGGACAAGATCGTCTGGACGTCCTAGCCTAGATGAAATCATCAGATCTAGGGCGATATCGTCTGATCGGCGACGATATCATCAAACGGTCAAAACAACCTCTAAAAATGGCATGGGAAAGGGGGAAACGGATTACACGATGGTTAACGGGCGGTTTGGGAGGTTAAAATTTGAATTTGAATTATTTACTAGAGTAAATGTAATTATTAAGATTTCACTGTGCCAATTTTAGGGTGCTACATGTATAGTCTGAACCATAGTTGTCACCTACGGTCTTAACTAAAGTTCAGTTGGCCTTCATCCGAGCCAAATTGGTTTGAACGACCATTTGGTCTAGAAGAAGGTGGTTAAAGGATGGAAGATTCTAGAGGCTTCCATTCCAACTATCCTAACTACCTCTTCTTGATCTTGGCTTCTCCATGAAGCCACCCCTAGCCCTAGGGACAAGCTATAAATACCCCTTTCAAATATGGGATGAATATAGAGAGTAAATTGATCAAGCGAGCAGTGAAGCCCTATCAAATTGCATACTGAGTTCATGCATGTGAGAAGGCCACTTTGCTATCCATCAAAATATCAATTTGCCATGGAGGTCCTAGGAGCCTAGGAGAGCCAAGAAATGCTAATTCGGGCAAACGGAGGCCCTATTCAACAATTCAACCACCAAACCTGTCAGAGGACACTGAGGCGACCCTTGATCATCAATTTGACAAGGAGGATCAAGCCCACTACCCTAGAATTGGAGGGCAAACCTATTTGGTTGCAGGCCATGGCTTTCAGCCATGGTTTATAGTGCAGACCGCTCATCAGAGCTATGGTTTGCAACAGGTGTAAGATCTCCTTACTATTCCTTTTACAGTTTATTTAGCTAGATCAGATTAATCATTTAAGCACTTGTTTTAGTAGTTTAGAGACCCTGACTAACTGGATTAAGGATTTTATTAGGTTTACTTCACTTTAGCAAGTAGGACCTAAATAGCTTAATTTCAAGTTATAATGCTTCATTTCACATAATTGATCCATTAGATTGGTAGCTATAATTCTTGTTTACATGTTTCAAGCAATATTGATAAATCTTGCATATGTTTAACACATTTTATATGCTTTCTTGATTTCATGTTATTCATGGCATCTTTATGTTTTCATGCTTTAAAGGGCCTCATCATGAGAGGTTGCCTATTTGTATAACTTTCTTGTGTTGTTTCTTGATCGTAGGGAACAGGTTCAAAGGAGCTTCAATCACCAAATTCCTTCCTCAACGCGAAGAAGAGGGTCAACTCCACCCTAGAGCAGTTTGTGACTATTTGGAGAGCAATAATATTGCACCTACCCCATTGGGGGCTTTGGAATTGTATTAATTGTATCAACATTTGGGTGACCCTAAGAGGGGCATGATTGTAATCGAGATTCATTGCAAATATTAATAAAAGAAGCATTCATTTTATTGTCATATGTAATCTTGTTTCTCTTTTCATGCTTTTATGTTGATTTCAATTGATCTATTAGATAGGTGCATGCTTTTTGGATAGGTCAGAAGGCGATCACGGTGGAACTCCACAAATTTAGTGATCTAACTACCATTTCTTGGATTTTTGAAATTGTAGGTATAGACCACAACTACCAGCTACGGGCCAACAATTGAACCACAGTTGCAACCCATGGGTTATAGTGCAGACCGTGCATCAGACCTACGGTTCACAACTGATAGATCAGACAACAGAAAATAGAGCACAGATCGGATGTGGACCTGAGGTAGGTCCCATTTTTCATTCTCTGTCATTTTTTTGTCACTGTGTTTTTCCAGAGAGCTCAAATTTGCAATGCAACTAGGAAATTAAGAAAAGAAGAAATGAATTAGGTCCTAGGTTTGCATTTATTTTTCACGTCATTAGAAAGGCGCTGCTAGGAACAACGGATCTCTGATTGCAATCCACCCTAGAATCCAGCGTGCTTGATAGAACTTGTGTGTTTGGTTTGCATGTTGAGGCCCAAGTAGTGGCCATTTGCATCATCGTAATTGCATTGTCAAAAAATCATGTAGAGTATAGCATGCATATCTGAATATAAAACATTTCTTTTTACATTACATGTAGGAAACAATCATTTGTGCTATATGATGCATTTTTCATTTTATGCAAATTAAAATGAACCACACACACCATGTTTCACTTAAATGCTAGTGAGTTGGGAGTCACATCCAACCACTAGTAGGGTTCAACGATGGTGGGCGTAATTTCCATCCGTTGGCCCAAATCCTACGTACCCTTGGATACTAGACCAATATCGGATCCAAGAACCATTCGTAGCCTAGAAAATTTGCATGTACTTCTCTTCGGAGGGTATAACACTGATTGGGTGAGATTGGGTGAGGATCTGGTAGGACCTATGCTCCTTGTCTGGGTGTGGACTTTCATTACCACACACGGGGGATTTACGTGGCCTGGAAGTCACATCCAGGTTGTCGAGCTATGAGCATACAGGTGAAAGCCAATTTAAACTAAGAATATCATTCAATGCTTTTCAAAACATGATAAGGAGTTCTATACTGATACAACAAACTTGAAACAACATCAAATAGTCTAGGGCTCACTTTTAAAAATTAATATGAGATAAACACCATTGTATACCTTGTTTGTGTAATAAAGAATAAATCTAGATGCTAGGTACACCATGGTGGAGACACGGGGTGGTCGACAAAGGCACAAGCCTGAAGCCCATGACCAAGCCCCAATAGATTCACATCAGCACATGTCGAATCCTCGCCCACATGCGCTTCTCGAATGTCGTTCGACAAGCATTAGAGGAGACAACTCGACAAGAGGGGAACTTACTGAGCATACCCCCAATAGAGGAGTTTTTGTGCATTCTTCTAGGCACATAATAGAGCAGGGAGCCTCTCAGCATGAGGGTGTTCCACTCGAAAGCCATTACCGAGACCGTGTTGCATGTGCATCCATGGGATCGGCCAAAGAGTACGTTATCCAGGGGTCTAAGTTAGTACCCTTACATCATAGGTCTGTAGGAGGATCCATGGCTCCACCTTCGGAGTATAGACGGGATCGAGATCCACCCATTCAGGGGCATGCAGACAAGGCCACCATTGAGCATAGGCCTATGCAGACTCCCACATGTAGTGAACATCAAAAGATCACTATTGATATGGCTAAGGTGGGAGCCAATGGCACACCACCACATGAGCGATGGAGATCCAGATAGTTAGATGGCTTAGGTAGCATCCTTGAGCAGCTAGGCTATAAGCCTTCGGCTCCACCCACTCATGCCCTGAGTGAGCATAGTGCGAGTTCTATTAAGACTGCTAGAGAACATGGAGAGGCTTCTAAGCACCCTCATGTGACACATCCACCATCCATGCATGGTGGCACAGAGCATAGAGCTCAGCAGGATGCCAATGCCATCTTTACAGACAAGGGCAAAAGCATCACAAATCAGTCAGATGGGTATAGAACCCATAAGGTCGCTCGCACAGAGCATGCATACCAGAGGCCTATCATGGCCAATGACCTTGATAGATCACATAGACTGGTATCTGAGCAGCGATGATAGCTCCTCCAAGATCAATTGGAGGATGCTCGCCTAGAAAGGTAACGCATTGAAGAAGAGAATCTTCAATCGTAGAGGCTCATCAGACAAAGACTATACGAGCAACGCATGCATGAGGAATGCATCCTTGCCCAAAAGGAGTGCATAGAGCAGGAAGATAGGTTAGCCAGGGCTGGTCTATATACTCATGTGGAGAATAGAGAGCGCATTCAGAGAAAGGCTTTTTCACAAGCCGATGTGCAGTAGGAGCGTAGGGACGCTCATACTCATATTAGTGCCCTACCAAGAGAACGACCACCACCATTCGAACATGAGAGGCAACAATAATATGAGGAAGAAGAGGGAGTGGGAAATGATCAAGAGTATCCTAAAGACTCCCAAGTTGAGGAGGAGGAAGAGCAACGCCCTCCACCTCGGTAGAGGAAGAATGTGCCTCCAAGACCACCCCCATGATAGCTTAGGGAGGAGGACTTTCTATCCTCGGAGGCTTATAAAGCCTTAGCAGCTAAAGTAAAAGTGATTGAGAGGCAAGGCATGACTATTCAAAAGTCGACATTAAGAAAGATTCACAATGAGCCTTTGGACCCCTCGATACCTGCTCCTGCCTATCCTGAACATTTTGTTATGCCCAGGCTAGACAAATTTAAAGGTGACAAAGATGCACAGGAGCATGTCACGGGATTTTTGGATGCCTATTTCCAAATTACGAGCAATAATGCCTTACTTTTGCACACATTTTTCATGACCCTCTCAGGCCCAGCTCGGGAGTGGTTCAACTAGCAAAAGAGGCACAACATTACCAGTTTTGAGCAACTGGCTGACGCTTTCCTTGAACACTTTTCTTTTGGCATCAAGAAATAGGCTAACCTTTCTGATTTGGCTGTGCTATCTCAACGTGATGATGAGCCAATTGAATAGTATGGAAAGAGATGGAGGAGGTTGATGGTAAAGCTACCATTCCCTATTCCTACTATGGAATTGACCTGAATGTTTACCAAGAGTTGTGCCAAGCACATCTCACTATTGTTGCAGCTGCAGCAATATTCAACATTCGAGGAAGCTTTGGCGCAAGCCAAGGTAATTGAAGACATCAAGTTGCAGGAAGGCAACTTGAAGCTTAAGAACAGGAAAGAGGGGCCCAAGAAGAGCTCCATGAAGCATAAGGGCAAGTAGGCCCACATCAACCAAGTGGTGTTGAACCTCCAGAGAGAGGATAAAGGGTAGCAAAAGCAGAATTATCAGGCCCAACCTCCTCCTGCATAGTATAAAAAGTACAATAATAATTATAAGGGCAAGAACAAAGAGCAACACCCACCTCACCAATTCATGCCTTTGATGGAATCATTGATGTCGATATTCCACCAATTGTGCGAGGCCAAGGCAATCAGATTACCCAAAATTAAGATGGTCGATCCAAATCAACCCAAGTCAAAGGGGTACCAGGATGATCTATTTTGCATCTTTCATCGAGCGAAGGGTCATGACATCGAAGTATGTTGGTCCTTCAAGCATATTGTGCAAAACATGATAGAAAAAGGTGAGCTTGTAGTACCAAGTAATCCACTAGCACCTGACAACTAGAACATGGGGATTTACAAAAATCCACTTCCAAACCATGAGGCACCATGCAACAACGTTGGTCACGTCAACCAGGTGCATGTCGAACCACCTACCCAGGGGTTCATAGGTATGGTTAATGTTGTTACAAGGCATGGGAGATATGAGCAGCTAAATCAACCATGTGCTCCCATAAGAATACAAGCCACACCAAATCAACAATCGATGTAGAATATTCCAGGCCCACCAACGAGACCGATGGTGACCATACGGAGCAGGCTAGTCCAAAACCTATAGACAGCTCCTATGAAGTTGTCTATATATGAACTGATACAATAGTCCCCTAGGCACAGGGAGACTCTCATGGATATTTTGAGGTCTATCAAAGTACAATCCTAGGATGCTCAAGCATTCACAAATTTTGTGGGACATGTACAACAGTGCCAGGAACCGACGATCCAATTTTATGATCATAAAATCAGGATGGTTCCCACCGATACGGCTGACCCACCATTGCATATTATTGCATGTATCAACCATGTGCCATTCAAAAGGGTCTTGATCGACATTGGTTCATCGATCAACATCATAACGACCAAGGCATTGAGTCCCTTGAAGCTGCCTAAATCACACATTGTACCAACTGCATTCACATTGAGAGCGTTTAATGATGCGTTATGTTCAACGGTTGGCATGATTGTCCTACCTATTTAGGTAGGCCTAAAGACCATCCCTGTGATGTGTCATGTGATAGAAGGCGCCATGCAGTATAACATCCTATTGGGTAGACCTTGGATTCGGGAGATGCATTGCGTTCCCTCGATATTACATCAATGCGTGAAGTATATTCATGAGGGACAGGTTCACGTGGTGCCATCAGATGGAGAACCATTTAAATTCGTGAACATGGCTGATCTTCCAAGGGGTTTTATACTCCCATCAATGCACTTGGACATCCGACCAACATCATCGGTTAAGCATCCAGAAGAAAAACAAAGAGTATGTGCTCAACCATCGATATCTGTGTCACACAGATCTGAGCACACTACTGCTACTTCCTTGAAATCAACTGCATCAATGATGCTTCGAGACAATAAGAAGTTAAAGGTGAAATTGGGAAAAAAGAGAAGAGACATATGCCCAAACCAGTCATCGAGGAGGCTCCCATCCCCATGGAAGTAGAGGAAGCCCAAGACATAGCCAAGGAGGTACCTCAACCTACCTCACCTGCATCGTCAGTAGGGTCATCCACACCATGGGTGACTGTACATCTCACCAACACAGGGTTAGGTGAGTATATTGTGCAGAATGTAACCTTTAGACCTATTTTGGAGATTGCACAAGAGATGGGCCGACCACATGCCCATCAATTTTTGGTTGGATCGGTGGTACCATTGGGAGAGCCACCTAATTAGACTAACTTCATTTATGCTGGGTTGGATCAGCTTCCAATATGAACGCCTATGGATGAAGATGGCGATGAACCTTTCATAGTAAATGTTCATTATTTATCCAACCCAAAGTACTCCATGCATATTTTTGAGTTATATCACTGGCATGGGTATGGACTTGGCCTATTTGAACAAGGGCGTAGGACTCCGCTCGAGCTACGTTATCAGCTAGCAACTGATAGGTTCAGCCTGGGATTACAGATACAAGGACAAGATGATTTTCTCATAGCATCCTTAGATCACTTGTACCTTAGTCTGGGGGATGACGTGGACTTTAACCCATATCATCTTGACCCATCCAGCTTCTGGAGGACTCACCCAATGGTATCTGTCATCACCATCGAGCCACTTGAAGAAGATCATGAAGGGCTCTTAGAGCGTACTGATATAGAGTGGAACCCCAGAGACAACCTGGGTCATCAAATCCATAATGCAACCAATGACAGAGGTGTGTAGGGGCATAACCCCATAGTTTTAGGTGATCTCGAGTCAGGAGATCTATACAATGATGATGGAGAGGAGTCCACCTCCGAGATGAGTGGACCAAGTTATGATGTCGATGGTGAATCCTCAAATAATGATCAATCTGAGGATGAAGCTGAGGGGGCTATCTAGGGCCTTTGCATGCGCATCACTTACCACCTGTAGAGTCGGTACATGTTACCAAAGAGACTCTTCCCAACATTGATCATTTGGGGGAAGAAGCAGAGCTAGATTTCTTGGCAGTGTCACATTTACGGTATAATTATCTAATTTTTTTGGATAGTGATGACAACAATCAGGAAGTAAGATTCATGGGGCCGCACTTGCTAGAGCACCCCATAGGAGTAGGAGTGAATGATGGATTCTGGTTGTCTGATAGTGATGAAGAAGATGAGTTAGAGAGGGCCTACCTTGGTCCTCCTTATTTACATTACCATCATCAACCCATCGATATAGATGAGGTCTATCGTCAGTTACGTGTTGGTCCTCATCTGAGAGCAAGATGACTAAACTTGAATCATATTTATTAGTTGGTTAATCCCCCTCCATCGACCTACATGGAGCTCCTTGAGCCAAATGATCCTATTTTACAATTAGTGCATAGGGAGGATCCAGTTGTCCATACTTCACATAGAGAAGACCCATTTGTGCCTATGTCGTTAGAGCCAGATCTTGGGTATGAGGACTACATCGATTATGTAGAAGTTTGTCCATGTGGTTCTGGAGACCAATACCATTCCATCAACATGGTCTCCATTGATTTGACCACCCCACTCCACAATCCAGTAGATCCATCTAAACCATTGCATCTCAATGTAGATGCTATCGACTGGGATCATGCTGACTCGCCTATAGAGCCTGAAGATTTCTTCCCTAATGAAGAAATGTTGCAACCATTCCATTTTGTGCTAGGTTATGCTTATGATGTGTATCATGCTGAGGATGCTTCCAACATGGAACCTATGAACCCAGTGGATGACATCCATTTGATTCCTATGCCTCATCAGCTTGAGGAGGGATCGCATATGTCAGTAGAGGAAACCTTCGAGGTGGATATCAGTAATGATCCCACCAATTCAAAGAAGGTTAAATTTGGAGAGAGTCTCACTCCAGATGAGCGGGCCACCCTCATCCCTCTGCTGAAAGAGAGACCAAATCTATTTGCTTGGACATATAAAGATATGCCAGGTCTAGACCCAAAATTGGTTACTCATAACCTTTCGCTAGATCTGACGAAGAAGTCGATCAAGCAAAAACTTAGAAAGATGCATCCAACAGTAGCCTTAATGGTGAAATATGAGCTACAAAAGTTGTTGGATGTAGAATTTGTAATCTCCATCGACTATCCAGAATGGGTGTCCAATATGGTACCCATGGGAAAACTTGATGGAAGAATCCATATTTGTATGGATTTTAGAGACCTCAATAAGGCAACACCCAAAGATTCATTTCCGTTGCCTAATATCGATGCTCTTGTGGACGCAACTGCAGGTCACAAAATGCTCTCCTTAATGGATGGTTTTTTTGGTTACAATCAAATTCGGATTAAACCCGAAGACCAGCATAAAACCATGTTTATAACGCCATGGGGAACATTTTTCTATAAAGTTATGCCATTTGGCCTCAAAAATGCTGGTGCAACATATCAACGGGCCATGACATACATTTTTCATGACTATATGCATAAGATTCTAGAAGATTACATGGATGACTTGTTGGCCAAGTCATTGCTACGTGTTGAGCATGCAGAGGTCTTAAGGAAGGTCTTCGATCACCTAATAGAATATAATGTTAGGTTGAATCCTAAGAAGTGCGTATTTGGCATAACTTTTGGTAAGCTATTAGGATTCATCGTCTCAAAGCGAGGCATCGAGGTTGACCCAGCGAAGGTCAAGGCTATCTTAGAAATGTGTCCTCCCTCCAATATTAAAGAGTTAAGAAGCCTTCAGGGCAAAGTAGCATCGATAAAGTGATTCATCGCTCAGTTATCGGATAAATGTCGACCCATGAATCGACTACTACACAAGGGGGTCCCATTCAATTGGGATGAGGACTATCAAGCAGCTTTCACTAAAATAAAGCAATACCTAGTGACGTCACCAGTACTAGCTCCACCAAGGCCAGATGTGCCTTTTTTGCTATATATATCGATGATCGACTTTGCATTAGGGACCATGTTAGCCCAAAAGAATGTGCAAGGCAAGGAACAAGCCATATATTATATTAGCCGAACCTTGGTGAGTTACGAGCTAGGGTATGCATATGTGGAGAAACTATGTTTAGCAGTAGTGTTCGCTACAAAGAAATTGCGACACTATATGCTAAGTCATACAACATATGTTATATCAAAACAAAATCCTTTGCAGTACATGATGAGTAAGACGTATCATAATACGCATACTACGAAGTGGATCATGCTATTGATAGAATTCGATCTAGAATTCATAAGCCAGAAGTCCATTAAGGGATAAGTCATAGCTGATCAATTAGCTGAGGCACCACTGTCAAACAATAGGCCTCTGACCATAGAGCTTCTAGATGATGCAGTCTTCATCATATCTGAAGCTCTCAAACCCGAGGAACCAGAGAACAATGCTGATATGACTCTGTTCTTCGATGGTTCAAAGTGCGAGCAAGGAGGTGGTGCAGGAATAGTGTTTTTCATGCCGCAAGGAGCTCCAATGCCCTTGTCATTTAAATTAGATTTTCCGTGCACCAACAACAACGCTGAGTACGAAGCCCTACTGCTGGGCCTCCACACAGCCATCACCATGAATATTAAAATATTAAACATCTTTGGTGACTCCTTGCTCATAGTAAATCAAGTTAAGGGGCTCTTTTAGTGTCGATGTCCAGTACTGAAAGCCTACAAAGATCTTGTGATTACATATTTGGCTAAATTGGAATGGTATGACATCGAGGCAATCCCTCGTTCATCAAATAGGTTCGTAGACACCATGGCATCTTTGGGATCCTTAATCCCTCAGAATCCATCTACTGATTTCACTACCATTCATGTTAAAATGCTCTCGCATCCTATAGCAAAGCGAGAAGCCTTTGATAATAAAATGTCAATCAACATGATTAGCATAGAACCAAAAGTTGAATGGTTCTACAGAGCTGAAGACTTTCTGAAGAAGGCACCCTAGGGGTCATTAACCTCTCAGAGTCCGATGGGGAGTGGTACTACCATTCACCATAGGGTTGTTTCCTAGTCTGCATTTGCAAAAGTAAATACATAGGGGGAGCAAGTCGTCTTAGCAGTCAAAGCTGAGGCTTATCAAAATTGGATGTCACAAATTCAAGACTTCCTGAAACTTAGTATAATCCCAGAGGGATTGTCGCGTGCCGCAAAATGCACATTTAAACAAAAAGTGACTAAATATGTCTTAATAGGAGACATCTTGTACCGATGAGGCTACGATGGAGTTCTCCTTCATTGTCTAGAGCCCCAAGAGGCATCATGGGCAATTTCACAAGCTCATGATGGTACATGCGGTGGCCATTTTAGTGGCATGGCCATCATCAAGTGCATCCTTCGAATGGGCTACTATTGGCCCACTATGGAGAAGGATTGCAATGTGTATGTCAAGAAATGCATCAAATGTCAGCATCATGCTAATCTTACGCACTTGCCATCATAGGCCTTACAGCCCATCCAAGCGGCTTGGCCATTTTCTCAGTGGGGATTAGATCTTATAGGCAAGATCTCTCCTCTGTCATCGGGCCGACATACATTTATTATCATGGCTACTGAGTATTTCACAAAGTGGGTGGAAGCAATACCCTTAACAATGACCACTGGATCTCGTATAGCAGAGTTTATACTAGAGCATATCATAAGTCATTTTGGGATTCCATCCAAAATAATATCGGATAATGGAACGTCATTCAAGAACAAAACTATGAGAGCTTTGACATCTAAATATAGAATCAAACACAGTTTTGTGACTCCATACTATCCACAAGAAAATGGGTAGGCTGAAGCTTCAAATAAGATAGTGGTGACCATCTTGAAAAATATGGTCCAAGAAAACCACAAAGACTGGCATATCCAGCTGCCCCTTGCATTATGGGCTTACAGGACTAGTATTCGGATGCCCACTAGGGCAACACCGTTCTCACTAGTATATGGCATTGAGGCCATTATGCCCTTGGAATTGGAAATTCCAATGTTGCACATCACATTGAAAGAGTTCATTGATGATGACACCATGCGACAAGCTCGATTGGATCAACTGACGTTGCTTGATGAACATCGCGTGAATGCCCTGGAGCATCTCCATGTTTATCAGGAGTGACTAAAATGAGCTTACAATATCAAAGTCCACCAGAGAGACTTTGAAGTTGGGGATCTTGTCTTGAAAGAGAACCAATAGAACTCTAATTTACCACTAGATATGTGAGACAAATTCATGGCTAATTGGCTAGGACCTTATATCATATCTAAAAATATTGGTCTAGGTACCTATCGCCTAACATCGCTAGGGGGTGTTGAAGAGCCTGAACCTCTCAACATCATCCATCTTAAGGCGTTCTATGCTTGAGAGTGTAGCAAAAGCTCCAAGGGTTCCTAAAACCGCTTGGTCATGTCAGTAAAAGGCTCTGAGAGTTTGCTTAAAATTGCTCGATCAATCCCAAAGGCTCTGAGGGTTTGCTAAACATTGCTCGGTCATCCTAAAAGGCTCCAAGCTCATCTATGAGTAGTTTGGTCAATCAAAAGGTACCAAGAGTTTTTGAAAAATTGCTTGGTCAACCCAAAAGCTCCAAGGGTTCTTAAAAATTCTAAAAGCTCCAAGGATTCTTAAAAATTGCTTGGTCATCCCAAAATGCCCCAAAGGTGCTCATAATCCCTTTGGTCAATCCTAAAATCTCCAAGGTTTCTTAAGAATCGCTTGGTCAATTTAAAGGCTCCGAAGGCATGTACTCATCGTTTGGTCAGATATGAGGCTCAAAAACTCATAAAAATTATAAAATCAATAAAATCCAAAAAAATTGGTAAAGCATAAAATCCAAAAACATTTGCATTTGCATTATGCATTTTCATTCACACATGCATTCATTTCATTGCATTGCAAATAGGCATTCATCATCCGTTGCATTCCGTAATAGAAGGCATTGTGTTTGTCAGTCTTACAAATGACACCACGTTTGTGTTTCAATCATGCACCTCTGCATTTATCATAATCCATCAGTCATGTGAGTAAATGTGTTTTTCAACACAACCCATAATGTTGCTATGAGAGATATACTCAGGTTTTTCGATCACCCAACCATACCTAGAGGTCTTATCAAGAGTTGATAGAAAGCTTGCTTTGCTTTTGTAGCTAAGGTCTAGTTAGTATAGCCCTTAGCATATCATAATCCTATCACTAATCAATAAATTAAACAATCCTAATAAGGACTAGGGGAAGATGAAAGCCACAAAGTAGGACCAGGTATCCTGAAGCGAAAAGAGTTATTCTTGCTTATCCCTCTGTGCGGACGGTATGGGAAATGTTGGCAGTTGGCAAAAGGACAAGTATATTCCCTACTCATAATCCCTTGCTTATGATAAAATGAGCAATATCCTAGAGTGATATCCCACATCAATCCTCAATGTTGATACCCTAGATCGATATCATAGATCGACATCCCAGATTGATATCCTATATTGATATCATAGATCGATACACTCAATCGATGTTACAGAAATAGTTCCCCCAAAGTAAAATCCCCCAAAGGAAAGTTTCTGAAGAAAATTATCAAATGTAAATTCCAGAAAGTGAAGATCAAATGAAGATCAAAAATAAAAGCTAAAGTGAAGATCAAATGAAGATCAGAAATAAAAGTTCACATCAAGATCAAATGAAGATCAGAAAGCAAGTTCCAATGAAGATCAAATGAAGATCCAAAGAAATTCAAAATCAAAATGGAATCGACTCCCTTGCTTCACTACATATGAGCAAGTATCCCAAAAAATGAAAGAAAAGAGAGGGACAAAACTTGAATCCTTGGAATTGCCAGCACTATTGTACCTTACGCATGATGATATGTCTGACGCATTAGCATCTCGCTTATGAACAAGACCAATGTTTGAATGTGGAAGAGCTAGCTTCAGGTGTCCTGTATCACCTAGTGGCTTAGTCCAACTAAAATCTAAACCTAAGATTGGATAAACACTTGCGGATCCCCTATCTTAGCAATGGGCTGAAAGAATCCCGCCTGACATCGGGGTATGCTTGTGCCTTATCTTAAAAGTATTCATGTGCACACATAGGGATAATGAATAGTTAGGGCCTATCCTAGTGAAAGCCTTACATTTCAGAAGTCTAGTATGGTTAGTATGCAACTTTTGATAAGTCAATTAGGGTGTTTGAGTCTCATGGAAAACCTCAAAAATCTCTCTAATAGCAACAAATGTCAAATATCACAAACCATCAAAAAGTAAAAGTCATTTCAAAACATCAAATTGCAAAGTATCCAATAAGTGATACATCATTAACAGTAAGCACAATCAAGATATAGGATAGATACCGGATGGATATCAAAAATGATATTTAGACGACCACTGACTATATCGTGCATATCATTCAAAAGTGCAAAAAGAAAATAGAATGACATATTGCATCATTCGCATCATAACATCGCACATCATTGCATTTCATATATGGGTGATTAATTGATCAAATTCTTATTATGAGGATTTCCAATTACATTCATGATTTTTACATATTCTATGGTGTCATCCATTAGATTGTTAAACACATATTGCATTCATTCCTTATGTTTTAAGTGATTAAAGCATACAAGTTCATTTACATTAGATTACCATCATGTAAATAAAGCATTACATACATTAATGCATACAATAAAGCAATATCAAATATGCATTAAAGAGATAGCATTGCATCCATATGCATCCATCATAAATAGCACATCTAAACATCTAGATCACTGCATATCATCATCATAAATTAAAATAGCTATCTAGTGCATGTCATCCATACATCACATCATATAGCATCAAATAAACATAACATATAAGCATTGCATCCATGTGCATAACATAAACATAAAATAAAAAATACACAAGTACACATAATGAGCCATAAATGATCAAATCATATATATATATATATATATATGTGTGTGTGTGTCTCAAAAGTACATCAAGAATATCAAAAATACCCACAGGCTACATCCATGTAGGTCCTCGACCTTACACACAAAATAGTACATCAAAATAGCAACCCATGTGTATGCTATGGAGGGCCTACACCCCTAACCGGAGAGTCACTAGTATCACCTCTGTCATCCCTATGCCTCCCGTGCGAGCTAGCACCATGTGTACTAGAGGACCTATGTGTCCTCTCGATCCTGTGAGTCCTATGACTCGAGCTCATGGATGACTACCTTGTAGTCCTGGATCTGGTCCACTAGGACCTTGAAGCATGTGGATCCTCTAGAACCTACCCACCTATCAGTCTAATCCATCCCTCTAGCTGAGAGATGTGAGCTACCCTCACATCACATAAATCATTCCCCTCTTGTATGAGGGAAGTAAGCCACCTAATCTCGGCCATAGGGTCATGGCCTCCTAGCAGTCTGAGTGTTGGTGCTAAAGGTGGTGCCATGACAACACGAGAAGATGATGGGTCACCTCTCTGAGCCTAGGACTGAGCCAAGTCCCTCTCTGCTATAGCCATCACCTATCATGCCTAGCTCCTAAAATTGCCCATCTATTACTGTAGCACACTTTGTCGTAGTTGTGGCCTGCTCTTGGGCCTCCTAAAGTTACCTCTCTCTATTGGATAACTTTACCTCTAACATGGTGATAGATGTATCCCATTGTAGCTACTGAGACTATAGCCTCCCAACCTGGCTCTACAAATATGCTACCTAGGCTAGCAGCTACCCTACCTCACTGTCTAGAGGTACCTCACCCTCATCTAGGCCCTCATCCTCGGCCTCCACTGGTGGTGCATCCTCTGCACCCCATCCACCCTCGGTCTGCTGGTGCACATTGCACCCCTCTGGATCTGCCTCTGCCTGGTCATCTGTCCTACCTAGGGGCCCTGATCCCTGCCACTGTAGTAGGGACCACCAAGTATCATATGTTGGGGTGGTCCCAACCCTAGCAACTCTAGTCTCCTAGAAATCATCAACTGCATCACCTAGTGTTGTCGATAGAATCCATGTCAAATGAGTCTCCAGTACTAGATGCCTATAGATAAAAGGTAGCTCTAGGATATCCTGTACTAGGCCAAACTATCGCAAGACACGAGAGTAGAACTGATACTCCCTGATCTCATCCTTGCGATTGAGTAGCCATCTATCTCGATGAGCCTGGCATAACCGCTCACCAACCTCCTCCCATGTAGGGCAGTCCATATATGGCCCCCTATTTTTTGGTGAGTGTGGAAATCTAGCAAGTGATGTAGTGGTCTATATCCCCTGCATGGGACCTACTCTAGAATCCCTCCTCCTCATGAGGCTAACATGTAGCGTAACATTGATGTGCATCATCAATCATAGTGATAGTAAGAGGTAGATCTATAGGATGCTCGATCCTGATATGCTACCAACCCTAGATCTATAGAAGAAGACTACAATTGATCCCAACCCAGCTCCGACTGGTGATCTGGTAAAGCTCTTGGTATAGTTGGCATAACAAGGTGCTCCCCTAGGCTAGGAGTAGTGGCCACTCTATCGAGCTCAGAACAACTCTCCTAATGTAGGCTAGAAGGTTCTAAGGAATCCTCATGCTTGAGGAGTCTGGAAGCACAATCTGCACCACTAGGTGCATAAACACTACCTCTCTGATAGAGAATATGTGCTCCCCCTACTAGTATCCGATGTGCATGCCTTCATGGTCCATCTTGCATTGAGCCTCATCACTCCGATCATCGAAGATAGCAATGCAAACTGCCTCCTTTCTCCCGTTGGAGGAGGAGGTGATGGCCTCACCATCAATAGGGATCTAAAATATCCGGTAGACGTCCTCCAAGGTAATGGTCATTTCACCTATCGAAAGGTGAAATGTATTGGTCCACGCATTCCAACACTGGGCCAATGCAGTCAGATAAGCTTGATCTACCTTGATAGTGGGTAGATCCAATACATAGCCAAAGCCGATGACTCCAAACCACTCCCACTCCCCCTCAGTAAGTTATCTATGGAGGGTGCAAAGTATGTCGGGCTCCCTGGCTCTAGAGGTCAAACTCTGGAAATAAACAAGGCATAAGGAAAAAGCTAACTAAAAATAATGACCTTAAAAATGTCAAAAACATCTAAAAAAATGATAAAAAGACAAAAAAATGTCACAAAGTAATCAAAATTTTTCACAAAAATCAAAATTGTACTTCCAAAGTGCAATAAATGGCATTAACTGCCAGAAAACATTAGAAAAATGCAAAAACATTGAAAATTTTTTCAAAAGTGGTGAACCGCAGGTCAACCTTACGATCCGCTTGCGGTCAAATTTTGACCGTTGTAATTTGAATGCTAACCGCAGTTGATACCTGCGATCCCCAATCTGACAATTGGGGGCCATAGTTGCCAGCTGTGGTCTAGGAACGAGACCCATTTTGGGTCACTTCCTAGCCTAACTAAGCCAAAAAATTAAACCTACACTAGCCTAATCTAGGGTGTGGTTCATTGCCAACAATTTAGTGAAGTTCATTAACCCATTAATTAATGTGGTTTATTTTAGTTGGTAATGATTGCGAGGACTCGATTTCGAGTTACCTTGCCCGCACCGTGGCCTCTGCTAGTGGAAGGTTGTCTAGAGTCCACCATCAGGGTATGAGTGCGATGTGAGGTCGAATTTCAACAACATTCCGGATCAAGGGATGTTTTCTACCTTTCAGAGCTCTCACAAATGCAATTGCTTTCAAGACAATAATGAAATTTTCAAATGAGAAAACTATTTATAGTTTCTCTTAATTTTGGCGGACCACAGATGTCACCCGTGGTCCCGAAATTAGGGTTTGCCACCCGTGGGTCTGACCTGCGGTTCCCAAATTTTGAAAGTTTCAATCGTAGACCGTACCCATGGTTTGCAATTAGCATTAAATGCACTCAAATCCCATCGTGGGAAGGTCTAAAATGATAAATTAATGACTCCTAATGGATCAAATGTTAATAAGAAAAATCAATGTTGCAAATTTGGTGATGTTCAAGCACCATGATCAATTCAAAAATTCAAAATTAAAAAAAATTAAATTAAAAAAATCAAAAGCCAAATGCACCTCGTATTCAATTATTTACCCTATACACTTGGCGGTTGCAATGACTTGCGCTCCATGCAATCCGACAAGATGAGTAAATAACCATAAGGAAATTTGGGGTAAAATTGTCATCGTTGACTTGACATGTTTCTTTTCAATCCCGAAGAAGGCCTTTGAGGCTGGACTGTGTTGGTCCGAATTTCATACGCACCCCCGTGAAAGGATGGGCAGGAAGCCCCGGAGACACCCACGGGACGGATCCCACTCACTTTAGGATCTAGCTGGTTATCCAAGGTGCGAGTTACAGAGTTGGGTTGAATGGCTATTCACTCTTTTCCGCTTCTGAAATAGATTTCAATATGGACTGCTCTGTTACCTTACAGGGGGTTCTTGAACTTGTTCAGCAGTTGCAGAAGTTGTTTATCAGATTTAACTTGAATTCTTTGATCTAGCTCTCATGGGTCAGCAGATTCAAATAAAAGGCAAACAAAGAAAATAAAAATGGATCATTCACCGAAAATAAAGAGAGGGTAGGGTAGGGCAAAAAGAGAAGTTCATCAGACATCAACTGTAAAACCCAAACTGTCAATTTTATCTATGCTATTAGCTTCACAATAGAACAAATCAAAGAAGAAAGTGTCCAGTCAGTCTAAGATCACTTTCAACTAAGAGCACAAGGCAGAGTGGAACAGATCTAGAAGAAAATTATAAATCCAAGGGCAGCTGGTTAAAACTAGTATCTTTCACCGGCAACCTAGCTCACACAGTGAAGATAGAGCAATTAGAACAAACTTGAACCTCAAATCTGTAATTTCCCTTAGCAGACAATAGAACAACTGAAACCTAACAACATATTTAAACTTGATAGTACAGATTCACAACATATATCTAACAAACTTAAATGGAACGGATAACAGAAGAAGATACACTTATCACACTCTGCAAAATATTAGGCTCCTGGCCATGCTATCACAGAAAAGCTAAAGCACATCAACTCCAAGTCCAGAAACAAAGGATTTCACAAGATTTGCAAGAAATTGCTTATAAGCCTTTTATTTCTAAGTCTCCACCTCACGCAATTACATTGAGAAGAAGTATTTATAGACTTAGGACAGACCCTGATCTTTTCAGAAATATCTTCTTATTTAACTGCAAATCTTATCTTTCTAAACCCTAGGACCCGGGTTTTACAATAAAAATCCATTTAAAATCAAAGTCCGGATAGAACTTAACCCTTCGGCAAATCTGTGCAGTTAACTGCCATAAATGGAGAAGATAAAATCTAAAGCCACTTGCATTCATCCGTAGCTGCAAATAAATGCCTCCATTAATTCCTGCGGGTGAGCCGGATGAGTCACCACCTCTCTCAGATCTGATCTCCGTAAAGCCATCCCTGTGTTAAAATTGTCTCCATGTTATTAATTCTGCCATAAATCTCCATTGAATGCTTTCACCGGCATCTTCTCCTCTAGCATGGCGGTCCTTGATCAAATCTGCACTTTAACTTTGACTTTATGGCCTTTCTCGGTTGTCCCGCAAGTGCCAGATGGATTCCTGCATGAAAGACAAAAAAATTATATTAGCACTTTAATAAACATTAAATTAAAGCTTTAACAATTAAAATCAGATTAAAAACTGCAAAATAAGCTTGCATGTCGGCTTCTGTTTGTCTGCCTCATGCTTTGACACGTGTCGCTACCCCAGGATGCCTTCTGTTTCCTGCTGGAATGCATTTTAGGCTCATTGTGCAACTTTCTCTCTCCTACCGTGATTCTGCGACATGTCGCAATTTCGTGACATGTCGCGAAATCGCGACGTCCCCAGCGCTGCGCTGCTTCTTCCCCTGTCGGCCGTGAAAATGCGACATGTCACGATTTCGTGACATGTCGCGAAATCGTGACATGTCATGTTTTCACGGCCGACAGGGGAAGAAGCAGCGCAGCGCTGGGGACGTCGCGATTTCATGACATGTCGCAAAATCGCGACGTCCCAGCGCGCTGCGCTGCTTCTTCCCCCGTCGGCCGTGAAAACGTGACATGTCACGATTTCGCGACATGTCGCGAAATCGCGCCTCCTGCCAGCTGTCGCACAATTTTTTCAAGCATGTCGTGATTTTGAGACATGTTAGCGACACGCTGCACTTTTCATACTTAAGCGTTTTTCCATCAACAACCCGCAAAAATAGAACACGTCGCGATATCGCGACAGTTCCCGTAGCTGCATGCGTTGAACGCGTTGATCGCGATTTTGCGACTTAGCCGATTTTCATTCTGCAGCCCACTTTCTCTCTCCTATCGTGAAAATTAGACATGTCACGATTTCGTGACATGTCACAAAATCGCGCCCTTTCGTACGCTTTCTTTCTCTCTCCTCCGGCCGGCAGCGATATCGCGACACTTCCAAAAATGGAAATGTCGCGATATCGCGACACTTCCAAAAATGGAAATGTCGCGATATCGCGACACTTCCAAAAATGGAAAGTGTCACGATTTCGCTACACAAAAATGACTTAGCTGCTTTTTGATTTACCTGTCACGATTTCGTGACATTTTTGAAAATGGAAGTGTCGCGATATCGCGACACTACCAAAAATGGAAAGTTTGATTTTTCATGAATTTATGCAACTGTTTTCTGGATTTTTCTTGGTACCGGTGTGAGATTTTGTTTGTGCATGAATGATTCTAGCATGTAAAAAGTGAATTCTTGGATAACACAGCTGGAATGCAAGAAAAAACACAACTTTAAAAAGGAGGCAAGCAAATTTGGATTTAAAACCTGAAACATATCAAGAGGGTCCCTGCTGCAAAACAAAATTTCAAAGTTTTCAAGAGGATTGGAATGCATTTTTCAGTGGGGTTGTGTTGCTTCTCAACAAATGGCGATATCTGTGGGTAAAATAGTAGCACTATTTTAGAACCCAAGACTCTGGCTTCAAAAGAAAAAGACCATGCATCATGCCTTGCCACAGACATTCTTCACAATAAATTGACCACTAACTACTAGCTGTTAAAATTTCCCAAGGACATACTGGGCTGAATTACTTCAAGGAAGATTTCTGATATGCAATTACAAAGGGTATAAAAATTTCTTCAAGGATGACTGGTTTGAATGATGAAATTTGGACTGATCAGCTTTTCTAGATTGTAAAAGGGGAAACCGAGTAGAGCTCTGTTTACTAGTTTAGCCTTTTACAACCTAGACAGAGTTACCCTTTAGATTTACACGACCCAAATTTACAACTGTAGGGCAGAATCTATAATTCAGTAAAAATATCTCTGGAAGTATTGCCTGCCTCTTTTGATCATATAACTCTTTTTTTTTTTTTTTATATCTCTCCCTTTTGAAATATATCACTATCTGGAAGACCTTAGAGAAATTACAATTTTCTTCTAACACTTGATCAATTTGAAACTGTTTCAGTCCAGGCATTAATAGCCTCTGGTGACACCCAAATAATTGCATGAATCATAGTCCCCTCTCATAACCAGCTTTTCTTGGATTCCCCGGGAGTTCCTCCAACTAAACAATATAGCAGTTTTTCTATCATTAAAACAACTGTGGCAAGCAAGACACAAGATCCCATCATCTCTCTACCTTTGTCCTGAATAACAAAATAGTTCTACCGTTCAGTGCAAGCAAACTATCTCAATTGGAATAATGAGCAATGGGTGGAGACTGGATTGATCAGCTAGGAATAAGACAATTTTGAAGGCTGACTTTTCATTGATCGCTCAGGCAAAGGTTAAAGAATAGAAACCTTTAGAAGCTAAAGGACTTTGCACAGACTTTCAAGGACAGACAGGCCTTAAAGAAAAACAAAATAAAACTGTACAGACTAAAGCACAGAACTGTACAGGCAAAGGGAATAAAATAAACTGAACAGACAAAGAAAGAAAATAACTGAAACAAAAGACTGTACATACAACAAAGAAAAGGAATTGCAGGGAAGAAAATAAAAACTGTACAGACAATAAAAGAAACAAACTAAAAGAACTGAAGCAAAGCAACTAAAACTGCTGAACTGCAGCAAAGCTAAACTGCAACAACACTGAAATAAACTAAAGCAACTGAAATAAACTAAACCGCAATCAGTACAGACAACAAAGAAAAAGAACTGCAATAAAGAACTAAAGCAAATAAAACTAAAACAAAAGACTGTACAGACTTAAACAACAAGCTGACATAAAAAGACAAAGAAAGGAAATAAAAAGCACTGACAAAAGAAATAAACTGCATAAGCTAAAACTATACAGACAAAGAAATAAAACTGAAAAACTTCAAAGCTTACTTACAATGTATACATATGTTACAACTTCCCTTCATACTCAAAAAATGCAGCAGTTGGGAAAGCAGAGAAATGGTGCCTTAAATTTTTTTTGACCATGTGCAAGTAATTTAGAAAAATTACCTTTCAGGTCCTGTTGACGAAATGCACTCCAGACTGTGCTTCAAAAATTTTCTATTTGGGAAAGACTTGTGTTTACTATCTTCCCTGTCCCATTTGAAAAAAAAATCTGCAACTCCTTCAAATTAAACAAATCATATAATAACAAATCATATGATAACATGTTTATGCTTCTAATTGAAGGGTTTGCAGAGTTCTTTCAAAAGGACTGAATGTAAAAAAACCCCCAGGATCAAATACCTTAAAATCTTGACAGACCCAGACCACCACATCTTCAAAATTATGTGACAACTGAAAGAAATCATGTTTTATCCGTATGCCCTGGTTCTTAACAACTTGAAAATTTTGTGGTTGTCTGTATCGCTTCAATATCCAGGACTTCAATTTTTATCCCTCTAGCAGAATGTTTACAATTTTCCTTTTCACCCGAGCCTTGCTTAGATTTAACCTCATCAATGTGCAATATCCAACTCATCATCGTTGTGATGGATTAGAGTCAGAATCGTTCCCACCTTTTCGGTTGCCAAATTATAAAATCCAATATTTGCATCAACACGCTTTATAGCCTTTTCTTTGATATTATGTTCAGAAGTTGCAGTGCTTATGTTGAGACAGCTTCATCAATTCCAAGTTGGTTGACCACATTCATATTTACTATCTTTTCCTCCTTTTCTTGAAATTCAACAGTGGTCCAGAGTAAGCCTCAATCAAGTTAACCTTTTGTTCAACAATCCGAGGCAGTTCATAGAGGGTGATGCCACTTTAAGTTCCCTCATATCCTCAATGATGTTATCCTCCTCGCTTACTTCGCATAGTGACATTGAATCTCACTTTCATCATCCTCCGATGAGGAAGGATCATTGTTAGGTTCCGGACTCGACATCTCAAATTATAACTCGTCCATTTTGAACTCGTTGAAAATCTTGCATTTCATCCACAGGAGTCTGCACAAGACTTTCTATCTCTTCAGGAAAAGTGAAAGAATCTGAAACCCTGGTTGTACTGTTTTTGGGTGAACTAGAAATATCAATATTTCTTTGATCTCTAGGAAAATCTAACTCACCAAGAAAAACTTCAGATTTGGGTGGTGCCAGATCACAACTGTTCAGTTCAAGCACTTCCACTTTGAAATTGTTAGAAATTTTCTCTATATTTTGCACATGCTGAGTGGATGTCACAGTTAACGGAGTCTCCTTGGGTAGAGCATGACATGTTGGCACTAACTCATGATGTGGAATGGGGTTCAAAATAGGCATGTTCTGTGTAACATAGGATATCAAAGGATTGCTCGGAATTTGAGGCCCTAGCTGTCTTTCAAGAATTAAGGCTTCTTTATAAGCCCCCGCCAGGGTTGTAATATTGATGTCTCTCTTGAGGAAAATAGAGGTCACCGAATCCAATGCATTCTTGTAGATTTCTAAGGCCAGATTTGCATTTGGGATGTAATGGCCAGTCATTCTATCGTAAGCTCTTTGGAACCTCATATTGAAAGACCTAAAAATTTCTCCTAACTCTCTCTTGATGCTGGAAATTTGTTGGTATAACACACTGGGGTCTATCACTTCCCCAAATTGTGATATAAAAGCTTTCTCTAGGTCATCCCAGCTAGTAATGGAATTGCTGGTGAGGTTTAAAAACCAGTCATAAGCTCCCTCCTGGAGAGTGAACGGGAACAATCTGCAGGCAACATCTTCATGTTGTATATTCAACAATTTTAAAGCATTTTTGAAAGCAACCAAATGCTCTTCTGCAGTTCTTGTCCCATCATGTTTATATCTGGGGAGATATCTTTCTGGATTTCTGTGCAGGTCATGGGCTATACCCGGGATATTCAAAGCAGTGGGGCCCAACCAATTTGCCATTATTACTTGGCTGACAGTGATGTTCTGAGTTGTAATTGGATAACTGCCAGTGGAGATAAAACTGTTCTTAACAAACCACTGAACTTAAGGCCTTCTCTTGTGGCAATTTCAAAAACTGCACTGACAACTTTCAAAAACTGCACTGACAATTTACAAAACTGTACTGACAATTTACAAAACTGTACTGACAATTTATAAAACTGTCCAGAGTTCACTGTGGGTCCTTCAAATGTTGCTGTTAGGTCCTTACAATACTTGAACTGAGTTCAGCCCCTCCTTCTAGCGCCAATTAGGTGTTGGTGTTAAGTTCCGCTGTTCAGGAAAAAACTCTAACAACAAAATTTAAAAGAGCTGAGGAGGAGGGAAAAGGATTCAAAAGATAAAATACCAGACTCAGCACATACAACTTTATAGTTCTTAACAGACTACTGAACTTGAACTGAGATGTTCTCGACCCTCCTTCTAGCGCCAATTAGGTGTTGGTCCGGATTTCATACGCACCCCCGCGAAAGGATGGGCAGGAAGCCCCGGAGACACCCATGGGACGGATCCCACTCACTTTAGGATCTAGCTGGTTATCCAAGGTGCGAGTTACAGAGTTGGGTCGAATGGCTATTCACTCTTTTCTGCTTTTGGAATAGATTTCAATATGGACTGCTCTGTTACCTTACAGGGGGTTCCTAAACTTGTTCAGTAGTTGCAAAAGTTGTTTATCAGATTTAACTTGAATTCTTTGATCTAAATCTCATGGGTCAACAGATTCAAATAAAAGGCAAACAAAGAAAATAAAAATGGATCATTCACCAAAAAAAAAGAGAGGGTAGGGTAGGGCAGAAAGAGAAGTTCATCAGACATCAACTCTAAAACCCAAACTGTCAATTTTATCTATGCTATTAGCTTCACAATAGAACAAATCAAAGAAAAAAGTATCCAGTCAGTCTAAGATCACTTTCAACTAAGAGCACAAGGCAGAGTGGAAAAAATCTAGCAGAAAATTATAAATCCAAGGGTAGCTGGTTAAAACTGGTATCTTTCACCGACAGCCTAGCTCACACAGTGAAGACAGAGCAATTAGAACAAACTTGAACCTCAAATCTATAATTTCCCCTAGCAGACAATAGAACAACTGAAGCCTAACAGCATATTTAAACTTGATAATACAGATTCACAACATATATCTAACAAACTTAAATGGAACGGATAATAGAAGAAGATACACTTATCACACTCTGCAAAAGATTAGGCTCCTGGCCATGCTATCACAGAAAAGCTAAAGCACCTCAAAAACGTCCCCAGCGCTGCGTTGCTTCTTCCCCCGTCGGCCGCAAAAACGCGACATGTCACGATTTCGTGACATGTTGCGAAATCGCGCCTCCTGCCAGTTGTCGCACAATTTTTTCAAGCATGTCATGATTTTGAGACATGTTAGCGATGCGCTACACTTTTCGTCCTTAAGCATTTTTCCATCAACAACCCATGAAAATAGAGCACGTCGCGATATCGCAACAGTTCCCGTAGCTGCATGCGTTGACCGCATTGACCGTGATTTTGTGACACATTTGCGACTTAGCCGATTTTCATTCTGCAGCCCACTTTCTCTCTCCTACCGTGAAAATGCAACATGTCACGATTTCACGACATGTCGTAAAATCGTGCCCTTCCGTACATTTTCTTTCTCTCTCCTCCGGTCGATAGCGATTTTGCGACACTTTCCAAAAATGGAAATGTCGCGATATCGCGACACTTCCAAAAATGGAAATGTCACGATATCGCGACACTTCCAAAAATGGAAAGTGTCGCGATATCGTGACACAAAAATGACTTAGCTGCTTTTTGATTTACCTGTCACGATTTCGCGACATTTTCGAAAATGGAAGTGCCGCGATATCGCGACACTACCAAAAATGGAAAGTTTGATTTTTCATGAATTTAGGCAACTATTTTCTGGATTTTTCTTGGTACCAGTGCGAGATTTTGTTTGTGCATGAATGATTCTAGCATGTAAAAAGTGAATTCTTGGATAACACAGCTGGAATGCAAAAAAAAGCACAACTTTAAAAAGGAGGCAAGCAAATTTGGATTTAAAACCTGAAACATATCAAGAGGGTCCCTGCTGTAAAATGGAATTTCAAAGTTTTCAAGAGGATTGGAATGCATTTTTCAGTGGGGGTGTGTTGCTTCTCAACAGATCGCTCCATGGGAATGAGGCGTTTCATGCCATTTCTCCTATGACATCTTTTCAGAAAATCATCAACAAGAGTGATTCAACACAAAACTAATTGGAGTTGTATAATTTTGATTCCCTAAGATGACTATTGTAGCCTATCTGCTCTATGGGATAGGAATGTGCAATTACTATTAATAGTTGGAATCATAAGCTAAACTAGGCTTAGCGAAATAATTAAATACTTAATTCTAAATTTATTCAGATCATTCATTGTGATCAAGTGACCTTGTCGCTTCAGACATTGTCATTACCCTGATTGAATCATATCTTGAGGGGGTAGTCATAATATCAAATCATAATAAAAATTAGTAGAAGATCCCAAAGATTGTAGATCCCTTGATCTTGTCAAAATTTTGTTCGTCCTTGCGAATCATTGTCAACAACTATCATAAGTTTATCCCTTTTCTTGGGGTAAATAGCAAATATGATAATTTTATTTGTAACTCTCATCCTTTTAGTTATATAGGCCTAAATACTATAGCACCAAAGCTACTCGAATTTCTAATGATGAGTGTAAACTCTTTCAAATTTAAGCCTCCAAAGAGTTGGAAGCAATGATTCTAGGATGTGCGTCCTTTTGTTGGTCCTGGGGCATCTAATGTTGATCCAATTAATGATCATCATAGAACCTTCAACATCATTTTAAGTGGTGTATTTTTTCTCATGCAATGTTCAATCTCACAACGCATCTCAAAATAGGCATTTGTAGACACCTAAAACATGTCATGTTGATGGCGACTACTCATATGGACATGCTAAAAGACCATATGGAAGATCTTGGATAGACTCCAAGATAGAGCAATGGTTCTAACCACTCAATTTGGGATCCCTAGCCTAATATGGTTGAATTGCAGCTCAAACCTACAGTCTAAAGTCTAAACCATAGCTAACACCTATGGTTTACAGTCTAAACCACAAATGTCACCTACGGTCTTAATTGAAGTTCAGTTGGCCTTCATCCGAGCCAAATTGGTTTGAACTAGAAGAATATGGTTAAAGGATAGAATATTCTAGAGGCTCCCATTCCAACAATCCTAACTACCTCTTATTGATCTTGGTTTCTCCATGAAGCCACCCCTAGCCCTAGGAACAAGCTATAATTACCCCTTTCAAATGTGGGATGAATATGGAGAGTAAATTGATCAAGCGAGCAGCGAAGCCCTGCTGAATTGCATACTAATTTCATGCATGTGAGAAGGCCACTTTGCTATCCATCAAAATATCAACTTGCCATGAGGTATTAAGAGCCTAGGAGAGCCAATAAATGCTAATTCGGGCAAATAGAGGCCCTATTAAACAATTCAACTGCCAAACCTATCAGAGGACATTGAGGCGACCCTTGATCATCAATTTGACAAGGAGGATCAAGCTTGTTACCCTAGAATTGGAGGGCAAACCTATTTGGCTATAGGACATGATTCTCATCCATGGTTTATAGTGCATACCGCTCATTAGAGATGCAGTTTGCAATAGGTGTAAGATCTCCTTACTGCTCCTTTTCTAGTTTATTTAGCTAGATCATATTAATCATTTAAGCACTTGTTTTAATAGTTTAGACCCTGACTAAATGGATTAAAATTTTTATTAAGTTTACTTAACTTTAGAAAGTAGGACCTAAATAGCTTAATTTCAAGTTATCATGCTTCATTTCACATAATTGATCCGTTAGATTGGTAGCTATAATTATTGTTTACATGTTCAAGCAATCTTGATAAATCTTGTATATGTTTAACATATTTTATATGCTTTCTTGATTTCATGTTATTCATGGCATCTTTATGTTTTCACATTTTAAAAGGCCTCATCATGAGAGGATGCCTATTTGTAACTTTCTTGTGTTGTTTCTTGATCATAGGGAAAAGGTTCAAAGGATCTTAAATCACCAAATTCCTTCCTCAACGCAAAGAAGAGGGTAAAATCCACCCTAGAGCAATTTGTGACTATTTGGAGAGAAATAGTATTGCGCCTGCCCCGTCGGGGGATTTGGAATTGTATTAATTATATCAAAATTTGAGTAACCCTAAGAGGGGCATGATTGTAATCAAGATTCATTGCAAATATTAATAAAAGCAACATTCATTTTATTGTCATATGTCCTCTCATTTCTCTTTTCATGCTTTTATGTTGATTTCAATTGATCTATTAGATAGGTGCATGCTTTTTGGATAGGTCAGCCTCCTAGATATTTTATTTGTGATGTTGGTCACACATCCAAGTGTGTTGAAGGGAGCACAAATTCCCTTGACAAATCTGCTAGATTCACGTATTTAAAGGGTTCTTCATTCAAAGGCACCATGTGAACCTATCCCTCATGAATATATTTGATACACTAGTGTAGAATAGAAGGGATGAAAAACATTTCTCTGATCCAAGGCTTCCATAGAAGTATATTATACTGCATAGCATATTTTATTATGTGACACATCATCAGGATGGTCTTCAGTCCCACTTGGATAGATAAAACTATAGTACTGATCGTCGAGCATAATGCATCATTGAATGATCTCAATGTGAAATTAGAAGGAACGATATGCATCTTGGGTAACTTCAAGTGAGTTAACGCCTTGGTAGTTATGATATTGATTGATGATCCTGTGTCAATAAAAATTCACTTTAATGGTTTGTGGTTCACACAAGCCATAATATGTAGTGGTAGGATTGCTATAACAGTGGAAGCCATCTTGACTTCGT
Source organism: Wollemia nobilis (assembly GCA_028583015.1). Lineage (NCBI taxonomy): Eukaryota > Viridiplantae > Streptophyta > Pinopsida > Araucariales > Araucariaceae > Wollemia > Wollemia nobilis. The sequence goes on along the minus strand of JAQPPZ010016861.1, from coordinate 13,109,907 downwards.
GGTCATGAAATTGAATGACCAGCTCCTGAAAATGTTGCACGTGCCCCAAGAAGTGTGTAAATGCTTTGGGATCCTAAGGCTACACTTTTATGGAACTTAAGATGTCCATGAGCATCTCCCTATTATTAGGATACTGTTGAATAAACTCATAAATTGACAACTTTACTAGAGTTATCTGTAGGTTTTGAACCAACCTACTCTTGATGGTCACCATCGATCTAGTTGGTGGTCTGAGCACATATTGGGCTGGACTTGGAGGAGGCATAGCTTGGACTATAATGGGTGCTGGAGGTTTATTCGGTCGTTCATACCTTGTATTCCTTATGAAAACGTTGACCATTCTGACGAACCCCTAGGTTGGTGGCTCGATGCAGACTTGGTTGACTTGGCCAACATTATTCTTTGGCACCTCATGATTAGGTAAAATATTTTTGTAAATCCCCATATTTTTATTGTGTAGACACTAAAATATGGTTAATCCGATTAAGCACCCACAAACAAGGATCAAATTGACATCATATGGACCCTTGGGCAGCCCTTAGGAGGCTCACAATGGTTCTAGCCACTCTGAAAAGGTTTTTGGAGGCTACCAACCCAATTTTGGGAGGTTTTGTCCCAAAATTCATCACTGTACCACCCTAATATGGTGGTAGATTACCATCATCCCACCCTGGGACGGTGGTGAGCCATCATCCCAACGTGGGACGATGAGCAAGTTTGACCCATAAAAAGTCAAATCTGGGCCAAATGACACCCAAAAATTGCCATCTAGCACACCATTTGGAGCATGTAGGTCAAAGGGCATTGAATACTTATGACATGCTTCATAATGGAGGCCCAAAATGGAGATTATCTTCCCCATCTAGTGCATGCCTCCATCTTGACAAGTGGCACCTCCTGCCATGCATGCCCTTGCATGCATTTTTGCACATGAGCCCCTTTGGGCTATAAAATGGATTCAATATCCACATAAAAACATAGGTAGGATTTCTAGGATATGCAATAGAGTGCTTCCAAGATTTCTCCTCACCTTATTGCACCTTTTTACCCTCGAAATCTCCCTTTTTCCAAGGAGGTTATCGGGTGACTTCAAGAAGGTAATCCGAGCATAACTTTTCCATCCAGGTGAATTTCTTCACCAAATTCGATGACAACACACCTTAGGTTTTTTAGGAACACTTTATAGTTGTTTTTTAGTAGAGGGTGATCAGATTTGGTGGGTAACCCCTCCTAGGATGCCCCCCAAATAGTTATAATCACCACCATCCTCCCCTAGGATGAGGGTAAATTATTAAACAATTTAATTAATTTTTTTAATTATTAATTTTATATATTATCCCATGATTCTACAGTTAAAATTTAAAGTGATTTGGAGTTAAAATGAAAGAGTTATAGCATTTTTAAGTTTTCGTAGGCTCGTAGGGCCCATCCGGGCACCCCAGTTTGATGTAGGTGGATACGGGATACAATTTTAAAATATGATCATATGGGTTGTCTTAAAATGTCAATTTATGCATACTTACCAAATTTAATGAGTTTTGGATATGTCTAGGTTTAGTATTTGCTTGTCTTCTCTTTCATAGGTTGTAGGTGAGCGACGCAAAATAAAGGGGTCTACTGGTGCAATTTACAATATGTTTTGGGTGATATCCTCTCAAAACTAAATATTTAACATCTTTGCAAATTTTAAAGTCATTTGGATATGTTTTGATATATTTTTAATATATGCGCTATTTTACCCCTATGGGGATTGCATGTTTTCACCATACACCCTTGCTATTTGACCCCTTTGGCTTCCTTGTGTGTAGGTGTAGGTTATTAGAAGGAATTGGGAAGGAATATCAAGCATCAAATATTTAAGATACAAGCAGCGGTGGCATTGGCCCTCCCACCTTGATTGTGGGTATGAGGAAAAGCACTAGATGTGCACCCTGATTCCTTGGAGGAATTGATCCTTGGGCACCCAAAATATTGTAATAATTGTATCACATGTTGAGCCCTCAATGGAAATTCTGTGTAACCTTGGATATGATCCACCCAATTAATAAATAAGACACTTGTTTCATTTCATTCTTTATTGCTTGGTATTGCTTCATTTTCATATGCATGCTTCTATTTGATGCTCATGTGCAATATGGGATAGATACACATATTTTTTCTCTTAATTAGGTGCACAAATTTTCCCTACTTCAGTAGCGATAATAGTGGGAACCTTGTCCCTTTTTATTTGGGTGAAAATTTGACCTCTTTCTTGCATTTTTGCCCTTTTTGTGTTGTAGGTGCTCCCCTCCCCACCCTAGAATGGTGGAAGAGGCTTTATCTGGAACAACCTGGGATGGTGGCTTCAGCATACCACCCTAGGATGGTGGTGAAGCTTCTACTCACCCCACCTTGGAGTGGTGGTGAAACAAAGAGATTTCTGCCCAAAAATTCAGAATTTGGAGGCTTCAAAACTTGTAAGGTAAGTGCCTAAACCATATGATTTTCTGCTGCATTTATAGAGACTGCAAAATTTGGTTTTTTTCACATTATTTTGTTTGCAAAGAAAGGTTAAATTTCACTTTTTACTTTTCTCATCACATAAAGTAGCAAAAATAAGGAGAAAAATAAAAAAGAACTTGTAGTAGCAATGCATCTGTTTGGTTTGATTGCTTGTGGCTTGCCCATTGGGTAAGTTAGCATTTAGGATTTGAATTCATAAAGTCAATTTGTAGGTTCTTTATCCTAATTTTATGAAATTAAAATGCACCTATTGCATGCATTTAGGGAACGATCATTGATTTCTTCTTTTCTTACTTTCTTGGATAATAAAGAACCACACACACCATGATTCATGTAAATGCTAGTGAGGTGGACTTAATTACCATCCACTAGTAGAGCGCAAGTGACGATGGGTTTCATCTCAATCCACTTGGCTCAAATCCCATGAACCTAATCCATATTTCCAAGGCCGATTCCAAGATCCGTCATAGCCTGTGGGTTATAGCACACATCACCCTTCAAGGAGGTGTATCGCAAACTACGGGTGAACTAGGTGAGGAACTGGTAGGACTTGTGCTCCCTGGCCATGTGTGGACCTCATCACCACACATTATAGGTGGGATAACACAACTTGGATTTCATATCCAGGTTGTCAAGCTATGAGTATATAGGTGAAATCCAATTGAACATAATATTACAATCCAATAATATTTCAAACACGTGACACAAGGTCATTATTTACAAACAACACATCTGAAACACACAAAACGATTTAGGGATTCACACTTAAAAATTAAAAGATATAATCATCTATCTTATTGAGTTTTTCTTTCTTGTATACTATTTCATTAAGAATTTTAAAGAAGATAATCACTTGGGATACTAATAGAGGAGCGTAATGGTGCGCACTCGTAGCCAAGCCCAATCACGGGCGAAAGCTATGGAGAGTGGATTAGGAGACAAATAATATTTGATATAGCCCTAGGGACTTGGTTATACCTCCCTGGTGGTCCTCCACTCGACCTAGCCCCAAGAAAGTAGGGCATGATCCTCATATCCAAAGGGATCCTCTATAAGACACCCGGAGGGATGATGAGCATTACTTGGGAGAGTGTTCCTGGTATGTAGATATTTCATAGGCCTTCCTTGGTGAAAGGCAACTATGCACTGAGGTGCTAATAGATAGAGTGGTGCCATGCATCCATGTACCTATTAGGGCTGACACACCTAAGCATAGGTAGGAGTATGACTTCACACACTAGCTAGAGCAAGTCGACATGACTCTACCTCCGCATCACCTTGATAGGATACAATAGCTCATGCAGCCCAATGGGAATGACACCCGTTGGTCTAGGTGAGACAATTCAGCCCTACCTTTCCTCATTTAGGAGGGAAGGCATGAGGAGATCCTAAATTTTTTTGAGGAACAATATTCCGTGCATGTCCGATGTGCTTCTACGGTAGCTAAGTGTAATGAAAACATGTTCTAGCCTGAGCCTTAAGTCAATATGGCAAACCTCGAGAGAGGTAAGCGCCCTATGGAGAACACAGAGTACCTTGGACAAGGTCAACCCCAGGGTGAGACTCCTAGGCCTCCTAGGCCTTGCATTGTGGATCAAATTAGGCAAGTGGTTGCAATATATATAGAATGCCAAGCTTAGTTCAAGCAGATTCTGTGGGATAAAGAGTAATTAGACCACTTGCACTAGCTTGAGAAAGAAAATATCAAACGACAGACCAACAAGATGTTCCAAAAGACTTTAAGAGAGAGGGTCCCTACCACTAAGACACATAGGCAAGACGTCCATATGAGACAACCCACACTCATTCAAGAGAGGTCCTCGAGACCTTATCAAATATTACTTCCATGACTTCCTAGGCCTAATCAGGAGATGCCTCCTAGGCCAAACATAGGGTACCCACCATGAGTAGATACCTCCATTTATAGGCCAGCTTGAGATATGCCTTAAGGGGCTTATACTGAGCATGAGCCAGAAGTAGAATATGTTGAGATGCCTTACTGAGGTAGGGGGATGACTTACCACCATCTCACCCTAGGTTGGAGAAGCCTAGACCTCCATCGCAAGATATGAATAAATATGAGGAGATCAAGTCCTCAGGCCCTTATAAAGCATTATTAGAATGCCTAGAGTTAGTAGAGAACAAGACCTCTGGGTCAGGATTTCAAAAGACCACTATGCATCAATTATGTAGTCAACCCATCCATCCATCAGTACTTGCACATCCCTATCTAGAGCAATTTAAGTTACCTCAGTTGGCTACCTTTAAGGGAGAAGAGGATGAGTAAGAACATGTCACTAGGTTCTTAGGTCAATGCTTCGACATTCATGATGATGATGCTTTTATTTTGAGGACATTTGTGACTACCCTCGTCGACCCTACCTCCGAGTGGTTTTACCAACTCCCTAAGCATAGCATCCATAATTTGGACCAACTTGTAGATGCATTCCTAGAATGCTGGCCGATGTAGCTGGGTTGAAACAATATGATGATGAGTCAATAACAAATTATGGCAATAGATGGCGAACCTTGCTCACCAAGCTGCCTTATATTCTCCCCATGTTGGAGTTGACTCAGATGTTCTCCAAAAGTTTCTTAAAACCAATCTCCTTGTTGGTACAGTTGCAACAATACCCCACTCTTGAAGATGCCTTAGCCTAGGCTAGGATCATCGAAGAAATCAAGATTCAAGAGGGTGAGATTGTGAAGCCTCGCAAGGAGTGGAGTAAGAATGCTAAGAACACCTAGTGCAACCTAAGTCATCAATAGTAAATCAGGTTTCCATTTGTGTCCCGGGACCAATGCCAGACAATCCACCTCAAAAGCCTAATTATCAGGCCACCCACAAGAACTATGCCAAGGATAACTAGAATGGTCAAGGGAAAAATCAACATCGCCCCAAGTGAAAATTCACACCCATTACAAAGTCTATGGATTTATTGTTTTATCACCTCTTGGTGGCTAATGTGATCCATTTACTTGATAGTCGACCTATCGACCCTAATACACCGAAGCCCAAAGGATATAGAGAAGACCTATATTGCAAATTTCATAGGCAAAATGGACATGTGCTATAAATTCAAACATTTGGTGTAGGACTTGATTGATAGGAATGCCCTCCAGGTAGATAACCCTATCACACCAAGCAACCAATAGATGAAGGTCTTTAAGGACCCCTTGCCTACCCATGTGGAGCAAGCCAAACCAGTGCCCTAGGTGAACGAGATTCACCGTGCCCCTCCTAAGCAAGGATATGTTGGCATGGTCAGTATTGTGACAAGACATAGGTGGTATCCAATTCTAGCCACACCACCTAAAAATCAAAGTGATGTCCTTTCGACATCATAGCCTATACAACCTCCTGGTTCGACTCTCCCACCTAGGCCTATTTTCACCATTAAGAGCAAGCTCGCTCATAGCTTAAGAACAACATCTACCCAACTCTCCATATATGATCTCATCCAATAATCACAACCTCATAGAGAAGCCTTGATGGATATCCTTAAGGAAATTGAGCTTCAGTCCCAGGAGTCTAACTCCTTCAAAAAACTTTGTGGGGCAATGCATGGAACTAGTAATTACTTTTCAAGAAGATGAACTTAAATTGGTTCCACATGGTAGGGTGGATCCCCCTCTACATATTGTCGCACGGGTGAATGGGACACCGTACAAGAGAGTGTTGATAGATATTAGGTCTTCGAGAAACATCATAACTACAATAGCTCTAAAACACCTAAAGGTACCAGCATCTCATACTATCACATCTACCTACACCCTTCGAGAATTCAATAATGCCATATGCTCAATGGTTGGTACAATCATCCTACCTATTCAAGTAGGAGAAACGATCATCTCGACAATGTGCCACATCTTGGAGGGTGAGATGGCGTACAACATTTTTTTAGGAAGACCATGAATCATGTACATGAAGTGTGTCCCTTCCATCGTTCACTAGTGCCTCAAGTACACTCATGAAGGGCAAGTTCATGTCATCCCCATGGACCTAGATCCCTTCAAGTATTGCATTATGGTATAGTAGTTACCCAAGTCAACCTTACAATTGATACATCTAGATTTTAAACCAAATAAATCTAGTCGAGGTTTGAACCCACCGCTACAACATACCATACCTTCCTTATCGTCAGCCCCACCCGAAATACCTAATACACCAGTGTATCCTTTTCCTAGGAACCTAGAGAAGCATCCCATTGAAGAGGACCAACCAATCATATCCACTATTTCTACAAAAGAGATACTTAGCCCAGATGATGAAGAGACACCACATGAGGTAAACGATTAGCCGAATCAAGTCTCACTCTCATCCCTCTTCTATCCACAACCCCAGGTTATAGTACATATGGATTCTACTGGGTTGGGGGAATGCATGATTAAGAATGTTACCACTAACCCTAATTTAGAGTCAATGCAAGACATGGGTAGACCTCATCTTACCATAGGCACTATTGTGCCTCTTGGTGTTTCCCCTAATCAAACAAATTTTGTATATGGGGACCTTGACTATGGCATCGAACCTTACCAATAGTAGGAGGAAGATGAGGAACATTTTGGAGAGGATATTAACTACTTTTCTAACCCTAAATTTGCCCTGAAGTACCTTGACCTATGCAATTGGCACGGTTATGGGTTAGGCCTATATGAGAAAGGCACTAGAATCCCTTGTCAACCACAATATCAAATGCCCTATGACAATTTAGGAGTGGGATGCAACAATCCCTTGCCTCTAGATGTCCTCTTAGATAGCCTAAATCACTTGAATATAGGCTACGAGGGTGGGTTGGTCCAAGATTCTTATGCCAATCCTAACACAGTCTACTCCCTAGGGGATTACTTTCCATGGCTAGATGGGAACCCTGCGAACCACAGTGACCTTTTGGACCACACCTACCTGATCAACCGATCCCAAGGAGAAACAATGAGGTTCCTATATATGATAATGACTATGAGGATTAAACAGAGAGGGCATACCTAGGTCCTCATTATTTATGTCATCATCACGAGCCCATTAACATAGATGAAGTCTATCATCAGTTACATATTTTCCCATGCTTGTGGGAAATGCCTATTAATCTAGGCCAAATTCATCATGAGATCTTCCCTGACCTAGCCACACACATGGAGCTCCTTGAGCCTAACGATATCGTCTTGTAGTCTATTCCTAGACATGATACATATATCCCCATTCCCCCAAAGCCACATCTAGGGGTGAGATATGACACACATACATAGTCACATGCACGTGGTCCTGGAGAGTAGACACATTTCATAAATATGATATCCATTTATTTGACCACACCACTTCATAACCCAGCTGGTCCTTCCAAGCCATGCCATCTAGATCTAGATGCTATTGACTGGGATCGTGTTGATTCACCCCCGTCACCCTCTGAGTATTGGGTTTGTAGTGGGTTGTTTTACTTTTACACTGGCCCAAATCATGATGCCTTCCATGCTTAGGAGGGACCTAAAGTTCCAATTGAGGATTTAAATCTAGTTGATGACATCCATTTGATACCTAATCCCCATCAGTTGGAGGAAGGGTCTCATATGTCAATCAAGCCTACGGTTGACAAAGATATCGACTCAGATCCTGAAAACCCATAATGTATCAAGCTAGGGGAAAGCCTATCCCTCGAAGAGTAAGCTAATTATATAGCCCTTCTCACAAAGAAGAAGGCAACTTTTACATGGTCTTACAAAGACATGTCGGGACTAGATCCAAATCTGGTCATCCATAATCTAACGCTTGACCCCACAGTAAAACCTGTCAAGCAAAAGTTGAGAAAGATGCACCCAATAGTGGCCTTGATGGTCAAATATGAGATATAAAAACTATTGGATGCCAAGTTTGTCATTTCTATAGACTATCCACCATGGTTGTCCAACATGGTCCCCATCAAGAAGCCTAACGGGAGGATTTGCATTTGCATCGATTTTCAAGACCTAAAAAAAGTGAGTCCTAAGGATGATTTTACTTTGCCAAGCATAGATGCCTTGGTAGATGCCACCATAGGACACAAAATGCTCTCCCTTATGGATGGCTTCTTTGGGTATAATCAGATTTGTATCAACCCTAAAGACTAGCTCAAAATGATGTTCACAATGCCTTGGGGAACATTTTGTTACAAGGTCATGCCATTTGGCCTTAAGAATGCCGGTGCCACCTACCAGCATGCCATGACATATATCTTCCATGACTACATGCATAAAATTTTGGAAGATTACATGGATGACTTATTGGCTAAATCCCTATTATGTCATTAGCACCTAGATGTCTTTTGCAAAGTCCTCAATCACCTTATTGAACATAATGTGAGACTAAACCCCAAGAATTGTGTCTTTGGCGTCATATATGGAAAGCTCTTGGGATTTATAGTTTCTAAACGAGGCATCAAAATGGACCCTAACAAAGTCAAGGCAATCCTTGAAATGCCTCCCCCGACTACCATAAAGCAGCTTTGTAGCTTGTAGGGGAGGATTGCATCCACCAAATGCTTTATAGCACAATTTTTGAACAAGTGTAGACCCATGAACAAAATTTTGCACAAGGGGGTCACATTCCACTGGGATGATGAATGTTAGGATGTATTTGACACAATTAAACAATATTTGGCTTCACCACCAGTATTAGATCAACCTAGACCAGGGGTGCCTTTCTAACTATATATCTCAGTTACTAAGGTTGCATTGGGTGCCATGTTAGCCCAAAACAACAAATTTCATAAGGAGCAGGCCACATACTATCTTAGTCGCACCTTGGTGAGCTATGAGATCAAGTACGAATGTGTTGAAAAGTTATGTCTAGCAGTGGTTTTTGCTACCAAGAAGCTACGATACTATATGCTCAGCCACACTACGTATGTTGTATCTAAATATAATCCATTGCACTACATGATGAGTCATACTTATCATAGTAGTCTCATGATGAAATGTATCATGTTGTTGATATAATTTGACCTAGAATTCATAGGACAAAAATCAATCAAAGGATAGGTCATTGCTGATCAACTAGCATAGGCTCATCTCCAGGAGGACCAGCCTATTAGCATGGAGCTTCTCAATGATGGAGTCTTCCAAATATCAGAATTACTCGATTTTGATGAGCCTGAGTCATAGGTAGATATGACTCTCTTCTTCGATGGCTCCAAATGTGAGCATGGGGGTGGTGCAGGGATCATGTTTTTCATACCGCATGGGGCTCCCATACCCCTATCATTTAAACTCGATTTCCCCTGCACAAACAATAATTTTGAGTATGAAACCTTATTCATAGGGCTTAAAATGGCTATCGCCATGAAAATCACCAAGCTCAATATTTTTGGTGACTCCTTGTTCATTGTCAACTAGGTCAAGGGAATATTCCAGTGCAAGTGCCTAGTTTTGCAAGCCAAAAAAGCCCTTGTGGATAAATCCATAGAAAAGTTTGAATGGTATGACATCGAGGCACTCCCTTGATTGTCTAATAGTTTTGTAGATACAATGGCCTATTTAGGATCCTTGATTCCATAATACCCCATAGGGGAGATGATAACCATTCAATTCAAAATGCTATCGCAATCAACGATTGAGTGTGAGAGCACTCAAGCCATGCCAAAAGTCCACTTGATTCAAATAGAACCTCATCAAGAGATATTCTCACACACGAGTGCTTGAATTGTGTCACTTGGGGGACTCTATTTCCCCAAACCCTCTTTAATAGCAGCATAATACTATTCTTACAAGTTCTATCCCAATCTGCATTTGCTCGATATGAAATTCATGAGGGATAGGCAATTCATGCAATCGAGGCTTCCACACAACAAGAATGGTCCACACAAATTAGAGAGTACCTAAATATTGGTAGCCTCCCTCCTGGATTATCACACGCTATCAAAAGGAAATTTAAAGGGAAGACAAAAAAGTTTGTCTTGTTCGGAGACATCCTATACCGTCGAAGCTATGATGGAATCCTCCTTCGTTTCTTAGAGTATCAAGACTCAGATTGGGCAATGGCCCAAGCACATAAAAGTACTTGTGGTGACAATTTTAGTGGTATGGCCATCACAAAGTGCATTCTCTGCATGGGCTATTATTGGCCAAATTTAGAGCGATATTGTTACACATATGTGAGGAATTGAGTGAAATGTCAACACCATGCTATCATGACACATGTACCTTCTTAGGCCTTACAACCGATCTAATAGAATTGGCCATTTTTGCAATGGGGGTTGGATTTAATCAAGAAAATCTCCCCTGCATCCTCGGGGCACCACACATTTATCATCATGACTACCAAGTATTTTACAAAGTGGGTGGAAGAAATCCCCCTTAACACTACGACATGACCCTGCATAGTGGAGTTCATATTGCATAATATCATTTGTCATTTTGGTATTCCATCCAAGATCATTTCGAATAATGGGACATCATTCAAGAATAAAGAAATGCGTGCTTTGACCACAAAGTATAATATCTAGAACAAATTTTTGACACCTTATTATCCATAAGCAAATGGGCAAGTAGAAGCATTAAAAAAGATATTAATTGCCATATTGAAGAAAATAATCAAAGAGAATCATACCGATTGGCACATGCAAATGCCGCTTGCCCTTTGGGCTTACTACACTAGCATTCGGACACCCACTAGGGAAACTCCATTTTCACTAGTGTATGGTGTTGAGGCATTCATGCCTCTAGAGTTAGAAATCCCATCACTGCACATATTCATGCAAGAGTTTATTGATGATGATACTGCATGACAAGCTCTCCTAGATCAACTTATGTTGTTGGATGAGCATTGCATTAATGTGCTTGAGCATCTACGTGTGTATCAAGAGTGGATCAAAAGAGCCTAAAATATGAAAGTCCATCTTAGATACTTTTAGGTTGGTGATCTTGTATAGAAAGAGAACCAATAAAATTCTAGCTTGTCGCCCCACCTATAGGACAAATTTATGATAAACTGGTTAGGTCCCTTTGTCATCACTAGTCAAATAGGACCTGGAACTAATTGCCTAGCTTTACTTGAAGGTGTAGAGGATCCTGAACCCTTGAACACCCTTCACTTGTAGCTATTTCATGCTTAGAGAGCACCCAAAAGGCTCCTAGCGGGTTCTCACCATCTAGGTCAAGTAAAAATGCTCCTAGACTATCTACAATCATCTAGGTCAACCCTAAATACCCCAAATTCATCCATAATCCCTTTGGTCATAGCCAAATGGCCCTGGGCAGTCATAGACACTTTTTAAGTGCCACCGCACGTTTAGGTCACCCAAAAAGCTCCTAGCGGATTCTCATTGTCTAGGTCAAGTAAAAATACTCCTAGAATATCTATGATCATCTAGGTCAACCCTAAATGCCCGAAAGGCATCCATAATCCCTTTGGTCATAGCCAAATACCCCTAGGAAATCGTAGACACTTTTTAAGTATCACTGCATGTCTAGGTCACCCAAAAGGATCCTAGTGGGTTCTCATCATCTAGGTCAAGTAAAAAATAATCCTAGACTATCTACGATCATCTAGGTCAACCCTAAAAGCCCCAAAGGCATCCAAAATCCCTTTGGCCATAGCCAAATTCCCCTAGGTAGTCATAGGCACCTTTTAAGTGCCACTACACGTCTAGATCACCCAAAAGGCTCCTAGTAGGTTCTCATCGTCTAGGTTACATAAAATGCTCCTGGACTATCTAGGATCATCTAGGTCAACCCTAAATTCCCTAAAGGCATCCATAAGCCATTTGGTCATATCCAAATATCCCTAGGTAGTCGTAGACACTTTTTAAGTGCCATCGCACGTCTAGGTCACCCAAAAGGCTCCTAATGAGTTCTCATAGTCTAAGTCAAGTAAAAAATAATCCTAGACTATCTACAATCATCTAGGTCAACCCTAAAATCCCCAAAGGCATCCATAAGCCCTTTGGTCATAGCCAAATGCCCCTAGGTAGTCGTAGACACTTTTTATGTGTCACCACACGTCTAGGTCACCCAAAAGGCTCCTAGAGGGTTCTCACAATCTAGGTCACATAAAAATACTCATGGACTATCTACGATCATCTAGGTCAACATAAAAGCCCCAAAGGCATCCATAAGCCCTTTGGTCATAGCAAAATACCCCTAGGCAGTCATAGATACTTTTTAAGTGTCATCACATGTCTAGGACACCCAAAAGGCTCCTAGCGGGTTCTCACTATTTAGGTGAAGTAAAAATTCTCATAGACTATCTACAATCATCTAGGTCAACCCTAAATACACCAAGGGAATCCATAAGCCCTTTGGTCATAGACAAATGCCTCTAGGCAGTCGTAGATACTTTTTAAGTGCAATCACACATCTGGGTCACCCAAAAGGCTCCTAGCAGGTTCTCACCATCTAGGTTAAGTAAAAAATACTCTTAGACTATCTATGATCATCTAGGTCAACCCTAAAATCCCCAAAGGCATACATAAGCCCTTTGGTCATAGCCAAATACCCCTAGGCAGTCGTAGATACTTTTTAAGTGCCATCGCATGTCTAGGTCACCCAAAAGGCTCCTAACAGGTTCTCACCATTTAGGTCACATAAAATTTTTCCTGAACTATCTATGATCATCTAGGTCAATTCTAAAAGCCCTAAAGGCATCCATAAGCCCTTTGGTCATAGCCAAATACCCCTAGGTAGTCGTAGATAGTTTTTAAGTGCCGCTGCATATATAGGTCACCCAAAAGGCTCCTAGTGGGTTCTCACCATCGAGGTCAAGTAAAAAATACTCCTAGACTATCTACGATTGTCTGGTCAACCCTAAAAGCCCCAAAGGTATCCATAAGCCCTTTGGTCATAGAAAAATGCCCCTAGGTAGTCATAGAGACTTTTTAAGTGCCACCGCATGTCTAGGTCACCCTAATGGATCCTAGCAGGTTCTCACCATATAGGTCAAGTAAAAATGCTTCTAACTATCTACGATCGTCTAGGTCAAAACAAAAATCTCCAAAGGCATATATAAGCCCTTTGGTCCCCCCCAAAATGTCCCAATGGCTCCCAAATAAGCCCGTTGGTCACATATGTATACATATCAATCAAAATTTCAAAAAAACAAAAACATCAAATTTTAAAAATTCAAAAATATTGCATCCCATTGCATTTTATTGTCAATTGAATCTAGGCATATTCATCATTAGAAATTTACATTTTAGAGTTGCTCATACATGTCTAGCACCATGATGGTACATTAATTACCGCTCAAAATCAATGTTATGAAAGTACTCATAGTTCAAGGCCGCAATTATCATCTTCACCCACATTTTTCACATTTCCATAGTCGTGTCTATTCCCTTCACTTAGCCATTTGTTTTAAAATATCATAGGGTTTTTGGTCACTCAACCATATCTAGTCTCTACTCAGATTTTGTAGAAGGCTAGATTGATTTTTAGGAGGTAGAGTCTTGCATTGATCATGCCTTGCGTACATCATATCCCAAACACAATTAATCATTAACAATCCAAGTTTTGCACAAAGACAGATGAAATCCATGAAGTGGTCTAGGTTACCTTAAGCAAAAAGGTCATCCTATTTATCCCCCCTGTGTGAATGGTTCAAGAATTTTGAGAGTTGGAAAAAGGACAAGTTCTCCCCTACCCAATTCCCCCCACAACAATAAGTGGTTTTCCCCCATTTTTATCATCAAAATCCCACATTGTCACATGTTTGCAACAGTCTAAATTTGCAACTCCCCACAAAGCAAAAATTTCAAATACAAAAATACAAAAATCAAAAAGTGCACATGTTAAAATGTACAAGAAATAATGATTCCAATCGCTCAAAATTCAAATCCCTTGCTCAAGATAAAAAGAAAGAAAAAACTCAAAATAAATAGTGATTATTATCACTAAAAAGAGAAAAATAAATAGTGATTCTTATCATTTCATATGAGAGCAAGTATCCCAATAAAATTTGAGAAATTAGGGAGCCGAACATGAATCCCTAGAACTCCCAGCATTCAAAAAACTATCAGGTGATCCTCATTAAAGGTTTGGTGGATAGCCTATCCGTCAATGGCGGTAGCCTCCCACATGATGATATTTCTTCCATATTAGCTTTCGAGAATATGTGTAGACCAATGTTTGCATGTGGATGAGCTAGCTTTGGTAACCTAGATTGCCTAGTGGTCTAGTCATACTTAGTACAAAATCTACGATGGTGGCATTAATTTGGTGATCCTCAATATAGGTTTGGTTGAGATCCTACTTGGCACTAGCGGTATCCTTATGCATCTCACAAGAATGAACTCACTTGCACACATAGGGATATGAAGTACCTTGGTCGTCCTAGCAGATTCATACCTTGTCAAAAAGTCTTGCATGGTTAGTATACAACTTTTGATGAGTTGACTAGAGTGTTTGAGTCTCATGAAAACATAATGAGCATTTCCTAAATAGCATGTCATTCATATCACTTCACCACATTCATTTCAATTACATTATTCACAAATCCATTATATAAGTCTCATGACAACATTACATATGAGTTGGTGCAAAATACATCATCTATGGTGCTAGCATAATACAACATATAGTCTACACATTGCATCCTCTAGATCAATAAATCATCCTCTCACTATACATCCATGCATGTACAAAATAAAAGCAAATCAAAATCACAAAATATGCATACATAGGCATTCATCATCATTGCATAAATCAAATTGCATAAATTTCATAAAACAATAAAAACATGATGATAAACCACATAAAAAACTCATATATATATATGTGTGTGTGTGTGTATGTATGGGACAAAAATATACATCATGTTGCCCATCAGATACAATAAAGTGATTTCTTAGACTTCACACTGCTAAAGCATACAAAAAAAATACAAAAAGAGTCACGTGAGCCACTACTATGGTCACACAGGACCGGTACTATGACTCACACTCCCATCGACAATCAGAGTCCTCTGTGAACTCCCATACCTGCTACCACCCACCCTGTCAGCTCTCTGTCTAGACCTTGGTGCCTCCATCCTAGACGAATACTGTCTTGTCCTACTGTGGCAACTTTGGTATGACCCAATGACACCTGTATCATCTCGTAGATGCCCAGCAAGGTGTACTACCTCAGTCTCCAGATCATCCGCATAAGCCTACCTCCGTCGGCACCATGCCTGGTAAGTATCCACCATAGAATGGAGTTGTGTTACGTCTTACTATGGCCTAGTAACCTCCCCACTATTGGAATCCTCCTATGTAGGGATCCAAGATTACAACTATGATCGAAGATATGCTATCTCAGCTTGAGCCACCTATACCTTGGCTCACTGTGCTGCTAGATCTACCTATACATCATGCACCTATATCCATAGGAGATATCTCTCTCGCATCACCCTGAGTAGTTCATATTGTAGCTCTACATTTGTATCCCCTGGTGCCATCAATGGTTTCTTCACCTCCTCATCCCCAACATCATCATCCCCCAAGTCACTTTTATCTCCTAAGTCTGGGAGATCCACATGCTTCCTTGCCCTATGTCCCTGCCAATCACTTGACTCACCCTGGTACTCACCAAAAACATCTTGAGGTGCCTCCCTAGCTTTTTACCTCCCTAGTGGCCCCTATCCATGCCCCTGGCCTATCACCCACTGAGCGTCATACTCTGCTGTAGTCCCAACATCCTCCACATCTAGAATTTCTACTACAAGATCTGTATCTTGTGCTACTGCCTCTACCACTAGCCATGCCAATGTCCTCTCATCCCAACAATGTTGATAAGGAACTGACTCACTAAGCACCCCCTAGCATAGCCCAAACTATCGCATCACCCTAGCAAAAGGGAAGTACTTCCGCTCCATGCCATGTCATCCAACCAACCATCTGCCTCACCGCACCCTACAGAGCTGTACAGTAACATCTTCCCACTTTGGGAAATCCCTATATGATCTCCAAAACAATTGGTCAACCCAAATTCATGAGAACATATCTATATAGTGACCCACATCACCTGTGAATCATAGAATTTATCCCCTCTCCTATGCCCTTTGCCATAGGATGCCATATACTATCTCCCTATCTACTAGTTGTGCCCGAGTCATCCGAGGTAACCCCTATGATTGTCCCATAGCTATGTGCTGTCATCCCCAGCATTGTAGCAAAAAACTACACCCAACATCCTTCTACCAATGGTAGCAGATCTTATATAGCTCATCGTAGAGCTATGCCAAAAGTGTAGTACCCCATGCCATCACCAGTGGCTCCACCACAGTACACCTCACCAGTGCAAACACTATCTACACTAGGTTCCATGGGAACCTCACTCCAAAAGAATTAGGTAGTAGCATATTGGAGATGAGCATCATGAGTATTGTATGCCTCACCCCCAATATCTTCACCTCGTGCCAGAATCCTACCAGCATACCACCCTTCAAGCAATCCAACTCTATTGTCTCTAGATCATAATTGAAGTACCTCTTGAGCATTGCCTATCTCCAGTTTCGTGGTGTCATGCAGATCGGCCACCCTTCTATAGGAATCTAAAGAATCTGATAGATGTCCTCTAGCATCACCATCATCTCCTTAGTGGGTAAGTGGAAGGTGTTGGTGTGCGGGTCCCACAAATAAATTAGGGTAGTTAGATATGCATGATCTCCTATAACAACCTCTAACCGGGTCACCTACTTGAGGTAGATAGCATCCAGCCACTCCCAGTCCTCTATGGTCAAGGTATCCCTCATGGAATCAAAGAGAGTAGATACTTGATACCGACTCCTCACAACTTGAAAAGGATAAACAACTCAATAATACCACCAAAATGGTCTTGCATGGCCCCAAAAACATTCAAAAGAAAAGACTCAAAATGGCCCCTCTTTGAGGCTGGTTTGTGGCTATTCCTCCTAGGAATGGCCCCCAACCCTGTGGCCACCCCATCAAGGTATGGCCTATTACCAGACCACACTAGCCATCCCACCTGGGGATGAATCCAAGAAATTGGGCTCAAAAAGGCCTTTTAGGCCATCAAAAATAGCAAAAACAATGCAAAATTGGACCTATAAAATGCAATCTACTTGCAAAAAACATGGGTAAAACATAAAAGTTGGTACACATCTCATAAATTGGGTTTAATTACCTACAATCTAGTGTGATATGCTTCCAAGCCAAAAACATACCATAAAAGCAAGAAAATCAACTCCTAACACTAGGAAAATGCAATAAGAGAGACTTGGCATACCTGTCTCGCACCGACTCCTTCACTGGCTGAGTCTTCCCGCTGACTCATGGTGACCATGGGATGAATTTGATAGTTCTACGCTACTCAAAATCACTCTCCTACTCCTCACCTCTCAAACTACAAAAGAAAGCATGCACAAATGAGCCTAACCTTCATATTTTGGGTTTATATAAAGATGCAGGGGTCACCACCATCCTAGGGTGGGACGAGCACACATTTGGCCAACTGTTCCACCTTATGATGGTGGTAGAACATGCCCTTGTCCCACCCTAGGATGGTGGTGTTGAGTGAATATTTTGTCTCACAACAAAATGACCACACAACTAGAGTTTCTGACAGGAAACTCTTTCTTGCAAAGAAAATCTATTATTTTAATTTCTCCAAGTTTCTTGTGAACAAACCTTTGTATGCATGTAACCAGTTAAGACTTAATGCACATAAAAGGATATAATCTGGAATAAATTATTTATGCAAGTAATTGTTAACAAGGGGCCTTTAATGATTCAAAGCAAACTTTGTAATCCTAATCTGTTAACCGTGTACAACAAAAAATAAAGAACAAAAACCCTTTCTTCTTTTATAATATTGACATTAATGAAACCCTCTCGAGAATAAATTAGCAACACTTTTATCTTTGGCTTAAAGAAATATTATAAATGAGAAAATGCGTGGTATAGGCCACTTCATTTTAAATTCTGCGCTTTTTTTAGCATGAGGTTCATTTTACTGTTAATTGGTTCATTTTATCTTTATTTTAATTATTCTGCCATTTCTAAGTTAGATTTTGGAGTTAGAACATGTATTCTGGAATGCACCAAAATGCGTGTTTGCCAAACTTTGAATGAAACAAATATGAAAACAAAATTAAACCCTAAAGAAAGATTCTTTATGAGAATCAGCTGGAAAACAAAAAAAGGACGTTAATCTGGTTAGCAATCTCCTCCCTGCAAAACCCCAAGTTAAGAGATGAAGTTCTAAAACAACCCGACCGAGCAGACCTGCACTAACACACAGTCCAATCAGATCAGATGCAAGACTCTAAGGAAAGAACATAACTGCATCATTCTGTCATTCACCTATCGTAACCCATATCATGGCGTAAACGAATAGATACAAGAGAAAATGATGCATAAGAAAGATTAACAAAGAAAACAATAGTCTTAGCTTCAATCTCCTTTTGATTTTACACACAAAAGTCGCTTTTACCAAATGACTCCTTTTATTTCAACAAATAATGCCTTTTTGTTACAATTTCCATCCCCTGTATCCACAACTCGATTCGGCTTTTAAACCTTCTGCCTCGACTCTTGGTTCCCCTGCGACGCTTCATTTCAATGCCCCGAACGCTTCGTTTCATTTCCTGCCTTTGGGTGTTTTACATTTTGCTTGAATTTGTAACGTTTAATCTTCTCGACTGTTGTAACTGTCAATTCGTAGCGTTACAATGATTCTCCTGCCTTTGCGCCACGTGTTCAGCGTTTCCTGTAATTTTGTAATCGTTCCTCGAAAATCATGACCAAAAATAGCATGTGACCTTGCTCCTTTGGTTTCACAGTGAAATCGTGACAAGGACTATATGTTTAGGCAAGGGATCACTCACGAGGTTGTGGCTTGCCGAGTTTTCCCTGCTAGTCTAGACCCCACGGCCAATGAATGGTATCGAAATCTTCCAACAGGGTCCATCACTTCATGGGCCCAATTAGAAACTGCCTTCATAAGCCAATTCAGAATGTTATTGGATCCCTCCATAATCTACAATTTGTTCATATCATGCAAAAGATTACCCAATGAGCCCATACGAACATTCAATCAAAGGTTCCAAAAACTATACACGAATGTGACTCGTCACTTTGCGGTAGATCCTGCAGTCGCCTTGCAATTATATTTCGGAGCCTTGGATCCTTTAACATCTTTGTTGACTAGAAGGAACCCCCAGGTTATGATGCTTCCTTTGGCCTATGCAGAAACAATGACTCTCAAATAGCAGATGAACCTGCCAGGAGCAGGATTGTCTCAGTTGACTGGGATGGGACAATATGGCCCATACAGTCAATTTGCCATGATGAACTAGTTAATGGCACCACAGGTTCCTACGATGAACAATTTCCAAACACCCACCCAAGTGACGCCATTTCCAGGTTATCCAAATGCCTCTGTTCAAACACAGGGATTGATTCAAAATAGCCTGATGGGTTTGCCTGGGTTCGGTATGGGCAATAATCTGTTGACCATGCCGGGGTTTGCTCCAATTAGCATGCCAAGCCCAACGACTTATCCAACAATCACTCCCATTCAAAGTGTGAACCCAGGGTGGAATACACCTGCCCAGACCCAAGCCATTCAAAGTGGGAATCCAGGATGGAATCCACCTGCCCAAACCCAAGCCATTGTACCTAGTCCAGAGGTGGCTAATGCAGCAAACACAACTGGACCCGCAATTACAGTGCCTCAACCACAAGGGTCCGAATCAGCCATAGAAAACATGAAAGAAACGTTGGCCAAGGTGTTGGTTACGGTGGGGAATGTCAATAAAAAAGTTGATCAAGCCATGGGTCATAACCGACCTCACAACCATAGAGGAAAAGGAATGTACAACACATAGCCTAATAATGGGCGGGTACCCAATCCCGTTGCCAATCAGGCAGATATTTCGAAAGATTGTGGAGAATCAGGATCTTGTGATAACAATTGCCCGCACTGTGGCCACGGGAAACATGAGTCTATACTGACGGAGGTCATACACTCCCAAGAAAGTGAAGAAGAGGAGGACCGATCGAAATGGATGCAAAGACGGAGCCTTGTGGCATTGCCAAAATGTGGCATGATTTTGATATGTAAAACCAGGAATATAAGTTGAATGTTAAAGCTTCTTTTCAGAAATTTCAGGCCTTGTTAGCAAGAAAGAATGAGAAATTTTTTGCATGCTCTATTTTAATTGTTTTATCTTTCTCCTTCCAAATTTCAGATTTGTATGTGGAATTTACGCCATTGTTTTGGGTTATTTCATGTGAATGTCTGCAATCTGGAAATTATTTTAAACCCTAGGAGCCAGCACCTAGTTTACTTTGATCGTGTTTGTTTGCAGGTCAAATAGGCTAGGTTGCATGTATGAAACTCTCACGTATTCGGTTTTGCAGGACGGGGTGCTATCAAACTGAAGGAGCTTTTGCATTGCTGCATTTTCAGCAATTATTTTGATGCAAATTTTTAATTTTCTATTTTCAAAATTTTTTATTTCAGAATGTTTTCTTATTTTCAGGCATTAAAATAAACATTTAAAAAAATTTCAAAATCTAAAAATAATTTCACCATTGCGTAGGTTATAGTTCAGACTTCCAATACGCACTTTGAAATTTCATTTTCGGAGTTGTTTAGTATTTTTAAAAATTCATCGAAGTTGCTGTTTTGTCACAGATTTTAAAAATCCGAAAATAGAAAATTTCTATTTTAAGGTCAAATTTCATTTTTCCAGTTTTATTTTGCACTCATGAGCCTATGATGACATTCCATTCATGGAAATTCCAATTTCATTGAAGGAGTTATGTTTTATGGCATTTTCACAAATTCCCATTTTGGGCCTAAAATTACCCTTTCTTCATAAAAATTCTAATTTTGCGAAAGAGGGGTAATTTGAGTATTATATTGAAGGTCTTTGCATTAAAGAACTTAATTGTTCATCTTGATGAAAATTTGATTTCATTTAAGAGGGATAAGTTAAGGTGACATTTTGAAGCTACATGTGAAGACCCTATTCATCATTGAGGATTTAATGCAAGATAAAAAACTATTTTAAAACCATCAAGATAAAAGGAATTAAAGCACTACATCGTGGTCATATGAGGGCCAACTCACATTTGATTTATTTTGGTTCAATGAACAATCACTAAAGTTTCATGGTAAAATAAACCAACATTGCCCCCTTGTTTACAGTTACTTGCAATCACTAAGGTGTTCCAAGCATTTAAATTGAATATCTTTATTTGATGCACATATGCAAATGCTGATATAACAAGAACCTTGGAGAAATTGTTTGTTTAACTTCTTTGCAAGAGGGTATTTAGAAACCAAATCCTATCGGAGAGTGTGTTTTCACAATTGGGTGAAAAAACAACTCAACAGGTGGTAGCAAAAATATTCCAAAAAAGCCCAAAATGACCCAAAATAGGTCCAAAATTACACCAAAATAGCTCAAAATGGGTCTAAATTTCACATAGATCAAAATGCAACCATGAGGATCCTAGGAGGGATGGAAAAATTGTTAATTCATGCCCTAATAAGGCCATTGTGGCTGGACCACACCATGGTCATGCATTTTTTAGCTCCTTTCCTCCAGGTAAACTCAATAAAGTCACCAAAATCCTCTCAAAATTGCCCTATTTTCAAGGGACAAAACTGAAGGTAAGCATCATGCAAGTCAATTGGGTCAAGTGACTCATAAATTTTCTCACTGGTCATTCCCTCATCAACTTATTTCTTGAGGGGGTAGTCATACTCAGTCTAAATCAGCAAGCACACACTCAATTATGCGAATGACGTTCGTTCAATGAATCTTCAATAAAGACAATCATGCTCCTGCTTGGGGCAACAAACAAGCAAACAATATCACATCATAACACTTGACATTACTGGAATCATGAAGTCATGGGACTTATACTTTAATTATGGACAATGTTCAAGTATAGGCACGCTCATTTAATGAGTCAGAAGCATGGATTCAAGAACACACACCCTTTTCATGATTAGGGCATCTAAAGTTGGTTAGGTTATTGAGTAACCTTAATCATTCAACATTATGGTCATCTATTTTTGGTCAATGCTGTGCTTCACACAATGCATATAAAAAAGATGCATCTATAGACACTAAAATGTGGTTAATACAATTAAGCACCCACAAAAAAGGATCAAATTGACATCATATGGCCCCTTGGGAAGCCCTTAGGAGGCTCACAGTGGTTCTAGCCACTTCGAAAAGGTTTTTGGAGGCTACCAAACCGATTTTGGGATGTTTTGGCCTAAAATTCACCACTGTCCCACCTTGGGATGGTGGTATATTACCATCATCCCACCCTGGGACGATGGTGAGCCATCATCCCAGGGTGGGACAGTGAGCAAGTTTGACCCAAAAAAGTCAAATCTGGGCCAAATGGCACCCAAAAACTGCCATCTAGCACACAATTTGGAACATGCAGGTCAGAGGTCAGTAAATACTTATGACATGCTTCATAATGGAGGCCCAAAATGGAGATTCTCTTCCCCATCTAGTGCATACCTCCATATTGACAAGTGGCGCCTCCTGCAATGCATGCCCTTGCATGCATTTTTGCACATGAGCCCATTTGGGAGATAAAATGGATTCAATATCCATATAAAAACATAGGTATGAGTTCTAGGATATGCAATGGAGTGCTTCCAATATTTCCCCTCACCTTATTGCACCTTTTTGCCCTCGAAATCTCCCTTTTGCCAAGGAGGTTACCGGGTGACTTCAAGAAGGTAATTTGAGCATAACTTTTCCATATGGGTGAATTTCTTCACCAAATTTGATGCAAACACACCTTAGGTTGTTTAGGAACACCTTATAGTGATTTGGTAGTAGAGGATGGCCAGATTTTGTGGGTATCCCCTCCTAGGATGCCCCACAAATAGTTGTAGTCACCACCGTCCCCCTAGGATGAGGGTAAATTATTAAAAAATTTCATTACTATTTTTAATTATTAATTTTCTATATTTTCCCATGATTCTATAGTTAAAATTTCAAGTGATTTGGAGTTAAAATGAAAGAGTTATAGCATTTTTAAGTTTTCGCAGGCTCGTAGGGCCCATCCGGGAACCCCAGTTTTATGTAGGTGGATCCGAGATCCAATTTGACAATATGATCATATGGGTTGTCTTAAAATGTCAATTTATGTATACTGATAAAATTTCATGAGTTTTGGATATGTCTAGGTTCAGGATTTGCTTGTATTCTCTTTCGTAGGTTACAAGCGAGCGACACAAAATCGAGGGGTCTAATGGTGCAATTTATGATATTTTTTTGGTGGTATCCTCTCATAACCTTCTCTTTAAAACCTTTATAAATTTTCAAGTCATTTGGAAATGTTTTAATATATGCGCTATTTTGCCCCTGTGGGGATTGCATGTTTTCACCATACACCCTTGCTATTTGACCTCTTTGGATTACTTGTGTGTAGTTGCATGTTATTAGAAGGCATTGGGAAGGAATATAAGACATAAGATATTGAATATACAATAATTAGTGGCATTGGACCACCCACCTCGATTGTGGGTATGAGGAAAAGCACTGGATGTGCACCCCGATTCCTTGGAGGATTTGATCCTTGGGCACCCCAAACATTGTAAAAATTGTATCACATTTTTAAGGGGACTGCTATGTAACCTTGGATCTGATCCACCCAATTAATAAAGAAGACGCTCATTTCATTTCATTATTTATTGCTTGGTATTGCTTCATTTTCATATGCATGCTTCCGTTTGATGCTCATGTGCAATATGGGATAGATAAACATATTGTTTCTCTTCATTAGGTGGACCAATTTTACCTAATTTATATTTTCAGGTGCTTGTGGGTTGTCGACAAGAAGCGTACCTCTCTCGATCATATTTTGCATAAGATGTTTGAAGGACCAACATACCTCAATGTTGTGATCCTTTGATTGGTGAAAGATGCAATAATGATCATATTTATAGCCCTTAGGCTTAGACTGATTTGGGTCTATCATCTTGACCTTGGGTAAGTGTATAGCCTTCACCTCACATAACTGATGAAAAATCAAAGTCAAAGACTCTAATAATTGCGTGAATACATGAGGTGGGCGTTGCTCTTTATCTTTACCCTTATAATTGTTATTGCACAGGCAGAGGTTGGGCCTAATAATTTTGCTTTTGTTGCCCTTTTTCTCCTTTTTGAATGTTAAAAACTACCTGATTAACATGGGCCAGCTTGGATGGATGTCTCTCAGTGCTTTTCTTATGTCCCTCCTTCTTATTCCTTAGCTTCAAGTTACCCTATTGTAACTTGATGTCCTCAACCACCTTGGCTTGCACCAAAGCCTCTTCGAATATTTGGTATTGCTGCAACTATAGCAATAGCAAAATGTGTTTGGCATAATTATTTGTGAACATCCATGTTAGTTCAGAGGATGATATGGAGAATGATAACTTTACCATCATTTTCCTCCATTGCTTTCCATAATCCATCACTGGCTCATCATCATGTTGTGTTAGAGCGACCAGGTCGGATAAGTTTACCTTCTTCTTGATGCCAAAGGAGAAGCGTTCAAGAAATGCATCAGCTACTTGTTTGAAACTAGTGATGTTGTGCCTCTTTAGTTGGTTGAACCACTCTCAAGCTAGGCTTGAGATGGTCATGATGAAGGTGCGCAGGAGCAAAGCATCATTGCTCTCAATATGAAAGAACATATCTAGAAAACTAGTCACGTGCTCCTGTGCGTCTTCCTCTCCTTGAAAATTTTCCAGTCTAGGCATCTTGAAATCCTTAGGATATGTTGGAATAGGCACTAACGTTCATAGAAGTTAATTATGATTTTTTTTCAAGGTAGGCTTATGATAAGCCATCCCTTGCTTCTCTATGGCTTGGAAATTTTCTACCAAGGTCTTGTAGGCTTGCGAGGAAAGAAAATCCTCCTGTCGAGATTGCCTTGGAGGTGCCTTTGAAGGTAGATTCCTCCTCAGTCAAGGCGGGGGACTAGGTTCGCCCTCCTCCTTGAATTGGGATATTTTAGGATATTATTGTTTTAATTCCTCTCCCACTTCATTCTCATACTACCTATGTTCACGTTGCTCAGGCGCTAGGCATCGATCTCTGTGTTGAGTCATATGGCAAGTATGGGTATCTATGTTCTCAGAAGCCACTCATCTATCAACATGCTCCCTGATATCACTGTGAGGAGGCAAAACAATGCTAGCCAATTGATCCTCTCTCTCTATATGCTA
This sequence comes from Wollemia nobilis, assembly GCA_028583015.1. Taxonomy (NCBI): domain Eukaryota; kingdom Viridiplantae; phylum Streptophyta; class Pinopsida; order Araucariales; family Araucariaceae; genus Wollemia; species Wollemia nobilis. The sequence continues at coordinate 13,084,239 of JAQPPZ010016861.1, read as the reverse complement.
CTTTTTATCAAGTATACATTGTTCACGCATGCGCTATTCATATAATTTCTATCTTATGAACCTCTACCTCTAAGTATTCTCATTTTTGAGGTATTCTTTTTCTATGTGAACATCCTCCAATTGATCTTGGAGAATCTGCCATCTCTGCTCTAACATTAGTATGTGAGCACTATCAATATGATTGGCCATCTAAGGTATTAGAGGGGTGCACTCTATTCGAGCGACTTTATGAGTATGTCCTCCAATGGACCGGTTCATCACACTCTTGCCTTAGTCTATAAAGATGATATTTTTTAGGCTGTCTCCTATACTCAGTGCCTACATGTGATGTAGGAGCACGCATGTCTCAAGAACATTTGGAGCACTCTCTAGGTTTTTGGGTGGTCCTAATGGTGCCTCTGCTACACATGCTTACCGGTTGAGATGGTTTAGGCGTAGGCTTATATCCTAGATGCCCTAGGACCTTGTCTAGATCATCCAATTATTTGCTATGCTAGGGTTCATGAGGTGCTGTACCATTTACTCCCACTTTGGATATATCTATGGTAAACTTAGTATGTTCACACCTATAGGGAGTTTGTGTGGGCCTATGCTCGAAAGCAACCCTCTCCATTCACCCCTAAATGGGTAGATATTGGATATGTCTATACTCTAAAGGTGGAGGTCGTGAGCCTCCCTTAGATACCTATCGAAGGGGTACCAATCAGGATTCCTCGATGACATATTATTCAGTGGAATCTATGGATCCACATGGAATGCGATCATGATAAATTCTATCGTATGTGGAACCCCAATGTTGGGAAGTACCATGCTCTAATTTGTGTATAGAGGGATGTCTAGTACTTCCTCTAATCGAGGTATTCTTGATGGAATCCCCTTGTGTAGAATTATCCCCTCTAATGCTCGTTGAATGATATCCAAGAGGATTTTGTGATTGAGGGTGTTCTACATAGTGTTGTGCACTAGGTGGAGCTTGGTCTTCGATCTCGGGTCTATGCTTGAATCGACCTCTCCGTGTTTGCACCGTTATGTATCCTATATCTAGATTTAACTTTTATTAGCACGCAAAGAATACAATGATGATTATCTCTTTTTACAATTTAAAATGAGCCCTAAATTGTTTGATGTATTTTTATTTTTTTGTATCAGTAAAGTAACTCTTATCATGTTTTGCAAAGCGTTAATGATTTTCTCAATTGTTTAATGACTTTCACCTGTATACTCATAGCTCAAAAACCTAGAAGTAAAATCCAGACCATGTAATACAACCTATAATGTGTGGTAATGAAACCCACACATGGTTAGGGAGCAACGATCCTCCCAAATCCTCACCCATTTTCACCCAGTCAGTGTCATACACTCCGAAGAGGAGCATATGCAAATTTTCTAGGCTACGAAAGGTTCTTGGATTTGATATTGGTCTAGAACATAGGGTACGAGGGAGTTGGGCCAATGGATGGAAATCACCTCCACTGTCATTGAAATCCTACTAGTGGTTTGATGTGACTCCCAAATCACTAGTGTTTACTATGAAACGTGGTGTGTGTGTTCATTTTAACTTGCATAAAAGGAAATATGCATAATACAACACTCACATGATCATTTCCTACATGATATGCATAAAAAGAACATTTGGTATTTTAGAAACATGCATGATTAATCTACATGATATTTAGACAATGCATATTAATGATGAAGTGGCCTCTAATAGGGCCCTAAGAAATCAATCCAACATACAAGGATACTTTATTACACTGTATTCTAGGGCAGATTACAATCAAAGATCCGTTTTTCCTAGCAGTGCCTAATGAAATCCTAGAATAAAAAACCTAATGGACCTAATTTATTTCACCCTTTTTTAGTGTTGTCCTACTTAGGTTACCATTTCATGCTTGCTAGAAAAAGACAAACAAAGAAGACAAGAAAGGAAAATGATAGTGAAACCTACCTCAGGTCCACATTTGATCAAGCTTTATCCTCCTGTTCTATGACTAATCTGCTGCTGACCGCGGCTCTAATGAGTGGCTATGACTGTTGCCCGCACTTGCCAACCATGGGCTAAATTTTTGATCATGGATGTCAGTTGTGGGGAGAACCTACCATAAAAAACATAAACATAGTCAGTTAATCATGGATTGATATGCAAAGTTCCACTGTGATCACCTACTATAACCACCAAAAAGGCTCACACCTGGTCTAACTATTGTAATTGACAAGAAATACACAAATAAGAATGCATGAATTAACAACAAGAAATGAAACAAATACAAGGAATCCTTTGTTAGTTTTAATGGAGTCAAATTATAGATTCATCCCTCTTAGGGATACCCATATGATACATCAATTACAATAGCGTCTAATCCCTCCCAAGGGTAGATGTGAATCAAATGCCTTCTAGGGTGACACGAACTGCTCTAGGGTGTCGATGACCCTCTTCTCCATGATTAGAGGTATTTGGTACATTGAATGGCATGAACCTATTAATAATGCATTCAAGAAACAACAAGAAGCATGTTAAAAACAAAGGTAGCCTCTCTTGATGAGGCCTTTAGAGGGTATTAACATAAAAGATATCATGACTATCAATAATCAAGAAAATGCAAGAAATATGATAAAATAATGGAAATAATGTAAATATTGTCATAAAACATGTAAGATAAAGCACATCTAACTATTTAGTGGCCTAATTACCAAATTAAAAGCATGGAAGCATGAAAAATATCCATTAGAGTGTTAAATGCTACAATGAAAGCAACATTCATAAAACTATAAATCTATCTATCAAGGTCTCTAAATTGCTAATTAAACTAGTAATAAAGCTAATCTAACCTAGCTAAGTAATCTACAAAAGGAAAAACAAGGGAATATCCCTTGAATTTCTCATCATGGGTCTGATGCATGGGTGGCACTATTAACCACGATTGAGAGCCACGATGGAGCTCTGAGTAGGTTTGCCCTCCAAATCAAGGCTTTCTATCCGATCCACCTTGTCAAATTGATGTCCAAGGATCACCTCTATGTCCTCTGATAGGTTTAGTGGTTGAATTGATCTGATGGTGCATGGATTACATGAATTAATGTTTCTTGGCTCTCCTAGGCTCCTAGGGCTTCCATGGTAATTTAATCTCCAATTGGGTAACAAAAGTATCCCTCTCAATGCATGTAGTTGCTTATGCAATTCAAAAGGGATTCACTGCTCAATTGAATATCCTTCTCTCTATATTTATCCCCAATTCAGAGGGGGATGTTATAGAAATTTTCTAGGGCTAGGGATGGCTTCCTCATGAAGCCAAGATCAATATTGGGTGGTTGATCTTGTTGGATGGAAGGATCTAGAACCTTTCTCACTCAAACTACTCCAATCTACAACCAATTGGCCATTGAAACCAACTTTGGGTTGGATGAAGGCTAACTGATTTTGAGTGCTGACCATGACTGACATGTGCGATGAGCACTACTAATCGTGGGTGTTAGTAGCGGCTAGCACTGACTAGGCACATGTACCCAATTGAGTGGCAAAAACCACCGCTATACCTTGGATTTGTCCAAAGGTCTTCCATATTGTCCTCTAGCATGTCCCATATGAGTAGTCACCTCGGCATGACACGTTTTAGGTGTCTACACAAGGTACTATCAAAACTAGACCTTACCTTCTAAAAACCAATATAGCTTTCTAAAAAATCTGAAAAGATAACTAGGGATGGCTGAATGATCAAAAAACCCTAGTATACGCCCTCTAGCAATTTATAAGTTGTGTTGAAAAACATAATTACTCACAATAGAAATGTGCATGATAAGGATATATGGATTCATTATCAGCATACAAACATGGTGTCATTCGTAAAAATGTAAACATAACTTATCCTAGTGCGAATGCAATGAATGGATATACCTAATGCAATGCAACTAATGAGTGCATGTAATGAAATGCATGATGTAAATGCAAATGTTTTTGAATTTTAATGTTTTGAATTGTTCTTGTGGTTTTATATTTTTGATTTGTGTGGTATTTTTGATGATTTTTATTTTTTTTGTGATTTTGATTATTTTATGATTTAAGTATAAAATACCCATAAATGAAGAATGTTGAGAGGTTCAATATCCTCAACACCTTCTAGAAAGGTTAGGTGATAAGTTCTAGATACTATTTTCTCTATTACTACGAAGGGACCTAACCAATTGACCATAAATTTATCTCTCAAATGATGTGGTAGGTTTGAGTTCTATTGGTTCTATTTAAGCACAAGATCCCCAACCTTAAAGTCTCTTGGATGGACTTTTTTGAGAAGCAACACACCCCCACTTGAAAAAATGAATTTCCATCCTTTGAAAATATTTAGCTTTCATTTTACAGTAGGGACCCTCTTGATGTTTTCCAGGTTTTTATTCCAAATTTTGCTTGCCTCCTTCTTCTTCAAGTTTTGCATATACCAAAGTATCCAAGTAGGCTTGCCTATGGCTTTGATTTCAATTTAGAATTCATTTTTAAAATGTTAGAGTCATTTCTGAGTAAAGAAAATCTTTCACTAAATATGTAAAAATGCAGAATGCAAATGAATTCATTAGAGTCAACCTACAATTTCTGAAAAATTGGTTAAGTGCTGGAAACGTCGCGATATCGCGACACTTCCATTTTTGGAAAGTCGCGATATCGCGACACTTCCATTTTTGGAAATGTCGCGATATCGCGACACTTCCATTTTTGGAAAGTCGCGATATCGCGACACTTTCCATTTTTGGAAATGTCGCGAAATCGCGACGGGTCTTGGAAAAATTGGTTAAGTGCTGGAAACGTCGCGATATCGCGACACTTCCATTTTTGGAAAGTCGCGATATCGCGACACTTTCCATTTTTGGAAATGTCACGAAATCGCGACGGGTCTTGGAAAAATTGGTTAAGTGCTGGAAACGTCGCGATATCGCGACACTTCCATTTTTGGAAAGTCGCGATATCGCGACACTTTCCATTTTTGAAAATGTCACGAAATCGCGACGGGTCTTGGAAAAGTTGGTTAAGTGCTGGAAACGTCGCGATATCGCGACACTTCCATTTTTGGAAAGTCACGATGCAGGAAATGTCATGAAATCGCGACGGGTCTTGGGAGAGAGAGCAAGTGCGTAGGGAAGGTCGCGATATCGTGACATTTCCATTTGGAAAGGGCAAAGAAAAACTTAATTTTTGAAAATGTCACGAAATCGTGACATGTTTGGGAGAGAAAAGAAGTGTCAAGGGAAGTCGCGATTTCGTGACATGTCGCGAAATCGTGACATGTCGCGGTTTCGTGGCAAAAGGGGCAAGAAGAAGCTAAGGCATAGAAGGCGTCGCGAAATCGTGACGCAATTGCAAAAGGAAGCCTAAGGCATAGAAGGTGTCGTGAAATCGTGACACAAAATAAAAAGGTGCCGAAGGCAAGAAAGGTGTCACGAAATTGCGACGTCATGATTTTGCGACGTTGTGAAATCGTGACACGACAGGGAAAAAGCAGTAGAGTCAAGGGAATGTCGTGATTTTGCGACATGTCGCGAAATCGTGACATGTCACATTTTTGCGATAGAGTCCAGCAAAAGCAGCACAGAGTTAAGGGAACGTCGCGATTTCGCGACATGTCACGAAATCGTGACATGTCGCGATTTCGCGACATGTCAAGAAATCGTGACATGTCACGGTTTCGTGGTAGAAGAGGCCAAAATGAAAAATAGCTGGAGGAAAGCGTCGTGTTATCATGACACGTGTCAAAAGCAAATAAAGCCGACATATAATGAACATTAAGGTTTTGATTTAATAATATTAAAGTACTGATCCTTGCATGTCTTTTGCAGAAAGCCATCTGGCAATGCATACTAACGGAAGTAATGGCGAAAAAGACAAAGTTAAGCACGGATTAAATGAAGGCCGTCAGATGGAAATTGGAGATGTCGAGAATTGCTGGTTCATCCAGATTTTATAGATCTGGCCGCAAAGAGACTTTACGGTGACTAAGCAGTTGCCCATTTAATGGAGTATGTCGGCAATTGACCGAAAAATGAAAATATCTACACACAGTTACCGGAATTTGCCGATGGACGCATTTAACAGAAGAATTTATGGTGAAAGTAATGGCATGCAGAGAATTTCAACTCAGAAGCGGCTCTACGAAGATAAAGTGTCAGAGAAACCGGTGACTCATCCGAATTTCTCTAAGGAATTAATGAGACCCTCTCGGCAAGTGCACCAGAAAGATGAAGATATTTACTTGCAGTTATAGATGGATGAGAATAACATCAGATCATGCCTTTTTCATTTATGGCAAGTAACTACACTCGGATTTGTCGAGTGGTTAGGGTTTATAAAAAACTCTATTTTTAAAGGGCCTTATATTGTAAAACCCCGGGTAGTAAGGTTAAGAGGATAAAATTTAGGGTTTGAGAAGAAGATATTCCTAAAAAGATCAGGGTCTGTCCTGGGTCTATAAATACTTCTTCTGAATGTAAATCACGGGAGGCAGAAACTTAGAAATAGAAGCTATTGGAGCAATTTCCTGCAAATCTTGTTTGAATGCTTTGTTCTGGACTTAGAGTTGGTGTGATTTTTCTTTTTCTGTGATAGCGTGGCCAGGAGCCTAATCTCTTTCAGATTGTGATAAGTTCATCTTCTTTTGTTTTCGTTTCATTAAGGTTTATTTAATTTATGTTGTAGATCTGTGTTACCAGGATTGGATATGTTGCTAGGCTTCATTTTCTTTATTGTATGTTAGGGAAAATTATAGATTTAAGGTTCAGGCCTGTTCTAATTGCTCTGTCCTCACTGTGCGAGCTAGGCTGCTGGTGAGAGATACCAATTTTAACCGACTTCCCTTCTGTTTATAATTTTCTGTTAGATCTATTTCATCTTTGTCTTATGCTCTTAGTTGAAAGTGATCTTAGAAAGCTGGACACTTTCCTCTTTGATTTGTTCTATTGTGAAGCTAACCGGTATAACTAAAAATTGGTAGTTTTGGTTTTGCAGCTAAGTTAGATAAACTTCTCTTTTTTGCCCTACCCTACTCTCTCTGTTCCACCGTGAAATGATCCATTTTTATCTTTCTTTAAATTTGTCTTTTATTTAAATCTGCTAAAGCATAAAGAGCTAGATCAAAGAACTGATTGTAAATCTGATTATCCACAAAGATAACCAACTCCAAAAACATTATTGAACTGAAGTCCCGAGCCCGTTGTAAGGTAACAGACAGTCCACTTGAAACTATTCCAGAAGCGAAAAAGAGTGAATAGACATTCGACCCAACTCTGTAACTCACACCTTGGATATCCAGCAAGATCCTAAAGTGAGTGGGATTTATCCCGTATAAGTGTTATCGGTATTTTATGCTCATTCTTCACAGGGTGTGTATAAAAGTCGAACCAACATTTAAAATTGGCGCTAGAAGGAGGGCCCACTGAACTCCGTTCAGTATTGTAAGTTGTCTGTGCAAGTCTGGTGTTTTATCTTTTGAATCCTTTTCCCTCCTCTTTAGCTCTTTTTAAACTTGTTTGTTTGAGTTTTGCCTAAACAGCGAAACTCAACACCAATATTTAAAATTGCTAGAAAAGAGGACCTGAAGTTCAGTAGTCTGTTAAGGATTGTAAGGTTGTAAGTGCTGGTGAAAAGCTGGATTCTAATTATAGAGTAACAAGGTCCCACTCCAGAGCTGGAGAGCTCCTTGTGCCTGAGTTAGAAACTCCCAGAAGAAGCAACCTCAGAAGGGCCAAGTCCTTGTCTGAAATAGTTTTGTCACCACTTGTAGTTACTCCAACTGCAACTGAAAATATCATTGTCAATCAAGTAATAATGGCAAACTGGTTAGGTTCCACTGCCTTAAATATCTCGGGTGCAGCCCATGACCTGCCCAAAAATCCTGAGAGATATCTTCCTAGATACAAGCATGATGGAACTAGGACAGCAGAAGAACATCTAGTAGCATTCAAGAATGCTCTGAAATTGTTAAATGTATAGCATGAAGATGTGGCTTGCAGATTGTTCCCATTCACTCTCCAGGAGGGAGCTTACGACTGGTTTCTAAATCTCACTAACGATTCTATTACCAGTTGGAATGACTTGGAAAAGGTTTTTGTATCACAGTTTGGTGAGGTAATAGATCCCAGTGTATTATATCAGCAGTTTTCTAGTATTAAAAGAGAAATAAATGAATCTTTCAGATCTTACAATGTTAGATTTCAGAAGGCTTATGGTAGACTGATTGGTTATTATGTGCCAAATGCAGACCTGGCATTAGAGATTTTTAGGAATTCTCTAGATCCAATGACTTCTGTTTTCTTGAAAAGAGATCCCTCTATTACCAATTTAACAGAGGCTTACAAAGAAGCTTTGGTTCTGGAAAGACAGTTGGGACCCCAACCTTTAAATGCTCATCAAATTCCTTTGGTCACACAAGGCACCCCTGTTTTCAATCCCATACCACATCAGATGATGTTGCCAGTATGTCAAACTCCACCATCAGGAAATCCATTGGCTGTAGCACCTGTTGAAAATGTACAGAATCCAGGTAAAGAAGCTGATAACACAAGAGTTGAAGAAGTTTCAAGGGTAGTCCAAAAGTTGGCAAATGACTTTTTGACTTTCAAAAGGCAAGTGTCCACCGGCGAAAACCCGAACAGGTTTTCTTATCAGCAGAATAGATTCACTCGGCCCCCATACGAGCCCAATAAGGATTATAAAGGTAAAGGGCATGATGTAAATATTTGTGATTTAGCCTTGCCTAACTGGTGCAGGATTCATGGAACGTCTCAGCACGGGGAGTTGGATTGTTTGGAATTCTGTAATGCCTTTGAAGCTCTTTTTGGCGAGTTGGTTTCTCCTGAACATCAAAGAACTGCGGATGCCCCAAGTTCATCCAGCCACAGTGCAGCTATGGTCTTAGATTCTTTCACTTTCCCAGAAGAATCAGAGAATGTTGTGGAGCTACCCATGGATGAAGTACAGGCTTTTCAACAATACAGGAGGGACAACTACAACCTCAAAAATAGAAATCCGGAGCCCAACACTACATCTACCCCTCCGGACAACTCCCACGAGTGTTCCTCCAGATCCATCTTCAAGCAATAACCCATCCCCACCCAAGGGAGGAAATCCGAGAGGACCAGATGCATTTGTCCCTCCACTCAATAAGGGATATAATATAGTGGAGGACATGAAGAAGATCAAAGCCAACATCACTCTTCATGAGCTGGCCCAAATTTTTGAACAAAGGGATAACTTGATCAAAACATATTCTGAACCTACTACCAAACCTTTGGAAAAGGGAAAGAAGATGGCAAATGCAAATGTGGCCATGTATAAAGAGAAGACTGAAGTTTCGCCTTTTCTACTGACTGTTCGAATATTTGGGAAAAACTTACACAACTGTCTGGTAGATTCGGGTGCTTCAGCTAATGTCATGCCTTTAGCCATCTGTCAGCAGTTGGGTTTGACCCCCATGAACTCCGAGATGAGAGTCGTCCAATTGGATAAGTCTGAAGTTAAAGTGGTAGGTGAACTTCAGAATATACATATCCAGCTAGCATCTGAGCCAAGAGCGCAACACATAATTGATATTCAGGTGGTGGATATTCCTGTAGGGTACGGAATGCTTCTGAGCAGGGATTGGTCAAAATCATTGAATGGGTATTTGGCTACTGATTTCTCGCATATGTGGTTACCCTGGAATGGTTTTGCAAATCAATTAAGAATCAACAGAGAACCAAGATATAAACTCATGGTTACAGAGTATAATGCCAAGAATGAGACTGCTAATCTTGTTGAGGGCTGTTATATCGGGGTTTATAATTTAACAACTACTCAAAAGGAGAAACCGGTTAAAGCTCACCTTAATCACGATAATGAAGTTGGGATACTTCATATTGATGCAGCTAAGTCTGAGCAAGGTTATGGTACAGGGGTTGTTCTTAAAGGACCAAAAAATCAAACCGATTTTATGTCTTATCGCTTGCGGTTTCCCTGCACAAATAATTTGGTAGAATATGAAGCATTAGTACCAGGATTAAAATTTGCTTTACATTACTTTGATCATGCAGATACGAAAACTCGTATGTTGGACTTGTTTGATTTGCAGGGTGGACGACTTCAAGTTGTGGAGCATTTTAGTCGGCACCAAGAGACAGTCAAGCACTGGCTTGACGAGAGGGCCAATTCGAAGGCGTTCAAACTTGCAGACCTGGTGTTTCTGTGGGACAAAGCCCATGAAAAGAAGCATAAAAACACCAAGCTGCAACCTTTATGGACAGGGCCATACCAGATTGCCAAAACCCTGGGTAATAATGCATTTTTTCTACAGGACCTGGAGGGTAATTTTCTGAACCTTCCTATTAATGGTCAATATCTAAAGCATTATTTCTCAGCTTTTCCATCCAATACATCGATTGAATAAATCACAAAGACGTTGTAACATGTGTATATATTGTAAATAAGCTTTGAAGTAGTTTTATTTTATTTTATTTAAGTAGTTTTATTTTATTTTGTTTATCCTTTGGGGTCTGTACAAAGTAGTTTGTTTTATTTTATTTTGTTTGATTTTAAAGTTCTGTGTTTTATCCTTTGGGGTCTGTACAAATTTCTTTAGCTTTTAAAAATTCTATTTTTTTTAGTTTTGCCTGGGCAACAAAGAAAAAGTCAGCCTTCTAAAATTGTTTTATTCTGAGTTCAAAATCCAGTGTTCATTATTCTAATTGAGAGATAGTCTGCTTAAACTGAACAGTGGAACTATTTTGTTATTCAGAACAACAGTAGAAAGATGATTGGATTTTGTGTCTTGCTTGCCACAATTATTTTAATTATAAAGAAACTGCTATATTGTTTGGCTGGAGAAACTCCCAGGGAATCCAAGAAAAGTTGGTCGTAAGAGGGGACTCTGATTCGTGAAATTATTTGAGTATCCATAGAGGCTATCAGTACCCAGGCTGAAGCAGTTCCAGATTGATGAAATATTAAAAAAAAAAAAATTGTTCTTTTTTAAGGCTTTTCAGATTTCGGTATATTTCAAAGGAGAGAGAGAGAAGGTGAAAGTTGAGCAAGACAACATAAAACTGGCACTCTGTTATTTTCTATACAAAAAAAAAAAAAAAGTTATGTAATGAAAGAGATAGCCAAGGCTTCAGAAGATGTTTTCTTTTACCAAGTTGTAGATACTACCTCACAGTTGTGGATCAGGGTCATGAAAATCTAAAGAGTAACTCTGTCGGGCTGTAAAAGGCTAAACTAGTAAACAGAGCCCTACTCGGTTTCCCCTTTCACAACTCGGTTTCCCCTTTCTAGAAAAGTTGATCAATCCAGAGTACAACATTCGAAGGCCCAGTCATTCTTGAAGAAAGTTTTATACGCTTATAATTGCACATCGAAATCTTCCTTAAGTGATTCAACCTAGTATGTCCTTGGGAAATTTTAACAACTATCAGGTAGTAGTTAAATTATTTTGAAGAATATTTGTGGCAAGGCATGGTACATGGTCTATATTGTTTTGAAACTAGAGTCCTGGATTCTAAAATAGTGCTACTATTTTCCCCGTAGATATCGCCATTTGTTGAGAAGCAACACACCCCCACCGAAAAAATGAATTTCCATCCTTTGAAAATATTTAGCTTTCATTTTACAGTAGGGACCCTCTTGATGTTTTCCAGGTTTTTATTCCAAATTTTGCTTGCCTCCTTCTTCTTCAAGTTTTGCATATACCAAAGTATCCAAGTAGGCTTGCCTATGGCTTTGATTTCAATTTAGAATTCATTTTTAAAATGTTAGAGTCATTTCTGAGTAAAGAAAATCTTTCACTAAATATGTAAAAATGCAGAATGCAAATGAATTCATTAGAGTCAACCTACAATTTTTGAAAATTGGTTAAGTGCTGGAAGGAATGACATTTTTGGAAAGTCGCGATATCGCGACACTTCCATTTTTGGAAAGTCGCGATATCGCGACACTTTCCATTTTGGAAATGTCGCGAAATCGCGACGGGTCTTGGAAAAATTGGTTAAGTGTTGGAAACGTCACGATATCGCGACACTTCCATTTTTGGAAAGTCACGATATCGCGACACTTTCCATTTTTGGAAATGTCACGAAATCGCGACGGGTTTTGGAAAAGTTGGTTAAGTGCTGAAAACGTCGCGATATCGCGACACTTCCATTTTGGAAATGTCGGAAATCGCGACGTTTGGAAAATAAGTTGAAACGTCGCGATATCGCGACACTTATTTTGGAAAGTTAGATATGCGACACTTTCCATTTTTGAAATGTCATGAAATCATGACGGTCTTGGGAGAGAGAAAGTGTGAAGGTCGGATATCATCGACATTTAAGAACAGAATTCCATTTTGGAAATGTCGCGAAATCATGACGGTTTTGGAGAGAAAAAGTAGGAGGGGAAGGTCGTGATTTCGTGACATGTCATGAAATCGTGACATGTCATGGTTTCATGGCAAAAGGGGCAAGAAGAAGCTAAGGCATAGAAGGCGTCGCGAAATCGCGACGCAATTGCAAAAGGAAGCCTAAGGCATAGAAGGTGTCGCGAAATCGTGACGTCGTGAAATCGCGACACAAAATAGAAAGGCGTCGAAGGCAAGAAAGGTGTCGTGAAATTGTGACATCACGATTTCACGACGTCGTGAAATCGTGACACGGTAGGGAAAAAGTAGCAGTCAAGGGATGATCACGATTTTGTGACATGTCACAAAATCGTGACATGTCACGTTTTCACGATAGAGTGCAAAAGCAGCAAGTGTCAAGGGAACGTCACGATTTTGTGACATGTCGCAAAATCGTGACATGTCACGGTTTCGTGAAAGAGACAAAGAGGCCAAAATGAAAAATAGCTGGAGGAAAGCGTCGTGTTATCACGACACGTGTCAAAAGCAAATAAAGCCGACATATAATGAACATTAAGGTTTTGATTTAATAATATTAAAGTACTAATCCTTGCATGTCTTTTGCGAGAAAGCCATCTAGCGATTGCATACTAGCGAAAGTAATGACGAGAAAGACAAAGTTAAGCACGGATTAAATGAAGGCCGTCACATGGAAATTGGAGATGCCGAGAATTGTTGGTTCATCCAGATTTTACAGATCTAGCCGCAAAGAGACTTTACGGTGACTAAGCAGCTGCCCATTTAATGGAGTATGTCGGCAATTGATCGAAAAATGAAAATATCTACACACAGTTACCGAAATTTGCCGATGGACGCATTTAACAGAAGAATTTATGGTGAAAGTAATGGCATGCAGAGAATTTCAACTCAGAAGCGGCTCTGCGAAGATAAAGTGTCAGAGAAGCCGGTGACTCATCCGAATTTCTCTGAGGAATTAATGAGACCCTCCCGGCAAGTGCACCAGAAAGATGAAGATATTTACTTGCGATTCTGAGATGGATGAGAATAACATCAGATCATGCCTTTTCCATTTATGGCAAGTAACTACACTCAGATTTGTCGAGTGGTTAGGGTTTATAAAAAACTCTATTTTTAAAGGGCCTTATATTGTAAAACCCGGGGTAGTAAGGTTAAGAGGATAAAATTTAGGGTTTGAGAAGAAGATATTCCTAAAAAGATCAGGGTCTGTCCCGGGTCTATAAATACTTCTTCTGAATGTAAATCACGAGAGGCGAAAACTTAGAAATAGAAGCTATTGGAGCAATTTCCTGCAAATCTTGTTTGAATGCTTTGTTCCGGACTTAGAGTTGGTGTGATTTTTCTTTTTCTGTGATAGCGTGGCCAGGAGCCTAATCTCTTTTAGATTGTGATAAGTTCATCTTCTTTTGTTTTCGTTTCATTAAGGTTTATTTAAATTATGTTGTAGATCTGTGTTACCAGGATTGGATATGTTGCTAGGCTTCATTTTCTTTATTGTATGTTAGGGAAAATTATAGATTTAAGGTTCAGGCCTGTTCTAATTGCTCTGTCCTCACCGTGCGAGCTAGGCTGCTGGTGAGAGATACCAATTTTAACCGACTTCCCTTCCGTTTATAATTTTCTGTTAGATCTGTTTCATCTTTGTCTTATGCTCTTAGTTGAAAGTGATCTTAGAAAGTCTGGACACTTTCCTCTTTGATTTGTTCTATTGTGAAGCTAACCGGTATAACTAAAAATTGGCAGTTTTGGTTTTGCGGCTAAGTTAGATAAACTTCTCTTTCTGCCCTACCCTACTCTCTCTGTTCCACCGTGAAATGATCCATTTTTATCTTTCTTTAAATTTGTCTTTTATTTAAATCTGCTAAAGCATAAAGAGCTAGATCAAAGAAGCGATTGTAAATCCGATTATCCACAAAGATAACCAACTCCAAAAACATTACTGAACTGAAGTCCCGAGCCCGTTGTAAGGTAACAGACAGTCCACTTGAAACTATTCCAGAAGCGGAAAAGAGTGAATAGACATTCGACCCAACTCTGTAACTCACACCTTGGATATCCAGCAAGATCCTAAAGTGAGTGGGATTTATCCCGTATAAGTGTTATCGGTATTTTATGCTCATTCTTCACAGGGTGTGTATAAAAGTTGAACCAACAGACTTTAGTATTATAAGTTCGTTTAAGATAATATTGATAAACACGAAGATGTTCAAGAGCATTAACTCATCGTTCATAAAGAAGGTTCAATTGATTAAGGTGATCTTGTCATGATGTGTTGTCATCGATGAACTCTTTCAATGAGACTCACAACGATGGAATTTATAATTCCAAGTGTATAATAGAATTAGTACCATAGACTAGCAAAAATGGGGTTGCCTCACCAGGGGTCTAAATGCTAGTGTGATAAGCCCATAAAGAAAGAGGTAACTGAAGGTGCCAATCCTTATGATTATCCTTAACGATTTTATTCAATATGGCAACTATGGTTTTGTTGGAGGCCTCTTCTTTCCCATTTGCTTGCAGATAATATGGTGTTGCAAAGTTGTGTTGAATGTTATATCTGGATGTTAAAGTCCTCACATATTTTTTATTGAATGAACTTCCATTATCCAATATGATTTTGGATGGAATACCAAAATTACATATAATATTATGGAGTATGAACTCCACAATTCGAGCTCCAATCATAGTGGTCAAAGGGATTGCTTCTAACCATTTGATATAGTACTCAGTGACCATGAAGATAAATGCATGATGGCCTGATGAAGGAGGATAAATCTTCCCAATTAGATCAAATCCCTACTAAGAAAAAGGCCAAGCCAATTGAATTGGTTGTAAATATTGAGATGGAAAGTGCATGAGATTAGCATGATGCCGAAACTTAACACATTTCTTGACATATGCATATCAATCCTTCTCCATCATGGGCTAATGATTGCCCATTCTAAGGATGTGCTTAATGATAGCCATATCACTGAAATGGCCATCGTAGGTACCATCATGAGCTTATGATATTGCCCAAGTAGATTCTTGGGTCTCGAGACAATGAAGAAGGACTCCATTATAGCTCCATCAATATATAATATCTCCTAGGAAGATGTACCTAGTTGCTTTATGTTTAAATAATTATTTTGTGGTATGTGATAATATCTGAGGGAAACTCCAAAGTTTTAAGTAATATTTTAATTGGACTAACCAATCCTAATAAGCTATTGCTTCGACTAACTGAACAAATTATTCTCGTTGTGATTCATTATGTACAAATGCAGATTGGAATACAACCTTATGATGAATGGTAGTACCATTATCTGAAGGATATTGTGAGATAAAGGACCCCCAAGGTGCCTTCTTCAGAAAGTCTTGGGCTTTGTAGAACTATTCATGGTTTGGTTCTATCTGAATCATGTGTACTGATTCCTTATTGTGTGGAGCCTCAAACAACATCATTAATTATGAGATTATTTTGACATGGATGGTAGTAAAATCAATAAAAGGATTATGAGGGATTAAGGATACCAAAGAGGCTATTATATCTGTAAAGTGATTAGACGTACAAGGGACTTCCTAAATGTCATACCAATATAGTTGGAATCTATTCCCCCAAACCCCTTTTAATAGCAACACAATGCTATTATTACAAGTTCTATCCCAATATGCATTTTCTTGGGATGAAATTCATGAGGGACAAGCAATTCATGTAATCGAGGCTTCCACACAGCAAGACTGGTCCACACCAATTAGAGAGTACCTAAATCTTGGTAGCCTCCCTCATGGATTATCACACGTTGCCAAAAGGAAATTTAAACATAAGGAAACAAAGTTTGTCTTGTTAGGAGACATCCTATACCGTCGGAGCTATGAAGGAATCCTCCTTCATTGTTTAGAGGATAAAGAATCAACTTGGGCAATGGCCCAAGCACATGATAGTACTTGTGGTGGCCATTTCAGTGGTATGGCCATCACAAAGTGCATTATCTGCATGGGCTATTATTGGCCAACTTTAGAGCGAGATTTTTGCACATATGTGAGGAAGTGCGTGAAATGTCAACACCATGCTAACTTGATACATGTACCTTCTCAGGCCTTACAACCAATCCAATTAGCTTGGCCATTTTTGCAATGGGAGTTGGATTTAAATAGGAAAATATCCCTTGCATTCTCAAGCTGCCACACATTTATCATCACGGCTACTGAGTATTTTACAAAGTGGATGGAAGCAATACCCCTTACCACTACGATAGGACCCTGCAAGCGGAGTTCATATTGTATAATATCATTTTTCATTTTGGTATTCCATCCAAGATCATTTAGGATAATAGGAAATCATTCAAAAATAAAGATATGCATGATTTGACCACAAAGTATAATATCCAACACAACTTTTTGACACCTTATTATCCACAAGAAAATGGGCAAATAGAAGCATCAAAAAAGACATTAATTGCCATATTGAAGAAAATAGTCAAAGAGAATCATACTGATTGGCACATGCAAATGCTTCTTGCCCTTTGGGCTTACTGCACTAGCATTCAGACACCCTCTAGGGAAACTTGTTTTCACTAGTGTATGGTGCTGAGGTAGTCATGCCTCTAGAGTTAAAAATCCCATCACTGCACATATCCATTCAAGAGTTTATTGATGATGATACTGCGTGACAAGATCTCCTAGATCAACTTATGTTGTTGGATGAGAATTACAGTAATGTGCTTAAGCATCTACGTGTATATCAAGATTGGCTAAAAAGAGCCTACAATATGAAAGTCCATCTCAGAGACTTTCAGAATGGTGATCTCGTATAGAAAGAGAATTGTTGTGGCTGATCCACAACACACCCCAAAATTGGGGACCCACCTTTTTTGCATGCTTTCAAAGAAGACCGCAGTGACCCAGATGCTAAAAAAATCAAGGAAAGAAGCAAAATATCACAAAAGAGAAGAAGTGTCACGATATCGCGACATGTTGCTCCGTCGCGGCTAGAAATGAAAAGTTGTCGCGATTTTGTTGTCACGATTTCGTGACATGTTGCTCTGTCACGGCTAAGAAAAAGAAAGTGTCACGATATCGCGACGTGTTGCTGCTAAGAAAAAGAAAGTGTCACGATATCGCGACGTGTTGCTCTAAGAAAAAGAAAGTGTCGCGATATCGCGACAGGTCACGTTTTTGCGGCTCAGACAAGCGAAGTGCAGTGGAACAGAAAAGTGTCGCGATTTCATGACATGTCACGTTTTCGCGGCCAAGAGTAACAAAATGCAGCAAAATGGAAAATTGTCGCGATTTCGTGACATGTCACGTTTTCGCGGTTAAGAGCAGCAGAATGCATCATGAAGAGAAAATGTCACGATATCGCGACGTGTTGTGAAATCATGGTGCAAGACAAAGAACCAAGTTGAAGACTCAAAATGTCACGATATCGCGACATGTCGTGAAATCACGGTTCATAGAGGAGAGAGAAAGACAAAATGAAAAATGTCGCGATATCGCGACTTGTCATGAAATCGCGGTCGAAGGTAGTAAGAGAAGAGTCAATGCAGAAGTTGTCGCGATATCACGACATGTCGCCATTTCGTGACCTGAAGACGAGATGAAGGGCAAAAGATAAAAAAACGTCGCAAAATCGTGACATGTCTCATTTTCATGATTCACGGTGACTGACAAGCTAAGCGAGGGAAATGTGTCACGAAATCATGACATGTCACGTTTTCGTGACCTGGAGCAGCCAAAGTGGACATAGAGAAAAGTGTCATGATTTCGTGAAAAAATGAAAAAGCATCATGATTTCATGACAGAAAGTAGCAAGATAGCCCGAAAGAGAAAAGCGTCATGATTTCATGATAGAAAGCAGTGAGATAGCCCGAAAGAGAAAAGTGTCATGATTTCATGACAGAAAGTAGTGAGATGGTACGAAAGAGAAAAGTATCATGATTTCATGATAGAAAGTAGTGAGAGTGGTACGGAAATGAAAAAGTGTCACGATTTCATGACATGTCACGTTTTCGTGGCTAAGTGCAACAAAACACAGCGAAGGAGAAAAATGTCATGATTTCATGACAGGTTGCATCCATGCGGCCCTAAGGAGAAACATGTCATGATATCGTGACATGTCTCATTTTCATGGTGCATGAAGACGAACAAGGCTGTTGACATAAAAATGTCATGATTTCACGACATGTCTTATTTTCGTGATACAGGTAGAGGACCAAAGCTGCAGATATAAAAACATCGACATACTATTTTTTGTCATGATTCATAGCGGGCCATTATAGAACATGCAGGGAAGCGTTGAACACGTGGCATAAAGATGTAAGGGTTACATAATGGTTATAGTTAGCAAGAAGATCAAACATTTCGACGCTCGAACAAAAGCCAAAAATAATGCAAAGAGGCGGGAAGATGAAACGAAGAGACCTGGGAGATGAAGCGAAGCGTCACAGGGCAAAACAGAGAACCGTACCAGAGGGTTTAAAAGTAGAAGCCAAAGGCAGATACAGGGGTCGGAAACCACTGCAAGCAGAGTTGCAGAGCCAAAGGAGAGGAAGCCTTTCTGGACTTGTTTGAGTTGTTTCTCTTCCACAGACTGGTTTGGAAAAACCAGAGATTCTGCTATTGTAACATGACATATTTTTAATGCAGAAGTGTTCAAAAATTTGCATCTTGTGGGCAAGAAAGAAGGAGATCTTCTGTGCATGCTATGGATTTAATGTTTATTCTTTCATTTTTTTAGATTTCGGATTTATAGATAATGTAGATGCCACTTTTGTGGGTTACATTAGGCGAATATTTGAAATCTGAATTTTATTTCGTACCCTAGGAACCAGCACTTAGTCTATGGGGATTATGCATGTCATGCAGGTCCAATAGGTTAGGTTGCATGCATGGAAAACTCACATCTTCGGTTTTGTCGAAACAGGATAGCATCATACTGAGTGCATTTCATTTTTAGTTTTTTTGCATTTCATTTTCATTGTCTGCATTTTATTTTTTCTAGAAAGTTTAACTTATTTAAAATAAACATTTAAAAATTACAAAATCAAAGAAAAAGAAAGCAATGAACAATCATTAAAGCTTCATGATAAAATAAACCAACATTGCCCCTTGTTTACAGTTACTTGCAATCACTAAGGTATTCCAAGCATTCAAATTGAATATTATTATTTGTGCAAAATGCTAACATAGCGGAGACCTTGGAGAAGTTATTTATTTAATTTCTTTGCAAGAGGGGATTTTGAAATTCAAATCCTATTGGAGAGTGTGTTTTCACAATTGGGTGAAAATACCACTCAACATATTGGCGCTAGAAGGAGGGCCGAATTGGTTTACTTTATTTTGATTTTCATACAGAAGTAATGTGTTTTTTGATTCGATTTCTTAAATCTCATTAAAGGCTAAACTGCAGCATTTTTTTTGTGTTGCAGGTTTTCTTGGAGATATCGAGAGTTTCGTCAGGCAGGCTGGACCCACCGCACCGTATCGCGACTAGGTCCCAAACAACTGGGGAAACCATATTCCATGACCTTACACTCACTTGTACTCCAAAAAATAAAACCAAGCAAGCTGTAAACCTACCAGTCACAAAAGATCTTTCTGCTTCAGGAACATCGAGCGGACCTACACCGGTGGTATCAATTGCCACTAGCGTACCTATCATCAGTACCATTTCCATCACTCTTGTAGGGTTGTCCTCATCAATTCTGAGTCAAATGGCCCAACCTCCAGCAGCTCCTTGGTATGGAGCTAATAATATCCCTTTGAATATTGCAGGGGATATCCATGAAATCCCTAAGAACATAGAAATATTCTTGCCCAAATATAAACCAGATGGCCCAAGGACTATAGAGGAGCATATCCAAGCCTATAGGGATGTTTTGATAAGGTTGCAAGTCCAACATGAAGATGTGGCTTGCAGACTTTTTCCCATGAGCCTAGACCCAGTGGCCTATGAATGGTATATATGCTTGCCTACTGGTTCAATCACTTCATGGACACAAATGGAGAATGCCTTTGTCAATCAGTTTAGGTCACCGTTGGATCCCACAACCATCTACAATCAATTTATTACATGCAAAAGGGGCCAGGGTGAACCAATCAGAACCTTTAATCAGAGATTCCAAAAATGTTATAATAGAGCAGTTCGACATTTTGCCATAGACCCCATGCAGTAGCTTTACAAATCTATTTTGGGGCATTGGATCCGATGACAGTGATGTTTTCCAGGCGAAATCCTCAAGTCACCATGCTCGCCTTAGCTTACAATGAAGCTATGACCATCGAGCAACAAATGACACCACAGGGCTATGGGTTTCCCCAGATGCCTATGATGGGACAATATGCTCCATATGGTCAAGCTCCCATGGCAAATCAGATCATGGCACCACAAATGCCAAACATGAATGCTTTCCCATATCAACAACCATATCCACCAACACCTGCCTATGCACCCATTCCGATCCAACCGATCACATCCATTCCACCCGTTCCCGCATTTTTGCAAAATAGTCAATCGACTATGCAAGGAACCAACCAGGTTAATTCTCAGGCTATAGTTCCTTTCCCAAATCCAACTCCGATCCAAAGTGTAAATCCATATATGAATCAAATTCCTCAAAATCCGATTCAAATGTTAAATCAAGATCCCACGAATTATGCAAACCCAACGGGAACTAACAATGATGTAGCTCCACCGAAAGAGATTTATTCGGATGTTGAAGAGCTCAAGAAGATAGTTCATAAACTGAGTAATGACATGGTTCACAAATAGAAGTATGAGTCCCATGCCCCTCACCCAAGTCAAAATTTTAACAATAGAGGGAGACATTGGAACACGAAGCCAAACAATGGAGGCGTACCTGCCCCTATTGCCAATCAACTAGATACTTCTGTAGGACCCAGTCAATCTAGTTCCCTTCTGAATCTTTCCGATTTTGCATGGGAAAAGGGGTGCAGATTGCACAATACAAAAGAGCACAATGAGAGGAATTGTCCTGAAATCGCTAGATACACTCATTGTCTCCAAGCCCAAGTAGATGACCTGGAACTTGTGCCAAATGAGGGTCCACCCCAACATCAAGATGATAGCATTATGGTGGTGGAAACTTTATACCGCCAAGAAAGTGAGAGTGAGGAAGAAGAAGATGAAATTTTGGAACAGGAGGTGCAAGCTTTTCGAGAGTTTAGAAAGGGGAATCACGGATATCATTTGAGAAGTAAATCTAAAGCCCCTAAAACATCATCAACACCACCAAATAACTCTATCCTTCCTCCGGATACTAAGGCAGATAATAATCCTCCTCCTCCACTTAGAAAAGAAACGTCTAATGACACGTAGAAGACAGTCAAACTTGAAAAATCAAACTATGACATAGTGGAGGATTTAAGGAAATCTAAGTCGAGCCTTTCATTTTTAGAGGCGGCCAGGTTGCCTGGCCAAAAAGAAGCATTGATAAAGGCTCTGGACTCACCTAATCAAGTATGGAAGGGAAAGGAAGTTGAGTCTCAGTTGATTTTACGAAAGGAGAGACGGGATGTCCCACCATTTTTATTGACTCTGAGAATTGCTGGTAAGAATTTGCATAATTGTTTGGTAGACACGGGTGCCACGAGCAATCTCATGCCTTCAGAGATATGTCAAATGCTAGGCCTACAGCCTGTTTCATCCAAATGCAAGGTTTTGCAATTGGACCGATCTGAGGTAAATGTGATAGGGACCCTATATGATGTCAAAATTCAACTAAATTCTGAACCCAGGGTCCAACAAGTGGTCGACATTTTGGTTGTTAATATCCCAAGTAGATATGGAATGCTACTTGCAAGGGATTGGATGAAAACTTTGAACGGCTATTTTTCAACCGATTGCTCACATATGTGGCTACCCTGGAAAGGAATTGCAAATCAAATCAGAGTAGAAAATGAACCGAGGCTTAAAGAAATCATAACAAAATTTAATAAGCCAAATGAAGTTCAGTTTTCTGAGCCAGAATTGGGGGTTTATGCATTTGATGTTGAAGAGGCTACTGAAGAGCCTAAAGGGGAAACATTTCATGGTAGCTCTCTTGAGGAAAATGATTTCATATGGTTGCTTAGGTTTGATGGATCCAAATCCAGACAGGGAGCAGGAGCCGGAGTCGAGCTCACTTGTCCAGGAGGTAAACCTTTACTTGCTGCCTATAGGTTACAGTTTCCTTGCACGAATAACGTGGCAGAGTATGAAGCACTAATTTTTGGTTTACAACTGGCATTGAGCAAAAAGGTTAAATGCTTGAAAGTATTGGGAGATTCTCAACTGGTAGTCAAACAGATTAAAGGACAATATACATGCCATGATAAGAGACTGAGCCTTTATAGAACTAGGGTAAGGGACCTCATTGAGGAATTCGACGCTTTCAATATAGCCCTTATTTCTAGAAAAGGAAATCGCATAGCGGATTCTCTTGCAGATCATCGCGAGCATGTTAAATCCAGGTTGATATAAAAAGGTGTAAAAAGTTCTCCATCGAATTAGTTCCTTGTCCATCGATACCTGATAATGTCAAGAATTTCCAAGTTTTTGAAAATGATAGACACATATTCAAATTTGTCATGAACTCAGGTGTTTTTGAAAACCAGGTGATTGATGAGGAGCAAAGATGGCAAGAAGAAGCAGAAAACGAAAGTAAAACTACATGTCGATCCAACAAAATACCTAAAGACATAGTTTCATTGGAGAAAATGTTCGATATGGGATACAAGGCTAGAAAAGAAAAAAGGTTCCACTCCCCAAAGATGCATGTGATCTAATTAATCTAGGGAGTGCGAGACAATCCACGGGAAGTGTACATCGCAAAGGCATGTACAGCTCAAGAAAGAGAAAATATAATACATGCACTAAAACACTACGTGGATTGCATTGCTTGGAATTATAACGAATTGAAAACATACAACCAAAACGTCATTACACATACCATCCCTCTAAAGCCGGACTCCAAGCCTTTCAGACAAAGACAACGAGTTGTTAACCCGCTATTGGAGCCCTTGATAGAAAAGGAGGTCAAGAGATTATTGGAAGCAAAGATTATTTTTCTTGTTAGGCACTCAACCTGGGTTGCTAACCTCGTTCCAGTAAGAAAGAAGAGCGGAGAGATTAGGCTATGTATAGATTTTTGAAATCTTAACAAGGCCTCTCAAAAGGATAACTATCCATTGCCATCCATTGATGAAATTTTACAAATAGTGAATGGATCTGAAATGATGTCTTTTCTTGATGGATATTCTGGATATAACCAAATTCTTATTCATCCCAATGACAGGATGAAAACAACCTTCACAACCAAATGGGGGACATTTGCCTACGGAAGAATGTCGTTTGGATTGTTAAATGCTTTGGTGCAACATTTCAACGCGCCATGGACTATGCATTCAAAGGGCTTATAGGCAAGTGTATCATTGTGTATGTGGATGATATTCCAATATTTTCAAAGAAAAGAGAAGACCATGTCAAGGATTTGAAAAAGGTTCTTCAAAGATGAAGAGAGCATGGAATTTCTTTAAATCCAAAAAAATGCATCTTTGGAGTAACAGAAGGAAAACTACTTGGTCACATCATTTCAAAAGAAGGTATATCCATTGACCCAGAAAGGATAGAAGCTATCCAAAGATTGCCTCTCCCAGGTAGTAAAAAGGAGTTGAGATCTTTCTTCGGGCAAATTAATTTTGTGAGGAAGTTTATTTCAAGCTTCGCTGAGATAGCCAAACCGTTGAACAAGATGCTCAAGAAGGATGTAGATGTCAGATGGAATGAGGAAAGTAGGGTGGCCTTTCAAAACATTAAGGATGCCATTTCCAGAGCCCCTGCCCTCATAAGTCCAAACTATGCTAAACCTTTCTATATTTATGCTTTCGCATCGAAACACTCTTTTGCGAGTGTCTTGACCCAAAAAGGTGAGGATAGCGCAGAAAATCCCATAGCATTTTTAAGTGCTCCTTTAAAAGATGCTCAATTGAGGTATTCTATCCTCGATAAGCAGATGTACGCACTCTTTAAAATGGTAAAAAAATTCTGACATTACATTGTGCACAGCAGAGTTTTTGCCATTGTGCCTGACCCTGCTATCAAAACTATGTTTTTACAGAATGAGCTAGGTGAGAAAAGAGGTAAATGGATTTCTACTATCCAAGAATTTGATCTTGAAATCCAACCCATGAAACTAGTTCGAGGACAGGGACTTGTGAAGACGATTGCTGAGAATAATCCACAAACGACATGCCAATATTCAAATGCGAGAATACATTTCTAAAGATGACTGGTATGTTGACATTGTACATTTTCTATTAAACGGTAAGTGCCCATCCAATTTGAATTCCACTCAAAGAAGGGCTTTAAGACTTAAATCTATTAATTATCTGATTAGATCTGGTGTTCTGTATAGGAAAAATCATGAGGGGATCTACTTGAGATGCCTGAATAAAGAAGAAGCTGCCAAGGTTCTACAAGAATTTCATGGGAAATATGGAACTGGCCATGGTGCGGCAAATGCTACAAGCGCATCAAATCCTGAGAGCAGGATACTATTGGCCTCACATTTTTAAAGATGCACATGCTCATGTACGATCTTGCCACATTTGTCAAGTAGCTGCCAACAGAGAAAGAAATGCAGCCATGCCATTACAACTTGTAGTTGAGATGAGACCATTTGCACAATGGGGATTAGATTTCATTGGGGTTATTAACCCAAATTCTTCTGATTCCCATAAATTCATACTAACAGCTACAGATTATTGTACAAGGTGGACAGAAGCAGTTCCTACAAAACATGCCACTACAGACGTTGTAATAAAATTCCTTGAGGATCACATCATAACAAGATTCGGAATGCCCGATTCTATCGTTAGTGATAATGGTAAAGCTTTTGTTTCCACGCAATTTGCAGATTGGGCATACGACAATAAAGTGAGTTTAAAATTTGCATCTAATTATTACCCTCAAGGAAATGGTTTGGCCGAATCCTCAAACAAAAACTTGTTGAATATCATTAAGAAATTACTGGAAAGGAACCCTCGAGATTGGCACAGCCAGTTAAAGTTTGCTCTTTGGGCAGATAGGACCAGAATGAAAGACTCAATAGGAAACACACCCTATCATTTGGTCTATGGACAAGACCCAATATTTCCTGCAAACTTGAAGCTGCAAACCCTACATTTCATGCAAGAATACTTGGGAACAGATAACCACACTGAAGCCAGACTAAGTCATTTACTGCACCTCGATGAAAAAAGGGAGGAAGCCATGATTCACATGAATAAACACCAAGAGGTTGTTAAAAGATGGTTTGACAGAAGAGCTAAAATCAAGTCCTTCAGAATTTCAGATTTGGTCTTATTGTGGGATAAAAGACATGAAGAAAAGGGGAATCATCAAAAATTTGATTGTCTTTGGTTAGGCCCTTATCAGATTTCAAAAATTCTAGGGAAAAATACCTTCAAGTTGAGAACTTTAGAAGGGAAGGATCTGACGTTACCAGTTAATGGGCATGTTTTAAAGCACTATTTTAGCCCTTAAGTCGTAGGAGATTGATATTATATTTTTCGGTTTTGGTATGGATTTTCAAATTTTGTTTTGTTTGTTTTAGGATTGCTAGTCTAGTTAGGATTTAAGTTGTGTGTTTGATTTCATTTGACATGTTTGGTTTGTTTATAAAAAAAAAAAAAGAGGAAAAAATTTTGAGATGTCAACTTATGCCTAAGATCAGGAGAGTATGAAACATTGGAATTGTGTTGTAGAAAGCTCCACAAGTAACACAAACATTTTAAATAATATCGTTTGAATCTTGTAATGCATGAAGTTGTCAGTTTTACACATTATGGTAAAGTAGATGATATATTCCATCCACATTTCAAAAGAAGCAGTGCATTCATATCTCATGTCACATTCCTCATTGCATATACATGTCATCTCAGTTACATTTTCATTTCATGTGCAATCATTGAGAAGGTGTCGAATCCTCTTAGGGTTATTACATAACATATATTAAAAGGATCCTAAGGTTGGGAACTGATGCCCGAACTATCTTGAACCAAGCACGTTCTATGCACATTAAAGAAGATCTTGGGCAAAATGATCAAAACCATGCTTGGAAGAAAAGGTGAGGTGAAAAGAATATTTCATGTCTGTCCTATCATGCAACATAATCCTTAAAACAGTGGTTTTTACCACTCCCATAATGCTTAAAGCCTAAAATCAGAGTAGTAAGGATAGGGTTAAATCCTCATCTCACTTAGGTTGAGGATCCAATTCCCCAAAGCTCTGATTTGACCTTCATGGAGTAGTAAGGATAGGGCATAATTCTCATCTCACCTAGGTTGAGAATCCGATTCCCCAAAGCTTCCATCTTTCATTTTATCATAAAACTTGGATGGGAAGGATTGTACTACATGTCCTCTACAAAGGATGGGTAGTCATCCCAAAAGTCCAAGAAACAAAAATAAAATTAATATTTTCCATCTTTCATTTTATCATCTTGGATTGGAAGGATCGTACTACATGTCCTCTAGCAAAGGATGGGTAGTCATCCCCAAGGTCCAAGAAATAAAATAAAATAATATTTTCCATTTCATCTTAATATTGGATTGGAGGGATCGTACTACATGTCCCTAGCAAGGATGGGTAGTCATCCCAAAGGTCCAAGAAATAAAAAAAAGAAAGAAGAAGAGAATGAATGAAGCCAAATCATGGATTATGGGGTTAAGTATGCTCATGCGTGGCAACATGTCTTGTCTAAAACAAGACCACTGACTGCTCAAATGGATAGACTAGCTCGACCATTTCATCCATAATAGGTTAAATCATTTTGCTCAAAGTGAGGTAATGAATTCCAGATCAGAGTAGTAAGGATAGGGTTAGATTCCCATCTCGCTTAGGTTGGGAATCCGATTCCCCAAAGCTCTGATTTCACTTACACTTGCACATGGGTTCAAGATGGTAGTGACACATAACCAACTTTGGGATCTAGTAAATTAATTCAGTATACATATATTTGGTCCTAAGAGGGTTTGACAGCTTTAATATGTTTGTTCATGATATTAGAAGGTTTGAGCCTTTGTAAAGCGAGGTTGTTATATCTCTAGCATCTTCATCATACATCAAATCCTGCACAAATCATTCATAGCCTTGCATACAAATCATAAGTGAAACTGACAATGGAATGTTGATCAAGTTCAAGCGATAGGGAATGAAAACACATTGCACACACCGAGCTGATACTTAATGATTCTGATGTTTCATGTATTTTTGATCTATCGGTATTTGTTTATCTTTTATGTGCTGATGCCTGTATCTAAGCTTGTATATTTCAGGTTGGGTTCTCACCAAAATGCTCAGGAGCATTTGACAATGAAGTCACCATTTGTTGTGGCTGATCCACAACACACCCCAAAATTGGGGACCCACCTTTTTTGCATGCTTTCAAAGAAGACCGCAGTGACCCAGATGCTAAAAAATCAAGGAAAGAAGCAAAATATCACAAAAGAGAAGAAGTGTCACGATATCGCGACATGTTGCTCCATCGCGGCTAGAAATGAAAAGTTGTCATGATTTCATGACATGTTGCTCTGTCACGGCTAAGAAAAAGAAAGTGTCATGATATCATGACGTGTTGCTGCTAAGAAAAATAAAGTGTCACGATATCGCGACATGTTGCTGCTAAGAAAAAGAAAGTGTCACGATATCGCGATAGGTCACGTTTTTGTGGCTCAGACAAGCGAAGTGTAGTGGAATAGAAAAGTGTCACGATTTCGTGACATGTCACGTTTTTGTGGCCAAGAGTAACAAAATGCAGCAAAATGGAAAATTGTCATGATTTCGTGACATGTCATGTTTTCGTGGTTAAGAGCAGCAGAATGCATCATGAAGAGAAAATGTCATGATATTGCGACGTGTTGTGAAATCATGGTGCAAGACAAAGAACCAAGTTGAAGATAAATTGTTGATATCGTGACATGTCATGAAATCGTGGTTCATAGAGGAGAGAGAAAGACAAAATGAAAAATGTCACGATATCACGACTTGTCATGAAATCGCGATCGAAGGCAGCAAGAGAAGAGTCAATGCAGAAGTTGTCGCGATATCGTGACATGTCACCATTTTGTGACCTAAAGACGAGATGAAGGGCAAAAGATAAAAAATGTCACGATATCATGACATGTCTCATTTTCATGATTCATGAAAAGCTAAGAGAGGAAATGAGAAATATGACATGTCAGTTTTGAGAGAGCAAAGTGAAGAGAAAAGTGTCATGATTTCATGACAGAAAGTAGTGAGACAGTCTGAAAGTGAAAAGCGTTGTGATTTCATGACAGAAAGCCGCAAGATGACTGAAAGAGAAAAGCGTCATGATTTCAGATAGAAAGTAGAGACAGTCCAAAAGAGAAAAGCTGTCATGATTTCATGATAAAGTAGCGAGATTATAGAGAAAAGTGTCATGATTTCATGATAGAAAGCAGCCAAGTGGTATGAAATGAAAAAGGTGTCATGATTTCGTGACATGTCACGTTTTTGTGGCTAAGTGCAACAAAACACAACGAAGGAGAAAAATGTCATGATTTCATGACAAGTTGCATCCACGTGGCCCTAAGGAGAAAAATGTCATGATATCGTGACATGTATCATTTTCGTGGTGCATGAAGGATGAATGAAGGTCTGTTGACAAAAAAATGTCACGATATCGTGACATGTCTCATTTTCGTGATACAGGTAGAGGAGCAAAGTTGCATAGATAGAAAATGTCACGATATCATGACATACTATTTTTTGTCATGATTCATAGCGGGCCATCATAGAACATGCAAGGAAGCATTGAACACGTGGCATAAAGATGTAAGGGTTACATAATGGTTGACGATTAGGCAGAGAAGATCAAACGTTTCGACGCTCGAACAAAAGCCAAAAATAATGCAAAGAGGCGGGAAGATGAAACGAAGAGACCTGGGAGATGAAGCGAAGCGTCACAGGGCAAAACAGAGAGCCTTGCCAGAGGGTTTAAAAGCAGAAGCCAAAGGAGATACGAGGGTCGGAAACCACTGCAAGCAGAGTTGCAGAGCCAAAGGAGAGGAAGCCTTTCTGGACTTGTTTGGGGTTGTTTCTCTTCCACAGACTGGTTTGGAAAAACCAGAGATTCTGCTATTGTAACATGACATATTTTTAATGCAAAGTGTTCAAAAATTTGCATCTTGTGGGCAAGAAAGAAGGAGATCTTCTGTGCATGCTATGGATTTAATGTTTATTCTTTCATTTTTTAGATTTCGGATTTATAGATAATGTAGATGCCACTTTTGTGGGTTACATTAGGCGAATATTTGAAATCTGAATTTTATTTCGTACCCTAGGAACCAGCACTTAGTCTATGGGGATTATGCATGTCATGCAGGTCCAATAGGTTAGGTTGCATGCATGGAAAACTCACATCTTCGGTTTTGTCAGAACAGGATAGCATCATACTGAGTGCATTTCATTTTCAGTTTTTCTGCATTTCATTTTCATTGTCTGCATTTTATTTTTTCCAGAAAGTTTAACTTATTTAAAATAAACATTTAAAAATTACAAAATCAAAGAAAAAAAAAAGCAATGAACAATCATTAAAGCTTCATGATAAAATAAACCAGCATTGCCCCTTGTTTACAGTTACTTGCAATCACTAAGGTATTCCAAGCATTCAAATTGAATATTATTATTTGTGCAAAATGCTAACATAGCGGAGACCTTGGAGAAGTTATTTATTTAATTTCTTTGCAAGAGGGGATTTTGAAATTCAAATCCTATTGGAGAGTGTGTTTTCACAATTGGGTGAAAATACTACTCAACAAGAACCAACAAAATTCTAGCTTACCTCCCCACCTATAGGACAAATTTATGGCAAACTGGTTAGGTCCCTTTGTCATTACTAGTCAAATAGGGCCTGGAACTTATTGCCTAGCTTCAATTGAAGGTGTCAAGGATCCTGAACCCTTGAATATCCTTCACTTGCAGTCATTTCATGCTTAGAGAGCACCCAAAAGGCTCCTAGCGGGTTCTCACCATCTAGGTCAAGTAAAAATGCTCCTAGACTATCTACAATCATCTAGGTCAACCCTAAATACCCCAAAGGCATCCATAAGACCTTTCATCATAGCCAAATACCCCTAGGAAGTTGTAGACACTTTTTAAGTGCCATTGTACGTCTAGGTCACCCAAAAGGCTCCTAGTGGGTTCTCATCATCTAGGTCAAGTAAAAATGCTCCTATAATATCTATGATCATCTAGGTAAAACCTAAATTCCCCAAAGACATCCATAAGCCCTTTGGTCATAGCCAAATAACCCTAGGCAATCGTAGACACTTTTTAAGTGCCATTGCACATCTAGGTCACCCAAAAGGCTACTAGCAGGTTCTCATTGTCTAGGTCAAGTAAAAAATGCTCCTAGACTATCTACGATCATCTAGGTCAACCCTAAAAGCTCCAAAGGCATCCATAAGCCCTTTGGTCATAGCCAAAATCCCCTAGGTAGTCATAGACACCTTTTAAGTTCCATTGCATGTCTAGGTCACCCAAAATGCTCCTAGCAGGTTCTCATCGTCTAGGTCACATAAAAAATCTCCTGGACTATCTACGATCATCTAGGTCAACCCTAAATGCCCCAAAGGAACCCATAAGCCCTTTGGTCATAGCCAAATATCCCTAGGTAGTTGTAGACACTTTTTAAGTGCCATCACATGTCTAGGTCACCCAAAAGGCTCCTAGTGGGTTCTCATCATCTAAGTCAAGTAAAAAATTCTCCTAGACTATCTACGATCATCTAGGTCAACCCTAAAATCCCCAAAGGCATCCATAAGTCCTTTGGTCATAGCCAAATACCCCTAGGTAGTCGTAGACACCTTTTAAGTGCTGTCACATGTCTAGGTCACCCAAAAGGCTCCTAGCGGGTTCTCACCATCTAGGTCACATAAAAATTCTCCTAGACTATCTATGATCATCTAGGTCAATCTAAAAGCCCCAAATGCATCCATAAGCCCTTTGGTCATAACCAAATACCCCTAGGAATTTGTAGAAATTTTTTAAATGTCACCACACGTCTAGGTAACCCAAAAGGCTCCTAGCAGATTCTCACCATTTAGGTCAAGTAAAAATTCTCATAGACTATCTACGATCATCTAGGTCAACCCTAAATACCCCAAAGGCATCTATAAGACCTTTGGTCATAGAAAAATGCCTCTAGGTAGTCATCGAAACTTTTTAAGTGTCATCACATGTCTAGGTCACCCAAAATGCTCCTAGCGGGTTATCACTATCTAGGTCAAGTAAAAAATACTACTAGACTATCTATGATCATCTAGGTCAATCCTAAAATCCCCAAAGGCATCCATAAGCCATTCGGTCATAGCCAAATTCCCCTAGGTAGTCGTAGATACTTTTTAAGTTCCATCGCACGTCTAGATCAACCAAAAGGCTCCTAGCGGGTTCTCACCATTTAGATCACATAAAAATGCTCCTGGACTATCTACGATCATCTAGGTCAATCCTAAAATCCCCAAAGGTATCCATAAGCCCTTTGGTCATGGACAAATGCCCTTAGGTAGTCGTAGATGGTTTTTAAGTGCTGTCACACATCTAGGTCACCCAAAAGGCTCCTAGCGGGTTCTCACCATCTAGGTCAAGTAAAAAATGCTCCTAGACTATCTACGATTGTCTAGGTCAACCCTAAAAGCCCCAAAGGCATCCATAAGCTCTTTGGTCATAGCCAAATTCCCCTAGGTAGTCGTAGACACTTTTTAAGTGCCATCGCATGTCTAGGTCACCCAAAAGGCTCCTAGCGGGTTCCCACCATCTAGGTCAAGTAAAAATGCTCCTGGATTATCTACGATCATCTAGGTCAAACCTAAAATTTACAAAGGCATCTATAAGTCCTTTGGTCCTCCACAAAATGCCCTAATGACTCCCAAATAAGCCCGTTGGTCACATATGTATACATATCAATCAAATTTCAAAAAAACAAAAACATCATCAAAAATTCAAAAATTCAAAATATTGCATCACATCACATTGCATCCCATTGCATTTTATCATCGCTTGCATTTAGGCATATTCATTATTAGCACTTTACATTTTAGAGTTGCTCATACATGTCTAGCACCATGATGGTACATTACTTACCACTCAAAATCAATGTTGTGAAAGTACTCATAGTTCAAGGCCGCAATTATCATCTTCACCCACATTTGTCACATTTCCATAGTCGTGTCTATTCCCTTCACTTAGCCAGTTATTTTAAAATTTCATAGGATTTTTGGTCACTCAACCATATCTAGTCTCTACTCAGATTTTGTAGAAGGCTAGCTTGATTTTTAGGAAGTAGAGTCTTGCATTGATCATACCTTGTGTACATCATATCCCAAACACAATTAATCATTAACAATCCAAGTTTTGCATAAAGACAGATGAAATCCATGAAGTGGTCTAGGTTAACTTAAGCAAAAATGTCATCTTGTTCATCCCCATGTGTGAATGGTTCAATAATTTTGAGAGTTGGAAAAAGGACAAGTTCTCCCCTACCCAATTTCCCCCACAACAATAAGTTGTTTTCCCCCATTTTTATTATCAAAATCCCACATTGTCACATGTTTGCAACAGTCTAAATTTGCAAACCCCCACAAAGAAAAAATTCCAAATACAAAAATACAAAAATAAAAAAGTGCACACATTAAAAAGCACAAGAAACAATGATCCCAATCGCTCAAAATTCAAATACCTTGCTCAAGAGAAAAGGAAAGAAAAAACTCAAAATAAATAGTGATTATTAGCACTAAAAAGAGAAAAATAAATAGTGATTGTTATCACTTCATATGAGAGCAATTATACTAATAAAATTCAAGAAAGTAGGGAGTCGAACTTGAATCCCTGGAACTCTCAGCATTCAGAAAACCATCAGGTGATCCTCATTATGGGTTTGGTGGATAGCTTATCCGTCAATGGCGGTAGCCTCCTGCATGATGACATTTCTGCCATATTAGCTTTTGGGCGTATGTGTAGACCAATTTTTGCATGTGGATGAGCTAGCTTTGGTAACCTAGATTGCCTAGTGGTCTAGTCATACTTAGTACAAAACCTATGATGGTGGCATTCATTTGGTGATCCTCAATATAGGTTTGGTTGAGAGCCTACTTGGAATTGGCGGTATCCTTATGCATCTCACAAGAATGAACTCACTTGCACACACAGGGATATGAAGTACCTTGGTCATCCTAGCAGATTCATACCTTGTCAAAAAGTCCTGCATGGTTAGTATACAACTTTTGATGAGTTGACTAGAGTGTTTGGGTCTCATGAAAACATAATGAGCATTTTCTAAATAGCATGTCATTCATATCACTTCACCACATTCATTTCAATTACATTATTCACAAATCCATTATATAAGTCTCATGACAACATTACATATGAGTTGGTGCAAAATACATCATCTATGGTGCTAGCATAATACATCATGTAGTCTACACATTGCATCCTCTAGATCAATAAATCATCCATCTCACTATACATCCATGCATGTACAAAATAAAATCAAATCAAAATCATAAAATATGCATACATAGGCATTCATCATCGTTGCATAAATCAAATTGCATACATTTCATAAAACAATAAAAACATGATGATAAACCACATAAAAAACTCATATATATATGTGTGTGTGTGTGTGTGTGTGTGTGTGTGTGTGTATGTATGGGAAAAAAAGATACATCATGTTGCCCATTGACTACAATAAAGTGATTTCTCAGACTTCACACTACTAAAGCATACAAAACAAAAATACAAAAAGAGTCACATGAGCCACTACCATGGTCACACAGGACCGGTACTACGACTTGCATTCCCATCGGCAGTCAGAGCCCTCTATGAACTCCCATACCTTCTACCACCTACCCTATAAGCTCTCTACTTAGGCCCTGGTACCTCCAACATAGAGGAAGACTACCTTGTCCTATTGTGGTGACTCTAGTATGACCCAATGACACCTACATCATCCCATAGATGCCTACCAAGGTGTACTACATGAATATCCAAATCATCCACATAAGCCTACCCCCATCGACACTGTGCCTGCTAAGTATCCACCATAGAATGGAGTCATGTCACATCTACCTCTAGCCTTGTCACCTCCCCACTACTAGAATCCTCCTATGTAGGGCTTCGAGATTGCAACTATGCCCGAAGAGATGCTATCTTAGATTGAGCCACCTGTACCTCGGCTCGTTGTGCTGCTAGCTTTGCCTGTACATTGTGCACCTATATCCTTAGGAGATCTCTCTCTTAATTCACCCTGAGTAGATCATCTTATATCTCTACCTCTGTATCCCATAGTGTCATAGATGGTGTCTTCACCTCCTCATCCCCAACATCATCATACCCCAAGTCACCTTGATCTCCTAATTCCAAGAGATCCACATGCTCCCCTACTCTATGTCCCTACCAATCACCTACCTCATCTTGGTCCTCACCAAAAACACCCTGAGGTGCCTCCCTAGTTGCACCCCTTCCTAGTGGCCCCTCTCCACACCCCTGGCCTATCACCCACTGAGTGTCATACTCTACTATAGTCCCAACATCCTCCACATCTGGAATGTCTACTATAGGATCCGTATCCTATGCCACTGCCTCTACCATTGGCCATGCCAATGTCCTCTCATCCTTGCGATGCCAATAAGGCACCGACTCACTAGGCACCCCCTGGCATAGCCCAAACTATTGCATCATCCAAGCAAAAGGGAAGTACTTCAACTCTATGCCATGTCATCCAAGCAGCCATCTGCCTCGCCGCACCCTATAGAGTTGTACAGTAGCATCTGCCCACTATGGGCAATCCCTATATGGTCTCCAAAACACATGGCTAACCCCAAGTCATGAGAATAGATCTACATAGTGATCCACATCACCTGTGAATCATAGACTTTGTCCCCTCTCCTGTTCCCTCTGCCATAGGATACCATATACTATTTCCCTATCTGCTAGCTATGCCTGAGTCATCTAAGGTAACCCCTATGGTCGCCCCATAGCTATGTGCTGCCATCCCTAGTACTGAAGCAAAAAGCTACACCCAACACCATTCCATCGATGGTAGCAGATCTTGTACAGCTCATCATAGAGCTATGCCAATAGTGTAGTACCCCATGCCATCACCAGTGGCTCCACCAAAATACATCTCACCAGCACAAACACTATCTCCACTAGGTTCCATGGGAACCTTACTCCAAAAGAATCAAGTAGTAGCATATTGGAGATGAGCCTCATGAGTAGTGTATGCCTCACCCCCAATATCTTCACCTCATGCCAGAATCCTACCAACATAAAACCCTTCAAGCAGTCCAACTTTGATGTCTCTAGATCATAACTAAAGTACCTCTCAAGCACTGCCTATCTCTAGTCTCGTGGTGTCATGCAGATCATCCATCCTTCTATAGGAATCTGAAGAATCTGATAGATGTCCTCCAGTATCACCATCATAATGTTATAAGTGCAATAATTAAGGACATACAACCATATGGTGTAGAGTAGAAGTTTCAAGGTATAGGTTTAGGGCTATGAACATGAATAGGAATAATGATAGGAATATGAATAATGGCTTGGATAGAAATAGGGATGAGAACATGAACAGGATTAGGGTTTTGAATAGGAACAAGAACAAGAACAGGAACATGGACAAGGATATCAGGAAAAATCATGGAAAGGCAACTATGGACACTGATGATGATCAATGCCTAATGGGAGTTTTACTCCCACCCAAGAATTAATCACCTCAATAGGAGGTGGGGGAGGGGCTAAGATAAGAGTCTCATTCTTAGCCTTGAGCCCCAAATGTGACCCTTTTCCATTGATGACAAAGGGGGAGAGATTTGAGTAAGGGGGAGAGCCTTGAGTCAGGGAGAGCAAATCTTCAGAGGATGGTTTTCAGTTGGTTTCAGTTTTGATAGTTGGCAGTGGTTTGCCATCAATGAAAAAGGGGTATATTGTTGGTAATTTTGGGTATGTTGCCTAGATTCATGTTTTTGAGTTGTCATTGATGTCAAAAGGAGTTTGTGTTGATGTCAAAAGGAATTTGTGTTGATGCCAAAAAGAGTTTGGTGCCAAAAAGATCTTGAAAGTTCCATGATGTTTGTTTAAGGGTTTTTATTAAAACCATGGTGACAAGGTTAAAGTTTTTTCTTAAAACCATCTGGAATCTTTAAGGGTTTTTATTAAAACCATCTTGGCTTTATCAAAAGGTTTTTCTCCTTGAAAAAATCTTAAAATTACATTTTGATAATTAATAAATAAATCAACTCAAACCTTTGAAAAGGTTTTAAGTTAAGTTTATTATTAATAAAATAATAATTATTAATTTAATAATTATTATTGAAAGGGTTTCTAAACCCTTAACGGTGCTCATGTAAAAGATTTACCTCACCGAAGTCAACTTGCATGGGATAAAAAATGCAATGTTTGAAAGGAGCACCGATGCCAATTTGCATGGGATGAAAGACTATTAAAGGGCATTATTTCCTAAGGTTTTAAGCACCTTCAATTTGTGTGATTACCTTCAAATTCATATTTCTTTGTGACCTTCGATTTCAGATTGTGCTATGATTTTTGAGTCTCATTTTGCTCTATGTTAATTTCCAGTTTCGTGCACCAGTGAGGAAGACAAATCTAGTCTGTGTTAAATTTTGATTTCGTGCGTAGTGAGGAAGACAAATCTGGTCTGTGTTAAATTCGGATTTCGTGCGCCTATGAGGAAGGAAATTTTGGTTTTCTTTTGTGTTCAAGGGGAAGGTAAAACAATTAGTAGCATTTGAGAGTTTTTTTGGGCACTTGTGCTCCAATGACGGAGGCAGTGGAGTGAAGGCGCTCGCTAGGCAGAGGTGTCGAGATCGATTCGCATTGGGCGTATTTTGTTTTTGGTCATGGATTATTGTGCACATGGTACAATAGTTGCTTTGGACCATGAGTTTGGATGAGGAAGCGCTTTGGCGCTTATGTTGGTGTCTCCACACTTCTCCTAAAGTTGGAGAATTGATTTTTGGCCAAGGTAAATCTTTTGTTGATAATGTGGAATATTTTATTTGACTTGGCAATTATTGTTGGTAATTGGATGGAGGTATAAGGTTAAATAGAAATATTGCTTTGACATTGTTATTATTGATGCTTAATGTTTATATGGTAAATGCATTTAGAAGTAAATGTATTTTAGGAGTTATAAGGTGTAAAGTAATATTGTTGATATGTATATTTGTGAGTTTTGATTATTTATGAGTTGGAGTGATAAGGTGTTATTAGGACTCTTATCATTGTGCATTATTCCATTGTTGCTAACTCTAATTTGTGGTAAATTGAGAGTTAGTGTTGTGAAAAATTTTGAGTTCTTATTATTCATCAAAGTAAAGGTAAGGGCACATTATTCCATGGTTATTATTGATTGATGGTTTTCTGAAAATAATTTTGGAGTGAAAAGGATTAAATTAAGTTTCCTTATTTGGAGTGGATCTTATTTTTTGAAAGTGGAAGTATTGATTATGCATTATGAGATCATGATGAGTTTATGAGTTATTGCATAATTTTGGTTTATGAGAGTGGAAGCATTTGAATTTTGCTTTAGGGTTTTTGAGTGAGAAGATTATGCCATTGCTATAAGTTGTTGAAACTCTAATTGAGTTGTTTGGTTGTTGAGAGTTTGGTTTTGAGATTTCTTCCATTGAGATTGAGTTGATCAAGTTATGCTTTACTTGATACATGATTTGGACTTGCTCCTTTGAGATTTGATTTTATCAAGTTGTACTTTGCTTGATAAACATGGTTGTATGGTTAAGTTGAGCATTCCCATTTGAGATAAGTTGGAAATATCTTGATCCCCTTTTTGATGCTTAGAGAGAGATTGCTTTGAGTTCTTGAAAAATAACTTAGCTAGGGTTTGATAGCAAGTTATGGTTCTATGTTGGAGGAGTTGATTCCTTTATATTGCATTGTTGAAAATTAGTAGGTTGTGGTTCAAGATCTTATGAAAGTATACTACTTCTATTCTTATTCTGATTTGAGTTGAGATTGAAAGTTGAAGGATAGAACATATTGAGTCTCTAACAATTCTCTTTATGCTTCTATGAGATTGATTTTATATGACTGGATGAAACACATTGGGTCTCTAACAATTATCTTTGTGTGTTCACATTGGGAAAGTTTCTTGGTAAAATTGCTTGAACTGATTTGGGCAAGTTCTTGGTGAGCTTGCTAGGACAGATTTGGACAGGTTATTATGGAGAACTTGTGGATTGATTTGGATAGGTTATTGTGGAGAACTTGTGGACTTATTTGAATAGGTTCTTGTGGAGAACTTGTGGATTGATTTGGACAGGTTCTTGTTGAAGAACTTGTGGACAAATTTGATGAAGTCTTGGTGAAGAATTGTGAGCAGTTGTGATTGATTTGTTCAAGATTTTGGCTTAAGCTTGGGATAGATATGATAGAGATTTGAGAGTAGATTTGTGCTAGATGAAGAACACAAGCTTATACTGAGAGGGGGGGGTGAACAGTATAAGACCACTTTTTCAATTTGCTTTAAAATCAACTTTCAAAACAGTATAATGCAGTGTATAGATAGCAGTAAAAACAACAGTAATCAAATCAATGCACAACACACCATCCACAAAGTGACACAACAATTTACGTGGTTCACCCAAGGTGGGCTACTCCATGGATAAAACTTTTCTCTAAAAGTTATATCACAGTTCTTTGGGAAACCTTCCCAATTACAAAGTTTATGGGCACCAACCCAAAGGAGACACCTTCACCTAGCTCTGCTCTTAGTGGTGATCCTATAGAAAACCTCTGCCTCTGCAGCCCTTAGCAAGTGGAACTCTATCCACAGAAGACACTTGTCTTCCCTGCTCTGGCTGGAGACCTCTGTCCTCAACTCTATCACCACACAGTCGGTCCTCTTATCTGCACCAAAAAACAGTCCTTCGGTATGGCACAAATTTATCCTCTTCCTTTTTTCTTTTTTGTTACAGTTACACTTGGTCGAAATCAAATTTTCACAGTCTGCACAAAAATAGCAGCACTCGATCAACTTATGCTCTTCTATGAAAACATAGCAACATAGTCTTCGCACATCCAGTGCAAACATAGTAGCACAGTCTTCACACTCTTTTCTCAAACATGATAGCACTATCTTCGCAACCTCTGTGCAAACACAGTAGCACAATCATTGCACACTTTGTGCAAATGCAGTAGTCGCTCAGACTTCCACTTATGCACCTCTACGATCGAAATTCTCCCTGCAATCTATCTGCACACATCACACTTTGAACGCACACTTGATCGATGCTCAAACTATTCAAACAACCATCCTTTTATAGAGTAAGATTCAAGATCATTACATTCAATCTTAGTCGGCTGTTACTCTTCAACTGCGTCGACTGCAAAACCCTGCGTTGCGTCGGCCTAGATTTTAATTTTGTCGACTTAAAGTTAACTCTATCCTTCAACCACCTTTGGTTCTGTAGCTGTCCCTATGAAACTACAACATGTCACGATATCACGATATTTTTACAGCCGTACACCTTCTATAGCCTACTGTCGCAAAATCGTGACACCTTGGCCTTTGTCGACTTCCTTTGTGCTTCTGTCATGAAATCATGATACCTTTGCCTCTTGCTGACGTCATCTCACTTTTTTCATAAAATCATGACACTTTAGTCTTCATGGCCTTCCTCTCAGCTTTTGTTATGAAATCGTGACACATCTGCTTCTGCTGACGTCATCTACAACTCTATCGTGAAATCGTGACGCTTTCGCTGCCTTAAGCTATTTTCTGCCATATGCCCGTGAAACTGGAACATGTCACAAAATTACGATGCTTTCACCTTCGAGTTCTTCCTTCTTTAATTCATCACAAAATTGCAACGCTTCTTTTGTTTAAGACTTGCTAGCTGTTTTTGTCACGAAATCGCAACACTTTCTCCAACTACAAGCTGCCAACTCAACCTATCATGAAATCGTGACACTTTTTGCATCCATACAACTTCTTTGTAACTTGTCATGAAATTGTGACACTTTCAGCTTTTGAAAGCTTTCTCTACTGCCTGTCATGAAATCATGACACTTCTGGCTTTCGTACGTTTTCTTTACTGCCTATCACGAAATCGTGACACTTTTGGCTTCCGTACGATTTCTTTTGTAGCTTGTCGTGAAATCGTGATGCTTCTCCTTTCAGGCTCTTCCCTTTGCTACATGTCATGAAATCACGACATTTTACATGTAACTTTCTCTCTCTTCGAACTTGTCACAAAATCGCGACAGTTCTTTTTGCGGACTCTCTCTTCAGCATCATGTCGCGAAATCGTGACACTTTTTCATCCAAACAGCTTACTTTGTAGAATGTCACGAAATCGTGACACTTTTCCTTCTCTGCCTTCCTGCACTTTTCAAGTCATGAAAATGCAACATGTCACGAAATCGTGACACTTTCCATCTGCTCTTCTTCCCTGCCAACATGTCACGAAATTGTGATAGTTTTGCCTGCTTTGTCTCTGTCTTCCAGCATGTCACAAAATCGTGACCCTTTTGCCTAAACTTTCTCTCTCCTCAAACATGTTGTGAAATCACGATAGTTTTGCCAGCACTTTCTCTCTCCTAAAACATGTCGCAAAATCGTGACAATTTTTCTAGTCGCCTACATACTTTTTTTTACTTGTCTTTTTCTTGATCTTTTGCAACTGGGCTACTCTGATCTACTTGGAAACTCACTGTCCAAACTGAGACCTTCATCAAAACACATTATTTGACATCAAACCAAAAAGCTTCAAGACCTTCTTGACATCAATGAAAACATCTACACTTAGAGCAAAGGCAATGTACCCAAGGTACCCAAAATTGCCAACACTAGACTAGAGGACTGAGTTTGGTGCAGATTTATGACAATTTGAGAGGACTTATGCTAGACTGAATGACTACATTTAGTACAGTTGTTTATGAGAATCCATGGAGGTGATAAATGAGGACAGAAGTCTCTAGAGCCAGAGAAAGGAGGATACGACGTCTTCTATGGAAAGGAGTTCCACCTACTAGCAGCAGAAGAGGCAGTGATCTTCTGAAGTATCATTTCTAGAGCTTTGGGGTATAGGATATCTCATTTGGGCAAGAGGCTCATAAATACTTCTTTGGGGGATAGGACATCTCCTTTGGGCAGGAGGCTCATAAATATTTGATTAGGGGAAGGATTATCCTTTGGATAGGAAGTCCATAAATATTGTAATTGGGAAGGATTTCCAAAGGATTTGATTGAGAAAATTTAGTGAAATATTTTCTCTGTGGAGTAGCCCACCTTGGGTGAACCACGTTATATTGGTGTCTCAATTGTGTGATGACTTGTACACTGGTTTGATTCATGCTTTGATTTTACTATTGGTTCATTGCATTGCTTTCTGAATTAAAAGGAAAAAGTTAAAAAGTGGTCTTATACTATTTACGCCCCCTCTCAGTATAAACTTGTGTTCTTCAGGGATAATACAATAGATCAAAGGTTCATGTAGAGCAAGAACTAGAGGGAATGCTAGAGAAGCATCATTTTGAGAATAGGTTGATTAGGGATTTGGAAGGAAAGAGGGATGGGATCAAGCTTGATGTTCTTGAGTGTGCAGGAGGGTTACAAAAAAAAGAGTTGATAGACTAGTTGAATAGCATGGAGAAGTTCTTTGTGTAGAGAGACCTTTTAAAGGGTAGGAAAGCAAAGCTTGCATGCACAAAGTTGAAACGGCATATGTTGATTTTTTGGGATCATCTATAGATGAAGAGGTAGAGAAAATAAAAGAAAAGAATTAGGATTTGGTGTAAAATAGAGAAAAAGCTTAAGAAGAAATTTCTATCTATATATTATGCCCAAATGTTGTTTCATATATTTCATAACCTCATACAAGAGTATCATAGCATCGAGGACTACTCCAACGAATTCTACAAGTTTTCAATTAGAGCAAATCTTGAAGAGTTAGAGGAAGAAAATGTTGTAAGGTATGTAAATGGATTAAGTTATGCCATATAATATGAGTTGAGTATGCTTTAGATCCATAGTATAGAGGATGAATATCAGTTAGCATTAAAATTGGAAGAGAAACATAAAAGGAGTAATCTTAGAGGATAAGTTAAGAGAGGACCATCATCACCTTCAGTTAGAGGATGTGGTTGATTTAATCCATCAAAGGGAGAATCTCTTGATGTAGGAAAATAAATAGATTCTAGAAAAGGTCATATTAACCCCCCAAAAAGTAGATAATTTTAGAGATTAGGAGGTTATGGTGGAGGAAAAAATTGGAATGGCTCACAAAGGTAATATGCCTACTATAGATACAGTGAGGAAGGGCACAAATATTTTGATTATCCTCACTATCTCGCACAAGAAATAAGGCAAGGAGAATACATTAGAGTCAATCTAGTTGATGTAGAAGAGAAAACTGAGATAAAAGTTGCTATAGACATGGAGGAAAATCTCATGATAAGGAGGATAATGATTGTCCCAACCAAAGGAGAATGATACAGGAGCCTGTCTAGTGGAGGGCAAAACTTTTGATCCAACTATTAGATTGACTTGAGATTTTACGAGGAGCTATTTATTGGGGTGGAAAATAATATAGGAAGGTCTTTTGGACCTTTGGTCACTATTCATAGTTTTTTTTGAACTTTTTCTGACCATAATTCCTTCATCTAGTGCCCCAAAAATAGATTTTAGTGTTTTTTTATTTGTAAGGAAATATTTAAACTTTAATAACTTTTTATTTAGACAAGGTTAGGTGTTTATTTTTTCTATGACACCTAATATGGGTGTTATGATGGTTTGTGTCAATTTGGAGGGCTATCCGAGATATTTTACAAATTACTAAAAATGGTAGTGTTTGGCTAAAAATGACAATTTACTAAAAAAATAATGGTTTATTAACTTTAGGGCTTGTTGGATCTTCAAAATATAACCTGAAAATTACCCCTAATTTCAAATTTTGAAGGGTCTTGTAAAGTCCTAGGTTTAAGTGTTTTTATCAAAAATTCAAGAAAATGGTTTTAAAAAAAAGCTGAGTCAAGAAAAGTAGCATAATTCACAATATTGTATTAGGTAGGCCTTTGAAGTTTTGTTATAATCCAAGCATGTTTGTCCTCAAAAGGATATTTAAAGTTACATTTTTTTGCAAAGGTCATGAGTCTTAGTCATCCAAATGATAAATTTTTAGTCCCTAAGGTTACTGCCTAAAGATCCCCAATTATCATCACCCCTCCATTTTCCCCTATGGTCCTTAATGTTTCTTTAAACGATTACTTCTATTATTTTACCTAGGTGTAAGGCCTCCATTTTATTTTCTAAAGTAATTTGTCTACAAAAAATTCCATCCATCCCTAAGCCTAAGTTACCGAGTTAATATTCCTAAATCATAAGCCTTAGGTTATTCATGCATCAATTTCCCCCCTTCAAATATTCCATGTGATCATAAAATCCATAATTCTAAGGATCGAGCCTATACTCGTAAGTCTTCCAAAGCTAAAATTATTTCTAAGGTTAATACCCTAGGTCATGCCTTATTAAAAAATTAAGCCTTGTTTGAATTTACTTTTCCTAAGTCCGTGTCCCCCTTCCTTGTCTTATGTCATTTCTAAAAATCTAAGTGCAATACCATGGAATAAATTATTTCCACCACCATAATTTTTCTTGACATAAGATGAGCAATTGAGAATGTTCAGTTGATTGAAGATGATTTGCTAGGAATGTTCAATTGATTGAAGATGAGTGGATGAGAATGTTTGGTCGAAGGGAGATATGGGACTGAGAATGTTTAGTAGAAGAGAGATATGTGATTGAGTATATTTAGTTGAAGGGAGATATGTGACTAAAAATGTTCAATCAAAGGGATATGTGTAGTTAGAAATGAATCGACCAAAATAAAATCATTGGCTCAAATTATTTTGGTCGAAGATGGATGAAAGGCACATAGTGTTTGATCGATTGGATATGGATGACCCAAGATCCTTAGACAATTGGAAATGGATGACCTAGGATATTTGTCCAGAAATAGATGGATGACTGAGATTTATTTGGCCAATATAAAGTCAATAACCAGTCAAAAATAGGGACACTCAAGCAAATGTTATTATCAAGATAGGATTTGAGGTTGAGGTCTTTCAGTTGAATAAAGATGTATGGCTAGGATGAATAAGCTGAATGGGGATATGTGGTTGAGAA
Organism: Wollemia nobilis; assembly: GCA_028583015.1. Lineage (NCBI taxonomy): Eukaryota > Viridiplantae > Streptophyta > Pinopsida > Araucariales > Araucariaceae > Wollemia > Wollemia nobilis. The sequence continues at coordinate 13,039,637 of JAQPPZ010016861.1, read as the reverse complement.
TCATTTGGTCAAGTATAGATGGATGACCTAGAATATTTTTGCCAAAACCAAATCAATGGTTAGGGATAATTTAATCAAAAAATATTACTCATGTATAAATTATCACCTTCCATTGGCCATAATTAATGAGAATATTTTGTGGGACCCTTACCTGAGAAAGCATAAAGGAAATGATAGTACATGCTTTAATGAGAACTCTAGTGATTTAGATGAAGGTAAATTAGGAGAGTTGCAAGGATCTTAAAGAAAAAATGAACATGAGTAAGAAAATGAAGCCTCTCCTAGATGAATAGATAAAAAGGGTAGTGACCATCCTTACAATACATAGAAAGTGTAGAGAGAAATGATCAAATAAATGCCAAGAAAGTGAGTATAAAGGATGGTTAAATTTAGGTCCAAGGTGTAGACTAATTGGTTCCACAAAAACCTGTAAGGGGGGCATAGGTCCATGGTTCAAATATCGAGCCTCATTGAACTGAACACTTGTTATTTTCTTGGTGCTTTCAGTGGTGTAAAAGGTTTGAAATGAATGTGGCATGGTGGTTATAGGGGTGGACTACACAAAGAATTGTGTGGAATATTTTGGGGTGGATAGCATAGAATACTATGGTGACCATAAAAGCTGGATAGCCTACCCAGATTCATAGCAGCTATCGATTCCACCATGCAAATTAAAAAATAAATAAATGGTCAAATTCATAACTATATAATAGAATTTGACAAGGTCACCACTTTTGTGAATGAAAGACCTCAGTTGAAAGGTATAATTTGGAAACTAGAAATTTAGGAATAAAGCATCAATAAAAAAAGGAACAAGCAAACATTAGCCTTGAAGATATTTTTAATGCAGAAGGCTTTGACAAATTGACTATAACTATAGTCTTGAGTTATCCTAGATAAATTGAAGAGAAGTTGGCTAAAAAACTTCACTTTATCCAGGATAACTCAAGACATGATTAAGTTTTTCAATATCAATGAAGCCACAACAAAGGATTAGAAAAACAAATCCTTAAGGCTACTTGATAAGGTTGCTACAATGAGCTATTTTTGTGATGAGGCTTGGGTGCAAATTGTTGACTTGATCAGAGCAAATCAAGTTGAAAAGGATAAAATTAGAAGAACCAGTCAAATTTCATTAGAAATATCTAGTAGTGTGGGACCCACAATAGGGGAAAATAAAGAACTGAAAGGAAAAGAAAAATATATAGGAACAGACCAACAATAAAAACAATTGATAGTTGTTTCCCATTTTGTAGATTAAAAACAACCAATTACAATTTTTGATAGATAATATTAGGCTGTAACACATCCAAACAATTAAAGGTAGGGGATGATGATAAGTGAAGGGTCTATATTGGGGTAGTTATGATAGTTACAGGACTACCAGAACTATAAGAGGGATTGCCACGGTCAAAATTCGGATCAAGATTTTACATAACATATTTTTGCTAAGAGGTATACTTGAGTGCCCTTGTCTATGTTGGTGTATTTTCCTTTGTGTCTTTTCTCTATGGAATTCCTTATTCCTCTCAATTTTATTCAAGTATAGATAGGGAAGTATTCAATAATTGGGAATATTTCCAACTACTAGGCTAGAGACTTGGAGCCCTTATTGTTACCATATTGGAACGAGAGGATGAAAGATCCTTGTTACATTATTTGAACGATAATTTTTTTTTTATTAATCTCAAAGAGCTTCATGGTAAATTTAAGTGAACTCTCATTGTAAGCATTATTGATATTAATACAATTCTAGGCTTCTTCATTTTATCAAATATTTGTGATCAGTTTTGTGTGTGCCTCTTTTACAAATTACATTATTTGAATGTGTAATGGAAACTTTATTTCATTGACAACTAGTTATGTTTATTACATTATTTGAATGAATATAATTGGCTCAATATATCCTTTATTTTTATTTCTATCACATAAATTAATTCTAAATATTGCTACAAAAACCCAATAGATAAGGTATTGATCATACATTAAGGCATAATAAAAGAGCTATAGTGAATCTTGGTCAAATAATAATAACTCATATATATTTTTTATTTGGATGAGCATGAACTTATACTATTAAATATTTAAGTTTACCTCAAGGGTATCCTAACCCTTTTTGGTCTATCTAGAGTCTATTAAGATAAATATATTCCCAAAATAAAGAGGCAAGTCCACCAAATCCTGTAATGTTGTTTGGACTCAGATATTTTTTGCAGTGTGACACATTATTAAGGATACAAGAAAAATCTCCAATTGATTATGGTACCGTTACTATTAAGGATACTTAGGCATTCATTTTAGCCTAAGATTATTATTGTATTGCATATTTTTATTTTTATTTTTATACATGTATTGTTGTAATACGTGAAGGTATAGTATACATCACGAAATATTGCATCTCCTTATTTTAGGTTGTTGTTGGAACTATTATATTGCATTGGTTTTTATAACAGTTCTTTGTTGGGTGCACTATGTTTGGTGATCGAGCATTATACCTATTTGGCACTCTATTATAGGTTGTTTTAACACTCTCACATTTAAATTTTATGTTTCCTATATATTGCATCTTAGGAATAAAGAATTCAAATTCATTTTGGGTTCCTATATCACTGGTATTCAAAGATAAAGAGATAGGGTTCTATTGGCATTTGCATGAAATTGTCTTCATTTCTAGATGCACCATATTTGTGAAGCTCAGGTAGACTTTTATTTCTCTACACTCAATTCCTAATAAAAATATCAGAGGATTTAATTGAAGTGGAGGACTTCCATTGATTCATTATAGGTAAAATCAGGTGAAAACATTTAAAATTGGTTCTAATTCTAGGCTCGTAATTCACCCAAGAGCTCAAAAAATCTTGGCATGAATAATATATTCTATGCCCTCAAAATTTAATTTTCCTCAAGGTTAATTGTTGATTTCTTGATGTCCTGATAGGCTTTCGATGATTGATAGCAACTTTAAAAATTGGCTTTCAAGGAGTTTTAATTTTAGCATCCTAGATCTAGTGTTATCTACTTTACCAACAGAAGACATCTATGGTTTCATCAATGATAACTATTCATCACAAGCAAATAGTTCATGACGAGTTATGGTTGACAGTGAACCACCAGTTTGTGGGCATCTCAATGATATAAATTGACTGAATAAATTCTCGCCTTTGATGCAAAGACATCAAATTTGGGCACATCAATTTGTCTCAACATAGCCATTTTATAGTGTGCTAAAATAATTTTTGATGCGTTGCAAGATACTCAGGCGACCAAGACAATCAAGATCCAAAGGTGTTGTTTGATTTTTATTATCGATGTTCCTTTTTTGGCCATGTCGAACATCTCTGATGGTGATCCCTTGGTGGTAGCAATTCTAACATCTCGTCTCTCGTCAGTGACAGATATTCATTGCCAAAAGATACCAGCACCATCCTTGTACCACTTTGATAATTAATATTTTTTAGTTTCTAAGGTTGTCCCAAATATCGATGAAAATTTTTGATACCTCCACTTTCTATCGGTTGTAACATTCTCTTTCGGTGTGCATATTGATGTCAAAAATCCTTGGCGATCAAGCGATGAACTCCCTGTCAACCAGTGTTGTGAAAATTTTATTTTCTCGATGAAAGGAAACATTCAACGTGCTACAAATCTGTAGAATATTCTGGTCAAATCGATGGACGTAGCATCATTTTCTTGCATGGATGACACAATAAATCGCCAATGGAAAAAATTTATTTTTCGACAGCAAAAATCCTTTTTTCAGCATGAAATAAAATTATTATCTAAGGTTTTAATTTACATTTTGTCAACGTGAAGTTTTTTCGTCATTGCTGAAATTCACCGACGAGCAGAGAAGTAAGGTAAAAAAAATTGTATTTGTATTTTATCCCACACTAATTATGTGGAGGACATTATATGGTTTTTAAGGTGCATAGCGCACCTTAGAGACTGATTACCTTGTGGTAATCATAAAAGTGCTCACATGCTCCACCTGATTTTGATGTTTGGGTGCATGTTAGACCGTGTTATTTATGCATGGTGATCTTGAATTGCACACGGTGGTGGACTTTGTCTAGTTATATACTATCATTGTCATACTTCTCATCGAGTAGGCAGTTGATCGAACGCTAACCCCCCAGTTGATTGAGGTGAAATACAAATATTTTTGGTGCAGTTTTTCAAAATATTTTTTGGAGAAGCAAATTTGAAATTTGGTGCCAAACTAAGGTATCACAATTTTTACAAGTTTGAACTTATTTTGCAAAAATTACTGTATCATACCATTGAATTTTTACACTAGGGGAATATTTTTTAGTGTTAAAAGTGTAATTTTGTGAAAATTGGAGTTGAATAGGAGTTGAATTTTTTTTGCACTTAAAAGCTCACCCTATTTTGCAAATTTTGAAGAAGGTAATTGTGTTTGAATTCTTTTTGAAACCTCTTATTTATTGGCATACACTAGAAAATAAATGGCAAATGATCTTGCACAACAAGTAGCCAATATTACCACTGTTGTTGGCAACTTAATGGATAGAGTAAAAGATATTGTTGTAGCTACCTCTCCATAAGATGTCAAAATGTACAACAATAAATTTACCAAAAAAATCAAATGTGATGTAAAAACTTATTATGGATATCACAATTCAAATGTATTGTCTACTTGGATCTTAGATATGGATACTTGGTTCTCATATGTTGAGCTCCAACCAGAAGACCAATTACCTTTGGCAAGGGTAAGACTTACAAGTTTAGCAAAAATGTTGGTTTCTGATGGCACAACTAAGGTCAACAATTGGAAATTATTAGTGGTACTTTTGAAATAAATATTTTTTTCCACCTAACTACCAAGCAGATCTATGGATCAAATGGTATAGGTTAAATCAAGGTTTTAATATGCCAATTTTTGATTACATTTTTTAGTTTAATAAGCTTAGAGTTCCTTCTAGAATCACTTCTTCAGAGGAAGAGCTTATTGAAAATTTTGGAAGTGGGTTGCATGATCCTATAATGAGAGAGATGAAATTCATTCCATTTGCTTCATTGTCATCGAAATTCAAGCATACCATCTTAGTGGAGAAGAAATTTTGTGGTTCTTATAGGGCATGACAGTCACAAGAAAGCTCATCCAAAGGTTCAAATCAGCACCACCCAAAGGTGAAGAACTTCACTTCCCCTGATTCTTCTACTCCTCCCTTTCATCTAAAATCCATTCTTCCTCTTCTAGCACTAAAATTTTTTCTTCTACATTGTCTTGTACTTATTGTAAAAATAATGGTCATACCAAAGCTAATTATTTTGTACTTGGGAGAATGAAGAAGAAATCCCTTTTTGTAAAGTCAAATTAGGGCATACAATATGGCCCCATTGTGGCTACAAGGAGAGAAAACTAATACCTTAATTTAAAGGGAAAACTCAATAAGGTTACCCTTATGACAAATGTTTTTGCTCATGGGGGTCGTGACCATTTGTTTGTCACTAAGGCCCACATTACACACAATGTTTTTGTTGATTGTATCATAGATAACGACTCATAGAAAAATTTGTTTGTGATATCCATTGCCAATAAGTTGAAGCTCCCCACCAAACCACATCCTCAACCCTATGCACTTGGGTGGAAGGATGTTGAATCTAATTCATATATCACACACACTTGCATCATGTCTTTTGACTTTTGTGATAAATTTGTGGATAAGGTTAAGTGTGATGTCACAGATATGGATTGTTGTGGAATGTTGTTGGGTAAACCCTATCAATATTATGGGAACGTTGTATACCATGCTAAAAAGAACACCTACAAATTGGAATTGGATAAAAAAAATATCTGGTGGAATGCACTAAGGACACATCTAGTCTAGTGCTAAGTTGTAGGTAAGATCACAAAGTAGTAAATCAAGCACAAGAGTTGGCACTCATATTCATAAGACCCACATAGAAAGAAGATCAAGCACAAACTTCTAAGTTACACACAAAGAATGCTTCACTTAAAAATATTCTACAGACACAACAAATTATGTTTAATGAATCCACCACTCTACCTTCGTAGAGAGATATTAATCATAGCATTGAAATCATTCTAGCTGTATCACTTCCAAATGCACCCATGTATAGACAATCCGTGTTACATATGGATGAAATCAAACGTCAAATTGAGGACTTGTTGACAAAAGGATTCATTAATCCTAGCACTTCTCCTTGTGCTTCCCATATTATTTTGGTGGTAAAGAAGGATGGTTCATGGAGACTTTGTATTGATTTACATACATTGAACAAATTAACAATAAAAAATAAATATCCTCTCCCTCACATTTATGACTTGCTAGATCAACTTCAAGGGGTAACACTTTTCTCTAAAATTGATCTTAAGAGTGGTTACCATAAAGTAAGGGTTCAAGCATACGACACTTGGAAACCAACATTTAAGACTAAATTTGGGCTCTTTGAGTGGTTGGTGATACCCTTTGGTCTTACAAATGCACCTGCAACCTTTATGATGTTGATAAATGAAGTGTTTATGTATTTCCTAGATAACTCTATGATCATATGCTTGGATGATATCCTTGTATATTCTACTATATGGAAGGTACACTTATATCTCCTAGATCAAGTTCTCCACACCCTTGAGAAGAACCAAATTTTTTCTAACATTCCTAAATGTTCATTTGCTCAAAATTCAATCTCCTATCTTGGCTTCATAATAAATCACCAAGGAATTCATGTAGATCTCAAAAAGGTAGAAGCAATCCAAAATTGGTTAGATCCCTCCTCTATCACTGATCTTAGGAGTTTCCTTAGACTTGCAAATTTATATCGTAAGTTCATACCTAGATAATATACCATTGGTCATCCCTTGCACCATATCATGAAGACCAAAGTTAGATTTCTTTGGATCAAGGAAAATGACCAAACCTTTGAGACTTTAAAACATAAACTATGTATTGCCCCTGTTCTTGTCCTTACCAACCTTTCTCATCCATTTGCAAAAGATACAGATGCCTCACAATTTGCAAGGTAGTGGTTTTGAAGTAAAATGGGCACCCCATGGCATACCATTTCGAGACCTTAGCTGCCAAAAGAAACTACTCCATGTATGACAAAGAGTTATATGTTTTGGCCCAAACCATCAAATATTGAAGACATTATATTCTTTGGAAATACAAAATTGTCCACATAGATCACATACCTCTCAAGTTCCTTTAGTCACAAACCAATATTGAAGAAGCTAGACACATGAAGTGGGCCACTTACTTGTATTAGTTCCACTTGGTCATCAAGTACAAGAAAGGAACAAATAATACAATGGTAGATTTTTTGATTCATCCACCCATGGCTCAAGCCTTGAAAACAATTGTGACTACCTCCCATATTGGATTTCAGACTTGACCCTCTTTATGCTCTTGATTCAGATTTCAGCAAGGTTCACCATCATCTTGTACACCCTTCATCTTCCAACCTCACTCATTTCCAGGACTATCATATGAAGGATGGAATTTTATACAAGTTAGACAAACTTGTGTACCACAAGAGCACAGGGTTTCTATCATCAAAGAAGCTCACTCAACTCTTTATGTATGTCACTTTGGAAAATAAAAAACACTCCACCACTTACATCGGCTCTTCTACTAGCCTCACATGTAGAGAGATATCCTACGATTCTTGATATAGTGTGACGTATGTTGTCACTCCAAATCAGAAAATAGGAAGTTGGGATTGAGTTTTACCTTGCCCATTCCTTTACATCCTTAGGAGATCATGTCCATGAACTTCGTGAGTGGGTTTACCTTAATAGTGAGGCAGCATGATAGTATTTTTGTCATTGTGGACCGATTCAGTAAGATGTCCAAATTCATTCCATGCAGAAAAACTAGTACAACACCTGATTTGATACAATTGTTCTTTGAGATAGTGTGGTGATCCTTTGGTCTTCCCACTAGATTTATTTTTGATAGAGATCCAAATTTTATGGGACACTTTTGGATATCCTTGTGGAAAATTTTGGGGGTTTCCATTAATTTTTCCATGGCTTTCCACCCTCATTCAGATGGGAAAACTAAAGTTGTGAATCACACACTAATACAAAGTTTGAGTATCTACCACCAAACCTCACCGTATAAGTGGGATATGAGCCTCATTCACATTGAGCATGCTTATAATAGAGTGGTTTATAACTCCTCAACACATTCACCTTTTGAGATTTGTCTTGGATTTTAGCCACCTGCATCTTATGAGTTGCCTCTTGCCTTGCCCTCTCCCACCACTACACACATGGATTAGGAGTAAGATAAGGCAACCTATTTCATATAATATTTTTAGATCCTCCAAGCTAAGGTGACATAGATCCTATAGAGGACTCAACAGTAGCAAAAGAAAGTGAAGGATAGTAATTGAACTCCTAATACCTTTCAAGTTGATGATAGAGTTTGGCTTCACTTAGATAAATAAATTTTTTTAGAGAAGGAACATAGCAAGCTCAAACCTCTCTGCTATGGGCCATACACCATCATTTCAAAGATATCTAAGAATGTATTCTATTTGGACCTTAATTCACATATTGGAATCCATGATGTTGTCAATGTGAATATTTTGAAGCCATATCAAGACTCGAATTTGGAGATTACACCTATCATCAACCATCTAGTAGATGTGGTACCTAAATTTTAGCTTCCACTTGATACAGATAGATTTTTTGACATGAAGACTCATTAGAATCGATAGGGTTCAACCACTTCCTACCTTATCACCCACGGTGTTTAGATTCCATACTAGGCACACTGGATATCTCACCATCATATGGCTCATGACCTTCTAGATTTGTTGAGAGAATTGGGGTCCAATGCTTCTATGGTTGGGAGAAGTGTTGAGGATACTTAGGTATTCATTTTAGCCTAATATTATTATTGTATTACATAATTTTTTTTTTTTTGTGCATGCATTATTGTAATACGTGAAGGTATAGTATACCTCACAAAATATTGCATTTCCTTGTTTAGGTTGTTGTTCAAACTATTATATTGTATTGGTTTTTCTAATAGTTCTTTTTAGGGTGCACAATGTTTGGCGATCGAACATTATCCTTGTTTGACACTCTGTTATAGGTTGTTTTAATTCTCTCACATTTGCATTTTATGTTTCCTATATATTTCATCTCAGGAATAAAGAATTCAACTTAATTTTGGGTTCCTATATCAGTTACTAGGGACTCAATATTTATAAGTCAAAATTTTATAAGGTTGAACCTAGGATTTCATTTATGATTATATTTCCTACCAAAAATAGGTTAAAAGTTTCCAAGGATGAATTAAAGATTAAATTTTTGAATGACATTTCAAATATTTTTAATGGTAAACTATCAGTCGGACTATTTTTGTACCAGGGATAACTGGGATTTTTATATTTTTTAAAATATTTCATAGTGTTCCTATACTATTTTAATAAATACATTAGTGATGAATTATGGTTTTTAAATTTTCTCTCCTTCCAACCCATATTCCAAAAGTATATGAGCTTTGTGAGGCTAAGAGAGAAAGGTTTGATCAATCTTGACCAGAGAACTTTATTCTTTTGGCATGTACCAATGTTGGTGACTCTAATTAGTTGACACCCAAAAATCAAGATATTAAGAAAATCAAGAAAGAAGGAGCGGATTGATTTGGCATCTACAAGAAGAACCATTCGAGAGATACTTCCATAATTTTCAAATCTAGAGGTATTCTTTCAGACTCATAATTATAGTTCATCAAAAAGTCTTATTTCTAGAGCAGATTTAGATTTCACTCATGTATATATTAATCTTACAATCATTCCCCTTGATATTATAAATAATTTTATTGGTACTCCATTTATTATTACTGTAAATATTATTAAAACTACACCAGTAGTCAATATGGCCAATATCTCTCTTTTTCAGAATAATTTGAACAACCAAAAATTTCCTCCTAATTAGAATAACTAGATTATACAAACATGGAGGACCAATAGATATAGGCCCTTCCAATTACCTATAGTTTTGCATGATATTACTATCAAGGATCTTAATTACATGCCAAAATTCTAAGGAAATGAAACAGTGATAGGAGAAGACCATATTAAGAATTTCTTATATGCATTAGAAAACCTTGAGGTTGAATATGAGGATGTAGTTCTCAGATTATTCCTTCAAACATTAGGAAAAAATTCCAGGGATGTTATGTGTTAACAACAAAGAAGGTGGATACTAAGAGTAACAACCCCAAATTACCAACCTAACTTGAGATAGATTTTTTTTGGAACATGGCATGTCTATAAAAAATGTATACTTCACATTCAAGTATGATTGAACCAACATCAATCAGGATAGCAAGTAAATGAGATAATTACAACATGGTCAGTGTCAACTCTCGTGATAGGAGTGACCAACTCCTATCCAACATTACATCCCATCATGATGCTTATTAATTTTTATTATCTCTTTTTCCATTTTAGTTACTTAACTAATTGAATGTAATTCCAATCTTAATTCCTATTTGGAGTACCATTAATGTATTATAGAACAATACATAGATATTATTTTATTCATATCAATACTATAACTTAAATCAAAGCATAAACCATTACATCATATTAAAAGAGCTATTTAGTGGAAAACAAGTACAACATCCATTATTAAACCTAATAAAATTCAAGTACCAATATAAATCATTCTCACTTATCACACATTGCTTGTTAAAAAATTATATAGCACTTTAGTACTATTCTTACGAAAATGTAAATGCATCATCTTATTGGAAATTAAATAACATTGAATTTCCATCTCATGAAACATCCATGATCTATCTAATTAACATCATAAGTATAACATTAGTTGCAAACCACAAAATAGAGATACACAACATATATCCTGGGAACCCTCATGAGGAATAAACCTAGCATCCAAAATATGTTCTCCTCACATTTCATAAATCTAAAGTTATCATCATTTACAAGTATAGAAAGGCATCCCATAGATCCTTTATCTAAATAAATTATACAATTAAAGGAATCAAACTGTTCCTTTTTCAAATCATGTTGTAAATAAGGATTTCCACATTTTCTTTTTCCAAACCATCAATACATTACATAAGAATCTCACAAATTATTATATCCACATATTTATGAAATGATCATTGGATTCATATCAAGGAGAAAACTCATCATTAATCCTAGCATGGATTACCTATCGATGAGTCCAATGAGAGAACCCCATAATTCTCTTGAGAATGAATTCCACATTCATTCTCCAAAATTGATACATAATCAATCCTTATTAAGTGGACTTCACTAAGGAACCATACTAAACACATGAAGAGGAAATATTATAATTTTCCCTAAGAATGTGCTTAGCATTCATTATTATTGCACTACATTAAGAACCTTTATCTTTTAAGTTAATATTACTCATGTATTACTAGCACAAGAACATAATCGTATCTATTATTTTCCTTTAACCATTTATCCTAGTTTTCAGGGCATTGAGGAGATTTAAACTCCTCTTAGGAATAGATATTCTAGTATGTTATTATAAGGTCTAGATCATACCATTTCACCAACCCTTATATACCTATAAATATTAACTAGATAAAAGGTCATATATGATCTATAATCCTATCATCGAACATAGTGAGGAAACCCCATAATTTCCCCAATGAATGAGTCCCATATTCATTCTTTTCTTAGCTACACCCTTTCTCTACAAAAGTGTATTTCTAATTTGCTGTCAAATGTAAACCTATTTTACTCAACCTTTTCCCAAGATTGAAAAATAAGTTTATAATAACATTGGTAACAACCCCAATCTTTGTTTGGTTGAATTCAATCTTTATGAAATTAAATAGAAGATGAATATCTCCAATATTTGCTTGGTTCTACTCAAACCACTAGTAGGAGGTTGTAGGTGTTTCTGGATTAGGAAAACCCATTACATGTATATGAAGATACATTCTAGGCAAGTAATGACATGCAATAATATACATATAAATGCAAATATGCACAATACATTCATCATAATGTAATGGCAATCAAAGCATTCCATAGTTCAAAGGAAGAAAATCTCATACTTTCCTAAGAATGAAGTACACATCTAATTCCATTCCATATCAATTTCCACAAAAAGGTATACCTTTGAACAAATATTATTACATTCAATTACTTCTAATTAATTCAAGAGAGAATCCCATAAATTCCCTCAAGAATGGAATCCCATTCCATTCTTCCCAAAATTAGAAGTTGCAATCATAAACTAGATCCTATTTCATTTGCCTAGAGATAGCATTTAAACATAAGATTATAACAATCATTAAACCACTATAGTTCATACAAATTTAATCACTAAATTTATTTCATAACCCATCACCAGATTATACTATAGTTTCACAAGTTTAATCCATGGTTGTACTATAGTTCATCACAAATCTAGCCATTATTTTGTCTTACTCTCTATAGGTTTCCACAAATTTAGCTACAAGTTTGTCTCGAGATCTATCAAACAAGATCATGCTATAGTTCCATAATTCTGGTCATAAAATCTCTTGCAATCTATCAAAAAATATTACTCAAGTTTAGCCACAATTCATCTTGTAATCTATCAAACAAGATTACACTATAGAATTACAAACTTAGCCACAATTTATTGCAAGAACACACTATAGATTCACAAAATTAGCTATAGATTTGTTGCATAATCTATCATCATATTAAACTATAGTTCCCAATAAAATGTCTCTTAGTCTACCCCAATACTATTACAATTTTTTCCCAAATTTGTCTCAACATCTTTAAACAAGAATTTACTAGGTGAGCACAATTTCCACCACAATCTTGTCTCAAAACTAAACTAAGATTTACACAAATTTTATTGCAAGTTTTGTACCACAATTTATCCCAAGAATTCTTCCTCAAGAATTCTTGTAGTTTACACAAATTTTACCCCCAAAATTTATCTCATATTCTTCAACAAAATTCGTTAAAGTTACACAATTTTTATCCTTAGAACTTGTTTCATATAGTTATCCAAGATTACTTCAAAATCTTTTAGGGGAGTTTCAATATAATTTGTACTCATCTTGAAAAAGGAATTATTTTACAATCAACTTGATTGGATCTCCCTTTGTGAGTCAATTTTTAGTGGTACAAAATAAATTGTATTGTGAGCCTATGTAAAAATATATGTTTACACATTCATATCACAGTAAACTAACCAATAATCAAATTCCATAAGGAGTCAAGGTCAAACATTACAATCAAGAATCAATTCAGCTTAGCTACCACCGCTAGCCCCCAAGTCCTTACAACTAGGAGGCTAGCATGAGCTAGCCTTGACCACACCAACCATGATCACAAATTACCTATTATTTATTCCTTATAACGATACCCATATGATTTCATAGGAAGCATACGGGATTAATAACCATATAAACACAGTCACCACATAAATAAAACATGTTTTAGACCATCACACATATTTGAGTAGATAACCCTACTATCAACATGTGGAAGCATCAAATTACAAGTGACAAGGAAAAATAACAAGGCATGATGATCAGGAAGCTACGTGTGTCCTCGACTAACACACATCATCAAAAAATAGCACAAATATCAACCACTACATCATGGACATGTAGGCATGTGAGACTTCCTCCCTTTAAACCTTCTATAGGTTGCAACATGCTCCATGTGGGATAGTACTTGAGGGGTCTTAACCACATCTTCTACTAAAGCAAATCTGGATACAGATGTGTGTGGGATGATTGCTTCATATGGTATGTAGCATATTTAATTTTATATCAAACATTTAATAGAAGGAATACTCAATGAACATAGGTAATTGCAAGGTTTTACCATGAATTTATATCTAAAACATGTCTTCCAAAATAGGGTTTGTTTTAAATGTGACTTTGGTATAGAGGTAATAGTAGGGGTTCATCATCATAGAATGCCTTGGATCCCCACAAACTTAAGACAACACAATACTCTATACCATATGAATTCTTTATTGGTTAAACATGATGATAATTTTATAGATGATGTCCCAACTTAAGCATTATTGACAGATTAACACATCCTGATTTTGGCACAAGTCAACCAATCAAATTCAGGTTTTGAAGACACTCTATATAATAGGATTCTCATAAGTGTATTACAATACAACTATGGCCAAAGTTTTATCAAATGCATTTATAATTTTTAATACTCATATTTAATATAATATTGAGACATCAACAAGTTGATATCTAATGCCTTTTGTATTATAACCAACAAACATTATAGCACGAATAGGACAAAGTGTATTAAAAGAGCACATAAAATAGAACCTATTTTATTTTGCATCCAAAGGAATGTAGGGTATATAGAATAATATTATGATTCACATAATTCAACCATTTGATTTATATTGAAATCAAACCAAGAAGAAAGAACCTTCCTACCTATATCTTTCATAAAATTCCAACTTCACTTTCTTGTCTTCTCAACCCTCCAAGTATTTCTTGAACCTCCTCCTATAAATGCCTTGACCAAATATCTCTAAAAATTAATGTTGTTTGGTTTCTGATCCACCAAGGTGGAGAGCATAATCACTAAGCCCAATTTTTATTTCCAATATTCCTTCAGGATTGCTTTCATCACCTTTTATATTTTTTTCCAGCTTCATTTTCCTTCATGAGCAAGAAGGTGGATGAATTTTTAAATTATTTAAAGGAGCCTTTTTGAAGTCAACCCAAAATAGTGGAATCAATATTTTAATAAAAAGGAGATTCCAAGGGATAAGGTGGGAGTATTTTATTCATTTTGGGCCTCTCCTTTCCTAGGGCAACTTACAAGGTCAACCTTAGAACTATTATGAAGCAGTCATGTGGAAGGAAGAATAGTTCATCCACTAATAAAATATATTTTTATTATTAAATAATGATATTGCTCTTTTGGATCCAATTAAAATTGGATAAATTTTGTGAACACCTAATTGTATTAAATTAGGTTAATTAAACTAAATTACTTTTTGTAAAAGATAAATTCACAAATTAATCTTTCACAAAAGCCTTATTTAATTTCTCCAAAACCTTACAAAATCCTCCAATTGCATTCCAAAACTCTCCAAATTAACTTGGTAGAGTGTAATTAGTTTTAATTAGGGATTTTATAGGATAATTAGGGTTTACCATCCTCTAGATTTATCAATTAGACCCTCTTATTAATGTTAGGAAACATTAGTAAGGTTAGGTTAATATTAAAATTCAAGTATTAATTGATCCTTCAAATAAATTATTATCTTTCTAGAAAGTCCTAATGGATGGGTTGTGTGACACAAGATCTCAAGTATTATTTTTTCAATGGAATCAATTTGTTATTTCCTTGCTTGCACCCATACATCATTAGTACAAGCATATTCATAACATGTATGTTTCAAATTAGCTTAAAAAATAGAGCATGATTTACCAACTTACATTTTGGTTCTTCTTCATCATCACCATATATTTAGATCTTATAGAATAAATCATATTCGATTCTCACAAATTATCCTGCTAGCTATAAATCTAATTTATCATACCTTGATCATTCAAATTTTATTCAACATCTACTATTGATCATATCTTGATTGATGCGTATGTCCTAAATCACCGATCCTATCTTAATTCCTCTTCAGTTCCCAAGGTAATAATTTTTCCTTCCAATACACTTGAGATCGTATCTTACCTTTATGTGTGTCCCATTAATATGGCATCTTGATATTTTATCCTTATCCTTTCAAAAATTTTATCTATCAATTTTGTACACATTTATCTATGTGTCTTACCTTTTGGAGTTGTTACAATTATTGTATTATTGCTAACTACATTTATGCACATGTAGGGTTCCATTACTAAACCTTTCATGTTATCATAATGATTCAAAACCATGAAAATTTGAGTTTATATTATCATTAATTGCTTGGTACTGGTTATAGTCACTCCTACTTTATGCATAAAGTACCTCTAAGTTTGCTTAATACATTATCACTTATTGGGTAATTTACTTATGCTAGAGGTATGCTTAATCCGTGCAAGATATTCTAAGATTTAATTAAATTCTAGGGTAACTCTTATCTTGCAAGAAATATTTCTATGATATCATAATCCCCAACAACTACACCTCTTCTAGTTTTGTGAGTTCTATTCTGACTAGCTCCAATATTCTTGTGGATATTCTTTACAACATCCCTACTTAAAATCTCTTAAAAGTAAAACATTTTTCTTTTTATATAATATAGAGAGGATCTATGTGCTTAAGCCAATAGTTGAAGGTTTATACCCCAGGTTATCTTGTGTGGATAATAATAATACATGCATTGTATAGTGGGGTAATCTCTTGTTTAAATAGTGTAGAACACATTATTAAACTTGAACACCACTTGGTTGGTTGGTGAAGAAAAACATGCTTATACTGAAAGGGGGTGAATAGTATAAGATACAAATTTTCCTTTCAAACAATTACAATAATATGAATGCAATAACAAATCAATGCACAAATCACCTCACACATAAGATACAAGGATTTACGTTGAAAAACCCTTTTAGGAGAAAATCATGGAAAAATATTGCTTATTATTTCTTAAATAAATTTTATCGACACCAACCCACAGGAGACATCGATCCCCTTGTACACATTTGTGAGCACCAACCCATAGGAGACACCAATCCCAAATTACAAGTTTGTAGGCACCAACCCATAGGAGACACCAATTCCCTAGTACAAGTTCATAGGAACCAACCCATAGGAGACACCAATCTCATTGAGGCACCAACCTCAGATCTGAAAGCACCAACCTTATATTCATAAAACTGGTCAATATCTTTGCTCAGGTCTACTCCAAAATTTGATCATAAACACTGCTCAAAATATCTTCTTGGATCTGCACTCTAATCCCTACTCATCAAGATATTATCCTTGTTGTTCCTTTTTCTTGAGTTTGCTTTCTTCAACTTGCTAAAGCACTTGGATATCAAAATTACAATATAGTAGCATTCATTCTTCCTTAGACAATAAACATTTCACTTATATCTCCTATCTAAGGGTTACAAGATATTATGCAAAGTGTTACCTTATTTTTTCCAAATCATGGACAACTTGTGCCACTTCAAAAACTATGCTCCTTGTTACTTTGTTCCATAATATCTATTGAATTCCATATTGTGGTAGCCATGTGTACAAACTATTTTATAAAACCTTTTTCACGTTCAAAAATATTTGTTTAGGTGCGGTCAACGAGCATTTGAGATGTCAATGATATTCAAAGTCAACGATTACACAAAATGTTGCAAAGTGTCACTTTTACCACAACTGTGGTAGGGCCACCAAATGGTCCCTCTACTACCTCAAGAAACACATGCCCAAACCATTGGGTGCCTCCTGCATGCAGGTGCAATGTTACCACCCTAGGTGGTAACAATCACCTTAGCACCTACCAACACTTTTAAACACTATCGTGCTTCACAGTACGATCAGTGTGGAAATCAATTTTATAAAGCAAGTATTATGAGCAATATTGAGAATGTGTTATAAATAATTTTGAACATGTGTTAAAATAGATTTGAGTAGATACAGTGAGTAGAATAGAGAAAGATGGTGAGTTGTTTTTAAAAGGGATTTTTTAGAAGGCTTAAGTAGTTCCAAGCAGGGTAAGTGAGCCGGCTAGTGGTAGACTTGTGCAAGATTTATGAGCAGGTTTGAGATAGACTTGTGAATAGGTGTGAGATGGATTAGTATAGGCAGTTGAATAAATTTTATCAGAGTTGAGTAGATTTGAGAGAAAAATTTGGAGTCAACCAGAGCAAAGGGGATAGATTTATCCTATGAATAGAGGTCCACAAAATAGATCAATGGAGATAGAGTTATCCTATGGATAGAGATCCACAAAATTGAGCATAGGGGATTGGTTTTTATTTTGGACAGAGGTTCATAAAATTTGTAATAGGGATTTGGTTCCCAAGATTTGTTGAGAAAATTTATAAGAAATATTTTCTTCATGGATGTAACCCACATTGGGTGAACCACGTTAAAACTATGTCTCTCATGTGTGTGATGATTTATGCATTATTTACTGCCTTGATGTTATTGTTGTTATCATTTGGATTGAAAAGTAAAAAGTTTTATATTACATAGTTCACCCCCCTCTTAGTATAAGCTTGTGTTCTTCAATTGGTATCAGAGTGGGTTCCTTCAGAAAAAGTCTAACAGCTTGAAGGAAGATCCTACAAGAACACACATGACCACAAAATATGTAGAAAGATCCATGATTGACATAAAAGAGGAAATTATTGTTGCTCTTGGAAATTTGGAAAGAATTAAAGAGAAGAATTCAAGTTTGAAGGCTCAAAGTAAAAAGGATGAGGAAATAAAGACAAATATTCTACAAGATCTCATAGACCTAAAGATGAAGGTTGAAGAGGTATAGAAAATTGAAAAAGGTATGGCTGAACAGTTAAAGGCAAAATAGTTAGAATGTGAAATATTAGAACTTGAAATTGTCTCTCTAAAAAAGGGAGTTGAAAAGTCTAAGGTTAAGTTACATCAAAATATAAGGTTAGAGAAATAGAAAAAGGAATCAAGCTCCAAAGAAAAAAAGATATCAAATAAATAAGAGCCCATGACCTATTTTGATATATTGAAAGTCAAAAGTATCAAGGAGGAAGAAAATAGAGAAACATCATGGACAAAATTCAATTACAAAAATGGCAAAGGAAGAATCATGCAACCATATAATTCAATATAATCTAATAGATTATAAAATTTCTTCCATGGCTATTGCTTTTCGTGTAATAAATATGATAATAGAGTTGTACATTGCATAGTCCATGTGAGAAATAATGTTGATGGAAATTTCAATTCATTTGCACCTCTCATGGATAATAATATCATCTATTACAAATGTAATAAATTTGGGCACAAGGACAAATGGTGTAAAATAGTATTTCCTTAATCAAGAAAAAATGAGGATCAGAAGGTTTAAAAGAATACAACCTCAAAAGTTTGAAAAGAGAAAGAGAAACAAGAAAATGAGAAGTCAATGTTGGTACAGATAGCTCTTCATGCACAAGATAAGGGAAATCACTGGTATGTTGATAGTGGTTTTTCAATTCATATGATAGGTGACAAAAGTAAATTTCTTTCACTTAAATAAATAAATGGAGGATCAATAAAATTTGGAGATAATGCTTCAACAAAAATTATTGTAAAAGGCCCTCCCAAAAACCTCCCTTGTCATGAAGCGTGATGGTAAGTCAAGCTCTAAGGGAGGCTTAGCAAGGAAAATGCTACGAATTGATGAATAGCCCATTAGGTATTCCATGAGGCTAAAAAAAAAGTAAGTTTAAGGGAGCAACAAAATAATGGAGATTACGTCTGAATATGAGGGTCCTAACACTATAATTATGGAATTGAAAAGGTATGTTGTAAACACGGTAACCAACATCAATTAGCAGATGCAGGAATTACAGGATATTTTGACCAAGGTTTTCTTTAATGAAGGATACCAGAGAAACAAGCCGATGGTCTACAACCCGGAGACTGACGACAATGAAGAAGACAAAGATGAAAATTAGGAAGAGGAGGTTGAGGATGAGGACTAGGGTCTTCTTTCAATTAGCCTGTCCTGTGTCTGGATGTTCTGAATTTTGTTTTGGTGTATTGGTAGTGGCAGTGGATTTTTGTTTCCTATGGGCTTATGGGTGATCTCCTATGCATAGTGTGGTTGCTTGGGGTAGTTAGGGTCCTGATAGGACCTGTGTCTCTTTTTGTTAAGGGGGTTTTCGACTATGGTGGGTAGTATGGTCTGGTTCTTATGGTTTTTGGCTAGGTAGTAGCATAAGGTTAGAGGACAAAGTTTCCTCAATTTGGTTCTTGGTGGGGTTCCTCAGCCATGGGATGATTTTTGTAAATTGGTTTTGGGTCAACCGTTAAAACCCGGTTTAATGATAGACTTGATTTATCAAAAAATTTTTTATTGGAAAAGGGACTTTGAGTTTAGAAAATAGAAAATCAAAGACAAAAAATGTATTGTTTGTTAAGGGATTGAAGCACAATTTACTGAGTGTAAGTCAACTTTTTTATTAGGGGCACACAATCACCTTTCATCCAAATAGATGTGAGATCATGAAATCCAAGACATGAAAGCTTATTGTAGATGCTAGTAGAACTACAAACAATCTCTACATGTTGAGTGAAATTAAAGGAGAAAAATGTTTTCTATCATAATAAGATGAGATTTGGCTATGGCATAGAATAATGGGTCATCTGAACTTTGAAAACATTATGAAAATAAGAAATAAATAGGCTATCAGAGATTTACCTAGGATAAAAATACCTCAAAGCACAATCTATGCACATGGTCAGCATGGTAAGCAAACAGGAACAAGTTTCAAGTCAAAATAATTTTCTTCATCTGAACCATTGAAACTAGTTCACACTGATTTATGTGGTCCTACAAGAACAAAGAGTTTACAAGGTGAAAGTTACTTCATGTTATTTATAGATGATTTCTATAGAATGACTTGGGTAGCTTTTTTAAAATAAAATTTAGAAGCATTTGAGAAGTTCCAAACATTCAAATTTTTAGTAGAAAATAAAATTGGTAAAAAGATAGTGTTTAAGATCAAATAGAGGAGGCAAATTTACTTCAGGTGAATCCATAGAATTCTGTGAACAACATGGAATCAAAATAGAATACTCAACAAAAAGGACTCCACAACAAAATGGATTATTTGAAAGAAAAATAGGTTTATCGAGAATATGGCTAGAGCTATTCTAAGTGAGTCTAATATTTTAGATGGTTTTTGGAGAGAGGTAGTTCATACAGTTGTCTATATCATCAATAGAGCTCAAGTAAGATTAAATTATCACAAAACCCCATATGATATTTGGAAGGGAAGACCAGCTACTATGAAGTATTTCAAAGTTTTTGGAAGCCATTAGATAAGAAGAGAAAATTTTGGGTAAGTTTGATTCAATATGTGATGAAGGTATCTTCCTTGGTTATTCAACTAAGAGCAAAGCCTATAAATGCTACAATCAAAGGACACATACAATCATGGAAAGTACACATATGAAAGTTGATGAAAAAATAGGGTCAAAAAAATTAGGTCAAGAAATTATATATCAAGAAGAAGAAAGTTGCCAAGAAGAAGTAGGTGAAGAATCAGAAGAAGATGAAGCACAAAGAACACCACCTAAGAATCCATCCAGTGTATGTACAAAAGAATCATCCAAAATATTTGATTATTGGAAATCCAAATGAAAGACAAACAAGGAGAGAGATAATAGGAACAAGTGAACATGCATATATTTCTTTGCTATCTAAAATTGATCCTAAGGATTTCAATGAGGCAAGAGAAGATAAATTTTGGATCAAGTAATTAGATGAGGAGTTAGATCAAATAGAAAAAAGTGAGACTTGGGAACTTGTTCCATGACCAAAATACAAGAATATAATCGACACTAAATGAGTTTACAAAGATAAGTTAAATGAAGATGGTTAGGTAGTTATAATCAAAGCAATATTGGTATGCAAATATTATGCACAGGTTTAAGGGATTGATTCTGATGAAACATTTTCTCTTGTTGCATGACATGAGGCCATAAGGATACTTTTAGCTTTATTAAGCTTCAAAAACTTCCTAGTATATCAAATGGATGTAAAATCAGATTTTCTCAATGGTTTCTTAGAAGAAGAGGTCTACATTGATCAACCTGAGGGGTTCAACCTGACTAATAAGCTAGATTATGTATGCAGATTAAAGAAGTCTCTTTATGGATTAAAGCAAGTCCCTAGGGATTGGTATTCAAGGTTAGATAAGTATCTTCAAGAACAAGTTTTCAAATTAGGAATAGTTGATATCAATTTATACATCAAAAATGAAGGAAATGACTTATTGATTATGGTGGTCTATATGGATGATATTATTTTTGGAGGTAGTAATGATAAGATGTGTCAAAATTTTTCAAAGTGTATGTAAAATGCATTTGAAATATCAATTCTTGGTGAGTTGTATTTCTTCCTTGGAATACAAATTTCACAATTAGAAAAAGGTGTATTTCTCTCACAAACCAAGTATATAAAAGAAATGTTGAAAAAATTCAAATTGGAGGATTGCAAACCAGTGAGTACCCCCATGATTACAGGATGCAAGTTGAGTAAATATGATGAATCTCCTTAGGAAAATCAGACATTGTATAGATCCATGATTGATAGCTTACTATATATCACAGCTACAAGACCAAATATAATGCAAGCAGTAGGACTAGTGGCAATATTTCAAGCAACACAAAAGGAAATGCATGTACTTCCAGTAAAGATAATTATTAGGTATTTAAAAGGAATTTGGACTTTGGCATCCCATAAGTAACAACTTCATTCTCACAATATACACATATGCAGATTGGGAAGGCAGTATTGATGACAAGAAAGAGCACAAGTGGAGGAGCATTCTTTCTTGGAGATTGTTTAGTCTCTTGGCTAAGTAAGAAATAAGCATCAGTGTCCTTATTCATAGTAGAGGTAGAGTACATTGCAGCAATTTCTTATTGTACACAAGTGTTATGTATGAAGCACAGTTTAACATATTTTAAAATAGAGCATGATCATCCCATCTCCATACTATGTGATAATACAAGTGCCATAACCATTTCAAAGAATATAGTGATGCATTAAAGGACTAAGCACATTCCAATCAAGTATCATTTTTGGTAGAACATGTTATTGATAAACAAGTCAAATTAGAATATGTTACTACAAAGGAACATATTGCGAACATATTTACTAAGCCACTTCCAAAGAAAACTTTTGAGTATCTTAGAGGAAAGTTGGGAGTAGTCTTACTCCCATCCCAAACTTAATCACCTCAAGGAGAGGAGGTGGGGAGGGGGCTGAGATAAGAGTCTTATATTTAGCTTGAAATGAGTCCCTTTGTCATTGATGTCAAATGGGGAGATATTTGAGTAAGGGGAGAGCATTCAGTAAGGGGGAGAAACTTATTAAGGGGAGCAAAGTTGGAATTCAATGGTTGGAAAATGAATTTTTAGAAAGGGTTGCCATCAATGACAAAGGGGGAGATTTTTGGAAATATTAAGCATAATGAGTTATCATTGATGTCAAAGATGCATAGTCATTGATATCAAAAGAAGGTAAGACAAGGTTCATCTCAAAGCACTTGGGACAAAGTTCTAAGTAATTAAATAAAAGGTTTGAAGACCCAAGTTTAAGACCATGGTTCAAAAGAAAGCAAGTTTAAATCACAAGTGACTAAGGCTTAAAAGAGATAATATTATAATATTTGGGACAAAAGGTTAGAAGCCCAAAGGTTGAAATATAAATTATAATATTTAAATATGTTAAGATTTAAAATATTATAATTAATTTAAAAGTTTTAGGCACCAAAATCATGGAGGGCATAATAATATATGAAATATTCAAAGCATCGACATCTCCTTTAAATATCCCAAGCATATATAAAAAGGTGGATGAAATTCAATTTGGATAATAATAGATGTGCTAATGTTAGAGTGATTGATGCAAAATTCGTGATGTCCTTTGTGATTCGGTCATGACCTCATAGAAGAAAATACAAAGAGACAACACACATTTTGAGGCAGAGTTCATGAACAAGGAAGGGAGATAGCGAGTGAGGTTTCATATGAGCAGCTAGCTCAGATGATAGGACCATCGATTCTAAGTTATGGTAGAAGTAGATCTCGAGTTCGAGACACAATGAAGGCAACTTGACAAAGGCTTTTGGTTTAAAAGTTTGGCACTACAGATCGTGGATAATAAAGTGTGTGTGAGATTTGAGTGTTGTGTGGGTGGTTGGCCTAGTGGTAGCCCAAGTTGCACCAAAGCATGGGCAAGAAGGATGCGTTGAGGTCAATTCCCACCCATAATGGTTGTGGTAAGCACAAAAAATATTTTTTATTTTATCTAAGATTAAATCATTAGGAGGCATAAGTTGTGTTTGGAAATTGTGTGCACTATTTGGCTTAGGGGGTCATAAGTGGAATAAGTTTATTTTTATTTTTATTTAGAAGAAAATAAAAAAGGGAAGTTGCAATATTTTAAGGTGTTATTTTGATATGCAAAAATGAGGAGTAATACGGTGTAATTAATTTTAATTAATTTGTACTCATTATTGTTGATCTATTGTCTTGGCACTTTAGAAAGGAGAAATAAGGTGTAATTTAAGTCTATTGATATTTTGTATTTTGGCACACCTTAGAAAAGAGAAGTTTGAGGTTTTAGTATTAAAATTCAAAGCTTTATATTTACAAGACTAAAGAGAAATTATAAAGTATTTTTGAGCATATATTTGAGGAAAGGTTTTGTGATTGTGTTGAAAAGAAAAATGGATAACCTTTTGAAGTGGCAAAAAGGAAATCTATTTTGAAATAGATTTTGAGGGTACATCTTCATAAAAGCAAATTAAGAGGTATGGGGATATCATTCATTCTTTAAGGTATTTTTTTGAGTGAATATTTCTGAATCATAATGTGGAGAAATAAGGATTATATATGTGCATTATTGGAAATATTTGAGCTAGGGTTTGTGAAACAAATTGTGCATTATTGATTGGTGAAATTGGAAACACTTGTGTTAGGATTTTTAAGAACATATTGTGCATTCATTTTTTGAATGAAGTTGTGAAGTTGTATTTTGGAATTGGTTTGAGTGACATTGAATGTGTATGAGTAAGTTTTAAGAAATAAATTTTATATAGCAAGTATTATGAGCAGTGTTGAGCATGTGTTACCAATAATTTTGAGCATGTGTTAGAAGAGAGTTGAGTAGAGATAGTGAGCATATTAGAGCAATATTATGAGCTGTTTTGAATAGGGGTCTTTGAGAAGGCTTGTAAGAAGTTCCAAGAAGGGTATGTAAGCAGGATAGAGGTAGATTTATTTAGGATTTATGAGCAGGTTTGAGATAGACTTGTGAGCAGGTGTGAGATGGATAAGTACATGTAGTTGAGTAGATTTGATCATAGTTAAGTAGAGTTGATAGAAAATTTTGGAGTCAACCAAAGAAAATGGGATAGAGTTCTCCTATGGATAGAGGCCCATAAAATAGATCAGTGAGGATAGAGTTCTCTTGTGGATAGAGGTACACAAACTTGAGCATAGGGGATTGGTGTCTCCTTTGGACAGAGGTCCATAAACTTTGTAATAGGTATTTGGTTCCCAAGATTTGTTGATAAAATTTATAAGAAATATTTTCTTCGTGGACACAACCCACATTGGGTTAACTACATTAAAACTATGTCTCTCATGTGTGTGATGATTTGTACATTATTTACTATCTTGATATTATTGTTGTTATCATTTGGATTGAAAATTAAAAATTTTAATATTATATTTTTCACTCTCCCTCTCAGTATAAGCTCGTGTTCTTCACCTCCATATTCTATAAAGAATTTAAAAATATATATGTCATTCAAAGTCCTCCAAAGAACTATTGGCTGCCCTTTGAATTTAAATATATATATCTATATATATATCTATATATATGTCATTCAAAGTCCTCCAAAACACTATTGGCTACCCTTTGGTGTGCATCATGTCCTCTTGGTTGTAGATAAAAATACTATGCCACTAATTTACTTGCATCACCATCCTCTTGACCTCTTCAGTAGGTCATAACCTAGGGTCCTAGACTACTCTTCACATTTAGATAAGGTACCCTTGAATTCTATAAAAAGCTACCATGGATTAACCAAAAGAGAGCATAGATGCTAGAAAATTTTGGGAGAAATATTGATAGGTAAACTTGGGCTTAGAGATTATGCTCTTTACCCTTTGGTAAATTAGAAACCAAATAGCCCTAAGTTTCTAGCGACCTTTGGTCAAGATATACATAGAAGGGAGAAAAAGCAAGGAGGACTAGATAGAGAAATATCTCAGGGAGCTTGAAATTACTCAGGTCACTTTACACCCTATCTCTATGCTAGTTTTTAGCATATTCTTTATTTTTGAATGCGTATTTGATTATTTACGTTGGAATGATCTGTATGTTTGGGTGCAATTGGATCTATCAATTTATTTTAAACTATGGTCTAGTGCCCCCTATGATGTGTCTATGGTGTCTAATGCTTTTATAAAAATGATGTTTTTATCATCGAGTAGACCACTCATACTAAGTAGGCTTTAATTAAACTCTTTAAGGGACAAACCATGTTTTAATCAAATTATTAGAGAATCAAAGGTCTCCTAGGCTCATGCTCTAGATAAAATAACCACCACAAATGGAACCACCACTAGGTGGTTGCTAACCTTACAACATGTAAGCACTTTTGTATCGCTTGATGCTCACAATACTCTGTGTGGGATAACAAAATCACCCATGAAGCATGAACCTTTATAATCCCTTGACTATAATATAGATTTTGAAGATCTGTGATAGATGGTGGTGATATCTGACCATGTGGTTTATAATGGAATCATACATTGGTTTGAATCGAGAGTATAGAGAAGGGAGGATTAAGACCCTATCCCAACCTTGCAAAATTCATGGACTCAATCATGAAATCATGCGATGTCATATAATAAAGTCTATTTGAGATAAACGATCCCAAACAAGCTTGTTAATGCCATGGAAATCCAGTTTATGATATTTATGCACTACCTAATGAGGATGATCATTAGGATCATCTACCATGTTGTCTATGCTTAAATGATCCATGGCTTATGTTGCCTATGCAGTAACAAGTAGGAAAGATAAGATATTAGAGGTTTGTGTTTGCTATCCTTGGTCAGATAATCTAGGAGAGGCACTATGAAGACCTCATTTAAGTGATATTTGTGCCTAACCAATTAATCCCTCCCATTATAATAAAGCACAAGGCTTCAATTGGTAGATGCCTTACCATCAAATAGGTAACTGATGTCCAACCTGTACATGGGATAGCTTAAACTATAATACTAGTCATACCTTCAAAAAGGCTTAGTATTCAAATAGTTTGGTCATTTTTACCACACCCTAGGATATTCTACATCTTATTATAAGAAATTATAGTCCCACATCCCTCTCATAGAAATAGTGGGTTTGGTGTAAAAGTAATTTACTGTCTTAGGTAAATGATCACATGAAGGTGGATGACCTAGCCACATAAGCTAGCATGATGGGTGTAGCAAATTATTCCTTCATTTAGGACAATACCTTAGGTTTGGATGCTCTAATTTGGAGTTAATGGTCCTTGATCTGCATGCTATCTAATAAAAAAGATATTACCTTTTAGAAAATTAAAGGAAACTTGGTCCATAAAACTTTATATTGGTCACAAACCAAAATCACCTTCATTCGAGCTTGGTATGTAATAGTTGACTTGGTATTAAATCATAAATGGGAACTTACCAAGTGGAAAATACCCAAAATAAGGGGGGAATGAAACTTTCCAAATGACGACAAAAATACTTAAACTTATGAGACATGTTGTTTAAGGAATTTGGGTGTTAAACCTATCAAGTCCCTTAGGTAAAAACCAATAATCATACTAAGGATTATGGGGGTAAATTTTAGGAATAAAATTTGTATATATTGGGACAAATTCTAGAAGTAAAATTGTACATCTTGAAATAGAGGTTAGGAGTAAATTTTTCTTAACTTGCTTAAGTCCCTAATAAGGAGACAAGAGATAGATATTTTTAAGACTATAGTTATCCTTAAAGAGGGATTGGTTACTAAACCTCATTTGCTAAAATTATGTATCTATAGTATATTTCTTGTAACAAAATATGGGCCAAGTTTGTAAACCTATAGCGTAATATCATGGGTAGATTACGAGATCAATAAAAGCTAAACTTGAGTGATCTTAAGGATAGATTGCAAGAAAGTTGTAGCTAATCTTGGGATAACTACGATACGATCTTGGTAATAGACTATGAGACATTTTGGTAGCCTAATTTTATGGAAAGACTATAGATTACACTACAAATTAGCAAACACATTCATAAAAAGGAGCTATAGTGTAACCATAATAATGGATCATAGAACAAATCCGGTTTATAACCTTGTAATAGGTTGTGATTAAACCTTGGAAGGATTTGTAGATCTACAATTAAAATCCATTGGTTTAAATGTTATTTTTTTTTGAAGAAATATGAGATACTTGTGAAAGTATGATATGTTTAATTGCTATTTCTGTGTGAAGAAATATGATTGTTTAAATGTTATTTTTGTGTGAAGAAATATGATTGATTAAATTTTATTTTTGTTTGAAGAAATATGAGATACTTGTGAAAGTATGATATGTTTAATTACTATTTATGTACAAAGAAATATGATTTGTTCAAATGATATTTCTGTTTGAAGAAATATGATGGATTAAAATACTATTTCTATTTGAAGAAATATGATGGATTAAATGCTATTTTTGTTTGAAGAAATATGATTTTTTAAATGCTATTTTTGTTTGAAGAAATATGAGATACTTGCGAAAGTATGATATGTTTAATTGTCATATGCATGAAAGGGATATCATTTTTGAATGAAAGTTATGACATTATTTTAAATAGACTAGCAATAGTTGATTGTAATAATATTAGTTTCAAAGGCATATCTTTGTGAAGAAAGATATGAGATGAAAATGTGATTTTTAGTCTTAGGAAAGTATGGGATTTCCTTCCTTTGAATGGTGGAATGCTTTAGACAATTATGTTGTGGATGTAATGTGTTTAGTTGCATTCAATGTAGAATTATTACATACTATTGTTTGTCTAGAATGCATTTCATATACATGTATGGGTTTCCTAATCCTAAAAATAGCTACAATCTAGTACTAGTGGCTCGAATAGAACCAAGATAAAGTTGGAACTAGTCAAATATTATTGATTATGTACACATGATGTAACAAGGGCCTCATTAATGAAAGACCCCATAATTGTAAAATGTATTTATTGAAATCAATTGTAATTTATTATATCACTCCTTGAGAGGATGTGTATACTATGTAATACTTGACTTCAAATATTCATAGAAGGAAAAATAGAGTTATATCATGATATGACAAGGTTGGAATTACTAAAATGGAATTAAAGAGTTGTGCATATTGGGTATAGTGTATCCTTAAAACTAGATGGAATTTATGATTTATGCATGTCACTTAAGGATTAACTATGAAAGTTATTATAGAGGAAAAACCTCGAAAGTTATCCATTTCATGGAGATTATAGTTGGTTTAATCAAGTAAGGTAAAAATGGTAGACATTCATAAGTCTATGAGGGTTTGTGTGATAAACCTCTTAGCTTCCCATGGTTGATATGGGAAGGTTAAGCATTGCAATGATTATTATTTTATCCTTAAGGAAGAATCAACTAATCCTCAAGGCATACACCTAATGTACGGGTTGAAAGAGACCTAACAAAAAGGCTAGTTTAATATTTTATTTAAACTAGTAGGAAAAAAGGGCATTCCTATTTGAGATAGGAGAATTCCCAATTGTAAGGTAAAGAAACCTTACCTGAAGGTAATTGTAGGGGTTGGCCACTCCTATACACAGGATAGACACTGATCATGTTGGAATCTTGTGAAGTGCCACCTTGATCTTACTTGGAAAATAAACTATAAGAGAACCACATGGAGAGACTTTAAATTCACTCATGAACTAGTTGTAATGATAAAAGATAAAAAATATAAAAAAAATTCCCTAAGGTTGGTTGGTCTTGAAATTAGGGTCATTACACAATCAACTTGGCCTTTTTCTCAGTGGGAATTCGATCTAGTTGGGAAGATTTATCCTCCATCTTCAGGTCACCACATGTTCGTCATAACAACCATTGAGTATTTTACCAAATGGATGGAAGTGATACCTTTGACCACTATGATTGGAGATTGTATTGAGAAGTTCATACTCCATAATATTATGTCATTTTGGTATTCCATCCAAAATCATATCGGATAATGGAACTTCATTCAAGAACAAAGATGTGCAGGATTTAACGTCCAAATATAACATTTAGTATATCTTTGAAACACCTTATTATTTGCAAGCAAATGGAAAAACAAAGGCCTCTAATAAAAATATAGTTGCCATATTGAATAAAACTATCAAGGAGAATCATAAGGATTGGCACCTTCAATTACATCTAGATTTATGGGCTTATCGCACCAGCATTCAAACACCCACTAGGGAAACCTCATTTTTGCTAGTCTATGGTGTTGAGGCCATTGTACCCTTGGAATTAGAAATTCCATCATCATGAATCTCATTGAAAGAGTTCATCGATGATGACACTTTGTGATAAGCTCACCTTGATCAATTGAACCTTCTTGATTAACGATGAGTCAATGCTCTCGTGCAACTATATGTTTATCAAGATCATCTTAAATGAGCTTATAATACTAAAGTACATCCATGAGACTTTAAAGTTTGGGATATTGTGCTTAAAGAAAACCAATAGAACTAAAACCTACCACCTCATTTTAGAGATAAATGTGTGAACCAATTGGTTAGGTCTCTTCATTGTAACAGAGAATATAGGGCCTGTAACCTATCGCCTAACTTTGCTAGAAGGTGTTGAGGAGCCCGAACCTCTCAACTTCCTTAATTTATGGGTTTTTTATACTTAATTCAAAAAATAATCAAAATCATAAAAACAACAAAAATCATTAAAATTCCAAAACAATACAAAACAAAAAAAACAAAAATAGTCCAAAACATCAAAAATACAAAAACATTTTTATTATGTTATCATGCATTTCATTACATGCAATTATTAGTTGCATTGAATTAGGCATGTTCATACATCTCATTTGCACAATGATAGGTTTTGTTTACATTCTTACGAATGACACCATCATGAATCCACATATCCTTATCATTCATTTTTTCTTATGAGAAACTGTGTCTTTCAACACAACTACTGAGTTGCTATAAGGCGTATACTAGGTTTTCCAATCATTTAGCCATCCCTAGTTATATTTTCAACTTTTGTAGAAAGCTATATTGGCTTTTGGAGGTAAGATCTAGTTTTTATAGTACCTTGCATATGTCATAATCCCAACATAATTATACACATTAATAATCCGAGTCTGAACAAGGAAATATGACACTAAAAATTGGTCCATGTCACCTTAAGCAAAAGGTTTTCCTTACTCATATTATAATGCACATGGTCTAGGATGTTGATAATTGAAAAAGGGACAAGCTTCCCCCTACCCAAACAATTCCCTTTCTCTCTCACAAAATGAGCAAATTCCCAAATAAAGGTAAAATAAACATTGATTTTAATCAATAAATAAATCCCTTATTAAAAAAACAAAATAGAAATGCAAAATAAATAGTGGTTTTCACCACTAAGCATGAGCAAGTATAAAAAACAATTAAAATAAAATAATGGGGTAATGAGCTTGAATCCCTAGAATATTTAGTATTCAAAAGCCATGGGGTGATCTCCATTACAACAATGGGTTGAATGAAAACCGCTTGGCAATGGAGTAGCCTTACGTGTGGTGATATATCTGTCACATTAGTGACCTTATTTTGTACAAACCAATGTCATATTAAGGATGAGATAGCTTTTGAAAACTGTTATTGCCTAGTAATATAATCTAACTACAACCAAACTCAAGATCATGATGACCATAGGATGATCCTCATTATAGCAATGGGTTGAATGAAATCCACCTGGTAATGAGGTAGTTGTATACCTCATCTAATACATTCACTTTGTACACAAAGGGATAGTGAATATCAAGGTCTTCTTAATAGACTTGTATCTTTCAAAAATATGGTATAGTCAGTATACAAATTTTGATCAATCAACTAGTGTGTTTGAATCTCATGGAAAACCTCAAAAATCCCCTAATAGCAACAAATCATCTCATCAACAATCACAATTTTCCTTATGAACTTTTATTTATTAAGGGGTGTGCATAGAATAGGATAGATATCGTATGGATATAAACAATGATATTTAGACGACCACTATCTATTTTATGCATATATTTTAGTTCACAAAATATTATAGGGAATGCCCCTATATTTCACATCACTTCATCTCACATATGGATGTATAAATGATTAATTCTTATGATAAGGGTTAACATTTTTATTTATGATTTTCATACATTCTGTGGTGTCTGCCATTACTTTGTAAACACATATTAGATTCATTAATTATATTTTAAATGATTAAAGCATATAGATACATTTGCATTAGACCATCCACATGAAAATAATGCATTACATATACATTTTATCCACCATATAATATAATAAAAATTAAAAGCATAAATCAATTGAACAAATCTAAACATGCATTTAACATTAACTACTACATCCATATAAGCATACATAGTAGTACGTCCACACATATATACCACATAATCTAATCATACATCAATCATATAACCATTGCATGTCATTAGTAAAATGCATATATAAAATAACACATCATCATAAAAGCATTACATCTATCAATGCATCCATGATATAAATCAAAACCATACACAGATAATGAGGTAAAATAAAGATCTTACATATATTTCTATCAAAATATAAGTACATAATGGTACATGATGCATGTAGGCTACAATAGAGTGGGTACTCAGACCTCACACTCTTAAAATATAGAGCACACATACATAAGTCAGGTTGGCCATCCATCATTTCTCTCACCTCCATCCTCAACTCTACCTTGACAAGGTTGAGAATCACTAGCCTCTAATATTTGAGGAAAATATTAGAATCTAGGCATCAGCTACCTCACTGATGGCTACCCTGACTTAGTCCATCTACTATGATAAGATAATGAATATCATGTAGGTAGTATGCCCCTGCATTGCTCTACACCATCCTACAAGATGATAATGTAGGCCTGACATGACCTGTGAGGAGCAAAATATTGAGCCACCTATACCTACAATGTGACGACATCACCTATAGTCTATCCAACTGTAACTATCTACCCATATGCTACACTCAATGTATCTACTCAAGACTATAGAGTGTCATGCTTTGCTATCCTAGCATCCCTCTTAGTAGTTCAAGCAGCCAGTTGTGTGCGTAGAGTACCTCCCTCTATCGTAACCTAATCAATCACTATTTGTGCTATCGCTACTTGGTCCTTGAGGAGAGATCTCTCCTCACCATAACTACTATCCAACACTTAGTTGGATTTAAGCAATAGCAAGAGATATATCTATAGACACCCAAAAGACACAAATTACTATTTTTGCATATCTATAAGTGATTCTAGGCATCCTTAGGCTATTGTATACTATTGTATTTATGCATAGATGACTGTAGTCATGTGTAGTCATGCATAGATCGCCATAAATTGCCATAGTAATGTGTAGACTTTCACAAGTGGCTTTCAGGTCCAAAATTCTAATAAGTCCACAAAACCACATCTTATGCATCAAGATACCTTCATACGACAACCCGAGGTGATGCATAGCCCATTTACACTCAATTGACACCCCAACAGGGTATTAATTGACAAAATAAATTAAAATTCAATTATCAAATTTTAATTTAATGTTGACTTCACTTAAGCCCCTTTTTAGAGCAAAATTGGATTAATTAACTCTTAATTCATAATTAGTGTTAATAAAATCCTTCCACAGGTGCCAATTTAGGGTTTCCTAGGATTTTATTTTAATCCTCCCCTAAACATGCTTAAGGCTTAATTAGGATTAGCACTAATACTTCCTCGCACATGTGTGAGGATAGGATATTTCCTACTTAGAATGAGATGCTGCTACATAGCATTTATTAACGTAACCCTAGTCAGAACCAAACCTAGGTTTAGTCTATCTAACCCCCTCGACACCTTGCATTTGCCTATAAATAGTGGGTCCTAAACCCCTAATTAAGTCTAATTCCCTAATTCAATAAAGTACAGTTACTCTACTGAAATGGAAAGCCAACATTGAATAGTTACTTCCCGATGCACATAATTGGATTATGATAGCACACAGATGCACTCCAACTGCCTTAGGATCGATCTACTAGAGATATTTCACTAGAAGAGCATCATAGCTCAAATCATAGCTTGCCCTATGAATTCGACACCAATTCATAACCTGGGTCACGAATCACATCTGTAAGCCCCAAATCACCCCAAATTTGGGAGGTAAGCTTTGTTTCAGTCTATAATTACCTTCTGCACATTTTATTTGGATTTATGTTACAGTTTTATAGTCATTTCATCTTCTTAAATATGGGGTCTAACTAGGGCAAGCCCCCCAACGTATTGATCCTTTCTTGAAAGTGTATTTTAGGTTATGCAATAGATTTGAAAGAAAGGAATACCAAAAAACAACCTAGTGGTGGCCCGCATACAATGAATCCCATATACACTGAAGGACATCAGGAGGCATCAGGCCTATATTATTTATTCATGAAAAGAAAAGGGGAAAACTCTCCCTATTTGTAACCGATACAAATTTGATAATGAATAAAGCATATTTTTTTGAATGACTTGTGTTATTTACATGTTGTTAGATCAAATGTCAACTTCTAGTTATTTCATTTTGGCATGCCCAGTGGGACCCCCACAATGGATAGTTCTAGATTCACTTTTATTGTAAATCTGACATTATCTTTTGTTTTTGTGTTTTGCAGGTACCAAATCTATGTTTCACTGAAACTTCCAAAGTACTGGGAAACATCTTCGGATAGTAGATACCACCATTGCTACCCATTACACTACCAACTACATTACCTCCATCACACTTGCATATGGAATCCCCTATCCTTCCTACACCACAGACATCGTCCCTTCCCTTCTAACCAAAAACTAAGACATTCACCTCTCTACGCATCCCTGCACCTACACCGATGCCATCCCCTACATAGAAAAAACAACTTATTCAACCCACAACAACCAAAAATAATGAAATTGAATAGCCAACACACATCTTGGGTAAAAAACCTCCACACCCTTCGGCTGCCACCATTAGAGAATACCAACTTTCTCCTTCATCATCTGATTTGGATATGCCACCCCAATCACCAGAGCATGCTACGCCATGCATATCCATATTCATGATGAAAAATGGCTTATGAGACTATAACATGCATGAAGCCCATCTATGTGACACCCCTATCCAATCTACCCAAGATTTTGGTCGTCCCTTAGCCTTGGTATTGACTATTGGAACTATCATATAGCTAGGAAGTCCCGAAAACTACACCAACTTTGTGTATGCAAGAGTAGATTCCTCAATATCCTCACCAACTTCTCCACCACCACAATTAAGCTTAGGTGATGCAATCTCACACCTAGAAAACCCTCAATTTGCCTTGTGCTACCTATAGTGCTTTCATTGGCATGGGTTCATACTAGGCCATTATGAGCAAGGGCTATGTACACCCATTAACCCTCGTGTCCAATCACCTATCGTTAAAATTGGCCTAGGTTATCACTCAACTATTATCTACACATTAGAATATGAGATCCAAGATCTCTCTTTACATCATCTCCATGTCCAACACACACCTTGGAAGAGTACATTGACATGGATATGCTAGAAGACACACCTTCGACCACATCGGCTATCACTGTACCCTATGATTTATTCCAAGAATATCCCACACCAGATACCTCATTATTCTATGATGTTTAGAGATTGGCAAAACACTTTGTTACCTTATCCCTGGTTACACCACCAATAGAGCTGAACTCGGTTCTACTTGATCCATTACCAATAGAGCCAAACCTATTTTTTATAGATCTACCATCGATATGCCTACCTGCATTATCACCTATACATATACAGTTACAAAGAGCAGCCTCTCTTCCTAGGTCACCACCCATTGTCTTGCGATGTCCCTTAAGTCTTTTTAGATGTGCACAACCTATTAAACCTCCATAAACTAATTCTACACTACCTACTTCACCTACATCATCGATTAACATGGTGGAGGTAGATTTATGTTATCTTCATTATAGCCACCAATAGATTCAATATGATACCCCAAACCCAAAATTTATCGATCTCACACACATCTCACACATACCAACACCTGGAGACTTTATTCTCTCTCCTCATGTCTTACAAGTAGCAAATATACCCTCCTCATCCACATCTACCCAAATCCCTCAAGCCCATCACACAAACATTTATGTAGACAATGAATTTGAGTTTAGCGAGGCCATCGATGACTTCAATCTCATCACTGTATCTAAATAGTTGCGTAATAGATCTCGCATGCTCATCAAGGACATGGTCGACGTAGACATCGATGATGCTCCAGAAAATCCACACATCCTCAAACTAACCACCAACATCTCACCTGAGGAGCGTATCACCTTCATGAACTTATTATGCAAGTATATAAAAGTGTTCGCATGGTATTACAAAGACATGTCGAGACTTGACCCTGCCGTGGTATAATCTTATACTAGATCCCAATGCCAAACCAGTGAGACAAAAACTACGATGCATGCATTCGACTATCGCATTTATAGTAAAATCCAAGCTTCAAAAACTCCTAGATGTTGATTTCATAATACCCATTGACTATCTCGAGTGGGTATCCAGCATGGTCCCTATCCCTAAACCATCTGGTGATGTTCGTGTCTGCATAGAGTTTCACGACCTAAACAAATCTTGTCCCAAAGATGACTTTTTGTTACCCAACATTGATTCCCTGGTTGACTCCATCATAGGTCATGAAATGATTTCCCTCATGGATGGATTTTCTAGATATAATCAAATTAGGATCAACCCAGTAGATCAACACCAAACTTCCTTCACAACACCCTAGGGTACTTTTTGCTACAAGGTCATGCCCTGTGGCCTTAAAAATGCTGGGGCAACCTATCAACAAGCCATGACCTACATATTTCATGACCTAATGCACAAAATTGTGGAAGATTATGTAGATGAACTTATATCCAAATCAAAGAAACGTGTTGATCATATCGAAGATCTTCGTCAGATTTTTGATCGACTACTAGAACACAACGTGCGCCTCAATCCAAAAAAGTGCATGTTCGATGTTACATATGGAAAGATACTAGGATTCATTGTCTCCCAATGAGACATTGAGGTTGATCCTAGCAAGGTGAAATCCATAATCGAGATGCCTCCTCCTAATACCTTAAAGAAATTATGCAACTTATAGGGCAAGATCACCTCTATTTGTAGATTTATAGCATAATTATTAGACAAATGCCAACCATTCAATCATCTCCTACAAAAAGGAGTACACTTCAAATGGGATGAAAACTGCCAAGCCACATTCAACGCTATCAAAACTTACCTCACATCACTACCAGTTATGTCACCACCGCATCCACACTTACCACTGACTCTATACATCTCAGCCATAGAGTTCGTGCTAGGTACACTCCTAGCCCAAAAAAATGCTCTCGACAAAGAGCGGGCTATCTACTATATCAGCCATACATTAGTTAGTTACAAAACAAGATATGGATACATGGAGAAGTTATGCCTAGTAGTAGTATTCACCACCCAGAAGCTAAGACACTACATGTTAAACCACAAAAATTTTGTCATCGCTCGAGACAATCCCCTATGGTATATGATGAACAAGAGTTATCACAACTCACTCACAACCAAATGGATCATGCTCCTAACCGATTTTGACCTAGAATTTGTATCTCAAAAGTCTATCAAAGGGCAAGTCATTGCTGACCAACTGGCTAAGGATCCTATAACTAATAATCAACCCTTACTAATCCAATGCCCTGATGAATCTATATTTCACATAACCGAAAATGAGCAATACGTTGAACCAAAATTTGTGGCTGACCTCACCATGTTATTTGGTGGGTCTAGGTGTCTCCATGATGGGGGTGCAGGTATTGTTTTATTTACACTCGAAGGAGAACCACTCCCATTTTCATGCAAACTTGATTTTACCTATACCAATAACAATGTAGAGTACAAAACCCTAATCTTAGGACTGAAACAAGCACACACTATGCACATCAAGCGCCTTCACATCATAGGTGATTCACTCTTGATTTTCAATCAAGTCCAAAAACTTTGGCTATGAATTTTTCCAATTCTCCAACAATACAATAAGATCGCCCAACAACTCTTATCCCAGTTTGAATTGTATTAGCTCAAATCCATGCCACGCTCATCAAACCATTTTGTAGACACCATGGCCTCCTTTTTGGGCACTAAATTGCACCAAGTTTTCTTATTATTGTGGCTATCTATCTTCCTAATTTCTACTTAGGCTTACACCTGATAGCTACAGCTCAACACTCAACATTGGATGGACTAAAATAGGGGTTTCAGATCCAACCTCCAGAGTAGGCTGGTTCCTTGTCAACTTAGTAGATTTTTGACACAATTATGCTCAATTAGGGCTTGGAGTTTAGGGTTAGAAAAGGGTAAGGTTAGAGAAATGTAGATATCAATGGACGAATAGGTTAACAACATTGCATTACCATAAAAAGCTTCCAAAAAACCATATTAAATATATACATCCAAATCAACTTTTATCCCAAGATAACTCGTTTCAGATATTTAAAGCATAATAGAGAAATTTTACAGTAAGAAATTTCAATATCCAAGAAATGATAATCCAAATAGCAGAATTCACCACAACATAGATTTGATAGAAATGCACCTTCTAATAACAAAGAACAAACTTCACAACAGATTTCAATTACTCATAACAGCTAGTAATCCATGATCGACACAAACTAACCATCTAAGAATTTATAGAAATACAACTATGAAATCCAAACATCTAACATCCAGCACATAAATGCAGCCTTGAGGCAAAGATCAATGTATTTCTCCTTACATTCAGTCCTTTAGAAATATTTACAGTAGCACAGGCAAACACGCTAGAGCTGACCCTTTAAATCAAGGGTTTGATCTCTCTTTATAGTTTTCATAGTATAATATTCAAGAAATAATACATTCAATCTTATTACAAAAGCTCAGCAAAATATTAGTTGGCATTAGATGGTTCATTCAAACTTTGAGAAATTTACTGGAAGAACATCTGCCATGGCCATTCAGGATCTCTACAACTTGATGGTCGACCAGAAGAACTAAAGTTCATAATCTTCCAGATCATGCGTCTCGTAGATATTTCTTGAGAACAACTTGACGCCGTTGATCTGCAACTGCTTCTGGTTAGATTTTCTTGAAAGTCTTTGACGTTCCATATTCCAGCTGCATGCCATAGTTCTGATGCAAAAATATTTTGAACAATAAAAATATTATAGGTCAACCTACACCATTGATTCTCACTTTTGGATGACTTAGATTAAGTCCGGCGTGAGCTAAAAGCCATCTCACTTTTTTCCTCAGCATCAAAATCTTCAATTCATATCCACAACATCAAAACCTTTAATCTGCTTCGGACTCTTTTATCTTTCATTTTGTCTTTGTTAATCTGCATCTTTTCATCGTTGACATCATCATCTCCTCATGACTTTTGCAAAATTTAGAGATAATGTAAATCCGGGCCTGGAGTCAAACACTTAGATTATTTTCCCCTTTCGATTTATTTTCATTTTGGGAAGAGAATCCTTGTTCGTTTCTCGGATCATGAATCCACACATTTATTCCATTGACATCATCATATCTTACAAACTTTTTGTGAATTTTGGAACTTTCATCAATTCGGAGCGGAAAGCAAGAAGGCTCCTTTGGAGTGAGAAGCAAAAAGACTTTCTAGAATTATACATATGACAAGAACCAAATCCACACTTTTTATTGCTGACATCATGATCTCTTACAAAATTTTGCATATTTGAAACCCATCATTATTCTAGACCCAAAATGGAATTTCTTGGAATATGCTCAAACCTTCAAGTGGAGATAATTCCCAACAAAATCATACCATCAACCTGATTCCAGAGCGAAATAACAACATTATCACTTAGTCAAATTTTGCTAAGTATGTGGCCATTTTTAGTCTACACTCCGTAGGGTCCCTTATCCTACAAAATCCAATATCCAGCATGACATATGTAACCATTCATACACACACACAATATGCTATATCACCCACACCCCCCACAGATGATGGTGGTGTATATGTGGTAACACCGAACCTCATGACCCATGGTTCTCACATATCAAATAATACATCAAACTAGGTTTCCTATTGTGTGATCTACCCCATGCCCAATGCCAAACCTTTAAACAAAGAGCGATACTCTACACCTTGTTGGGGGACATCCTTTACCATTGTAGCTATGATGGTATACTCTTGTGTTGCCTAGAACCACAAGAATCGCAATGGGTTGTACAAGAAACCCATGATGGCACTTGTGGTGGCCATTTCAGTGGCATGGTGATTACTAAACACATTCTCTGTATGGGCTACTACTGGCCTAAAATGGAGCAAGATTACTGTGAGTATGTTAAACATTGCATCAAATGCCAACAACATGCCAACTTAACACATTTACCATCCCAAGAACTTCAACCAATCCAGTCCATGTGGCCCTTCTCCCAATGGGGCTTGGATCTAATTGGAAAAATTACACCTTCATCCTCTAGCAATCATAAATTTATCATTACAACAATAGAATATTTTACAAAGTGGGTCGAAGCCATCCCAATGGTCCAAACTACAGGAGCCAAAATTGCAACATTCATCATGGAGCACATCATATGCCGCTTCGAAATTCCCTCCCAAATTATTTTAGATAATGGGAAATATTTCAAAAACAAAACTGTCTGAGCTCTGTGCAATAGATTTCACATACATCATAGCTTTTCAACCCCATATTACCCTCAAGGAAATGGCCAGGCCGAAGCCACTAACAAAACCATCTGCTCTATTCTCCATAAAACTA
Organism: Wollemia nobilis; assembly: GCA_028583015.1. Taxonomy (NCBI): domain Eukaryota; kingdom Viridiplantae; phylum Streptophyta; class Pinopsida; order Araucariales; family Araucariaceae; genus Wollemia; species Wollemia nobilis. The sequence goes on along the minus strand of JAQPPZ010016861.1, from coordinate 12,998,869 downwards.
TAGCAGAATCTCACCGGGACTGGCATAACCAAATGCCCCTAGCCTTGTGGGCCTATCATACGAGCATTCGTACTCCCATTGGGGCAACACCTTTTTCACTTTTCTATGGGGCAGAGGCTATCATGCCCCTCGAGCTGGAGATACCCTCTTTACGAATATCCATGAAATATTTCATTGATGACGACACTACTCACCAAGCTCATCTAGATCAGCTAACACTCCTCGATGAACGTCGCATCCATGCCATCAAGCACACACGAGTATATCAAGATCACCTTCGTCATGCCTACAATAGTAAGGTACATCAACATGAATTTAAGATCGATGACTTGGTTCTCAAAGAGAACCAACAAATCACAAGTCAACCTCGCCAACAACGCGATAAATTCACTCCAAACTAGTTAGGCCCATTCATGGTTATACACAAATATGGTTCAGGAGCATATCGTTTAGCCGATATTGAAGGTTTTAACGATCCTGAACCCATCAACATCTTGCACCTTCGTGCATTTAATGCATGATGCATAATCACATTCACCATCACAAGTGTCACATAGTGTTAAAAGTAAATCACCAAGCACATCACCGTGTGAATCTATTATTTCTGCTTTATTATTTCTCTATACATGTACATTTCACCTTTCTACCATTTTTATGCTTGGGGTATTTGTTTTTCCTTTTGTAGGACTCACGTCATCAGTAGGAAAGCACTACAACGGCCTCACCTACAACCATGCAGGACCATCTGCAACCGCAACAAAAACCCATTACACCGGCCGATCTCGCCCAACCACCAGCCACCCTTCATGCTAGGCGCTCCTCGCACTCATCCCGATCAGGTCACCACACTTCACCTCAACACCATTCCCCTCACCAGCGAGGCTCATCCTATTCACCACACTCTGGTGACAGCCAGATCACCATGTCCTCTTTCGATGACAAAGAGGAATCCACCCAACCGCAAGCACAAGGATCATCCTCCCATCTGTATGATGACCTCAAACATCATTACTCACCCACAAATCATCCCCATCATCCCATAGGATCCTACCACCCACCTAATAGGGAGTACACACCTCATCAACCTCGCCCTGCATTTCTACCAGCTTCGCTTCCCAATGGCGAGTCTACCTATGCCCAGGCATTGCAAACCCGTGCGGTCCAAGCTACTCAAGCTGGTCATGAAAACATGCCCTCCTCCCATTCATGCCATCACCCAGGGCCATCACCCATGCCACCGGTCCTCAAAACACCACCTTCACCACTATGAGGCTTACCACCCCAACAAATCTTACAATCATCATAGTCATTTCATTTTGCTGCTTCCTCATCACAACCCTATCCTTTTTCTACCATACATCGAGCTATTCCATTCACCTTGGAATCTCGATCGCCCCCTTCCCCAATACCATCACCACCACACCATGAGATACAACATCTCATCTCCCATATCGAAGCTCTAGAGTTGCAGATGAGCCACTATCATTGCCACGTTCACCCACGATAGTCTTCCGTGACCCATCCATCCTCACCACCATGCAGATCCCTTCCCTGACCCCAAACTCGACCCATGCTAGAACCCAGACCCATGCCTCCATTACCAGAACTTCTTTCACCTAGACCACATGCACCTCCAATAGATCCTTACATCTACCCCATGCCTATTCCACACACACCCCTTTCCAAAATGTTCCACCATCTCATGCATCAGGGTCTTATCGACCTACCTGAGATTCGACCTACTGACCCCTCGTGTCCTAAACCATGCAATTATAATGAGAACCAATTTTGCATTTTTCATCACCATCCAAGCCACGATATCGAAGAGTGCAGATCATTTGAAACCCTGGTGCACAACATGTTGCACGATGAGCGTACCCCATCATCAGAGCATTCCTTTTCATTTAGCCGACTTGTTAGTCCTCCGCGCCACACCATTCCCAGGACGTTACCACCCCATAGTACCCTAACAATGCCCACCCACTATATTCATAGTATTTCCAACTATGGCTCCAACCGCAACTCTAGCCATGTCACCACCTCACCATCCCACTCCCACCCAGATTTATGCCAGTTCACCCGATAGTAGTGTTAGTTACTCGTCTTCTTCTATCTTATTCTTCTGCTTTGTACATACGTTGTTTCATTTCTTCTCTTATATCATGGTCAGCTGTTGGTGATCCCCTTATCTCGATTGGTCACCAAAGCTGGTTTCTTCCCACTTCTTCCATTTATACATTCCACTTTTACATCTTGCTTCTTTTTGACAACCATTACACACATATACAATGCACAGTAAAACATCTACTACACATGCACCCCACATGTTGGGGCAACCAGGATCATAGCATCACGCCTTTTGCCATCATTATGCACTTTACTCATTTGTAAATAAGTTCTTCTAAACTTCTCTTTCTACACAACATTACTTTCCTCTTGTAAATATTGCATTCCTCCATTTGCATCATTACGATTATATTCATTGCACATATTCATATGCTTTATAGTTAAAATTTTAATTCATGTTTGTATATTCTCCCCCAAAATGTGCCTCAGTAGGAATAATACAAGCACTTGTTAGCATCACCACCTGGATGTCCATCCCCCCTTTTTTAGGATCAGGATATACATAGGTGTTGTGTTTAATTTTGACTACTCTGTAGTTTAGGCAATCAAGTGTCACCCATAGCTACTGAGTCTTGTACATTCTTCTTATGGTCTTTTAGGCTGGTTCAACTTCTCTCAAGGATCGCTCACAATAGGTTACACATTAACAATTTTGAGCCTAGGAAAGAGGACATCTTGAGTAGATATCACCATCTAGCGAATGATATCCCCTGCTCATCCTATCGCCTGCATGGTCAACATACGACCTGGGGATAAACAAAGAGATCAAGCATAAGCAAAAATAAATGATTGGGTAGAAAACAAACTGCATCACCCATACAAAAAGAGCACCACAAAAGAAAAAAGAAAAAGAAACGAAAAGAGCACCACCACAATCAGATAGGTCAACACTAGAACAGGGGCAAAAAACAAAAGGAAACACCTCTTGATATCACACATGTTATGCTTATCGCCTTTGGTCCTTAGGTTCAACATAACACCATGGGATGATTTCCATCGCTAGCAAAAGGCTCCAAGAGCCTACCTACCAGTGGAATAGTCTTACGGGTGACAACACATCTCTCACATTAGCATCTCGCTTTTGTAGAAATCACTATTGTGGATGGATGAGCTAGCTAGTACGGTAGCATCTACAATGGGTTAATCCTACCTCCCTCAAAATGGATAAATGAACATTACACATTCACACACATAGGTCCAAGATAGACTTTGAACCAGCCCGATCATGTTATAAGTTGCCACAACACTTGCATAGCTAAGGGTTTGAGATTTGATTGTCATAACTATGTTAGTCAAAACTATTACACATGCCTTACATTATCCACCGATCCTAAAATCATGGAATGGATAGCATCCATACAGGTAAATGCAATGATACAAGTGCTTCCTTGGCATATTTTAGTAAGTCCATACATGCATACATGCATCTATGTCAGATACATTTGATACACATTATAGTATTGCATCCAACCTACATGCATTTCATATCAAATTACATTTATGGCATTCATCCCATATGCATTTCAAAATCGAGTCATAAGTATCACAATTACTATACATACATTCATTACAAAATCACAATTGATATCACATCATGTCATATTGGAAATACAATCATAGCATTATTTTACAATCCATTCATACCACAATACGATAATAGATCTAAACCATGTCATACATGTACATCTATTCATCAGACATATCTACAAACTATGTTACGCTAATCCATGCAAACATAAACAAGATCACAATTCAAACCATCAAAATAACACATGTATATAATAGCCAAAATCAACAGAGTATATATATATCATCCATACAAAATGCCCGAAGGCTACAACCTGGGATCATGCCCATCATCACCTAGCATCCAAACAAAATGCTCGTAGGCTACAATTAGTAACAGCTATCCTAGCTCCCACTAGGAGTCTCCCCACGACCCTCATGGCTCACTCGCATCCCTGCAGCCCGGCTCGACTCCACCCTAAACCCCAAAACCAGATCCATAGTAGGCTGATCCTGCACCTCCGCCCTAGCACCTCTCTGGCCCATAGTAGCCGCACTATGCTGACTCTGACATGATGGCACCCGCACCTGTGAATGTGAGCCAGACTGCACCACAATCCTACTATAATCAGGTAGAGGTATCCCGTGCACCAACAAGGTAGTCTCGCACATCATCTTCTTAGTGGCCTCCATCGCCAACTGACTAGTCAGAGTATCGATCGCCTGATCCTACCTAGACATAGCAGCCCTCATCTCCACCATGTCTGCCTCCAACTACTGGATCCTATCATGTAATCCTTGTACATCCTCCATAGCTGGCCTCTCCAAGATATCACTGGGAATCTATTGTGCTATATCAACAAATACCCCAATATCAATGGTATCATCGATACCACCCATATCGGCCACCCCCCTCCCCCAGCTCCAACAACCTGCTCCATCCCAACCTCTACACCCACATCAACCTCCTCCACTCTCACATCCTGGGTGCTCGCTCCAGCACCTGTGCGACATCATGTCCATCATAGAGGAACCTCCTCCTCAATAGTAGTCATACTCACCACCCCAGCCTGAGTCCTCCTGCTCATCCTCCTCCCTAGTGGAGATGCCTCAGTAGCAGGTGCCACCCACCGATCCACCACACCTCTCCCAGGCTCCCAAGACTATAGCACCCACCACGCATCAAACTTTGATGTCATCCCTGCATCCCCTACATCTGGGATATCCATAGGAGGGTCCCTCTCCCCAACCCAAGGTGGTACAATAGGGCACTCTCCCCTATCTCCCTATCACCTAAAATATGTGACAGGAGTCCCTGGAACATCCTATCACAAACCGAACTGGCACTGTACTCGATCAAACTAAAAATACTCAGTCTGTCGAGTATACCTTCCCACCAACCACCTGCCCCATCGCACGGCCCGCAACTGCTCATCATCCTCCCTCCACCTCACTCCACCCATCCATGGCCTCCATGTAATGTCACCTATTGTCAACTCACTAAACTTAATCCTCCACAAAATTGGATCACCCTCATGAGGCCTCTTCATACCCTACTTAGCCTTCGTACTCCACCGCAAGGCATAAGGAAGCTCCTCATCCTCCTCATGAATAGGGTGCGGTAACAAAGAGGGCCTCTCAATGGCTATGTGTTCCCATGCCCATACCTGTAGTAAGGGAATCACACTCAATCTCATTTTTCTACCATGAACCACCTCATATAACTCACGATATGCTTGGGCCAGAAGTGCAGGTGCCCAAGCAAACACAACCTTGTGCTCCACCAAGTCACTAACTATGTCCAACATGTTCCAGGTAAATAGAAACCCAGAACTATCAGGTAGGGCATATGTAGATATCATCATCATAGCCACACACTGCCTATCGGATATCTTCTTCTGACACCATAGCCACTCATAGTCCATCTTGGAAGCATCGATCTCTCTCCACCCAGCCCCAAATAATCTCTCCAACACTCCCTCCTTCCTCCCATCTTCGACGGCCCTCATAGGAACACCCTCAATTGGTAGTCGATATATGCGATACACATCCTCCAATGTCAAGGTCATCTCCCCCATAGGAAAATGAAAAGTGTTTCGATCTGCATCCCACCACTCACATAAGGTAGACACAAATGCCCTATTAGTAAAGATGCTCTTACACTCCCACACACCGTGAAAGTGTATCTCATCCAACCACTGCAATTCCTCCTTAGTCTTCATCAGCTTTTCAAAACCTTGCTTAAACTTTCTCACCCGATGACGGGGTTCAAGCGACTTCACCTGTTCAACACATAACACAAACACACATCAGTAATCCACATAACAAATCAATCAAACTTAATATCATCACTCAAAATTTACAAATCAAATTAAAAACATTTAATTTGACATGCATCTCGAGACAAAATAACAAATAAATAAAATGATAAAACACATCAACAACACAGTCACGTACTTGGATACCCATTTTGTCATTTCATAGCAAAAGTCCAAGTACATACAACAAACAGTACACATCGGTCGCCCAACGACCAATAACAGACTCAAACTGTACAACTACTATGGCACGCAATCTAAAACATGATCAATTAATATGACATACAAAAACAAATCACATTTCTGGATACCCATTTGCCCACTTAATGGTAAATGTGTCAACAAAATTCAGAAACAAAGCACCAATCAACACAGATCTACCAATCAAATCTGTCCTAAAAACACCAATACCGAAAACATATCCAGGCACGCAATCTAAAAATAACAGTCACATTTTTAGATACCCATTTGCCCATTTAGTGGTGGAAGTTCAAACTGACATCAAGTACAGTCTACATCGGGCTCCCTATAGCTCATTTTTAGTTTACTACTATCTACATCGTGGCACGCAAATCCAAGGCATGTCAAATGAAGTCAACTACCAAAATAGTTAACATTTTTGGACACCCATTTTGCCCTTCTACGGTGAAAGTGTCATTAGTTTTTAAATATTCTACCTCTAACATGGCAGATCTAACGTCCTAGTATTCACACATTACACCTAAAAGTGACATATTTCAAAATCACATCAAACGAAGTCATAAAAATAAAACAGTCACATAACCAAATACCCATTTCCTACTTTAGCGGACAAAATGCAAAAACATATCGATGTCAGTACACCGTTACCTCACAAACTGACAGTCAAACTCTACACCGACTCTACCCATTACCCGGTCAAATTGGTGACAAAACAAACCCAATTGAAAAACCGACCGCACTTTTGGGTACCCATTTGGCCCGTCTATCACTACGTGTTCAAAATTTTAATTAAAAGTTACAATTTTTTTTAAATCGGGATGAAAACCTCCCCCCTCATTCATATTTTCTTGAAAAAATGAAACACAAACAAAACAAAGTCAAGAATCACTTACCGGTGGATCCCCGTGCCTGATGCCAGCTGGTCTACATCCCTTCGTCATCCTGGCTCTCACAACCGCTACTCGTGCTCCTTGCGTGTCGTCAACTGCTCTCCCAAGTCACTTTCAACACACGTGCGTCATCCAAATGAGCTCCCACCATGCATATTTGGGCTAAAATAATACTTGTCGTTTCATGACCCAGGTCGTGAGTTAGGTCAAAATCGTGACCCAGGTCATGAATTAGGTCAAAATCATGACCCAGGTCACGAATTCAGCCAGAACACCTCAAAACCTCCCCAAAACCCTAGGAAAGTAGGGAAATGCCCTCTAAAACCCTAGGAGCCTCAAAAAATTACCTTTTAACACCACTTGCACACACACGTTGCATTTTACCGACAAACTCATCATAGTCATACTCTGCGACCATGCAGACCTGGTCGCAAAAGCACAACCGACAACCGTTGCCATTCTCAAGCAACTAGTATGGCATCGTAAATGTCATACAGATGCAACAACAACACAACATTGCATTTGCAATCACCTATTTCATTTTATTAGCATTGCCTTTTTATTTCTTTCCTCTTCTTCCCCTTCCCTTTTTCTTTCTCCTTCTTGGCTATCCAATCAATGTTGTATGGTCATGCTTTGAGCGACTACATACCTTTGATTAGATCCCATTCTTTTCTCTTCTCCTTCTTGGCTATCCAATCAATGTTGTATGGTCGGGCTACATACCTTTGATTAGATCCCATTATTTTTCTTCTCCTTCTTGGCTATCCAATCAATGTTGTATGGTCACGCTTCGAGTGGCTACATACCTTTGATTAGATCCCATTCTTTTCTCTCTTCTCCCTCTTGGCTATCCAATCAATGTTGTATGGTCACGCTTCGAGTGGCTACATACCTTTGACTAGATCCCATTCTTTTCTTTTCTTACTAGCAATCATATCCATCATGCATTGGTATCTTTATCAATCGTTGCATCATCCATTCATCACACTTCATTCACCTCATTGTTGATTCCTCGTTTGAGGGGGTATTCATATCCAAAGTCAGTTTTGCATGCAACCACAACATCAAAAATCCAAAAGCATGGTTAGCACATTTGTCTACAAATTTTTTTGCTGAAGATTATCATACGATTATAATCTCAATCCCAAATAGACATGGGTTACATCAGGAGAGTTATGCGTTACTATGGAGAAGTCAATCTAGCATTCATGTACGTCGAGTACACAATGGATGATACGTTTGATCAATCCTAGCGCAACATTTGGAAATGGACTTCGCGACCACACTGATATGGCGTCATGTGTTGAATGATCCAAATGTTAAACTAGCTCAAATGGTTTGACACTTGTCACCATGTTCTCATCAATCAATCAACAACAAATATTTAGTTAGGCTTTTGTCCTAATCATACTTTTGGACCACACTGATCTGGTCGCAAAAGCAAAGCAGTCAAAAGTTGTTGTTCTCAAGCAACTAGTATGGCATCGTAAATGTCATATGGACTCAGCAAAATCACATCATTGCATCCATAACCATTCATTTTCCCTTACTAGCACTGTTTTTATCTCTTTCCTCTTTTCCTTCTTTCCTTCCTCTCTTCTTCCCCTATGGACATTCAATTGATGTTGTATGGTCACGCTTCGAGCGGCTACATACCTTCGATTAGATTCCATTTCTTTCTCTTATTTTCCCTGGATACCCGATTTATTTGTATGGTCACGCTTCGAGCGGCTACATACCCTTTGATTGGATTCCATTCCCCTTCTACCCCTTTTCCTTCTGCACAAACCCTTCATATTTTTGTATTAAACTGTGTTCCACATAGTATAGTACAAAAAGGGGTAAAATGTAGACACCCAAAAGTCACACATTGCTATTTTTGCATATCTATAGGTGATTCCAGGCATCCCTAGGCTATTGTAGACTATTGTAGTTATGCATAGACATTTGTAGTCATGTGTAGTCATGCATAGATTGCCATAGTAACGTGTAGACTTCCACAAGTGGCTTTCAGGTCCAAAACCCTAATAAGTCCACAAAACCACATCTTATGCATCAAGATACCTTCGGACGACAACCCGAGGTGATGCATAGCCCATTTACACTCAATTGACACCCCCATGGGGTATTAATTGGCAAAATCAATTAAAAGTCAATTATCAAATTCTAATTTAATGTTGACTTCACTTAAGCCCCTTTTTAGGGCAAAATTGGATTAATTAACTCTTAATTCATAATTAGTGTTAATCAAATCCTCCCACATGTGCCAATTTAGGGTTTCCTAGGGTTTTCTTTTAATCCTCCCCTAAACATGCTTAAGGCTTAATTAGGATTAGCACTAATCCTTCCTCACACATGTGTGAGGATAGGATATTTCCTACTTAGAATGAGATGTTGCCACATAGCATTTCTTAACCTAACCCTAGTCAGAACCAAACCTAGGTTTAGTCTATCTAACCCCCCCTGCACCTTGCATTTGCCTATAAATAGTGGGTCCTAAACCCCTAATTAAGTTTGATTCCCTAATTCAACAAAGTACAATTACTCTGCTGAAATGGAAAGCCAACATTGAACAGTTACTTCTCGATGCACACAGTTGGATTCTGATAGCACACAGAGGCACTCCAGCTACCTTAGGATCGATCTACCAAAGAGATTTCACCAGAAGAGCATCACAGCTCAAATCGTAGCCTGCCCTGCGAATCCGGCCCCAATTCGCAACCCGGGTCGCGAATCACATCTGCAAGCCCCAAATCACCCCAAATTTGGGAGGTAAGCTTTGTTTCAGCCTATAATTACCTTCTGCACATTTTATTTGGATTTATGTTACAGTTTTATAGTCATTTCATCTTCTTAAATATGGGGCCTGACTAGGGCAAGCCCCCCAATGTATTGACCCTTTCTTGCAAGTTTCTTTCAGGTTATGCAGCAGATTTGAAAGAAAGGAACACCAACAAACAACAACCCAGTGGTGGCCCGCATACAACGAAGCCCACCTACACTAAGGGACATCAGAAGGAGGCATCAGGCCTATATTGTTTATTCATGAAAAGAAAAGGGGAAAACTCTCCCTATTTGTAACCGATACAAATTTGATAATGAATAAAGCATATGTTTCTGAATGACTTGTGTTATTTACATGTTGTTAGATCAAATGTCAACTTTTGGTTGTTTCAATATCCTGCTCTGCCAACTACCCCTGTGTAGTCTACAGTTACACCTGTGTAGCCTATATTTGTGCTCGTAGCTAGGTCACCTCATCAGTAGGAGCATCCTCACCCTCCTACTTAACCTAAGTCCCCTCTGCCTACTCCCTAGCCTTCTCCCACTCACACTCTATCCAAAAATACACTCATCACTCATCTTCATTGCCACCCTCCTCTGCTATCACCTCTCTAGGTCTGCCCATCGAATCTCCTCCTTACCATTGTTGGGTAACCCACTAGGTGTCATACTCTACACTAGTCTCAAGGTCAACTACACCAGTCTTTGCTACTGTGGGGTCCTCATCCTCTGCTAGAACCTCTATTCTAGGTAACTAAAACTGCATCTCATCATTATAACAATGATAAAGGATTGGCTTCTCTAGTACATCTTGATAAATTTTAAACTATTGGGTCACCTAAGAGTAGTGGAAATACTCTCACTCGATCTTGTGATGTCCAATGATCCAGCTCTCCCTCCTAACCCAATCCAAGTAAGAAATCACCTCATTCCAATCTAGGCAATCTAGGTAAGGAGTTCATACGACATGCTCTCATTGTAATCTATCCAATGAGCTGGTATAGTGTGCTAATATCCCTAAATACAACCAACTTTACCTAGTATTCTGATCTCATGACCATCGAGCCACATAGCCAATGTTCTCATATCTTAGATCCACTCGGGGCACTAGTAGTCCTACAGGTTGATCCATTCATATGTGCTTCCATTCCCATATCTAAAGGATCAAGCTGCACCCTAATATAACATGTATTCATTGTTGAATCTCATATAGCTCATTATACAGATGATCAAACAATGTGCTACCCCATGCCATAACAATTGATTGCTGAAGATTGCACTTGAGAAGATCCCGCAAAATGTGCAAGAGGTGCCAAGGGAACCTTAATATTGAAGAGTATGGCAACAAGATGTTGGAGATTATAAGCATCACAACTACCTACCATCGAGAGAATACACATGCATCATACCAACATGTTGAGACCATCATGTAGATCGAGTAGATAACCCTACTATAAACACATGAAAGCATATGATTACAAGTGATAAGTCCAACTAACAAGACATGATGATCAACAAGCTACATGTGTCATTGATTGACACACATTTTCAAACAACAACACTACTCTCAACCACTATGTCATGGACACGTAGGCATGAGAGACTTCCTACCTTTAAATCTCCTATAGGTCACAACATGCTCCATGTGGGATAGTACTTAAGGGAATTTAATCACATATTTTTCTAGATAAAATATGGATATGGATGTGCATGCGATGATTACTTTAGATGATATGCAATAGATTTAATTTTATGTCAAACATTTAATAGAAGGAATACTAAAAAAACATAGATAATTATATGGTTTTACCATGAGTTTCTATTTGAAACACATCTTCCAAAATAGGGTTTTTCGTAAATGAGACTCTGGTACAAAGGCAATAGCATAGGTTCATCATTGTGGAATGCCTTGGATTACTTTAAAATTAAGAAAGTAGAATCCTCTATATTGCATGAATTCTTCATTGGTTAAACATGACGATGGTTTTACAAAAAACATCCTAGCTTAAGCATTATTGATAGATTAACACATCCCAATTTTAGCACAAGTCAACTAATCAAATTCAGGGTTTGAAGCCACTCTATATAATAGGATTCTCATAAGTGTATTACAATACAACTATGACCAAAGTTTTATCGAATGCATTTATAAGTTTTAATACTCATATTTAATACAAGATTGAGACATCGAAAAGGTAAGATCTAATGCCCTTTGTATTATAGCTAATAATCATTATAGCATGAATAGGACAAAGTGTATTAAAAGAGCACATAAAATAGAACCTATTTCATTTTGCATCCAAAGGAAGGTAGGCTATAAATAATAATATTATGATTCACATAATTTAACCATTTGATTTATATTGAAATCAAATTAGAAAGAAAGAATCTTCCAACCTGTATCTTTCACAAAATTCCAACTCTACTTTCTTGTATTCTCAAACCTCCAAGTATTTCTTCAAAATCCTCCTATAAATGTCTTGACCAAATTTCTCTAAAACTTAAGGTTGTTTGGTTTCTGATCCACCAAGGTGGAGAGCATAATCCCTAAGCCCAAGTTTTCCTTCCAATAGTCCTTCAGGATTGCTTTCCTTACCTTTTATATTTTTTCTCAGTTTTCTTTTCCTTCATGAACAAGAAGGTGGATTTATTTTTAAATGATTAAAAGGAGCCTTTTTGAAGTCAGTACAAAATAGTGGAATCAATATTTTAATAAAAAGGAGATTCCAAGGGATAAGGTGGGAGTACTTTGTTCATTTTGGGCCTCCCCTTTCCTAGGGCAACTTACAAGGTCAATATTAGAACTGTTATGAAGTAGTCATGTGGAAGGAAGAATAGTTCATCCACTAATAAAATATATTTTTATTATTAAATAATGACATTTCTCTTTTGGGTAAAATAAAAATTGGATATTTTTTGAACACCTAATTGTATTAAATTAGGTTAATTAAACTGAATTACTTTTTGTAAAAGATAAATTCATAAATTAATATTTCAAAAAAGCCTTATTTAATTTCTCCAAAACCTTACAAAATCCCCCAATTACATTCCAAAACTCTTCAAATTAACCTGGTAGAGTGTAATTAATTTTAATTAGGGATTTTATAGGATAATTAGGGTTTACCATCCTCTAGATTTATCAATTAGACCCTCTTATTAATGCTAGGCAACATTAGTAAGGTTAGGTTAATATTAAAATTCGAGTATTAATTGATCCTTTGGATCAATTAATATCTTTTAGAAAGTCCTAATGGGAAGGTTGTGACACTAAGGATGCTATACCACCCATAGTGGAAAAGTTGTTGAAAGAGTATGTAGATGTTATACCAAAGGAGTTACTAGATGGATTACCCCCAAAAAGGGATATAGAACATCATATTGATCTAATTCTAGGATCAACTCTTCCAAATAAGGTAGCCTATATGATAAGTCCAATGTAGAATGAGGAGTTGAATAGACAAGAGATATAGTTGATAAAAAAAGAATTGTTAGATAAATTACGAGTCCATTTGTGACTCCTGCACTGTTGATGCTAAAGAAATATAATACATGGAATATGCGTGTGGATAGTAGGGAAATCAATAAAATTACAATCAAGTGTTAGTTTCCAATTCCAAGATTTTAGCAGGAGCACAGTGTTTTAGAAAAATTTATTTATGTAGTGGATACTATTAGATTTTAATTCAGGAAAGAGATGAATGAAATATCACTTTGAATACAAGATATGGGCTATACGAATGGTTGTAATGCTATTCAAATTATCAAATTCACCCAGTACATTTATGAGGATGATGAACAAAGTACAGTAGGAATTTATTTGTAAGTTTGTGGTTGTGTATTTTGATGGTAATCTAATATTTAGTATGAATGATGAAGAGCACTTGTTGCATTTGAAATTGGTGTTAGATTTGTTAATGAAGGATAAGTTGTATGACAATATAAATAAGTGTAGATTTCTTCATAAGAGCCTAGTGTTATTGGGATTTATAATCTCAAAGGATGGAATAAGGAAGGGCAAAGAGAAGGTGAAGGTAATTTTGGAATGGTCTATTCCAAGAAATATGACAAAGGTGAGAGGTTTCCATGGCTTGGAAACTTTTTATAGGAAATTCATCAAGAATTGAGTAGCATTGTGGCACCCATAATAGAGTGCACTAAAGGAAGAGAATTTGTGTGGACAAAGGCAACAACAAATAGTTTTGAACTATTGAAGGTGGTGTTAGAAGCACCTGTTTTGATATTGCTCGATTTTAGAAAACTATTTGAGGTTGATTGTGATGTCTCACATCTGGGAATTGGATTTGTGTTAAGTCAAGAAGGGCAACATGTAGCATTATTCAATGAAAATTTGAATGAGGTAAGGAAGAAATATTCTACTTATGATGTGGAATTCTATGTTATTGTGTAGGCATTGAGACACTAGAGATATTATTTAGTGGCTAAAGAGTTTGTGTTATTTACTGATCATGAAACATTGAGGTATGTAAATACCCAAAAGAAATTAAATAGTAGGTATGCAAAGTGGGTATCATTTTTGCAAGAATATACATTTGTTTTGAAGCATAATTTAGGTAAGCTATATCAAGTTGTTGATGCTTTGAGTAAGCGTGTAGTATTATTGACTTCTATGGAAGATGAAGTAGTTGGATTTGAGGCAATTAAAAAATGTATGATTATGATCCAAAATTTGGTAATATTGTGAAGCAGTGTAATAATATAGTGTTGATATAAGTTGGTAGAGTTGTTTGTAATTATTCGATACAAAATGATTACTTGTTAAAAGGGAAGCATTTGTGCATTCTTGTTGTTTCAATGAGGGAGAGAATTATTACAGAACTACACAATGGAGTTTTGGATGGGCACTTTGGATTAAGCAAGATGATTGCCATTGTAGTAGAGATGTATTATTGGCCAAAGGTAAAGAGGGACATAACCAAATTTGTGTCAAGATGCAGAGTGTTCCAAATGGCTAAAGGCCATACCTAGAATATAGGACTTTATATGTGTCTGTCAGTTCCTATAGAACCATGGATATGTTTGATCATGGATTTTCTTTTGGGGTTTCCTAACACACAACAGAGTAATGATTCATTTTTTTTGTAGTAGATAGGTTTTCTAAGATGGCACATTTCATTGCTTGCTAGAAAAATAATGATGCTACTGGAGTTGAAGATTTATTTAAAAAATAATTGTTAAAATACATGGTGTTCTAAAATGATCACTTCAGATCGAGACACAAGGTTTTTGAGTCACTTTTAGATGACTCTATGGGGAAATATGAGGACAAAGCTATAGTTCAATAGTGCATATCACCCCATGACTGATGGGCATATGAAAGTAGTAAATAGAAGTATGGAAAATATTCTAAGGTGTATTATTGGAGAAAAAACAAAATAATGTGGCTTAGCCTTACCCCAAGCTGATTTTTTAGTTTAGTCAATAGGTCAATAGGAAAATATCCTTTTCAGATTTTTTATAGTAAGAATCCCAAGGGTGTGCTAGATTTTATTGATATTTTGATTCAAGGTAAAATTAGTGATGATGTAGAGTGCATATCACCCCATGAATGATGGGGAGATGAAAGTAGTAATTAGAAGTTTGGAAAATCTTCTAAGGCGTATTGTTGGATAAAACCAAAACAATGTGGCTTATCCTTACTCCAAGCTGAGTTTGCATATAACAAGTCAGTCAATAAGAAAATTTACTTTTTAGATTGTTTATAGTGATAATCCCAAGGGTGTGCTAGATTTGATTGATCTATTGATTCAAGGTAAAATAAATGATGATGTAGAAGCATTTGAAGAGCACATGCAATAATTGTAGAAAGGTATTAGAAATAAGTTGCAATATAGTAATGCAAAGTATAAAACAACAATAAATGCAAGTAGGAGAACAAAATTATTTGAGGTGGGAAACATGGTGATGATGGTTCACATTAGGAAGGAGATGTTTTAGAATGGTACATATAAAAAATTGAAGTATAATAAGATTAGACTATGTAGAATTTTGAAGAAGTTGAATGATAATAACTACAAGATCAAGTTGTCTAATGATTTTGATATTTCACTAGTTTTTAATGTTTTAGATTTGCATGACTTTCGGGATGAAGAATAAATTGAGAAAGAAGAGAAGGTAAATTGGAAGCAACAGATACCAAGAAGAAGAAAGTAAAAATTATGCAAGTACTTGATAAGAAGATAATCAATTTCAGGCAGGGAAGCTACAACAAATACTTGGTACTGTGAGACAAGCAAAGTCTCTCCAAGATTGTAGAATGCTCCACAAGATCAATCACACACAAAAGAGAAAAACCCAAAAAACCAATATTAAGTGGTAAAACCCTACTTCAAATGAATAAGGGAAACATCCACTATGAAGCTCACTATATTACTCAATGATTCAACAATACAAGAATGCTTCAATGTTATGCAACAATATGCATCAACATGATATGACAAGATGTAGTAGACAACACCCCTATTTAAAGAGAAGCTTTTCTACTACAACCTTAAAATTGCCCTAATATTATCACAATATTATCTTGAGATGTGTGAAAAATCTATCACAATATTATCTTGATATGTGTGACAAGTGGCATCTATCAAATATTAAAAAGTGATTGGTTATTTTTTAATATTTTCTAGAAAAGGGAAAATAAATTTTTCCCACAAATTAAATATTCCTAGCACCCTTATTTTATTTATTAATTGGGTGGGAATATTTTTACATAAAATATAATTATTTTCTAATTCAAATATTATTCTTTAGACTTTATATTTTAGTTTAAGAATAATTTACACAATGTTGCATTACATATTCCAACACTCCCCCTTAATGCAATATTGGGGAAAGGAATTATGAAACAAAGAAACATTCTCCCCCTAAAGATACAAACGAGGATGAGAATCAAATGAGTAATATAGTTACAATGAGCTTCTATGACCAAGAATGGTCTACAATAAGGCACCAATACAAAATTGGTCAAAATGAGACTGCAAGCCCCCAACAGAGTAGCTTCAGATACAAGTAGCTTACAAAACCATCCATAAACCACAAGTGGTTGAAAATTACAAGAAGAAAACATCACAAGGGTGTCTTTAGTAAGCCTTTAAAACCCCAAACGAAAGTACCTACAAGCTACAAGTAGCTCAACATAAGATCAGTTAGATACATCATCATAAATATATTCACCACAACATATATGAATATCCAAAGATGATAACAAAACTGATCTAACAAATAGTGAACTATAAGTCATCACAAAAAGATGCCAAGCCATACTTATAGTCATGTGCTATATAGTTGATCAAAAAATATCATGTACAAAGTTGCATAAAGTAAACAAGGAGTACCATGATAATGCAAACTCTAAAGTACAATGTTCAAAAGTAGCACAAGGCTAACAAAAAAGTACCATGTACAAGAGTTGCATAAGGTATATGAAAATAATAAAGTGTGCACACCGGTTGCATAAAGCCAACCATAAAATATCATGTATAAAATTAGCATAAATGCTAATAAGAAAGTACCATGATAGCATAATGCCAACTACATAAAAACATGTACAAAGTTGCACAAGGCAACAAGAAAGTACCATGTAAAAGAGTCGTATAAAGCAATTTCATCATATACCATAATTGCACAATGCCATCTACAAAGTAACATGTACAAAATTTGCATAAGGCAAAAAAGAAAGTACCATGTTCAAAAAATATGTAAAAAGCAATTATACCACCAAAGATCAACTCATATATATAGCACAAAACACCTCATAAGGATTAAGTTGCCATCACACAAGTGTAAATACACTTCATTCCCCCTAGAGGACAACTTCACCGAACCAAGTGAGTCCCTTAGCTTACAAAATTGCTCCTTGGGAAGAGGTCTGGTGAACAAATCAGTAGAATTAGAAGATGATGGGCAATACTCCAACTGAATAGTCCCATCCAATACCTTCTCTTTGATAAAGTGGGATTGGATTTCAACATGATTTTTCCTTTGATTCATTACAAGATTTTTAGCCAAGGCAATAACTGATTGATTATCGGAGAGCAAACATGAAGGACCAAATTGCTCAAAGCCAATTTTCTTCATGAGGGTACGAAGCCAAACTGCTTCTTGTGTAGCTACTATCGTTGCCTTACATTTCGCTTCCATTGTAGAAAGAGAAATTGTATCTTGCTTCTTGGAAGACCAAGAGACAGATGTAGACCCAATACTAAAAACATATGTTATGGTAGAATTTTTGACTATTCTATCCCCTCCAAAATCAGAATTAGCATAGTCAAAAAGAGCAAAGGAAGGAAGCCTACAATACTTGAGTTTCAAATACCTAGTACCTAAAAGGTACTTCAAAATCTTCTTGGTAGCTTGTAAGTGCTCAATATAAGGTTTTTGCATGAACCTTGCCATCATACCAACTGTAAAAGCAATATCTGGCCTTATGATGGTAACATAAAGAAGACTACCAATGAGCTACCTATACAGTGTAGCATCAGCCAACTAAGATTTTGTACTTACTTCCAACTTAACCCCTGTAGAAATAAGAATGGAAGTAGGATTGCCATCCTCCAAATCAAACCTCTTAAGAAGATCTTCAATATACTTGGATTGAATAAAAAAGGTACAATCCTCATGCTGATAAACTTGCATGCCAAGATAGTAGTGTAGAATACCAAGGTCAGTCATTTCATACTCTGAATTTAATTTGGAGATGAAATAAAAAATGGCCTCATTCTCATTTACAGTTATAAGAATGTCATCAACAAATAGAGAAATTAAAATGACCAAGTTATCCTTCCTAAGCACATAGAAATTTGTATCTGAATAGCATTTATCAAAACCAAGAGACAAGAAGTAACCTGAAACCTTCATCTACCATGCTCTAGGTACTTGCTTTAGACCGTACATGATTTTCTTTAGTTTACACACAAGTGTTTCCTTACCTTGTACAAAAAATCCTTATGGTTGACTCATGTAGATATCCACATCCAAATCACCATTTAGAAAGGCATTTTTCACATTAAGCTAAAAAATCTGCCAACCTTGAGCAGCAACAATAATAATGAGAAGCCGAATGGTGGGCATTTTGGAAACTGGTGCAAAGGTTTCATCATAGTCAATGCCATGTTTTTGAGCATAACCCTTAGCAACCAATCTAGCCTTATACTTTTCTATCTCTCCATTAGAATTGTACTTGATTCTATAGATCCACTTGTTCCCAATAACATTTCTCTTATTAGGATAAGGCACTAGATCCCAAGTTTTATTATTTAGAAGAGAATCCATCTCAACCTTCATGGCATAAACCCAACAAGAGTGTTTTGAAGCTTCTTGGTAAGAAGTAGGCTCATGATCATTCTTTATCTTAGCTAGAAGAGACATGTTAAGGGTCATACTTCTAGTTATCCTTTGGCTAACTGAATTTTACTCTTTAGGACCCCTAGAATGATCCAACCACTTGGTCCTTTTGACACAAGGCCCACCCTTTTCTAACTCAAGAAGGTCTTCATTGAATTTGACATCTCTTGAAACAAATACAATGCATGAAGAATGTGAGTATAACCTGTAGCCCCTATGATCTACATCATAGCCAACAAAGATGCATTTTTGAGACTTTTTGTCTAATTTCTTCCTCTTTTCTGAAGGAATATATGAAAGTGCATCACATACAAACACTCGTAAGTGTGACAAATTTGGCTTCTTACCATTCCAAACCTCATAAGGAGTCTTCCCCTATTAAGAATGTAGATTGTTGTACTAGCTACTTCACCCCAAAGAAATTGAGATAAGTGGTCACCAAGCATGCATCTTACCATCTCCATGATTGTCTTATTTTTCCTCTCTGCAACACCATTTTGTTGAGGAGTGTATGGACAAGTAAACTACCTTTTGATCCCATGAGAAGAACAAAACTCATTGAAATCATTGTTATTGTACTCCACTCCATTGCCACTTCTAATCATTTTGATCTTTTCTCCCTTTTGATTTTCTACCAAGGATTTGAACTCCTTGAATGTCTCAAAACAATCTAATTTATTCTTAAGTAGATACCCAAATATCATTCTTGAATAATCATCTATAAATGTGAGAATATAGGATGCACCACCAAGTGATCTAACATGTAATGGACCCATAATATCTATATGAATGAGTTGAAGAATTTGTGTGGCCCTTGTTGACTTGTCCTTTGCAAAATTTTGTTTGCTCATATTGCCTAAGATGCATGTTTCACACAAACCATGAATAGGTGAAATGTTAGGCAAGCCTTAAACCAAATTTTTGGACTTCATCATTTGAATATTTTGATAGTTTGTATGTCCTAACCTTAAGTTCCAAAGCTTGCTACTAGGAGAAACATTAGTAGCTAAACACACTTTAGGAGGAGCATCACCTAACACATAAATATTATTCTTAACATAACCTGTAATGATTGGTAGCATGCCTTTCCTATTGCTCCATGAAGTTGCATTGAACTCAATAGTGTGATAACTTCTAGCAACTTGCAAAACTGAAATTAAATTTCTCCTAAGGTTAGGCACATATAGGACATTATCAAGTAATTTCCCTTAAATTACAATATTGCCAACACCTTCTACTTGAAGTCTAGTATTATCACCAATGACAACTGAATCTGAATAGTGCTTATGAAAGTCCACAAACTTATCCTTTTCAAAACACATATGGTTAGTGCATCTATAATCTAACACCCATTCATTAGAAGTAGATGAGTCAATGGAGTAGAGGGCACAAACAAAGGCATTTTTATTAGAATTTTGCTTTACATTGTTGTTATTTTTTTTTCCCTTGCCAAACCATTTCTTAGATCCTTGTCCCTTAGCCTTTTATTGCTCTTAATTTTATGTAATCTTCTTCTTCTTGAAACAATTTTATTCCTTGTGGCCTTTCTTGCCACAAAAGTTGCAAGTGAAATCAATTCTAGGCTTGTTGGGTTGGAAATTTTAATTTTTCCTTCCCTTGTATTTCTTATTGAAGGAAGCCTTAGTGGCACTCAAGGAAACATTCTTCTCCTTGATAACTTGACCATTCACTTTGTCTCTATTAAGAGACTCTTCATGTTAAATCAATAATTGTGAAAGAGTGTTGAGAGGAATGCCATCCTCTTCTTGCTCTAGCCTGGTCTCAATTGTGAAAAAATTCTTGAACTTGCTTGACAAGTTACTCAAAATGATAAATCTTAAGAGCTTATCACTTATCCAATCACAATTACAATCCAATAGTTGAGTTCTCATGTCTTTCATCTTTGAGAGGAAGATCAAGGCACTTTATTCTTCACCTTGCATAGTGCTAAGAATTTTGGACAATAAAGTGAATTTCCTTGATGTGTTGGATCCTAGATGGACTTGTTTTAGCAAATACCATGCATCTTTAGCATGCTCACAATGGCTTATAGTGAGAAATATCTCATCACTCACACTATTGGTAATCATGGAAAGTGCAAGGTGACTCTTGTTGTTGTATGTCTCAAGTGCCCTTGCCTGGGTTGGAATTGCTTCATCTCCATTCACAATGGGCCATAAATTTATTGCTTGAAATTCAAACCTCATCCTTGGTTTCCATATTCCAAAATTTGATCCATCAAGGATGTGCTTAGGTGTGAAGGAGATTCCATGATCAGCCATTCTAGAAAGTTAAAATAATCAAAACATAAGATGCATTGAAAAAGGAAATAAATGATGCAATAAGAAAGTAGATAAACATACTTGCATATTAAAAAAAAAAACATAACTTTCAAGTAATCTACTTTTAAATCATCAAAGATAATCATCATGAAAGATAAACATCATGAAAGATAATTAAAATTAAGCATCATTAAGATATATAAGCATCATCATGAACTACTATAACCATCTTGCAATAAACAACTATAACCATATTACAATTGAATAAATGAAATAAACTAAGATCAACTTGCAATAGATTAACTTGCAGTAAGAAGGTAACTAACCATAAAAATCATCTTACAACAAAATAAAATAACTTGAATTGAACCATAAAATATTTGTTAAATGTTAGATAGTCAATAATTTAGTAAGTTAGTGTTCATTTTAAGGTTTTGCTATAGCCTAATGAATTGCCAATTCATCTCACCCAAGGCCAACCAAGCTACCCAAAAGGGTACGAGTATGAGGACTCGAAAAGGACTTGCTACTGATAGAGCAGATTCTTTTGGATTCAGTAGGTGTTTAGAAAATTAAACTGTGTTGCAAGATTAAGTAAATTTTAATCAAATACTAAAGTTGTGGTTAGTAAGTTGATTCATTTTTAACCTTCTTGATTAATATGAAAATTAGTAAATTGCAAGTTAGTTGGTTAGTAGATTTTTTAGTAGCAAGTTAGTAAGTTAGTAGTTAGATTAGTTGAGATGCAAAATAGGCAAAACACAAATACACACACACTCCTCTCTCTCTCTCTCTCTCTCTCTCTCTCTCTCTCTCACTTTCATTATCTTTTACTTTCATTATGAGAGATACAAGTTACATTAATTTACATTATGCTTCAAACAAATGCTTGAGAGAGATTAGAAGAAATTAATAAAAATAGGGGGAAGAGAGTGAAAAAGTTGATCCGAAATTGCCTTGTATACTCCAAAACATACTTGGATAACCTTGCAAAACAAGCAAACTCACAAACAACCATTGTTAATGTGAGAAAAAAAAATGACTATAAGGTCTAAATTATTTGACAATTTGACTAATAATTTGCCAAAAATTGTTTAAAAGGATTCTAGTTGCATTATACAATAATAAAAAATGCATTTCAATTTATGCAAAAAAAAATGACTATTAGGTCTAAAAATAAAATAAATGACTGTTTTTTTAATAAAAATAGAATAATAAATGGCTGTTTTTTATTAAATGATTTTTTTATATTAAAAAACAAAATAATAAAAAATGGCTTTTTTTTTTTAATTAAATGACTGTTTTTTTAATTAAAAAATAGAATAATAAAAAAATGACTATTTTTTATTAAATGACTGTTTTTTTATGAAAAAACAAAATAATAAAAAAATTCAGACTGTACAACAAAATCGGTGGGGGGCCATTTGGCCCCCAAATAAAATAAAAAAATTGCCTCAGATTTATTTTTCACAAAAATAGGGCAAATAATATATGGAAATAGGGTTTTTGGGCCTTTCGAATGCAATCATGGGGTCCGTTTGGCTCCAAAACCTTTCCAGCAAAAGCTCGATGCCAAAAATTTATAGATTTCAATGAAAATACCATTTGTGAAAGATCTAACAACTAGATAAAAAAAACACAATAAATCTATAAAACCTAATGGTAGATTTGCAAAATAAGTTTGCCCAAATATCAAATGCATAAAATACCCAAGTATCAAATGCATGCATTAAAAAATAAATATACCTTAATGGGTTTTTCACCTCAAAGGATTGAAGACACTTGATGGAGATCCCAACCGCTCTGATATAAAATGTGAGATAATAAAAGTCTCCCCAAGACTGTAGAATGCTCTACAAGATCAATCACACACAAAAAAGGAAAACCCACAACACCAATATTAAGTGGTAAAACCCTACTTCAAATAAAGAAGGGAAACATCCACTATGAAGCTCACTATATTACTTAATGATTCAACAATACAAGAATGCTTCAATGTTATGCAACAATATGCATCAACATGATATGACAAGATGTAGTAGACAACACCCCTATTTAAAGAGAATATTTTCTACTACAACCCTAAAATTGCCCTAATATTATCATAATATTATCTTGAGATGTGTGACAAATATTATCACAATCTTATCTTGAGATGTGTGACAAGTGACATCTATCAAATATTAAAAAGTGATTGGTTACTTTTTAATATTTTCTAGAAAAGGGAAAATAACTTTTTCCCACAAATTAAATATTCCTAGCACCCTTATTTTATTTATTAATTGAGTGGAAATATTTTTACATAAAATAGAATTATTTTCTAATTCAAATATTATTCTTTAGACTATATTTTAGTCTAAGAATAATTTACACAATGTTGCATTAAATATTACAATAGGTACAGTGGGAAGGTTTACAACAGGAAGATAATACTTGGATTTTAGAATGGGAATTGAAAATTTTGATAAAGGAAAGCTACAAGAGTTTGATCAAAGGAACTTGTAGGAACAAAGTTATTTTCAACTAAAGGAGAATGATATAGGAACCTATATTGCAGAAGGCATAACTTTTGATCCGACAACCAAATTAACTTGAGATTTTATGAGGAGCTATTTATTGAGGTGGACAATGATACAAGAAGGTCCTTCAATCCTTTGGTCACCATTTCTAGGTATTTTTAGGATTTTTCAAGCCCTAACTCCATCTAGTGCCTCAAAAATGGATTTTAGTATTTTTAAGAAGTTTTTGCAACAAATATTTAGGCTTTAATAACTTTTTATTTATACATGGTTAGGTGTTAATTTTTCTAGGATGCCAAATATGGGCATTACAATGGTGTGTGTTAATTTGGAGGGCTTTCCGAGATATTTTGCTAATTACTAAAAATGGTATTTTTTGGCTAAACATGATAATTTACCAAAAAAATAGTGGTTTCTTATTTTTAGGGTTTTAAGTTTTAGGATTTCATTTTAAGGTTTCTTTTGGGATATATATTCCCTTGATATTGCATTGTAAAGGGTATGGTGAATCCAAGAATGAAAAAATAAATCATTTATGGGTTTTTCTTTTTAAATGCATATTTTATGTGATTGGAGGTATTTGTTCTAACCTCTTGCGGTTGGATTTATATCATCTAGTATCAAAGCAAGTCAGATCTACCTAAGGAACGAAGGTAATATTATTGATAAACTTTATTTTGTTATTATTATTTTTTATTTGGAATAACATAGATCATATTAGCATGAGGAGAGGAAGAGGAGGTTATGCCAAGGTTAATAGGCATATGCAAAAGCTGCAATAACAAGTTTCTCAGTTGACTGGAATGATGGCCCATATGAGGGAAATACATCCAATAGATTTTATAGATCTAGATTATGATAATAAAAATATGGGAGAAGATAATAGATCAGAGTATCATGTAGAGGAAGAACCAAAGGAGAAGCCAAAGGAGCATCATTTTAAGGAGAGACTTATTAGGATCTTGGAAGGAAATAAATATGGGATCAAGGTTGATGTCCATGAGTATGCAGGAGGGTTAAAACCAAAAGAGTTGATAGACTAGTTGAATAGCATGGAGAATTTCTTTGAGTGGAGAGACATTTTAGAGGAAAATGAGGAGAGGAAGAGGAGGTTATGCTAAGTTTAATAGGCATATGCAAAAGTTATTGGTACAATTTGCTCAGTTGACTAGAATGATGGCCCATATGAGGGAAATACATCCAATAGATTTTATAGATCTATATTTTGATAATGAAACTATGGGAGAAGACAATAGATCAGAGGTTCAAGTAGATGAAGAATTTAAGGAGAAGCCAAAGGAGCATAATTTTGAGGATAGAATTATTAGGGTCTTGGAAGAAAATAAACATGAGATCAAGATTGATGTTCTTGAGTATGCCAGAGGGTTAAAACCAAATGAGTTGATAGACTAGTTGAATAGCATGGAGAAGTTCTTTGAGTGGAGAGACATTTTAGAGGAAATGAAATTAAAGCTTGCATGCACAAAGTTGAAAGGGGATGCATTGAATTGGTGGGATCATCTACATAAGGAGAGGTAAAGAAAGAGAAAGGAAAATATTAGGATTTGTTGCATAGTGGAGAAAAATCTTAAGGAGAAATTTCTACCTATAGGTTATGTCAAAAAATTATTTCATAGATTTTAAAATCTTAGATAAAATTATCATAACATCAAGGACTACACCAAAAAATTCTATAAGTTTTCAATTAGAATAGATATTGAAGAGTTAGAGGAACAAAAGGCTGCAAGGTATGTAAATGGATTAGGTTATACCATACAAGATGAGTTGAGTATGCATCGAATCCATAGTGTAGATGATTCATATCGGTTAGAATTAAAGGTGAAAGAGAAACATAAAAGGAGTAATATTAGTAGAGGAGCAAAGAGAGGACCATTGTAACCTCCAATTAATGGGTATGGTGGATTTAATCCATCAAAGGGAGAATATATTGATGCAATAAAACAAGTAGAGCCTAGAAAAGTTCATAATAACCTCGATAAAGGTAGAGGATTTCAAAGAGGAGAAGGCTATGATGGAGAAAAAAATTGGAATGGTCCATGGAGGTAATATACCTACTATAAATATGGTGAGGAAGGACACAAAGCTTCTGAGTGTTTGCACTATCCTATACAAGAAAGAAGGTAGGGATAAAAAGATAGAGTCAATCTTGTTGAGGCAAAGAGTAAACTAAGATAGAATTTATCATAGACTTGGGAGAAAATATCATGATAATGAGGACAATGATCATCCCAAGGAAGGAAAAAGTGTAGGAAAATGATGGTGGTGATTCCTCATTACATACAAATATATTTTAAATAAGATGCACATCTAGAGGAAAGGTATATAAGGTAATTATTGATAGTGGTAGTTGTGAAAATATAGTTTCAAATGAAAAGGTTGAGAACCTTAATTTTAATAGTGAGAAGAACGCATATCCCTACTGCATATCATGGTTCAATAAAGGGAACGAGGTGACTATAGATAAAAGGTATATGATTAAGTTTTCAATTGGTAATACCTATAAGAATGAAGTATGGTGTGATGTAATTCCAATGGATGCATGTCACATATTGTTGGGGAGGCCTTGGCCATATGACAAGAAGGCTATCTATGACGGGGGAAGGAATACATATATATTGGAGTAAAAGTGGTCTTGCTACTACATAAATAAGGGCAAAGTGAAAGCCTATTGACAAGTAAGAAATTTGTCATGGGGATGAACGGAGATGGTTTTTTTTGTGTTGACAACAAATGTGGATACTGAGGATGTTGTTATACCAACCACAACAACAAAGTTACTAAAAGAGTATGCAAATGTTATACCAAAGGAGTTACCAGATGGATTACCTGCCAAAAAAGGATATACAACATCATATTGATCTAATTCCAAGATTGGATATTTTAAATCAGGTAGCCTATAGGATGAGTCAAATGCAGAATGAGGAGTTGAATAGGCAAGTGATAGAGTTGATAAAAAGGGAGTTATCAAAGAAAGTATGAGTCCATGTGCGACTTTTGCACTGTTGACACCAAAGAAAGATAATACATGGAAAATGTGTATGGCTAGTATTGAAATAAATAAAATCATAATCAAGTATCGATTTCTAATTCCAAAATTGGATGATATGATGGATGTGCTAGTAAGAGCACAATGTTTCAAAAAACATTATCTATGTAGTGGATACTATCATATTCAAATTTAAGAAGGAGATGAATGGAAGCACTTTCAAGATAAGATATGGGTTATACAAATGGTTGGTGATGGCATTTAAATGATCAAATGCACCCAGTAAGTTTATGATGATGATGAACATAGTACTACAAGAATTTATTGGTAAGTTTGTTGTGTATTTTTAGGACATTCTAATTTTTAGTAGGAATTATGAAGAGCACCAGTTGCATTTGAAATTGGATTTAGAATTGTCAAGGAAGGAGAAATTGTATGTAAATATAAAGAAGTGTAGATTCCTTCATAAGAGTCTAGTGTTTTTAGGAATTGTAACCTCAAAGTATGGAGTAAGGATTAATAAAGAGAAGGTGAAGGTAATTTTGGAATGGACTATTCCAAAATGTGATAGAGATGAGGAGTTTCCATAGCTTGACATCCTTTTACAGGAAATTAATTAGGAATTTTAGTAGCATTGTTGCTCCCATAAAAAAGTGCATGAAGGAGAGAGAATTTATGTGGACAAAGGTATCAACAAAATGTTTTGAACTATTGAAGAAGAAGGTGTTATAAGCACCTATTTTGATATCACCAAAATTTAGAAAACTACTCGAGGTTGATTGTGATGCCTCACATGTGGGAATTAGAGTTGTGTTGATTCAATAAGGGTAACTTGTAGCATTCTTCAGTGAAATTTTGAAAGACGTAAGGAAGAAATATTCTACTTATGATGTAGAATTATATGCTATTGTTTATACATTGAGACACTAGAGGTATTATTTAGTGGCTAAAGAGTTTGTGTTATTTAATAATAATGAAGCATTGAGGTATGTAAATACCTAGAATAAATTAAACAATAGGCATACAAAGTGGATATCATTTTTTTAAGAATATACAGTTGTTTTCAAGTAGAAGTCAGGTAAGTAGAATCAAAATTTTAATGCTTTGAGTAGGTGTGTAGTATTATTGACTACTATGGAGCATGAAGTAGTTGGATTTGAGGAAATTAATAAAATATATGATTATGATATAGGTTTTGGTAATATTGTGAAGTAGTGTAAGAATCTAGTGTTGAGATAATATGGTAGTGTTATTTGTGATTATTTGATGCAAAATGATTACTTGTTTAAAAGGAAGCAATTGTGCATTCATGTTGGTTCAATGAGGGAGACCATTATTAGAGATCTACACAATGGAGGTTTGGATGGGCACTTTGGAGTAAGCAAGATAATTTCCCTTGTAGAGGAGAAGTATTATTGGCAAAATGTAAAGAGGTATATAACCAGGTTTGTGTGAAGATGCAGAGTGTACCAAATGGCTAAAGACCATGTGCAAAATACAGGGCTTTATATGCATTTTCCAGTTCCTACAGAACCATGGACAAGTTTAAGCATGGATTTTGTGTTGGGGTTTCCTAACACATAATGGAGTAAGGATTTAATTTTTGTTGTAGTAGATAGATTTTTTAAAATGGCACATTTTATTGCTTGTCAAAAAACCAATTATGCTAGAGTTGCAGATATATTTAAAAAAAAAATATTAGACTACAAGGTGTTCCAAAAATGATCATTTAATATCAAGACACAAGGTTTATGAGTCATTTTTGGAGGACTCTATGAAGAAATATGGGGACAAAGCTACAATTCAATAGTGCATATCAACCCTAGATTGATGGGTAGATGAAAGTAGTAAATAGAATTTTGGGAAATCTTCTAAGGTGTATTGTTAGAGAAAAGCCAAAACAATGGGACTTAGTCTTACCACAAGCTAGTTTTTGCATATAATAGTTTAGTCAATAGGTCAACAAGAAAATATCATTTTTATATTGTTTATAGTAAGAATCCCAAGGGTGTGCTAAATTTTATTGATCTATCGATTAAGGGTAAAATCAATGATTATGCAAAGTAATTTATAGAGCACAAGTAGGAATTGTAGGAAGGCATCAAAAATAAGTTGCAATATAGTAATGAAAAGTATAAAACAACAAAAATGCAAGTAGGAGAATAAAAGTATTTGAGGTGGGAGACATGGTGATGGTTCACCTTAGGAAGGAGAGGTTTTAAAATGGCACATATAATAAATTGAAGTATAAGAAGACTGGACCATGTAGAATTTTGAAGAACTACAAGGTTAAGTTACCTAATGATTTTGATATTTCACTAGTTTTTAATGTTTCAAATTTGCATGACTTTTATGAGGATGAAGAAGTTGAATAAGAGGATGTAAACTAGAAACAATAGATACCCAAGAAGAAGAAAAAATAAATTATGCAAGTACTTGATAAGAAGACAATCAATACCATGTAGGAAAGCTACAACAAATACTTGGTATAGTGGGAAGGTTTACAATAGGAAGATAATACTTGGATTTCAAAGTGGGAATTGAAAAATATTACCGAAGGAAAGTTGTAGGAGTTTGATCAGAGGAACTTGTAGGAGTAAATTTATTTTCAACCAAAGGAGAATGATATGGGAGCCTGATGAGGAAACTTAGACCTAGGGCTAATTATTGTTTTAGACCTAGAATAAATGCATTTAGGACTTAGTCAGTTGAATAATCAATGTGAGTTGTTTTGATAACCTCAGTTGAATAGTCTAGTCTAGGTGTTATATTTTTCGTCATTTTTGGGCTTCCATTTTAGCCCTTGCATATTTTATGTATGTAATCCTTGGAGTAGTTGCAGATTTCCAGGATTACATTTGTTTGTTTTAGGCTTATTTAAGCCCTTTAATTTTATTAATAAAGTCAGCTTCAATAATTCCATATCATTGGTATCAGAGCAGGTTATTTTGGAGGTTTTGGGTTATTTTCGACCTCCACAATCTGTTCCAGTTGAAGCTCAGGGAAATTGCAGACAAATTGCTGCCAATTTCCATTATTAGTTGACAAAATTTGTTGACACATTTTGTTGACATATAATAAATTTTTTTTTTGTCAAATTTTTGAAGGGTAATCGGCTGCCACTAACTGAAGACACAGTTGCCTTTGCGATTGAAGCAAACCCACTCCCCTATTTTGGTGCTCGACGCTGCCCACACTGTCCGCTGCGGATGTCGTTGTTGTCTGCCACCGCAGTTCTGTCTTGCATTTTTCAAAGCTGCGACATCGACTGCATTTCTTGCAGTGACCGCAATCAGAATCTGCCCGAAGCTACGACGTTGAATTTGCCCTTCCGTGACGAGACTTCATTAAAAAAAAAAAATTCCTACCGCTGTCAGGAAATTCCTATCGAAATTATTTCTGGAACACGCGACGATCGACTGCTCTTTTCGTCACTGGTCGCACACTGCGTTCTACGGACGTCCGTGATCGATCCCTGTGATCTGCATTTTGATCAACGTATCCTCCTACGGATTTTGAAGCTCCGGTCGACCACATCCGCGATGATTTTTGGCGTTTCCAATGCCGTTCGACACAAGCAGCCAATCTGGTGTGAAGATTTGTTTTAACACACGCTCGCCAAAATTTAATAGTAGGTTGCTGTTAAATGCAGGCGGTTCCCAAAAATTTGCAGCCTGCCCTCCGATCTCTACCATCCGCCTGCAGCGCCGGTCAAATTTTCTTGTTCTGGCCCCTGGAACTCTACCAGCTATCTAGCCCTGTGTCCGCTGATCTTTGGACGCACATTTTCGGAGCCAATTCCTGTATCACGTCCCTTAACCTATGCAGAGAATGGGTCCGCATTCCCAAAACCCATTTCTTCACCACTGATACAGAGAAATCCATTCTTGTAGAGCTAACCCGTCTCCGCTTGGCGTTAGCGACCATTAAAAAAAAAAAACCAGATCGCTGCCACCTGCCAGTTCTGCTCACGGGAAGACGCCCTTTTTCCCTCGGCCTGCGTGCCAGAAACCATATGCTGGCCACTGTGCACAACAAACCCAACAGTGCATGAGACAAACTGCACATAAACAACAAAGACGGCTTTGCTGAGTGAGGACAGTTTGTCGCGCATAAACAGTTTGCTCCGCTTGGACCGAGTAGACGGATCGACCGGATCTGCAGTGCGTGGACGCTGTTCGTGGCCCGAGGGAGGGCTCCGCTGTTCGTGGCCCACGTGGACGGATCTGCTACGCGTGGACAGAGTGGACCGATTGTTGTTCGCGCACAGTGGACGCTCCACATCCCCGTAGTGACTTTGGTAAAACTGTTACCATTTGATTATTTTGATTTAAAAAAAAAATCAGTTTGCCTTAGAGGACAAAACTTAAAAATTAATTAATTATTTAATTAATTAATTTAAAATATATATATATATATATATATATATATATATATATATTTAATTAAAAAAAAAAAAAAAAGTAACTTTTTGTCTTTCATACAAAGTCAAATTTTGAAAGACATTGTGCAAATATTAATTTTGCCCCTTCTATATTGTAAATTTGCACATTTTGCAAATTAATTTGGGCACATTTATTTTTGCACATTTTTGTAATTGTGTTTTTGTGACACATTTTGCTGGCGATCACTCGGGGTCAAATGGCTTCCGAATTAGCCGATAAGTTGGCTCAAGTAACCCAACTTGTCAGCGTGTTGGCTGATAAAGTTACATCTAATGAAGTGCAACAACAGTGTGAGGTTCCGGTTTACACTGGTTCCCGAGATCCCGAAGTCCTCAACAGTTGGATTTTGGACATGGACAGTTGGTTTCAGTATATCAAGCTCGCAAAGGATCAAGAAGTTAACTTTGCAAAGTTGAAACTTTACGGCATTGCCAAGGTCCTTGTCACTGATCGACAACGGACCCAAAATCCCATTGACACGTGGGATGAATTGCAAAGAGTATTGAAGAATAATTTTTATCCTTCAAACTATGCCACTGACCTTGAGATCAAGTGGCTTCGTCTTCGACAAACCTCAAATATGATTGTTTCTGATTATATTTTTCAATTTAGCAAGTTGCGAATTTTGAATTCTATACAGGATAATGCAGCACAACTTGTTAACAAATTCAAAAGTGGTTTGCAGGAGCCCATTTACAGGAAGATGAAATACAAGTTGATTGTTAACATTGACATGGCTTTCAATCAAGCCCTTCTTGCTGAGGAGGAAATGAGGGAGCAATCGCGTGGGACTCGCTCTTCTACGTCGGGAGGAAATCAGAAGGCTTCTCCACAACCTTCCAAGGGAGCTAAATCTTCTTCTTCTTCTCCTTCTCCCTCTTCTTCATCTTCCCCTTCTTCTTCACAAAAATATTCTTCTTCTAAATCACCTTTGATTTGTAATTATTGTAAAAAGCTAGGACATACTCAAAAGAGGTGTTTTAAGTTGCAAAATATGAAGAAAAAATCCCTAGTTGTAAAGCCTTCCAATGAGGACTCACAAGAAAGTCCCATTGAGGCTACAGGGGAACGTAAGCCTTATAAGGAATTGGCAGGGTTAAACAAATTGACCCTTATGAATACTTCACAAGGTGATCATGAGAATTTGTTTGTGACTACGGTCCATCTCAGTGACACCTTTATGGTTGATTGTATAATCGATAGCGGCTCACAAAAAAATCTAATTGCGAGGTCCGTTGTTGACAAACTGAAGTTACCGATGAATCCCCATCCTCATCCTTATCCTTTGGGATGGAAGGACAATGGGATTACATCCGACATCACACACACTTGCACTATGAATTTTGCTTTCAGTCCTTCTTTTGTGGACTCGGTTGTGTGCGATGTAACTCCAATGGATTGTTGTGGCTTGTTGCTTGGAAGACCCTATCAATACGATAGGAGGTCTATACATGATGGGTACAAAAATACATACACTTTGCACAAAGATAATAAAGCATTCATAATCAGAAGTACACAACAAACACCACATAATTTGATGTTGAGTTGTAGACAAGCACGCAAAGCTGTAAATCAAGCAAAGGAATTAGCACTCATCTTCATCGAGACCAATTCAAGAAGAAAAGCAAGCACCTAAGCACACTAATAATAGGAGTTCTTCAGTTCATTCAATACTTCAATCATTTTTTGATGTTTTTCAAGAACCCACAAGTCTTCCACCTGAAAGACAGATTAATCATAGTATTGAGATTGTTCCTGCATCATCTCTTCCTAATTCTTCAATGTATAGACAATCAATAGTGCAAATGGAAGAAATTAAAAAGCAAATTCAAGCATTGTTGACTAAAGGGTTCATCAAACCCAGTACTTCCCCTTGTGCTTCTCCTATCTTGCTTGTGTTGAAGAAGGATGGCACATGGAGACTATGCATTGATTTCAGGGCACTCAATAAGATTACAATCAAGAATCGTTATCCACTTCCTCGCATTGATGATCTTTTGGACCAATTGCAAGGTGCAAAATTCTTCTCCAAAATTGATCTCAAAAGTGGGTATCATCGGTGAGAATTCAAGAAGAAGACACTTGGAAAACAACATTTAAGACCAAAATGGGACTCTTTGAGTGGCTTGTCATGCCCTTTGGCCTTACAAATGCTCCAGCTACATTCATGCGGCTGATGAATGAAGTATTCAGAGATTGTTTGGATCAATTTGTAATCATCTATTTGGATGACATTCTTATATATTCTTCTACTTGGGAGAATCATTTGGAACACTTGAAAACGGTTCTTCAAACTCTTCGAAAGAACCAATTGTATGCAAATTTTCCTAAGTGTTCCTTTGGGCAAACATTCATTGCCTATCTTGGATTTGTAATTAGTGAAAAAGGTGTGCAAGTAGATCCTTCCAAAGTTGAAGTTATCCTCTCTTGGCCAACTCCTACTTCAGTCATGGAGTTAAGGAGTTTTCTTGGACTTGCTAATTTCTATCGCAAGTTCATTGGAGGATATTCTTCTATTGCTGCGCCTTTACACTATTTGACAAAGATCAAAGTTCAGTTTCAGTGGACAAAGGATCAACAAAAAGCCTTTGACACATTGAAACAAAAATTGAGTACTGCACCGGTTCTTGTTCTTCCTGATTTGTCTCAACCATTTGAGATAGAAGCGATGCTTCTCAAGTTGCACTTGGAGCTGTGCTCATGCAGAATGGCCATCCGGTGGCCTATCATTCGAGAAACATTTTCGGAGGCCAAGAAGAATTATTCTACATATGATAAGGAGTTCTATGCTTTGGTTCAAGCAATCAAGTATTGGAGGCATTATCTCTTGGGAAAAGAAACAATTGTTCATACAGATCACATGCCCCTTAAGTTTCTTCAATCTCAAACAAAAATTGAGGAAGCTAGACACATGAAATGGGCATCGTACTTGCAACAATTCCATTTGGTAATCAAGTACAAGAAAGGACGAAACAATGCAGTGGCTGATTGTTTGAGTCGTCCTCCTTCTACTCTTGTTTTGACAATTGTCACTACTTCTCATCTTGGCTTCCAAACTTGGCCTACACAGTATCCTATGGATCCAGATTTTGGCAAAGTTTTCCACCAACTTTCCAATCCTTCTTCTTCAAATTTGAGAGCTCTTCAAGACTTTCATATTAAGGATGGACTATTGTACAAATTGGACAAACTTTGTGTTCCTCATGGGAACAGGGAGTCTCTTCTGAAGGAGGCTCATTCCACACTCTATGGGGGACATTTTGGTAGGCAGAAAACTCTTCATCATCTGCAGAGGTTTTTCTTTTGGCCACACATGCAAAGAGATGTTCTTCGCTTCTTGCGACAATGTGCAGTATGTAATCGCTCCAAATCAGCCAATAGGACATTGGGAATGAGCATGCCTTTGCCCATTCCTTCTCGTCCGTGGGAAAGCATTTCCATGGATCTCTTGAGCGGTTTTCCAATGACAGTCCGCAAGCATGATTGTGTCTTTGTTGTGGTGGACAGATTCAGCAAAATGGCCAAATTCATTCCTTGTCGCAAGACAAGTACTGCACAGGATCTTGCCCAACTCTTCTTTGAGGTGGTATGGCATTCTTTTGGTCTTCCTACCAGCATTGTCTCTGATCGTGACTCGCGCTTTGTGGGTCACTTTTGGCAATCACTTTGGAAGATTTTGGGAGTATCTCTTAACTTCTCTATTACTTATCATCCTCAATCCGATGGGCAAACAGAGGTAGTTAATCGTACTCTAGTGCAAAGTTTGAGGATTTACCATCATTCCACTCCAACCAAGTGGGACTTAAGCCTCACTCACATTGAGCACGCCTACAACAGGGCCGTCCAAAGTTCTACAGGGCACTCTCCATTTGAAGTGTGTTTTGGTTTTCAACCACTTGCTCCTTATGAGTTACCTTTGTCTTTGCCTTCTTCAGCCACAATGCACATTCAAAAGGAACAAGACAAGGCCAACTCTTTTGTGCAGCATTTGCAGAGTCTTCAAGCCAAAGTGGTTCAAATTCTTCAAAAGACTCAGCAAAAGTAGAAACAATAGATGGACAAGCACCGCACTCCTCATTCCTTTCAAGTTGGTGACAAAGTATGGTTTCATCTTGACAAACGACGATTTGCAGATAAGGCACATAGCAAGATCAAGCCTCTTCGTTATGGGCCTTATACTATTCTTCAGCAAATCTCTGAGAATGCCTTTCGCTTGGACCTTCCAGCACATCTTGGCATTCACGATGTTGTCAATGTTGATCTTCTCAAACCATACTATGATTCCACATTGGAGACAGTTCTAGCCATCATTCATCCAGTTGATGTGGTTCTTGATGCTCAGCTTTCGCTTGACGCCGATACAGTCTTTGATACGAAGACCCGACAAACACGCCAAGGTGTTTCTACTTCATATCTTGTGGCCCGTCGAGGCCAATTTCCACATCAAGCTCATTGGATTTCTGCTCACATTCTGTCCCGGGATTTTCCCTCTTTGTTAAAAGCATTGGAGTCCAATGCTTCTTTTGTTGGGACGAATGATGAGGAAACTTAGACCTAGGGCTAATTATTGTTTTAGACCTAGGATAAATGCATTTAGGACTTAGTCAGTTGAATAATCAACGTGAGTTGTTTTGATAACCTCCGTTGAATAGTCTAGTCTAGGTGTTTTATTTTTCGTCATTTTTGGGCTTTCATTTTAGCCCTTGCGTATTTTGTGTACGTAATCCTTGGAGTAGTTGCAGATTTCCAGGATTACATTTGTTTGTTTCAGGCTTATTTAAGCCCTTTAATTTTATTAATAAAGTCAGCTTCGATAATTCCATATCAGATCCTACCTTGCAGAGGGTATAACTTTTGATTCAAGGCCCTAATTCCTTCATCTAGTGCCTCGAAAATGAATTTTAGTATTTTTTAGAAGTTTTTGCAAGGAAATATTCAGACTTCAATAACTTTTTATTTAGACATGATTAGTTGTTGATATTTTCTAGGATGTATAATATAGGTGTTATGATGGTGTATGTTAATTTAAAGGGTTATCCAATCTATTTTATCAATTACTAAAAATGGTAATTTTTGGCTAGAAAATTAAAATTTGCCAAAAACATTATGGTTTCTTATCTTTAGGGCTTTAAGTTTTAGGGTTTCATTTTAGGTTTTCTTTTGGAATACATATTCCCTTGGTATTGCATTGTAAAGGGTATGGTGAATCTATTATAAAATAAATCATTTAAAAGTTTTTTTCATATGCATATTTTATGTGATTGGAGGTATTTATTCTAATCTCTTGTAGTTGGATTTATATCATCTGGTATTAGAGAAATTTGAACCTACTTGAGGAAGGAAGGTAATATCGTTGAGCACATTTATTTTTCTATTCTTATTTTTTTTTTATATAGAATAACACATATAATATTAGCATGAGGAGAGGAAGATGAGGTTATGCATAGGTTAATAGACATATGTAGGAGCTACAAGCACAAGTTGCTTAGTTGACTAGAATGATGGCCCTTATGAGGGAAATGCATCCAATGGATTTTGTAGATTTAGATTTTGATAATAATACTATGGAAGAAGACAATAGATCAAAGGTTCATATAGAGGAATAACTGAAGGGGAAGCTAGAGGATCGTCGTTTTGAGGATAGATTGATTAGGGTCTTAGAAGGAAATAGATATGGGATAAAGGTTGATGTCCATGAGCATGCAGGAAGGTTAAAGCTAGAAGAGTTGATAGATTGGTTCAATATAACGGAGAAGTTATTTTAGTGGAAAGGAAATCAAATATTACATGCACAAAGTTGAAAGGGCATGTGTTGATTTTGTGGGATCATATACAAATGGAGAGGCAGAGAAAAAAAATGGAAAATATTAGCATCTAGCATAAAATGGAAAAAGAGCTTAAGGAGAAATTTCTACCTATAGATTAAGACCAAACATTATTTCATAGATTTTAAAACCTCAGAAAAAAGGATCATAGCATCAAGGACTATACCAAAAAATTCTACAAGTTTTAAGTTAGTGCAGAGCTTGAAAAGTCAGAGGAACAAAAGGTTACAAGGTATGTAAATGGATTAAGTTATGCCATAGAAGATAAGTTGAGTATGCTTCGTATCCATAATATTGAGGATGCATATCAGTTAGAATTAAATATGGAAGAAAAAAATAATAGGAGTAATCTTAGAAGAGGAGCAAAGAGAGGAATATCATCATATCTAGGCAGAGCATATGGTGGATTTAAT
Source organism: Wollemia nobilis (assembly GCA_028583015.1). Lineage (NCBI taxonomy): Eukaryota > Viridiplantae > Streptophyta > Pinopsida > Araucariales > Araucariaceae > Wollemia > Wollemia nobilis. The sequence continues at coordinate 12,961,189 of JAQPPZ010016861.1, read as the reverse complement.
CCATAAAAGGAAGAATCTTCTGATGCAAAAAAAATAATAAGGTCATAGTAATCTCTAGAAAGGTAGAGGATTTTAGAGAGGAGGTGGCTATAGTGAAGGACAAAATTGGAATGACCCATGGAGGCAATATACCTACTATAGATGATATGAGGAAGGGCATAAATCTTTTGAGTGTTTACCCTATCCCACACAAGAAATAAGGTAGGAAGAACAAGCTAGAGTCAATATGGTTGAGGTAAAAGAGAAAACTAAGATAAAATTTACTACAGGCATGGGGTAAAATCTTATGATAAGGAGGACGATGATCATACGAAGGAAAGAGAAAATGTAGGACAATGATGGTGGTGATTCTTGGCCGTGTACGAATTTTGAACAAGATGCACATCTAAAGGAAATGTATGTAAGGTAATTATTGATAGTTTTAGTTGTGAAAATATGGTTTCAAACGAAATGGTTGACAAACTTAATCTGAAGTGTGAGAAGAACCCATATCCCTACCACATATCATGGTTCAAGAAAGGGAATTATGTGACTATAGATAAAAGGTGTCTAGTTATGTTTTCAATTAGTAATACCTACAAGGATGAAGTATGGTGTGATGTAATTCCAATGGATGCATATCACATATTATTGAGGAGATCTTAGAAATATGATAAGAAGGATACCCATGATGGGGGAAGGAATACTTACACAGTTTGGAAGGATGGAGTAAAAGTGGTATTGCAACTTAATAAGTAAGAAGGGTAGAGTGAAATCCTATTGATAACTAAATAATTTATCATGGGGATGAATGAAGCTAGATTTTGTTATATGTTGACAACAAAGAACATAGATATTGAGGATGTTGCTATACCACCTCAATGACAAATTTGCTAAAAGTGTATGCAAATGTCATACCAGAGGAGTTACCAAAAAAATTACCTCCCAAAAGGGATATACAACATCATATTAATCTAATTCCATGATTAGATCTTTTGAATAAAGTAACCTATAGGATGAGTCCAATGTAGAATGAGGATTTGAATAGAGAAGTGATAGAGTTGATAAAGAAGAGAGTTTTTAGAGAAAGTATGAGTCTGTGAATGACTCTTGCATTTTTTAAATCAAAGAAAGACAATACATGATGGATGTGTGTGGATAGTAGAGAAATCAATAAAAATCACAATCAAGTACCAATTTCCATTTATAATATTGGATGATATGATGGATGTTCTAGCAGAAGCATAATGTCTCAACAAAATTAATCTATGTAGTGGAGACTATCATATTCAAATCCAGGAAGGAGATGAATGAAAGACCACTTTCAAGACAAGAGATGGATTGTACGAATGGTTGGTGATGCCATATGGATTATCACATGCACCTAGTACATTTACGAGGATGATGAACATAGTACTATGGGAAATTAGTAGTAAATTTGTGGTAGTGTATTTTGATGACATTCTAATAATTAGTAGGAATTATGAAGAGCATATATTGCATTTGAAATTGGTTTTAGAGTTGTTAAGGAAGAATTTGTATGCCAATCTAAAGAAGTTTAGATTCCTTCATAAGAGTCTAGTGTTCTTAGGATTTGTAATCTTAGATGATGGAGTAAGGATGGATAAAGAGAAGGTGAAGGTAATTTTGGAATGGCCTATTCCAAGAAATGTGACAGAGGTAAGGAATGTCCATTGACAACTTTTTACAAGAAATTAATCAAGAATTTTAGTAGCACTATTGCATCCATAACAGTGTGCATGAAAGGGAGAGAATTTGTGTGGACAAAGGCAGCAATAAAGAGTTTTGAACTATTGAAAAAGAAGGTGTCAAAAGTGCTTGTTTGATATTGCTAAATTTTAGCAAACTATGACGTTGATTATGATGCCTCACATGTGGGAATTGAAGTTGTGTTGAGTCAAGAAGGGTGGACTGAAGCATTCTTTCATGAAAAGTTTAATGAGGTAAGAATGAAATATTCTACTTATGATGTGGAATTCTATGCTATTGTGCAGGAATTGAGATACTAGAGACAATATTTAGTAGCTAAAGAGTTTTTGTTATTTACTGATCATGAAAAATTGAGGTATGTAAATATCCAGAAGAAATTAAATAATGGGTATGCAAAGTGGGTATCATTTTTGTAATAATACATATTTATTTTGAAGCATAAGTTAGGTAAGCAAAATCAAGTTATTAATGATTTGAGTAGGCGTATAATATTATTGACTACTATGGAGAATGAAGTAGTTGGATTTGAGTCAGTTAAGAAAATGTATGATTATGATCCAGATTTTGGTAATATTGTGAAGCAATGTAAGAATCCAGTGTTGAGAGGAGCTAGTAGTATTTTTTGTAATTTCTAATACAAAATGATTACTTGTTAAAAGGGAAGCAATTGTGCATTCTTGTTGGTTCAATGAGGGAGAAAATTATTAGAGAACTACACATCGAAGGTTTGGATGGTCACTTTGGATTAAACAATATTATTGCTCTTGTAGAGGAGAAGTAATATTGGATAAAGGTAAAGAGGGACATAACCAAGTTTGTGTCAATATGTAGAGTGTGCTAAATGGCTAAAGGCCATGCACAAAATATAGGGATTTATATTCCTTTGTTAGTTCCCGTAGAAACATGGATAGGTTTGAGCATGGATTTTGTGTTGGGGTTGTATAAAACATAGGTGATTAAAGATTCAATTTTTATTTTAGTAGATAGGTTTTCTAATATGGCACGTTTCATTGCTTTCTAGAAAACTAATGATGCTACTAGAGTTGCAAATTGATTTTATAAAGAAATTGTTAGACTACATGGTATTCAAAAAATTATCACTCCAGATTGAGATACAAGGTTTTTGAGTCACTTTTGGAGGACTCTATGGGGAAATATGGAGATAAAGCTACAATTAAATGATTATGTAGAGACATTTGTAGAGCACAAGCATGAATTTTAGGAAGGTGTCAAAAAGAAGTTGCAAAATAGTAATAAAAATTATAAAACAACATCATATGTAAGTAGGTGAACAAAAGTATTTAAGGTGGGAGACATGGTGATGGTTCAACTAAGAAAGGTTAGGCTTTTGAAGGGCACATATAACAAAGTGAAGTATAAGAAGATTGGACCACATAGAATTTTGAAGAAGATGAATGATAATGCCTACAAGGTCGAGATGCCTAATGATTTTGATATTTCACCAGTTTTAAATATTTGTAATTTACATGAATTTCATGGGGATGAAGAAGTTGAAGAAGAAGAGGATGCAAATTGGAAGTAATAGATACCCAATAAGAAGAAATCAAAAACTATGCAAGTACTCAATAAGAAGATAGTCAGTACTAGTCAAGGAAGCTACAACAAATACTTGGTACAATGGGAAGGTTTACAATCGAAATACAATACTTGGATTTCAGAGTGGGAATTAAAAAATATTGACAAAGGAAAGTTGTAGGAGTTTGATTAGAGAAACTCACAGAAGCAAAGTTCTTTTCAACCAGAGGATAATTATGTGGGATCCTATCTTACGAATAGCATAACTTTTGATCCGACTATTAGATCGACTTGATATTTTATGAGGAGATATTTATTGAGGTGGAAAATAACATGAAATGGTCACCATTTCTAGGTCTTTTTAGGATTTTTTTAGGTCCTAATTCCTTCATCTAGGAAATATTCATAATTTAATAACTTTTTATTTAGATATAGTTAGGTGTTGATATTTTCTAAGATGCCTAATATGGGCATTACATGGTGTGTGTTAATTTGGAGGGCTATCTGAGCTCTTTTGCAAATTACTAAAAATGGTAGTTTTTGGCTAAAAATGATAATTTACCAAAACAATTATGGTTTATTATCTTTAGGGCTTTGAGTTTTAGGGTTTATTTTGGGATATATATTCTTTTGTTATTGCTTTGTAAATAGGAATGTGAATCTAGTAATGAGAAAACAAATCATTTACAAGTTTTTTTTAATGAATATTTTATGTGATTGGAGGTATTTGTTCTAACCTCTTACAACTAGATTTACGTCATCTTGTATCAGATCATGTTGGATCTACCCAAATAAGGAAGTTAATATTGTTGATAATATTAGATAGTTATTGATAGTGGTAGTTGTAAAAATATTATTTCAAATGAAATGATTGAGAAACTTAATTTGAAGTGTGAGAAGAACCTGTATCCCTATTACATATCTTGGTTCAATAAAGGGAATGAGGTGACTATAGATAAGAGGTATCTGGTTAAGTTTTCAATTGGAAATATCTACAAGGATGAAGCATGGTGTGATGTAATTCCAATGGATGCATATCACATATTGTTGGGGAGGCCTTGGAAATATGATAGGAAGGCTACCCATGATGGGGAAGGAATACTTAAACATTTTAAAAGGATGCAGTATAAGTGATCTTGCTATAGCATAAGGAATAAGGGTAGAGTGAAAGCCTATTGAAAAGGAATTTGCCATGGGGATGAACAAAGCTAGTTTTTTTTTTGTTGAAAATAAAGAAAGTGGATATTGAAGATGTTGTGATACCAACCACAATGGTAAAGTTTCTAAAAGAGTAAGAAAATATCATACCAGAGGAGTTACAAGATGAATTACCCCCAAAAAGGGATATACAATATTATATTGATCTAATTCTATGATTTACTCTCCCAAATTAGGCAGTCTATAGGATGAGTCCAATGTAGAATGAGGAGTTGAATAGATAAGTGACAAAGTTGATAAAGAAGGGAGTTGTTAGAGAAAGTATGAGTCTATGTGTGACTCCTATATTATTGACACCAAAGAAAGATGATACATGGTGAATGTGTGTGGATAGTAAGGAAATCAATAAAATCACAATCAAGTGCTAGTAGGAGAGTGTTGTTTCAAAAAAATTAATCTACATAGTGGATACTATCATATTCAAATTCAAGAAGGAGATGAATGGAAGATAGTTCTCAAGACAAGAGATGGGTTGTATGAATGGTTTTTAATGGCATTTATATTATCAAATGCACCCAATACATTTATAAGGAAGATGAATAGAAAATTGTGGAATTTATTATAAGTTTGTAGTTGTGTATTTTTATGACATTCTAATATTCAATAGGAATTATGAAGAGAACCTATTGCATTTGAAATTGGTGTTAGATTTTTTAAGGAAGTAAAATTATGCCAATATTAAGAAGTGTAGACTCCTTCATAAGAGTCTAGTATTCTTAGGATTTGTAATCTCATAGGATGTAGTAAGGATGGACAAAAAAAGGGTGAAGGTAATTTTGGAATGGCCTATTACAAGAAATGTGATAGAGGTGAGGAGTTTCCATGGCTTAAAAATGTTTTACAAGAAATTCATCAAGAATTTTAGTAGCATTGTTGTACCCATAACAAAGTGCAGGAAGGGGAGAGAATTTGTATAGACAAAGGAAACAATTTTTAGTTTTGAAATTTTGAAGAAGAAGGTGTTAGAAGTGCTTGTTTTGATATTGCCAGATTTTAGTAAAGTATTTGAGGTTGATTATGATGCCTCACATGTATGAATTGGAGTCGTGTTGAGTCAAGAAGGGTGGCCTATATCATTCTTCAGTGAAAATTTGAATGAGGTAAGGAAGAGATATTTTACTTATGATGTGGAATTCTATGTTATTATGCAGACATTGAGACACTAAATACATTATTTACTGAATAAAGAGTTTATGTTATTTATTGATCATGAAGCATTGAGGTATGTAAATATCGAGAAGAAATTAAACAGTAGGCATGCAAAGTAGATATCATTTTTGCAAGAATAAACATTTTTTTTAAGCATAAGTCAGGAATGTAGAATCAAGTTACTAATGCTTTGAGTAGGCATGTAGTATTATTGACTACTATGGAGCATGAAGTAGTTTGATTTGAGGTAGTTAAGAAAATGTATGATTATGATCTAGATTTTGGTAATATTGTGAAGTAGTGTAAGAATCTAGTGTTGTTTGTGATTATTTGATGCAAAATGGTTGCTTGCTTAAAAGAAAGCAATTGTGTATTGGTGTTGGTTCAATGAGGGATAATATTATTAGAGAACTACACAATAAGGTTTTGGATGGGCACTTTGAAGTATGCAAGACGATTTTCCTTGTAGAGGAGAAGTATTATTGGCTAAAGGTAAAGAGGGGCATAACTAGGTTTGTGTCAAGATGTAGAGTGTGCCAAATGGCTAAAGGCCATGTGCAAAATACAAGGCTTTATATGCATTTTCCAGTTCCTACAGAACCATGGACATGTTTGAGCATGGATTTTGTGTTGGGTTTTCCTAACACACAATAGAGTACGGATTCAATTTTTGTTGTAGTAGATAGATTTTCTAATATGATACATTTCATTACTTTTTAGAAAACTAATGATGCTACTAGAGTTGCAAATTTATTTTTTAAAGAAATTGTTAGACTACATGGTATTCAAAAAATGATCACTTCATATCGAGATACAAGATTTTTGAGTCACATTTGGAGAACTCTATGGGGAATATGGGGATAAATCTATAGTTTAGTAGTGCATATCACCCCTATATTGATGGGTAGATGGAAGTAGTAAATAGAAGTTTCCAAAATCTTCTAAGGTGTATTGTTGGAGAAAAACCAAAACAATGGGACTTAGCCTTACCCCAAGCTAATTTTGCATTTAATAGTTCAGTTAATAGGTCAACAAGAAAATATCCTTTTTAGATTATTTATGGTAAGAATCCCAAGAGTGTGCTATATTTGATTGATATACCGATTCAAGGTAAAATCAGTGATGATGTAAAGGCATTTGTAGAGAACATGTAGAAATTATAGGAAGGTGTTAAAAAGAAGTTATAATATAGTAATACAAAGTATAAAACAACAATAGATGCAAGCAAGAGAATGGAAGTATTTGAGGTGGGAGAAATGGTGATGGTTCACCTCAAGAAGGAGATGTTTTTGAAGGGCACATATAACAAATCGAAGTATAAGAATATTGAACCATGTAGAATTTGAAGAAGATGAAAGATAATGCCTACAAGTTTGAGTTGCCTAATGATTTTGATATTTCACCAATTAATGTTTCAAATTTGCATGAATTTTATGGGGATGAAGAAAAATTTGAAGAAGAATAAGAGGATGTAAACTAGAAGCAACATATACCCAAGAAGAAGAAAATAAAAATTGTGCAAGTACTTGATAAGAAGACAGTCAGTACCAGGCAGGGAAACTACAATAAATAATTGGTATAGTGGGAAGGTTTACACTAGGAAGATAATACTTGAATTTTATAATGGGAACTAAAAATGACTAACATAGGAAAGTTGCAAGAGTTTGATCAAAGTAAATTTCAAGAGCGGGGTTCTTTTCAACTAGAGAAGAATGATGTAGGAGCCTATATTGCAAAGGGCATAACTTTTGATCCTACCATTAGATTGATTTGATATTTTATGAGGAGCTATTTATTGAGGTTGAAAATAACATGGGAAGATATTTCTTATTGTATGCATAAGCATATTACCTAGATAGTTAGCTTAGTGTATTCTTTAAGATATATTTGTGGCTAGTTCTTTTCTTGTCCTATCTCTGGTTTAGGACATGAAAGTGGATCCTTTAAGGAATTGTTGTAGCAAATTTTAGTTTTAGGAGTCAATTAACTCAATGGAGAGTTCTTTAAGTGTTGAGAATTTAACCTCTACTTTATTTTAGTCCTTGATCTACATAGAAGAGTATTGAATACTCTATAATGTTTTTTTGTCTAGTGAGAAGGTTGTTTTTAAGTTTCTTTTTCTCCTAGATAGCTTTGTTAGTTACCTCAAGTAGTTCTTAGATTACCTTTACTTGATTGTAAGAGATTCATGGTTATTGTGCTTGGATTGGAATTGGGTTGGCAAGCATTTACTATTCATTGGTGTTGCTTGTCCATTTTTTGTAATAATTATTGTTAATTAGCTTGATGGTTATTGATTATTTGGAGCTCGAGCATTTTTATGGGAAGAAAATATTTTTAGAAGTTGCATTATAAGGGCTTGTAGATTTTATAAGGGCTTGGTTGAGAATAAAAAGATAAAATGGTTATGTTCTTTCATTTTGTAGAGGATCTGAATATTTTTGTATTAGATATTGCAAAAGTAATGAATGGAGTTGTTTATGTTCTTTTTTCTTAAAAGGAAAAGTTGAATCTCTTTTAGTATTATTTTTGCAAAAGAAAAGATGAAGCCTTATGCTAGTGTTTTCATGTTGAGTTAGCATTATTTTTGCATAGAATATTTGGTTATGGGTGAATGTTATTTTTTTTAAAAAAGAAAGAAAATATAGCTTGGTTATTTTTTCTAAAAATGAAGGAAAAACAATTATAATGGTTCTTGAGACTTGAGTAGGTAAAGGAGCCATTATAGAGATAAGTATGGGATTCTATCCTTGTTTGTTATCAATGTTTTATGCATGGTTGCTTGCATTTTACTTAGAGCATGATAGATGCATTGCATAAAGAGTTGTCATGATCCCTAAGTATTCCTCAAGTTCACGGGTAATCCCTTTCATGAAGAAGGTCATGGAAAGAAGGTGGTGTAGAGACCACTTAGGCAGATTGGATTTAATGTACCTTGGAATAAAAAGTTGTTATGTAAATGAGAGTTTTATTTGTATTACATAGATGAAACTTCCAAGTTTATTAAATAACTAGGTAGTTTTTTAAGATGAAGAGAGTTTGATTATTGAACAAAATCAAGGGATTTTTTTAGAATATGATATTTATATTGCCTAGTGTTCTTATTGTTCTAGAGAATTAAATGTTATCTTGTGATCTACTTTTTATGGGATGTTATTGTAATATTTAAGTGGAGTAGATAACATTGTAATTTATCGATTTTATTTTCTAAAGAAATGCTTCTTTACATAGCTTTATAATAGCACTTGGATCAATTTAACTATGGATTTTAAATTGGTGAGATGCTTCTTAGTGGTAACATTATGTTGAAGCTTATGTTATTTTGAGATGTAATGTATCATCCTTTTTCTCAAGTTCAAAATTGTGCTATAGCTTAAGCATGTTTTTTCAAGTGAAGCATTTATTTCTAGAGAGAGTTGTTATATATTGCTTTAATGCTATCTTGGGTTAGGGAAGAGTTCTTGGGATGGATCTAGAACTTTTTTTAGAATCCGAGTCAAAGAAAATAACCCAATCCTGGGATGGAGTTACAATGACACAATAACTAGGTAGGTGTGAGTCCTAGAAGAAGTTGCAAGGGTGCAATAGCTAGGAAATCATGAATTTGGAAGGAGTTATCTTGATGCAATAACCATATTCTTATGAATTAATGCACCTTGAACATTGAGCATCAAGTGTTTGATAACTAGGAAATTATTGGAATCATTCACAGGATAAAAATGGTGGTTCCTTGAAAGTGTAGTTTTGATTTATCATGTTCATTTCTAGATGAGTGATAATGATCTTAGTTAGCCCATAGAGGTGTGGTAACTAAGAACCAAGGATTTACACTTGATTAACCTATCTAGATGGATGTATGGTAAGGTTAGAGAATAGGCTTTCCCCTTTAAGTGTTATGGATTTTAAAGGATAATCCCCACGTTGTGATCACATTGCCCTATATTGATGAGGGTATAGGAAATGTGGGGGACACTTTGGCATCCTTTCAAAGGATGAGGTTTAGTAAGTTGAACCCCAAAAAATATGGGATTTTGACCATTCATATCAACTAAGTGTCATTTACAGTGACATTGAAATCAAATGTGGTGGAGCTATAATAATGTTGAAAAGAAATATATTGAGACTCTTGAGAACCTCATTTATATTTTTTAAAAAATATATCTTTCTCTCTCTCTCTCATTGGTTTTTGTGGGTTGTTACACCCAAATTAGCCCTAGTTAGTAGGACAACTCATCCCTCCCATTTAAAAAAAATCTAGAAGGGTAAATTCTATAAATCATCCCCTTGGGATGGCATTTTCATTAGGCTCTCAAAAGGTAACAAATTGATATAAAATTTGAATTGAATTTTATCAAGCATCAGATTGCTACTAAAATTTTCCTAAAAAGGTCATTTTCAAGTGATTGATTGGTATTCAAAGGGAAATATAAAAATTACATGCAATTTTTGTGATATCCTACCCATATCTATTATATTTGACTTCATTCATCATTTAAGATTAGATCTATATGCATGCATCCATCTATGTTTTCCATTTGCATCTAACTTGTCTTATTTTATCTTATTAAGAAATCTAATCATATTTTAGTAGGCATTTTAGGAGGTTCTTAGGATAGTATATTGTCCTTAAAGCTCTTTTAGTAACCTTAGTGGCACCCTACAACCTTTATTGGCTACTACTTTTTTTTTCCCTTTTCAAAGGTGAATTTTTCATCTATACCCTATTCAAGTAGTGTAATCTATCAAGGTCATTAGAATCTTAATATTTTGATCTAAATCCCTTCTACATATTCTATCATAGAAGTGAATACACCACCTATAACTATTTAAGGTGGCAAAATCATCCTTTGTATGTCTAACCTCAAATCTCCTTAGCATCCCTACATCTACTCTATCTAGAATATTTCCAAATAGCTTCTTATCATTATTTAATACCCTCTCTCTATTTTTACCGTATGTTAATCTATATCTACCATATCAATAAATTCACCAACTATAGAAATTTTAGGTCGTGAATTCACCATAGGTATACTCCCATGGTTCAAATTTGATTTTTCTTGTATATAACATGGGGTCTAATAGTGATAATCAGGAATCCTTACACTTTTTGCTATTTGGTAGACCCCCAAACTTTGATCCACCTTCTATTCTATTTGTTTTGTAGGACTAAACAAATTTTCTAGCTAAAGAGATTACATGTGACATATTCATTAGGAAGTTAGCTAGAGATATTAATGTGGCATATTTATTAGGAAGTGAATTCAAATATAGGTGGTGTATTCATGTCAAACATCATAATAGGTAAGTATAGCATCTTCCTCATATTGTGATTAATAGCATGGGATATTTTATTTCTATATGTGATTTTGGTTATCTTCAAAACATATTTTTTAAAGGAAAATATAAAGGATTTTTAGCTTAGATTAGCATTCTATCCCACTTCCTTAGAAATCATAAATTTCATATATATTTACATTAGGATAATTTGTATATTTTCTTCCTTATTGCACCCTTTCCTTAAAGAGAGAAAATAATTTTTTTTAATTATTATAACTCTTGTCATAATTAATACTCATCAAAGCAAAATTGAACTAGCACTTTGTATTTTCCATTTTACACAGTATCTTCTTGGATAGAGCAAACCCAAATACTTGTCAAACCAAATACATCAAACTAGATTTAGGGAAATATTTATGCCCTTGGTGAAACTGAACCCCTCACCAAGATAAAAATATGTAGCAAAAATAATGATGAATTAGCAGTAGGGCTCTCTCATCTAATTGTGGTTGACCCTTGAGGAAAAAATTGGAGGCCAACGCCTTCATACACCTTTTATACCACCACATATTTGGTGAACTTAACATGAAATACCACATGGTTTAAAACCATTTGAATTAGAACCTTATCTTTAATCAACATAAAATTTAATACACTTTAATCAAAACAAGTTCAATTTGTTTGCATAGGGTAAATCACATTACAAAGATAACAAGAACATAACCAAATTGTTAGTACTACTAGGGGAAGCTTAAAAACCCCTTGAGTAAAGTATCGTACGAGCCTTAAGGATTATATCTCCTAGTAGTATATTACAATGGGCTAACAAGAGTCATAAGGAGGGTTGTTCTCATTGGGGATATAAGGATTATAAAAACATCTTCTCTTTCTTCTCTAAGCAACTCTAAAAACAAAACTATAATAAAATTTGAATCTCCCTTCCTTTGACCATGTTTAAACCCCCTTACCTTACTCAAAATATTGATTGATAGTTAACACAAAATTTGAGTGCTTCATATTAATTCCAAATAAGCAACCCATTATTTAAAACCCAACATTTGAGAAAGAAGAGGAATACAATCCTCCCTTTGAAATCCTTTCTCCTATTCACAATGAATAATGGGAAGTAGTTTTTGAGTCCTAGGACCATCTAGATAATTTCCTATAAGGAAATAAGGAAGATATGCAATCCATATCAAATGTGGATGACATGCCTACTTATATTATAGAGGAAATTCTCATAGAAATTATGCAATAACCTATATCCAATTACATGAGTTCTCAATAAAGAGACTATACCATTATAACAACCATAGAATGGATCTCGTTAAATATCCCATATTACTTTGGATATCAAGGGTCTATACCTCAAAATATAGATCCATTTAAACTAAATCCCCCTATCTCTTAGCCTGTAAGACTTCCACAAGTTCAAAATATGGATATCTTTCCTAGTATGCCTAATGCTTCAAATGTGATTTCTTCTAATCCATTCTTTAGCATGCCTATTCCTACTAACATTCCCTCTACTAACCCTTTTATTCTAAATAATACTGAAAATAATAACATGTCGATCCATTTCAAATCAATCCATCCAAATTATCAGTATTATCCATTAGCTAATTCACAACCTTAATTCATAACACCACAAGCCCCTTATTTTAGATTCTAGGATATAAACTCTAAGTTAAAATAGTTGGTTAATTAAAACTTATAATTTGATTAATAGTTGTATTCTATCCAAGGAGCCACAATAAAGAAGTATTCCTATAAGGATAACTATAACCAATCTATAGATCCATATCTAGTGATTCAACCTTATCCTCTAAAATTTGTAGCACCAAAAATTTATATGTATAAGGAATAAGGTGACCTAACAAATCGCATTAGAATATTTTAAGTAGCTTGCCATGACATTGCCTGTGATGAGGGATTACTATTAAATATCCTCCCTAAAATACTTGGTGGTGAGTCCATAGAAAGGTATTTCTATATCCCCCACCATTCAATAAATAACTTTGGTGATTTGGAAAAAAATTCATCCATCATTTATTTGCCTAAACCAAAGAAAAGTGCATAGTATATGATTTGTATCAACTTAAGTAGGGTAAAAATGAGTCTTTGAATGAGGTTTCAATGTTTTGGTGTGATTTGGTTAGGAAAATCCCTTTTACTTCACCACAAAAATATCTATTACATATTTTCATATGTAATTTGTAAGACTCTTATACCCTTTAAAGATGAATTATTTCTCCTCTCTCAAAGATGTGCTAGACCTAGCAAAAAAAGTAGAAGATTTCCTTAAACGTAGGAGGAAATTAAATACAAAGGAAGAAGAAAATTACTCTTACTCTAATGTAAAAGGATAGTACAAGAATGAGTATGTTATGGGTTAATTGCTTCATGCACATCTAACAACATAAATCCTACAAACAACCCTCCAAATTTTTTTCCTAGAAAATAAAAAAGAGCCCAAGCACAACATCACTTAATTGGATCAGATAGCTATTTCTATTTTAGGGAAAATTATTCAAGCCAAAGTGATATATTTCCCACCCAAAAATCATGATATTTTTAGAGGGAGAAAGCTTTTTCATTTTTCCCTAAGGATTATTGTTCCTTTTATTGTGTTTGAGGTCATTCAACCAATAGATGTAAAACCCTTAGAAACTTGATACAAGACCTCATAGAGATATTAAAACTTGTTTCTTTGGGCCTTAGTACTCAATATTTATTAAGATCCAATTCCTCATCATAATTAACCATTATCCAACTATTGGTTCGACTTTTATACACACCCTGTGAAGAATGAGCATAAAATACCGATAACACTTATACGGGATAAATCCCACTCACTTTAGGATCTTGTTGGATATCCAAGGTGTGAGTTACAGAGTTGGGTCGAATGTCTATTCACTCTTTTCCACTTCTGGAATAGTTTCAAGTGGACTATCTGTTACCTTACAACGGGCTCGGGACTTCAGTTCAGTAATGTTCTTGGAGTTGGTTATCTTTGTGGATAATCAGATTTACAATCAGTTCTTTGATCTAGCTCTTTATACTTTAGCAGATTTAAATAAAAGACAAATTTAAAGAAAGATAAAAATGGATCATTTCACGGTGGAACAAAGAGAGTAGGGTAGGGCAAAAAGAGAAGTTTATCTAACTTAGCTGCAAGACCACAACTACCAATTTTTAGTTATACCGGTTAGCTTCACAATAGAACAAATCAAAGAGGAAAGTGTCCAACTTTCTAAGATCACTTTCAACTAAGAGCATAAGACAAAGATGAAACAGATCTAACAGAAAATTATAAATAGTAGGGAATTCGATTAAAATTGGTATCTCTCACCAGAAGCCTAGCTCGCATAGTGAGGACAGAGCAATTAGAACAGGCCTGAACCTTAAATCTATAATTTTCCCTAACATACAATAAAGAAAATGAAGCCTAACAGCATATCCAATCCTGGTAACACAGATCTACAGCATAAATTAAATAAACCTTTAATGAAACGAAAACAAAAGAAGATGAACTTATCACAATCTAAAATAGATTAGGCTCCTGGCCATGCTATCATAGAAAAAGAAAAATCACACCAACTCTAAGTCCAGAACAAAGCATTCAAACAAGATTTGCAGGAAATTGCTCCAATAGCTTTTATTTCTAAGTCTCCGCCTCCGAAAATTACATTCATAAGAAGTATTTATAGACTCAGGACAGACCCTGATCTTTTCAGAAATATCTTCTTCTCAAACCCTAAATCTTATCACCTTAAACTCTACTACCCGGGTTTTACAATATAAGGCCTTTTAAAATAGAGTTTTGATAAAACTTAACCATTCCGCAAATCTCAGTGCGAGTTACTTGCCATAAATGGAGAAGGCAGAATTTGATATTACTTGCATCCACCGTAGTCGTGTGTAAATGTCTTCATTAATTCCCCTGGGAAATTTGGATGAGTCACCACTTCTCTGACATTTCATCTTCGCAGAGCCGTCTCTGAGTTGAAAATCTCTGCATGCCATTACTTCCGCCATAAATTTTCATTAAATGCATCCATCGGCAAATTTCGGTAACTGTGTGTAGATATTTTCATTTTTTGGTCAATTGCCAACATATTCTATTAAATGGGCAGCTGCTTAGTCACCGTAAAGTCTCTTTGCGGCCAGATCCGTAAAATTTGGATGAACCAACAATTCTCGGCATCTCCCATTTCAATGTGACGGTCCTCGATTAATCTGCGCTTAACTTTGTCTTTCTCGTCATTACTTCCGCCATCATGCAATTGTATCGCTCTCTGCAAAAGAAAAGCAAGGGTCAGCATTTTAAAATCATTAAATTAAAACCTTAATGTTTATCACATGTCGGCTCTATTTATCTGACACGTGTCACGAAAACCGCAACGCTTCGTACTTGCTTCTAGCTATTTTCTATTTGGCTGTCTTTGCTATGAAAACGTGACATGTGATTTCATGATATGTCACGAAATTGCGACAGAGACAATGCCCAATGCTCTTTTTCCTGTCTCTACCATGAAAACGCGACATGTCGTGATTTCGTGACATGTCACAAAATCGCGACTGCGTCGCCTTAGGCTCTTTTTTCAACAATGACATGTCATGAAATCAGAGGTCATTTCTTTGTTTTTGTCAATTTTGCCCGGTTCCTTTGCCTTTTGGGTGTCAATTTATGATGTCAAATCGTGACATTTTGACAACCTAAGCTTACTTTGCCCTTTCGTTGGCGTGTCACGATTTTGAATGTCCGAAATACGATTTCATCACCAAGCTTCCTTGCCCTTTCATTCGTGTTATTTCGTGATGTCACGAATCACTACGATTTTGCGACACCCAAGCCTTTGCCTTAGCTCCTTCCGTTGGTGTGTCAAGATTTTGCGATGTCGCGAAATCACAACGTCATGATTTTGCGACACCCAAGCCTTGCTTCTTGTTGACTTTGCCTTATTTAAAACGAGAAAATTTTGTTCGAAAAAGAAATAAAACAAAATACATAAAAAAATAAAATTTGTTTAATGCAAGATTGCTTTGCTGCCACTGGATGCTCCTGCATCAAACACCTAGGGTAAAATGAGAAGTGATCCTCACTTGTGTTTGGTTAGGGGAAGACCCTATGCAAGCCTACTTAGATATTTTGATAAATGCACAACTTGAAGAAGGAGGCAAGCAAAATTTGGAATTTAAAACCTAGAAAACATCAAGAGGGTCCCTACTGCAAAAATGCAAAGCTCAATATTTTCAAAGGATGGAAATTCATTTTTCAGTGGGGGTGTGTTGCTTCTCAACAAATGGCGATATCTGCGGGTAAAATAGTAGCATTATTTTAGAACCCAGGACTCTAGTTTCAAAACAACATAGACCATGTACCATGCCTTGCCACAAATATTCTTCAAAATAATTTAACTACTACCTGATAGTTGTTAAAATTTCCCAAGGACATACTAGGTTGAATCACTTAAGGAAGATTTTTGATGTGCAATTATAAGCGTATAAAACTTTCTTCAAGAATGATTGGGCCTTCGAATGTTGTACTCTGGATTGATCAACTTTTCTAGAAAGGGGAAACCAAGTTGTGAAAGGGGAAACCGAGTAGGGCTCTGTTTACTAGTTTAGCCTTTTACAGCCCCGACAGAGTTACTCTTTAGATTTACACGACCATGATCCACAACTGTGAAGTAGTATCTACAACTTGGTAAAAGAAAACATCTTACGAAGCCTTGGCTACCTCTTTCATTACATAACTTTTTCCTTCCCTTTTTTTTTTTATAGGAAATAACAGAGTGCCAGTTTTATGTTGTCTTGCTCAACTTTCACCTTCTCTCTCTCTCCTTTGAAATATACCGAAATCTGAAAAGCCTTAATAAAAGAACAACAATTTTTTTTTTTTTTAATATTTCATCAATCTGGAACTGCTTCAGCCTGGGTACTGATAGCCTCTATGGATACTCAAATAATTTCATGAATCAGAGTCCCCTCTTATGACCAACTTTTCTTGGATTCCCTGGGAGTTTCTCCGACCAAACAGTATAGCGGTTTCTTTATAATTAAAATAACTGTGGCAAGCAAGACACAAAATCCAATCATCTTTCTACTGTTGTTCTGAATAACAAAATAGTTCCACTGTTCAGTTTAAGCAGACTATCTCTCAATTAGAATAATGAACACTGGATTTTGAACTCAGAATGAAATAATTTTGGAAGGCTGACTTTTTCTTTGCTGCCCAGGAAAAACTAAAAAAAGAATTTTAAAAGCTAAAGAAATTTGTACAGACCCCAAAGGATAAAACACAGAACTTTAAAATAAAATAAAATAAAATAGAACTGTTCAGACCCCAAAGGATAAAACACAGAACTTTAAAATAAAATAAAATAAAATAGAACTGTACAGACCCCAAAGGATAAAACACAGAACTTTAAAATAAAATAAAATAAAATAGAACTGTACAGACCCCAAAGGATAAAACACAGACCTTTAAAATAAAATAAAATAGAACTACTTTAAAGCTCATTTACAATGTATACACATGTTACAACTTCTTTGTGATTCATTCAAATGATATATTGGATGGAACAGCTGAGAAATAATGCTTTAGGTATTGACCATTAACAGGGAGGTTCAGAAAATTACCATCAAGGTCCTGTAAACGAAATGCGTTATTACCCAGAATCTCAGCAATCTGGTATGGCCCCTATCCATAGCGGCTGCAACTTTGTATGTTTACCCTTCTTTTCATGGGCCTTGTCCCATAGAAGCACCAGGTCTGCAAGTCTGAAAGCTTTCACTCTGGCTCTTTTGTCAAACCAGCGCTTGACGATTTCTTGGTGTCGACTAAAATGTTCCAGGGCTTGGAGTCGTTCATCCTGTAAATTAGTTAGATCCAAAACACGAGCCTCTACATCTGCTTGATCCTCAAAATAGTCTAAGACAAATTGATAAGTAGGTAATTTCGGAGAGATGGGAACAATGGGCTGAGTACCATACAACAAAGCAAATGGGGAAGTCTTAAGAGCCACTTTATATCTTATCCTGTCAGCCCAAAGTGCATATTTCAATAATGTATGCCATTGTCTAGGTTTGTCCGCTGCAGATTTCTTAATGGCATTCATTAAATTCTTATTCGTGGACTCAGCTAGTCCATTACCTTGGGGATAATAGTTGGATGAAAATCTGATAACTATCCCCATCTGGTATGCCCATTCTGCAAACTCTAATGATTGGAAGGCTGGTCCATTATCGCACACCAAATTCAGAGGAACCCCAAACCTGGTTATGACATTTGACTCTAGAAATTCGATCACTTCATGAGTTGTACTTCTCATGGTGGCTGCTGCTTTGACCCATCTTGTGCAGTAATCAGTAGCTGTTAGAACATACTTATGCCCTGCTGAAGAATTTGGGTTTATCACTCCCACAAAATCAAGTCCCCATTGCATAAAAGGTTTATTTATTACAACAGGCTGCAATGGTAGAGCTCGATTGGCCTCTTTGGATGCAAAAGTTTGGCACTGATGGCAAGTTCTCACATGTTGATGCGCATCTTTAAACAATGTAGGCCAGTAATAGCCTGCTCTCAATATTTTATGCGTAGTGGCAGATCCTGAGGAATGCCCTGCCCCTAACTTTTCATGAAAACTGGACATCACCTCATTGACTTCACTCTGAGAAATGCATCTTAAGAAAATGCCAGCATAATTCTCTCTATACAAGTTGCCTCCTTTGAGGAGATAATGAGCAGACTTTCAGTTTTAGTGCTCTCCTTTGGGTTCTGTTCAAGTGAGATGGACAAATTCCAAATTGCAACGAGATGAATAATATCTCCATACCAAGTCATCGAATCCAGAATTCAACTGATTAATTTCTTCTTGCACGGGTATTTCGGCAATGTGTCGAGACAAACCAAGTCCTCTGATTAATTTTGTAGGCCAAATTTCTAAGTCGTATTCTTGCAGTCTTGTAACCCAATTACCTCTTAGTTCACCCAATTCGTCTTGGCTTAATAGGTATTTAACAGCTGGGTCAGGAACTATAGCATGAACTCTGCTTCTTAGTATGTAGTGCCTGAACTGCTTAACTGCTCTCACCAAGGCATAGGCTTGTTTATCTAAGCGAGAATATTTTAGCTCAGCCCCCTTTAAATTGGTACTCTTGAAAGCAATTGGATGCTTCCCCGTTTCTCTTCGTTGGGTCGGAACTGCAGCAAGTGTGTGTTCAGAAGAAAAGGTGTACAAGTAAAAATCTGCACTGAAATCTGGGCTCACCAGAACTGGAGCTTGCTTGATGGCGGTCTTGATTTCTTGGAATGTTGTTTTAGCTTCTGTTGTCCAGGCAATCTGAGTAGTTTCCTTTAGCATGTCGTTCAGTGGCTTGACTATTTCTGCAAAACCGAGAGATGAACTTCCTGACAAAGTTAATTTTCCCAAAAAAGGATCTTAACTCTTTCTTAGAGTTGGGAAAGGGTATGCCGGATATGGCTTCAACTCTGTCAGGATCCACGAAAATGCCATCTTTGGTGATCAAGTGCCCAAGGAGCTTTCCTTCCGTTACACCAAAAATGCACTTCTTCGGATTCAAGGAAATGTCGAACTCCCTGCATTTGTTGAAGACAGACTCCAAGTGTTTTACGTGGTCAAACCGAGATTTAGAGAAAATTGTTAAGTCATCCATGTAAACAACAATGCACTTACCCATAAGGCCTTTGAAAGCATGATCCATCGCACGTTGAAAAGTAGCTCCGACATTGATCAATCCGAACGGCATTCTTTTGTAGGCAAAAGTTCCCCACTTGGTTGTGAAGGCAGTTTTCATCCTGTCTTCCTTTTCAACTAATATCTGATTATACCCTGAGAAACCGTCTAGGAAAGACATCATTTCCGAACCATTGACAATCTGTAACACCTCATCCATGGAAGGCAGAGGATAATTATCTTTCTCAGATGCCTTGTTCAAATTTCTAAAATCCACACACAAGCGGATCTCTCCATTTTTCTTTCTGATCGGCACCAAATTGGCCACCCAAGTAGAATGCCTAACGGGAAAAATAATGGCGGCACTCAATAATTTTTCTACCTCCTTCTAGATGAGGGGCTCTAGCAGAGCGTTGACATGCCTCTATTTTTTCTAGAAAGGTTTGCAAAATTCTTTTAAAGGTATAATATGAGTGTAAACTTTCGGATCAAAGACCTTTAAGTCTTTGTAAGACCAGGCCATAACATCCTTGGACCTATGAAGAAAATCGATCATATTTCTTTTTATTTTTGGGTCACAAGTTTTAGCCAACTTGAGGTGCTTGGGATCTTCTTCAGTCCCCACGTTTAGGTTCTCATTCTCACTGTTTGTTACATCCATAGAATCCTCGGAACTCACCTTTTGCTTGATTTGGTCAACATCAAAGAGCCGCTCCAGTTCTACCATCCCTTTTGGAATTACTGTTATCTTTCAACCTTATTATTCCCCTTTCATCGTCTAACTACTCCAGTGAGTATCCCTTTGTCCATCATCGATTATAGCATTTTCAAACGCTTTGGTACTCTGTAAAAAATTTATAATCTGCTGGTCATCAGAGAAAACCTAAAAATTATCCACATTATTTGGGACCGAAGGACAAGGGACTAACTCAATCGAAAACTTGTTCCATTTGAATTCTTCCAGTGGTTTCAGACTTGCGGCTGATGAAGCCAAGACATCTGCACGTGAATTCTGCTCTCTAGGTATGTGCGTTAAATTAAAAGCATCAAAATATTCCACGAGATCCCAGGCTCGGTGTTTGTATCCTTTTAAATAAGATGCTTTACACTGGAATTTACCTTTAACTTGATTAGCCACCAACTATGAATCTATAAAAACTCGGATATTTCTTACACCTCTGTCCAGAGCAAATTTCAATCCTAATACCAGTGCTTCGTATTTCGCTAAATTATTTGTACAAGGGAACTGTAGGCGATAAGACATAAAATATGTCTGATTCTCAGGCCCTTTAAGGACTGCCCCTGTACCAGAACCCTATTTAGATTTAGCCCCATCCACATGAAGCGTCCAGACTTCATTACTATGAACAAGATGAGCTTTACTAAACTTCTCATTTTGTCCCGTTGTTAAATTATAAACTCCAATATCTACATCAGCAATATTTACAGTCTCATTTTCTGCATTATATTCAGTGATCGTATGTTTGTATCTGGGTTCTCTTTCAACCCTTAATTGGTTTGCCACTCCTTTCCATGGCAACCACATGTGTGAAAAGTCAGTTTCCAAGTATCCATTCAAAGATTTCGACCAATCCCTGCTCAAAAGCATCCCGTACCCCACAGGAATATCCACCACTTGAATTTCAATTTTGTGTTGTGCCCTTGGTTCAGATGCTAACTGGATATGGATATTCTGAAGTTCACCTACTACTTTAACCTCTGATTTGTCCAATTGGACAACTCTTCTTTCAGACTTCATTGGGGTCAAACCCAACTGTTGACAAATGGCCAAAGGCATAACATTAGTTGAAGCACCCGAATCTACCAGAGAGTTGTGTAAGTTTTTCCCAAAAATACGAACAGTCAGTAGAAAAGGTGGAACTTCAGTCTTCTCCTTATACATGGCTACATTCGCATTTGCCATCTTCTTTCCCTTGTCCAAAGATTTTGTAGTAGGCCCAGAGTATGTTTTAATCAAGTTATCCCTCTGTTCTGAAATTTGGGCCAACTCATGAAGAGTGATGTTGGCTTTGATCTTCTTCATGTCCTCCACTATATTATATCCCTTATTGAGTGGAGGGACAAAAGCATCTGGTCCCCTCGGATTTCCTCCCTTGGGTGGAGATGGATTATTGCTTGAAGATGGATCTGGAGGAACATTGTGGGAGTTGTCCGGAGGGGTAGATGTAGTGTTGGGCTCCGGATTTCTGTTTATGAGGTTGTAGTTGTCCCTCCTGTATTGTTGAAAAGCCTGCACCTCATCCATAGGCATTTCAACTACATTCTCAGATTCTTCTGGGAAAGTGAAAGAATCCAAGACCATGGCTGCATTGTGGCTGGATGAACTTGGGCCATCCGCATTTCTTTGATGTTCAGGAGAAATCAACTCCCAGGACAAAGCTTCAAAGGCGTTACAAAATTCCAAACAATCCAACTCCCCGTGTTGAGAAGTAGCATGTATCCTGCACCGGTTAGGCAAAGCCAAATCACAAATATTTACATCATGACCTTTACCTTTATAATCCTTATTGGGTTCATATGGGGGCCGAGTGAATGCATTCTACCGATAGGAATACTGTTTGAGTTCTCCCCGATAGAAACTTGCCTTTTAAAACTCAAAAAATCATTGGCCAACTTTTGGACTATTTTTGACACTTCTTCAACTCTTGCATTATCGGCTTCTTTACCTGGGTTCTGTACATTTTCAGCAGGTGTCACAGCCAATGGATTTCTTGATGGTGGAGTCGACACACTGGCAACATCATCTGATGTGGTATGGGATTGAAAACAGGGGCAGCTTGTGTGACCAAAGGAATTTGATGAGTATTTAAAGGTTGGGGTCCCAACTGCCTTTCTAGAACCAAAGCTTCTTTGTAAGCCTCTGTTAAATTGGTAATAGAGGGATCTCTTTTCAAGAAAATAGAAGTCATTGGATCCAGAGAATTCCTAAAAATCTCTAATGCCAGGTCTGCATTCGGCACATAATAACCAGTCAGTCTACCATAAGCCTTCTAAAATCTAACATTGTAAGATCTGACAGATTCATTTATTTCTCTTTTAATACTAGAAAACTATTGGTATAATACACTGGGATCTATTACCTCACCAAATTGTGATACAAAAACCTTTTCCAAGTCATTCCAACTGGTAATAGAATCGTTAGTGAGATTTAGAAACCAGTCGTAAGCTCCCTCCTGGAGAGTGAACGGGAACAATCTGCAAGCCACATCTTCATGCTATACATTTAACAATTTTAGAGCATTCTTGAATGCTACTAGATGTTCTTCTGTTGTCCTAGTTCCATCATGCTTATATCTGGGAAGATATCTCTCGGGATTTCTGGGCGAGTCATGGGCTGCACCCGGGATATTTAAGGCGAGTGGAACCTAACCGGTTTGCCATTATTACTTGATTGACAATGATATTTTTAGTTGCGGTTGGAGTAACTACAAGTGGTGATAAAACTATTTCGAGACAAGGACTTGGCCCTTACGAGGCTGCTTCTTCTAGGGGTTTCTAACTCAGGCACAAGGAGCTCTCCAGCTCTGGGGTGGGACCTTGTTACTCTATAATTAGAATCCAGCTTTTCTCCAGCACTTACAACCTTACAATCCTTAACAAACTACTGAACTTCGGGTCCTCTTTTCTAGCAATTTTAAATATTGGTGTTGAGTTCCGCTGTTTAGGCAAAAACTCAAACAAACAAGTTTTAAAAGGCTGAGGAAGAGGGAAAAGGATTCAAAAGATAAAATACCAGACTCTGCACAGACAACTTACAATACTAAACAGAGTTCAGTGAGGCCCTCCTTCTAGCACCAATTTTAAATGTTGGTTCGACTTTTATACACACCCTGTGAAGAATGAGCATAAAATACCGATAACACTTATACGGGATAAATCCCACTCACTTTAGGATCTTGTTGGATATCCAAGATGTGAGTTACAGAGTTGGCTCGAATGTCTATTCACTCTTTTCCACTTCTGGAATAGTTTCAAGTGGATTGTCTGTTACCTTACAATGGGCTCGGGACTTCAGTTCGAGTAATGTTCTTGGAGTTGGTTATCTTTGTGGATAATCAGATTTACAATCAGTTCTTTGATCTAGCTCTTTATACTTTAGCAGATTTAAATAAAAGACAAATTTAAAGAAAGATAAAAATGGATCATTTCATGGTGGAACAGAGAGAGTAGGGTAGGGCAGAAAGAGAAGTTTATCTAACTTAGCTGCAAGACCACAACTACCAATTTTTAGTTATACCGGTTAGCTTCACAATAGAACAAATCAAAGAGGAAAGTGTCCAACTTTCTAAGATCACTTTCAACTAAGAGCATAAGACAAAGATGAAATAGATCTAACAAAAAATTATAAACAGGAGGGAAGTCGGTTAAAATTGGTATCTCTCACCAGCGGCCTAGCTCGCACAGTGAGGACAGAGCAATTAGAACAGGCCTGAACCTTAAATCTGTAATTTTCCCTAACATACAATAAAGAAAATGAAGCCTAACAGCATATCCAATCCTGGTAACATAGATCTACAACATAAATTAAATAAAACTTTAATGAAATGAAAACAAAAGAAGATGAACTTATCACAATCCGAAACAGATTAGGCTCCTGGCCATGCTATCACAAGAAAAAGAAAAATCACACCAACTCTAAGTCCAGAACAAAGCATTCAAACAAGATTTGCAGGAAATTGCTCCAATAGCTTTTATTTCTAAGTCTTCGCCTCCGAAAATTACATTTATAAGAAGTATTTATAGACTCAGGACAGACCCTGATCTTTTTAGAAATATCTTCTTCTCAAACCCTAAATCTTATCACCTTAAACTCTACTACCCGGGTTTTACAATATAAGGCCTTTTAAAATAGAGTTTTGATAAAACTTAACCATTCTGCAAATCTCAGTGCAGTTACTTGCCATAAATGGAGAAGGCAGAATTTGATATTATTTGCATCCACCTGTAACTGTGTGTAAATGTCTTCATTAATTCCCCTGGGAAATTTGGATGAGTCACCACTTCTCTGACATTTCATCTTCGCAGAGCCGTCTCTGAGTTGAAAATCTCTGCACGCCATTACTTTCGCCATAAATTTTCATTAAATGCGTCCATCGGAAAATTTCGGTAACCGTGTGTAGATATTTTCATTTTTCGGTCAATTGCCGACATATTCTATTAAATGGGCAGCTGCTTAGTCACCGTAAAGTCTCTTTGCGGCCAGATCTGTAAAATCTGGATGAACCAGCAATTCTCGGCATCTCCCATTTCAATGTGACGGTCCTCGATTAATCTGCGCTTAACTTTGTCTTTCTCGTCATTACTTCCGCCATCATGCAATTGTAGGATCACTCTCTGCAAAAGAAAAGCAAAGGTTAGCATTTTAAAATCATTAAATTAAAACCTTAATGTTTATTACATGTCGGCTCTATTTATTTGACACGTGTCACGAAAAATGCAATGCTTCGTACTTGCTTCCAGCTATTTTCTATTTGGTTGTCTCTGTCACGAAAATGCGACATGTCACGATTTCGTGACATGTCGCGAAATCACGACGGAGACAACGCCCATTGCTCTTTTTCTGTCTCTGCCGCGAAAATGTGACATGTCACGATTTCGCGACATGTCGCGAAATCGTGACAGAGACAACGCCTTCTGCCTTGGCTCTTCTTTTTGGACCCGCCGTGAAACCGCGACATGTCATGAAATCGTGATGGTCCATGCCTTAGGCTTCCTTTGCCTTTGGCGTGTCGTGATTTCATGATGTCGTGAAATCGTGATGTTGCAATTTTGTGACACCCAAGGCTTCCTTTGCCCCTTTCGTTGGCGTGTCATGATTTTGCGATGTCGCAAAATCGTGACGTCATGATTTCACGACACCCAAGGCTTCCTTTGCCCCTTTCGTTGGCGTGTCGTGATTTCGTGACGTCACGAAATCGCGACGTCGCGATTTTGCGACACCCAAGCCTTGCTTATTTTGTTTGGACCCATCGCGAAACCACATGTCACGATTTCGTGACATGTCATGAAATCGCGATGGTCCGTGCCCTAGGCTTCCTTTGCCTTTGGCGTGTCACGATTTCACGACGTCGTGAAATCGTGACATCATGATTTTGTGACACCCAAGGCTTCCTTTGCCCCTTTCGTTGGCATGTCGTGATTTCATGACGTCACAAAATCATGACGTCACGATTTTGTGACACCCAAGCCTTGCTTCTTTTTGACTTTGCCTTATTAAAATGAGCAACTTTTGTTCGGAAAAGAAATAAAACAAAATACATAGAAAAATTTGTTTGATGCAAGATTGCTTTGCTGCCACCGGATGCTCCTGCATCAAACACCCGGGGTAAAATGAGAAGTGATCCTCACTTCTGTTCGGTTAGGGGAAGACTCTATGCAAGCCTACTTAGATATTTTGATAAATGCAAAACTTGAAGAAGGAGGCAAGCAAAATTTGGAATTTAAAACCTGGAAAACATCAAGAGGGTCCCTACTGCAAAAATGAAAGCTCAATATTTTCAAAGGATGGAAATTCATTTTTCAGTGGGGGTGTGTTGCTTCTCAACACCAACCATGTCCAATTCAAAAATATCCTACCTCCAAAGCAAGGCAGTAAGACCATTATATCCTCTTGATCAACTTCCCCATGTAGTAACATAAAAATATTCTTATCACTTGATTTTTAAATGAGTAAATAAAGTCCAATTAAAAAATATTCAATGGTAAATATCTTGTATCATAATGTAGTGAACCTCTCTTCTCATTCCATATATATTTCAACAATTTATCAAAATATTCAACATGCATCCACAAATAAAGTAATTGCACCAAAAATTACTCAATAAAATAGAGATTGATTATACCCTTGAGGTAGGGAAACACCATACAATGCTCCTTTTGGAAGGAAGCCACTCCATAAGATCTCTAGCTCCATGAGCCAAGACCTCTCCAAGAATACATCATAGATGTATTTTACAATGGGGGTACATCTCTCTTTATACAAGAGTGTGATGGTTCACCTTCTCTGAGTTACAAGATCACCCATGTGGCGGTTTATATTCCATGAGTTACAAGATCACCCATGTGGTGGTTCACCTTCAATGAGTTACAAGATCACCCATGTGGCGGTTCACCTTCCATGAGTTACAAGATCACCCATGTGGCGGTTCACCTTCCATGAGTTACAAAGTGCATAATAATATAGCAATATTCCTTGCGATTACATATGATAATATTCCACCAATGATTACAAATATAATTCTATGATATACCTATTTCTTTTTTGACATGTGCCCTTCCTTACTCAATAATTAATTTATAGCTCATACCATTATACAATATAATATTAAATTATTCAATATTAGATACCTATCTTGGTACCTAACATTCCATCCCCCTTACAAATGTTTTATCCTCAAAATATTAGAAGAGGCTAAATAATATGATCTTTTAAGCCATGTTGAATAATGGTACCAATCTTGATCATCCATCCATCTGAGTGGAACTATGATTAAATGTAACAAACCGTTACACAAAAACCTTGAGGTGAAAGTGAAATCTGAATACACCAGGATCATAACATTTCCACCCACTTTGAAACCAAACTCTGGATGATGGGCCTGACTCTCTGTCTGCTCCCATATAGGGACTTTGGTACAGCAAACCCAACTTCCCACCTACTCCACAACTTGAGATTGGACTTTGGATGGTAGGCCTAACTCTTTGTGCGCTCCCATGCGGGGACTCTGGCATGGCAAACTCGACTTCCCACCCACTTCGTAACTCGAACCTGGGTGGTTGCTCCTTGATTTTATTTTCTTGAACTTGCAACCTCATTTTTTAGCCTTGGCACACAAGGTATAGTTTCTATAGCCCTTGAGGTAGAGCAACACCATACAATGTTCCTTTAGGAAGGAAACCACTCCATAAGATCTTTAGCTTCATTATCCAAGACCTCTCCAAGAATACATCATATGTGGCTTTTACAATGGGGGTACATCTCTCTTTATATACGAGTGTGATGGTTCACATTCTATGAGTTAAAAGATAACACATGTGGTGGTTCATCTTCCATGAATTACAATATAACCCATATGGTGGTTCACATTCCATGAGTTACAAGATCACCCATGTGACGGTTCACCTTCCATGAGTTACAAGATCACCCATGTGGCATTTCACCTTCCATGAGTTACAAAGTGCATAATAATATAGCAATATTCCTTACGGTTACATATGACAATATTCCCCAATGGTTACAAATTGTAGACACCTAAAACGCATCATGCCGAGGTAGCTACTTATATGAGACATGCTAGAAGACCATAAGGAAGACCTTGGATAGATACCAAGGTATAACAATGGTTTTTACCACTCATTTAGGCACCTTTGCCTAGTCAGTGCTAGCCGCTATTGAAACCTATGGTTAGCAGAGCTGACTACGCCTATCAACCATAGTCAGGACTCAGAGTCAGTTGGCCTTCATCCGACCCAAAATTAGTTGCAATGGCCAATTGGTTGTACATTGGAGGGTTTTGAGTGAGGAAGGTTCTAGATCCTTCCATACAACAAGCTCAACCACCTAATCTTGATCTAGGCTTCCTCATGAAGCCACCCCTAGCCCTTGGCAATCACTATATAATCTCCCTTCAAATTGGAAAAGAGAGAGAGAACCATAATCAATTGAGCAGCGAAGCCCTGTCGAATTGCATACTCATTCACATGCATTGATAGGAATAATTTTGCTAACCAATTGGAGATAACATTGCCTTGGAGGTCCTATGAGGATAGGAGAGCCAAGAAACGCTAATCCATGCAATCCGTGCACTCACTAAGCAATTCAACTACCAAATATATCAGAGGACACAGAGGTGACCCTTGACCATCAATTTGGCAAGGAGAATTAGAGAATTGGCCCTGATTTGGAGGGTAAACTTACTTCAAGATAAGCCATGGCTGTCAGCCACAGTGAACAGTTCCCATCGCTTGAAGGACCCATGGTCGATGGGTAATCCCTGATTTCCTTGTTCTCTATTTTGCAATATGTATAACTAGGCTAGATTAATCATGATGTAGATTTAATTCAGTATTCTAGAGATATTTGACCGACATATTAAGAGTTAATTGTAATTTCCCTTCATTATTTTAGTGAAGGTATAACAAATATTTTTCATGCTTTCATGTCTTCAATTGAGTAATTAGGAGCTTAGATAGATTCATCTTAGTTTCTTTCATATTTCTAATGGTAGATCATCATGATTTATATCAATTTACATGATTTGAATCACTTTCTTGATTTCTTGATTTCTTGACTATCATGTTATCCTTTGTGCAAGTACCCTTTAAAAGCCTCATCAAGAGATGCCTCCTTTGCTTTTAATATTTCTTGTTATTTATTGCACACAGGACTAATAGGGTTTTGGTATGCAAGGTCATAAATGCCTCTAATCATGGAGAAGAAGTTCATAGACACCCTAGAGCAATTTGTGTCATCCTGAAAGGCACTTGGAAATCACACCTACCCTTGAGAGGGAAACATTACATCCTATTGTAACAATTGTATCAAATTTATTATCCCTAAGAGGGATGTACTTGTAATTTGACTTTGGCTTCAAATATAATTGAATAAAGCATATTTATTATTTTCATTTTTTTGTCAATTTCTTATTCTTGTATGAATTTTGTGTATCTTTCAATTCTTGCAATAGGAACTGATAGGTGTGAGCCATTTTTTGGATAATATAGAATGCGACCATGATGGAACTCTGCATTTCATGCCTAAAATTTTTGACTCTTGTCATTTTTATGACAGATGCTCACCACGGTTGACAACCATTATCAAAAGTTGTTGTCGCGGTTGACATCCGTAGGTAACAATGGTCACTGTACCATAGAGCCACGTTCAGAATCTAATAAATCAGACAGCAGGGAGAAAAAGCTTAATCAAATGAGGATCTAAGGTAGGTCCCCCTATCATTCTATTTTTTCCTGTTCTCTATCTGTGTTTTTCCAAAGAGCACAAAATATTAGCATAATTAGGAAAGGCAATGGAAAGATGTTAAATGCATTGAGTCCTTGGGTATTTTGATTAGGATCTACTAGTCACTTCTAGGAACAACGAACCTCTGAGTGTAGTCTACCCTAGTATCCAGTGGTCTAGGTCCCTCTTGTATGTTAGTTTTGCTTGCATGAGGCTCAATTAGTGGCCATGCTATCGTTAGTATGAATTTTCAAGAAATCATGTAGATTAACCATGCATACTTCTAAAATCAAATGTTCCTTTTTCATAGCATGTAGAATAATTTGAATATTGTATTATGCATATTTATTTTCATGCAAATTAAAAGGAACCACACACACCATGTTTCACAATAAACGCTAGTGAGTTGGGAGTCACATCCAACGACTAGTAGAATTTCAACGACGGTGGAGGTGATTTCCATCCGTTGGTCCAACTTCCTCATACCCTATGTTCTAGACCAAGGACAGACTTGAGATCCTTTCATAGCCCAAAAAAATTATATGTATTTCTATTTGAAGGGTATAACACTGAGTGGATGAAATAGAGAGAGCCTATTTAGGACCTTCATATTTATGCCATTGTAATGCACCTTATACTACTAAGGATATGTACAGAGAGATCAATATCCATATTTGCCTTAGGGGAAGACCACTGAGTCTTGATGTGATTTATCACATGGTGTTTCCCAATCCACCAACGTACACAGAGCTCCTTTAACCCAATGATCCCATCTGACAGTCTGTTCATGGACTGGATCTAAAGATAACCATACCCCTAGAACCACATCTCGAGGATGGAAGTTTTGCTAATATTGAGTCACTTGCACATGGTCTTGGAGACATGATCCATTCCATCAATATGATCTCCATTGATTTGATCATTCCACTCCACAATCTAGTTGATCCATCCAAACTATTGCATCTAAATGTAGATGTTATTGATTGGGATCATGCTGATTCACCACTAGAGCATGAATATTTCTTCCCCAATGAAGAAATTTTGCAACCTTTCCATTTTGCGTTAGGCTATGCACATTATGTCTATCATGTTGAGGATGCTTCTAATGAGGAACCTATAAATCTAAAATATAACATCAACTTGATCCCTACGCCTCATCAGCTTGAAGAGGGATCCCATATGTCAATAGAGGAAACCTTCAAAGTGGATATTAGTAATGATCCCACCAATCCAATGAAGGTTAAATTTAGGGAGACTTTAACTCCTGATGAGCATTCCAACCTCATCCCTCTACTGAGAGAGAGACCTTATCTCTTTGCTTGGACTTACAAGGACATGCTGAGTCTAGATCCAAAATTGGTTACTCATAACCTTTCACTAGATCTATCAAAGAAGCTAGTCAAGAAGAAACTCAAGAAGATGCATCCAACAATAGCCTTAGTGGTTAAGGATGAATTGAAAAATTTGTTGGACGTAGAGTTTGTCATTTCCATCGACTATCCAAAATGGGTATCCAATATGGTGCCTATAGGAAAACATTATGGGAGGATCCATATCTGTACATATTTTAGATACCTAAATAAGGTAAAACCAAAGGATTCATTTCCATTTTCGAATATCGATGCTCTTGTAGATGCCACTATAGGTCATGAAATGCTCTCCTTAATGGATGGTTTTTTTGGTTACAATCAAATTTGGATTAAGCTTGAAGACCAACATAAAACCATGTTTATAATGCCATGGGGGACATTTTCTATAAATTTATGCCATTCAATATTAAGAATGTTGGTGTTACATATCAGTGGGCTATGACATATATTTTTCATGACTATATGCACAAGATCCTAGAGGATTACGTTGATGACTTATTGGTGAAGTCATTGTTGCATTCTAAGCATGCAAAGGTCTTGAGGAAGGTCTTCGATCACCTGATAGAGCATAATGTTAGCTTGAATCCTAAGAAGTGCATATTTGGCATACCTTCAGGAAAGCTATTAGGATTCATCATTTCAAAATGAGGCATCAAAGTTGATCCAGCAAAGGTCAAGGCTATTTTAGAGATGCATCCCCCACCAACATTAAAGAATTAAGGAGCCTATATGGCAAAGTAGCATCCAAAAAGTTATTTATCACATAGTTATCAGATAAATATTGACTCATGAATCAACTACTATACAATGGGTTCCCATTCAATTGGGACAAGGACTGTAGAGTAGCCTTTGCTGAGATTAAGCAATACCTGGCGACCCTGCCAGTGCTAGCTCCACCAAGGCCAGATGTACCATTTTTTCTATATATATCGGCAACCAACTTTGTATTGGGAACCATGTTAGCCCAAAAGAATGTGCAAGACAAAGAGCATGCCATATATTATATTAGCCGAACCTTGGTGAGTTACGAGCTAGGATATGCATATGTGGAAAAGTTGTGTTTAGCAGTAGTGTTCATGATAAAGAAATTGTAATACTATATGTTGAGTCATACGACGTATGTCATATCCAAAAAAATCCTTTGCAGTATATGATGAGCAAGACATATCATAATACATGTACTACAAAGTGGATCATGCTACTGATAGAATTCGATCTAGAATTCATAAGCCAAAAGTACATTAAGGGACAAGTCATAGCAAATCAACTGGTTGAGGCACCTCTCAAAAATATTAGGTCCCTCACCATAGACCTTCCTCATGATGTAGCCTTTGCCTTATCAGAAGCACCTGAACCTGAAGAACTAGATAACAAAACCGATATGACCTTTTTCTTCGATGGTTTGAAGTGTGAGCAAGGGGGTGGTGCAGGAATAGTGTTGTTCATGCCACAAGGAGCTCCAATGCCCTTGTCATTCAAGTTGGAATTTCCTTGCACTAATAATAAAATTGAATACGAAGCCCTAATTTTGGGTCTCAAAATAGTTGTTGCCATGAAGATCAAAAGGTTAAATATCTTTGGTGATTCCCTTCTCAATATTAACCAAGTTAAGGAATTATTTCAATGTTGATGTCTGGTATTGAAAACTTACAAGGATCATGTTGACATTTATATAGCTCGACTGGAATGGTATGACATCGAGGAAATCCCTCATTCATCCAATATATTTGTAGACACAATGGCATATTTGGGATCTCTAATCCCTCAGAATCTGTTTGTCGATTTCACTACCATCCATGTAAATATTGTCACATTCTATTGTGCAGTGCGAAGCATTGGATAACAACGAGTCAATCAACATGATTCATGTAAAACCAAACCATGAATGGTTCTACAAAGCCAAATAATTTCTCAAGAGAGCATCCTGGGGGTCTATTATCTCATAGGATCCGATGGGGAGGGGTACTACCATTCACCACAGGGTTTTTTCCTAGTCTGCATTTACAAATGTAGAACCGTAGGGGGAACATGTTGTCTTGTTAGTCGAAGCTGAAGCTTATCATAACTAGACGTCATAGATACATGAATTCCTTAGACTTGGTGTAATACCTCAAGGATTTTTGTGTGCCAAAAAATGCACATTTAAATAGAAAGCGACAAAGTATGTCTTGTTAATAGACATCTTGTACTGTAGAAGCTATGATGGTGTACTCCTTCATTGTCTTGAGCTCCAAGAGTCATCTTGGTAAATTTTGCAAGCTCACAATGGTATGTGTAGTAGACATTTCAACTACATGGCTATCATCAAGTGCATCCTTCACATGGGTTATTATTGGCCCACTATGGAGAAGGATTGCAATGTGTATGTCAGGAAATACATTAAATGTCAGTATCATGCTAATATTATGCACCTATCATCACAGGCCTTACAACCCATTCAAGATGCTTGGCCATTTGCTCAGTGGGGACTTGATATTATTGGTAAGATCTCTCCTCCATCATCAGGTTGACATACTTTTATTATCATGGCTACTGAGTATTTTACTAAAAGGGTGGAAGCCATTCCCTTAACAACAATAACTAGAGCATGTATTTTTGAGTTTATACTCACCAATATCATAAGTCATTTTGGGATACCATCCAATGTAGTTTTAGATAATGGAACATCATTTAAGAATAAAATTGTGAGGGATTTGACATCCAAATATAGAATGAAACATAGTTTTGCGACTCCATATTATCCGCAGGAAAACGGGCAAGATGAAACTTCAAATAAGACAGTGGTTTCCATCTTGAAAAATATGGTACAAGAACACCACAAAGATTGGCACATCCAACTGCACCTTGCATTATGAGCTTATAGGAATAGTATTTGGACACCCATTGGGGCAACTCCATTTCATTAGTATACAAAAATAAGGCCATTATACCCTTAGAGTTGGAGATTCCAACAATGTGCATTGCATTGAAATAATTCATTGATGACAATACCGCATGGCAAGCTCACCTAGATCAATTGACGCTACTTGATGAATGTCGCATGAATGCCCTTGAGCACCTCCATGTTTATCAAGAATGTTTAAAATAATCTTACAATAACAAAGTCCATCTGAGAGACTTTGAGGTTGGTGATCTTGTGCTGAAAGAGAACCAACAACATTCAAATTTATCGCTAGAAATGCGAGACAAATTTGTGGCTAACTGGTTAGGTCCTTATTTGATCTCAGAGAATGTTGGACCTAGGAAATGTCACTTGACATTGCTTGGAGGAGTTGAAGAGCCTGAACCTCTTAATATCCTTCATATTAAAGCATTTAATTCCTAAACCATAAAAGGCTCCAAAGGTATTTGTAATCCCTTTGATCATTCTAAAAAAGGCTCCAAAGGCATCTATAAGCCCTTTGGTCAATCAAAAAAGTCTCCAAGGGCATCTGCAAGCCCTTTGGTCATCCCATTAAAGGCTCCAAAGGTGTATGTAAGCCCTTTGGTCAAATTAAATTTTAAAATCCATAAAAAAATTAAAAAGCAATAAAAATCCAAAAAAATTGGAGAAATATCAAAAATAAAAAAAAGACATTTGCATTTCATTTTACATCACTACATTTGATTTGCATCATGAATTTCATTCACCGCATGGATTTCATCTTTGCATTGCACTAGGTATTTCCATCCGTCGCACTTGCATTAGAATATATTGTGTTTACAATCTTATAAACAACACCATATTTGTGTTTCAATCATGCATCTATGCACTATATTTTTCATCCATTTATCACCCTTGTGAGTAATTATTTTTTTCAATACAACCCCAATTATTTCTATGAAGAATATACTAGGGTTTTCCAGTCATTCAACCATACCTAAAGGTCTTCTCAGGAGTTGGTAGAAAGCTTACTTTGATTTTTGTAGATGAGGTTTATTTAGTATAGCCCTTAATATATCAGAATCCTATCACTAATAAATAAATTAAACAATCCTAATAAGGACTAGGGGAATATGAAAGCTACAAAGTAGGACCAGGTATCCTGACGTGAAAATTTTATTCTTGCTTATCCCCCTGTGCGGACAGTACAAGAAATGTTGGTAATTGGCAAAAGGACAGGTTTATTCCCTACCTATAATCCCTTGCTTACATTAAAATAAGAAATATCCTAGAGTGATATCCCAGATCAATCCTCCATATTGATATCATAAGATCGATATCCTAAATTGATACCTTAGAAACAGTTTCCCAAAGCAAAATTTGTAAAGGAAGTTTTCGAATCAAAGTACAAAATGTAAATCCCAGAAAGTCAAATCAAATGAAGATCAAGTTGTACAAATAAAATAAAAATTAGTATCAAATCCCTTTCTCAAGAAAAGAAATAAAGGAAAAAAGGAAAGTACAAAATAAACAGTGATTCTTATCACTAGAGTACAAAATAAACAGTGATTTTTATCACTATATATGAGCAAGTATCTTGAAAATTTGAAGAAAAGAAGAGGGTGAACTTGAATACCTGGAATTTCCTGCACTACTGTACCTTACGCATGACGATATGTCTGATCCATTAGCATTTGCTTTTGTGCAGGCCAATGTTTGAATGTGGAAGATCTAGTCTCAGGTGTCTTGTATGGCTTAGTAGCCTAGTATAACTAAATTTAAACCTAGGATTGGATAGACATTTGAGGATCCCCAATCTTAGAAATAGGTTGAAAGAATCCTGCCTGACATCGGGGTATGCTTATGCCTTATCAAATATACTCATTTTCATACACAAGGTTGATGAATAGTTAGGGCCTATCCTAGCGAAAGCCTTATGTTTAAGAAGTCTAGTATGGTTAGTATACAAATTTTGATAAGTCAAATAGGGTGTTTGAGTCTCATGGAAAACCTCAAAAATTCCCAAGTAGCAACAATCATTCAAATCGTAATAATCAAAAATCAATTTTTTTTATAGGATTTTGTTTATTAGAATTATTTGTACTATATAATTAGATATCGGATGGATGTTAGAAATGATATTTGGATGGCCACTGATTATATTATCCATATTATTTTAATTTATAAAAACTAATAAATAGAAACCATTTACCATTGCATCTCACAAACAGGTGTACAATTTATCAAACATTCATAAATATATAGCAATTACAATGCATGATTGTTATACATTTTGTGGTGTCATCCATTAGATGTTTTAAATTCATATTACATTCATACATTATATTTTAAGTGATTAAAGCATACATGTTCATTGGCATAGTAGTCATCATAGAAAATTTTTGCAACACATACATGGCATAAATTATGTCATAACAACATAAATTAAATGTATATAAGTATAGAAAGTTACACATGCATTTAAAATAAACAGTGCATCCATATGCATCCATCATAAGTAGTACATCTACACATATATCTTATAACATCTAATCATTTATCTCATATCTATCTAGTGCATGTCATCCATACATCACATCATATAGCATTAAATCAATATAATCAATGCATCCATGTGCATAACATAAACATAAAATACCAAAAATAAATTACACATGTAATGAAATGAACTATCATATATATATATATATGTGTGTGTGTGTGTGTGTGTGTGTATGTGTGTCAAATGTACATCATAGTAGGGTATATCAAAATTCTCATAGGCTACAACTGTGTAGGTCCTCAGACCTTACACCAAAAGGTCACAAAAAGTAGCAAAATCTATGCCATGGCAATATGCTAGCTCTGGCCTACACCCCCTGATCCACCTACACTGGAGGAATATCCAACTCCCTCAACCCTATCCCTAGGGGCCTACTCTAGAGCCTTTTGTGGTTCCTACGGTGGATCCTGTGCTCGGTCTAGATCACCTGCATGTGGTGCATGATAGATAGTCCTTTGGTTGGACTGTACGCTAGACTACCCTATCTCCATAGTCTTGGTCCCACTTTGGTGTGTCCCTATAGTAGTGTTCCTCTCTGAAACCTACAAGCCTAGCAACCTAATGATGCCATCCAGCTGGGCGTTGCGATATTCATCCACTATATACTGCTCATTACCCTCATGAGAGTACGTAGAATCCGGATCTCTACCATCATGTCAAAGCCTATTGGCACTGAAGTAAATGGTACTACGAGAGGTGCCATGATAGCCTATGAAGGTGAGGGATCTCCCCTCATCACCCTAATTAGGTCTCACTCAGTAGTCACTGTATCTAGTTTCACATGTAGAAGATCATGCTGGCCAATGATATTCTCAATCTCAATATCTACTATAGACACATGTGCTTGAAGAGTTGTCCTATCCTCTGCATAACCCTGCCACTACCTCTGGCTATGATCTAGCTTCACCTATAGAGTGGTGATAGAAGTGTCCTTGTGTAGGAGCTGAGTGTGGAGTCTCCCAAACTGGCTCTAGAGGTTGGTAATATTTACCTGTAGCTATCCAACCTCATTGTCTAGAGGTACCTCATCCTCCTTGGAGGCCTCCTCTACCTCTACTTGTGGGCCCTAATCTGTAGTGACCCGTGTACCCCATGTTCCCTCAGTCCTCTAATGGATCCTACATCCATGAGGGTCCACATTTGCACCATCTACACCCTATTTTGCAAAGCCATCTATTGGCTAGCCTAGAGGTCCCTATTTGTGCCACTAGAAGTCAACCCACCACCCATTGTAATCAATAGTAGTCCTTACATCCATCAGGCCCGACTCCTAGAAGTCATCATCATCATCCCCCAATGGAGTCACCTAGGGTTAGTTTAGGTCTCTCTATAGGACCAGGCATATGTAGATCATAGGCACCTTTGGGACATCCTATAAAATACCAAAATACCTCAGAACATGAGAGTAGTGTTGGTACTTGTGTATATCAGCCTTTCAATCGATAACCCACCTGTATCTATGCACCCGATGCAGGTATCTATCTACCTCTGTCTAGGTTGGGCAGTCCATGTATGGTCACCACTATATCTACTAAGGGTATATCTATGCAAATAGACCAATGTAGTGGTATAGATATCCTGCATGAGACCTACTCCTGAAGCCCTCCTCCCAAGGCCAGCAAGCTACGTAGCACTACGATCCTCAAATATAGCAGTGATCTCTAATGGTAAGTTGACAGGGTGCTCTATCAAAATGTGCTGCCAGCCCCAAATCTATAGGAGTAGATTTTAGATGATGCCCAATCTACTATGGTGTGTGATATGATATAGCTTGTGGTAGATTTGTGCTAGAAGAGTGCTCCCCCATGCCAGTATAAGAGGCCACTTGGTTGAGCTAACCATCACCTCCCTAGTCATAGCTAGGAGGTTCTAGGGGAACCTTGTTCTTGAGGAGTTCGAGAGGACTATTTGGATGATCAAGTGTATGAACACAACCTCCCACTATGAAAAGAAGCTAGCCTAGAACCACTCCTCGATGTGGATGCCTCCATGTTCAATGCGGCCCTGAGCCTCATGGCTCCATGTGCCAAAGATAGCATCAAAAACATCCTTCCTAATTATGGTAGGAGATGAAGTGATGGTCTCAACATCAATAGGTAGGTGAAATATGTGGTAGAAATCCTCTAGAGTCACTATCATTTCACTCATCGATAGGTGAAATATGTTGGTCCACGCATCCCAGTGACGGACCGAGGCAGTCATGTAGGACTGATTAACTCAGATGGTGGGGAGATCCAAGATGTAGCCAAAAACCATCATAGAAAACCACTCCCACTCTACGTTAGTGAGAGTGTGGCACAGGTTGTGAAGGAGATCAATCTCCCTCGCTCTATTGGTCAAGGCCTGAGTAAAAGCAATAAAATAAAAATAAGAATAAAAACAACTAAAAATGACTTAAAAATGATAAAAAAATCATAAAACTCAAAAAAAAGAAAAAAAGCACACACATG
The DNA here is from genome assembly GCA_028583015.1 of Wollemia nobilis. NCBI lineage: Eukaryota > Viridiplantae > Streptophyta > Pinopsida > Araucariales > Araucariaceae > Wollemia > Wollemia nobilis. The sequence goes on along the minus strand of JAQPPZ010016861.1, from coordinate 12,922,372 downwards.
ATCAAAAATTTCAAAAAAATTAAAAAAGCACTTCAAAAATGCATTAAATGGCATTAATTGCCAAAAAAATAAAAAAAATTGAAACTTTTTTCAAAGGTTTGCATGTCGCAGGTCGGAACCACAATCAACACAATGGTCAAAGATGTGACTGTTGGGATTTAAATCTCATCATGGTTGACAGTCGTGGTTCCAAATCTAGCAATTGGGAACTGCATCTGCCACTCATGTCTAGGGAACATGACCTTTTCAAGGGAATTTCCCTCCCCAAATTAAACCCCAAAAATTAAAACCCTCCCCTCTAACCTAACCTATGCTAAACCTAACTAGGGTGAGGTTCGTTACTAGTAGTTTAGTGTGGTTCGTTAACCCATTTTTTAGTGTGGTTAATTTTAATCCGGTAATGGGATTATGTGGTCTCGATTTTTGAGTTACCTTAGCAGCACTGGCTCCTCCACTGGTCGAAGCCTCTGGTTGGTCAGCCATATGGATGGGTGTAGAGCGAGCAAATCAAGTTTACGATAGTGTTTCGTGTCAGATTTCACTGTTTACCTCTCAAATCTCTTAATTTTACTGTTAGTATCAGGTAAATAATGAAATATTTCAAATATCAAAACCTTATATATTTTTTGAATTCGGTTCGGACCGCCCTTGACAACCATCATCCCTGAATTAGGGTTTTGTGACCATGACTTAGAGTCGTGATCAATAAAATTGGATTTTTCCACCACTTCTGATAGACAGGGTCAGTAAACCATAATAAATCCTCTCAATTTCCACTGTGGAGAGCCTTAAAATGTCATTAAAATTTTTCACCAGACTAGAATTGCCACAAGAAGCATAAAATAAGCATATTTGGTGATGCAAAATCATGAGAATGAGCCAAACAAAGCACAATGACATTTTAAAATATCATCATAAGGCAAAATAGAATAAAATACATTAAATCAAGGTTGTTTCTATGGAAATACTTTCTTTGAGCGCCGCACCTCCCAGCCAATAAAATAAAACAAAAAACAAAAAATTCAAAATTAACAACAATAAAAAAAAAAAAAAAAAAAAAATCAAAATCCAAATGCACCTCGTATCAGTCATTTACCCTATACACTTGGCGGTTGCAGTGACTTGCACTCCATGCAATCCGGTAAGATGAGTAAATTACCATAAGGACATTTGGGGCAAATCCATCATTGTGGAATTACTATGTTTCATTTCAATCCCCAAGAAGGCCTTGACGACTGGACTGCTCCAAGGGAACGAGATATTCATCACAATTCCCCTATGATATTTTTAGCATATCATCAACAATATGATTCAACATAAGCCTAATTAGAATTGTCTTCATTTTTATTCCCTAAGAAGGCCTTCGTGGCTAGACCACTCCATGGGATAGAAATCGGCAAATACTATTAATAGTTGCAATCATAGCTTATTAGGCCTCGCCAAAAATTCAAATGCTAAATATTACTTTGTTCAAGATCATTCATAGTGGCCAAGCGACCTCTTCACTTCATTTATTGTCATTACCCTCATCGGCTCGTTTCTTGAGGGGGTAGTCATAATATCAAATAATAATCAAATTCAATAAAATATCCCTTGATCGTAGATCCCTAGATCTTGTCAAATGGCGTTCATCTTATGAATAATTGCCAAATACTATCATAAGCTCACCATTCTACTAGGGAAAATAGCATATATGATAGTTTATTTGTAGCTCTCATCCTTTTTATTATATAGGCCTAACTCCTATTATAAAAACCAAAGCTACCCAAATGTCTGATGATGAGTGCAAACCCTTTCAAATTTAAGCCTTCCAATCGAAAGCAATGATTCTAGGATGCACATCCTCTTTGCAGGACTTGGGGATCTAATGTTGATTAGAATAATGATCATCATCCAACCTACAACATCATTTTAGGAGGTCTATTTTGCTCAGCATTGTTCGATCTCATAACACATCTCAAAAGGGGCATCTGTAGATAACTAAAATATGTCATGCCAAGGCGACTACTCATATGGGACATGCTAGAAGACCATATGGAAGACCTTGGATAGATACCAAGGTATAGCAATGGTTTTTACCACTCATTTGGGCACCTTTGTCTAGTCAGTACTAGCTACTGCTAACACCCATGGTTAGTAGAGATGATTGTGCCTATCAGACGCGATCAGGACTTAGAGTCATTTGGCCTTCATCTGATCCAAAATTGGTTGCAATGACCAATTGGTTGTGGATTGGAGTGGTTTGAGTGAGGAAGGTTCTAGATCCTTCCATCCAAAAATCTCAACCACCCAATATTGATCTAGTATTCCACATGAAGCCACCCCTAGCCCTTGGAAATCGCTATATAATACCCCTCTAAATTGAGGAAAAGAGAGAGAAGCATAGTCAATTAAGCAACGAAGCCTTGTCGAATTGCATACTCATTCACATGCATTTATAGGAATACCTTTGCTAACCAATTGGAGATCACATTGCCATGGAGGTCCTAGGAGGATAGGAGAGCCAAGAAATGCTAATCCGTGTAATCCATGCACTCACTGAGCAATTCAACCACCAAATATGTCAGAGGACACAAAGGTGACCCTTGACCATCAATTTGGCAAGGAGAATCAGAGAATTAGCCTTGATTTGGAGGGTAAACTTACTTCAGGCTTAGTCACAGTTGTCAATCGCGATGAACAGTACCCACCACTTGAAGGACCCATGGTGATGCGAGAGCATCCAATGGTGTAAAAGTGATCTTGCATTACCCAAAAAATATTGTAATTGTTTAATTTTGTAAAAACTAGTAAAAACTAGTAAAACTAGTTTTTCTTGCAGGAGATTTTTGAAGGTCTTAGAGATCAGATTTGAGGATTTTTAGTAATAGTTCATCTCGTGCCCTTTTCAAAAACATGTTGTAATAGTCAATCGGGTCAACGAGCACGAATTTATGACCTACACAAGTTTCCCCAAATTTGAAATTTGAAATTTCAAGTTTTAGGTGGGAAAAAGGGGAAAACAAGGCATAAGTGGGAATTTTTGAAATTGTAAAAGGGCTCTTCTTTTGGGACCCTCATTTTAGCATGAAAATTAATGGAAATATTTGGCTCCTTTTAGCATTTTTTGTTTTCAGTGGATTGTATGTGTTTTTTTTTAATGCAACTTTGCTTCAAGTGGTATCAGAGCGAGAGTTCTTGAGTGTGTAAATAGAGCATCGAATGTGAGGCAATTTACACAAGGATCTGTGGTTAGGGTTTGTAGGAGAAGTGAGAATAATGCATCTATGAAGAAATAATGGTGGTGGAAGAAATATGGTGCCAGAAGAAGATTTTAGATCTTTGTAGAGGCAAGTTCAAGCTCTGCAAGAGGAGCTACATAGAGGGTTTGAGCCAAGGAGAGAAGAAGGGAGTGAATATGAAGCTAAAGAAGAAGAGGCCTAGTTCGAATAAGAATAAGAAGAGGTAGTAGATCCTACACAATCCAAATTGTATAAGGCCATATCATATATTAGAAAGAGACCAAATTTTTATGTCTTCACGTATTCTAGAAATCTCAACCTAGAAGAGTTGATCGACTAGATCAATGACATGGAGGAATACTTTGAGTATGAGGAGGTAGAAGATCCTGAGAGGGTCAATTTTGCTAAGACCAAGTTGAAGGGTCATGATATAATATTGTGGAAGGGAGTTCAACTAGACAGAAACAAAAGAGGAAAAGAAAGGATAACAAGGTGGGAGCATATGGTGAAGTTAAAGAGACAATTTATTCCAGCTAATTACGAGTTGGATCTACTCAAGAAAATGTAGGGTTTGAGACAATAAAGTAAGTCTGTCAAAGAATATACAAAGGAGTTCTATAAGATCCCAATTAGAACAGACCATTCTGATGCCAACAAGGAGAAGGTAGCCCGTTATATTAATGGGTTAAGAGCAAGTGTTCAAGAGGAGTGGAGTCTAGTCAGGATGACTACCATTGAAGATGCTTACCAATTTGCCTTGAAGGTAGAAGAGAAGCTGAATAGGAGGTTTGAAAACAAACTGAGAGGAAGAGGTCATGGTGGAAGAACTGGTGGGAGAATAAATGGAGGATAGAATGAGGACCAAAAGAAAACTAGGGATATAAGCAACAGTCAAGACCAGAATGGGAAAAATGCTTACCACCCCTGTGAGCCGAATAATAACTACCATAATAATGGTTACCAGAGAGGAAGAGGAGTCTGGATGAGGGTTTGGAAGAGGAGGATTTTGTGGAACCTATTTCCACTATGGAGAAGGACATCGAGCATACGAGTGTCCGCAACACCAAGAAGGAACAAATAGGAGGCTTGAAGGTAATGCCCGAGCTATTATTGTTGATGAAGGTGTTGAATCTGAGCACTCTGAAGAAGCAGAAAGAGGAGAAAAATTGATAACAAAGAGAGCATTTCCAAATGAGGAGAAATATCTAGATCAGAGGAAGAGCTTATTTTGCACAAGGTGTAAATGTGTAGGTAAGGTCTGTAATGTTATCATAGATAATGGTAGCACAAATAACCTAGTTGCAGAAGGAATGGTTACCAAACTATAGTTAGAGAGGAAGAGACACCCACATCCATATCAGATTACATGGTTATAAAAGGACCATAGGGATTTGGTCAGTGAGTAGTGCTTGGTAAAATTTAATTTTGGGAATTACTGTGATGAGGTCCTGTATGACATCCTACCTATGGATGCTTGCCATTTTATATTGGGAAGGTCGTGACAGTTTGATCAGTGTGCAATGCATGATGGGCATGCCAATACTTACTCCCTCACAAATAATGAAGTGCACCATAAGCTGAAGCCCCTAAAGTATGTGGATTAAAAGGTATGTATTAGTACAAGAATCTGTTTAGTTGAAGGTAGAAGGTTTTTAGATGGTTTGAAATATGAGCATATGTGCTATGTATTAATTCCTAGAGTTAGGGAAGAAGAATGCAAAGATACCCCAGTAGAAGTCTCAGGTCTGTTAGAATAATTTCTAGATATTATATTAGATAATGTACCTGAGGGTTTACCACCAGTGAGGAAGATTAGTCACCATATATATTTGGTACTAGGATCTAGTTTGCCCAATAAGGCAACCCATAGAATGACTCCTGTAGAAAGTGAGGAGCTAAACAAACAAGTCCAAGAGTTGCTGAAAAAGGGACTGATTTAGGAGAGCCTGAGTCCATGTGCATTGCCTGCAGTACTAGCACCAAATAAATATGGAGAGTGGAGAATGTGTATAGAATCCCAAGCTATTAACAAGATCACCATAAAATATAGGTTCCCATTGCCAAGGATGGATGACATTATGGACTATTTGAGTGGAGCCAAGTACTTCACAAATATTGACCTGAAGAGTGGGTACCATCAAATTCATGTCAGATAAGGGGATGAGTGGAATACATCCTTCAAGACTAGAGAGGGTTTGTATGAGTGGTTGGTCATGCCATTTGGGCTAAACAATGCACCAAGAACATTCATGCGGCTGATGAATGAGGTATTGAAGGAGTTTTTAGGAAAATTCATCATTTTCTATTTGGATGATATTTTAATATTTAGCAAGACCCTGGAAGAGCACCTGATGCATATCAGAAGAGTTTTTGAGAAGCTGAGGGAGGAGCAATTGCTGATTAATTTGAAGAAGTGCAGTTTTGTGAAGAAGGAGTTAGTGTATCTGGGATTTGTCATCTCAGCTGAAGGTATAAATATGGACCCATAAAATGTGAGGGCTATCATTGAATAACCTACTCCAAGGAGCATAAATGAGGTAAGATCATTTCATGGTCTAGCAATTTTTTACAAAAAAATTATTAGAAATTTCAGCAGTATTTGTGTACCCTTAACAAAAATGATGAGAGGGGATAAGAAAGAATTTAAGTGGACCTTAGGAGCATATACGAGCTTTGATATGTTGAAAAAGAAGGTCACAGAACAACCTATTTTAGCACTTCCATATTTAAATAAGGTATTTCAGGTAGACTATGATGCTAGTGGTAGTGCCATAGGAGTTGTGTTGAGTCAAGAAAGTAAACATGTTGCTTATTTTAGTGAGAAACTCAATGATGCTAGGAAGAAGTATTCTGTATATGATCAGGAGTTTTATGCTATAGTTCAGGCTCTAAATAAGTGGAGGCATTATTTTTTTCCAAAAGAGTTTGTTCTATATACTGATCATCAGGCCTTACAATATATTAATAGCCAAGGGAAGCTAAAATAGAGGCACTTAAATTAGGTTGAGTTTCTACAAAGTTATACCTTTGTGTTGAATCATAGGAGTGCGAAGTCAAACATAGTTGCAGATGCTTTAAGTAGAAGGTAGTGTTTGTTGACAAAAATGAAGGTGGAAGTTGTAGGTTTTGATGAACTTAAGGGTTTGTACCCTAAAGATCCTAATTTTGCAGAGGATTGGAGGGATTTCTTAACACTTGTTACTTTAGACAAGACTAAGTGGTTAAATTTTCAAATCTAAGATGGGATGTTTTTTAAAGGAAATCAATTATGCATTCCAAGGAGTTCAATGAGGGATAATTTGGTCAAGGAGAAGCACAATGGAGGGTTGGATGGACACTTTGGTAAAGATAAGACCATTGCCCTCATTAGTGACAACTGCTATTGGCCACAGTTACAGCAAGATGTGAAGAAGTTTGTACAGAGTTGCAGAGTATGCCATATGGCCAAGGGTGTGAGACATAACACTATTATATCAGTCATTACCTATACCATAGAGGCCATGGGAGGACATCAAAATGGATTTTGTTCTTGGCTTACCAAGGACGCAAAGGAGGAATGACTCCATATTTGTGGTGGTTGACAGGTTTTTGAAGATGGCACATTTTATTCCTTGCTAGAAAACTAATGATGCAGTTCATGTTGCAAGGTTGTTTTTCAAAGAGGTGGTACGACTACATGGTATACCAAAAAGTATTGTTTCCAACAGGGATACCAAGTTTGTTGGGTATTTTTGGATGACCCTATGGAAGAAATTGAAGACAAACCTAAAATTTAGTTTTGCATACCACCCATAGACTGACGGACAAACAAAGGTGGTGAACAAAAGTTTGGGTAATCTACTGAGATGCTTGGTAGGATATAAGCCCAAGGGATGGGATTTGGTTTTTCCACAGGCAGAATTTGCATACAATAATTCTGTAAATAGGAGTACTAACAAATCCCCATTCCAGATTGTGTATGGTAGAAGCCCACGGAATGCTTTTGAGTTGAGAAAGATGGTCAGAGGGGAAAAGAGCAGTTCTGAGGCTAAGGAATTTGTAGAGCACCTGAAGAGCCTACATGATGAAGTGAAACAACATATCAACAAGATGAACACTCAGTACAAGACAAGAGCAGACCAAAAGCGACGACTTAAGGAGTTCCAAGTGGGAGATAAAGTTATGGTTCACTTGATAAAGGAAATATTTCTTGCTAAAACCTACAAGTTAAAAATGAAGAATTTTGGACCATGCAGGGTCATAGGGAAATGAGATTCAGGGAATACCTTGAGGTAGAATTGCCAATTGGGTTGAATATATCACCTATGTTCAACATTTCAGATTTGGTAGAGTATCATGAAGGTGACAATAATGGTGGACCAGTCGTAGAATTGTGGAGTATTCTTGCATCTACTCCAAAGATAAAATATATCCTAGATACCCATGTAGACAAAAGCACAAGAAACATGTAGTATGCAGAATATCTAGTTAAGTGGAAGGGCAGGCCTATTGAAGATTCATCTTGGTTGTCGAAGGCTAAGGTTGAACGCCTTGGTTTTATTCCAACAAAAAAGAAGTGAAGGTCACTTCTCAATTTACCCTGGGTGTCTGATGCAGGAGCATCCAATGGTGTAAAAGTGATCTTGCATCACCCAAAAAATGTTGTAATTGTTTAATTTTGTAAAAACCAGTAAAAGCTAGTAAAACTAGTACAACTAGTTTTTCTTGTAGGAGATTTTTGAAGGTCTTAGAGGTCAAATTTGAGGATTTTTAGTTAAACATGAGCACCAACATTTTCCTCGCTTAGTTTATCTTGTGCCCTTTCTGAAAACATGTTGTAATAGTCAATTGGGTCAACAAGCATGAAGTTATGACCTCCGCAAGTTGCCCCAAATTTCAAATTTGAAATTTCATGTTTTAGGTGGGAAAAAGGGGAAAACCAGGCATAAGTGGAAATTTTCAAAATTGTAAAAGGGCTCTTCTTTTGGGATCCTAATTTTATCATGAAAAGTAATGGAAAGCTTTGGATCCTGTTAGCATTTATGGTTCTCAATGGATTGTATGTGTTCTTTTTTTAATGCAACTCTGCTTCACACGGTCAGCGGGTATCCCTGATTTCCTTGTTCTCTATTTTACAATTTGTATAACTAGTCTAGATTATTCATGTTGTAGATTTAATTTAGTATTCTAGAGATATTTGACCGACAAATTAAGAGTTAATTGCAATTTCCCTTCATTATTGTAGTGTAGGTATAACGAATATTTTTCATTATTTCATGTCTTCAATTGAGTAAATAGGAGCTTAGATAGAATCATATTAGTTTCTTTCATATTTCTAATGGTAGATCATCATGATTTAGATCAATTTACATGATTTGAATCACTTTCTTGATTTCTTGATTTCTTGAGTATCATGTTATCCTTTGTGCAAGTACCCTTTAAAAGCCTCATCAAGAGAGGCCTCCTTTGCTTTTAATGTTTCTTGTTGTTTATTGCACATAGGACTAATAGGGGTTTTGGAATGCAAGGCAAAAAATACCTCTAATCATGGATAAGAGGGTCATCGACACCCTAGATCAGTTTGTGTCATCTTGAAAGGCACTTGGAAATCACACCTACCCTTGAAAGGGAAACATTACATCCTATTGTAACAATTGTATCAAAGTGATTATCCCTGAGAGGGATGTACTTGTAATTTGAATTTATTCAAATATAATGGAATAAAGTGTATTTCTTATTGTCAATTTCTTGTTCTTGTATGTATTTTGTGTATCTTTCAATTCTTGCAATAGGAACCGATAGGTGTGAGCCTTTTTTCGATCGTACACAAATTTAATTCTATGATATATCTATTTCTGTTTTGACATGTGGCCTTCCTTACTCAATAATTAATTTATGGCTCATACCATTATACAATATAAATATATAATTATTTAATATTAGATATCTATCTTGGTACCTAACAAGGATCTCTTGGAGATTCGTCCTCCTTGGAATAACTAAGAACTATAATATATATTTTTAAAATTTATTTGATGGGATTGAAATGGCCCCACCCTTATTACATTATTACCATGTTATCATAGTATTACAATAACATCTTGGCAATTATATATATCACTTGGAAATATTTGAATCCTAGTCTCTATCGTGAAATTTGTATTTAACTTGTACAAATCCTAATATTTTATCTTTAAATATTAAGGTTAATGGTATGAAATTCATCTTTTCCCATCCCTTTGTCTAAACCCTATGAACTATTAAATTAAATGTAAGTTTCACCCAAGATATTTGAACCTTAGTTTAAAATGTGAAACTCTTCACTCCAAACCAATTACTCTAAACCCATAAACAAATAGAAATTATAATATATTTTTTAATACTTTCAAGTATTTAATTTTAAATTTTGTTTAGATTCAAATATAATATGCTTGCTTAAATTATGCTCACTTATAGTCAAATTTGGAAGTGACCAACTTTTATTTTTCTAGATTTTCTTGTTATATAGATAGCTTGAATTTGAGGTATTTCAATATGTCGATATTGGATAGTAGAATGGTGAACTTCAAGATGAGGTAATGTTAAGGTACCTAGAAATAGATATATGGGGATATAGTAATATATTATACAAGGATTGGCATGGACCACACATAACCCAAGGTTGATTATATTATAAGATTTTTTGGAGTATATTACATTATTTGGTACATGCTAATGTACCCCCATGGTACCTTCATGGTACATTTGTAAATAATAGATTAGGGTTGAGTCATAGTTTAGAGTGTGAGTTATATTTCCTCTTTTATGTAAGTGTGAATGTGTAGGAAATGCACAAGTGTCATGTAAAGTTGTAATGTGTAGGAAATGCACAAGTGTCATGTGAGTTAGAGTGCAAGTGTAAGTTGAGTCTATGTGCACAAGTGTCTTGTATGTATGAGAATAATATGTAATGTAAATATGTGTACAAGTATCTTAGATTAAAGTGTGCAAGTTAAAAAGTGTAAGAGTCATGTATAGGTGTGCATATGTTATAGAGTCAAGTGTTCATAAAGTATGCAAGTGTCAAGCATATAAGTCAAGACTCATGAGACTTGGCATATAGAAAGGAATAATCAAGTTTCCAAAGTGTCACACTACTATGACTATATTATGGAGACAATGCTCATAGATAGGTTATAAACTACAATTCATAAATAAAGTACTATCATTGTAAGAGCAAGAGGACTAATAAAGCTTGTATATATTTTTGAGAAATTAATATTGTAAATTGTATTGCATGCTTAGTATATGTTGATAAATTATATTTACATTCATAGTGCTACATATTATTGAATATTATTTGAGTTATTATAAGCTTTATTTTACATATTAATTTGCTCATATTATTATTCTCTTATCATTATCTTGACCTTATTATATTTTGGATATATTATATTTGATCTTGTAATATTTGTGGTAGTATTAAGGCTTAAAAATCCATTAATGATACCACCGGACTCTATCCAAATTGGTAGAGTATTTTAGCCACTATTAGAAATTGATTTTATCTAGATTGATAAAGTCGATTAAGATTTTTTCCACTTTGAAGGTAGTGAGACTCAGACTCTATTTTTAAGGTCATATTGAGTAGAAGAGGCTAGGGTCATTCCACTAGGTTGAAGGAAAACTAGTGAAGAATAGAGGCTCAATTACATTGAATAATTTGGGGAACAAACTTAGAAGAAAATTGGTCATTCAAGAAAGATAGATATTGATATTAATATTGATATTGGATTCTATGGTAAGGAGGAGAATCATATTGGGTTCTTAGTATCAACATAAGACATTAATTTTAGAAAAGTGTTCTAGTAGATATTAAGCTAAAAAAGTCTGAGAAACTTCCTACAAAGTATAGAGAAGAGTTTTAGATTCTAAGAGTGGAGAAAATAAATATAGCTACAGATTGAGAAGCATTCACAGATTGCTAAGAAAATAAATATAGCAATGAATTGAGAAGCATTCAAATATTCCTTGTAAAATAATAAGAGAGAAAGCAACAAATTGAGAAGCACTTAGAGCTTCCTAAAGAGAAAGAAATAAAGTAAACCATAATTAAGAAGATTGATCTTGAAGAAATATAAAGAAGCATCTAGCTTACTTTATATTTCTTCAAGCATTGGATTAGTATCTACATTGATAAGAGTTGCAAGGTATTAAAAATATTTAGATATTAACAATGGCTCAAGAGATCAATATTAAAGCAAGGAGGCCCTTATAGATAAGCCCTTTATAGAAAATAAAAGAGGCTTGAATAAAGAAGAAATTGAGGTCCTTGAATAAAATAGGTATGTATAAATTATTGAAAAGATAGAGGTCTATATAGAGGCAGCCATTATAGAATAAAAAGAAAGGTTCTGATAAAATAAATAAAGAAACCTGTATAGAAAGAAATAGAGGCTCATTACATATATAGTGAATACATAAGAAAGATCCCTACATATGAACTAGTCTATGGAAAAGATAAAAGGCCAATAATAAGCTAAAATATTCAAAAGTTTCTTAAGGCCCATGCTAAAATAACAAGGTGATCCATGCTAGAATATCAAGGTGACCCATGTTGAAGAAATAAATGCCATTCATCTAACTCTGAGAAAGAGAAAGAGCACACAACAACCATAGATCTCCACTCAAGTACATATCTACAAAAAAAAATTATACAAGATTAAATTTAGCATAATAATAATTTTAGCTAACTAAAGGAACAATGTAACCAGAGTAGAGTACCCATTTATTCAAGCTACATAGTTGTTGTTGAAGTTGCAAAGGTAAAACTATATAAGCTTTAGGCCAAGGTATGTAAAGGAGAAAGTCGATGTTTGTAGAAACTTGAGATCATCAGGCTAACTCACAAAGGAAAAACTATCAGGGTAGTCTATATAGATGAGGAAGTCTAAAAGCTAAAGAATGCAAAAAAAGATTTCAATAATCAAAGCACATTTTTCATCAAACTAGGCACTTTTGGGAAAGTCTTCTTGTAGTGCTTCATAGGGAGAAAGGAAGTGAAAATGCCTCTCATTATGTGTGAGAGGATTAAAAAAACAACACAATAGGGAAAATACAATAATGCAGTTGAACATTGAATGCTAAAGGAGATTAATACCTATGTAGCCACCTGAATACCTACATAGCCACTTGGACACCTACACAATAGTGGGTGGTATTACTATGCTATGCGACTACCTCTTCCCATTTCTTACAAAGTAAGGAAGGTTTCATTCAAGCATTGCCATTATATTATACCTAGCCCTAGAACTAGTTTAGCCCATCTAGGGAAGGTAGGCTATCTTATTATTTTTACACTATCTAAGACATTGATTCAAATTAGATAATGAATTATTATAAAGCCAACAACCATTGTAGAAGTTTGAATGTCAAGAAGCAAGCCCCCTAATGAAATCAGTAGAAATCCTATTCGAATGCTTTTTTGACCAAATTGGTTCATTTATTTTCTTCTTGTGCTAATCCATAAAAAAAAATTATTCACTTTAAAGGATTTTGGAATGAAAGGCCCTGGTGAACCAAATAATATCGACACTGGGGTAATTTGGTTTCGATCATCGATACTAGTTGTTCTCTAAGTAATTTATATCACGAATAGGATAAAAGATTGTTCAAAAGGCCTATAGCAATTTATTCTGCATAAAAATGAGCCAACTTGAAATTTGAGCATTACAAAGTCTTCCTTCTTATTGCAAGAGATCCTGGATTATTACTAATTTTATTCATTCATATCCCCAGGGAACGAAGTATCGAGTATCTCGAGATTTTACAATTAATATATTCATTCAAAAAGGTATTTGGGTGTTCTTTTTTAAGCCCCATGAATGCATAAGTGATAATCTAAACACCTAAGTGACAACTTGATTACCAAAGCAAAACACCTAAGAAGAAATTATAATGCCAATTGAGGTAGTATAATGCCAACGGTTGAAGCATAACATCAAAAGATGGTACCTAAGTACCAAAGGGAGTAAACTGAGTTAAGTAGAGGAATTATAACATGGATGTAGTGAAACATCTCAGTTCAAAGGAAGTGAAATATCTTAGTTCAAAGGTAGTGAAATATATCACATGCAAGCTAACAAGTGGTGAATCTCTTTCAATGACTATAGAGATATGTAATAAAGAGCATTGAAGATTATTCATAGACAACCAAAACAACAAGATGCAAGGATGTGCATATGCAAATATTTCTCTTGGAAAGGTTGGCAATGTTATTAGGATTTGAGTCAAGTTTAATATTTGAAGCGTGTTTAAAGCTAATTCTAGGAGAAATAAGGTATTTGAATTTGGATTAATTTAAGTTTTTTAGGGTTTATAAATTATTTTGTAAAATAGGAGAAATAAGGTTTAATTAAGTTTTTAAAGTATTTATATTTGGAGTGATAAGGTTAATGAATTAAATTTATTTAAAGTAGGGTTTGATAGTTTATTTATTTTATAAGTTTGGAGTAATAAGGAACTTAGTTATTTTTGAAATTTTTAATTTTTTAGATAAATTTGGAGTGATAAGGACTTCAATTAGGTTATTTGATTTTTAAAGTTATTTTTTTAAGTTTGAAGTCTTTTTTGAAGAATGTTTTTTTTATTAGTAAGAGGGGTTTTGAAAGGTTTTTGCAACCTTTTACAAAAAATTTCTAGTTAGGAATAGTTCTACCAACCATCCGAAACAAAAAGGAGACACATTCTTCAGAAATGAGAAGAGATAAAAAAAAACAAATAGAGAAACCCTCACTACGACAAAAGAGGAATCCTCAATAGACTAAAAAAGAAGCCCTCATAGGGGTAAAATTATATGGAAAGGAAACCACAAGACATTATAGCAAAAAAATACCAGAATATGTAGAGAACACACAGTTATTTGCCAATGGAGTCAACATTAGGATGCCCTTCGTTGCCCAACAGGTTCCTGAACTTGGCCAAAATTTCAAACTAGAACATGTATTCCTCCAAAAGGGCATCTACTCACATGTCTAGGGGAGCCAAAAATTAGCTCCAGTGTGTCATCCACCAAGTGATAAAAATTCCACATGTGGTAATCAATGAATATGATGTGATTACAATATCTCCACATATGGCTTGCAAAGACAATCTCCATGATTAACCACAAGCTCCACATGCCTTGAGCATTCATTCAAGAAACTTGAACCCTGAGAGAGTTCACAAAAATAAAATAGGCATGGTATTGCCATCAAACAAGGGAGGGGGAGAACTTTCATTCCAAATGGTAAAGTTAGGAAAAGTAACACCCAAGGTTAGCTAGAGTATCAATAACTTGGTTTCCTTCTCTAAAGGCATGTTGAATGATGACATTAGTGGAAGAGCTCAAAAATTTTTTTACCTAGAAGGCTTCTAACAAGTTCATGGAGTCACCTTTGATAATAAGGTTAGGGTAGTTTAGCATGGATAGAAGAGAAAGACCTTGGAAAAGGGCTTGAGCTTCAGAAAAATGATTGGTTTGGACTCCAATATTTTTTGCAAAGGCCAACAAGATCTTCCCTAAATGATCTCTGAAGATACCACCTACACCAACCCCGCGTTACCTTTGGCTACACCATCAAAATTGTACTTGATCCATCCCAAAGGTGGAGGATACCACTTGAAAAGTGATTGATCAACCACCAAAGTGGGAGGAGAAATATTACAGGAAGGAAGCTAGAGGGACTTGGCTAATTGAGCTTCACTCAGGGACTTCGGCCACCCATATCCCTAAGAAATAAAGAGATTTTCAACTACCATGTGGATAACTCTGGAAAGAACATAGTTGGAATCATGTATAGATTTATTGAAAGCTCTAGAATTTTGTTCACACAAAAATTCCCATAGGAAATGAGGAATATAGAAGGTCCAAAAGGTTTTGACATGGAATCTCTTTAAGGGATTTGGCCACTGTAAACAAAGGTCATTCAGAGAGGAGGGAGGAGCCCAGGAAATACCCATAGTGGAAAATAATGAGCAAAGAACTTTGAGGGAGAACTAACAGGAGAGGAAAATATGTTGTGTGGATTCACAATCCTATTTTCAAAGGTAATGAAAGTTAGGAATGGGGAGCCCTCAAACCTGGAGATTTGGAATGGAGAGAATTTTTTCATGAATAGCAAACCAAAAGAAAAAATAGAATTTAGGAATAAGGTGTTTTCTCCAAATGATATTTTAAGGAAACCATGGCTGTCCTAGGTTTTCAATAAGAAAGTAGGCAAAATTCATAGAGAAAAGCCCATTCTCATTGGGTGCCCATAGGATCTTATCTTCAATCGAACATTTGGAAATAACACAAAGATGTAAAATATTATATAAAACAATATTAGCTCTTTTTTTGTCCTCATTCAAATCACCATGAGCAAGGGTTTTCCAATGCTTCTTGTCAGAGTCAATAAAATTGAAAACTTGTGTACCAAACAACATATCAATCACAGGTTTAAGGTATATCAAATCAAGGAGGTTTTGAAGAGAATTGTTACACAACTACTTGTCCTCCCAAAAACTTATCTTCTAGCTATTTCTAACTTTCCAATAGGTTCTATTTTTGATGATCTCCCTTGAACACAAAATGGAATTCCATGCAGTAGAACCTTGGATAGGCAAAGGATCATCCAAAAAATTTGGTTGGTTCTAGAGGTATTTGACCTTGATGATATCAACCCATAGTGATTTTTTATTTTGAAGGATCCTCCATCCTTGCTTGGCAATGAGGGCTAAGTTCATATTCCTGACCTTCCTAAGCCTGATACCTCCATATTATTTCTTGGAACAGACCTGGTCCCATGCGACTAAATGGAATCTCTGCTTGTGTTCTAAGCTTGGTCAAAGAAAATTCCTCTGGATCTATTCAATATTATTACAAAATTCAACTAGAATACAAAATATGGAGAAAAAGAATACTGGAATACTCTGGAGAGTTGCTTTGAAGAATATTTAATTTGGTTTTATTTTTGAGAAAAGTTCAAATTGAAAGTTTTGAGTTTTTGCAAATTTATCTATTTGAAAGATAAAAGGTTTTCAACATAAATACTTAGGAAAGATATAAATTTGTAAAATTCACTATTAGTTTCTAAAAATTAGGGAGATGTAATATTTACTCCTCTATATAAATTAAATTAGAAACTAAAAAATTATTTAAACGTAGGAGTTATAATGTTTTCTACTTCAAATGAAAAATATTGCATATAATGGAAGAAAATTTTACAAATGCATTCAATGAGGATAGTAAAGAAATAATGCATAAACTTAAGTTTTACTCTAAAAATGTGATAAACTAATGATATAAATATTAAATTACCTTTATTTCTCAAGGATGCAAAAGAAGAAAAAATTATCACTTATAAGCTATCTTCATGAGAAAATTTTCAGAACATGGTGGAATTCACAAAATACCATTATAATTTATTCAAAAGAATGCTTAATGATGTATTTTTCATTACTTAGTTTTGATATTTTCCAAGAAAAGAAACAAGAAAATAAAAATGACACATATAACTTGAATGAAGCTTATGTTAGCTTCAATGAGGAATCATTGAAATCAAAGTTATATTATTATAATGATTTTCCAAAACACTGCTTAGAAGGTATGTCTTCAGGTATATCTCAAATAAAGATACAAAAACTCTAAGAAGGATGAATAAAATAATAAAAATATGTTCAAGGTGCATTTATTGTAATAGAATTAGTCATGAAAAAACAAATTGTTGGAGTCTTCATCCATGTAAATATTATGGAAGAAAATCTCATTCTCCTACATTTTGTTGGTATAAGGAAAAGTATTGTAGAAGATTCTAAAGAGCATTATTGTTCGTATTAGTTAGTATTTTTCATATACTTATTTTTGAAGCATCTTCTAACAATGGATCCAAGTGTACAATACATGAAGACAAAACATTTAGAAAATAAGGAAAATAAAAATGGATCAAATATGGTCCAAACTTGTCTTACAAATAAGTTGGATCACATGAATATAAAGGAAAGAATATTATACATCAATATGATAAATATGAGAGAGTTCAAGAAGTTTGTAATCTTGAAGATACAAAGATTGAACATAAAGTTGAATCCAAAGAAACTGAAGAAGGATTTAAAGAAAAAATCAAGCAAGAAGATGAACCTAGTAAAGTGTTAGCTTTTGAGGATATATGTAGTGGGAGAGATCTAACACAGGTGTTAATAAGATACAGTAAATATGAAATAAAGTGATTATGCAATATGATTGAAATATACTATAAATAGAAATGACAAAAATACAATGTAGTATGGAGGTAATGGTCACTCCATTACTATAAGCTAAAGAACTACATTGTACTTCATACAGGAGTTCTAATACTACCTACCACTCTCTACTATAATGCACTTGATACATTGATATATATATTTGAGACCCTTTATATAGGAAGATATATTCCTTAGCCAACACTCTACCTAGTTGTACAAGGGGACACCTTGCACATTACAACTTGCAAATTGACATTTGTGCATTTATTACATTGCTTGAAGTAACTAGCTAACTTCCCCCTAAAGTAATATCCTACTCTAACTATATACCAAAGGTGGTACAATTACATGACCCAAATGATGTAATATACTCTAACTCTAGCACCACCTTGTATTACATTATTTGGGTACTGAAGATTTAAATCTTCAATATGGATCTTCTTCTTGATCTTGGAGTTTGTATTCTTATTATCTAGTCTTTGTAACCTATTCAAGCAAGTAGTTAGTATCTTTATAACATGTTGTTCTTACTGAAAGATATTTCACTTCATAATCATATTTAGGTTCTTCTAGTCCTTCAATTTCTTCTATTCTTTGAGCTAGGTGTCCTTTCTGATTATCTTTACGATACTATAATTGGAGATAATTGGTTGGATGCTGAAGTTGCTACTGATGAGGACTATTTTTATATTGTCATGGTTGAAACATGCTTTTCTTATTCATATGATTTTGTTGATTTTGATTTCTAGGATTAATTATACAATAGTTAGCACTATAACCTTTTCTTTTGCATATCTGACAATACCTGTTACTCCATGGTCTTCATCCTTTTGATGATGAAGTAATATTTTCTGTGTATTGTATTTTGATGTTGATGCAGTGTTAGTTATTTAATATTTAGTTGTATTATCCACCTCATACTCTTGATGAATATTTATTAGATCATCAAAAGAAGTATATTTACTTAGGACTTGTAAAGATGTAACCAAATGTTTGTAGCTATCTGGAAGTGCTTTCATGGTTACTTGAGTAAGAAATTCATCTTTAATATCTTCTCCTTAGGTTAATAATTTCCCTTTGATAACTACTACCTTCCTTAGGAATAGTTCTATGATGTTGCCACTATTCATTTTTAGAGAATGTAGTTGAGTTTGAAGATGAAGGATAGTGGCTTTATTTTTTCCTTTGAATATCTTCTCTAAGATTTTCCATGCTTTCGTAGATGTCTTTGCTGAAATTATATAAGGTTGTATTTCATCAGTGATAGCAAATTTTATTATCATTAGAGCTTTTACATCATTTTTTTCAAACTTCTGAATTTCAGTATCACCTGTGTTTGGTCTTTTTGTTGTTCCTTAAGTTATCTCCCAAAGTTTTTCATATACTAAGATTAATTTTACCTTATTTTTATAGGAAAAATTCTTTGGACCTTTGAGTAATTGGGATTCTGCAAGAAATAATTTGTTTTATGCCATGATAATTCTTATGGTCCTCTTTTAAATTCCTTAGTATTAATTTGATGATAACTTGGTGAAATTCTAGGTTTTCTAGGCTTTCTTATGACTCCCAAATGATTTGGATACTTGATAAGCTTTGATAGATGCTATTATTATCAAGTCTTGTAGAATACCTTATGTCTCCCTAGTGATTTTAGATATGCTAAATGATTGATAAATTGCTTTTGAGAATAATAGTTCAATTTTGGGTTGATTTTGTAAAGTGTTATGAATAGAATAAATCAACTTCTATTACACCTTATTACTCCTATTGAACTTAAGCACTTTCTAATTTGATGAGGTCTTAATGGTTGGATGTATTTTATCTCTTCAATGTAGTTTTGAGATAAGTATACCAATTAGTTTCCAACTCTTGATAATATTTAATGAACCTCCTTTTATAGCTTTTGATATTTGATATTTAATATTTCTAAATTTCAATATCCTACTTTGGTGTAGTATTCCTTATAACTCCCTAATTTGGAATATTAGAAAACAATAATATATGCAATAATAGAAATTTTAATTTTCCAGGTAGAAATCATTATTTCTCCTATATTCTAATTTGAAAATATTAAGCTATAATTCTTCTTTAATTTTACTTTCAAATATGGTTGATTTCCAAATAGTTTCAACCTTATATTATACCCTAGTATCTCCCTATTAATGAAAGCAAATAAATTAAGTTAAAGTCTTACCTTTATAATGTTGTAAATCCCTACGTACTTAGTAGTGAATTTCAAACGTAGATGATAGCAATATCTAGTGTTCCTCCTAGCTATTATGACCAATGGTAATCCTTACATTCTTCAACGTATGGGCATAGATGAAATCGATAGTATTTAATTCTGATTTTGAACTTGAACGATGGTTGATTTTTTATTTTGTTCTAACTACAATGCTTGGATAGTGGATGCCTTAAGTTTGATCACCTTAACTAAGAGTTTTAAATGCTCTATACATTGCTATGAATGCTGCTATGACTATTGTTATGAATGTGCTATGAATGCGCTCCTCCTTGGTCTTTGGCATATCAAATTAGAGTTGAATCTTGTAGTAGGTGACAAGTGTCATGATAGTTTCAATTTAATTCTTGGGAGAGATATAGAACCTTGTTGATACTTGGGGTTTTTTGCAGAATGGAAGGTGAGCATTACCACCTTGTTTGAGTGCTTATATTATTCCTTCTATGTAACAACTTCCTGGAATTTCTTTCAAGCATGTAAAGGGTGATCTCTCATGTGAGATATGTTAAGGTTTCCTTCAAGGTGACAAGTGTCACTTTTCCTTTTTTCATGGGAATTTTCTTCTCTTATCTCAACATATACTATGAATGCAAATCGAACAACACCAAAATATGAACTATAGAATTAAATAAGCAATGTAACACACAAAATTGCACAATGAAATAAAATTTTATTATGTTTCCCATGGATCTTCAATGTTACAATAAAATGTGCCCCAAATATGGGGTTACAAAGCTTATTATGCTTGATACAATGATTACAATACACTAGGGTTCTCCGAAACCCTAGTAAAAAAATAGTGGTGGTGTCTTCACGTTTGATCTGATCCCAATAGAGGTGAGTGGGATTTCTGATATCCTATGTAGGACCACTCTAGCTTCAATATCTACCAATGAATATGATTCTTAGATCTACACATAGAAAACAACAATAAGAGTTAGCAATACCTGTGAGGGCTCCACTGTGTGAGACCCTTAGTAATAAAATTACTAAAAACCCTAGTTGTAGAAATAATATTGTAAATAGATCTAAGAATACTAAAATGAATGCAATGAATAGTTTACCTTGTCTCATGTTGACTTGTTGTCTTTTGATCTTCATTATTGTTATGAAAAATGGTGCATAGATGCCCTAGCGACACTTGAGGGGTAGTGGGGCTACAGAACTAGGGTTGTGAATACCCATAGGTGCTCGATGATGGTAGGAGGTACCCAAAGGTGCTCGGTGATGGAAGAAAGTTCCTAGAGGTGCTCGAGGATGATAGGAAGTACCTAGAGGTTCTCGAGGAACTTAGAGGGGTATTTTGAGGATTGAAATAGAAGTTGTAGAAGTAGATCTGGTTCATGCGAGGTGGACAGTGATGGATGCAAATGTGATGGTGATGGATGGAATGATGGCAAGAAGACTTAGAATTCTTAGGATAAAAGACTTAGGGACTCCAAAATCTCTAGGGATTTAGTGGTTGAGTCATCAAAATGACTCCTCTTTATAATCTCTCCTAGGGCATGTTAGGGTTTCAATGACACAATTTGTGTGGTCAAGATTAAAACATGATGGAGGGTGGAGATTAAATCTGGGTATGTGGCATGGATTAAGGTGGATGAATGGTTAGGATTAGATCATGATGGATGGTTGGGATTAATTCATATAAATATATATATTTATTAAATATATATAAATAAAATATATAAAATATTATTATTTAAATATATATTAAACAAATATATATAAATAATGGGTAAATATGGTGGGAAACTATGGATGGATGACAAGTGGCTAGATTTTGGTGTCTACAGATGCCCCTTTTTGTACCGTGTTGCATGAAACACAATGCGGTGCAAAAATACAAGACACTTGGTTTGGCCTGATGTAGAAGCAACTTTCTTGTTGGAATGCAAAGATGAACTTGGAGATAAAAGAATTTTGATTGTGTAGCTTACCCCCTCAATTGGTGAATGAGTGATGGATGCATCTCACAAGCCAATTGATAGATTTATGCAGATGATTGTGTGAAATGCATGGTGTAATTGTGGATGATATGAATGATGTAAATGTGATGTCATTTTTGCCCCAACGGTGGAAAGGGGTTGTTGAAAGATGTAAGTGATTGATTCTATTTTTTCCCTAATAGAGAAAAGGGGTTTTTGCCAAGTGTAGATGCCATGATCATGTAAGATGTATCCCATTGTGGGAAAATCAAAGTCAAATGTGGTTACCCCAAGTTTGGGGTGATTCCATGTTGTTGAAGAATGTGCCTTCTGGCATCATTGAAATGCAAGTATGCAAATGCAAAAAGAAAAGAAAAATAGTCTTGCCCTCGGAGCCACTCATGATTGCAACAATTCCCACATGAAATCCCTAAATGGTTGCTCAATCACTTTACCCAGCCTATATCCTCGGAGACTGGTGTAATTGTAAATGAAATGATGAAATTTATCCATGTTGGGAACCCCATGGAAAAGGGCATCAATGACAACTGTTGAGCAAATTGGTCTTGGCATAGTCTCACTCAAAAGATGAGGTACCAAAATTGATTTTATTTTTCGAACAATGAAATATGTGATGATGAAGATGGCCAAGTGTCCTTATGGTGATTTACTCATCTTACCGAATTGCATGGATGCAAATCACTACAATCGCCAAGGAGATAGAATAGACCACTAGATACAAGGTTCACTTGAAATTGTATGACTTGGAAAAATGTGCAAATGCAATTATTGATGGATGAAAATGATGTTGGAATGAAGATGTGATGATGAGAAATGCATTGGTGATTTGTTTGTATGGTTTTGTGAACTTTTGCATTGATTTGGAGCATTTTGAAGCAATTTTGGACAATTTTGTGCCTTGTGGGTGCAAATAATAGTTAGTCCTCCAAATCAATTCATATTTTCACAAAAATGAGTGCAATGATGGAATTGATGATGAAAATGGTCATTTTGTGAAAATTTGGACCATTTTGAAACATTTTGTAACTTGTAATGTGATTTTACAACTTTTGGTCGCAAGAAAAAATTAAGAATCCAAAATGATTTTGGCTTTCACAAAACATGAAATTATGATAAAATTGATGTATGGATGCAATTTGGAATGAATTGGTGGAGGTAAGCTACCTTTTTGGCTTAGTTTGTTCTTTTTTTCAATATTGACACCAAACACCCGCTAGAGTTTGGTGCTTTCCAAATTCAGGGAGGCATTTCAGTTAGTGCGCTTGAAATAACTATAAAAGGCCTATAGAGGGGAAATCAAGCTCATTTGTGCATCCACAAATTTTGGAAGTTGTGTCTGAGGGAGTGGAGTGGAGTGAAGTGGAGTGGAGTGAGTGAAGTTGTAGAAGCTATGGTGATGGATGGAGCAGATGCGACCATGAGAGCAGGTGTGCACTTTGCCAAGGTAAGTGCTTTTGAAACTCTTTTTGTTTTTGTGCAAAATTTTTTTTTTAAATAATGCAATGTATTTGACATTAATGCTTTGTGTTGTGTTGTAGCTAAATATTTTGGAGGCTCGACATCGGTTCTCACCTCTCATCCTTGGGGTGAGGAAGGCATTGTGGGAGGATGAGTGGAAGTGGTTGGAGGATGTTGGGTTGGTTAGGGTAGCTAAGATAGATGTGGTGAGGGCGGATGAGGGGTATCTCTCTTCCTTGGTAGAGATATGGGATCCAGATAGGGGGATGTTTCATCTCCCTACTAGAGAGGTGATTATGACACTTGAGGATGTATACCACATCCTCAAGTTGCTAGTGGAGGGCTTGCATGTCGAGGTTGGACATGATAAGAAGCATGAGTTGAGCCACATGTTCGAATATGGGTGGGAGGATGTGGAGGTGATGGGTGGAGGGATAACATACTTTTCCATGTATGTGGACAAGAAGTTGGATGCCCTACCCACATTGGTGATGTTCGTGTTGGCCAACATAGTGGCCCTAAATAATATTAGTTGTCGGTTCCCATGGAACCTTATCGGGTTGGTGTGCGATATGATCACTACACCTCAGGTGTATGCATGGGCTCCTACCTTATTGGTGTAGTTGTATTGAGAGCTATATGAGGTGAGGAGGTGGAGGTGCCAGGGACTAGGTTGTAGTTTGCTACTACAATGTTGGGGTTGGGAGCACTTTAGTGTGGCTCGACCTATGGGTTTACTAGCTAGGGGATGGGATAGGGAGTAGCCCTATGTGATGAGGTGGTTGATGTTAGAGGAGGTGCATTTGAGTCATCCTATTTAGATGAGTTAGTGGTATAGGGATTTATGGGTTGGATTGATAGTGGCTCAGGTGGTATGGAGGCCATGGTGAGGTGCCATGTGGATAGGTGATGGGGAGCATCTACGGTGGGTGTGGTAGGCTAGATGGGTGGTTGGGAGGCACATGAAGGAGGTGGAGCTGATCCAGTTCTCATGGGTGCTATGGTAGTTTAGATTGAGGTAGGGGGTTCTTGAGGCACCCATGCTCTATAGGCATCATCGAGATGAGATGGGTCTCCCTTGTGCTGAGGTATGGAGGTCTACTTATGAGGATGATGAGGAGATGGATCTCCTTGATGTGGATGATGTGGGGACTACTGAGGAGTATGATGCATGGTTCATGACTCAACCACCATGGGTACCGAGTCTAGTAGTAGATGGAGGAAATGGGGATGGGGATGAGGTCGAGGATGTCGATGAGGCTCCTAAGCATTGGAGGTACCTTCGAGCTAGTAGTCAGAGGAGGTAGACTAGGAGGATAACAGAGTAGGCTCTAAAGTTTGGAGGAGATGGAGGGAGCATAAAGGATAGGGATGAGGTTTTGGATGGGCCTCTTGGTTGAAGTGAGGAGGATTGGGTGAGATTGGAGTAGTTGGTGGTAGAGCAGGATGCTATGGTAGCAGCTCGAGATGTAGATATAGCTAGGCTATGGGATGGTGAGAGGGCTTGGGATGTTGAGATAGTGGCTCGAGATGTGGAGGTAGCTCGACTACGAGTAGATCTAGGGGCATGATTAACTATAGGTGGAGGTGAGGATAGGATCATGAGGCTCTAGGTAGAGCTGCTAGAGAAGAGTCATCGATAGAGACATGATGTACACCACCTTTGGGCTCGAGATGGATATATCTAATTGTTGGAGGATCGATTGATGGAGCATGACATTGGGCTTCCAGATCCACCCTCCTCATCCATATCTGGGTCTGCTAGGCCTAGTGAGTCTAGGCATAGCTCTAGGTCTAGGGCTCCTTCAAGGTCATAGGGGTCCTCTTATAGGCATTAGCTAGTGCTTAGATGCACTTTTTGTATATGAGCCTTGGTACTCCATTGTATATAGCCTTTGGGATTTCATTGTACATGTGATATATATATATATACATGGATTTTAATTTTGTGTTATGCTTTTGTGTGAATTTTTTTGTGTGGATGCATGTGTATATGGATGATTAATGCAAGTGATAATGCAAATGTATATGGATGATTAATGCAAGTGATAAAATGTGTATGAATGCAAATGTTCTAATGATCATTCATAGTTTAGATTTTTCTTGGCCATGTTTTAGCATTGTTGTTTAATTAGGGGCACCAAACTGGTGGTATGTGAGATGGAAGACTCATGTAATGATATGGATGTTGATATGGAAGAATATATGGATGTTGATATGGAAAACTAATTATTTTGTAGAGACTCAGACATACTAGTGATATCAAACAAACTCACTAAATACTGCCTAATTTCTCTAAGACCAAATGTGTGTGCAGTGAATTCATTTACCGAATCATGAGTATGGTAATGACTCAAGGTAATCAAGAACCAATGTGTGTGCAAGTGAGTTCATTAACTCATCTTGAGTAAATTGGGTGAAACCTATTATGGATGAGACCAAGAAGCTAGCTTGTCCTTATGTGTGGTTAGAGGTCTCTTTAAAAGAGACGTGTTACCATGCATGAGCGTACTCCACTACCAGTCAAGCATCTATAGCTCTAGTGGAGACTAGCTCCATAGTCCAAGAATTTGATCTTTAGGCTTTGGGGATGACTACCTAACCATCTGATTAGAAATGTAGTACTATCCTTATAACTTGAGGATCTGTGGTGTGTGATGAAATATTTAGAGCTTTGGGGAATCGGATTCTCAACCTAAGTGTGATGATAATTGTACCCTATCCTTACTACTCTATATTTTGTATTTGGAAGCAATTGTGATAGTGGTGAAAACCACTATTTTTGTGGACTATGTTGCATGATGGGACAAGCAAGGAATACCCTTTTCACTTTGAGGTTCAAACCAATTATGGTGTTATCTCTCTTTGACACAAGATGTTTTTAAGATGTGTGATTGTGTTTGGTTCAAGAATGTTTTGGAGTCAATTTCTAGAACTCAATATTTTCTTAGTGAAAATGTGTCTTGGTCCTAAAGAAAACTCGACATGTATTTATAGTTTGCTTAAAACACTAGGAGTGGTTGAGTGACCAAAAAAACCTAGGAATTATGGAAATGTGATTTTGCTAATGATAATTTGGACTTTATGGAATGATGCAATGAAATGGATGATGTTTGAAGGTGCCCTTGATTAAGGCAACATGACTTTATTGGACCAATTAATATCTAAACTGAATAAATGATCCCTAATATGAAATGTGGTTGTGAATGTGATGTATGAAATGCAACTTATGAAATGAAATGTGTTTAATGCAAACTTTGTGAAATGAAAGTGTGTTAATGAAATGTATGCAATGCAATGAATGTAATGTGTTTTTACGTAATAGACATGTATGTATTATATATATTTTTTTTTTTTTTTTTTTATATATATATATATATATATATATAAATCATATTATGCATAGAATGCTCTCAAGTGTATAATATTAAGTGGTTTGGGTTCTTCAACTCCCTCTAGACTGGCAAGTCTATAAGTTCCTTTACCCACTTTTTGAGTAACAATGTATGGACCTAACCAATTAGCCATAAATTTATCACGAAGGTGCGGTAATGCATTGGTGTTTTGTTGATTCTCTTTAAGGACAAGATCTCCTACTTGGAATTCACATAGATGAACTTTGGCATTGTAAGCATGTTTTAGGTGGTCTTGATATACTCGTAAATGCTCTAAAGCATTGACTCACCTTTCATCAAGAAGTGTGAGTTGGTCAAGATGTGCTTGTCTAGCAGTGTCATCATCTATGAATTCTTGCAATGAAATTTGCAATGAGGGGATCTCAAGCTCAAGAGGCATGATTGCTTTGGCTCCATAGACCAATGAAAATGGTGTTGCCCCAGTAGATGTGTGGATGCTTGTTCGATAAGCCCATAATGCCAAGGGAATTTGTGTATGCCAATCTCTATGATTTTCTTTAACAAGTTTCTTGAGAATAGCAATTAAGGTCTTATTGGTAGCCTCAACTTGTCCATTTGCTTGTGGGTAATAAGGAGTCAAGAAACTATGTTGGATATTATATTTCTCACAAAGTGCTCGAACATCCTTGTTCTTGAAAGACTTACCATTATTAGAGATGATTTTTGAGGGGATACCAAAATGATAAATAATATGATGAAGTATAAACTCCACAATTCTAGGTCCTATCATACTGGTTAGAGGAATTACCTCGACCCACTTTGTGAAGTATTCTGTGGTTGTGATGATGAATGTATGTTGTCCTGAGGAAGAAGGTGATATTTTACCAATTAAATCTAGACCCCATTGTGAAAAGGGCCAAAGGCTTTGAATAGGTTGTAATGCTTGTGATGGTACATGAGTTAAATTAGCATGTTCTTGACATTGCTTACAATGTTTGATATATGTGCAACAATCTCATTCCATTATGGGCCAATAATAACCCATGCATAGAATACACTTTGCAATGGCCATTCCACTAAAATGACCACCACAAGTACCATCATGAGCTTCAGCTATGGCTCTTTGTGCCTCATCAGACTCGAGACAATGAAGGAGGATTCCATCATAACCACATCTATACAACACGTCCCCCAAGAGAGTAAAACGAGCTACCTTTTGCTTGAAAGTGCATTTAGCAGTCCATGACATATCTGATGGGAGTGTTCCAAACTTGAGAAAGGCTATTATTTGGTTTGACCAAGGCTCACATGGCTCCAAATGGATAAAGCAAACATCCTTTTCATCCTTAGATTCAACATGAACAATTGTAGATTTAGAGATCATTGTAATTATGAGGGGTTGTACCTCTCCTAAGGTATCCTTTGGAATCAATGATCCAAGAGAGGCCATCGCATCTACAAATCTATTAGTCAAATATGGCAAACTATCAATTTCATACCAATCAAACTTAGAGAGCAATTTCATTGCTACTTCATGGTAAAGCTTAATGGTAGGCTCTTTGCATTGGTATTCTCTGGTTACCTATTTGACAACAAGTTGAGAATCACCAAATATCCTAATACGCTTAATGCCCATAGCTATAGTTACTTGAAGACCTAATATTAAGGCTTCATACTCTACATTGTTGTTTGTGCATTGGAAGTCTAGCTTGAATGATAAGGGGATGGGCACCCCTGGGGTGTATGAAACATGACTCCAACACCTTGACCTTTTTCACACTTAGAACCATCAAATAATAGTGTGATATCGACATCTTCCTCCGGAATGACATCTTCTTCTTGTTTAGTGATAGTGAATACCAAATCATCTGGGAGCTCAATAATCAAAGGATGATCACTAGGTAGTGGAGCTTCCACAAGCTGATCGGCTATAACCTGACCTTTAATGGATTTTTGGCTAATAAACTCAAGATCAAATTCAGTGAGAAGCATTATCCATTTAGCGGTGCGAGTGTTATTGTAAGTGTGAGACATCATATAATGCAGAGGATTTTCTCTAGCTATGACATATGTGGTGTGACTAAGCATATAATGTCTGAGTTTCTTAGTGGCAAAGACCACTGCTAAGCACAATTTTTCCACGTAAGCATATCTGGTTTCATAGCTTACCAATGTTCGACTAATGTAATAGACAACTTGCTCTCGATTGTTTTCATTCTTTTGTGCAAGCATTGTCCCTAATGCAAAGTCCATTGTTGAAACATACATATGAAAGGGGACCTCGAATGAGGAGGAGCTAAGACTGGTGGAGAAGCTAGGTATTGCTTAATGTCATCAAAGGCTTTTTGACATTCATCTATCCATGAAAATGGCACCCCCTTTTGTAGCAGGTGATTGAATGGCCTGCATTTGTCAGAAAGTTGCGCAATGAAATGATGGATTGATTGAATCTTTCCTTGTAAACTATGCAATTCCTTCAAATTTTTTGGGGGAGGCATCTCCATGATGGCCTTGAATTTGTTTGGGTCCACCTCAATGCCTCTTTTGGAGATAATGAACCCTAGTAGTTTTCCAGAGGTAACACCAAAGACACATTTCTTGGGGTTCAACCTTACATTATGCTCTAGAAGTCGATCAAAGACTTTTTCCAATACACCAATGTGCTCTTGTCGAGTTTTGGATTTTTCCAAGAGATCATCCACATAATATTCGATGATCTTATGCATGTAATCATGGAAGATGTATGTCATGGCACGTTGATAAGTGGCACCTATATTTTTGAGGCCAAAGGGCATCACCTTGTAACAAAAAGTCCCCCAAGGTGTAGTGAATGTTGTTTTGTGTTGGTCATCAGGATTTATTTGAATTTGGTTGTATCTTAAAAACTATCCATTAGAGAAAGCATTTCATGGCCAGCATAGGTTTCGACAAGAGTATCAATGTTTGGAAGAGGAAAATCATCCTTAGGACACACTTTGTTAAGATCTCAAAAATCAATGCAAACGCGTATCACCTTGTTAGGCTTACGAATGGGTACCATGTTTGAGAGCCACTCAGGATAATCAATGGGTACTATGAAATCCACATCTAAAAGATTTTGAAGCTCTTCTTTGACCAAGAGGGCAATGGTAGGATGCATCCTTCTAAGTTTTTGTTTGATCAGCTTAGCATCAAGGTGTAAGGTGAGATTGTGGACAACCAAGTTAGAGTCAAGACCAGGCATGTCTTTGTAAGACCATGTAAAAATATCCTTCTTCTTCTTGAGGAGAGCAATTAATTGCTCTTGTTCATCAGTGGATAAACTTTTACCAAGTTTGACAATTTGGGGATTATCTGCATCTAAACTAAGGTTCACATCGATAGTATCTTCAATAGACATGTGAGAACCTTCCTCAAGTTGATGGGGAGTTGGGATTAGATGAATGTCATCTATGATGTCATCAAACTCTTCTGACTTATCCTCATCTATGTCTTCCTAGAAAACCTCAGGATCTGAAGGTGAAGGTGAAGGTGAAGGTGGAGGTGATGGAGAAATGTAGTTGGTTGAAGCCCTTAACAATTCCTCGGATAGGATGAACTCGAAAAAGGATGGTGGTGAGGAAATCCGGTCCATATCAATAAGACTCATGTCAATAGGAATTGGCTTTGCCAAATCGTATGGATTATGAAGTGGGGTGAATAAGTCAATAGGATTCATGTTGACTTAAAGGAAAAATGGATGGGTGGATCTTGTTTGGTAAAACCAATGCTAGAACTCTGTTAAACCTGAATAATAACAAGCAACACAAATAAATGCAATGTACATGCAAAATATATATTTTTTAATTTTAAAATTTGTTTTTTGATTTTTTTTATTTATGTACATATATTACAAACAAAATGGTCGATGATATGGATTAATGATATGGAGGTGGTGGTTCACCGGTTGGGTCAACTCGCTCTTGTGGAAGAAGTAAGTAAAAGATGGGTTGATGGATGGGGAACATTCTGAGGTAAAACTCATCCTGTTTAGTGTGTGGAATGATGGGGTCTGATTCCTCTTCAGATTCATCAGAAGCTATTGACATAAGGTCAAATTCTTCATAGATCTCATCTTCAGAGTCATCTATGTGATGGATATATTCTCCTGAATTTAAATTTAAGCTTTGAAAAGCTTGTTCAAGAGAAGAGGTGGATGAAAGTGGATGATAACCTAAACTTGAATGGTCATGCATTTCTCGATATGAAACATCGATAATCTCATGCATTCCCTATTCATGCCATCCTAGACCATGTCCTTGCCAATTAACAATGTGAAAATATTGGGATGGAAAACCCGACATATGTTGTATATTGGTCGATGTTGGTGATTTGGGTTCATCTGGGGTAACTAGATTGGATGATGAATCAAGTCCCCCATATACAAAATTAATGCTATTAGGCACTAAACCCATGTTATATACCACTCCTATAGATAAGGGTGGGTCACATGGGTGATCATAATCCTTAGCAGTTTGAATGTTGAGCAGTGTAACTATGATGTCTTGGACCACATATTCACCAATACCAGGATTAGTGAGGTGGACCTCAACTTGGGATGATGTGGATGAGTTGGATGTGGATGGAACTGACTCATGGTTGGTTGATGGTATCTCACAATCCATCATTTTGACTTGTGAGACATTGGTTGATGTGGATGAAGATGGATTTGGTTGGGTGGATTGTTGAATTGGCAATGATGTGGAAAGAGTGGTGGAGGATGTTGATGATGTGGCTAATGTAGATTGAGTTTGACCACATGTGCATGTAGTCAATGGTGATGAAGATGGGGGTATGGAAGTGGATGCTTGATGTGAATTGGTGATTGGAAGCTCCTCAGGAATAGGGGCTTTAGATGATGATATGGATGGGGTGGTTGATGAAGTGGTTGATGATGTGAGGAATAGATGAGTGGAAGGAAGCATGGACTCATAGGGGTTTGAGATAAAATTGCAATACTTAAATGGTTCAACATCCATTGGTATGCAATGTACTTGTCCCTCATGTATGTATTTCAAGCATTGATGTAATATGGAGGGGACACATCTCATTTCCCTCATCCAAGGTCATCCAAGGAGTACATTATATACCATGGACCCTTCCAAGATGTGGAACATAGTATGCAATGTTTTGACCCCCACTTCGATGGGCAAAATAATAGTGCCAACTATGGAGCAGAGAGCATCATTAAATGCTTTCAAGGTAAAAGAGGATTTGGTGATGTGGTCTGGTGGAAGCTTGAGATGTTGAAGGGTAGATGTGGTGATGATGTTTATGGAGGAGCCAGTATCAATTAAAACTCTTTTGAAAGGCTTCCTATCAATTTGAGCCATGATATGTAATGGAGGGTCCACTGATTCCGATGATATTGGTTTGATCTCAAAATCATAGAAAGTGATGGAAGGCTCCATACATGTTTGAATATTCCCCATAAAATTGTTAAATGCATTAGCATCTTGAGATTGAAGTTCAATGGATTTTAGAATATCCATTAATGCTTCACGATGTGGAGGAGATTGTTGGATTAGCTCATATATAGATAGTTTGGTTGAAGCCATTTTTAAGCTTGTGGTTAATCGACTACTCAATGAGATGATTGGCCTAGATGGATGATTGGAAGGATGAATGGGTTGAGATGGATGGGCTAGAATATGGATTTGCTGGGAGGGATTGGTAAAAAATTGGATGGGATATGATGATGTGGTGGGTTGAGACACACTTTCCTGTGGAGGTATGGGTGGTTGAATAGACTATTGCTGAACATTTTGTTGATTGGAGCGTTGTTGTTGACCTTGGGTTACTACATGAATAGCACCCACAAAACCTTGGTACTATTGAATATGATTAACTTGATTAGGAGGAATCTTGGTATTTGACCCTCCTATTGTTGGTTGTGCTTCCTCATGATGAGGAAGTGGTGTTTGATAAATCCCAAGATTTTGATTTTGTTGAGCTAGAGGACTGTCAAGCTTGATAGCTCCTAACTCAATAAGGTCTTGTATTCTATCTTTGAATTGATGGTAGTTATTGATATCATGCCCATTCTATCTATGATAAGGATAAAATAAATGCTCCCTGTAGTGTTTACCATGTTTAGCGGGATCATCAGGTTTGACCTCAGGCAAGGGAAGTTGATTTGTGTCATATAACCTATAAAAAATGGAGGTATAAGATTCAGCCAATGGGGTATATTGATGGGGTTGTCAAACATATTATCGACGTGGTCGATTTTCCACAATTGGCACTATGTTTTGACTTGATTGAGTAGTTGAGGGAACCACATGATATTCAATTTTTCATGGTTGTTGTTGCATGGGTTGTTGTTGAGCCATTATTGGCTAGCTCATGACCACTTGATTTACTTGATTGGATGAATTGGCCTGATTTAATTTTGATTGGCTAGAATAACTTCCTTTATATTGGCCCTTATTTTTCCATTATTTCTTCTTAGGCTTAAGCACTCCTTGGATTTTTATCTCCTCAATTGTGCTAGCCTAGGCAAGAGCTTCATCAAATGATCTATGTTGTTGTAATTGCAATAACCAAGAGATGGGTTTTAAGCAACTCTTAGTGAACAATCGGGTCAGCTCCTCCATTGGTAGGGAAAATGACAATTTGGTGATAATGACCCTCCAACGGTTACCAAATTCATAGACAGACTCATCATCATATTATTTTAAATCATATATATCGGATAATGAGACTTTCTTTCTTATATTGAGGGAGAATATTTCAAGAAATTGGTCAACCAATTGCTCAAAAGTATAAATACTATGGTTGGGAAAATGGTTATACCATTCTACAACATCTCCCCCTAATGTTTGAGGGAAGGTTCTAAGCATTAGAGCATCATTGCTTTGAATTCTAAAACAAGAATGAACAAATGAGCTCACGTGCTCTTTAGGGTTCTCCATCCCTTTAAATTTATCAAACTTTGGTATTGTGAAATCTGTCGGATATGGCGGTGATGGTACCAAAGGATGAATTGGTTGATTGATCAGTTGATGTAGGGTAGGCTTCTGGTTTATCATGCCAGGAGTATGTTGCATCAAACTATCAATCTATTGTTGCATAGCCTGGATTCGAGGGTCCTCCCTAAGAATGTGGAAACCCTGAATCACTTGATGATTTTGTGATGGCGAGGTGGAAAGATGTTGAGGTGTAATGAGGTGATGATGACTTGGTAGAGTGGATTGGTGTTGATGATAATGGGGTTGATGAAGGAATGATTGTGAATGAAGATATGGAGATGATGTATGAGGGCTTTGGATAGGTTGGCTGATGGGAATAGAATGGGTATGGGTTGGCGGTGGTGTTGGAATGGAAACCATAGAATATTGTGGTACCCAAGATGGACTTTGGCTAACAAATATGGGCTGAGTGGAAATAGGTTGAGGCTTAGGGTTGATCACCTGAACTTGTTGTTGAGCATTCTATCGCTTCTTAAGCAATTTTTTGAGATGTTCCCAAGTTTCATGTATTTCCATATCAGTGGTTTATGGAGTGGATGTGGATGGGATTGATGAGGTAGGTGGGGGGTAAGTTGTAATGGGAATTGCAACTTGATGGGAGACACTAGATGGCATGGACATGGGCACTTGTGAAGCAACATTAACATGTGCTTCATACAAGGGGTTACCATAGATTGAGGTGTATGAGGATGGGATGGATGTGCTTTGGGCACATGATGATTGTGGTATGGACAAATATTGGGAAGGTGTAGTAGATACCTCAAAAAGAGGGTTATTGTACACCTAGGTAAGGCTTGAAGGCTGGGAGGAGACAAGTTCCTACTGGAAAATAGAATCATGCCTAGGTGAGTTAGGGACTGACTCTAAGACATAGTTAGTGGATCTCAAAAGAGCTTCTACTTGTGCCATGTCTATATGGGTGATGTGGTGACCAATGGTAGGTGAGGATGACTCTATTTGTGGAATGGCCATGTGAAATGATGTGGATGACACAGTGTGTGATGGACCCATAGATAAATCTGAATGACTTACCTGTATCACACTAGGGGGATTGATCATGGAAGTGGTAGTGGAAGGTGATGATGAACACTCCATTGTTGAAGTGGTTTGATTGGTGGATATTTGATTCATTATTTTAGCTTGATTTCTTGTTAATACCATAAACTAATGAACCAAATATAAAATATGTTAGAAAATAAAATATGGAATGAAAAACTCATAAAATCAAACAAGTAATCCAATCCTATGTTTATACAACAAAATGTGTCTTACCTTTGTTCTTTTTTATCTCGTTTTAATGTTTTTTTTGGTTTTGTGTGTTTTGATGAACTAATATGAATTAAAATGGGTAAAAACTATGGCTTGGATGGGCAATGAGATTCTTACTGGTGATGAAGTCCAGCAAGTTTGCTCAGGGGTGTCCTAAGGTGTCTAAGGGTAGATATTGGTGGATGGAGATGAAACCCACCATCACCAGATCTCAAGCAATGGTTGGTGATGAAATCCAACACATTACTATTTAAAGTGATGCATGTTGTGTGTGATTCCTTTTAATATTTCTAGTTTTTTATGGTGTACATACAATGTCAAGAATAACTAATTTCATGAGTCTAAATTAGAAGCCAACACTAGAAATATTAATTTCCCCAAAAGAAGTAGAGTACACCGCTTAAGACCACTCTCTAAATAGAGGAGGGTTCATCTACTCTTCCACCTTGAATCACCAAATGTAGGGGTACTTTCAATATACTAATGATGTTCCTACTTAGACTAGCAAAAGGAGAAATTCCTAACCCTAAAATTTAGACTATTTTATGCAATTAACAATTCATATGCAAACATAATGCAAGATTTTTAAGTGTAGCACACTAGAAAATAATGAAATTTTAATTGGAAATATGAAATGTGTGAATGAATATGGATGCAAAAACTATTATAATGCCTAAAATGCAGATTAAACATGCTTGTTTTTAATAAATATTTAATGATGTTCTTTTTAACATAAAATCTGTAAAAACATAAAAATATGTAAAACAGAGGGGTTAGGGTTTTTAGGTAGACTTATAGATAAGCCTATGTATTTTTCCTCCTCTCTATGAAATACCTCTGGGCACTTGTGAAATGCACCTGGGCATTTCTTGAATGTCCCACGAGCATCATAGGGCATCCGTGCACCTTCTGTTCAACTCCTACAATTTTTTAGAAACCTTGATTCTATGAAATTCATGCGATCTATTTTTCTAAAAACTTGCAACATAAAAATAGAAAACCATAAGTTAGTGACAAGATAATTTAAAATTTAGAACCCTTTGTGGGTCCCACCATGATCACCATTTGTGAATGCAAATCGAACAACACCAAAATATGAACTATAGAATTAAATAAGCAATGTAATACACAAAATTGCACAATGAAATAAAATTTTATTATGTTGCTCATGGATCTTCAATGTTACAATAAAATGTGCCCCAAATATGGGGTTACAAAGCTTATTATGCTTGATACAATGATTACAATACACTAGGGTTCTTCAAAACCCTAGTAAACAAATAGTGGTGGTGTCTTCACATTCGGTCTGATCCCAATAGAGGTGAGTGGGCTTTTTGATATCCTATGCAGGACCACTCCAGCTTCAACAACTACCAATGAATATGATTCCTAGATCTGCACACAAAAAACAACAACAAGAGTTAGCAATACTTGTGAGGGCTCCACTACGTGAGACCCTCAAAAATAAAATTACTAAAAACCCTAGTTGCAAAAATAATATTGTAAACAGATCTAAGAATACTAAAATGAATGCAATGAACAATTTACCTTGTCTCACACTGACTTGTTGTCTTCTGATCTTCATCGTTGTTGTAAAAAATGGTGCGCAGATGCCCTAGCGACACCCGAGGGGTAGTAGGGCTGCAAAACTAGGGTTGTGAATGCCCACAGGTGCTCGATGATGGTAGGAGGCACCCAGAGGTGCTCGGTGATGGTAGAAAGCACCCAGAGGTGCTCAAGGATGATAGGAAGCACCCAGAGGTGCTCGAGGAACTCAAAGGGGCATTCTAAGGATTGAAACAGAAGTTGCAGAAGATGATCTAGTTCGTGCGAGGTGGACAATGGTGGATGCAAAGGCGATGACGATGGATGGAAATGATGGCAAGGAGACTTAGAATTCTTAGGGAAAAAGACTTAGGGACTCCAAAATCTCTAGGGATTCAAGGGTTGAGTCATCAAAATGACTCCTCTTTATAATCTCTCCTAGGGCATGTTAGGGTTTCAACGACACAATTTGTGTGGTCAAGATTAAAACATGATGGAGGGTGGAGATTAAATCTGGGCATGTGGCATGGATTAAGGTGGATGAATGGCTAGGATTAGATCATGATGGATGGCTGGGATTAATTCATATAAATATATATAAATAAAATATATAAAATATTATTATTTAAATATATATTAAACAAATATATATAAATATATATAAATAATGGGTAAATGTGGTGGGAAACTATGGATGGATGACAAGTGGCTAGATTTTAATATACATATACTTTGCAAGGTTATTTTATCAATGTATTATGCCATATTCTCCTTTTTTTTATGTTTTTGATGGTGCTTGGTGTGAACTGGTTCCAACTATAATAGTGAGCAATGCTTCAATGGCTATGGGAAATGCTTTGGTGGAGTTTTGAGATACTCAAATGGTTCCCTTGAGTTCCCCTTGTGGGCGTATGTCTAGTTTGTATAGTATTTTTGTGCTTTATTTTCCTCCTTTCAACCTTATATATATTTGCCTTTGTAGATAATACTCCTTCCTTGTGTTTGCTTACAGGTACCTTGATACGACTATCCAAAACCATGGATGATATGAGCTCTTTGATAGGCTCTTCTATCTTTCTTGGAGAATGCTCTTTACATGACCACTTTGAGATGATTTATCCTTATAAAGAATATGCCTTTGTGGCACTTAAACCTTGTCCTATTTCCAACATAGGACAAATTAATCTAGTGCAAGATAATGTAAATGAATTTGTGAATACAATACTTCCTTTGCACCTACCCTTTTGCAACCTTATTTTTGTTGGTTTTAATGGTGGCTTCTTGTAGGCAATGGTAGATTTTGAGGTTGTATCATTTGCTAGACACATCTCTCCTTTGCTTGGTTACTTTTGGTAATAAACCCAATCTAATAACCACATAGATAGAAGCTTTTGTAGTAGTATTTTTGGAACTAATTTTTTTAAAATATTCCTTAGTGTACCTCAAATCTGAGACTCACCAAGTCTCAATTTGTAGCTTCTTTTACTAATTTTGATGGTGGATTTCTTCTCCATTCATTGTAGGAATTTTATCTGATTTTGGTGGCTTCTTTGGGCCATGAAATGTTGTATGTTCTATGCATCAAATAGTGTCTCTAGACACTTTGATAATCTACTAGTGTTTGTGTCTTTGATATTTAACAATCAAACACAAACTAACCCTTTTGAGAGTAACTAGTTAAATATCAACTATTATAGTGCTAATGAATTAATAATGCACTTTAATTGTAACAATAATGTCACCTAATTACTCCAATAAACTCTCAAAATAATTTCTAAATGTACTTAATAATATTCTGCAACTTTTACGAGTAATATGTAATGAACCCTTAATAAATATTCTACAATTTTCACTACAATTAATATTGTAGGATGCATTCTTCTTGCTTTATAGATAGATAGTAGGTAGATGATAATTTTTTATATAAAAAATATCCAACTCCTATTTAATGTGCAAATATATCTTAAAAATAACTCTCATGTTTGCACTTTCTTTAAGACTATAATATGAGCCCTTCTTCTTGTACCTTTAATCCAAATATGGTGCTTAATGGAATTTTAAAATGAACCCTAATTTTGAAGTTCAACTAATTGCACCCAAGTTGCTTACCTTTTAATAGCTTATGTCATAGCTGTAGATCTTGGTGTTTGATTCACCAAGTTGCTTCCTTGTAATGGATGAAATTGTAGCTTCTTATTGGCTATCCAAAATAGCTTCTTGCTTCACCAAGCTGTTGTCTCTAACCTTCTATCATGAGCCTAGGGTTTGGTGGCTTGATCCCTCCCATGATATTTTGTCTTTTGACTTCTGTTGTAGATTTAGAGAACTCTTATCTTTGAGCTGTGCCATCTTGCTATGAGAGGCAATCTCCAGATATCTTAAATTTGGTAGGCTTCTTCTTTTTGAATCTTCCTTTAATATTCTTGTTGAATTTTTACTTCAAATAAGATCTTCTTATCAAGATTCTAAATATCTTGAGGTCTTCACTGGATTCTTCTTTTAGGACTTGGCACTCCTTGCCAAATTTTTCTCTTGGGCTTGTTTTTAGATGGTGACAATTGTCCCAAGTCCTTCACTATCAGGAGCTTCTCCTTGGTAGTGGATTTCTCTAATGAGTTCTCCAAGTAACTCTTTTGATGATGCTTCTACAAGATCTACAACAAGGTTCTCCAAGCATTCTTTTTTTTCTCCTTAAGACCTCTCCAAGGTATTATATCTTACAGCTTATTTGGTCTTCCAACTAAGACATTTTCTTCAACCTTCTACTTTCTAAAATTTTTGGTGATGAGATCTTCTTAGATCTCTAAAATCTTCTACTTATAGATTTTGGAATGGGACCTTGTTGGTCCTTCTTCAATCTTCCAAGATTGGAAGTTCTTCAATGAGATCTATTTTGGATTTCTTCAACTTCTTCTAAAAGAAGTCTTTAATCAGTAAAGGGGATCACCAATCTCATATTTCATGGAATATTCTCTAGAGTCTTCTTTAGGAACTCTTCTCTAGATTCTTCTTTTGAATCAAGGACTCTTCTTATGAATTAGGAACTTTTCTCTGAATTTTTCTTTAGAATTAGGACTTCTATGGTCATTTCCTTCTAGATCAAGGCTTTTGAGGCATTTTTTGATTCTACGCTCTACAAGTATTGATATTGAATGGAGATCACCAATCTCCTATCTCCTTCTTAACTCATATTTTGGAGTCTCTTCTTCCTTGAGTCTACTATAAGGCTATCGTAGAAATTTCTTCACTTTTGCAATCTGCGGGATTTGTAGCTCTTGTAATGGGACCTCTTTTTTAGGTCTTTGAAATCTTCAATCTTCTTATTATTGCTACAAGTGCTGAAATTATTATAAGAAGATATTCTTCCTAACTCTCTTGTAGGAAGGTTCCCAACCTTTTCTGGAAACAAATTGTTAGAGACTAGAATGGGAGAATTTATAATTTTGGAGATAATAATATTCACTAGTTGATTTTTCAATCAGGGTTATGCATAAGGGGTTGGGCTTAAAATGTACTTGTAAATAAATGGAAAATCCTAATCAAAATCAAGCTTAATCATGGAGAATTCTAAGCAAATCAAATCGAGCATATTCACACCAAACTTTGGGGTATTTGAAGCCCTAGAATGTAAGGTCATCTGTGGGGTCACTTTTGACCTATTAAATCATATTATAACTTCATAAAAACACCATAATTAGATCAAGCTTGAAAAAAGCTTTCCAACGAGTACAAATATTCCTATGTTTGGATATATATTGTGGCGAATTTAACCTAAGAAAAAATTGGTCGTAAAATTTTAGGTGAATGGGCCGACGTCGAGGGTTATCATATTTGCCAATTTTCAATTTTAAAAATTCTAATATTCACCCAATTTGTGAATATTCGCCACTATGCATAACCCTGTTGTCAATCTAGTGGTATGAATGCTAAGTCTTAGTCTTAACAAGTTTTTCTGCAACTTTGTGGAAAGAATCTAGCCAAATGTAATCTCAGAATTTTTGTAACTAAAATTTATTTCAGTCCTCACTTCTCTAATCCTATTGAATACGTTGAATTTTTCTATCAATTGATTCCTAATAGCAATATTTGCATGCAACAGTGCACAATGACAAATCCAGTTTGCAAAGATGTAGGCCAATAGTAGCAATGGTAACTCTCCATATTCCTCTTAAACTACTGGACTTCTCTTATGATGACTTTTGAAAATGGCAGTGCACAAAGATAAGTTCGGTTTGCAAAATTGCAAAGAGGAACTATGATGGATGTAGGCCCTCCTATTTTTGATTCACCATGAATTTGATACCACTATTAGATTTTGAGGATATATGCAGTGGAAGAGATCTAACACAAGTCCTAATAAGATGCAGTAAATATGAGAGAAAGTGATTATGCAATATGACTAAAATATACTATAAATAGAAATGACAAAAATACAATGTAGTATGGAGGTAATGGTCACTCCATTACTATAAGCTAAATAACTACATTGTACTCCATACAAGAGTTCTACTACTACCTACCACTCTCTACTATAATGCACTTGATACATTGATATGTCTCTATGATGTTCTTTATATAAGAAGATAGATTCCTGGACCAACACTCAACCTAGCTATACAAGAGGACACCTTGCACATTACAACTTGAAGATTGACACTTGTGTGTTTATTACATTGTTTGAAGTAACTAGCTAACTTCCCCCTAAAGTAATCTCCTAATCTAACTATGTACCAAAGGTGGTACATTTACATGACCCAAATGATGTAATATACTCTAACTCTGACATGAAGCTTAAGCAAAATATCATATGCATTGCAAAGTCACATGAAGATTGAAGACAAAGAAGAAGACCATGATTGAAGACTAAAGTCTTCAATAACTAAATAATGTAATACAGGAGGGTGTTGGAGTATATTACATTATTTGATACATGCTAATGTACCCCCATGGTACCTTCATGATACATTTGTAAATAATAGATTAGGGTTGAGTCATAGTTTAGAGTGTGAGTTATATTTCCCCTTTTATGTAAGTGTGAATGTGCAATAAATGCACAAGTGTCATGTAAAGTTGTAATGTGCAAGAAATGCACAAGTGTCATGTAAAGTTTAATGTGTAGGAAATGCACAAGTGTCATGTGAGTTAGAGTGCAAGCATAAGTTGAGTCTATGTGCACAAGTGTCTTGTGTGTATGATAACAATATGTAATGTAAATATGTGCATAAGTGTCTTAGATTAGAGTATGCAAGTTATAGAAGTGTAAGAGTCATGTATAGGTGTGCATATGTTATAGAGTCAAGTGTTCATCAAGTATGCAAGTGGCAAGTAGATAAGCCAAGAGTCATGAGACTTGGCATATGGAAAGGAATAGTCAAGTATCCAAAGAGTCACACTACTATGACTATATTATGGAGACAATGCTCCATAGATAGGACATCAACTACAATTCATAGATCAAGTACTATCATTGTAAGAGAAAGAGGAGTAATAAAGCTTGTATACATTTTTGAGCAATTAATATTGTAAGTTGTATTACATGCTTAGTACATGTTGATTAAGGTTATTTACATTCATATTGATGCATATTATTGAATGTTATTTGAGTTATTACGAGTCTTCTTTTACATATTAATTTGCTCATATTATTTTACTCTTATCATTATTTTGATCTTATTAGATTGTGGCTATATTATATTTGATCATGTGATATTTGTGATAGTTATAAGGCTTAAAAATTTATCAATAGTATATTATATTATAATATAATGTTATATTAGTAGTTGGCTACCCAAAGTAGAATTAGAAGATGAGTATATAAAAAAGGATTATTTGTCATTGTAATCATCATGGAGATCAATTATATGTAATTATCTTTGCCCATGCAGTGGCTTATTAGACTTTACCCTCCCTAAGTGGCGCTCTCATTTTGGGAGATATTGTGGAGTTATTCCTTCCTTAAGGAGTATTATTGATGTTTCCCTACCTTAAAGGTGTTATCTATCCCCGTCTCATTATGGAATCTTAAGGTACCTAGAAATAGATATATGGGGATATGGTATTATATTGTATAAAGTATGACAACACCAATAATATTGATTAAGAAAAGAATAACTCCACAAGATCTTCTACGCCGAGAGCCCCACTTAAAGAGGATAAAGGCCCATAAGTCACTTCATGGGCAAAGACGATTACATATGATTGATCTCCATAATGACTACAATGATAAATATCTTTTATTTATATACTCATCTTCTAATTCCCGCGAACCATCATTTCATTCGGTGAAAACCGACTATAATATAATATAATCAACCTTTAGTTATGTGTGATCCATGACAACTCTTGTATAATATAATACCATATCCACATACCCTGAGAGGTCAATTAGATTATGTGGGAGTAGCAGGTTCTCACGAACAAATTGCTTTCCCCAAGGGAGGAACCTCCGTCCTCAAGGGTAGGTTGGTCTAATTAAAAGACCAAAGAGATTTATGCTCGAGAACTACAAAACTTGGTGATCATGACATTAAAAAAAGTAACACTCGTGATTTCGTTGACGTACCCATGTGCTGGTCTTTTTCTTTTGTTTTCACACATTAGTCTCCCTCCACAAGGTCTTGTTAGTGACGTTGCAACTCTTTTTATTTATGCGTTTTCCAGTTCAGGAAGGAAGTATAGGCGGGACTATCCTAAATTTGAACATAAACTGTATATGAACCAATTATTATTGCCATACCATATATATATATATATATATATATATATATATATATAAACAAAGCTTTCCAGAGATAAGCTTCTGCTTTATCGGAGGTGGCGTAGGCATCAAGTGAAAGAATAACCTCATCTACTTTCAACCTTTGTTTGGTGATAGATTATATCGTTCTGAACAGGAACCAAATATTTATCCTGTTTTCCACGTAACGTCGAATTTGTTCTCGCTTTCTCAAAAGATACGTAGTTTGACAAATAAACACCAGCGAAGCCGAAACGTTACCCTCTCTTTCCTCCATTGGCCACATTCATGAATTCATTCATGATCTATCTTTGACTTGTACCTTTCCTTTCTATATGAAGAGACAAACCAGTGGGCTCAAAAAAAAAAAAAAAAGCGGCATTTATATCAAGTGAATCACGGAAACAAAGAAAAAGAAAACATCTTCAACCAAAACTCAGTGATTTGTTGGTAATTGGTATTCCTCTTCTTCAACATGACAGACTATCTCGTCTTAGTCATGTGCGTGAGTTAGCAATGTCGTCGTCAACATGATATGAATTCGGCGGGTTTCTAAGCCTTG
This sequence comes from Wollemia nobilis, assembly GCA_028583015.1. NCBI lineage: Eukaryota > Viridiplantae > Streptophyta > Pinopsida > Araucariales > Araucariaceae > Wollemia > Wollemia nobilis. The sequence continues at coordinate 12,878,825 of JAQPPZ010016861.1, read as the reverse complement.
GGCTTTAGCCCACCGAAAGTTTTGACAACACAGTCTGCAGCAGCTTGAATATGACTTTAGGGCATTTCATGCCTTTATTGAATGCAGACATTAACGTCTATTATAAGTATTGCAATCCTCATAGGATCCATTCAATTGGCGGCCAGAAAGAGAAGGGAAGAGAGGGGTCAAGAAAAAAGGGCAGAGAATCATTCAATGCAGACATTGACTATGGCGTGGAAAGAGACGGCCGATCGAACTTCGAGGGCGTCGGCAGATGCCAAGGCTTGACCGAGGTGGACGGGAACATAGAAACACCCTGCAAAACAATGGGAAACCGAAAAACCGCTGCGCCCCACATTTTTTTGGTGATCACACCGTTCCATTGAATTTCTCCTTTCTTCTTACTTCGCACTACCAACTCTGTACGTTTTGTTGGGCGATGAAGATGTGATGGGGAGTAGAGAGGGAAACTGTCTTGGTCAATTGTCCAAGGTGTACATGTTTCACTTATACTGGAATAGTTCATAGTTTTAATGGAATAATAAAATTAAAGATATACGTTTTTTAGATTTTTTTTTATGGTGTACAGTTTTGAGTGGATTTTAAAATTTTAAATAGAAATTTCAGATTACAATTTTAATCGAGACAGAATTGTGAGCTATACTTTAATAGTACTTTAGTAACAGTAAAAAGTACTTTGCAGCTCATCATTTTAATTTAGCTATACTTATATAATACTTTAGTAACAGTAAAAACTACTTTACAATCCCTCATTCCGATCTTGATGGAAATAGAATTGTACATCATATGAGTGAAAAAGAAAGAATTAGTAAAACCTATTTATTATATTTATTTCTTTACAGATTATTGTTGTACTTTAATATTCTTGATTTCCCTCGCGTTTTCTTTTGAAAGGCCCCCACGTTTGATGGTTTTCAACTGTTCTTTCAATATTGTGGAAAATGTCCAACAGGTGGTTCATGTCATTTGTGAATTATTTCTCCCGGTATTACATTACAATGGGTGCCACGATAAAGGACTTGTTATCCAGTGCGGCCATGCGTTAGGTAACGCCTTTGCCCACCATTCACGCTGCTCCAATGATATGGTCGTCGCATGCATTGTTATTTATATATTTGTGATTTAAATTTGTTTTTTTAATAACTTAAATTTATATTATTAGGGTGTCACCCAATTATATATTTTTCTTATGAGTTAAATGGTCCAGCATTAGGTAGATTGTAAGTTTTTGTTTAAAATTTTAGGATATGTATGTTTTATGAGTTAATGATCTAGAAATTGGTAAATTGGTAAGTAAATGATCTAGAATTAGGTTATTTATTCATTGAGCTCTGCCCCTCTTCACACCAAGATTTAAACTTTTATTAAAAAAAGACTATGGATGTAACCAACTTCTTTATGAATTTAAATAAATAAATAAATGTTATGAATCAAATGAAATGTATTAATTATGATATTAATTTTTTTATATATATAACTACATTCTTTTTTGAACAACTAGTCCCTCCAATCGTAGCGTTAAATCATGGTGCTACCATTATAACTTCTATCTCGCTCGGATAAATGTCCCAGAGTGAGGGGGACCCTGATGGCTTGAGGTTTGTACCACCATCATCAAGCTGGCTCACACTAAACCGACTCAAGTCAAACTACTACCTTTACCCAAATTAAACATACACTAAAATTTAAACTTAAATCTTCTCTTAGTAAGTACCCGTACCCAATAGGCAAAGTTTAAAATGAAGGGTTTGAGTCTCCTCGTTTTCCCTTCGTTTTAATGTGTTTATATAATAAAATCATAGCTTCCATGATCTTCAAAGCCATTTTAACATTGTTTATAGTATTTTATGGGAGTGATTGCCAATCTTATGATATAAAAAGATCGTTAATTTAATGATTTATATATTTATTAAATAATTTATTATAAATTATGAATTTTTATTTTGAATTTTTTTAAGGTTGTTGGTTAAAGAAAGTTAAAAAAAATATTTTAAAATTAAAATTTTAATTAATAAAATATTTTTTAAGTTTGAAATTTTAGATAAAAGTTTAAGATTTGAATTTTAAGGAGTAAGGTTATACACTATATTTTGAAATATGATAGATTATATATATAGAATAACGAGAAATATGGAATAATAAAATTTCAAATTTTTGATAACTCAAAATTAATGGTGGATTGGGCTTTAAGATTAATAGGGATGCAAAATTTGATACTTATGTTTTATTATGAACAAGAAAAATTGCTAAAAACATCATTTGCAAAGATATCTTATAAACATATCTACAAAGAACTAAATGAGGAAGCAGATGGTCTATCAAAAGTTGCTTTAAATATTTTAGTTGGTAATTGGTTAAAGGAAGGAGTAGTGTGTGGGACTACAATTCCACCACAATCTGCACCATTTTGATAGAATTCATGGTTTAGGTCACATTTTGTGTTCTTTTTTATAATTTTTGATAATTAAAGTCATATCTGTAAGATGACTGATGGCTATAGGGTTGAAGTAGCAAAATGGTACTCTATATGATGATTGAATGCTTGCAACAGGTTGTTACTACTGTAACAAGTTTGATAGACTTTTTAGAGAAATTTGAGATATTGTTGGGATATTTTAGAATAGATCTAAATGGGGTTGTTTTAGTAAGGCCTATATGACAGTATAAAATACCCATCTCATTATAATTTTTTCAAACTCTAAAATAAAAATTACTATTTTCATTTAGTGTATATATATATATATACTATTTTATTAAGGATTGTTAATTCATTAGTACATGGCAAGTGCCATAGTTCATTTGTATTTTTGATATAATATGTTACAAGTGTGGTTGTAGCAAAGGATTCTCATATCATTGACATATAACAAGTATCTATAGACCGTGTTCTAGGTTTTATTGAAATGTGAATAGATATAATTCCATATGATGCAAAAGGATTAACATTTTAAGTTAACTATTTTAGAACAAATATTTATAAATAATGAGATCTATAGATAATCATATAATAATATTAGTGTCTTATTGAATGAGCTAGCTTACATGTTTGTTGCTCATAATTTATTTATGTGTTTACCATGCACAATTGCTATGAGAAATCATAGAATCTAGTATTGTAATATTGATGACATATTTAAATGGCTAACATTTCCTTCTTTAAAAAAGTGAAACACTAATTCTAATAAAGGAATCTAAAAATGTAGAAAGCCATAACACTCCTCAAAGGATAAGCTCTCCAATACCATGAGATAAGGTGACTAAAAAAAATGAATAAAATATTGATCAAATAGAAGAAAAGGAGAAAGAAATGGCATGAGATATGGAGGCCCATGGAGAAGTGGATTCAAAAGTTGTGTCATGTATAGTTAATCAAGAAGAAGTGAATGCAGGGACTTCAGGGATAGTATTGTACCTTAGAATTTTGAGGAGTGCTAAGAAGTGCTTGGATGCAGGAATGAGGAGGGAAAGAAGGTGGACATGCCATATTTAAAGGAAAATGCTTAAAGAAAACAAATAATGATTTGAAATATGGAAAGCAGACAACCATAATATTGAGTGGGCAAAATCCCACTACAAGAACTTAAAAATAAAAGTCATATCATGGAATGTTAGAAGAATGAATGCCCCTAACATAGATTGGTGAGACCCATGTTGAAGGACCACCAATCTAAAATAGTATTATTGTAAGAAATTAAATTAATAAGTGTAATATGGGAAAGTATTCCAAGTGGGTTATGGAATAAGGGTAAGAGTTGTTAGGTGGAAGTCACGGGAGCTTCAAGAGGTTTGTTAAATATGTGAAACTCTTACCTCCATAAGGGATAAGTCATCTCTAGAAGTGTAAATTAGTTGCCTATTCTTATCTTGGTCAAGTATTCAAAGTTGGATTTCCTTGTTACAAATGTCTATGCTCCAAATGTAAGTAGATTGAGAAAGGAATTTGGAAAAGAGTTGGAATGGATGGGATAGTAGGCTAGGAGGATAAGATGAATAGTGGCAAGAGACTTCAACACTCCATTAAGGCTAGGTGAGAAGAAAGGGGACCCATGGATTCATCAATAGTATGGAGGACCTTAGCAATTTTATATCAGTACCAAGTCTTTATGATGTTGTTTTGAGTCGCAATGCATTCACATGGACTAAAAAGAGGTTAGGGCTGGGACTTGATCTAGGTGATGTTGGATAATATTTTGCTATCCTTGAAGTGGTTTGAGGAAAATTGTGTGCATACATTGGTACCATTTCCAAGAATAGGATCAAACCATAAATCTCTTGTCTTTTAGTGTAGTCTAGTGGATGAAAATAAAAAAAATCCTTCAAATTTGAATTCATGTGGATGAAGCACCCAAGCATCCTATTAAAGGATCCAAGATGTATGTGGTTTTTAGGAAATTGAAAAATGTGAAGAGGTAACTAAAAAAGTAAAACAAGGTCTTTGAAAACATCTTACAAAAAGAGCATTTAAGGTGAGAACTAACTAGTATTGAAGAGGAAATATGCAAAAACAAGATGGACTATGTCCTTTATAGTAGAGAGAAAGTTATTCAGGATTACATATAATAATGACAAGGGAGGTGAAGTACTAGAGATAAAATTCAAGGAACCAATAGTTAATGGAAGGAGATAAGAACTCAAGATTATTTCATATCTCTACCATAAGACATAAAAGTGCAACAACGATAAAATTTAAATTAAGGATGTAGAAGTGATAAGAGAGGAAGATTAGATTAGACAAGGGACATTGGACTTCTTTAAATTATTGCTAACAAAGGATAAGGAGGATGACCGGGAAGCTATGGAGGAAATAATTCAACATATCCCAAGGATTCTATCTAGAGATATAAATATATAACCTATCAAAGAGGTAAGTGAGGAGGAGGTCAAGGAAGCAGTATTCTCATTGGAAAAAGATAAAGCTCCAAGGCCTAATGGATTTAAAGTGGGTTTCTTCCAATATTTTTAAAATATAGTGAGTAAGGATGTAGTAGCAATAGTAAGAGAGTTGCACCAATTGGGTAAAGTGTTAAGAGAATACAATAATATTTTTTTAGAGCTTATTCCAAAGAAGCCTAGATTGAAGAGATTTAGAGAATTTAGGCCAATTGGTCAGTGTAATATAATTTATAATATAATGTTAAAAGTGATTGCATTAAGACTAAAGCTTGTTCTCCTAGAGATCATTACAAAGCAAGAAGGATCTTCATGAAGGGTAGGCAAATTTTGGTTGGAGTAATCACACTCCATAAGACCATGCATTCAATTAAATTAGTAAAAGGGAGAGATGATATTAAATATTGACATGAAAAAATCCTATGATTGGGTCTCATGGTATTTCATAGATAGAGTTAATAATTTCAGCTTCAATAGATGCTGGAAAAGGTGGGTGAATAGATACAATGGAGGACCTAAATTTTTTATTATAATGAATAATTATTTAGCTATATTCTTTGGAAGTAGTAGGGTTTTAAGGCAAGGGGATCCATTATCATCACATCTCTTCATAATAATGGTAGAAGCATTGGGATGGTGCATTGGATCAACAAAATAGGTGGGAACATTAAGTGGGTTGACACCATTTATATCCGTAGAAGGTATTATTAACCAATGATTTGTAGATGACACAATCTTGTTGGGAAGACCATCTATAGTTAAGATAAAGGAATTTAGGAAGATATTGAATATCTATGAAAAATCATCCCAACAAATAATAAATATGGATAAGAGTAAGATGTTTTCAATAAATGCTTTAGAGAATCAATAGAGAAGAATTGTAGCATAGCTAGGATGTAGTGTTTCCACTCTCCTTTTTGTTTACTTGGGAATGCCAATGTGGGAATGCCAATGTAGATGGGCGAATATAAGGATCAAATATGGAATTTGTTGATTGACAGGGTCTATACTATGTTAGTTGTTTTGAATAGGAATTTTCCAAGTTAGGCAGGTATTTTATAGCTTCTTAAGAGTAATCTTCAAGCAATACCTATATATTTATTATCAATGGTTAAGATCCCACTTAAATTAGCTAATACAGTAGAAATTATTTAGAGAAGATTCCTATGGTCAAGACTAGAGGAAAAGAAAAAATTCCACATGTAGCTTGGGAGAGAGTTTGTAATGATAAATCAAGTTGAGAACTTGGGCTTATAAGAATAAGGGATATGAACCAAGCTTTGGAACTAAAGGTAGGATGGAGGATAGTCAACATGGGTCATGTCTTATGGGTAAGAATTCTAAGAGATAAATACCTTGATGACCAAGAGGATAACAAATTTTTTACCACTTTAGAGCCCTATTAGGGATTTTTATTATGGAACCATATAAAAAGGTTAGGGAGATGCTACGAAAAGGTATTCAATGGAAGGTATAGAATGGTAGGTTTATCCAGTAATAGGAATATATATAGTTGGAGAAGTACTATTTCATGAAGGATGAGGAGTTAGCAATAATTGAGTAGGGTTTGAATAGAATTATGGGGATATGGTGAATGATTATTTGGCTATAGAAGGAGGAGATGTGAGATAAAAGGAATTGAAGATCAATAATCAGTATGAGGAAGAGCTACAAAAGCTAACAACTAGATTAAAATATTATTATGTGATTCCAAATTTGGATGAGGATACAATAGTATAGGGAGCTACTCAAGAAGGGTCATTCACTATTAAATCAACCCAGGATATTTCACTTATAGTTCCTAGGGAGGCTTTCAATGGGATTGATTATGAGGAAGAAAAGAAACAACAAAGTTAACAATGTTTCTTTGGATGACAATTCAAAACATTATTTTAACAATAGATAACCTTCATAAGAGGAGTTTTCAATCCCCTAATAGATGTTACCTTTGTGAAGCTCATGAGGAATTGGTAATTCACATATTTCTAGAATGTTAATACTCTCTCAAAATATTTTATGATATAATAAAGAATATGGGGTGGTTTGGGTGCTTTCTAATAACATGATAGGTTGGATAGAACAATGGGCAAAGCCATTTGAGATCCCAAGACTGAATCAGATTTAGAATATGATTTCCTTTAATTATGAGAAATAGAAGGATTTTTAAAGGAAATAAGAGATCTATATCTATGAATAGAGAGCACATAATATCATCCATAGTGGATAATGTTAAAGCATTGACACTACATGAGAGTCTAGAGTCATTAGAGGAGGCAAAAGTGAACATTGGAATCTAAGTCTAGTTGGGATGAATGATAATCCCTAATAGACTTGAGAAGCTTGATAAAGTGGCAACCATCCGAACAAGGATGGCTAAAGCTAAAATTTGAAGGGCCTTCCAAAGACAACCTAGGGAAGTATGAGGAGCAATGCTAAGGGATAGCCAATGAATGGTGATCGAAATTATGAGTGAGTACTTGGGCATTATGACCAATCATTAGGCTAAATCTGGAGTGGTATTGAAAGGAGTAAATATGGAGATTCAATAAGGGGATAATCAATTATTAATTGAGGGAGATTTTTTGGAGGTGTTACATTATTTGGCCCCATTGTAAATATTTAGTTTAGGGTGTGAGTTTAATTTTATGAATAAAGTATATTTCAAGTTTGTAGAGTGTCATATAATAAAGTGTGTGAGGTATCTAGTTAGGAAGTGAAGAGTCTTTGAGTGATGTGTCTAGTTTAGAAGTAGGGAGTTACATGCAATCATGAGATACTTTGTCCTTATGTAATATGTGGGACTTTTATGTAAGAAATAATATGAAGAGTCAAGTTCTCTCATGAGTTTGAGGAGAGAAATGACAAGATTCATGTAATGTAAAAGGTCTCATGTATCTATATATTGAGATAAATAAATACAATTTGTAACTTGTATAATCTTTGATTTATGCAAAGCTTGAGTTTTGATCAATAAATATTTTTGAGTGATTTTGTGATTTAAATGTTCATGGATGAATATAGATTTGAATTTAAATATTTGATATTGATATTGATGATATATTATAAATGATTTGTGATTCTGGGAAGTGAATATTGTGATATTATCCTTCATATTTGCTAATATGATTCACTAAATATTATTAATTGTCTCAATAAAAGGTGGTGGTGAGATAGAGAGTAGAAAACATACTAAAATATACACTAAGATCCTTGAGTTCATTGAAAGGATTTTAGGTGGTACATGTGTATACAGAAGGAAATGAGATGGTTGATTGGCTAACCAATTGGGGAGCTCTTAGATAGGAAGACAAAATATGGATACCAATAGATGAGATCAATATTGATGTACTCTAGTAAGTAGCAAAGAAGGGAGGAAATATAAAAAGTCAATTCACTGGGTGAATGTTCCAATTTTCATAATGTCTATAGTAAAATTATTTTTTAGATATCTATGGACTTGTATATTAAGGGTTCTTTTTTTCAAGACCTATGGGATTTGTTTTTTTTTAGCCATAAGAAGTTGAGAAATCTATTGGTTTGGGTTTTTGAGGGATTTTTTTTCTAATGATTCCTTTTTTAAAGATCTATGGATTTGTATGTTGAGGGTTCCATTTTCTAGAGATCTATGGATTTGTCTATTGAGGGTTAAAAATTATGAATTTGTCTATGAGGGTTTCATATTCTAGAGAGATGTAGACTTGTCTACTAAGGGTTTCATTTTTAAAAGATCTAGGGACCTGCCTGTTGAGGGTCCCATTTTCTAGAGTTTTATAGATTTGTGACTTTCTAAATGCATTTTGAGGTTTTGAATGAGAAATATATTGGTTTGGGTTTTTATGGTATTTACCTACTAAGGGTTCAATTTTCTAGATATCTCTAGATTTATCTACTTAGGGATCCATTTTCTAAATATATATGGATTTTGTGTTTTAGGGTTCTATTTTTTTGGAGATTTATGGCCTAATTTAGTAAGGGTTCCATTTTTTAGAGACTCTCTGAAGATATGAATGTAAAACAATTGGTAACAGTGGCACATCCTGCATACAAGTAACATTTTATGGAAGTCATGGAGCATCAATTACATGATCATTACATCCTTAATATCCAATACCATCACACAATGCATAAGAGTATCAAGCTCATCAGATGTAGAATTCAACTGTAAAGTAGATACTAGAGAAGAATTGGTAAGAGAACCAACCAAATTAGTGGATCCTTAGAGGAACTCAAGCTGATAGATTGGGGAGCTAGAACAACTAAATTAGAGATTTTTTTCTAAGGGGTATAGGTACCTTTAGAGGATCAAAGGACGGAATCTAATCCTCTTCTAAGAGGATAGTAAGGATTACTAAAGGAGTAGAATGAAGCTCCTCATTATATATCACATTTATCCAAACAACAAAATCATATTTTATGGGATCATAAAGACTATAAGCCTTTGAGGTATCTAAATATCCTACATGGATTCATTGGATATTTGAAGTATCCTTGTTTTATGTATATTTGATAATGTAAACTCATGTAATATATACAAAGATAAAAAAAAAGGAGACATTAAGATTTTCCCTTGTTAATCTACCAATAAGAGTCATATCCTAAATGACTAATTAAAAATGAATATAGATCAAAATTGAATTAAGCATTTGCATTAACATAGCATGCTTAAATAGGCATAATTTACAACTACCTATCTTCCAAATCACAAGTATAGCATTATATACTTGTTGGAAAGATTTTTTCAAGCTAGATACAATAGAAGCATTAATTTCCAATTTTGTAAAGGTCTACTTTGACCTATAGTGCTCCAAAGTTTTGGTTACCCAAACTACTTTAAAAAACAACTTGTTTTAATATGGAATGCATTTTTTGTTATACCCGACACTCCTTAAACCCACTTTCATCATAAAATACTATTTTGGAAGTAGAATTCCTTCACAAGACCATGACTCTTTTTATGTGATCATAGATATCACATGGGTACTCCTACAATCAAAGTTGTCTTAACCCTTTATTAGCTTGTCTCTCTCAGTAGATTTCTACTTTAATCCTGGCTTATGTATTCACCAGTAAGACTCACCATGCTTATCTAGGAAGCACCACATTGAGAATAACTTCTACATCAACTTCGACATTAGGCTCATTAGATCTCTCATCTTCTCTTCTTGGTACATCCCTAGTATTTATTCAAACATTTCTTGATCGATTACTATAGTCTTGTTCATATCTGAGACTTGTTTGGAAATATATTTTCTTCATGACCATGACTCTCTTGAGATTTCATCATGATTTTGGGCACTCCTATAGTAGGAGGTGTTATTTTTTTATCATGGGAATCCTTAAAATACTTTAGTTTGGGATTTTTCTCTTCCTTTGACCATGGTCCTCTTGTTTTAGTTTCTTTGATTATAAAATCATGGGTAATCATATAATTGGATTTGTCTTTGTGTCTATCATGCATTTCATGCAGGATTCCATATTTATCGTTGTTAAAATTCTTCTCAATGACATGCATAACCAACAATAGTTTTAGGGTAATACCATATCAAGATTGTATTTGGAAAGGTAGTGGAGTCTAATGCTTCCATTATTGGTACGAATTATGAGGGTTGAGCATAGTTTAATATAGGTTTTAAACCTTAGTTTAGGAATTAATATAAACATGAGTATAACTCACTTTAGTAAGTTATATATTTGTTAGCATTAGTTATAAATTAGTTAATATAGGATAAGATAATTTGCACATTATGTGCAATTAGATGATATCGAATATTTTCTAATTTAGGAATCTATGATTCTTATATAAGAAATTGTAATTAACCTTTGATATAATAAGTTTTTTACAATTTTACCCTCAGTTTCCATATAAAAAATCCCATTGATAATATATTATTTTGCTCATCCATCCCACTCAGGATTTTTATACTTAGAATACAACATACATCTAACCATCTCTATGATAACCTTGTTATTTTTATAAACCACCCCACTCTACTCTAGAGTATAGTCAGCAATCCTTTAAAAAGAAAAACCATGAATAAACAAAACATTATGGAAAACATGGCTAATTGTAAACACAAAAAATTGACCCACCCAAGTGATTCATTTTCCCTAGAACATTAGAGAGACCCTCAAAATTGCCCAAGTGCAATATTTGGCTTCTCTTATCCTCTCTTCCCCTCTTTTTTCCTATTTTTTCCAAAATCATGGTCGACCCTTACAGGGCATGATTTTGGTAAGTTAGGATTTCTCTTAGAAAAACAACTTTTGATCCATCTTCTTTTAGGTCAGTCCTTCCTCAGGTTTTTCTTGCCCATTTTTGTGTTTCAAATCCCTTATAAATAGAGGGTTTTTGATCTCCTTTTCCCTAGAAGAAACAAGAATCTAAGATTTACAAGCAATAACTAGTATTCTACTTGGCAAGTTAAGAGGAATATCACAAGCTCTTTGGCAAGTTTCTTCTGGTGTTATTATGTTGCATTGTTGATTTTTTTCCCTTGGTGGACAAGTTTTGGAGCCTTGAGGAGTCAACTATCTTGTGGAGGTTTTCATACTTTTGTCTGCCTCTTTCACTAAAACCAAGTTGTTTTGTGCATTTTGTCATTCCTAGATTGTTAATTGCATTCTTATTTTTATTTATTTTACATTGATATGTTATTCTCTTTAATTTGTTGTAAAATTATACCTTGTATTTATAGGCATGATTTTGGTAGAGCCAATATTGTAGACACCCCGTACAAGACACAATTTCAGCTTCATCAAATCTTGGGCTAAGATTCCCTTCCAAATCCTAGATCTATGTTTGCATATTGTATTTAGGATATAATACTATTGTTTATATTCTATTTTTCACATTATTTTGTTTCATTGTATTCTATTTGCACATTTCCAAAAAAGGTCAACATTCACTCTTAATTTCTAAAGGTCAACTAAAAGGACCTAGGGGGCTTAACTATTGTGCTTCCAAGCTTTGCTACACAATGGCCTAAGCAAGCCCCCTAATGCTAATCATATTTTCTAGGGTTTTGTAAAGCTATTTTTGTAGGTTAAAGTTATGGGATATTTTTGGACACAAGATAAATCTAGGATCAAACACTAGTTCAAGTAAGTGCCCTAGTAAATCTTTAGGTTGTTTGTTGATTGCTCTTGTTCATTTTTGTTCAAACCTAGAATATAAATAAAAGGAAAAGTATTTGATCATATTTTAGGCATTTGAAAGAATAAGAGCATATAGTGTGCATCTAGGGTTTAGTCTTGTTTGTGCATTTCACTTGTACCCTTGATCAAAGGAAGAGAATTTCATTTATCTCAAATTAGAGTTAGAAATCCTCAAATAAAAGAATCATATTAGGGTCAGACATTGTGTAGACACCAAAACCTAGCCACTTGTCATCCATCCAGGTCTTTCTACCATATTTACCCATTATTTACACACACACACACACACACACACACACACACACACACACACACACACACACACACACACACACACACACACACACACACACACACACACACACATATATATGTTTAATATATATTTAAATATTAATATTTTATATTATATTTTTATATATATTTAATAAATGTATATACATATGTGTAAATTAATCCTAGCCATCCATATTAGTATAATACTAGCCATTCATACACCTTAATCCATGCCACCTACCTAGATCTAATATCCACCCTCTATCACGTTTTAATATTGACCACACAAATTGTGTTGTTGAAACCCTAACATGCCCTAGGAGAGATTATAAATAGGAGTCATTTTGATGACTCAACCCATGAGTTTTTGAAGTCCCTGAATCCCTCAATTAATTTGTAACATGAGTTTTCAGAAGTCCTTGATTCCTTTCATCCATCATTGCCCTCACCCTTGCATCCACCATCATATCCATCACCATATACCTCGCTTGAAATAGATCTACTTCTACATATCTTGCTTTAACCCTTGAATGCCACTCTGCTACTATCGAGTACCCATCTACTATCGTTGAATGCTCGCCTACTATTACTGAGCATCATTGGGTGCTTTCCACCATCCTTGAGCATCCATGGGTGTTATCTACTATCTTCGAGCACCCACAGGTATTTTAGACTAAATTTTTGTAGCCCCACTAACCCTCGGGTGTCACTAGGGCATCCATGCATCATATTCCTGCAACAATGACAATGATAGATCAAAAAATGTCAAGTTCACAAGGTAAATCTTCTATTGTTGTATTAATTTTATTATTTCCATATTTGCATGCAGTTTATCATTTGGTATTTAGGGTTTTTATTGATTTTTGAGGGTCTCACATAGTGGAGCCCTCATAGTTGTTTAAGTTGGAGTGGTTAGGTCAAAGGATATCTGAAGCTCACTCACTTCTATTGGGATCAATCGAGCATGAAGACACCACCCTGATTTGTTGGATAGGGTTTCAGAGAATCCTAGCATATTGAGATTATTGTATTGAGCAATAAAGCTTTGTAAAAATCCCAATCTAGGGCATATTTGGTTGTCCACCCGACAATAAAAATTAAATTTATTTATGTGCAATCACATGTGTTTATTTTGCTTTAATTATTCATTTATTTAAGTTTAGTTATTTGGTGTTGTTCAATTTCATATCTATAAATGGTGATCACAGTGGGACCCCTAAGGGTTTCTTACTTTGATTTATTTTATGATCTAACTTGTTATTTTTTGTTTTATATTGCAGGTTTTCAAAAGCACGGATCACGTGATTTTCATAGAATCTAGATTTATGGAACAAGGTAGAAGTTGTAGAAGGTGCACAGATGCCATGCGACACTCATGGGATATTTAGGAAATGCCCAAGGGTGTTTTTGAAGTGCAAAGATGCATTTTGCAGAGAAGAGGAAAAATACGTAGGCTTCCCTATAAGCTTACCTTCAAACCCTAATCTCTATTTTTTATATATTTATATATTTTACATTTTTTTATTTCTTTTAGATATTGGGTTAAAAATAACATAGTAATAACATATCTATTAGAAATAATCATTCTAGTGTGCATTTAGGCATCAAAGTAGTTGTTGCATATAGTTGCATTTACACATTTCCATTTAAAAAGAATTCATGCTTTCTGGTGTGTTGCATATTTTGTTTGCATATGAGATGTTAAAAGCATAAAGTAGTGTGCATCCTAGGGTTAGAAGTTTCTATTTTTATTAATATAAGTAGGAACAACATTTAAAATACCAAAATTACCCTCGCATTTGGTGATTCAAGGTGGAGGAGTAGACGAACCCTCCTCTATTTAGAGAGCGGTATTAAGTGATGTACTCTACCTCCTTTGGGAAAATTGATATTTTAATGTTGGATTATAATTTAGATTGGTGAAAGAAGTCATTTTATGACATTGTATAAGCACAATAGAAACTAAACTTTTTAAATGGAATCACACACTACACATGGTAATTTTAACAATAATGGTTGGATTTCATTACCAACCATTGCTTTAGATCTAGTGATGGTGGGTTTCATCTCCATACACCAATATCTACCCCTATACACCATAGGTTACCCTCGAGCAAACTTGATGGATTTCATCACCAGCAAGAATCTTGTTGCCCATTCCTAGACATAGTATTCACCCATTTTAATTTCAAATTAGTGCATTCAAACACACAAAATCAAAATAAAAAAATGAAAAAATATTAAAAGGAGATAATTAATGAATGAGCTAAGACATAGTTGTTGGGTAAACATAGCATTTATTGTTTTCACTTGATTTATGTGAATTTCTATTTTTGTATTTCCTTTACAACACATTTTATATTTGGTTTAGTAGCTTATGGTCTTAACAAGAAATTATAAAAAATATTTAAACCAAAACAATACATCTATGGACTGTTCATATTCATTTCCTACCAATTCTATGGTAAATCCCATCAGTGTGGTTCAGATAGATTGCATATATTTATTTGTGGGCCTATCACATGCTGTGCAAGCTACTAATGTCTCATATATATACACCTCTACATCTCTTTCGTAAATCAAATCATATTCATCCATATTTGACCACAATATTATCCACATAGACATGGCCCAAGTAGAGGTTTTATACAAATCAACTAATTATGTCTTACAACCCATCCATAATATTTCGAATCAAGATCCTTCGTTATAGTAGGAACTTATTTCTTCCTAGCCATCCATTTTTACCTAGGTGTACACTAACCCTATTTTTGAGGTATCATTGTAACCTTCATCCCATGTCTCCATTCACTAGCCATCAAGTGCTCCTAGCACTTCATACATATCCACATATACCAATGCCTTGTATGAACCACAAGTCAATGCTACTTCACAAGTAACCATTTCATCCAATAAAGTTGCAATTTCCATTGCCACTTGTCTCCCATCCAAATAGTATATTCTATCTTCATCCATACCTTCCAATGATGATATGGAAACTAATGAAGCATGGGAACATTTGAACAAATTTCTTAAGAAGCGATAGACTGCTCAATAGCAAGTTCAAGTGAACCCTAGGTCTCAACCAATTTCCACTCAACCCACCTTCATCACATAAAGTTAATCATGAGCACCATAATATTTGGTGGTTTCCATCACTATACCTCCATGCACCCATACCCATTCCATTCCCATAGGTTAACCCAATCACAATCCTCATGCATGATCCCTTTTTTGACAATCACCATCATTTCTCAATCAATATATCCATCATCATCTTGTCACTCCACAATATATTTCCACCCCTTCATAAAATCATCAAGTGATTTAGGGTTTTCATATTCTTGGGGAAGATCCTAGAATCAAGGCTATGCAACAATAGATTGATAATTTGATACAACATACTCCTGGTTACAATAACCAGAAGCCAACCTTATGTCAATTAATCAATCAACCAATTCACCCTTTGGTACCATCATCACCAAATTCGATAGACTTCACGGTACTAAGGTTTGACAAATTTAAAGGGACTAATGACCCTAAATATCATGTGAGCACATTCGTGCACTCATGCTTTAGAATTCAAAATGATAATGCTCTCATGCTCCGCATATTTCCTCAGAAATTGGGAGGAGACGCCATAGAGTGGTATAAACAATTGCCCTATCATAGTATTTATACTTTTGAACAATTGGTTGACTAATTATTTGAATTATTTACCCTTAATATAAGAAATAAAGTCTCATTATCCGATATCTATGGTTTAAGACAACATGATGATGAGTCTATCTATGATTTTTATAACTGTTTGAGGGCCATCATAACCAAAATGCCATTCACCTTAAAAATGGAAGAACTTAATAAGCTATTCACTAAGAGCTACCTCAAACCCATTTCTTGGATGCTTCAATTGTAAACATATCGCTCATTTTAGGAAGCTCTTGCCCAAGCTAGTGTCATATAGGAGATAATAATCCAAGAGGGCATACTTAAACTAAGAAATGAGGAATGGAAAAACAAGGGCCAATACAAAAGCAATTATTATAGCCAAACTAAATCAACACAGGTCAATCCAGCCAATCAAGTCAATCACATCAATCAAGTGGTCATGAGCTAGCCGATAATGGCTCAATAAAAACCAATACAACAACCACCACAACAAATTGCCTATCATGCAATACCCTCAATAACCTAATCTATGCAAAACACATTGCCAACTATGTAGAATCATCAACTTTGATAATCTGTTAAAAAAATCATCAATACAACCCTCTATTTGAATTTTATGCTTCCATATTTTTAAGGTTGTATGACATCAATAGACTTGCTTTTCCTGAGCTCAAACTAGATGATCCCACCAGGCATGGTAAAAAATACAGGGAATATTTATTTTACCATTATCATGGACAAAATGGGCATGAAATAAATAACCACCATTTGTCTAAGGATTTAGTAAAAGACCTCATTGACTTGGGGGCCATCAAACTTGACAATCCCCTAGCTCAACAAAACCAAAATCTTGGTATATTCCAAACACCACTTCTTCATCATGAGGAGGTGCAATCCATAATGGGAGGGTCTAATATCAAGATCCTTTCCATTCAAGTTAACCATATTCAACAGTACCAAGGTTTTTTAGGTGCCATTCATGTGGTAACCCAAGGTCAAAAATGATAAAATGCACAACAGTAACCCATTAACTAGCCCATGAATTCACAAGCAAGGGAGTATCAACCTATTCCATCACCACCCATCCAATTTTTTCCAAATATTGATCCACAAATCCACCTTTACAACCATTCTAATCCATCAATTCATCACATCAACTGCTCCCAAAGGCCAATCATTTCTATGAGTAGCTGGTTAACCATGAGTTTAAAAATAGATTCATCAAAATTGTCTATTTATGACCTAATTCAACAATCTCCCCAACATCGTGAGACATTAATGGATATTCTCAAATCCATCGAACTTCAATATCAATATTCCAATACCTTTAATAACTTTATAGGGAGTATTTAAACATGCATGGAGCCTTCCATCACATTTGATGACTTTGAGATTAAACTAATCTCATAAAAATTAGTGGACCCTCCATTGCATATAATGTCTAAAATTGATAGGAAGCCATTCAAAAGAGTCTTAATTGATACTGGCTCCTCCATTAACATCATCACCACATCTTCCCTTCATCATATCAATCTTCCTCCTTATCATATAACCAAATCCTCCTTCACATTAAAACCATTTAATTATGCTCTCTACTCTACAATTGGTATTGTTGTTTTAACCATTGAAGTAGGGGTAGAAATGTTGCATACCTTATTCCACATCTTAGAAATATCCATGGTGTACAATGTACTCCTTGGAAGACCTTGGATGAGGGAAATGAGATGTATCCATTCCATATTACATCAATGTCTAAAATACATACACGAAGGGCAAGTACATTGCATACCAATAGATGTTGAGCCGTTAAAGTATTGCAACATCATATCAAATCCTTATGAATCCATGCTTACTTCTACCCACATTTTCCTCACATCATCCACCACATCATCAGTTAATTCATCCAATATTTCATCAAAAACTCTCATTCCTAAGGAAATTCCCATAACCAATTCCAACCAAGCATCCACTTATACACCTTCATTATCATCATCATCATAAACTACATGTACATGTGGTCGAACCCAATCCATGTCATCCACATCATCATCCCCTTAATTAGCCACAAAAATTCCTTTACAACCAAATCCAGCTTCATCATTCAATGTTTCACAAGTTAAGTTGTGAAATACCCACATCTTCCCCATAATATAAGTCATTAACCAACCATGATCCCCCCATATCCACTTCATCCTCATCATCTCAAGTTGAGGTCCACCTCACCAACCCTGGTATTGATGAATATGTGGTCCAAGACATCACCATCACACCACTCAATATCTCAACTACCAAGGATTTTGGTCGCTCATGTGACCTACGTTTATCTATAGGAGTGGTATACAATATGGGTTTAGTGCCTAATAGCATAAATTTTATGTATGGAGGGATAAAATATTTGTGTAATCTTACTCCTCTAGAAGAACCGAAACAACTACCACATTCCAATATCCAACAAATGACGAGTTTTTCATCCCATTATTTTCATAGATATAATTGGCAGAGACATGGATTAGACTAATATGAACAGGGAGTGCCTCAACTTATTGATCTCTCATATCAAGAAGTGCACAACCATTTAGGTCTAGGTTATCACCCACTTCCCACCATCTCTTCTTTTAAGCAAGCATTTCAAAGGCTTAATATAAATTTAGAATAAGAAGCCCTCCACCTAATGACTCTGATAAGAAAATGTATGAAGAACTTGACCTCATGTTGATAGCTTCTATAGACACCTAAAATGCGTCATGCCGAGGCGACTACTCATATGGGACATGCTAGAAGACCATATGGAAGACCTTGGATAGATACCAAGGTATAGCAGTGGTTTTTACCACTCATTTGGGCACCTTTGCCTAGTCAGTGCTAGCCGTTGTTGACACCCGTGGTTAGCAGAGCTGACCGCACCTGTTAGCCATGGTCAAGACTCAGAGTCAGTTGGCCTTCATCCGACCCAAAATCAGTTGCAATGGCCAATTGGTTGTGGATTGGAGCAGTTTGAGTGAGGAAGGTTCTGGATCCTTCCATCCAACAAGCTCAACCACCCAATCTTGATCTAGGCTTCCTCATGAAGCCACCCCTAGCCCTTGGCAATTGCTATATAATCCCCCTCCGAATTGGGGAAAAGAGAGAGAGAAGCATAATCAATTGAGTAGCGAAGCCCTATCGAATTGCATACTCATTCACATGCATTGATAGGAATACTTTTGCTACCCAATTGGAGATCACATTGCCATGGAGGTCCTAGGAGGATAGGAGAGCCAAGAAATGCTAATCCATGCAATCCGTGCACTCACTGAGCAATTCAACCACCAAATATATCAGAGGACATAGAGGCGACCCTTGACCATCAATTTGGCAAGGAGAATCAGAGAAATTGGCCCTGATTTGGAGGGTAAACTTACTTCAGGCTCAGCCATGGCTGTCAACCACGGTGAACAGTGCCCACCGCTTGAAGGACCCATGGTCAGAGGGTAATCCCTGATTTCCTTGTTCTCTATTTTACAATCTATTTAACTAGGTTAGATTAATCATGTTGTAGGTTTAATTTAGTATTCTAGAGACTTTTGACCGACAAATTAGGAGCTAATTGCAATTTTCCTTCATTATTGTAGTGTAGGTATAATGAATATTTTTCATGCTTTCATGTCTTCAATTGAGTAATTAGGAGCTTAGATAGATTCATATTAGTTTCTTTCATGTTTCTAATGGTAGATCATCATGATTTAGATCAATTTACATGCATTGAATCACTTTCTTGATTTCTTGATTATCATGTTATCTTTTGTGCAAGTACCCTTTAAAAGCCTCATCAAGAGAGGCCTCCTTTGCTTTTAATGTTTCTTGTTGTTTATTGCATGCAGGACTAATAGGGTTTTGGGATGCAAGGCAAAAAATGCCTCTAATCATGGAGAAGAGGGTCATCGACACCCTAGAGCAGTTTGTGTCATCCTGAAAGGCACTTGGAAATCACACCTACCCTTGAGAGGGAAACATTACATCCTATTGTAACAATTGTATCAAAGTGATTATCCCTAAGAGGGATGTACTTGTAATTTGACTTTGGCTTCAAATATAATGGAATAAAGTGTATTTCTTATTGTCAATTTGTTGTCAATTTCTTGTTCTTGTATGCATTTTGTGTATCTTTCAATTCTTGCAATAGGAACCGATAGGTGTGAGCCTTTTTGGATCAGACAGAAGGTGATCATGATGGAACTCCACATTTCATGCCACAAATTTTTGACTTCTATCATTTTTTTATGATAGGTGCTCACCGTGGTTGATAACCATGGTCAAAATTTGTCACCATGGTTGACATCCACGGGCAATAGTGGTCACCGTGCCATAGAGCCACGGTCAGAATCTGACAAATCAGACAACAGGGAGAAAAATCTTGATCAAATGAGGATCTGAGGTAGGTCCCACTATCATTCTATTTTTTTTTTCTCTGTCTATGTGTTTTTCTAGAGAGTGCAAAATATTAGCATAATTAGGGAAGGCAATGGAAATATGTTAAATGCATTGAGTCCTTAGGTCTTTTGATTAGGATCTACTAGTCATTGCTAGGAACAATGGACCTCTGAGTGCAGTCCACCCTAGTATCCAATGGTCTAGGCCCCTCTTGTATGTTAGTTTTTCTTGCATGAGGCCCGATTAGTGGCCATACCATCGTTAGTATGCATTGTCAGAATATCATGTAGATTAACCATGCATACTTCTGAAATCAAACATTCCTTTTTCATAGCATGTAGAATCATTTGAATGTTGTATTATGCATCTTTCTTTTCATGCAAATTAAAAGGAACCACACACACCATGTTTCATAGTAAATGCTAGTGAGTTGGGAGTCACATCCAACCACTAGTAGGGTTTCAATGATGGTGGAGGTGATTTCCATCCATTGGCCCAACTCCCTCGTACCCTATGTTCTAGACCAATATCAGATCTTGAGATCCTTTCGTAGCCCAAAAAATTTGCATGTACTTCTCTTCGGAGGGTATAATGCTGACTGGGTGAAAATGGGTGAGGATCTAGGAGGACCTATGCTCCCTGCCCGGGTGTGGACCTCATCACCACATTTCGGGGGGATTACGCGACCTGGAGTTCATCGCCAGGTTGTCGAGCTATGAGCATACAGGTGAAAGCCATTAAAAAATTGAGAAAATCATCAACATTTTGCAAAACATGCCGAGAGTTCTTTATTGATACAAAAAATTACAAAAACACATCAAACAGTTTAGGATTCACAAGCAAAAATTAAAATAAGATAATCATCATTGTTTACTTTGCTTGCATTAAAATTTACTTACAAGATAATACAATGGTGCAAACACGGAGGGGTCGATCTGGTCATAGACCTGAGATCGAGGCCCAAGCTCCACCTAGTGCACAACATGATGTAGAATGCCCTCAATCATAGAATCCTCCTAGATGACGTTCAATGAGTATTAGAGGGGATAACTCTACATGAGGGGATTCCATTGAGAACACCCTAATTAGAGGGAGTACTAGACACTCTTCTAGGCTTAGATCAGGTCATGGAGCTTCCCAGCATGGGGGTTATGAGCATGTTAGCATTTATCATGATCGCATTCCACGTGGATCCATGGGATCTACTAAAGAATTTGTTATCGAAGGATCCAGATTGGTACCCCTTCGACCTATCTCTAGGGGAGGCATGAAACCCCCACTATCAGAGTATAGACAAGTCCAAGATCCACCCATTCAAGGGTAAATAGAGAGGGATACTTTTGAGCATAGGCCCACATAGACTCCTTATAGGGGTGAACCTTGCAAGTTCACCATAGACATATCCAAGGTAGGATTCAATGGTATGCCACCGCATGAGCCTTGGCATAGCAGTCAGTTAGATGGACTAGACAGAGTCCTAGGACAGTTGGGCTATAAGCCTACTCATGCACCTTCTCGCTCAGTGAGTGTGCGTAGCGGTAGTACCCTCAGAACTATCAGAGAACCTAGAGAGTGCTCCAAGCATTCTCGAGATATGCGTGCTCCCACGTCTCATGCAGGCATAGAGTACATAAGATAGCCTTGCATGAATGCCATCTTTATAGATAAAGGCAAGAGCATGGTAAACCAGTCCATTGGGATGCATACTCATAAAGTCACTCGGATAGAGTGCACCCACTAGAGGCCTTAGATGGCTGATCATGTTGATAGATCACATAGACTGGTGTTCAAATAGAGATGGTAGATTCTCCAAGACCAATTGGAGGATGTTCATGCAGAACAAGAGCACCTCAAAAATGAGAATACTCAGAGGTAGAGGTTCATCAGGAAAATATTATATGAACAATGCATGCATGAACAATGTATCCTTGAGCAAAAGGAGCATGTTGAGAGGGAGGATCGATTGGCTAGCACCGGTTTACATCCCCCTAGTGAGCATAGAGAGTGCATTGATAGACGAGCTGCTTCACAGCCCAATTTGCACCTAGAGCATATAGACACCCATACTCGCCACATGGCTCAACAAAGAGATCGGTGTCCAATGTCCGAACAACGTGAGCATAGGTAGTATGAGGAAGAAGTGGGAGAGGAATTAGAACAAGAATATCCTAAAATCTCCCAATTCGAGGAGGAGGACGAGCCTAGTCCACCACCTCGATCGAAGAAGAATCTACCTCCGAAGGCACCTCCAAGGTGATCTAGAGAAGAGGAGATCCTTTCTTCGTAGGCCTATAAGGCCTTAGCAGAGAAGGTTCAAGCCATAGAGAAGCAAGGAATGGCTTATCAAAAGCCTACCTTGAACAAAATTCATAATGAACCTCTATGCATGTCAGTGCCTATTCCGGCCTATCTAGAGCATTTCAAGATGCCTAGGCTAGAAAATTTCCAAGGAGAGGAAGATGCACAGGAGCACGTGACTAGTTTTCTAGATATGTGCTTTCATATTGAGAGCAATGATGCTTTACTCCTATGCACCTTCATCATGACCCTCTCAGGCCTAGCTCGAGAGTGGTTCAACCAATTAAAGAGGCACAACATCACTAGTTTCAAACAACTAGCTGATGCATTTCTTGAATGCTTCTCCTTCGACGTCAAGAAGAAGGTAAACTTATCCGACCTGGCCGCTCTAATGCAACATGATGATGAGCCAGTGATGGATTATGGAAAATGATGGAGGAAGATGATGGTGAAGCTACCATTCTCCATCCCATCCTCTGAATTGATGTGAATGTTCACAAAGAGTTGTGCCAAGCACATTTCATTGTTGCTACAGTTGCAGCAATACCAGACATTCGAAGAGGCTTTGGCACAGGCCAAGGTGATTGAGGACATCAAGTTACAGGAGGGTAACTTGAAGCTTAGGAATAAGAAGGATTGGAACAAGAGAAGCATTGAGAGATAGCAGGCCAAGCTGGCCCATGTTAATCAGGTGGTGTTGAACCTTCAAAAAGGAGAAAAATGGTAGCAAAAGCAAAACTATCAAGCCCAACCTCCGCCTACGCAGTATGATCAGTGCAACAAAAATCAGAGGGGTAAAGATAAGGAACAACGCCCACCTCACATTTTCACTCAGTTATCGAAGTCGTTGGCTTCGATTTTTCATCAGTTATGCGAGGCTAAGGCCATAAACTTACCCAAAGTCAAGATGTTGGATCCTAACCAACCTAAGCCTAAGGGCTATAAAGATGATCAATATTGCATCTTTCATCGATCGAAAGGCCATGACATTGAAGTATGTTGGTCTTTCAAACATCTTGTGCAAAATATGATCGAAAGAGGTATGCTTCTTGTCGACAACCCACAAGCGCCTAACAATCAAAATATGGGGATTTACAAAAATCCTCTACCAAATCATGAGGTACCAAAGAATAATGTTGGCCAAGTCAACCAAGTACGCATCGAACCACCAACCCAGGGGTTCATCGGGATGGTCAACATTGTCACAAGAAACATGAGGTATGAATGACCAAATCAACCTCCAATGCCTATTAGAGTCCAAGTTATACCTCCTCCAAGGCCAGCCTAGTATGTGCCTAGCCCACCAACTAGATCGATGGTGACCATCAAAAGTAGGTTGGTCCAAAACCTACAGATAACTCTAATGAAGTTGTCAATTTATGAGCTAATCCAATAGTCTCCTAAGCACAAGGAGATGCTCATGGACATTTTAAGGTCCATAGAAGTGCAACCTCAAGATCCCAAAGCATTTACACACTTCGTGGGGCACGTGCAATAGTTTCAGGAACCGATCATTCAATTTCATGACCACGAAGTCAAGATGGTTTCCACTATTATAGCAGACCCACCATTGCATATTATTGCATGTGTGAATCACAAACCATTCAAGCGGGTTTTTATTGACATGGGGTCATCAATCAATATCATAACTACCAAGGCATTAACTCACTTGAAGTTACCCAAGATGCATATCATCCCTTCTACCTTCACGTTGAGAGCTTTCAATGATGCATTATGCTCAATGGTCGGTACTATAGTTTTACCTATTCAGGTAGGATTGAAGACCATCTCGATGATGTGTCATGTAATCGAAGGTGCTATGTAGTATAACATACTTCTAGGGAGGCCTTGGATCAGAGAAATGCATTGCATCCCTTCTATTCTACACCAATGTATCAAATACATTCATGAGGGATAGGTTCACGTGGTGCCTTCGGATGAAGAACCCTTTAAATACGTGAATCTAGTAGATTTTTCAAGGGAATTTGTGCTCCCCTCAATGCACCTGGATGTGTGGCCATCATCACCAATCAAAGATCTAGGAGGTAAGATCAAAGAAGTGTGTGCTAGACCTGCAATATTCGTATCTCAATGATCGAAGCACACGATAACTACTTCTATTAGACCGACTACGTCTATGATACAATGGGATGATAGGAAGTTGAAAGAAAATGTGGGTGAAAAGAAGATAAAGCAAATGCCCAAGCCAATTATCATTGAAGCCCCTACTCCCATGGAAGTAGAGGAAATTCAAGGAGAAGTCGAAGAGGCACCTCAGCCTACTTCGCCTGCATCTTCAGCAGGGTCATCTGCACCATAGGTGACCATCCATTTGGTTAATCCTAGATTAGGGGAATATATTATGCAGAATGTGATGTTCATACCTATTATCAAGACTGCATAGGACATGGGCCGACCACGAGCCCATCACCTTCCCATAGGGATGGTGGAACCATTAGGGGTGCCACCTAACCAAACCAACTTCATCTATGGAGGGCTATACTAGATTGCATCTCCCACGCCCATGGATGAGGATGATAATGAACCATTCACTATGAATGTTCATTATCTCTCTAACCTAGATTATACCATGTGATACTTCGAGCATTACCATTGGCATGGTTATGATCTCGGACTATTCGAGCAGGGGTGCAAGAGGCCTATAGAACCATAATATCAGTTCCCAACTGATAGGTTTGGGTTAGGATATTATATTGGAGGATAGGATGAACTCCTCATGGTATCTTTAGACCACCTGTACCTCAGTCTAGGGGGTGAAGTTGACTTCAATCCTTATCACCCTAATCCTTCTATATTTTGGAGGGATAACCGGCTAGTGACTTATGTCACTATAGAGCCACCCGAGAGATATCATGCAAACATCTTGGTGGAGACCGATCCAAAACCCATTCCAAGAGCCAACTTGGACAATCAAATCCGTGGAGCTATCGATGATATTGGTATGCATTTCTAGAATCTAGACACAACTATAGACACCAAATCAGAAGTTGCTTCTGAGGACGTTCATGCAGTATCCATCATCGAAAGTGATGGACTAGACTACGATTCTAGAATAGATGATGTTGAGTTATCCTCAAACAATGAGCAATATGAGGATGAAACCGAGTTGGCCTACTTGGGCCCTACACTCTTGCATCATATTTTACCTTTGGAATCAATGAACATGAGTGAAGAGCCTCTCAATAATGATGATGGCTATCAAGAGATAGCCTACATGGGGCCTCATTTAGAGCATCACCCGATTCCATTGGGTAGAGGTGAAGGTCTTTATTATGATAGTGATGATGAGGATGAGATAGAGAGAGCCTATTTAGGACCTCCTTACTTACGCCATCGTAATGCACCTTATACTATCGAGGATATGTACAGAGATATCAATCTCCATCCTCACCTTAGGGGAAGACCACCAAATCTTAATGTGATTTATCACATGGTGTTTCCCGATCTGCCAACGTACATGGAGCTCCTTGAGCCCAATGATCCCATCCGATAGTCTATTCATGGACCGGATCTAGAGATCCCCATACCCCCAGAACCACATCTTGAGGATGGAATTTTTGCTAATGTTGAGTCACGTGCATGTGGTCCTGGAGACATGATCCATTCCATCAATATGATCTCCATTGATTTGACCACTCCACTCCACAATCCAACCGATCCTTCCAAACCATTGCGTCTAAATGTAGATGCTATTGATTGGGATCATGTTGATTCACCTCTAGAGCTTGAAGATTTCTTCCCTAATGAAGAAATGTTGCAACCTTTCCATTTTGTGCTAGGCTGTGCACATGATGTCTATCATGTTGAGGATGCTTCCAATGAGGAACCTATAAACCTAGTAGATGACATCCACTTGATCCCTACACCTCATCAGCTTGAGGAGGGATCCCATATGTCAGTAGAGGAAACCTTCGAAGTGGATATCATTAATGATCCCACCAATCCAAGGAAGGTTAAATTTGGAGAAATTTTGACTCCTATGAGCATGCCAACCTCATCCCTCTACTGAGAGAGAGACCTGATCTCTTTGCTTGGACTTATAAGGATATGTCGGGTCTAGATCCAAAATTGGTTACTCATAACCTTTCTCTAGATCTATCAAAGAAGCCAGTCAAGCAAAAACTCAGGAAGATGCATCCAACAGTAGCCTTAATGGTTAAGGATGAATTGCAAAAGTTGTTGGATGTAGAGTTTGTCATTTCCATCGACTATCCAGAATGGGTATCCAATATGGTGCCTATAGGAAAACCTGATGGAAGGATCCATATTTGTATGGATTTTAGAGACCTAAATAAGGCAACACCAAAGGATTCATTTCTATTTTTGAATATCGATGCTCTTGTAGATGCCACTATAGGTCATGAAATGCTCTCCTTAATGGATGATTTTTTTGGTTACAATCAAATTCGGATTAAGCTCGAAGACCAACATAAAACCATGTTCATAATGCCATGGGGGACATTCTGTTATAAGGTTATGCCATTCAGCCTTAAGAATGTTAGTGCCACATATCAACTGGGCTATGACATATATCTTTCATGACTATATGCATAAGATCTTAGAAGATTATATTGATGACTTATTGGCAAAGTCATTATTGCATTCTGAGCATGCTGAGGTCCTGAGGAAGGTCTTCGATCACCTGATAGAGCATAATGTCAGGTTGAATCCTAAGAAGTGTGTATTTGGTATAACTTCAAGAAAGCTCTTAGGATTCATCATTTCAAAATGAGGCATCGAAGTTGACCCAACAAAGGTCAAGGCTATTTTAGAAATGCGTCCCCCCATAAATATCAAAGAATTAAGGAGCCTATAGGGCAAAGTAGCATCCATAAAGTGATTTATCACACAATTATCAGATAAATGTCGACCCATGAATCGACTTCTACACAAGGGGGTCCCATTCAATTGGGATGAGGACTATTGAGCAGCCTTTGTTGAGATTAAGCAATACCTAGTGACATCGCCAGTGCTAGCTCCACCAAGGCCAGATGTGCCATTTTTGCTATATATATTGGCAATCAACTTTGCACTGGGAACCATGTTAGCCCAAAAGAATGTGCAAGACAAAGAGTAAGCCATATATTATATTAGCTGAACCTTGGTGAGTTACGAGCTAGGATATGCATATGTGGAAAAGTTGTGTTTAGCAGTAGTGTTCGCTACAAAGAAATTATGGCACTATATGTTAAGTCATATGATGTATGTTATATCAAAACAAAATCCTTTGTAGTATATGATGAGCAAGACATATCATAATACACGTACTGCAAAGTGGATCATGCTATTGATAGAATTTGATTTGGAATTCATAAGCCAAAATTCCATTAAGGGATAAGTCATAGCTGATCAACTGGCTGAGGCACCTCTCAAAAATAGTAGGCCCCTCACCATAGAGCTTCCTGATGATGTAGTCTTTGCCTTATCAGAAGCACTCGAACTTGAGGAACTAGATAACAAAGCCGATATGACCTTGTTCTTCGATGGTTCGAAGTGTGAGCAAGGGGGTGGTGCAGGAATAGTGTTGTTCATGCCATAAGGTGCTCCAATGCCCTTGTCATTCAAGTTGGACTTTCCTTGCACTAACAATAATGTTGAATATGAAGCCCTAATTTTGGGTCTCCAAATAGTTGTCGCCATGAAGATAAAAAGGTTAAATATCTTTGGTGATTCCCTTCTCATTGTTAACCAAGTTAAGGGATTATTTCAATGTCGATGTCCGGTATTGAAAGCTTACAAGGATCTTGTTGACATTTATCTAGCTCAACTGGAATGGTATGACATCGAGGCAATCCCTCATTCATCCAATAGATTTGTAGACACAATGGCATCTTTGGGATCTCTAATCCCTTAGAATCCTTCTGCTAATTTTACTACCATCCATGTAAAAATATTGTCACATTCTGCTGTGCAACATGAAGCATTGGATAACAAAGAGTCAATCAACATGATTCATGTAGAACCAAACCATGAATGGTTCTACCAAGCTAGAGACTTTCTCAAGAGAGCATCTTGGGGGTCTTTGATCTCGCAGGATCCAATGGGGAGTGGTACTACCATTCACCACAAGGTTGTTTCCTAGTCTGCATTTGCAAATGTAGAACCATAGGGGGAACATGTTGTCTTGTCAGTCGAAGCCAAAGCTTATCATAATTGGACATCATAGATACATGACTTCCTTAGACTTGGTGTAATCCCTCAGGGATTTTTGCATGCTATGAAACACACATTTAAATAGAAAGTGATAAAGTATGTCTTGTTAGCAGACATCCTATACCGTAGAAGCTACGATGGAGTTCTCCTTCATTGTCTTGAGCCCCAAGAGTCATCTTGGGAAATTTTGCAAGCTCATGATGGTACGTGCGGTGGCCATTTCAGCGACATGGCTATCATCAAGCGCATCCTTCGCATGGGTTATTATTGGCCCACTATGGAGAAGGATTGCAATGTGTATGTCAAGAAATGCGTTAAATGCCAGCATCATGCTAATCTTACGCACTTGCCATCATAGGCCTTACAGCCCATTCAAGCGGCTTGGCCATTTTCTCAGTGGGGATTTGATCTCATCGGTAAGATCTCTCCTCCATCATCAGGCTGACATACTTTTATTATTATGGCTACTGAGTATTTTACTAAGTGGGTGGAAGCCATTCCCTTAACAATGACAACTAGAGCACGTATTGCTGAGTTTATACTCACCAATATCATAAGTCATTTTGGGATACCATCCAAGATAATTTTGGATAATGGAACGTCATTTAAGAACAAAACTATGAGAGCTTTGACGTCTAAGTATAGAATCAAACATAGTTTTGCAACTCCATATTATCCATAAGAAAATGGATAAGTTGAAGCTTCAAATAAGATAATGGTTTCCATATTGAAAAATATGGTACAAGAACACCACAAAGATTGGCACATCCAGCTACCCCTTGCATTATGGGCTTACAGGACTAGTATTCGGACACCCATTGGGGCAACTCCATTTTCACTAGTATATGGCACTGAGGCCATTATGCCCTTAGAGTTGGAGATTCCAACACTACGTATCGCATTGAAAGAATTCATTGATGATGACACCGTGTAGCAAGCTCACCTAGATCAATTGATGCTACTTGATGAACGTCGCATGAATGCCCTTGAGCACCTCCATGTTTATCAAGAACATTTAAAATGAGCTTACAATAACAAAGTCCATATGAGAGACTTTGAGGTTGGTGATCTTGTGTTGAAAGAGAACCAATAGAATTCAAATTTACCACCATAAATACGAGACAAATTTATGGCTAACTAGTTGGGTCCTTATATGATCTCAGAGAATATTGGACTTGGGACATATCACTTGACATCATTGGGAGGAATTGAGGAGCCTGAGCCTCTCAATATCCTTCATCTTAAAGTGTTCTATACCTAGAACCAGAAAAGGCTCCAAAGGCATCTGTAAGCCCTTTGGTCAATTCAAAAAGGCTCCAAGGGCATCTGTAAGCCCCTTGGTCATCCTAGAAAAGGCTCCAAAGGCATCTATAAGCCCTTTGGTCAATTATAAAAGGCTCCAAGGGCATCTGTAAGCCCCTTGGTCATCCCATTAAAGGCTCCAAAGGCATCTGTAAGCCCTTTGGTCAAATTAAATTTTCAAAATCCATAAAAATTAAAAAAGTAATAAAATCCAAAAAATATATATAGAAATATCAAAAATAAAAAAAACATTGTGCATCATTGCATTTTCAATTATATGTTGCATTTCATTTGGCATCATTAAAATTCATTACATTTCATTTCATTGCATTGCATTAGGCATATCCATCCGTCGCCCTTGCATTAGGATAGATTGTGTTTACAATCTTACAAATGACACCACATTTGTGTTTCAATCATGCATCTATGCATTACATTACCATCTATCATTCACCCTTGTGAGTAATTGTGTTTTTCAACACAACCCATCTTGTTGCTATGAAGAATATACTAGGGTTTTTTGGTCATTCAACCATACCTAGTGGTCTTCTCAAGAGTTGGTAAGAAAGCTTGCTTTGCTTTTGTGGTTGAGGTCTAGTTAGTATAGCCCTTAGCATATCAGAATCCTATCACTAATCAAAAAATTAAACAATCCTAATTAGGACTAGGGAAAGATGAATGCTATGAAGTAGGACTAGGTATCTTGAGGTGAAAATTTTATTCTTGCTTATCCCCCTATGCGGATGGTATGGGACATGTGGGCAATTGGAAAAAGGACAAGTTTACTCCCTACCCATATAAAACCCTTGCTTACAATGAAGGAGCAATATCCTAGAGTGATATCCTATATCAATATCAAATATTGATATCCTAAGATCGATATCCCAAATTGATATCTCAAAGTCAAAATCCCCAATATTCAAATAAAATTTCAAATTAAATCAAGATCAAATGAAGATCAAATTACAAAGTAAATTCAAATCAGTATCAAATCCCTTGCTCAAGAAAAAGAAAGTACAAAATAAATAATGATTCTTATCACTATAGTACAAAATAAATAGTGATTTTTATCACTTTATATGAGCAAGTATCCCAAAAAATTGAAGAAAATAAGGGGGTGAACTTGAATCCCTAGAATTGCCTACACTATTGTACCTTATGCATGATGATATGTCTGATGCATTAGCATTTTACTTGTGTGCAGACCAATGTTTGAATGTGGAAGAGCTAGCTTCAGGTGTCCTGTATCGCCTAGTGGTCTAGTCCAACTGAAATCTAAACCTAGGATTGGGTAAGACATTTGCGGACCCCCAATCTTAGCAATGGGCTGAAAGAATCCTACCTGACATCGGGGTATGCTTATGCCTTATCAAATATACTCACTTGCACACATAGGGGTAATGAATAGTTAGGGCCTATCCTAGTGAAAGCCTTATGTTTCAGAAGTCTTGTATGGTCAGTATACAACTTTTGATTAGACAACTAGGGTGTTTGAGTCTCATGGAAAACCTCAACAATTCCCAAATAGCAACAATCATTCAAATCGCAATCATCAAAAATCAATTTCTTTTATAGGAGTTTGTTTATTAGAATTATTTGTACTATATAATTAGATACCGTATGGATGTCAAAAATGATATTTATATGGCCACTGATTATATTATCCATATTATTTTAATTTACAAAAATCGATAAATAGAAACCATATACCATTGCATCTCACAAACGGGTGTACAATTTATCAAACATTCATAAAGATATAGCAATTACAATGCATGATTGTTATACATTCTGTGGTGTCATCCATTAGATTGTTTAAATTCATATTACATTCATACATTATGTTTTAAGTGATTAAAGCATACATGTTCATTGGCATAGCAGTCATCATAGAAAAATTATGCAACACATACATGGCATAAATTATGTCATAACAACATAAATTAAATGCATACAAGTATAGAAAGTTACACATGCATTTAAAATAAACATCACATCCATATGCATCCATCATAAGTAGTCCATCTACACATATATCTCATAGCATCTAATCATCTATCTCATATCTAGCTAGTGCATGTCATCCATACATCACATCGTATAACATTAAATCAATATAAGCAGTGCATCCATGTGCATAACATAAACATAAAATACCAAAAATAAAGTACACATGTAATGAAATGAACTATCATATCATATATATATATATATATATATGTGTGTGTGTGTGTGTCAAATGTACATCACAACAGGGTATATCAAAATGCCCATAGGCTACAACTGTGTAGGTCCTCAGACCTTACACCAAAATGGCACAAAAAGTAGCAAAATTTGTGCTATGGCAATGTGCTAGCTCTGGCCTTCACCCCTTGATCCACCTATTTTGGAGGACTCTCTACCTCCCTCATCCCTATCCCTAAGGGCCTACTCTGGAGCCTACTACGGGTCCTACGGTGGATCCTATGCTTGACCTAGACCACCTACATGCGGTGCATGAGAGACAATCCTCTGGCTAGACCATGCGCTAGACTGCCCTATCTCCCTGGTCCTGGTCCTACTCTAGTGTGTCCCTATAGTAGTGGTCCTCTCTGGAACCTGCCCACCTAGCAACCTGATGACACCCTCCAACTAGGCATTGTGAGCTACATCCATTGTATGCTACTCATTACCCTCCTCCACGAGGGTATGTAGCCTCTTGATCTCTACCATCGAGTCAAAACCTGTTGGAACTAAAGTAGATGGTACTATAGGAGGTGCCATGATAGCCTATGAAGGTGAGGGATCTCCCCTCACCACCATGAGTAGGTCCCACTCAGTAGTCACAACATCTAGCATCACCTATAGAAGATCATGCTATCTAGTGATCTTCTCAATCTCAGTGTTTGCTATAGCTACCTATGCCTGGAGAGCTGCCCTCTCCTCTGTGTAACCCTACCACTACCTCTAGCCATGAGCTAGCTTCACCTCTAGAGTGGTGATAGAAGTGTCCCTATGTAGGAGCTGAGTGCGAAGTCTCCCAACCTGGCTCTGGAGGTCAAAAATCTATGCCCTCAACTATCCAACCTCACTGTTTGGAGGTACCTCACCCTCCTCAGAGGCCTCCTCCTCTACCTCTACCTGTGGGCCCTCCTCTATAGTGGTCCCTATGCCCCATGCACCCTTAGTCCTCTAATGGGTCCTACATTTATGAGGGTCCACCTCTGCACCCTCTGCTATGAATTCATCTACTAGTCGACCTAGAGGTCCCTCTTCGTGCCACTAGAAGTCAGTCCACCACCCATCGTAATCAGTAGTAGTGCCTGCGTCCATCAAGCCCGACTCTTGGAAGTCATCATCGTCATCCCCTAGTGGAGGCACTTGGGGCTAGGTTAGGTCCCTCTCTAGGACCAGGTGTCTATAGATGGTAGGCACCTCTGGGACATCCTGTCGAATCCCAAACTACCTCAGGATGTGAGAGTAGTGTTGGTACTCATGTATGTCGGCCTTCTAGATCGATAACCCACCTGTCTCTATGCACCCGATGTAGGTATCTATCTACCTCTGTCTAGGTTGGGCAGTCCATGTATGGTCACCACGCTATCTACCCAGGGTGGAGCTATGCAAATTGACCAATGTAGTGGTCTAGGTCTCCTGCATGAGACCTACTCCTGAAGCCCTCCTGCTCCCAAGGCCAGCAAGCTGCATAGCACTGATGATCCTCAGGGATAGCAGTGATCTCTAATGGCAAGTCGATGGGGCACTCTATCAAAATGTGCTGCTAGCCCCAAATCTATAGGAGTAGACTGCAATCGATGCCCACTCTATTGCAATGTGTGATCTGATATAGCTCATGGTAGAGCTGTGCTAGAAGAGTGCTCCCCCATGCTAGAATAAGAGGTCGCTCGGTCGAGCTAACCATAACCTCCCTGGTCCTAGCCAGGAGGTTCCAGGGGAACCTCATGCCTGATGATTTCAGTGAGGACTATCTGGATGATCAAGTGCATGAACACAACCTCCCACTATGAAAAGAATCTGGCCTAGAACCACTCCTCGATGTGGATGCCTCCATGGTCGATGCGGCCCTAAGCCTCATGGCTCCGTATGCCAAAGATAGCATCAAAAATTGCCTTCCTCACCCTGGTAGGAGAGGAAGTGATGGCCTCACCATCAATAGGTAGGTGAAATATGTGGTAGACATCCTCTAGAGTCACTGTCATTTCACCCATCGATAGGTGAAATGTGTTGGTCCATGCATCCCAATGATGGGCCAAGGCAGTCATGTATGATTGATCAACTCGGATGGTGGGGAGATCCAAGATGTAGCCGAACCCCACAGTAGCAAACCAACCCCACTCCATGTCAGTGAGAGTGTGGCGTAGGTTCTGAAGGAGATCAGTCTCCCTCACTCTGTTCGTCAAGGCCTGAGTGAAAGCAATCAAATAAAAACAAGAAGAAAAATAATTAAAAATGACTTAAAAATGACAAACAAATCAAAAAATCTCATGAAAATGCAAAAACATGCACACACATGATCAAAAATTAAAAAAAATAAAAAATAGCACTTCAAAAATGCACTAAATGGCATTAATTGCCCAAAAAATTCAAAAAATTAATTTTTTTTCAAAATTTTATGTGCCACGGGTCGGAATCGTGGTCGATGCAATGGTAAAAAATATGACCATTGGGATTTAAATCCCATTGCGGTTGATAGCCATGGTCCCCAATCTGCCAATTGGGAACCGCGTCTGCCACCCGTGGCTAGGGAGCATGACCTTTTCAGGGTCATGTCCCTCCCAAAATAAACCTCAAAATTAAAACCCTCCCCTCTAACCTAACCTATGCTAAACCTAACTAGGGTGAGGTTCGTTATCGATAGTTTAGTGTGGTTCGTTAACCCATTTTTTTAGTGTGGTTAATTTTAATCCGGTAATTGGATTGCGTGGTCTCGATTTTTGAGTTACCTTAGCGACATCGACTCCTCCACTGGTCGAAGCCTCCGGCTGGTCAGCCATATGGATGGGTGTAGAGCGAGCAAGTCAAGTTTGCGATAGCATTCCATGTCATATTTCACTGTTTACCTCTCAGAGCTCTCAGTTTTTACTATCAGTATCAGGTAAATAATGAAATATTTCAAATGTCAAAACCTTATATATTTTTCGAATTCGGTTCGGACTGTGCCTGACAACCATGGTCCCCAAATTAGGGTTTTGCGACCGTGGCTTAGAGCCACGGTCAAGGAAATTGGAATTTTCCACCGCTTCTGATAGACGTGGTTAGAAAACTATAATAAATGCTCTCAATTCCCACCATGGAGAGCCTTAAAAGGTCAAATTAAAAAATTTCACCAGACCAAAATTGCCACAGGAAGCATAAAATAAGCATATTTGGTGATGCAGAATCATCAGAATGAGCCAAACAAAGCACAATGACATTGGAAAATGTCATCATAAGGCAAAATAGAATAACTGGATGAGATTATAAAGTACATTATGTATACATAAAAACACAACTCCATTGCAATAAAAATGACATATTTTATTAAATTCGGGAAAGTCCTTTTGATACACATTGACCCTTTTAGGGTGCATTTTACAAAGAGATGTGCCAAAGGGGAATCCCTTTTACAGATCAAGGATGGTGTCTTCATCTCTTCATGCTACAACAATGTGGAAGGTGGGTTTGTCGTGACCACCGTGATGAGTTGCGAGCTTGTTGAAGTTGAACCTGCAATCTGCACACATGAAAATGGACAAGGGTTTAGTAGCACCTATCACAATGATAATGATAAAATATAAATGTAAAATGACTAATGTAAAATGAATAAAGAAGAATATGAACAATGAATATGGCTTACATAGCACAATTCGGGTAGCATAACATTAGCATTCTCTTCTCTTCCCTTTCTTGGTCATGTGATGGTGCCTTTATAGGCCTTTGAGGTTTTTGGAGGGAAGGATAGGTGGCAAGCAAAGGCTACCAAGTGGTAGGGACTGGGTAGCCACCTACCCTAGGTAGTTGTAGTGAGTCACTAGAAGTGTCTCACTTAATTGGGGAAATGTGGCAAGTGGGTAGGTGCAAGTGGAGTGAAGTGTGGAGTGAGGTGTAAGATGTGGCAAGTGGGTAGGTGCAAGTGGAGTGAAATGTGGAGTGAGGTGTGAGATGTGGCAAGTGGGTAGTTGGAAGTGGAGTGAAGTGTGGAGGGTTGCCCCATGTGAAGGGACAAAGGGGATAAGGGTGTATGAGAGGTGGAAAAGGAGTGATGGTGATGTGGCCAAGACACATATCAAGTGAGGAGAGAGGATATCCTACAAGGATATTTCCCATATTTAATAAAATCTAGAAAATATAATTATGTGCAAGATTTTATGCCTACGTCAAAACTTAGGCACATAATATTATGCAGAACTAAAATGTACAATGTGGATGAATAATGTGTAGGAATTATATGCCTAAGTTTAGACTTAGGCATATATTATTATGCAAAGTTGTGATATGCAATGTGGGTGAATGATGCGTAAGAATTATATGCCTAGGTTTAGACTTAGGCATATATTATTATGTAGAATTATGATGTGTAATGCAAATGCCTAAATTTTGGTGTCTACATATGTCCCTTTTTGTACCGTTTTGTGTGAAACACAATGTGATACAAAAACAAAAGACACATGGTTTTATTTGATGGAGGAATGGACTCAGATATTCTTGACACAAAGAATGAATGACTTGATTTTTTTATTTGAACTTCTTACCCCCTCAATTGGCAAATGGGTAAAGAATGAAACCCATGAGCCAATTGACCAAATGTGGATGATGAAAGGATGTGGTTGATTGAATGGTATGGATGTGATGCAAGTGTATTGCATTTTTATCAACTTGGTATCCCTAGTTTGGTATTATTTGTGTTCTTGCAAATTTGCCTTTGGTTTCATTGATGTGCAAAATGTGTGGTAAAATCTTCAACCACGTTTAGAGTTCTTGTTCCATTGTGACTTTAGAAATTCCTTCCAAATGATGGGTTCAAGGAACCAGTCATTTGAGAATTCGATACTAGAGTGATTTTTGATTATTACCAAATTGTTTTTGGTTGTTTTCCACTTTTGACCCAATGGAAGGGTTGAAGGATAAACTTGTGCAAATCTATTTTTAAAACATCTAAGCTCAAATATTTAGGGACCTAGATAATTTAATACCATAGTGATTTGATGTTGAATGTTTGAATGAGTGTCCTTATGGTGAGCTACCCATCCGACCGGATTGCATGGATTGCTAGTCGCTACAACCGCTAGGTGTATAGGGTAATCCACTAGATACAAGGTTCACTAAATGATGTGATGATGATGATGTTTGTAAAAATACATGATGTGATTGATGTAAATGTTGGAAATCAGTATCAAGTTGGATGCCCCAAGTTTGGGGTGGACTAATGTTATCGTAAATTTGCATTTTGGTTTAATTAACATGTAATATGATGAGGTAAAGGAACCAATCATCCTAGGAACTCATTGTCCTAGTGACTGTTAGAAAATTTTTAATGCAAAATGATGAAGTATAAGTTTTCCATATTTTGTAACCCCACGGAGTAGGCGTCAATGACAACCTTGGACAAATATGCTTGAACACAAGTCACTCAAAAATTGAAGGATCAACCTCATTTGATTTCAAACATGATGATGTGAAATGATTTTGAATAAGTTTCCTTATGGTAATTTATCCATCCTACCGGATTGCATGGACAACCAATCGCTGCAACCACCAGGTGTCTAGAGTAAATCACTAGGTAGAAGGTTCACCTGAGATGATTATTTGGAGGGTTTTACAATGTTTGTGTAGCAATTTGCATTTGAAGGGGAGTTGTGTAAGATGGTCACAAATAAAAGTCAACTTGTGTTGCCCCAATCATGGAAAATATGCTCATTTTAATGAGCGTAATTTGCATGATTGAGTGTTTTGAGTGTTGAATTTGATTATGAAACTAAATTTGTTGATTTTGTCTTTCCCTTCAAGCGATGATTCCATGGAGATGATATAAAATGATGAAAGCGATGAAACAAATGATAATGGTTGGAATAAAATGGATGTTTTTGTTTCAACTATGATTTTTACCATTGTTGATAATTGTGCACTTCTATCCCTTGGAGCAATCCAACCGTATGGCTTTCTTAGGGAATTGAGGTGATAACAATTCATTTTTTTGTATGAGGTGAATCACTTTTCAAGGGCCTTATGGTAACTTATCCATCCTACTAAATTGCATTGATTTCTAGTCACTACAACCACCAGGTATATAGGATAAGTTACTGTATACAAGGATCGCTTAAGGCTAAGTGGAAGAAGGAAAGGTACACCTCTATCCCTTGGAGCAGTCCAGCCTCATGGACTTCTTAGGGAGTTGAGATGAGAGCACTTCTATTATTTTGAGAGCCTATTGAATTTATTTTTGACCAAAGGACTTGAGATATATTTGGATTTTTTTTTATTTTTTTGGAGAATGCATGATTGTTTTGTGTTTTTGTATGACAAAAGATGCATGGAAATGTTTTTGGTGTTTTATGTTTTATATGACAAAATATTCATGGCAATGTTTTTATTTTTTTATGGTTTTGTAAGACAAAATATGTATGGAAATATTTTTGTTTTTTGATGTTTTTGAAATGGAAAGAAAGAACAAGATGCTTTTTTTGTGTTTTTATGTTTTGATGATTGATTTTTTTTTATCAAAAGAATTTGAGTACCTTTAGAGCATTTTGGATTGATTTGACCAAAGGGGTTTATGCCTTTGGGGATTTTTGAATTTTTTCAATGATAATTGTCCTTATGGTAATCTACTCCTCCTACCAGATTGTATGGATAACCAATTGCTACAATCGCTAGGGTGCTAGAGTAAATCACTAGATACAAGGATCACTTAAGGCTGAGTGAAGAAGGAAATGTGCATCTCTATCCCATGGAGCAGTCCAACCACATAGCTTTATTAGGAAGTTGAGATTATAGCATTTCAATTTTTGAAAGCCTTGTTGAGATTGAATTTGACCAAAGAAATTGTGTTACCTTTGGTGATTTTTTTTTGAATTGAATGTGACCAAAGGGGTTGATTCCATTGGAGATTTTTAAATTTGATTATTTGAAATGTGAATGTTTAATGTGATTAATGGGGTATGTGTGAGACTTTGAATCCCCCCAATTTGTTTGATTGATTGTTTGATGTGATTTATGGGGAAGGTGTGAGACCTTGAACCCCCTAGGTTGTTTGATTGATTGTTTGATGTGATTGATGGGGAAGGTGTGAGACCTTGAACCCCCCAAGTTGTTTTGTGATTATTTATGTATATGTTTAATGATTGGTTGTTCAAATTATTATTTTTGTACATGTTATGAAATGAATGAATGCAAATGAATGAAGGGTGTTGCTTTGTTAATCATTTTTCAAAGAGATTTTGAACCATTTGAATGAATGGTTTTGCTTTATTGATTGTTGTTCAAAGATATTTTGAACCATTTGAATGAATGATGTTCTTATTGATCATTGTTCAGAGAGGTTTTGAACCATTTGAATGAATGGTATTTTTATTGATCATTGTTCAAAGAGTTTTTGAATCATTTGAATAAATGGTATTTTTATTGATCATTTTTCCAAGAGGTTTTTGAACCATTATTTAGAAAAATTTACCTTTAATGCTTAATCAGGGGCACCAATATGATACTACTAGTATGACCACATGGATGAAATGGATTATGATATTTATGACTATGTGATGGAGGTATGGAATGGATGCTTGCTTATGAATTTATTGTCCTTAAGGATAAAGGATCTAGACTTGTTTTGTAAAGACTAAAACATCCTAGTGTGTCTAACAAACTCACTAAAACTGCCTAATTCTTCTAGGACCAAATGTGTGCAGTGAATTCATTTACTGAATCAAGAGCATGGTAATTACCCAAGACAATCAAGAACCAGTGTGTGTGCAATTGAGTTCATTAACTCATCTTGAGTAAATTGGGTAAACCTATTATGGTTTGAACCTAGAAGCTAGCTTGTCTGTATGAGCAGTCAGAGGTATCTTTTTAAAAGAGATATGTCGCCATGCATGAGCGTACTCCACTGCCAGTCAAGCATCTATAGCTCTAGTGGAGGCTAACTCCATAGTTCATGATTTTTGTTTTTGATTTCTTGAATTTTGGGGATGACTACTTAACCATCTGACTAGAAATATAGTATGATCCTTCCAACCCAATTAATAAGTGGTGTGTGATGTTAAGGAATTAGAGCTTTGGGGAATCATATTATCAACCTAAGTGTGATGAGAATTGTACCCTATCCTTACTACTCCATTTTAGAATTTGGAGTAATTGTGATAGTGGTGAAAACCACTGTTGTTATGGACTATGTTGCATAATGGGATAAACAAGGATGGCCCTTTTCACTTCAAGGTTTCTACCAAGTATGGTGTTATCCCTATTTGACACAAGATATTTTTAAGATGTGAAATTGTGTTTGGTTTGAGAATGTTTTTGAGATCAATTCCCAATACTCAATATTTTCTTAGTTTAGATATGTGCAATTGTCCTAAAAGAATTTGACATATTTTTTTTGAGGTTGCTTAAGACACTAGCAGTGGCTGAGTGATTGAAAACATTAGGATTATGCATAGGAAGAAATATATTATTATGAGTAATGGGTTTGGTGTGGCTGAGTTCTTGATTGTCTTAGGTCATTACCATGCTCTTGATTCGGTAAATGAATTCACTACACACACATTTTGTCCTAAAATAATAAGGCAGTTTTAGTGAGTTTGTTTGATATCACTAGGATGTTTGAGTCTTTGCAAAACAACTCTAGATCCTATATCCCTAAGGAAAATAAATTCATAAGAAAGCCTCCATTCCATACCACCATCACATAGTCATAAATATCATAATCCATTTCATCCATGTGGTCATACGAGTAGTATCATATTGGTGCCCCTGATTAAGCAATAAAGATGAAACATTGTATTATATTTGGGAAAGTGGTCCCTTGGGATACAAATTGACCCTTTGAGGGTGCATTTTACAATAAGATGTCCAAATGGAGAATCCATTTTACAAATCGAACATATGATGTCTTCGTCTCTTCATGCTACAACAATGTGGGAGGTGGGTTTGTTGTGACCACCATGATGACCTTGAGCTTGTTGAATCCTGAACCTAAAATCTGCACACATGCAAATAGACAAGGGTTTAGTAGCACCTGTCACAATGAATATGATAAATGTAATGAAAATGACTAATGTAAAATGAATATAGAAGAATATGAACAATGAATGTGGCTTACATAGCACAATCCGGGCAACATAACATTAGCATTCTCTTCTCTTCCCTTTCTTGGTCATGTGATGGTACCTTTATAGGCCTTTGAGGGTTTTTGAGGGAAGGATAGGTGGCAAGCCAAGGCTACCAAGTGGTAGGGATTGGGTAGCCACCTATCCTAGGTAGTTGTAGTGAGTCACTAGAAGTGTCTCACTTAATTGGGAAAATGTGGAAAGTGGGTAGGTGCAAGTGGAGTGATGTGTGGAGTGAGGTGTGAGATGTGGCAAGTGGGTAGGTGCAAGTGGAGTGAAATGTGGAGTGAGGTGTGAGATGTGGCAAGTGGGTAGTTGGAAGTGGAGTGAAGTGTGGAGGGTTACCCCATGTTAAGGGACAAATGGGATAAGGGTGTATGAGAGGTGGCAAAGGAGTGATGGTGATGTGGCCAGGACACATATCAAGTGAGGAGAGAGGGTATCCTAGGAGGATATTTCCCATATTTAATAAAATCTAGAAAATATAATTATGTGCAGGATTTTATGCCTAAGTCAAAACTTAGGTACTTAATATTATGCAGAATTGAAATGTGCAATGTGGATGAATAATGTGTAGGAATTATATGCCTAAGTTTAGACTTAGGCATATATTATTATGCAAAGTTGTGATATGCAATATGGGTGAATTATGTGTAGGAATTATATGCCTAGGTTTAGACTTAGGCATATATTATTATGCAGAATTATTATGTGTAATGCAAATGCCTAGATTTTGGTGTCTACACATTCAACCGAGGTCGTCACTATGGAAATCCTTTCTTTGAGTGCCACATTTCCCAACAAATAAAACCAAAAAATCTAAAATTAAAAAAAAAAATTCAAATAAATCAAAATCCAAATGTGCCTCGTATTCAGTCATTTACCCTATACACTTGGCAGTTGTAGCGACTTACGCTCCATGCAATCTAGCAAGATGAATAAATTACCATAAGTACATTAGGGGTAAATCCATCATCATGGAATTACTATGCTTTATTTCAATCCCCAAGAAGGCCTTGACAACCATACTGCTCCAAGGGAACAAGATATTCATTGTAATTCTCCTATGATATTTTTAGCATATCATCAACAATATGATTCAACATAAGCTTAATTAGAATTATTCTCATTTTAATTCTCTAAGAAGGCCTTCGTGGCTGGACCACTCCATGGGATAGAAATCGGAAAATACTATTAACAATTTCAATCATAGTTGATTAAGCCTTGCCAAGAATTCAAATGCTAAATATTACTTTATTCAAGATAATTCATAGTGGTCAAGCGACCTTGTCACTTCATTTAATTTTCATTACCTTCATTGACTCATCGCTTGAGGGAGTAGTCATAATATCAAATCATAATCAAATTCAACAGAAGATCCCTTGATCGTAGATCCCTAGATTGAGACCATAATTAGATGGAGCAAATTGAAATCTTTATTTCAATAATCATCTATCCTTAAAAACCTTAGTACATCATATATATAGTGTGGTTTATAACTAATAACATAATGGAAGCAAGGAATATAGGAGATAGGGCGAGGAAGGAGAGGGAGAGATAAGGGGATAGGAAGGAGGAATAAGGGGAGGGAATATAGGAGAAAAAATAGGGAGGAGGAGAGAAAAAATGAAAATGCCTTGTCGACATTTTCAAGCCCCCATGCATGTTCACACTGGAGCATGACATTTCTTGGCAGCTTTGCATTTGGATGCGTTCACACTGTAACACTCTCCCCCTTAAAGTTGAGAGGACTGACTAGATAGTCTCTCAGCTTTATAAATTGAGCTTTAGCCATGCCTTTGGTGAAGATGTCTGCAACGTTCTCCAAAGTGCGGCAAAATTTAAGCTCAACAATCTCTTGCTCCACCATGTCTCGGATGAAGTGATACTTCATATCAAAGTGTTTTGTTCTGCTATGGTGGATTGGATTATATGCCAACTGAATGGCACTTATGTTATCATAGTAGATTCTGGTCGGACCACTTTGTTGTTCTCCAATCTCTTCCAACACTTTTCTCAACCATAGGGCTTGAGTACTAGCATATGTGACCGCTATATACTCAGCTTCTATAGAGGACAATGCTACAACAATCTACTTTTTGGAACTCCATGTAATTAGTCCTGACCCTAGACTAAAATAGTTCCCTGAAGTAGATTTCCTATCATCAATGTTGCTGCCCCAATCACTATCACTAAAGCCTACTAGCTTGATAGTCTTACATTTGTGGTAATGGATTCCAAAATCCCATGTACCCTTTACATATCTGAGAATTCTTTTAGCTGCTTGCAAATGCAGCTCAGATGGATTAGCCATAAATCGTGAGACAAGAGAAACAACATACTGAATGTCAGGCCTTGTGTTGGTGAGAAACATCAAACTCCCAACCATGCTCCTGAAAGTGGTCACGTCAACCTTCGGTGCTCCA
This sequence comes from Wollemia nobilis, assembly GCA_028583015.1. Lineage (NCBI taxonomy): Eukaryota > Viridiplantae > Streptophyta > Pinopsida > Araucariales > Araucariaceae > Wollemia > Wollemia nobilis. The sequence goes on along the minus strand of JAQPPZ010016861.1, from coordinate 12,834,922 downwards.
TCATTTTTGCTCAATTGGATCCCATGTCCAATTGGAGTTGCAACTACTTTGCAATGCTCCATGGCAAACTTCTTGATCATATCCTGAGCATACTTGTGTTGATAGATGAAGATACTTGTATCTATCTGATGAACTTCCATGCCTAGGAAGTAGTGCATTAAACCCAGATCTTTCATCTCAAACTGCTTCATCATGGAGTGTTTGAACTCCATATTCAACTTTTCATTACTACCCATAAATATGAGATCATCCACATATAAGCAAACTATGAGGATGTCTTTCCCTTCCTTTAGGTAGTAGAGAGTGGGTTCATTTTTGCTTCTGGTGAACCCATATTCCTTGAAATAGCCATCAATGTGAGAGTACCATGCTCGTGGTGCTTGCTTGAGGCCATACAGTGCATTTTTTAGTTTATAAACAAGGTGCTCCTTACCTTGCTCTTGAAAACCTTGAGGTTGTTCAACATAAACCTCCTCTATCAAATACCCATTGAGAAAGGCACTTTTTACATCCATGTGTTGGATTTTCCATCCTTTGTGGGCAGCTAAAGCAAGAACTGTTCTGATTGTCTCCTGTCTAGCTACAGGAGCAAATGTCTCCTCATAGTCAATGCCATACTTCTGTGTGAAGCCTTTTGCTACCAATATTGCTTTATGTCTTTCAATGCTTCCATCAGCATTGAATTTGGTCTTGAAGACCCATTTACATCCAACACATTTCTTCCCTTTAGGAAGCTCTACCAGCTCCCAAGTATCATTGTTTTTTATAGAGGTCATCTCCTCTTTCATGGCATCCTCGCCATATCTTCTGAGTACAAGCCTTCTCATAGCTAGAAGGTTCAAGTTGTGCACTAGTCAACAAAGCATAGTTGACTACATCTCCCCGAGGTTCTTGGGAGTCATCATCTCCATACAAATGCATATTTTCAAGTCTTTGCAAAACTAAACTCATTTCACTAGCTTGACTTCTAGTATATCTTCTCTAAAATTTTTATCCAACATATGATAATATGGATGATGTTGGAGTGTTCTCTTACCTCTAGATGGAGAATCAATATCCATCGGTGAAGAACTGATTGATCATTGTGGAGAAGGACTTGGAGAAGCTATTGATGAACTTGAAGTAGAACGTCTGCTTGGGCTTGGAGGGGGTGTGTCCTTACCTTTCTTGGGTGACACCTACTGAATTTGTGAAGAACCTGCATCATGGGACTCATCATCAATAAAAAATCTTGGATGTCCCCATTCTCCCCCTTCATCGAAAATCACATCCCTGGAAAGAACAAAATTTTGGGTCTTCGGATTGTAGAGTCTATAGGCTTTGGTGGACTCACAATACCCTACAAAAATGCATGCTTGACTCTTGGGATCAAGATTCTTTCTCTTCTCATCAGGAATGTGTGCATAAGCCAAAGAACCAAAAACTCTAAAATGTTTGACATTTGGTTTCTTTCCATACCATGCTTGGTAAGGAGTTATCCCCTTCAGACTTGAAGTAGGACTCCTATTCAAAATGTAGACACTGGTTCTGACTGCATCAGCCCAATACATGTTGCTCAGATGCTTCGTTTGAAGCATCGATCTGGCCATTTCTACAATGGTGCGATTTTTCCTCTCTACCACACCATTCTGCTATGGAGTATAGGCAGTGGTGAACTGCCTTTTTATCCCATTTTCTTTACAAAATTTCAAAAATTCATTGGAAGAGTATTCTCCTCCTCTGTCTGTTCTGAGACATTTTACATGATATCCACTTTGTTTCTCTACATTTGTTTTGAAATCAATGAAGCAATCAAACGCTTCATCTTTGTGTTTTAGGAAATAAACCCAACACATTCTAGAGAAATCATCTATGAAAAGAAGGAAGTAAGAATTGTTACCAAGAATTTTTGTTTGCATTGGACCATAGATGTCCGAATGCACTAGTTGAAGTGGATAGTTGGCCCTCCATGCTTGTCCTCATGGAAACTTGGCCCTGGCGTGCTTTCCCAAAGCACATCCTTCATAGACCTCCTTGTGATCCTGAATTTTAGGAAGTTCGATCACCATCGCTTGAGATGTCAACAATTTTAGACTGGCAGAATTTAGGTGACCATATCTCAAGTGCCAAAGTACACTTGGATTTGCAATAGCAATATTCGCCAGTTGAGCTCCCCCTGGCTGGCCAAACTTCAGGGGAAATAACCTGTTCTTGGTCATTGGAACCTGTGTGATGACTCTATTACCATTATTCTTGTCAAATATTACACATTTTCCCTCATCAAAAATAAGTTTATAATTATTTTCCATAATTTGACCAACACTAAGCAAATTATGTTGGAGTTGAGGGGTGTAATAGATATCATTCACCTGTTTGATGCCTTCTTGTGTTGGAACCTCCATGGCTCCAATGCCTTCAACTGACAATGATTTATCATCTCCCAACTTGATGCGAGATTTGTAGGTGGAATCTATTGTAGCAAAGAGTTCTTCTTTGCCACTCATATGATTGGAACACCCAGTGTCCAAGATCCAGGTGTCATTCAAATTCTGATCTGATTGGCCATAAGAGAGAAAGATATTAGATGCCCCTTCCTCTTCACCAAAATGGCCATACTGACTGCTTTGACTATTGCTTCCTTGTGAGGATTTGGACCAATAGTCACGAGCAAAGTGACCTGGTTTACCACAATTGAAACAAACCTTCTTTGACTTGTCACTTCCTCTTCCTCGACCTGGATTTCTTCCTCTACTTTGTTGATTGCCTTTGTTTTGACTTCCACCTCTGCTGGGAGATCCTCCTCTGCTTGGATTTCCACCTCTTGGGTTGTTCTTGCCTCTGCCTCTTCGCTGACCTCTACCTTGGCCTCTGCCTTGGCCTCTTCCTTCTTGAGATGCGAAGGCTTTGTCATCGCCTCCATAGTTGGTTGAAGGAGATTCCTGCAATCTCTCTTCATGTGAAAGTAGAGAACCAATTAAAGCATCAAAGGATAGTGCAAAAAAATCCTTCGATTCTTCAATGATAATTGCAACATGGTTCCACTTTGGAAGAAGTGTTCTTAACACTTTCTTCACCACAGTCTCTGGCTTGATTTCATCTCCGAGAGTGATCATTTTGTCTACTACTGCTTTGACTCGCATGCAGTAGTCACCAAATTTTTCGTCTTCTTGCATCCTGAGATTCTCAAAATCTCTTTTCAAAGTTTGAAGCCTGACTTGCTTCACTTGATCACTCCCTTGGAAGCCTTATTTCAAGGCCTTCCACGCCTCTTGAGCTGTTACACAGGATGCTATTCTAGGAAAGATGCTTTTATCTAAGGCTGCTTGCAAATGATACAGGGTAGAGGAATTATTTTTTTGTGCTTCTTTCCTAGCTTTCTTATCAGCAACACTTAAAGTGGTCCAGTCAGTAGGAGAGGGTTCTATGTAACCCTCTTCAACTACATCCCACAAACCTTTACCAATGAGTAAGGTTTTCATTTTTATGGACCAATATTCATAGTCACTTCCATTGAATTCTGGAATTGGAAGACTAGTATTTGAGGCCATGGCTACTGATTAGAAATAAACTTTGATTTGTCTAGTACAAGCAATTACAAAGAAAAGCAATTACAAATTCAAATCAAATCTTGCTTTTTCTACTCTCTCACTGATTGCTTGATCTTCTTGCTGTGGATCTTCAAGCACAGGATTCCCAAAGTTGTCGATGATCGAGTCCTCATCGTCGCTGATGAGGATGATTTCAGGGGCAACTAGCTCAACTAGCTCTGGCTCCAATATTTGAAGGGAATCACTATCACTGGCTGGTTCCTGGGGTGCAATTTCCACTGAATCTGACTCCTCCACTCATTGTCCAAATATGTTATCCTCAAAATCGGCCTCGTAACCAAAATCAAGGTTTCTCTGGTGTGCTATGACAATGTTCTACAACTGACTGAACACAACTTGCAGTCCATCTCTCCGAACTCTTTCATCGAATGACTCAACGGTCTCTCTTAGCATAAGAGAGCACAATGCATGGTAACAACCGGTAGATCTGATCATCTACGCATCAATACAAAAAACTCCCTTAGTGCCTCTGAGATTACAATTTTCACTCTTCACGGTTCACAAATTTCACTCCTTTACAGCCACTGAGGCTATTACAAAAAAATATTTCAGACTTGAACGGGGTTCCAAGGGGCAGCGCCCCTGGCGTCCAAAATTTTTGAAAGTGCTAAACGGGCGCTCCAGAAGGCTTCCCATCACTTTTTTTTGCCCCCTTTTTACAATGCTTGCCTCTTAGGCTTTTACACAGTTTTGCAAGGTTTTTTTTAAAGCCCCCTTGGGCGATTTTACAATTTGCCTCTAGGGCAATAGGTTCACAATTTCTCTTATAAAGTTTTAAAATTAAACTTTATAAAGTATTTTAATATTTTTAATTTAATAAAAAAATATGCTTTACAACTATATTATTAAAAAAACTTTTTTAAAATAATTATAAAGCAATTTTAATTTATTAAATTAATATTAAAAAACTTTACTAAAGTTTAAATTTAACTTTTCTTTAAAAAAACAATAAAATAAAAAACAATTGAACCTTTTCCGGAGCTCGTGCGGATTGAACCCACGACTTCCTTCGTCCCACCGAAGGTTTTTTGCCAATGCACCCCCACGACTTCTTTAAAGACCTATACTCCAAATCTTCTTTAAATCCCTTGTAATCGCGGTGAGTAAAAAACACTTTGAAAAAATTTGTCCCGATGGGTTTTCTAACCCGGGACCTTTCACTTGCAAACCTGTTGCCTTCACCATTCGGGCTAAGCTACCTGATGTGACAACAAAAGAAAGCAATATAATATTTAAATACAATGCTTCTACACGTTTAAAAAAAAATGAAATTGAATTATCCCACATGCACAACATAGTGGGCTGTTAGGTGGTTTAATTGGGCAAATGCACACAACTTAACTTGATTTCCTTTGGGAAATTACCTTTGCCCTCCTTTTTTCATATTCAGCCAACCAAACGATGCCACCTCAGTGCCTCTACTATGTTTCTAACACATCCTTTGCCAACTCAGCTTCATCAGTCCACGTCCTCTACCAACTCGTACGCCATGTGCCACCATGCTAGCAGCCATATCACTTGCCTCTTAAACATGCCACGTTAGTCCTTAACACGTTGTCTCTCACATCAGCAACTGCCCCTCAAACTGCAACCTCAAAACCTATGGCCTCGATCTACGTGGATTGCCACCTCAACACTCCACCTTAGTGCCTCAATTTTTGTACCTAATAGTGTCACCTGGTCCACCTTGAACATCAATTTTTGTGCCTGACAGCACCCTGTCAGCACCTCTGGCTACCTGTTGTATGTACCTCCATCATGGGCCTCAAAATACATGCCTAGTCAACCCCTCAAATAGCATGGGGGACTTCTACGCTTCTGGATTTGATACCAGAATGAGACAATAATTAGATGGAGCAAATTGAAATCTTTATTTCAATAATCATCTATCCTTCAAAACCTTAGTACATCATATATATAGTGTGGTTTAAAACTAATAGCATAACAGAAGCAAGGAATATAGGAGATAGGGTGAGGAAGGAGAGGGAGAGATAAGGGGATAGGAAGGAGGAATAAGGGGAGGGAATATAGGAGAGGAAATAGGGAGGAGGAGAGAAAAATGAAAATGCCTTGCTGAAATTTCAAGCCCCCATGCGTGTTCACACTGAAGCATGAATTTTCTTGGCAGCTTTGCATTTGGATGTGTTCACACTGTAACATAGATCTTGTCAAATTATGTTTGTCTTACGAATCATTGCCAAAGACTATTATAAGCTTACCCTTCTGCTGGGGCAAATAACATATACGGAAGTTTGTTTGTAGCTCTCCTCCTTTCAGTTATATAGGCCTAACTCCTATTATAACACCAAAGCTACCTGAATGTTTGATTATGAGTGCAAAACCTTTCAAATTTAAGCCTTCCATCCAGTCGAAAGCAATTATTCTAGGATGCACGTCCTCTTTGCGGGAATTGGGCATCTAATGTTGATCAGACTAATGATCATCATCCAACCTACAACATCATTTTAGGAGGTCTATTTTTGCTTAGCATTGTTTGATCTCACAACACATCTCAAAAGGGATATCTGTAGACACCTAAAATACATCATGCCGAGGCGACTACTCATATGAGGCATGCTAGAAGACCATATGGAATACCTTGGATAGATACCAAGGTATAACAATGATTTTTACCACTCATTTGGGTAACTTTGCCTAGTCATTTCTAGCCACTGCTGACACCCATGGTTAGCAGAGTTGACCGCGCTTGTGGACCACGATCAGGACTCAGAGTCAGTTGGCCTTCATCTGACCCAAAATCAGTTGCAATGGCCAATTGGTTGCGGATTGGAGTGGTTTGAGTGAGGAAGGTTATGGATCCTTCCATCCAACAAGCTCAACCACCCAATATTGATCTAGGTTTCCTCATGAAGCCACCCCTAGACCTTGGCATTTTCTATATAATCCCCTTCTAAATTGAGGAAAAGAGAGAGAAGGATAATCAATTGAGAAGTGAAGCCCTATTGAATTGTATACTCATTCACATGCATTTATAGGAATCCTTCTGCTACCCAATTGGAGATCACATTACCATGGAGGTCCTAGGAGGATAGGAGAGCCAAGAAATGCTAATATGTGCAATCTGTGCACTCACTAAGAAATTCAACCACCAAATCTATTAGAGGATATAGAGGTGACCCTTGACCATCAATTTGGAAAGTAGAATAAGAGAAATTGGCCTTGATTTGGAGGGTAAAATTACTTCAGTCTCAGCCACGACTATCATTTGCAGTGAACAATTCTCACCGCTTGAAGGACCCGCGGTCAAAGGGTAATATTTGATCTCCTTGTTCTTTTTTTTGCAGTCTGTTTAACTAGGTTAGATCAATATTCTAGAGACTTTTGTAGAGGAGCTAATTGCAATTTTCCTTCATTATTGTAGTATAGGTATAACAAATCTATTTCATGCTTTCATGTCTTCAATTGAGTAATTAGGATCTCAGATATATTCATCTTAGTTTCTTTCATGTTTCTAATGGTAGATCATCATGATTTAGATCAATTTACATGTATTGAATCACTTTCTTGATTTCTTGATTATCATGTTATTATTTTTGTAAGTACCCTTTAAAAGCCTCATCAAGAGAGGCCTCCTTTACTATTAATGTTTCTTGTTGTTTATAGGGTTTTGGGATGCAAGGCAAAAAATACCTCTAATCATAGAGAAGAGGGTCATCAACACCCTATAGTAGTTTGTGTCATCTTGAAAGGCACTTGGAAATCACACCTACCCTTAAGAGATAAAAAGCACATCCTATTGTAAAAATTGTATCAAAGTGATTATCCCTAAGAGGGATGTACTTCTAATTTGACTTTGGCTTCAAATATAATGGAATAAAGTGTATTTCTTATTGTCAATTTCTCATTCTTGTATGCATTTTGCGTATCTTTCAATTCTTGCAATAAGAACCGATAGACGTGAACCCTTTTTGGATAAGACAACTTCTAATGAATCTAATGAGGAATCAAAGGCCATCATTTCCTACACTGAAAAGGATGAGTTTTACCTCTAAATTTTCCCCATCCATGAGCCTTTTTTTCACTTGCTTCTTCCATAAGAGTTAGCTAAACCTATCGGTGAACCACCACCTCCATATCATGAGTCCATATCATCAACCAAAATTGTAACATATGTATATAATACAAAAAAAAGAAAGAATAGAAAAACATAAAACAAACAAAAACATTTTCTTTGTCTGCATTTCATGTATATATCATTTATTTAAGTGTATTTATTTGTGTTTCTTGTTGCTTTCTAGGTTTACCAAGATCCTAGCATCGGTTCTTATGCTCTATCCATCCCATCCATTTCACCTCATCCATTTTCCCTATAAGTAAACATGAATCCTACTGAATTATTCACCCTACTCCGTAATCCATTCGATTTGGTAAAGCCAATTTCTATTGACATGAGTCTTATTGATATGGATCAAATTTCCTCATAACCATCCTTTTTAAGTTTGTACTATCTGAGGAATTGTTAAGGGCTTTAACCAACTACATTCCTCCATCTCCTCCACCTCAACCTTCACATTTACCTTTGAATCTTGAGGTTTTCTAGGTAGACATAGACAAGGACAAGTCAAAAGAGTTTGATGACATATTAAATGACATTAATCTAATACCGACTCCCCATCAACTTGAGGAAGGTTCTCATATGTCTATTGAATATACCATCAATGTGGACCTTAGTTCAAACAAAGATAATCCCTAAATTGTCAAGCTGGGTAAAAGCTTATCCAAATATGAACAAGAGCAATTAATTGCTCCCCTCAAGAGGAGGAAGGAAATTTTTGCATGATCCTACAAATATATGCCTAGTCTTGACTCTAAGTTGGTTGTCCATAATATCACCTTACATATTGATGCTAAGTCGGTCAAATAGAAACTTAGAAGGATGCATCCTACCATTGCCCTCTTGGTTAAAGAAGATATTCAAAAGCTATTAGATTTGGGTTTCATTGTATCCATTGATTATCCTAAGTGGCTATCAAACATGGTACCTATTCATAAGCCTAACAGGGTGATACACATTTGTACTTATTTTCAATATATTAACAAAGTGTGTCCTAAGGATGATTTTTATCTCCCAAACATTGATACTCTTGTCAAAACTTGCGTTGGCCATGAAATGCTTTCTCTCATGGATAGTTTTTCATGATACAATAAAATTCAAATAAATCTTGATGACCAACATAAAACAACATTCACTACACCTTGAGGAACTTTTTTTTACAAGGTGATGTCCTTTGGCCTTAAAAACGTAGGCTCCACTTATCAACGTGCCATGACATACATTTTCCAAGACTATATGCATAAGATTATCAAAGACTATGTGGATGATCTCTTGGAAAAATCCAAAACTCAACAAGAGCGCATTGGTGTATTGGAGAAAAATTTTGACCAACTACTTGAGCATAATGTAAGGTTGAGCCCCAAGAAATGTGTCTTTGGTGTTACTTTTGGAAAAATACTAGGGTTCATTGTCTCCAAAAGAGGCATTGAGGTGGACCCAAACAAGGTAAATGCTATCATGGAGATGCCTCCCCCAACAAATTTAAAGGAATTACATAGTTTACAAGGAAATATCCAATCAAATTGTCATTTCATTATGCAATTTTTTGATAAATGTAGGCCATCCAATCACCTGCTACAAAAGGGAGTGCCATTTTCTTAGACATATGAGTGTCAAAAAGTCTTTGATGATATTAATAAATACCTAACTTCTCCACAAATCTCAGCTCCTCCTCATCTAGGGGTCCCCTTCTATCTTTATGTTTCAACAATAAACTTTTCATTAGGGTGTTTGCACAAGAGAATGAAGAAAATTGAGAGCAAGTTATCTATTACATTAGTCGAACATTGGTAAGCTATGAAACTAGATATGCTTGTGTAGAAAAATTGTGCTTAGCAGTGGTTTTTACCACTAAGAAACTTTGACATTACATGCTTAGCCATACCACACATGTCATAGCTAGATAAAATCCTTTCCATTATATGATGTCTTGCACTTAGAACAACACCCGCACCACTAAATGGATAATGCTTCTTACTGAACTTGACCTTGAATTCATTAGCCAAAAATCCATAAAGGTCAAGTCATAACCAATCAATTTGCGGAAGCTCCACTACCTAGTGATCATCTCTTGATTATTGGCTTCCAGATGATTCGATATTCACTATCACTAAACAAGAAGAAGATGAGGATGTCGATATCACACTATTCTTTGATGGTTCTAAGTGCAAGAAAGATCAAGGTGTTGGAGTTGTGTTTCATACACCCTAGGGAGTACCTATCCCATTATCATTCAAACTTGATTTCCAATGCACAAACAACACTGTAGAGTACAAAGCCTTAATATTAGGCCTTCAATCAGCTATATCTATGGGCATAAAGTCTATCAGGATATGTGGTGATTCTCAACTTGCTGTCAAGAAAATCAATGTAGAATACCAATGTAAAGAACCTACCATTAAGCTTTATCATGAAGTAGAAATTAAATTTCTCTTTAAATTTGAATGGTATGAAATCAATAGTTTTCTAAGTTTGACTAATAGATTTGCAGATGCGATGGACTTTTTTGGATTTTCGATTCCAAGGAACACCTTAGGAGAGGTACAACCACTCATTATCTCAACAATATCTAAATATGCAATTTTTCATGCTAAATATAAGGATGAAAAGGATGCTTGCTTTATCCATTCAGATCCATATGAGCCTTGGTCGAGTCAAATAGAAGCCTTTCTCAAGTTTGGAACACTCTCATCTGACATGTCTCAGACTGCTAAACACACTTTCAAGCAAAAAGTTGCTCGTTTTGTTCTCTTGGAAGATGCTGTATCGCTCTAAATTTTTTGCATCCTTACCTTCAGGCTATAGGATCCGTGCCCAGAAGGAGGATGGGAAAATGATGGCGCGATACCTCGGACTGAGAGGCCTTGCGAAGGTCCCGCCTCTCGGGGGAGGTGTATTATGGTGATTTTTCGACGGATGGTGGGTTCACCAGGAAACGTTTGAATGGCGGTTTCCACGCCTAGGTTGGGAATGTGTTTAATGTGTTTAGTTTTATTTTTAAACATTCAAGTCCTAGGTTTGGCCAAATGAATCTAAGTTGTTCTATTATGAAAATGCAGGCTAAATGAAATACAAAAAACAGAGAGAAAAAGCTAAATTACAGAGCCATACCTGATCCGGATGTCTGATGGAGATTCTGATTATTGAAGCAGACAAGATCATCTAGAATTTGACAGGATCATCTCTGACCTGTAGGATCGTCTAAGATCTGACGAATTCATTGGAGACCTGCAAATAGAGAAATAGACACAAAATACAAAAAATGCAGCAATGCTAATAGAGGATAATGATGTAAAATGACAATAAAGATGTTTAACAAATAATCCCAAATAGAAATGTAAGTAAGTTATGATGTTTTAATAGTTAATCATGATTTTATTATGCAATTAAACTACATGGGTGAACTCCAAGATGCAGAATAGCAGAAAATAATAAATAAATTGACTAGATGCAGAATAAAACAATAGATGAGAAGAGAAAAATGCAAACTCTGGGCACTGATTGCCCCCAATGCAGACTGCAGTCGAGATCGTCTTGGATTGGTATGAAATCGTCTTGTATTGAACAAGATCGTCCATGACGAAATGAGCTTGCTTCAACTGAAGAATGGCAAGGTTCCTACAACAAAATTTGGATAGGACAAGTGCAGATGGTAATTCAAGATGTTTTAGTGCATGTAAAGCCAAGTCACAGGAAATTTCAGCCAGGGGAAAGTCAAGGGGGAGTCCTAAGTTTAAATAGGCTTAGGAGGGAGGTTAGGAGATTGGAGATCATCCCAATTTTGGAGATATCCAATGGGGAGGGTCTCTAATATCGCATACACGCTTCTGCCCGGATTAGAGATGTCGTTGGAACAGAGGCTAATTGAGAAAAATTAGTTTTGGGACAAGATCGTCTAGACGTCCTAGTCTAGACGAAATCATCCGATCTGAGGCGATATCATTTGATCGGCGATGATATCGTCAAACGGTCAAAACAAACTCTAAAAATGGCACGAGAAAGGAGGAAACGGGTTAAACGACGGTTTGGAAGCGGTTTTGGGGGTTAAAATTTGAATTTGAATATTTACTAGAGTAATTGTAATTATTTTTACTGCGCCAATTTTAGGGTGCTACATTTTGCCCCCTATTTAGCGAATTTTTAGAAGAAAATGCGTTAAAGATGAGTTCTTCTTGATCTACAAGAAAGCAAAAAATATTCTCAGTTTTAGGTGATGATTCTAGGTCGAATCGTACGATAGCTTACTATGATGCCCCTCTATGTTTTTACCCAAATCGAACGTTTGAGGTAAAAATGCGAAAAAGCAAAAATTAAAATGTTTTTAATTGTTTACAGTAGGGGATCCCATCTCTGAGAGACTACGAGTTTTCTCAGACTGTCCAGGATAACACTACAGTTAGCGGGCTCCGGATATGCAACCAATTCAGAGTCAAGACGTAGATGATGCCCCCATTCAGCTAGTGGATGGGGACGACGCTGGGGTAGCCGACGACTATGATGCCTGGTACACAAGCATCCACCCTCCTCGGATGATGAGGGCTTAGGGTCTAATTCATGCAGTTGTGTGTCGAATGGGGAGGTAGTGCCAGGCAGCCATTGAGGCAGCATAGGGTCACGACAGGAGAGAGCAAAGGAGGCCACAGGCTTAGTAGAGGCCACGATAGTGGGAGAGGAGGGAGGAAAGACCCCCTTCTCCACAAAGAGAGAGGCCACCATCACCCGATAAGGGCAAGGGTGTTGACACTAGGGAGAGCAACGAGACAACGACTCTTTGAGATGAGGTTGGCCACTTGCGGGCTCAGGTGCAGACATTGCAGGATGAGGCTACATGGCTTAGAGCTCGAGGCGAAGGAGTGAGCACTCAAGATTTAGCACGTGTTATTTCCAAGGTTACATTCTATCAGGCTCTATATTACCAGGCGATGCCAGCAGAGCAAAGGGTGCCATTACCAGCTCATATTGCAGAGCCTGTCGTGATGGGGTCATCTAGGACATCATCACGATTGGCATCCAGGACTCATGGCACCACATGGACTACGATGGGGCCACCTCCTCCACCTCAGGGTGGGGGAGGAGATGAGGCTAAAAGCTCGAGGGGTTCTTGAGGTGAGGCTACTGCACTACATAGAGATTGTATATTTGATTGAGAGGATTGAGTATGTCAAGATGTAGATTGTGGCATACCAATCTATTTTTGATATGATGTACATATATTTGATATATATATATAGATGAGATATTTTTTGATCATATGACTTGTCTTATGCATTTGTATGATGCTTTTAATGTTTTGGTGTGATTGATTTGATGATTCATGTAATTATGTTGTTGGAAAATATTATGGTTTAAATGTCATGCTTTAAAAATTTAAATAAAATAATCTGATGTAACAAATTGGTTGTTGTGATGATAATTTGATAAAAAATAAAAGGGACTTTTAACAATAATTTCAAAGGACATTGTCACTGTTATAGACCATTTCATGGAGTCGCTGCTCACTCGATCGTCAAGATAATCCCAGTATAGAAATATTGCTAAAAGTAAAGGGTGTTTAAGAGACTATCTTAAGACTCTGGTGTGATGATACAAATGATGATGATGGTGATTTTGTTTTCAGACTTTTCATGAAAATATTATGCATGAAATATTTTAAAATGATTTTTGCTAGTCATAAATTCCTAAGTGTGATAAATTTTTTGGATAATTCCTTAGGAATTATACCATCATTGCAAATTTTCATATTGACATAATGACATGAAATAGTGATAGGTGTTTGTTTGTTTTAAAGCATAATTGTATAACATAATGATTTAAGTCATATGGTTTTTATGATTTTTAAATGAATGGAGAATAAAATTGGTATAATGGTTTGCGCTAGGCATAGAATATTTAGGTATAGACTTATACCATCATCGCAAAAATCAAAGAAGAAAATAGATTGTTTTATTGCATGGTTGATTTTTAATTTTTGAAAATAGTCAGAAAATATGAAGATGAGGACTTGCGCTAGTCATAAAATTCCAATTTTAGTTTTGGAACTATACCATCATCGTGAAATTCAAAAGTTATATATAGATGTAACTTGATTGTATGTTGTGAAGATGATTTTGCTTTTTGATAATGCATATAGTTGTCTTTATACTAAACAACTGTTCTTCAAAGAGGAAAATGAATTTATTCCAAATGATTTGCAAAAAATATTTCAAAGTATCTTAAAGACAAAAGTTAGATTTATAAGGAATCCCATGTGCGTATGTGAGTTCATTTCCAATCTTGATTTATCATAATGATACACAAAATCTCTCAAATACAAATGTGTGTGCAATTGCTATGTTCGTTTACCGGTTTTGAGCAAGATAATTTGATACAAGTGATTTGAATGAACCAAATAAGTGTTCATTAACCATGATTTAGATGCATATAACCATACCAGACTACTATGTAAGTCGGATTATCAAGAGCTAGCTAATCCATAAGCGAGACATAGGTCTATTCAAAAGAAGGTCGCTAATGTGACGGACATATCGCCATGCTAAGAGTTACCCAAGGCCAAGCGGGTTGGGCACAAACCACTTGTTATGGGGCTTACCTCACGTTTTCGAATATTTGAGAATTCCAGGGATTCAAGCTCATCAACCCTTCTTTTATTTTTAAAGGGTAGGAAGAGGGATTTTATTGCTTTTGCTTTTGCTTTATTTTGCTTTTCTTTTGTATTTTTGCTTGATTTTTGAGATAATGCTTGAAACATTGCTGTAATGATATAAAATAACATTTTTTTTTCTCTTTTTCTTGAACTTTGCTTTTCTTCCTATTTTAGGGATACTTGCTCGGATTAGCTGTAGAGCAAGGGATTTTTATTCTGGGTAGGGGTGAGCTTGTCCTTTTGCAAATTCTCAAAGATTCTAGACCATGTGCATGATAGGATAGCAGGGGAAACTTTTCACTCAAGAAACCACTTCTACTATGTAGCATAGCATGGACATTACAAATATAATCATTTTATTGTGAAAGGATGTGCTTGGTTTAAGTAAATAACAAGATCAATTCTCTGTCTCAAACTTTATTTAATTGAATTTTGTGGACTTTGATATAAGAGAGATTAGTAATCATGCCAGATAAAAATCAAGATATTTATTTTGTGTTTGTGAAAGTGAGGGATTCCAAATAAATGCTAATTTATCCAAAATAATTTGAAATATATAACTACAACATTTGTAAGAAGAAATATATACAAATACTTTTTTGGGAAGTTTGAGAATGTTGACTCTCTCTTTCTTCTTTATTTTGTTTTGGTTTCGAAAGAGTCAAGAATATTGTTGTTTTTATTTTTATTATTTTTGTTTGTTTTTGTTTTTGTGTAAATAGTTTAATATATTTTTTAAAATAAGACAACATGCAAAATATGTACAAATGATTAAATGACTAAATTTTATACGTAATATCGCCTAAGATGCATAATATTCATAGGTTATTTTAAATATTTACCATCTAAGGTAGCTAATTTGTATGCTCCGATTCAAATTTAGCAGTGATAATGTATGGTCCAAGCCATTTGGGCTCAAATTTACCTTTAAGGTCTTTAGTTGCATTAGTATTTTTTTTTTGAATATTTTGAGGATTTTGATTTTTTTTTTTGATGTTTTTGATTTTGATTTATGATGGAATTGGTGGTATATACAAGATGGTCTATATATACTATACAAGGTTATTTGAGTATAGCATGTCTAAGGTTGCTTCAAAATCAAAGGAGGTTTTGAAGGATAATTTAGTTGTGATGAAGGTAAGAACAAAAGGTGATGAATAAAAAGTAGCGATAACCAAAAAATTTTTATAATGTAAAATAATATAGCAAAAGATTTGACTTTTATATGTGTAAAATTGATCATGTTACAAAATAAAATGTAAGAAGGATAAGAAAGTTCTTCATTCTTATCACTATATTCCAAGTCTTGATAAGATGAAGGGAGCATATGTGAAAGATATGCATGGGTGTTATTTGGTAAACAAGGATGATCATACGTGGATAAAAAAAAGTGATGGATATAAGATAATTGTGATAATAGAGAATGTATAGAACTTGATGTTTCAACCGTTAAATATTCTTCAAATGGTTTTGGGTCACCCTGTATGGTAACCATTTTATTTGCAATTTCAAATTTCAAACATCGGTGAAGAGTGGAAGGGACAACCTTCATCGTATGAATCCAAGGACTTCTGAGAAGTAGGTTGTAATATGAAGGGCAATATGCTACATAAAATAGAGTATCCAGGATCTTGGATCCAATATTGAGGAGGAAAATTTATAGTACCTTGAGCTTCTTGAATTTCATTGTTAAAAGATTTTATAAGAACATTTGATTCATTAAGATCTTCTTCCTTTAATTCGAGTTTTTGGAATAATTGATAAGTGCATAAATTAAGAGAGGAGTCATTATCTACCATGATAGTTCTAACAAGTGTTTCTTTACTAGATCCGATAATGTAAAGATAGTAGTCTTCTTGTGGAGTAGAGGAAGGAATCTCCTCATCATAGAATGAAATATGGTTAACCTCAAGAGGGTTTACACCATTAATTATGTTCTTAGAGAAAATATGATGAGGAATAAATTGTTGGCTAGGTATCTTGAACAAATTTTCCTTATGAGAAATTTGTAATACTTCTAAAAGGGATATCTTTGCTTGAGGATTAATCACTTGTTGTTGGCTATCAAAGGGGATTTCAGATTGAAATTTTGATTTTAAATATGAGCTTTCTATGCTTACATTCCATTTTGTATCATTCTCTAGAGCCAAAGATAGTTTTGAAGGTTGGTCAAATGAGGAACCCATATCTTGAATATCGGATTGAGTTGATTGAACTTGAGGTTGCTCATTTGTAGTTTTTGTTACAATATTAGTAATATCATCATGATGGGACATATTAACATGCAATATTTGATTGGTTTCTTGTTGTTGATAATTGAATAGGGGTTCTTGGGAGATCCCCATGTCTTGATTGATTATTGGTATTTGTTGTGTAGGAGTTTGATTGTTTCTTGGAGATTTATAATCGGTTGTAGATTGTAATTCCTTTATATTAAAAAGACCCTCATCAATCAAATCTTGAATTGCACATCTTAAACCTTCACAATTTTGTGTCATATGTCCATCCACTCTATGATATTCACAATGTAGATTAGGTTTAAACCAATCTACTGTGGTATCAGGTTGTCTTATGGAAGGGAGTTCAATCCTATTTGTATCAAGTAAATGCTTGAGAATTATATCCATTGGTTGATTGAGCTTAGTAAATTTATGTGATGAAGGTTTTTGAGAGGTTTTTGATAAATGCCTTAGGAATTTCGTCATAAAAGGACCTAATGGTTTCTCACCTCTACTTTCTTTATTATGGGTAGAATGATGACAGGAAGATTGCAAAGTATGAGGTGAGTGCATGGTAGAATTGGAAGAATAAGTATTTTCTTGTTGAAATGGATGTGTTGTATTGAAAGAAGAATATTGAAAGGGTGGAGGAGGATTGTATGTGGATTGATAGACATAATATGGATATATGGGAGAATAGATAATATCTTTATGAAGAGGATTGGCAAAGGGATTGTCTGTTGGGGTAAGGATGAAAAATGAGAAAAGTGTGATGGAGGTGGTGTTGAATAGGGATGAGGTTGGTCATAATCAACAAATGTATTTGGCTGAATTTTTCCAACATTACTGATGGGCTCATATTGATTTGAGTAAAAACTCATGGTTTCTTTAGTACTTCTAAAAGTAATATTTAGCATCTATTATTTAGAAGTGAATCTAAAACATACAAACTTGAAATGATGATTTTTCTATTTTTTTTTTGTATACATATATATATATATATATATATATATATATATATATATATATATATATATATATATATATATATATATATATTTGTTTTTTTATATTTTTGAATAAAAAAGATGCCTATGTTATTCACGTCGGGTTCACCAAAATGTATCGCTCCAAATTTTTTGTATCCTTACCTTCAGGCTATAGGATCCATGCCCGGAAGGAGGATGGGAAAAGGATGGCGTGGTACCTCGGACTGAGAGGCCTTACGAAGGTCCCGCCTCTCAGGTGAGGTGTATTATGGTGATTTTTCAATGGATGGTGTGTTCACCAGGAAACGTTTGAATGGCAGTTTCCACACCTAGGTTGGGAATGTGTTTAATGTGTTCAGTTTTATTTTTAAACATTCAAGTCCTAGGTTTGGCCAAATGAATCTAAGTTGTTCTATTATGAAAATGCAGGCTAAATGAAATACAGAAAATAGATTTTAAACAAAAAATAGAGATAAAAAGCTAAATTATAGAGCCATACCTGATTCGGATGTCTGATGGAGATTTTGATTCTTGAAGCAGACAGGATAGTATGGAATTTGACAGGATCATCCCCGACCTGCAGGATCGTCTGAGATCTGATGAATTCGTCAGAGACCTGCAAACAAAAAAATAGACACAAAATACAAAAAATGCAGCAATGCTAATAGAGGATAATGATGTAAAATGACAATAAATATGTTTAACCGATAATCCCGAATAGAAATGCAAGTAAGTTACGATGTTTTAATAGTTAATCATGATTTCATTATGCAATTAAACTACATGGGTGAACTCCGAGATGCAGAATAGCAAAAAATAATAAATAAACTGACTAGATGTAGAATAAAATAGCAGATGAGAAGAGAAAAATGCAAACTCTGGGCACTGATTGCCCCCAATGTAGACTATAATTGAGATCATCTCAGATTGGTACAAAATCGTCTCGTATTGAATAGGATCGTACACGACGAACTGAGCTTGCTCCGGTTGAAGAATGACAAGGTTCCTGCAACAATATTTGGATAGGACAAGTTCAGATGGTAATTCAGGATGTTTTAGTGCATGTAAAGCCAAGTCACAAGAAATTTTAGCCAGGGGAAAGTCAAGGGGGAGTCCTAAGTTTAAATAGGCTTAGGAGGGAGGTTAGGAGGTTGGAGATCATCCCAATTTGGGAGATATCCAATTGGGAGGGTCTCTAACGATGTAAACATGCTTATGCCCGGATTAGAGATGCAGTTGGAATAGAGGGTGTAGACACCAAAATCCAGCCACTTGCAAGTCATCTATACCTTCCTGTCAGCCACGTGTCGGTCATCCACCTTCCCGCCATTATTTGGCCCAAATCCACACTTTCTCGCCATTATTTGGCCCAATTTCACCTTTCCCGTCATTTTTCATCCCCAAATTTATTTAAATTAATATTTATATATATATTTTAATATTTTAATATTTTAATATATATATTTAAATAATAGTTTAAGTGATTTAATCTGAGCCTTCCATCCTTCATTTAATCTCATCCGTCCATCCATCTTAATCCTTTTCACATCTTAATCTTAGCCACACGTTCAAAGTGTCGTTAAAACCCTAAAGTGTGCCCTAAGAGTAGATTATAAATTGAGTCACTTTGATGGCTCAAACCCTATGTCTTTTGCTACTTCTATCTTGGCTATCTTTGCTATCTTTGCTATCTTTTTGACCTATCTCCTATGTGCTATCTCGAATTCTAATTCTTCTACTGCTATCTCCTCTATCTCTCTTCCGCTACCCTTTCGCCGCATCCATCACCGCTTTCGTCGTCGCTTTTGCCGCCATCTCTTCTGCAGCATTCTGCAGAATCCCTTATTCTTGTCACAAGTGCCTGCGGGCGTTTACCCTTTTACCAAGTTCCCACGGGCGTTTACCAAGTGCCCACGGGTGTTTACCAAGTGCCCATGGGCGTTTACCCACAGCCACAGACTCAGATCGGCGTCTGAAACCTTAATCCAGAAGCACGCGGGCGTTCAGCGAGTGCACCAAGGCGCATTTCACAGTCGATTTGACAGCCACATTACTTCCAGGTGTCGCCTGGTCTAGCTGCGTTAACAGAGAACAGGTATAAATTAGTTTAAAGCAAGTAACTTCTTTTCTTTTATTGATCTATTATTGAATTCCTGCACTTCATTTTCTAGGGTTTTAGATTGTTTTTGAGGGCTCACACAGTGGAGCCCTCTTATTAATTTCTAACTCCTTGATAGTGTTAATGTGTGCAGGTTTTTGACAGTGAGATCCGGTTTATTGATGGTAGCTGATTAAGCTGGAGTGGTCCAAGCAAGGGATACAACAAAGCCCACTCACTCGGTTGGGATTGAAGATACATTCTTTGAAAGTGCCACCATTTGTGCTAGCTAGGGTTTCAGATAACCCTAGCATAACTTGTAGCTGTGTATCACAAATAAAGGGTTACAGGCCCAGTTGTATTCAAAAAGGAGTTTATAAAATCCATCGATTAATAGAAATCGTTTGTTTTGTGCAACTATTCTGTACTCTGTCATTGTGATTTTATTTATTTTTGTTTGGCATGTATTTTTAATCTACAGAGGGTAATTGAGAAAAATTAGTTTTGGGATAAGATCGTCTACACGTCCTAGTCCAGACGAAATCGTCCGATCTGAGCGATATCGTCTGATAGGCGACGATATCGTCAAATGGTAAAAAAAAACTCTAAAAATGGCACGAGAAAGGAGAAAACGGGTTAAACGATGGTTTGGAAGCAGTTTTGGGGGTTAAAATTTGAATTTGAATATTTACTAGAGTAATTGTAATTATTTTTACTGCGCCAATTTTAGGGTGCTACAGATGTGTTGTATAATTGTGGTTATGATGGAATTCTCCTTTGATATATTGAGGCTATTGAGATATAAATATCCATAGTTGAAGCTCATGATGGTACTTGTGATGGTTAGTTTAGTGGGATGGCCATCACAAAGTGTATTCTATGCATGGTTTATTATTTGCCCACCATGGAATGAGACTATTGCACTTATGTCAAACATTGTAAGTAATGTCAAGAGCATGTTAATTTAACTCATGTACCATCACAAGCATTACAACCTATTCAAAGCCTTTGGTACTGTTCACAATGGGGTCTTGATTTAATTCACAAAATCTTACCTCCTTCCTCGAGACAACATATATTCATCATCATAGCAAAAGAATACTTCACAAAGTGGGTGGAGGTAATTTATCTAACCAGTACGATGAGACCTAGAATTGTGGAGTTCATACTTCATCATATCATTTGTCATTTTGGTATTCCCTCAAAAATCATCTCTAACAATGATAAGTCTTTCAAGAACAAGGATGTTCAAGAATTTTGTGAGAAATATAACATCCAACATAATTTCTTGACTCCTTATTACCCATAAGAAAATGGACAAACTGAGGCTACCAACAAGACTTTAATTACTATTCTCAAGAAACTCATTAACAAAAATCATTGAGATTGGCATACAAAAATTTCCTTGGAATTATGGGCTTATCGAACAAGCATCCACACTCCTACTAGGGCAAAACCATTTTCATTGGTCTATGGAGCCAAAGCAATCATACCTCTTGAGCTTGAGATCCCTTCCTTGTGAATTTCTTTGAATGAATTCATAGATGAAGATACTGCTAAACAAGCACGTCTTGACCAACTCACACTTCTTGATGAGAGGTGATTCAATGCTTTAGAGCATTTACAAGTTTATCAAGACCACCTAAAGCATGCTTACAATACTAAAGTTCATCTACATGAATTCCAAGTAGGAGATATTTTCCTTAAAGATAATCAACAAAACACCAATGCATTATCGCATCTTCGTGATAAATTCATGGCTAAATGGTTGGGTCCATACATCATCACTAAAAAAGTGGGTCAAGGTACTTATAGTCTTTCCATTCTAGAGGGAGAGGAAGAACCTGAACTACTTAATGTTATACACTTGAGAGAATTCTAGGCATAGTGTGATTTATACATATGTATATATACATGGCTAATACACAAAAATATTGCATTTTCATTGGCACACATTTTGCATTTCATTTGCACACATTTCATTCAAAAACATTGCATTTCATTTGCACAAATTTCATTTCAAAATAATTACATGCATACACTCCATTTCATAAAATTGCATTTCATACATTCCATCCACATTTCACATCTCATATTAGGGATCATTTATTTAGTTCAAGGTATTAATTGGTCCAATAAAGTCATGTTGCCTTAATAAGGGGCACCTTCACAACATCATTTACACCATTCCACCAAGTCAAATTATCATTTGCCTCCATATATCCATAATGCCTAGGTTTTTTTGGTCACTCAATCACTCCTAGTGTTTTAAGAAACCTCCAAAATACATGTCAAGTTTTTTTTAGGACCATTACACATATTCACTAAGAAAAGTTTGAGTTTTGGGAATTGAATCCAAAATAATATTGAACCAAAAACAATTTCACATCTTAAAAATTATCTTGTGTCAAAGAGAGATAACACCATACTTAGATTGAACCTCGAAGTGAAAATGGCATTCCTTGCTAGTCCCATAATGCAACATAGTCCACAAAAATAGTGGTTTTCACCACTATCACAAATTTCAAAATAAAATAAAGAGTAGGGAAAATCCCCTAAAAAATCTAAATATTTTACACATCACACACCATTGATCATTGGGTTGTAAGGATCATACTACATTTCCAGTCAGACGGTTAAGTAGTCATCCCCAAAATTTGAGAGATCAAAATTCTTGGACTATGGAGCTAGTATCCACCAGAGCTATAGATGCTTGACTGGCAGTGGAGTATGCTCATGCATGGTGACACGTCTCTTTTAAAGAGATATTTGAATGCACATACAGATAAGCTAACTTTTTGGTCTCATCTATAATAGGTCACACCCAATTTACTCAAGATGATTTAATGAACTCACTTGCACACACATTATTTCTTGATTACCTCGAGTCATTACCATGGTCATGATTCAGTAAATGAATTTACTGCACACATATTTGGTCCTAAAGGAATTATGCAATTTTAGTGAGTTTTTTTGATGCCACTAGTATGTATGAGTCTCTGCAAAACAGTCAATTTTCCATATCAATATCCATATATTCTTGCATATCAACATCCATATCTTCTTCCATTTCAACATCCATGTCATTTCATCCACATCATATGCCACCAAGTCTGGCATCCCTGATTAAACAACAATGCTAGAACATGGTCAAGAAAATTCTAAACTATGAATGATCATTAGAATATTTGCATTCCATAACTTGCATTAATCATCCATACACATACATTACATTTGCATTATCATTTGCATTAATAATCCATATACATATTCATCCATAACACATTCATTCACACAAAAGCATAACATAAAATTAAAAGCCATGTATATATATGTATAAATATCGCATGTACAATGAGTGCCCAAAGACTACATACAATGGTGCACCAAGGATCATATACAAAAAGTGCATCTAAGCGCTATATAAGCCTTCCAAGAGGACCCCTATTACCTAGAAGGAGCCCTAGACCTAGAGCTATGTCTAGAAGCCTCAAATATAGATGAGGTCAGTGGATCTATAAGTGGAATATGATGCTCCATAAACCTATCCTCCAATGACTTGATATACCTCTATCGATATTGAAGGTGCACTATGTCAATATTATCATGATGCTCCCTCTCTAGTAGCTCTACCTAGAGCCTTGTGATCCTCCCAGTGAAGCAACTGCTTCACATAATTTGCTTTCGAAGTAGAATCACTTCAGGAATTTCCAGCTGAAGTGACTACTTCATCTAAGAAGGATGCAAAGCACTGTAGTCTCCAACAACTTGGCAGCTTCGACGAAATGGCTGTTGGATTCCACTTCGGGGAGACAAAGTGTAAATACACAGAGTCAAGAATTTGCAGAATAAATATCTTATATATATTGAAGTAATGTCGGATTTACAAAAGCTTCCTTTTGAAGCGATTACAAACTTTTGCAAGATAGAAATCTGCAGGATAAACACACAAACTACTTGGAGACTGCTGCTCCACACTTCGGCTGTAAGCGGCTGCTGGTTCTGCACTTCTACTGCTCTGTTGGTCGAGACCCTATTTTTGCAGCTGTTTTGGGCTCTCTATTCCTCTCTACTGCTCTGCTTCGGCCTCTATCCTCCTCACACCTTCAACTCCTTACTAAATGACAAAATGGCCTCGGTATTTATAGGTGGAAGATGAGGACAAAATGCGAGAGAATTTCACCAATCGACTGATAGAAAATAAATGCCAAGGAATGGTTCCTATCCAATCATCGAGCAACCCCAACTACCTGCATGCTTGACGAATTAATGCATCAATTCACGTGCTAGATTTTTTCTTCGACAACAATCACCATCTCATCTTGATCTATCACCTACTACTCCAAACTCACCCAATCCTTCTCACTCTAACTTGGAGGTCCATCTAGAGTCTCCTCCACATCGTCCCTATCTCTACCATATCCTCCACTCTCTAGAGCCTACCTTGCCAAACCCTTAGCCCTCCTCCATTTTTAGATCAAAGGTACCTCCATCACTTAGGAGTCTCATCAATCTTATTGATCTCAACCTCATCCCCATATCCACTAGCTACTACTAGATTTGGTTCCCATGGTGGATGTGTAGCAAACCATACATCATACTTTGTAGTAGTCCCTACATCATCCATATTAGGGAGATCTATCTTCTTATCATCCTCATAAGTATATATCCATGCCTCAGCACATGGTAGTTGTGTCTCATATCGATGCCTCCTATAGAGCACTAGTTCATCAGGAACCCCCTAACTCAAGCCAAACTGTTAGAGCATCCATGAGAATTGAATATATTTATCCTCACTTCAATACCTCCCAACCACCCATCTAGCCTACCTAACCCATCGCAATTGCTCTCCATATCCTATCCACCTGGCATCTATTCATAGCCTCCATATCACTTAGGTGGATGTCAATCCAACCCATAAATCTTTGTACCACTGACTCATCCACACATGATGACTCAGTTGTACCTCCTCTACCACCACCCATATCCTAGTATAGGGCTTCTCCCTATCCTAGCCTGCAATTGGTAGATCCTCCAATCGACCAGCACTAAAATTCTCCCATATCCAATACTGTAGTAACAAACTGCATTCAAAACCCTTTCTTTCCTGCATCCTCACCTCATAAATCTCTTGTTACATCTGTTACATCTAAACCAATAAGGTAGGAGCCCATGCATACACTTGTGATGTAGTGAACCTATCACTCGCCAACCCTATCAAGTTTAAAGGGAACCTACAATCAGTGTTTTTTGGGACCACAATGTTGGACAACATAAACATTACCAAGGAATACCCTCACATGTCACCACCACACTCTTCCAGCTATTACCAAACATCTTCCTCATAGCTGCTTCTTGATCATATCCAACCTTCCCCTATCTGGATCCCACCTCTCTGCCAAGGTAGAGAGGTAACCCTCGTCCTCCCTCACCACATCTATCTGGACTAAATTTTCTAGCCCCATAACCTCTAAAAAATCCCAACCCCCACTTCACATTACCTTTCTCATCCCTGATATGATAGGTGATAACTAATGTCGAGCCTTCAAAATTCTAAGCTATGGTACAACACAAAACATTTGTTGTTAATACATGTTCATAATTAAAAAAAAAACATAATTTTTTTATACAAAAATAATAAAATCTTCAAAGAGGGAACTTACCACAACCGCTCACACTCCCACTTTAGCCACACCTTCTGTCGCCATAGCTTCCACGCTCACCTCACTTCCCTTCACTCCACTTCACTTCACTCTCTAAGACCCAAATTTGTAAATTCACAAACACAACAATAAGCTTCATTTTTTGCCTTGCAAGCTATTTATAGCTACTTCAAGTGCCTTAAAACACCCATGGGTGTTTCCTGGTGCATTAAAGCACCTTGGGGCATTTTGGGAGCACCCAAACATTGGTAGGTATTTGCGCATGTAGTAAGCACCAACCAACGTTTGGCATCAAAATTGACAAAAAAAGGCCAAATAAATGCAAAAACGTGGCTTACCTCCACTAAATCACTCCAAATTTCATCCATGCATCCATTTCATCACATTATCAGGTTTGTGAAATTCCAAACTGGTTTGGATGCATAATTTTAGTTTGCACCCCAAAGGTGCAAAAATAATTTATAAAATTCAAAGACATTATAAAACGGTCTAAATTTTCATAAAATGACCATAACCATAATTCTCATCCTCAATTCTTCATTATCACACAATTTCAATCATAAATCATAACATTTTCATATTTTCCAAGTTCACCTACAATTTTAAGTGAACCTCGTATCTAGTGGTTTATTCTATCTCCTTGGCGATTGCAGGGATTTGCATCCATGCAATTCGGTAAGATGAATAAACTACCATAAGGATACTTGGCCATTTTCATCTTCCAATATCTCATTTCTCAAAATAATAATCACTTTTGGTACTTCACAGTTCACCTTTAGAGTGAGACTATGCCAAGATCAATTTTCTCAAAAGTTGTCATTGATGGCCTAGTTCATGGGGCTTAAAACATGGACAAAATCACATTTCATAATTCATATTTTCCTTAACAGTCATCATGGAAACTAGCCTTATATAGGGTGATTTATTATGATCATAGGAATTATCTGAAAGTCACTAGTTGGTCCTTCGAAGTTGACTCTTTTTCTTTATGCATCTTCATATTTGCATATCAATGACACAAGAAGGCACATTCTTCAACAACATCGAATCACCCCAAAGTTGGGGAAACCACTTTTGGTTTTGACTTTCCCAAAATGAGATACATATTACATGATCATGGCACCTACACTTGGAAAAAACCCCTTTCTCTGCTAGGGAAAAAATAGAATCAATCAAATGCATCTTCCACCAACCCCTTTCATCATTGGGGAAAAAACGATATCACATTTACATCATTCATATAATCCACAACCACATTGTTGGACATTTTGAGTATATGAGTTGTCATTGATGTCAAGAGCGAGTGGTCATTGATGTCAAGCTTTCAGCACTAGTTAGTGGCATTTTTAGTGGGTGCATCAGTTTCAGGTTCTCTAATAAGTGCAAAAGGATAGTCCAATTTCAGTTAATCAAGATCCGGTTCCAGAAAGTCAGATATGGTTCAAAGTGCAAAGAAGAAGCCCAAGAGAATAATATTATAATATTTTTTATAATATTATAAAGGGAAGTTTTAAATTAATTAATATAATTTTTATTATAATTTAATTTACTTAAGTTATTTAAATTAATTATTAATTAATTTTAATATTAATTATAAGTTAGTTTATATTAATTTTTATAACCCTAAGGTGGACTATCAAATTATAATTCGAATTTTTGAAATTTGAATTCCAAGCGCCGATGTGGGAGCAAAATTCCAAAAATGTGTATAAAAAGGGGGATCATCCCACCTTAGAAAAATTACCATGCCTTTGATTTTTAATACATGCGAACCTTGCGAATCATGCTGCATCCAAGCAAAGAGTGAGCATTGTGATTTTCATGGAAGTCAACGGGGTACTAAGGCATAAGGTGAAGGAAGTGTTTCTTCCTTCACATGGGCATCACTTTTCATGTGGTGGACTCCCAAGCACTAAGGTTCTTAGGCTTGGGGAGACGGTGGATCGAATCACATCGAAACCCCTTTTGGGGGAAGCAAAAGGTATGCATTGAAATTTAGCACCGGAAATTTCGAAAGGGTTAGTTAAGCATTTGAAAATTAATTTTTGCATTTTATTTGGTTTGTAAGGTTGTTAGGGGAGCTATAAGGGTTATGCAAAATTAAAATTTTGATGTTATTTACCTTAGTATTTGGAAAGGGTAGTAAGGTGTTTTAGGAAGTTGTGTGGTGTTGGATATTATTTTAAGTTGGAGTTTATAAGGTGTATTCAAGGAATTATTATTTTTCATGTATGATTTGATGGTTGTTAATTTCAAAAGGGAGCAATAAGGCATAATTGAGCTTTGAGTATTTTTGTGTCTAAGGAATATTTGAGAAAGTGTTAAGAGTGAGATTTTGTCATATAACCATTGAAGTTGGAAAGAAGGAATTGTGATTTAGACAGGTTTTCCAAGGGCACTTAGACATCAAACAAAAAATATGAGCATATTCTTCCTAGTGAGTGATTGTTGAATTTTGTGAATGCTAATTTGGAGTGAAAAGTATTTGGTCAAGGTTTTTCTTGTTGAGTGTGTTTTTAATTAATACTTCAAGGTTTTCTAGAATTGAGAGTTGTTGATAAAACCTTGTTTTATAAGCATTGTTGTTGAAGTGAGTGAGTGAAGAACTTGAACTAGGATTTGCAAAGAACATGAGTATCATTGTGAGATTGGTTGATAAGAATTGTTGGAAATATTTGAGTGAGTATTCATATAATTGAACTAGGATTTGTGAGCAAGGATTATTTCATTGAGTTATTGGTTGAGTATAGTTGATTGAGCCTAGTCAAGTGGATGTGTTAAGGTTATAGTTCAAGTTCTATAAAACACATTGTTCTATATTCTAAATTGATTTGAGAAAGAGGTTGAGTGTTGATGAGTGTGAAACATATTGAGTCTCTAAAAATTCTCTATATATTTATGTGATAAAAGAGAATTGGAATTAATTAAGAGTTTGTGAATGTGAAGCATATTGAGTCTCTAAAAATTCTATGTATGTTTCTAAAAGATAGATTTAAAGTGATTGAGATTTTGTGAATGTGAAGCATATTGAGTCTCTAACAATTCTTTGTATTTTTCTAAAAGAGTGATTAAAAGTGATTAAGCATTGAGGTGAATGTGAAGCATATTGAATCTCTAACAATTCTCTATATGTTTCTAAAAGAGTGATTGAAAGTGATTGAGCATTGTGATTAATGTGAAGCATATTGAGTTTCTAACAATTCTCTTTATGTTTCTATAAGATTGGACAAGTTCTAGTGTGGACTTGTTGAGTAGATTTGAGGTAAGTCTTTGAGAAGAATTGTGGACAGATTTGTGTAAGCTTTTGTGGAAGCTTACAATACATATTGAGAGCAGAATTGGATAAGTTCTAGTGAGGACTTATTGAGAAGATTTGGACAAGTTCTAGTGAGGACTTGTTGAGCATATTTGGACAAGTTATAGAGAGGACTTGTGAACATATTAGTGTGAGATTTTATGGAAGCTTACAAGGTAGAATTGATACAAGTATTTGAGAAGACTTGTGAGTAGAGTTGATTGATTGATTTGTTCAAACCTTGAGTTAAGGTTTGGGGTAGATCTAGCAGAGTTGATTTAAGATTTATTCAAGCTTTGTGTTAAGGCTTGAGGATAGATATTGAGGATAGATTTGTGCTAGATTGAAGAAATGTGTTTAATGTAGATTAGAGGATAGAGATTGAGGATAAAGTTTGGTGCAGATTTGAGGATAGGTTTATGCCAACCCAAAGATAGATATTGAGTAGATTTGTGCTAGACTGAAGGACTATATTTAGTATATATTTGAGAAAGAGCTTTGAAGGTGACAAAGTATAGAGAACGATAGTCTCCAGTGGATAGAGATCCATTAGCTAGGTCAGTGAGGACAGGCGTCTTCTATGGATAGAGATCCATTAGTGAGAGTAGTAGGGGCATTAGTTCTTCTAGAAGATCACCAATCAGAGCTAATGAGAAAGGAGTTCTCCTATGGATAGATATCCATGAACTTGATTAGGAGATTGGTGTCTCCTTTGGACTGATGTCCATAAACATTGTAATAGAAAGGTTTTCCAAGGTATTTATTGAGAAACTTTTAGTGAAATATTTTCTCTATGGAGTAGCTCATATTGGGTGAACCATGTTAAATTGGTGTCTCTATTTTGTGTGATGATTTGTGCATTGCTTTGGTTATTACTATTGATATTGCCATTGATTATATTGGATAATACTGTTTGGGAAAGAAAATTAAAAAGTGATCTTATATTGTTCACCCTCCCTCTTAGTATAATCTTGTGTTCTTCAATTGGTATCAGATTTTGTTCCTTCAAAAAATATTTAGCATATTGAAGGAAGATCTTACAAGAACACAAATGGCAAAGAAATGCAAAAGTAGAACCATGAGATACAAGAAGAAAATAACACACATGGTCATGAAAGAAAAAGAATATGAATTCAATGTTGTTGTTTTGGAAGGAATAATGGAAATAGATTCAAGAGATGAATCAAGCAGTGGAGAGATAACCAGATTGATAAAGTTTTGTACTAGATGTAGGCAGACAGGTCACCTTGTAGCTCATTGTTCACAAGAAGGTGAACAATATTTTGTTTGTGGTAAAATAGGTCATGATGCAGGTTATTACAATGGATTTAGTAGCGGTGAAGATGAAGATGATATTTTCAAAACTAAATTCCTAGAGGATGGTTCAAAAAAAGATAATAGGGACAGTCAAAACAGGTATGAATAAAAAACTCTACTTTCAGCAATAGAAGAAAATGCTCCTATTGAAGACCAAATAAAAGAGAGAAATTTAGAAAAAGAAAAGGAAGAAGATAATATTAAGGAACTTTTTGAGTTTAAAAAGGAGAACTTAGAATTAAAGGCTCAAATACAAGAGGATGAGAAAATTAAGACAAAGCTTCTACAATATCTCTCTGACTTGAAATTTAAGGTTTAAAAGGCAAGGAGAGCTGAAAAAGATATGGTTGAACAGTCAAAGGTAAAAGAGCAAGAATGTAAAATACTTAGTGTTGATATTGAAAAATTAATAAGGGAGAACTCAGGATTAAGGGTTCAAGCCAAAGAAGATGAGAAAGCAAAAGCAAAATTTCTACAAGAACTCACCAACTTCAAAATCAAGGTTGAAGAGGCAAGAAAAATTGAAGAAGGTATGGCAAACAAATTAAAGATAAAAGATCTAGAGTGTGAAATATTAGAACATGAGATAGTTTCACTAAGGATAGAAGTAAAAGGCTTTAAGGACAAGCTACACAATGTTGAGAAAAACTCAAAGACCTTGGACAGGATTATCAATGCACAGAGCTCATCAGTCACCAAAAAAAGACTTAGTTTTGAAGAAGAACAATGGAAACAAGAAGCAAAAAAATTAGAGTCAAGCTCAAACACCAAAGAAGAAGAAGCTTAAAACTAAGATAGGAAAAGAGAGTGATACTTCTAAGGACAAGTTGAACAATGGAAAGCTCAACAAGGAAAGGAACAATGCACCAATAAGGAACATATGTAACAAGAAATAGGAGAGGGTAGAAGAGACTAAGAGACTAATGGGATCAAGGTAAGGTTTCTTCAATGGACGATGCTTCTCATATCATATATTTTGGCACAATGATTTAGAATGTAGGACATATAAAATATAGGAATATGACTACTTCAAGAATAGGTAAATTTTCCATGGGTATTGCTACTCATGTAATCAGTTTGGTCACAATGCAATGAATTATAGGGTTCATGACATGAACATATATGGCTTCACCAGGAGAAATCCCAAGATATTTGCACCTCCAAGTAATAATAACATTAAGTTTTATACGTGAAATAATGATGGACATACAACAAATTGGTGTAGAGTAGGCATTCCAAAATCAAGTATAAACACGAACAAGAACAGGAACAAAATCAAGAACAAGAACATGGACATGAATAGGAACAAGAATATGGATAAGAACAAGAACATGGACATGAATAGAAACAAGAATATGTATAGGAACAGGAAAAATAATAGGAACATGAACATGAACAGGAACAGGAATATGGATAGTAACAGGAAAATGGACATGAATAAGAACATTCAAAGGGATCAAAAGGATCATATAAGAAGGAAAGAGGACAAAGGTAAAGACCAGTGCTTGATGAGAGTAGAAATACTCCTACCCCAGAATTAACCACCTCAAGAGGAGGTGGGGGAGGGGCTTAGCTAAGAGACTCATTCTTAGCCCCGAGCCCCAAAGGCGACCCTTTGCCATTGATGTCAAAGGGAGAGAGATTTGAGTAAGGGGGGGAGATTTGGTTTAAGAAGAGAGCATTGAGTCAGGGGGAGCAGTTTCCCAGGGGGATCAAGATAAGAAAAAGGTCAAGTTTTGGTAAAAATATTTTAGGTTGCCATCAATGATAAAGGGGGATATTTTTGGACATTTTGAGTAGATGAGTTATCATTGATGTCAAGAGTGAGTGGTCATGTATGTCAAGATTTTAGCACCAGTCAGTGGTAGTTTTAGTGGGCAACATCAGTTTCAAGTTATCCCATAAGTGCAAAAGGATAGTCTGGTTTTAGTTAATCAAGACCCGGTTCCATAAAGTCAGATATGGTTCACAGTGCAAAGAAGAAGCCCAATAGAATAATATTAAAATATTTTTTATAATATTATAAAATGGAGTTTTAAATTAATTAATATAATTTTTATTATAAATTAATTTATAATTTAATTTACTTAACTTATTTAAATTAATTATTAATTAATTTTAATATTAATTATAAGTTAGTTTATATTAATTTTTATAACCCTAAGGTGGGCTATCAAATTATAATTTGAATTTTTGAAATTCGAATTCCAAGCGCCGACGTGGGAGCAAAATTCCAAAAACGTGTATAAAAAGGGGGATCATCCCACCTTAGAAAAATTACCATGCCTTCGATTTTTAATACATGCGAACCTTGCAAATCATGCTGCATCCAAGAAAAGAGTGAGCGTTGTGATTTTCGTGGAAGTCAACGACGTACTAAGGCATAAGGTGAAGGAAGTGTTTCTTCCTTCATGTGGGCATCACTAGCCCACACGGTGGACTCCCAAGCACTAAGGTGCTTAGGCTTGGGGAGATGGTGGATCGAATCATGCCGAAACCCCTTTTGGGGGAAGCAAAAGGTATGCATTGAAATTTAGCACCAAAAATTTTGGAAGGGTTAGTTAAGCATTTGAAAATTAATTTTTGCATTTTATTTGGTTTGTAAGGTTGTTAGGGGAGCTATAAGGGTTATGCAAAATTAAATTTTTGATGTTATTTACCTTAGTATTTGGAAAGGGTAGTAAGGTGTTTTAGGAAGTTGTGTGGTGTTGGATATTATTTTAAGTTGGATTTTATAAGGTGTATTCAAGGAATTATTATTTTTCATGTATGATTTGATGGTTGTTAATTTCAAAAGGGAGCAATAAGGCATAATTGAGCTTTGAGTATTTTTGTGTCTAAGGAATATTTGAGAAAGTGTTAAGAGTGAGATTTTGTCATCTAACCATTGAAATTGGAAAGAAGAAAATTGTGATTTAGAAAGCTTTTCCAAGGGCACTTATACATCAAACAAAAGGTATGGGCATATTCTTCCTAGTGAGTGATTGTTGAGTGTTGTGAATGCTAAGTTGAAGTGAAAAGGATTTGGTCAAGGTTTTTCTTGTTGAGTGTGTTTTTAATTAATACTTCAAGGTTTTATGGAATTGAGAGTTGTTGATAAAACCTTATTTTATAAGTATTGTTTTTGAAGTGAGTGAGTGAAGAACTTGAACTAGGATTTGCAAAGAACATGAGTATCATTGTTATGTGAGATTGGTTGATAAGCATTGTTAGAAATATTTGAGTGAGTATGCATATGCTTGAACTAAGGTTTGTGAGCAAGGGTTATTTCATTGAGTGATTGGTTGAGTAGAGTTGATTGAGCCTAGTCAAGTGGATGTGTTAAGGTGATAGTTCAAGTTCTATAAAAAAAATAGTTCTATATTCTAAATTGATTTGAGAAAGAGGTTGAGTGTTGATGAGTGTGAAACATATTGAGTATCTAAAAATTCTCTATATGTTTCTATAATAAAAGAGAGATTGGAATTAATTGAGATTTTGTGAATGTGAAGTGTATTGAGTCTCTAACAATTCTCTGTATCTTTCTAAAAGAGAGATTGAAATTGATTGAGATTTTGTGAATGTGAAGCATATTGATTCTCTAAAAATTCTCTGTATGTTTATAAAATAGTGATTAAAAGTGATTGAGCATTGAGGTGAATGTGAAGCATATTGAGTCTCTAACAATTATCTATATGTTTCTAAAAGAGTGATTGAAAGTGATTGAGCATTGTGATGAATGTGAAGCATATTGAGTCTCTAACAATTCTCTTTATGTTTCTATGAGATTGGACAAGTTCTAGTGTGGACTTGTTGAGTAGATTTGAGGTAAGTATTTGAGAAGACTTGTGGATATATTTGTTTGAGATTTTGTGGAAGCTTACAATACAAATTGAGAGCAAAATTGGATAAGTTCTAGTGAGGACTTATTGAGCAGATTTAGACAAGTTCTAGTGAGGATTTGTTGAGAATATTTGGACAAGTTCTAGAGAGGACTTGTGGATAGATTAGTGTGATCTTTTGTGGAAGCTTACAAGGAAAAATTGAGATAATTCTTTGAGAAGACTTGTGAACAGAGTTGATTGATTGATTTGTTCAAACCTTGAGTTAATATTTGGGGTATATATAGTAGAGTTTATTTGAGATTGATTCTGTAGAAACCTAAAACACATCATATCAAGGATGACTACTCATATGGGACATGATACAAGACCATATGGAATATCTTGGATAGATTCCAAGATACATCAGTGGTTCTAACTACTCAATTTGGGCTCCTTGGCCTAATTAGTATGAATTGTAGTTAAGACCCATAGTCTATAGTTTGAACCATAGATAAGACCTGTGGTCTGCAGTCTAGGCTGCAACTATCACCTGTAGTCTAAACTGAAGTTTAGTTGGCCTTCATCCGAGCCAAATCGGTTTGAACGACCATTTGTTCTAGAAGAAGGTGGTTAAAGGATGGAAGCTTCTAGAGGCTTCCAATCCAAATGTCCTAACCACCTCTTCTTGATCTTGGCTTCTCCATGAAGACACCCCTAACCATTGGGTAATCCTATATGTACCTCTTCAAATTAGGGCAAAATATATAGTGCATGTTGATATTGAAGTGTTGTCGAGATATATAATAAAGCATTGGATATTAGAGTAGCAAAGCCCTATCGGATTGTAGAATCACTTGAGTATACTAAGAGATCCTAGTTGTTATTTATTTACCAATTCATCAAGCATCATGAAAATTCATGCCATGGATTCCTTAAGAAGCTAGAACGCCAAGAAACATGAATTCGTATGAACAGAGGCCCAATTGTGGAATTCAACCGCCAAACCTATCAAAGGACACAAAGGTGACCCTTGATAATCAATTGGGCAATGAAAATAAAGCCCACAACCCTATATTTGGAGGGAAAAACCATTTGATTGCTCATAGCAGCTGAAATTCATGATGCATAGTGCAGACTGCTCATTAGAGCTATGGTTTGTAACAAGTGATAGATCTCCTTACTATTTCTATTTTAGTATGCTTAATTATGTTATATTAGTCATTTTAATGGTTTCTTTGGTAGTTTGGAGACTCTAACTATCTTAATTAGGGATTATAATAGGTTTCCTTCATCATAGAAAGTAGGACATCAATGGCATATTTTCATGCTATCTTGTTTCATTGCATGCAATTGATTTAATAGATAGATAGTTGCACTTATTACTTTCATGTTTCTAACAATCTTCATGAATCTTGCACAAGTTTAATATGTTTTATTCATATTATTGATTTCATAGTTGTTATGACATATTTATGCATATCTTCCTCAAAGGTTCTCATCATGAGAGGCTGCCTATTCATATAATGCTTTTGTGTTGTTTCTTGATCGCAAAAAAGGAGGTTCAAAGGAGATTAAATCATTCAATTTCTTCCTCAATGCGAAGAAGAGGGTCAACTCCACCCTAGAGAAATTTGTGACTATTTAGAGAGCATTAGTATTGTGCCTACCCCATTGGGGGCTTTGGAAGTGTATCAATATTATCAAAATTTAGGTGACCCTAAGAGGGGCATGATTGTAACTAAGATCCGTTTTCAATATTAATAAAAGAAACATCCATTTTCTCATTATTTGCAATTTTGTTTATCATTTTATGCTTTTATGTTGATTCCATTTGATTCATTAGATAAATGCATTACTTTTTGGATAGGTCATAAGGCAATCATGGTGGAACTCCACATTTTTAGCATCTCATTTCTAATACTTGAGTGTTTTTTGATATCAGGTGCAAACCGTAGTTCACAACTGTGGTCTCATTGTTGGCTCGCGACTTCAAAACATGGGTTGTAGTCTACACCGCGCATCAGACCTATGGTTCATAGTAGACACAACAAAAAATAGGGATACAAAGCTTAATTGGATGAGGTCCTGAGGTAGTCCCCATTTTTTACTCTATTTTTTTTTATTCTATCTCTGTTTTCTAGAAAGCAGAAAAGGGGAAATCTAATTAAGACACTAAAAAAAAGAAAATGAATTAGGTATTGGGATTTATTTTCTGAGTTTGTTTAGGCATTGTTAGGAAGGAAATTTGAGTGTAGTTAGCCCTAGAATCCATTGTGCTAGGTTTAAATTGTGTGTTAGTTTACATATTTAAGGCCCAATCAAAGGCTATATCATCGTAATTTTCATTTTCAAGAAGTCATATAGGATATAACATGCATTCTCTAAAATGAAACATTTATTTTTCATATCATGTAGGAAATAATAATTCATGTTGTATTACGCATTTTCCTTTCTATGCAAAAATTAAAATGAACCACACACACCACTGTTCAAATCCTACTAGTATCTAGTATCCAAATCCTACATACCCTTGGATACTAGACCAATACTGGATCTAAGAACCTTTCGTTCCCTAGAAAATTTGCATGCATTCTCTTTGGAGGGTATAACGCTGACTAGGGGAAAATGAGTGAGGATCTGGGAGGACCTGTGCTCCCTAACCATGTGTGGGATTCATTACCACACATTATAGGTTGGATTACGTGACTTGGAGTTTATAGCCAAGTTGTCGAGCTACGAGTATATATGTGAAAGCCAATTAAATTGAGAATATAATCCAACAAGCTTTCAAACACAATAAGGAGTTATTTACTGATACAAAAAAACTTGAAACAACATCAAATAGTTTAGGGCTCACTTTTAAAAGTTAATATGAGATAATCACCATTGTATACCTTATTTGCATAATAAAAGATAAATCTAGACACTAGGTGCACCATGGTGGAGACACAAGGTGGTCGAAAAAGGCATAAGCCTGATGCCAATAACCAAGTCCTGATAGATTCACAACAACATATGTCGAATCCTCCCCCACATGCACTTACTGAACGTTATTTCATAAGCATTAGAGGATACAATTCGACACGAGGGGAACCTATTGAGCATACCCCTAATAGAGGAGTTTCTATACATTATTCTAGGCATAGAATAGAGCATGGAGTCTCTCAACATGAGGGTGTTCCACTCAGAAGCCATTACCAAGATTGTGTTGCATGCGCATCCATGGGTTAGCCAAAGATTATGTTATACAGGAGCCCAAGTTGGTACCCCTATGTCATAGGTCTGCAGGAGGATCCATGGATCCACCTTCAGAGTACAGACGAGATCGAGACCTAGGGTCGTCATTGAGCATAGGCTTGTGCAGACTCCCACACATAGTGAACATCAAAATATCACTATTGATATGGCCAATGTGGGAGCCAATGGCACACCACTGCATGAACGATGGAGATCCAGATAGTTGGACGGCTTAGGTAGCATCCTTGAGCAGCTAGGCTATAAGCCTTTGGCTCTACTCACTTGTGCCCTAAGTGAGCATAGTGTGAGTTCTATTAGGACTACTAGAGAGCATGGAGAGGCTTCCAAGCGCTCTCATGTGACACATCCACCATCCATGCATGGTGGCACAAAGTACAGAGCTTAGCAAGAGCCAATGTCATCTACACGGACAAGGGAAAAAGCATCACAAATTAGTCAGATGGGTACATAACCCATAAGGGCACTTGCATGGAGTATACATACCAAAGGGCTATTACGACAAATCAACTTGATATATCACATAGACTGGTATCTAAGTAGCGATGATAGCTCCTCCAATATTAGTTGGAGGATACTCGCCTAGAGAGGTAGTGCATTGAAGATGATAATCTTTAGTCGTAGAGGCTCATCAGACAAAGACTATATGAGTAGTGCATTCATGAGGAACACATCCTTACCCAAAAGGAGCACATAGAGCAGGAGGATAGGTTAGCTAGAGCTGGTATATACACTCACATGGAGAACAAATAGTGCATTTAGAGAAAGGGTTTTTCACAAGTCGATGTGCAGCAGGAGCACAAAGATTCTCACACTCATATTAGTGCCCAATGTAGGGAACGAAAACCACCATCAAATATCAGGGGTAGTGACAATATGAGGAAGAATAGGGAGAGGGAAACAATCAAGAATATCCTGAAGACTCCCAAGTTGAGGAGGAGTAAGAGCCATGACCTTCACCTCGATAGAGGAAGAATGTACCTCTAGACCACCCCCACAAAATCTTAGGGAGGAGGACTTTCTATCCTCATAAGCTTATAAAGCCCTAGAAGTAAAAGTAAAAGTGATCGAGAGGCAAGGCATGGTTCTTAAAAATATGACATTAAGAAGGATTCATAATGAGCCTTTGGACCCATCGAAACCTGCTCTAGCATATCCTAAGCAATTTGTTATACCCAAGATGGATAAATTTAAAGGTGATAAAGATGCGCAGGAGCATGTAATAAGATTTTTGGATGCCTTCTTCCAAATTATGAGCAATAATACCTTGATTTTGTACACATTCATCACAACCCTCTCAGGCCCAGCTCGAGAGTGGTTCAATCAACAAAAGAAGCATAGTATCACCAGCTTTGAGTAACTGACTAATGCTTTCCCTGAATTTTTTTCTTTTGGCATCAAGAAATTGGCTAGCCTTTCTAATCTGGCTACGCTATCTCAGCACGATGACAAGCCAATTGAACAGTATGGAAAGAGGTGGAGGAGATTAATGGTGAAGCTGTCATTCCCTATTCCTACTATGAAATTGACTTGAATGTTTACCAAGAGTTGTGCCAAGCACACCTCGTTATTGTTACAACTACAGTAGTATCCAACATTCAAGGAAAAAACATAAGGGCAAGAAGGCCCACATCAACCAAGTGGTGCTAAACCTCCAAAGAGAGGATAAAGGGCAGCAAAAGTAGAATTATCAGGCCCAACCTCCTCCTGTGCAATATGAAAAGTGCAATAATAATTATAAGGGAAAAAATATAGAACAACACCCACCTCACTGGTTCACGCCTTTTACGAAATCATTGACGTCGATATTCCATCAGTTATGTGAGGCTAAGGCAATCAGGTTTCTTGAGATCAAACTGGTTGATCCAAATCATCTCAAGTCAAAGTGGTACCAGGATGATCTATTTTGCATCTTCCATCACTTGAATGGTCATGACTTCGAAGTATGTTTGTACTTCAAGCATATTGTGCAAAACATGATTTAAAAAGGTTAGCTTGTAGTACCAAATAATACACTAGAGCTCGACAACCATAACATGGATATTTACAAAAATCCATTGCCAAACCATGAGGCATCGTGCAACAATGCTGGTCACGTCAACCAGGTGTGCATTGAACCACCTACCCATGGGTTCATAGGCATGGTTAATATTGTTACAAGACATTGGATATATGAGTAGCCAAATCAACCACGTGCTCCCATAAGAATACAAGCCATGCCAAATCAACAACTGGCTCAAAATATTCTAGGCCCACCAACTAGACCGGTGGTGACCATACAAAGCAGGTTGGTTCAAAACTTGCAAATAACTTTCGCTAAGTTGTCTATTTATGAGTTAATACAATAGTCCCCCAGGCACAGGGAGAATCTCATGGACATTTTGAGGTCCATCGAAGTACAGTCCTAGGATGCTCAAGCATTCACCAACTTTGTGGGACATGTACAATAGTGCCAAGAGTCGACGATACAATTTTATGATCATGAAATCAGGACGATTCCTATAGATATGGTTGACTCGCCATTGCAAATCATCACATGTTCAATCATGTGCCATTTAAGAGGGTCTTGATCGACACTGGTTCATCGATCAATATCATAATGACCAAGGCATTGAGTCCCTTGAAGCTACCTAAATCACACATTGTGCCCACTGCATTCACATTGAGAGCATTTAACAATGCGTTATGTTTGACGATTGGTACGATTGTCTTACCTATTAAGGTAGGCCTAAATACCATCCCTGTGATGTGTCATGTGATCAAAGGTTCCATGCAATATAACATCCTGATAGGGAGGCCTTGGATTTGAGATATGCATTGTTTTCCCACTATATTACATCAATGTGTGAAGGACATTCACGAGGGACAAGTTCATGTAGTGCTATCAGATGGAGAACCATTCAAATTCATGAACATGGCTGATTTGCTAGGGGGTTTCATACTCCCATCAATGTAGACGTCTGGCCAGCATCATTGGTTAAGAGTCTAGGAGAAAAAAAAAGAGTATGTGCTTAACCATCGATATCTGTATCATAAATATCTGAGCACACTACTGCTACTTCCTTATGTTGGCAATTTTGGGTACTTTGGGTACATTGCCTTTGCTCAAGTGTATAAGTTGTCATTGATGTCAAGAAGCTCTTGAAGGAATTTGATTTGATGTCAAATAATTTGTTTTGATGAAGGTTCGACGGCATGACAGTTTCAAAGGTCTTTTGTAAACCCCAAGTTGGGAGGTTTAAATATTACAGGTGGATGCATTAGTTTAATGCATTTGGGTCCAGGAGGAAGTATTTATTTAAATAATTAAAAACCTTGTTAAGGTTCCCTTTAATTATTTTTAAATAAATATTAAATTATTGTTTGCAATGGGTTCTCCTAACCCATGGCGCTATGTTTTAAGATTGTGGGCGCTAGCCAAGACCTCCGTCGACGTGTTAAACTCCTCGTCGACGTCAAGAGCTTATGGTAAAAATGCATATAAATCTCCCTCGATGAAAATCAAGAATTATCCCATCCGCATTTTGAAAAGAGTTGCTCGCTGTGATTTCGTGATCCGCTGTTCGGATTTCTTCTCCGATTGTGTCTTCGCCATTTTCGTAAACCCGTCGTTCGATTGTGTCTTCCCATTTTCGTAACCTACTGTTCAACTGTGTCTTCGCCGTTTTCGTGAATCCACTGTTCATTTTTTTGTACTCACCGTTTGTCGTAAATCCGCCGTAAGGTTTTCGTCTTCGTGTTCGCGTCAGAAGAAAGGGAGGCACTGTTGTTTTATTTAATCCCTGGCGCAGAAGGAACAAGGCTAACAGCGTGAGGTTTAAACCTCACCGGGCGCCTTTGGTGCACCGGTAGCGGCTAGGTTGTTGGCGCGCTACCCGAACGGGAGGTTCCGCGTTCGAATAACGTGAAAGGGTTTTTCATCGTGAAGTGGACGCAGTGGGTGGTGTTAGAATTCGTGCGCAATTTCTCCATAGCGCATTTTTTGATGTTGGCCAAGGTATTTTCGAAATTAATTTTTGCTAAGTGTATTTTGCGGATGGAGGAAGTTTATTAGAGGGCAAAACAGCTTAGGAGTTATAAGGAGTTTAAAGCTTGTTTTATTTTGATAAAAGATTCTTTTGAAGGTGTTGTTTGAAATATCTTATTGCATTCTTATGAGAGATAAATTTTATTTTTGATAAGACTATAAGGGAGAAATAAGGTGTATAAGGGATAAATTTTTCTTGTAATGTTGAGAGTGCTTTTGGTTGATTATGGAAATGAAAGCATGATGTTTTAAGGTTAAAATTGCTTCTTGTGTGAAGTTGTGAAACCTTAAGTGGGCAGCTTTGAGATTGACATTTGCTTTCATTAAATTGGTAATAATCAAGCTATTCTTTACTTGGTTAAAGTGTTGGGCTTACTCCTTTGTTGATGATTTGAAAAGTTGTTTTGTGCTATTGTGATTTGAGTTGGTGGATGCTTTTTGTTCAAACAATATTGGAGAGAAAAGGAGTTCTACTTGTTTCCTTTTCTAATGTTGATTGTGAAATGCTTCAAGGTTGTGTTTTGAGTTGAATGGTGTTGATTGAACCTTGTTTGATGAGCATTGTTGTTGAAGCCCTAATTGATGGTGAAAAGAACATGAGTATCATTGTTATGTGATTCTTTGCATAGTTGGCAATTGTTGGGGTTTCATGTTCTTGAAAGAAAGCATTCTATCCTATCCATTTTAGATAT
This sequence comes from Wollemia nobilis, assembly GCA_028583015.1. Taxonomy (NCBI): domain Eukaryota; kingdom Viridiplantae; phylum Streptophyta; class Pinopsida; order Araucariales; family Araucariaceae; genus Wollemia; species Wollemia nobilis. The sequence continues at coordinate 12,793,259 of JAQPPZ010016861.1, read as the reverse complement.
TGAGTTGAGTTTTCAGATTTGAGATTGAGTTTGAGCTGAGTTGATTTGAGTTGAGTTTTGAGATTGGGAGTTGAGTATAGAACATATTGAGTCTCTAACAATTCTCTTTATGCTTCTATGAGTTTGACAAATCACATTGGGTCTCTAACAATTCACCTTGTGATTTCCTACTAAGAAAGTTTTTTTCTTGGTGAGCTTGTTGAGTTTTGGACGAGGTTTCGGTGGGGACTTGTGAGCTTGAGTTTTGGACGAGGTTTCGGTGGGGACTTGTGAGCAGATTTGGACGAGGTCCTAGCAGAGGACTTGTGAGCTGAGTTTGATAGTTCTATCGAGAGAACTTGAGGACAGAGGTGCATTGGTTCTTTGAGAAGAACTTGAGGATAGATTTGGCAAGTCTTTGAGAAGGCTTGTGTGCAGAGGATTGATTTGTTCAAGCGTTGGACAGATCTGACAGACAGAGGAAGACTTGTACTAGACCGACTGACTATGTTTGGTACAGGTTGTTGAGCTACTGTGGATGTGATCATAGAAGGCGAGAGGTCTCTTAGGCTAAGCATTGAGGACGGGAGGTCTTCGGTGGAAAGGAGTTCCACGTGCTGGCAAGAGGTAGAGGCAGTTGATCTTCTAAGGGATCATTTCCGGAGCAGAGGGGAAGGTATCTCCTTTGAGCAGAGGCTCATAAATTTTGATTAGGGGAAGGTATCTCCTTTGGGCCGAGGCTCATAAATATTGTAATTGGGAAGGATTCCCAAAGAACTTTGAGATAACTTTTAGAGAAAAGTTTTGTGGACGTAGCCTAACCATTTTGGGTGAACCACGTTAAAATTGGTGTCACTTTGTGGATGATATTGTGCATTGCTTTGATATTGCTTTGGGTATATTGCTTTACTATTTTGAAGTATAAAGGAAAAAGTAAAAAGAGGTCTTATCTTGTTCACCCCCCTCTCGAGTATAAGCTTGTGTTCTTCAATTGGTATCGGAGCGAGTGCCTTCGAAAAGTTTAACGACTTGAAGGAAAAGCTAGTAAAGAACACAATGGATCATTCAAGTGGCAATGCAACACCTATTCTTGATGGGTCAGATTTTGGTCTTTGGAGTGCAAGGATGAAGGTTCATCTAATGGCACTTGGGAATGAGGTTTGGGAAGTGATTGAAGATGAGTACACTATTCCTGAACATGGTCCTAATACTAAGGAAGAAAGGCTCCTACATCACAACAATTCAAAAGCAATGAATGCAATCCTGAAAGGCTTACGGAAAGCGAGATCTCACCAAAGTGATTCACTGCAAGACAACTAGTGAAATGTGGAAACAGTTGAAGGTGGTTCATACGGGTGATACAAATGTCAGAAAGGCCAAGTTGAGACACTTCAAAGGTATGTTTGAACAACTCAAGATGAATGATGATGAAAATATTAGTGACTACATGCTTCGTATGGATGAGGTTGTTAACTCCATGAAAGACTTAGGTCTTGAGCTTGCTGAAAATGATGTTTGTGATAAGATTTTAAGATCTCTTCCTAATAGATTTAGTGAAAATATTTCTGCTATTGAGGAAGCTAAAGATTTGGATAAGTTGAAAAAGGATGAGCTCCATAGTATACTTGCAGACATTTGAGTTGAGAACTCAAGTGAAGGTTGATGTCAAGAAAGAGGCGGCTTTCAAGGCTACCAAGAAATCCAAGGGTAAACAACTTCAAGATAGTGATGAGTCTTCTAGTGATGAAGAGGCATATTACGACAAGAAAGGCAAGTTCTCTAGAAAGCACAAAAGTATGAAAAATATAAGATGTTTCAATTGTGGAAAGTTTGGTCATTATGCTACTGACTGTACTGTTCCCAAGAATGAAAGTGATGAAGATAAATAGGATTCTAAGAGCAAGGATTATGAAAAGCACAAGCATCACGGGAAGAACAAAGATGAGCACAGCAATCAAGGAAAGAGGTATTCTCACAAGCACAAGAAGAGTTTCTACCTAGACAAAGCAAGTAAGTGTTCTAGTAGTGATAGTGAAAGTTCTTCAAGTGATGATGAAAATGAGATGTTGTTCATATCGAGAAAAGGAGGAAGAACCGAAACATAGATTCATTATCATGAAATGTCTTAGATGTGGAAACTTTGGTCACCTTGAGGATGATTGCACAAATAATGATTTGGTTTCTAGTATGTATGAGGATGCTTCAGAAAACTATAAGGAAGATGCATGTATGGTTTTTGAAAAGGGTAGCACCTCTAGTGATAAGAAATCTGAAAAAGGCTTTGATGATTCAAAAAGCAAACAAATAGAGGAAGATATAGAGGAAGGTGAAGTAGATCTTGAAGGTGAACTTATTAGTGCTCTTAGTGCTTTGAAAAAGGAAAGAAAGAAGAATGCTAGACTCAAGGATAAGTTAGATGAATGTTGTATGGAGAGAGATGATCTTATAGAAAGTCTTGACTTCTCTATAGCTAAGACACAAGAACTCAAGGATGAGTTAGAGTCTAAGGTTCTTGAGTATAGTGAGTTAGAACAGAAAATGGCTTCTTTGAAAGAGGAAACTAAAGAGTACAAGGATAAGCTTTAAGGGTTTCAAGATAGCTCCAAAAAGGTTAAGTCACTCATCAAAGGTCAAAGAAAGACAACGAGATAAAACAGGCCTTGGTTTTGTTAAGCCACACAAGGAACAAGTTGGAGAGTCTAGTAAGAGACTCCAAAAGGAAGAGAGTTCTGATGAGGAAAGTATTTCAGAAAAGGAGTCCTTGAATGATAGATGCACAGAAATAGAAAATAGAATTCAGAATGAGAAGAAGATTTTCGGAACCTAAGAGGTCAAATAAAGGAAAGTTTCAAGGCGAGATGTTTTGCTTGTCACCAGGTTTGGTCACATGGCTTCACATTGCATGGCTCAAGTGAAGAAGGTAAATGACAATTTCAGAAGTGCTAGTTTCTTTCAAGGGTATTGCTACTCTTGTCAACAGTTTGGGCACAAGGCAGTTTATTGCAAGGTAAATAACAGGAATAGGTTTGATCGAGAACAGGTTTGATCGGAACAGGTTTGGTCAGAATAGGTTTGGTCAGAACAGGTGTGGTCGAAACGAGGTTTGGTCGAAGCTGGTGGATTCAAAGATCGAGGTTTACCTCGGAGAAACAACATCGTCAAGTGTTTCAAGTGCAACAATGAAGGTCACATAATCGAGACGAGTGTAGAGCTAAAATTCTAGAATACGGGAACAGAAATAGTGGCATGATCAGGTCCAAGGATCAAGGCATGGACAAGAACAGGGATGAGAACAAGAACAAGAACAGTGACAAGAACAGGAATATGGACAAAGAGTTCAAGAGAAGGCCCGACAAGGAAGTTATAGACATCGATGATGATCAGTGCCTAATGGGATTTTTACTCCCACCCCAGAATTAATCACCTCATCGGGAGGTGGGGGAGGGACTAAGCTAAGAGGCTCATTCTTAGTCCCGAGCCCCAAAGGTGACCCTTTGCCATTGATGACAAAGGGGGAGAGATATGAGTAAGGGGGAGAGCTTCAAAGTGAAGAGGAGAGCTTCAAGTTCGGGGGAGCAAAACTTCAAAGGAAGATTCTCGGTTGTGGGCACGGTTGGTCGGTTGTTAGCACAGTTGGTTTCAGTTTTGGCTCTTGAGAAGTGTTTTCGGTAAAGGTTTGCCATCAATGACAAAGGGGGAGATTGTTGGCAATTTTGGGTACTTTGGGTACATTGCCTTTGCTCAAGTGTATAAGTTGTCATTGATGTCAAGAAGCTCTTGAAGGAATTTGATTTGATGTCAAATAATTTGTTTTGATGAAGGTTCGACATGACAGTTTCAAAGGTCTTTTGTAAACCCCAAGTTGGGAGGTTTAAAGATTACAGGTGGATGCATTAGTTTAATGCATTTGGGTCCAGGAGGAAGTATTTATTTAAATAATTAAAAACCTTGTTAAGGTTCCCTTTAATTATTTTTAAATAAATATTAAATTATTGTTTGCAATGGGTTCTCCTAACCCATGGCGCTATGTTTTAAGATTGTGGGCGCTAGCCAAGACCTCTACCGACGTGTTAAACTCCTCGTCGACGTCAAGAGCTTATGGTAAAAATGCATATAAATCTCCCTCGATGAAAATCAAGAATTATCCCATCCGCATTTTGAAAAGAGTTGCTCGCTGTGATTTCGTGATCTGCTGTTCGAATTTCTTCTCCGATTGTGTCTTCGCCATTTTCGTAAACCCATCGTTCGATTGTGTCTTCGCCATTTTCGTAACCTGCTGTTCGACTGTGTCTTCGCCGTTTTCGTGAATCCGTTGTTCATTTTTTTGTACTCGTCGTTTGTCGTAAATCCGTCGTAAGGTTTTCGTCTTCGTGTTCGCGTCAGAAGAAAGGGAGGCACTATTGTTTTATTTAATCCCTGGCGCAAAAGGAACAAGGCTAACAGCGTGAGGTTTAAACCTCACCGGGTGCCTTTGGCGCACCGGTAGCGGCTAGGCTGTTGGCGCGCTACCCGAACGGGAGGTTCCGCGTTCGAATAACGTGAAAGGGTTTTTCATCGTGAAGTGGACGCAGCGGGTGGTGTTAGAATTCGTGCGCAATTTCTCCATAGCATGATTTTTGATGTTGGCCAAGGTATTTTCGAAATTAATTTTTGCTAAGTGTATTTTGCGGATGGAGGAAGTTTATTAGAGGGCAAAACAACTTAGGAGTTATAAGGAGTTTAAAGCTTGTTTTATTTTGATAAAAGATTCTTTTGAAGGTGTTGTTTGAAATATCTTATTGCATTCTTATGAGAGATAAATTTTATTTTTGATAAGACTATAAGGGAGAAATAAGGTGTATAAGGGATAAATTTTTCTTGTAATGTTGAGAGTGCTTTTGGTTGATTATGGAAATGAAAGCATGATGTTTTAAGGTTAAAATTGCTTCTTGTGTGAAGTTGTGAAACCTTAAGTGGGCAGCTTTGAGATTGACATTTGCTTTCATTAAATTGGTAATAATCAAGCTATTCTTTACTTGGTTAAAGTGTTGGGCTTACTCCTTTGTTGATGATTTGAAAAGTTGTTTTGTGCTATTGTGATTTGAGTTGGTGGATGCTTTTTGTTCAAACAATATTGGAGAGAAAAGGAGTTCTACTTGTTTCCTTTTCTAATGTTGATTGTGAAATGCTTCAAGGTTGTGTTTTGAGTTGAATGGTGTTGATTGAACCTTGTTTGATGAGCATTGTTGTTGAAGCCCTAATTGATGGTGAAAAGAACATGAGTATCATTGTTATGTGATTCTTTGCATAGTTGGCAATTGTTGGGGTTTCATGTTCTTGAAAGAAAGCATTCTATCCTATCCATTTCAGATATTGAGTTGAGTTTTCAGATTTGAGATTGAGTTTGAGTTGAGTTGATTTGAGTTGAGTTTTGAGATTGGGAGTTGAGTATAGAACATATTGAGTCTCTAACAATTCTCTTTATGCTTCTATGAGTTTGAAAAATCACATTGGGTCTCTAACAATTCACCTTGTGATTTCCTACTAAGAAAGTTTTTTTCTTGGTGAGCTTGTTGAGTTTTGGACAGGTTTCGGTGGGGACTTGTGAGCAGTTTTGGACAGGTTTCGGTGGGGACTTGTGAGCAGATTTGGACAGGTCCTAGCAGAGGACTTGTGAGCTGAGTTTGATAGTTCTATCGAGAGAACTTGAGGACAGAGGTGCATTGGTTCTTTGAGAAGAACCTGAGGACAGATTTGGCAAGTCTTTGAGAAGGCTTGTGTGCAGAGGATTGATTTGTTCAAGCTTGTTGGACAGATCTGACGAGACGAGAGGAAGACTTGTACTAGACCGAGTGACTGTGTTTGGTACGGAGTTCTTTGAGCTGCTTGTGGACGTGATCATAGAAGGCGAGAGGTCTCTTAGGCTAAGCATTGAGGACGAGGGAGGTCTTCGGTGGAAAGGAGTTCCACGTGCTTTGCAAGAGGTAGAGGCGGTTGATCTTCTAAGGGATCATTTCCAGAGCGAGAGGGGAAGGTATCTCCTTTGAGCGAGAGGCTCATAAATTCTGATTAGGGGAAGGTATCTCCTTTGGGCCGAGGCTCATAAACATTGTAATTGGGAAGGATTCCCAAAGAACTTTGAGATAACTTTTAGAGAAAAGTTTTGTGGACGTAGCCCGACCATTTTGGGTGAACCACGTTAAAATTGGTGTCACTTTGTGGATGATATTGTGCATTGCTTTGATATTGCTTTGGGTATATTGCTTTACTGTTTTGAGGTATAAAGGAAAAAGTAAATAGAGGTCTTATACTGTTCACCCCCCCTCTTAGTATAAGCTTGTGTTCTTCACCTTAAAACCAACTATGTCAGCAATGCTTCAGTACAAGAGGAAGCTAAAGGTGAAAGTGGGCGAGAAGGAAAAGAAACATATGCCCAAACCAGTCATCGATGAGGCTCCCATTCCTATGGAAGTGGAGGAAGCCCAAGACATAGTTGAGGAGGTACCTCAGCCTACCTCGCCTACATCATCAGTAGGATCATCCACACCATGGGTGACTGTTCACCTAGCCAACATAGGTTTAGGATAATATATTGTGTAGAACGTCACCTTTGGATTGATTCTAGAGACTGCACAAGAGATGTGTCGATCCCATGCTCGTCATTTTCTAGTTGGATCAGTGGTGCCATTGGGAGAGCCACCCAACTAGATGAACTTCATCTATGCTAGGTTGGATTAGCTTCCCACACGAATGCCCATGGATGAAGATGATGACAAACCATTCGCAGTGAATGTTCATTATCTATCTAACCTCGAATATGCCAGACATATTTTTGAATTATATCATTGGCATGGGTACGACCTTGGTATTTTTGAACAAGGGCGTAGGACTCCTCTCGAGCCACGTTATCAGTTGGCAACTGATAGGTTTGGGCTAGGATTGCAGACATGAGGATAGGATGATTTACTGACAACATCATTAGATCATCTGTACCTTAGTCTGAGGGACGATGTGGATTTCAACCCATATCACCCTGATCCTTCTGCATTCTAGAGGGATAATCAGATGGTGTCTTATGTCACCATAGCTCCACCCGAGTCATATCATGAAGATACCTTGGTGGATAGCAAGATCTCACCTGAAAATCAGTCAAAGGATGAAGCTGAACCGGTTTATGAGGCGGTATCGTATTTATGATGCTTATACCCAATTTTATTGGATAATGATGATAGTGATCAGGATGTGACTTACATGGGGCCACACTTTCCAGAGCGTCCCATGCTAGTGGATAGTGGTGAAGGATTGTATTATGACAGTGATGATGAGGATGAAATAGAGAGAGCCTATCTAGGACCTCCTTACCTACGTCATCGTAATGCACCTTATACGACCGAGGACATGCGCAGAGAGATCAATCTCAATCCTCACCTTAGGGGAAGACCACCAAACTTCGATGTGATCTATCACATGGTGTTTCCCTACCCACCTGTGTACATGGAGCTCATCGAGCTGAATGACCCAATCTTGCAATCAGTGCATAGAGAGGACCTAGTCATCCGTAGTCCACATAGAGAGGACCCATTTGTGCCTATGCCATTAGAGCCAGATCTCGGGTATGAGGACTACATCGATTATGTAGAAGTTTTTCCATGTGGTCCTGGAGATCAATTCCATTCCATCAATATGGTCTCCATTGATTTGACCACTCCACTCCACAATCCAATAGATCCATCCAAACCGTTGCATTTAAATGTAGATGCTATCGACTGGGATCCCGCTGACTCGCCTGTTGAGCCTAAATATTTCTTCCCTAATGAAGAGATGTTGCAACCATTTCATTTTGTGCTAGGCTATGCGTATGATGTCTATCATGCTTAGGATGCTTTCGACATGGAACCTATGAACCCAACCGATGACATCCATTTGATCCCTATGCCTCATCAGCTTGAGGAGGGATCGCACATGTCAGTAGAGGAAACCTTCAATGTGGATATCAGTAATGATCCCACCAATCCAAGGAAGGTTAAATTTGGAGAGAGTCTCACTCTAGATGAGCGTGCCACCCTCATCCCTCTGCTGAAAGAGAGACCTAATATTTTCTCTTGGACATACAAAGATATGCCAGGTCTAGACCCAAAATTGGTTACTCATAACCTTTCGCTAGATCTATCAAAGAATCCAGTCAGGCAAAATCTTAGAAATATGCATCCAATAGTAGCCTTAATGGTGAAATATGAGCTACAAAAGTTGTTGGACGTAGAGTTTGTAATCTCCATTGACTATCTAGAATGGGTATCCAATATGGTACCTATAGGAAAACTTGATGGAAGGATCCGTATTTGTACGGATTTCAGAGACCTGAATAAGGCAACACCCAAGGATTCATTTTCATTGCCTAATATCGATGCTCTTGTAGACGCAACTGCAGGTCATGAAATGCTCTCCTTAATGGATGGTTTTTCTGGTTACAATAAAATTTGGATTAAACCCGAAGACCAACATAAAACCATGTTTATAATGCCATGGGGAACATTTTGCTATAAAGTTATGCCATTTGGCCTTAAAAATGTTGGTGCCACATATCAACGGGCCATGACATATATCTTTCATGACTATATGCATAAGATCCTAGAGGATTATATGGATGACTTGTTGGCCAAGTCATTACTACGTGTTGAGCATGCAGAGGTCTTGAGGAAGGTCTTCGATCGCTTGATAGAATATAATGTCAGGTTGAATCCTAAGAAGTGCGTATTTGGTGTAACTTCTGGTAAACTCTTAGGATTCATCATTTCAAAGTGAGGCATCGAAGTTGACCCAACAAAGGTCAAGGCTATTCTAGAGATGCGTCCCCCCACAAATATCAAATAATTAAGAAGCCTTCAAGGCAAGGTAGCATCGATAAAGCGATTTATCACTCAATTATCGGATAAATGTCAACCCATGAATCGATTGCTACATAAGGGGGTCCCATTCAATTGGGATGAGGGTTGTCAAGCAACTTTTGCTAAAATAAAGCAATACCTAGCGACACCACTAGTACTAGCTCCACCAAGGCTAGATGTGCCATTTTTGCTATATATATCGGAAATCGACTTTGCATTAGGGACCATGTTAGCCCAAAAGAATATGTAAGGCAAAGAGCAAGCCATATATTATATTAGCTAAACCTTGGTGAGTTACGAGCTAGGATATGCATATGTGGAGAAATTGTGTTTAGCAGTAGTGTTTGCTACAAATAAATTGTGGCACTATATGCTAAGTCATACGACATATGTTATATCAAAACAAAATCCTTTGCAATACATGATGAGCAAGACATATCATAACACATGTACTATGAAGTGGATCATGCTACTGATAGAATTTGATCTGGAATTCATAAGCCAAAAGTCCATTAAGGGATAAGTCATAGCTGATCAGCTAGCTGAGGCACCACTGTCAAATAGTAGGCCTCTTACCATCGAGCTTTCGAATGATGCGGTCTTCATCGTATCCGAAGCTCCCAAACCCGAAGAACCAAAAAATAATGCTGATATGACCTTGTTCTTTGATGGTTCGAAGTGTGAGCAAGGGGGTGGTGCAGGAATAGTGTTTTTCACACCACAAGGAGCTCCAATGCCCTTGTCATTTAAATTAGATTTTCCTTGCACCAACAACAATGTTGAATACGAAGCCCTACTACTGGGCCTCCACACAGCTATCACCATGAACATTAAAATATTAAACATCTTTGGTGACTCCTTGCTCATAGTCAACCAAGTTAAGGGGCTCTTTTAGTGTCGATGTCCCGTATTAAAAGCTTATAAAGATCTAGTTGTTACATATTTGGCTAAATTGGAATGGTATGACATTGAGGCAATCCCTCATTCATAAAATAGGTTTACAGACACCATGGCATCTTTGGGATATTTAATCCCTCAGAATTCATCTATCTATTTCACTACCATTCATGTTAAAATGCTCTCACATCCTGCAGTGGAGCGCGAAGCCTTTGATAATAAAATGTCAGTCAACATGATTAGCGTGGAACCAAAATCTGAATGGTTCTACAGAGCTGAAGACTTTCTAAATAAGGCACCCTAGGGGTCATTAACCTCTCAAATTTCAATGGGGAGTGGTACTACCATTCACCACAAGGTTATTTCCTAGTCTGCATTTGCAAAAGTAAATACGTAGGGGGAGCAAGTCGTCTTGGCAGTCGAAGCTGAGGCTTGCTAGAGCTGGATGTCACAAATCCAAGACTTCTTAAAACTTGGTCTGATCCCAGAGGGATTGTCGCATGCCGCAAGATGCACATTCAAGAAAAAAGTGACTAAATATGTCTTACTAGGAGATATTTTGTACCGACGAGGTTACGATGGAGTTCTCCTTCGTTGTCTAGAGCCCCAAGAGTCATCTTGGGTGATTTCACAAGCTCATGATGGTACATGCGATGGCCATTTTAGCGGCATGGCCATCATCAAGTGCATCCTTCGAATGGGTTATTATTGGCCCACTATGGAGAAGGATTGCAATGTGTATGTCAAGAAATGCATCAAATGTCAGCATCATGCTAATATTACGCACTTGCCATCATAGGCCTTACATCCCATCCAAGCGGCTTGGCCATTTTCTCAGTGGGGATTTGATCTCATAAGTAAGATCTCTCCCCCATCATCGGGCCGACATACATTCATTATCATGGCTATTGAGTACTTTACAAAGTGGGTGGAAGCAATACCCTTAACAATGACCACTAGAGCTCGCATAGCAGAGTTTATACTTGAGCATATCATATGTCATTTTGGGATTCCATCCAAGATAGTTTTGGATAATGGAACATCATTCAAGAACAAAACTATGAGAGCTTTGACATCTAAGTATAGAATCAAACACAGATTTGTGACTCCATACTATCCATAGGAAAATGGGCAGGTTGAAGCTTCAAATAAGATAGTGGTTTCCATATTGAAAAATATGGTACAAGAACACCACAAATATTGGCATATCCAACTGCCCCTTGCGTTATGGGCTTACAGGACTAGCATTCGGACACCCACTGGGGCAACTCCATTTTCACTAGTATATGGCACTGAGGCCATTATGCCCTTAGAGTTGGAAATTCCAACACTGTGCATCGCATTGAAAGAGTTCATCGATGATGACACCGCATGACAAGCTCACCTGGACCAATTGATGCTACTTGATGAACATCGCGTGAATGCCCTTGAGCATCTCCATATTTATCAGGAGTGACTAAAATGAGCTTATAATATCAAAGTCCATCAAAGAGACTTTGAATTTGGGGATCTTGTCTTGAAAGAGAACCAACAAAACTCTAATTTGTCGCCTGATATGCGAGACAAATTCATGGCTAATTGGCTAGGACCCTATATCATATCTAAAAATATTGGTTTGGGTACCTATCACCTAACATCGCTAGGGGGTGTTGAAGAGCCTGAACCTCTCAACATCATCCATATTAAGGCATTCTATGCTTGAGAGTGTAGCAAAAGGCTCCAAGGGTTCCTAAAACCTCTTGGTCATGTCAGTAAAAGGCTTCGAGAGTTTGCTTAAAATTACTCGGTCAACCCCAAAAGCTCGAGAGTTTGCTTAAAATTGCTCGGTCAACCCCAAAGGCTCCAAGGGTTTGCTAAACACCACTCGATCATCCTAAAAGGCTCCAAGCTCTTTTATGAGTAGTTTGGTCAATCAAAATCTCCAAAGGCATCTATAAGCCCTTTGGTCAGTCAGTAAAAGGCCCCAAGGGTTTGCTTATAACCACTCGGTCATCCCAAAAAAGGCACCAAGGGTTTCTAAAAATTGCTTGGTCAACCCAAAGGCTCCAAGGATTCTTAAGAACCACTTGGTCATCCCAAAAATCCCCAAAGGTGCTCATAATCCCTTTGGTCAATCCAAAAAGCTCCAAGGGTTCCTAAAAACCGCTTGGTCAATTTAAAGTCTCTGAAGGCATGTACTCACCGTTTGGTCAAATATAAAGGCTCAAAATCCATAAAAATTATAAAATCAATAAAATCCAAAAAAATTGGTAAAGCATAAAATCCAAAAACATTTGCATTTGCATTATGCATTTTCATTTACACATGCATTCATTTCATCATTGCATTGCATATAGGCATTCGTCATCCATTGCATTCCATAGTAGAATGGATAGTGTTTGTCAGTCTTACAAATGATGCCATGTTTGTGTTTTAATCATGCACCTCTGCATTTATCATAATCCATCATTCATGTGAGTAATTGTGTTTGTCAACACAACTCCTGTTGCTATGAAATATGTATATGTACTAAAGTTTTCTGGTCACTCAGCCATACCTAGTGGGTTTCTCAGATGTCGTAGAAAGCTTGCTTTGCTTCTGTAGATGAGGTCACTAGTTGTGATAGTACTTGGCATATCAGGATCCCATCACTAATTGAAACATTTAAAATCCTGCTAAGATGAGGGAAGATGAAAGCTGCGAAAGTGGTCCTGGGTATTTAGAGAGAAGGGTTTTATTACCTGCTTATCTTGCAAATAGTTCGGTCTAGAATGGTGAACCTTGGAAAAAGGACAAGATTTCCCCTACCCATACATTCCCTTGCTTACAAATAAAGGAGCAATATCCTAGAGTAACATCCCAGATCAACATCAAAGGTTGATACCCCACATCGATATCCTAAAATCGATATCCCAAATTGACATCTCAAAAGTCAAAACTCCCAAAGTTCAAATCAAAGATCAAATGAAGATCAAAATCAAGTTCAAAGTCAAATCTAAAGTGACATAGTGAATCAAAAGCACTATATAAATCCCTTGCTCAAGAAAAATAGGAATAAACAGTGATTTTTATCACTCAAAGTAAAACATGAAAAATAGTGATTTTTATCACTACACATGAGCAAGTATCCCTATGAATAGAAAGAAAATAAGGGTGAGAACTTGAATCCCTGAATTGTTCACCATTCAAAGCCATAGAGTGAACCTCGATTGCAGTAATGGGTTGAAAGAGTCCCACCTGATTTCGGAGTAGTAGTTCTATTGGGTGATCCCCAAACGCAGCAATGGGTTGAAAGAGTCCCAACTATTCTTGGAGGGGTAGTCCTGATCAATTTGCAAGATGAGCTAGCTCTGGGTGCCTGGGGTTGTCTAGTATTATAGTCCAATCAAGTCTAAAACATGGATGATACGAACATAAGAGGAACCCGATCTCACATATGGGTTGAAAGAGTCCCGAATGACATCTGGGGTATGCCTATGGTCTATCTAAAAATACTCACATGCACACACAGGGATAATGAATAGTTGGGTCATTCGTGATGAAAGCATTGTCCAACAAAAGCCTTGTACAGTTAGTATGGGACATTTGAGAAGTCTACTAGGGTGTTTGAGTCTCATGGAAAACCTCAAAAATTTCTCTAATAGCAACAAATATCAAAGATCACAAACCATCAAAAGTAAAAGTCATTTCAAATCATCAAATTGCAAAGTATCTAATGAGTGATACATCATTACATAAAGCACAATCAAGATATAGGATAGATATCGGATGGATATCAGAAATGATATCTAGATGACCACTGACTATATTGTGCATATTTTTCAAAATTGCAAAAAGGAATATAGAGTGACATATTATATCATTCGCATCATACCACTGCATATCATTGCATTTCATATATGGGTGATTAATTGCTTAAATTCTTGTAATGAGGATTTTCAATTACATTCATGATTTTTACACATTCTGTGGTGTCATCCATTAGATTGTTAAACACATATTGCATTCATTCCTTATGTTTTAAGTGATTAAAGCATACAGGTTCATTTACATTAGATTACCATCATGTAAATAAAGCATTACATATATTACACCAGCATAGCGTGACATCGTCACAAATTAAATGCATACAATAAAGCAAAATTAAATATGCATTTAAAAGTAAACATCGCATCCATATGCATCCATCATAAATAGCATATCTAAACATCTAGATCATTGCATACCATCATCATCATAAATTAAATAGCTATCTAGTGCATGTCATCCATACATCACATTACATAAGCATAGCATCAATATAAACATCTGCATCCATGTGCATAACATAAACATAAAATTAAAAATACACAAGTACACATAATGAGCCAAAATGATCAATATCTCATATATATATATATGTGTGTGTGTGTGTGTGTGTGTCCAAAAATGAGTACATCAGGGGTACATCAAAAATACCCGTAGGCTACAATTGTGTAGGTCCTCGACCTTACACTCAAAAATAGTACAAAAAAATCTCTGCAATCTGTACTAAGGGCCTACGCCCCTAGACTGTGAGGCACCTCCGTCACCTCCGCCATCCCTATGGCCCCTCTACAAGCTGGCTCCGTGAGTGCTAGAGGACTTGTGTGTCCTCTCAGTCCTATGGGTCCTATGACTAGAACTAGCAGAAGACTACCCTGTCTCCCTGGTCCTGGTCCTGGAGCCACTCCTGTGGGTCTCGGTAGAGTACATGTCCTCTAGAACCATGCCACCTATCATCTTGATGTGGCCCTCTAGCTGAGAGATGCGAGCTACCCTCACATTCTGAATACTATTACCCTCCTCAATGAGGGAAGTGAGCCACCTAATCTCGACCATGGGGTCATGGCCTCCTGGTAG